>CM063171.1:71958920-73208920 GCA_031835075.1 Saguinus oedipus | reverse complement strand
GAAAGAGCTTACTTGACATGTTTGGCATTTAAAAAGCAGCTGGTTCAATAGATGAATAAATGGAAATACGGATTATAGACAGCTATATGTAGATGTTTCTGAAATGAGGTTGTAGGCAGAAAGTGACATTGATTGGACAGGTTAATACAACTGAGTGTACTTAGATTTCTTCTTTTAAATAGGAATTCATGGTAATGATACACACAGGAGGTGCTCATTGTAACGAGCACAAACAATCATTTTCTGATTATGTAATAATCAAGGGCATTTTGGAGGGACCATGCACAGTAAGCACAGAAATAAGTAACCATTTCTGCAGGACATAACTGAGTGGGTCAAGAAAAAAACCATTGTCAACCTGTAGGATGATGAAATTTTAAATATATGCTGAGACACCTGTAAATTATTGTCTATATAATACTTATTTGTGTTTTCAAAGGTGTCGAAGTATACTTACGAGGGCAGAAATGAAGAGGATGCATAAGATTGATGAAGTCTTGTTAAATGAGTATGAGACAAATGTGAGCATAATGAATAAAATAGTACTCTAACAATTAAGATAGAATATATTCAGAAGGCTATTTAATAATAATAAATATTTTGTGCATAGGTTCAACAGGGTGAAATAAAAATATATGAGTTAAAATGTAATACATGGTCATATTAATAACCTAAACCCAAGGATATATAATGTAGAGATAAAGCCCTGAGAACCAAATGCTTATTTGGTTAAAGTACTGATATAATTAAAGTTTTTATTGAAAATATTGCTCACTTTTCTAATTTCCAAAGCAGTACAAATGCATGGCCAAAATAATGATTGTGTTAATGTAAAACACATGAAGAATCTTTTTTTTCTTTTTTTTTTTTTTTGGAGATAGAGTCTTGCTCTGTCATCCAGACATGCAGTGGCATGAACTCAGCTCACTGCAACCTCCACCTCCTGGTTCATGCAATTCTCTTGCCTCAGTCTCCTGAGTAGATGGGATTACAGGTGTGAGCCATCATGATCAACTAATTTTTGCCTTTGTAATAGAGACCAGGTTTCACAATTTGGCCAGGCTGGAAAAAAATTTTGATTTAAAATAAAAGTGCCTGAAACTTACCAAGACATAGTCATTATTAACACAAAATAACACAATTTAATTTAATTTTAATTTTATTTGGAAAGGGCTGAATTAAAAACTAGAAAATATTGCACACTTTAGAAAAAATATAATTAATAAAGATAAATTGTTCTTTATGAAATGCCTCGGAAGTGTATATTATGTATTTACAAATTAATATCATATCTGTGTTTATTTTTAACCTATTTCTATAGAGGCTTAGGCATACTTTGCTACATAAGGAAATTTAATTAGTGAGTTCATAAAAAGTAAGTCCCATTGGTCACTGCCAATATGGATTGAACCAAGTATGTGGTTCTCAGGGCTTTATCTAGACATTATGTATCCTTGGGATTAGCATATATATCTGTACATAAAATATTTGATATTATTAAACAATTTAAATATATTATTTAACTATCCATGCTATAGTCCTGAAATCCACATACAATAGCAAAAAAAATTAATTAATGTGGTTTAAATACAGAGAAAAGGAATACAAAGCAAAGTGAACAATACAGACTAAAATGAAACAATGTATGGCTTCTATTTTTTTTTCTTAACTTTATATTGCAAAACCTTAGTTGAATTTTATTATGATGTCCTAAGAGATATTAGTAGGGAAAAATTGACTTGTAAATTTAATATGTTGTAGAAATCATAAGAAAACAAATCCGCCAGGCGCGGTGGCTCATGCCTGTAATCCCAGCACTTTGGGAGGCTGAGGCAGGAGAATTGCCTGAACCCAGGAAGCAGAGGTTGCGGTGAGCCGAGATCACGCCATTGCACTCCAGCCTGGGTAACAAGAGCGAAACTCCGTCTCAAAAAAAAAAAAAAAAAAAAAAAGAAAAGAAAAAAAAACAAATCCACATCATAGTAAAATTATGATCACAAGATATTATAAACTTAAAAGCGATAAACATAAAAAATCATTCATGAAATTATATAATCTTTGCTAAATTATTGAATCACTGAATATCTGGCCTTCTTGTTTTAAAAATCACAATTTTTTTTTTACAATTGATCAATTATTTTAAATCATGCCACATTTTAGATTGTTTTGTGCTGGAAACATTATTTTCTTGCATAACGCTTTTTAATTGTCTCAGAGCATCTATTTCCCTTTCCTTGTTCCAGTTGAAGAAATACTTATTTACTTTTATTATTAAGATCTTGCATATAATCACACATGTATTTAATATACTGTCTTTATCTTCCTGAAGATGTCTCACTCTCTCTGTTCTCAGTTATACTAAGTACCTTATGGGCTTGCTGTTCAGCTATCATATGGGAATGCAATTCACCTACTTCTGGTTTTATATGTTGTTTTAGCCCATGATTTCTATTTTCTTGGAAAAATATGGTAAGTATAACTTCCAATTCCCAGAAATTTGCAATTTAAAAAAAATGTCCTTACAGCTTCTTAGAAGTAATAAAAACAAACTCTTATATCGGTTACCAAAAATTTTCAGCATCTGAATTAGTATGTGTCTTTTTTCTTCTTTCTTGACATTTTGTGGGCCTTGTCAATCTAAAGATTCATGTCTCTTGCTCCAAAGAAAATTTATTTCTCTGATTTTCTCTGTTTCTACATAAAGACTTTATATAAGCATTTTATCTTTTTCATCTGTATGAATTATCTCTCATATGTAGCAAATTATGCCAAAATTTACTTTAAAACAGCATTATTACCTCACATCTTCTCTGGGTCAGGAATCTGGGCTTAATTTAGCTTAGTGCCTCCAAAAGTGACATATAACTTTTTATTACACTCTACTATTTAGAAAGGAGTCCTTAGGTCCAACTCCCATTCCTAGAAAGGAAAATGGGAACTCCCATGCATATGCAAAGGCATGAACAGCAGCAGGTAGTGATCACTGGGAGTCATTTTAGAGACCACCACAGTGTTTCCTCTGGTCTCCATCACCCTGACTATATGTACAGTATTCTCACTCATTCTTAAGGTCCCCAAAAGGCTTATCCCGTTTAAGCATTCACTAAAGTCAAGAATCACATTTCCTAAATCAGGTCTAGTGTGGATGTAGCTCCTCGAGTGTAGTTCATTAAATAGAACTCCTGGGTATAGTTTCTCTTGAGCTGTAGAATTAAATAGGTATTGTTCTCACATGTCTAACATACAGTGATGGGACAAACATAAATAATGACAAGAGATGCTTCTATTTTAAAAAAATGGGAGGAAATGAGGGACAAAAAGCAGTCCAGAGTAATTTTGGTATCCAGCTACCAAAAGGACAACATTTTCTTATGAACAATCATCCACAATTCTTGACTCTGTGCTAAATTATCCTGAGATCTTTAATTCCATCCTCTGACTCATTTTTATTTAAGGGAAGGTGGTACAAATGAGTAGATTCCACCTGCTTCTTGTCAGCAGAATTTTGGAGATTGAATGCCTTTTTAAAAAACTGCGCTGTCTCTGACTCTTTGGGTCCATGATAAAAGGGTGTCCGCAAATACAATTCTCCCAAAATCTTCCTGGACTTTCTGTGAATCTCATTGGGTTTTATTTTTTAAACAAAAGACACACACACCAATCTCTTTGAAATAAGCTCTTAAATTTTTTTCAAGTCTTATTGTTTGATTGAAAGGATCTGTGAGCTATTCTTTTAATCTCTTTAAAGTTATTTTTGTGTGACTGAAAAGTACTCTGAGGAACCTCTTTTCTCTCTGAGTTCTTAACAAAAATTTCACAGCCACACCCTCAGCTTCTTCTCTGACCACATGTTCCTTGTAGTTTCCTAAATTTAATATTTTCTTGGATGCTCTTTCTTAATTTTAGCATGGTTTGCAATCTGGGAAGGCTTAGAATTTTTAAAACCATTGAGTACTGTCTCCTTTTGTTTAACATTCTTTTCTGCAATTATTTCAATTCTTTCACATTTTACTATAAGCAGCAAGATATAACCAGATGGAACTTTTATCACTTTGTCTGAAAATTTACTTAACTAACTCAATAAGTTTACGATGTACATTTTCTACTTTCCACATGCCTTCAGGTATATTTATTTCTTTTACTATAAATAAAGGGTACCCCTTCCTGCAAGTTCCAACAATACATTCCTTATTTCCTTTTAAGTATTCACCAGCAGCATCCTCAAATTTCAGAGTTCTATTAATGGTCTATTCAAGGCAATTTTTTCTTTCTATACACAAAAAATTCACACAGATTTCTGACCCACAGAAACTGAGAAAATAAATGTTAGTGCTATAGGCTGCTAAGTTTTGGAGAGTTTTGTCACACACTATAGATAATAATGTAGATGTCAGTCCCAGAAGTAGGGTACTTGCTTAACAAACGCATAGAAATGTAAAATTGGCTTTAGAACTGGGCAATGGGTAGACACCAGAAGGATTTTTGAAGAATCTGTTATAGAAAGGAAATGGGAATGGCTTAAAATAAAAGATAAATTCGGGAAATATCCACATACTTGTTAAACAAATTTTTTAATGTTAACACTTTTTCATACTTATTTCTTCAGATATTTATATATATATTTATCCTATTCATAAAACTGATAAAAATTATCACATGTAATATTTATGCAAGTCTAAAGCTCAATATTATAATAAACATATGACATCATCATCAAATAAAAGGACTGGAACCCTGCCATCAGCACATGTCCATTTAGGTGTGCGTCTTTACCATCTACTCTTGCCTTTCAACAGAGGTCATCGTTGCCTTCAGTGCTATGATGTATTTTTATATACATCTATTCCTAACCAAAGTGTTGTTGATATATGTTTATATTCAAGATTTACAGAAATGAAATCACACTAATAAAGTCTTATGGGCCTATCTTTATCTCTCATCATCATTAGAGTATCTATGTTGCTTTGTGTGGTTGTAGTTTATTCACTTTGCTGTTGTATAAATTCCACTGAAATGATATGCTTAGTCTACTTGGGCTACCATACCAAAATACCATAAACTGTGTGGTTACAAACAACCTCTCATGGTTCTGGAGGCCAGAAGTCCAAGATCAGAATGCCAGCATAATTCGGTTCTGCTGAGGGATTCCTTAGAGGCTGCAAACTGCCAACTTCTCATTGTAGACTCTCATGATGCAAGGGGCGAGGAAGCTGTGACCCTCATTTCTAAGGCCATTAGTTCAATTCATGTGGGCCCCACCATTATAACTTAGTACTCTCCATAAATTCTTCCACCTAATACCATTGCATTGGGGTTAGGATTTTAACATATGATTTATTTTTAATATATATTTTGTTGTGTTTCAGGTTTTGGGGTACATGTAAAGAATATGCAAAATTGTTGCATAGGTACATACATGGAAATGTGGTTTGCTGCCTTCCTCCCCATCATCTATATCTGGCATTTCTCCCCATGTCATCCCTCCCCAACTCCCCACCCCCCGCTGTCCCTCCCCTGGTTCCCCCCAACAGACCCTAGTGTGTGACGCTCCAATCCTTGTGTCCATGTGTTCTCATTGTTCAACACCCACCTATGAGTGAGAACATGTGTTGTTTGATTTTCTGATTTTTTAAGAAAACATTCAGTCTGTAGCACATACCAATATATATATGTTCAATCTCTTTTAAGTAGGCATTTGGATGATTTCTAATGTTTTGATATTATGAACAGAGATGATATAAACATTTTGTACATATTTCCTGAGGTATATGTGTATACATTTATCTACAGTGTATAGTTAAGTGATGGAATACTGGATCATGGGGTATACATATGCCCAACATTGAAAAATAATCAAATGTATTATTTTCTAAAATGAGTTATATATTAACTTAGTTACTTTAAATATGTAAGAAGTGTTGTTCACTTTTTTATGCCTGCCTATTTTCATTTACCTTTCTCACAGAGGTAGCCACTATGATTAATTTGTTTTCTAAATTCTCCCACATGTTTTTACAATTTTACTTCATAATTGAGTAAGGATAATTAATATCTAACATGGTTGCACTTATGTGTTAAACTTTATATCAATTTATTATCTCATTATTGTGAAATTTTGAAGTATGATTTTGAAAGCAGTGAGTGCCAATGTAGATCAGATTCATTCATTTAAACTTCTATCCAATATGCTGTGATGTGATTAATGCATAATTTATTTATTCCTTACATTGTATTTGTGAACATTTAATTTTCTGTTTGTTTCATAAAATGCTACCTCTAATGTTTTTCAAGATCTTATTTTTTACAAAACATTTGAAGTATTATTTTATAGATATATCCCTAAATAACAGTTTAAAACTGGTTTGCTGGTATTTTCAACTTTGCTAGACATTATTAAATTGGACTGCAATGTGGCAGAACCAATCTAAATTCCTACCCACAATTAATGTTATCAGACTTCATTTTGTTTGGCCGCTCTAGTGGGTATGGCCTCTCACTGTACAATTTTGAATTTCTTAGTTATGAGTAGAATTACATATTTTTTCACCTTTTACTATATGCAGTTATCATTCAGAATTAAAATTTGTAAATCTTTTTCAGATAACTTTTCCACTTTTTTTTTTACTGGCCTATCTGGATTTTTTAAAAATTTATTTTAGGTTTTAAATACTTGAATATAATCTAGAAACTAATCCTTTGTCAGTTAAGTGCATCAAAAATAATTTCTCCCCTTCTGCTATTATTATTTTTAACCTTGATTTTAGGGAGGCTTTTTTATTTTGTAGAGAATATTTTATTTTTAAGAAATTATACATAGATTTATATGTACATATATGCTTTTTCCTTCATTGTCAGTGCTTTCTTCAATAAGTAACAAGTCACATATATGTGTTGCTTTACTATTATCAATAGTTTTAAAGTTTTCAACATATTTTGATTTAATTCACAAAGAATTAATTGTAAAGAGAATGAATAAGATTCTACTTTTACTTCCCTATAACTAGAGCCTATATTTGAAGAAGAATGCATTAAGTAGTGCATCGTGTTTCCTGTGAGTACTGAAAATATTTTTATCCTCTAACTAACTTTCAACATAAACAATATTTGGCTTTATGTCTTGTATTCTGGTGTATTTATCAACTTTGTCAATTAATGCATTATCTTGAAAATTATCAAAAATATCTTTTTTGATAATTTGTATAGTAATTAGTGAATATCGTATATAGTTTCATTTCTAGGTCTTACTCTTTTAACTAAATAGTGTCACTTAACAGTGCTTTCTACAAAGGTCCAGCACATATGTTATTCCTATACTGTTAACTAAGTTCAATGCTTTTATAAGCATTATTTTTTTCTCTTGTGCTATTAATTATTGCTAATGCTTTGGCATATTGTTGATTATATTTTTTGATATAGCAAATTGAACTATCACTTCATTTTGTCTAAACATCAGAATTCCCTTTTATACTACATAAATTGTAGCATGGGATTATTTTGTCTTTGTTTTTTTATTTTGTGAAGAACAGTGTCTCACTATATTGCCCAAGCAGGTCTCAAACTCCTAGGCTCAAGCTGTTCTCCTGCCTCTGCCACTCTAAGTGGTGGGATTACAGGTATGAGTCACTGTACCTTGCTTTATATGAAAGTTTTAAAAATTCGATTATCCTTTTTATGGCACATTGTAGTTTATTGGAAAACTATGCCTCAATCTTTAATCTCCCACCCTTGTTTATGCAGGAGTTAAAAATCTAGACTCTGATTATTGTTTTATGATTCATTCACATAGTATCCTTCATCAGAAATCTAATCTCATATAAAGGACTAGAAATTGAGTAAACTAATGAGACCCGGACAGATGGCACAGCAAGATCTTTATCAAAATACTCTTCCGAGTTATAACCTTATGAGAATATGAGAGATAACTAAGGTTGAACTTCAGCACATACACACATAAGCACATAGGTCTGGTAACAGAATTGCATGATGTACTATAATAGAAGGTTTTGTAAAGAAAGTAAAATGCAACCTAACATACTGGTATTTTTCTGTACGCTACTGAATTAGTATTTTGGCAAAATGATATCAAACTCTGAACACATATCTGTATAAGAACATTCAAGGTTCATGAACATAATTTTTAATATTTAGCACTACATGCCATTAATTCAAAAAATCTCTAAAGATTAAAATTTTATGCAGCCACACACTTTTTATTAAGAAAAATAAATATTGTGCATAAGCGTTCTTAATGTTCTGCAGGAGACACTTTCTCTACAGAGACAGTAATAGATAAAAATCTATATATTTAATTACTGAATATATTGTGTACAAAGCAATTTTATTCTAGACAATACTTTTATGTGATGAAAATATATTTATTCCAAAGGATCTCCTGAAAATGAAAAGAAGGATTAAATATTTAATTTGCACAATATGGTTTAAAAAAGGTATTATATTTGAAATGATGAAATCTGTCATTGGCTTTGGTCTGTAACTGATTAACACGACCCTGTTAGTTAGTGCTACTGGATTTCAGTTTGCTGTGTTTTCAAACAGAAATGGTGGCATTACTTATTTTATGTATATAATAGTTTTGAACTGAAGAACTACAAGCTATTGTATATATATTTACTAAATAGTACTCTATTTGATATGGCAACATGTATTATCATTCAAAATATTCATTATTCAATATCCAGAATTTATTTTTCTGAGCAGGACACAATTATGGTAGTTTAATCTAAAGACAGGAAAACATAGGTAGTTTGCAGATAACGATGAAATACTTAACACATATATCTAATTTTGCTGCCTCCTTAGCCCTAAAAAGGATTATAAAAAAGTCACAAAGATGGTGAACAGAAAACAATAACAATCAAATATTGAAAGTTAGAAAGCAGATAGATTTGTAATAT
The DNA here is from genome assembly GCA_031835075.1 of Saguinus oedipus. Lineage (NCBI taxonomy): Eukaryota > Metazoa > Chordata > Mammalia > Primates > Cebidae > Saguinus > Saguinus oedipus. The sequence goes on along the minus strand of CM063171.1, from coordinate 73,200,005 downwards.
TGATTTGCTAAGACCCTGGAAGTCAAGTCTTTAGCTGAGGGTCAAGAAATCCATGAGCTACATCATCTATTAACTCAGAAGCCTCAAAAGGTTCAGGAATCATCAATGAAGGCATGCTAAAATAAGAAGAAGCAAGTTGAAAGATGACTCAGAAGTAGTTAAATATCCAGATATATTAGCACCCCAGTGGAAGGGAGAAGGTTTATTCTCTGTGAAGGGAATACAGAGAGTCTATGGACTGAAAGATACTAATAGTATTTGAGGGCATGAGTCCTGTATGAAAACAATTAGGCCTACATATATTGAATACTGAGACTTTCAGACATCTTTCCTCACTTACCTCCCAGATCTCTGAAGTCTCTGGAAGGAGACTGGCAGAGTGTTCTCTGAAGAAATTCACTGGCCCAAAGACCTAAAAATGCTGCTATCAGAGTTCCCCAACAAACTGTATAGGAAAATTCCAAGTTGACATTACTCATTTAAGTACTCAGAAGAATGCAGTCAGAAGCTTCTTTCCCATTCTAAAGCAGAGGCTTACATCCAAAGACAAAAATAAATATACTTAGTAAAGCCATAGTAGTTGAAATAAGGATACAGTAGAAAAAAATCCAAAAGTTTGTTATTAATTTTTTATAGAGGTAAGATAATTTACTCTGTCCTTGAAGTGAGAAATAATTTTTTTTTTTTTTTTTTTTTTTTTTTTTTTTTTTTTTTTGAGACGGAGTTTCGCTCTTGTTACCCAGGCTGGAGTGCAATGTCGCGATCTCGGCTCACCGCAACCTCTGCTTCCTGGGTTCAGGCAATTCTCCTGCCTCAGCCTCCCAAGTAGCTGGGATTACAGGCACATGCCACCATGCCCAGCTAAATTTTTGTATTTTTAGTAGAGACGGGGTTTCACCATGTTAACCAGGATGGTCTCGATCTCTTGACCTCATGATCCACCCGCCTCGGCCTCCCAAGAAATAATTTTTAAAGGAGTATTCAGAGAAACAAAAATTTGTAAGCAGAAATAATTAAGTCAGTAAAAGAAAAGTAGGGTTGAGAACATAATCTAGAGAGAGATTTCTTAAAGAGGTTTAAAAAGTAATGGGAGATAAAGGGTAAGAATAATAAAGAACCTGAGAGGAGCTCCAATATCCAAAATAAAGAACAGAGATAGAAGGGAGAAACTAATTGACTGAATAATTCTAGAAAAATTGGCAGTACCAAAGACAAATATCCAGCACAGACGACAACAAACTTCAATTATTTGTTCATTCATCTGGTGTATCCTTCAATAAGCACAATATACTGGGCAACTCCTTTCTATCAGGGACTCTTCTGAACAGTAGAGATGTAGCCGTGGAAATAAACATAAAATAAAATTCTGCCTTCCAGGAATTTACCATTCAGAAAAGTGAAACAAATGATAAGAAATATAAATAAATGAAATATACAGTATATTTAATGCTTTTCAATATTTGTGTGAAAAATAAAACCAAATAAGAAGATAAACATAGATGGGGGATTGTGCTTAAGATTTTCTGTAGTGTGGCCAGTGGGTGTTACCTAATTGAGGTTACCTCTGATTGAGAATATGAAGAAGGTAATGGAGCAAGGCATGCCTTTCTATGATAAAACTATTCTAGGAAAAAACAGTGCAGAAGTGCTGTTGGAAATAATAGGTGTAGTACCTTGGAGGACTGTCACTAATGCTAGTGTTGACAGTCCTTTAATCCCTTGGATAAACAAAGGGATCAAAGCAGGCACACATTTCAGCAGTGTCTCAAAAGTATAACTTTTTTCATCCTTTTCCAGAAAGTTTCTGATAATTGTGCTCAACAAACATGAAAGATTATACAGGAATATCTCATTTTTCTGTGCTTTGCTTTATTGTACTTCACAGATACTATGCTTTTACAAATCGAAGGTTTGTAGCAACACCAAAAAAAAAAAAAGATGCCATTTTTCCAACGGCCTGTGCTCACTTTATGTCTCTGAGTCATGTTTTGAAAATTCTTGCAATATTTTGCACTTTTTAATTATTATCATATCTGTTATGGTATCTGTGACAGACATCTTCTATCTTACTATTGTAATTGTTTAGGAGCACTGCACTGTATCCATGTAAGATTTCAAACTTTACTGATAAATGTTGGGTATGTTCTGACTGTTTCACCAACTGGCTGTTCGCCAGACGTTTCCTCTATCCAGGCCTCCTTATTCCCTGAGACAAAATAAGATTGAAATTAGACCAATTAACAACACTATTACCACCTGTAAGTATTCCCGAGAAAAACAGGTTGGACATCTCTTATTTTAAATTGAAAGCTACAAATGATTAAGCTAAGTGAGAAAGGAGTGTCTGAAGATGAGAGCGGTCAGAAGTCTCTTGCGTCAAATAATTAGCCAAGTTGTGAATGCAAAGTAAATATTCTTGAAGGAAATTAAGAAGGTTACTTTAGTGAACATACAAATGAAGAGAAAAGAAAACAGCCTTATTGATAATAAGGTGAAAGTTTGTGTGGTCTGGATAGAAGATCAAACCAGGCACAACATTCCCACATGGGAGAAGTGAGGAAGCTACAGGAGAAAAGTTGGACGCTAACACAGACTGGTTCATGAGGTTTAAGAAAATATTCTGTCCGTAGTACTGGCACCAAAACAAATAAAGACCAATGGAACAGAACAGAGGCCTCGGAAGTAATGCCACACTTCTACAACCATCTGATCTTTGACAAAACTGACAAAAACAAGCAATGGGGAAAGGATTCCCTATTTAATAAATGATGTTGGGAAAAATGGATAGCCATGTGCAGAAAGCTGAAACTGGATCCCTTCCTTACATCTTATACAAAAATGAACTCCAGATGGATTAAAGATTTAAACACAAGACCTACCACCATTAAAAACCCTAGGAGAAAATACCATCCAGTGCATAGGCATTGGCAAGGACCTCATGACTAAAACACCAAAAACAGAGCAACAAAAGCCAAAATAGACAAATTGGATCTAATTAAACTTAGGAGCTTCTGCACAGCAAAAGAAACAATCATTAAAGTGAACCAGCAACCAACAGAATGGGAAAAAATTTTTGCAATCTACCTATCTGACAAAGGGCTAATATCCAGAATCTACAAAGAACTTAAATAAATTTACAAGACAAAAACAACCCCATCAAAAAGTGGGAGAAGGATATGGACATTCTCAAAAGAAGACATTAATGCATCCAGCAAACATATGAAAAAAAGTTCATCATCACTGATCATTAGAGAAATGCAAATCAAAACCACATTGAGATACCACCTCACTCCAGTTCGAATGGCAATCATTAAAAAATCAGGAGACAACAGATGCTGGAGAGGATGTGGAGAAATAGGAATGCTTTTACACTTGGTGGGAGTGTAAATTAATTCAACCATTGTGGAAGACAGTGTGGTGATTTCTCAAAGATCTAGAAAAAGAAGTACAATTTGACCCAGCAATCCCATTACTGGGTATATACCCAAAGGATTACAAATTGTTCTATTATAAAGACACATGCACACATATGTTTATTGTGGCACTGTTTACAACAGCAAAGACTTGGAATCAACCAAAATGCTCATCAATGATACACTGGATAAAGAAAATGTGCACATATACACCATGGAATACTATGCAGCCATAAAAAAGATGAGTTCATGTCCTTTTCAGGGACATGGATGAAGCTGGAAACTATCATTCTCAGAAAAGTGACACAAGAACAGAATACCAAACACTGCATATTCTTACCCACAAGTGGGTGTTGAACAATGAGAACATATGGGCACAGGAAGGGAATATCACACACTGGGGTCTGGGTGGTGGAGGGCTAGGGGAGGGATAACCTGAGTGAGGAGACTGTAGAGGGCTAACATTAGGAGAAATACCTAATGTAGATGATGGGGGGATGGATGAAGCAAGCCACCATGGCATGTGTATACCTATGTAACAAACCTGCACATTCTGTACATGTACCCCAGAATGTAAAGTATAATTTAAAAAAGAAAAACTAAAATAAAAAAAGAAAAAAAAGAAAAGATGCTGTCTACTATAACTTAAAAGTGCAAGGTGAATTATAAAGTGCTAACATAGAATCTGTAGCAAATAATTCAGACGATCTAGCTAAGATAATTGATGAAGGTGGCTACACTACACAACACATTTTTAGTGTGAACAGAAGAGCCTTCCTTTGAAAGAAGATACCACATAGGACTTTTGTAGCTAGAAAGGAAAAATCTATGTCTGGCTTCACAGCTTTAAAGGACAGACTGACTGTTCTGCATGATAGGGCCTAATGCAGCTGTCGACTACAAGATGAAGCCAATGTCCATTTATCATTTCAAAAATCTGAAAGTCCTTGAGAATTATGCTAAATCTACTCTTTCCATGTTCTAAAGATGAAACAACAGTACCCTGATGCTACCATATCTGTTTACAGCACTCTTTACTGAATATTTTAAGCCCAATGTTGAAATCTCCTCAAAAAAAAAAAAAAAAGATTCCTTTTCAAAATATTACTGCTCATTGACATTGTACCTTTTCACTCAACAGTTATACTGGAGATGTACAAGGTGATTTATGTTGTTTTCATGCCTGCTAACATGTGTCCATTTTGCAGCCCATGAATCAAGGAGTAATTTTGACTTTAAAATTGTAAGGTTCTAATTCTCATACACAGTTATTCCTGTACAGTTATTCCTGTGATGGATCAATGCAAAGTAAGCTGAAAATCTTCTGGAAGAGATTCACCTTTCTAGATGTCATTGAAAACATTTGTGATTCATGGGAGGTGGTCAAACCATCAATGTTAGGGAGTTTGTAAGAAGTTGATCCAAACCCTAATGGATGACTTTGAGGGGGTCGAAGTTTTAGTGGAGGAAGTAACTAAAGATGTGGTGAAAATAATAGGATAAGTAGAATTAGAAGTGAAGCCTGAAGATGTGACTGAATTGCTGAATTGTCAGCATAAAACTTGAATGGATAAGGAATTTCTTCTCATGGCCCTAATCAGGGAAAAGCAAATGTAATTCCTGAGATAACAAAGAAGTCCTAGATCCTAACCAGTCTACATTGAATAATGAAGATCTCAAGTCCTGTTACCTGTAAAGGTGAAAAAAAAAAAGAACTGATTGACTACATTATATATGGTCCTTGTGAAAACACATACTGAGATACAATTGGAAAGTGTCAGATAAGTAGACAAAATTTCAAAGAACTTAAAAATAATGCAGATAGAATACCAGCATTAACTCAAGGAAAAACAAAGAAGGAATGGAATGTGCTCATATTACACTTTAATGTTTAGTTGTGAGTATTTTAATAAACACGATAGTGTAATTATTAAATGCAGATTTAGCCTCAAAATGTAATATGACTATTGGAAGAAGAGTGTGTGGTGTGCAGGAGAGTAAACTAAAGATCAAGGCCTAAAGTATTTTTCTCAATGTTATAGGAAGTCAGTATATAATGCATGAAATGGATTAATCAAAGAATATTAGTGTATACATTTTTTAAGAAAAATATATAGATGAAGCTGAAGGCCATAATCCTAAGCAAATTAATGCAACAGAAAACCAAATACCTCATTTTCTCACTTATAAATGGGAGCTAAACAGTGAGCACACGTGAACATAAATATAGGAACAAAAGACACTGTGGACTAGAAGATGGGAGGAATGGGTTAAAAAGCTGCTGATCAGGTAATATTCTCATTACCCAAGTGATGGGATCCATGCTCCAAACCTCAGCATCATGCAGGATTACCATGTAATAAATTTTCAGATATAACCCCTGCATCTAAAATAAGAGTATAAAAAATTCAAATAGCATTATTTCTTGAGAGGGAGACAGGGAGGGAAGGGAAAGTTGTGGTATGGAATGACTATTATAAGATTTAATATTATTTAAATTATAAAACTACATACATTGTTTAAGAACATAAAAGTTAATTTAAAATACACATTTTGTGTCATCAGTATAGTTGATGAGATACAGCTGTATGAGAAAAAGATGTTTAATGAAATGTTTTATCATTAATAAATATTTGCACTTATATTGCAAAACCTGGTCCAATAGTAGTTTAGACTACTCAGATACAAATAAGCAGCCTCAGCATTGTGAATTCCATTTGTTAAATAATACATTACTTAAAATTTTAGTGCCCATTTTACATTCATAAAACACATAAAATAGTTCCAACTTTTCATATTTTAATCAAGCTAAACTGTTTCAATTTTTAAGCATACTATTTAGAAAAAAACTAAAATCAGTTTTTTTCTGCAAGAAATGTGAAAATGTTCTAAAAACACTGAACTAGAAAAAAAAATTAGGTAAAGACACCAGGCAAATATCAATCTCATGGCATTAAAAATACACTAAAAAGTGAGAAGCAGGCCAATATCATTTTTAAATACCTCATTTCTAATGTATAGAGACATGTGAACATTTTGCTATAACTTAAATTATTTTAGGAATCATGGCTCCTAATCAAAAGTCCTTTACTTTGACAGCAGACTTTTGTTTAATTAGATGCTACATAATGGGGTTGACTTAAAAATATTTTTTTCTGGCTGCAGTTAAACTTTGTGAAAGTTGAGTTGTCATGGTGATTTATTGTTTTGGTCTAAGAGATTCTGTGATAGAAATATAGATGGTTATAATTAGATATTTCATCTAAAAATACAATTCATTTCCATTTATGATAATTTAACAAGCAAAGCTATGAATTAAACAATGGCAGTAGTCTAGTAGAAGTCTTAGTTGATTTTCATCCATTCAAAAAGAGTTTAATAAAATAACATATTACATTTTATCCATTCCAATATGAACCTATATTTATAAAGAATATGAGAATATCAGTATTGATTAGTCATACCCAAATGAAAAGCGAAAGGCAAGGACTCCTGTAACTCAATAATGAAAACAGAGCTCAGTAAAAACAGAGCTGCTACAAACAAATGAGTGGTTCAGGATGAAGAAAATAGGTAGTGACATAATATTTAACTCAATCATGTGATATAAGATGCTATGCTATGGACTACTTTGATATTGGGATTTGTTTGGGGTTACATAAGTAAGAAGAAAGTTTTAACAAAGAAAATTTCTTCCTCTCACCACATTCCTCTAAGTCTTGGTTAGCAGTCTTTTTTATATGCAATTCAAAGTCTTTTATATTTTGCACTTATTATACTTTAGTATAGATGTTCTGCTTATAACTCCCACAATAATATATATTCCTTGGGTACAAGAACACAATGTCTGTTTATTCTGAAAGTGCACATCCAGTACTTTTCACATTTACTTGCATATATCAGCAGACAATAAATATTTGTATAATGAACAAATGGCAAATGTTTTTAGAATGACAGCATCTAGGGCTCTGTCATTTAACATTTTTCTCATGCAAGTTCAGTGTTCTAAAGAAAAGTTAAGTAAAAGCAGGTAGTCTGGTTTTTGTTCCAGTTATTAAAATTTATTAATTTTTATAATAATTAAATAATAATTATAGAGGAAGAATTTGAAGAAGCATATGGGGTCTAGATAATTCAGAATAGAGTTTCTGCTAAAGAAAATAAGAAAGCCAGGCAATAATTTAAAAAAGTGTTTGGAGAAATAACAAGGCATTGGAGAAATAACAAGAAATAATGAGAAGTATTCCCAAAATGATATCTGAAATGTTTGGTAGTCAAAACTTGATTGACTTAGAAAACTAGAAGACTAATATTTAAAACTGAAGACCATAGTAAGGCTGAAGAGCAATATAAATAATATGTTGGAACAAAAGAGCTGAAATTTAAGAGTAAAGCTGAACTGGAAGAAAATGGCTATTTCAGGGACTAAATCTCAATTTGGATTAATTTCAAGTCATGAATTTGAATTAAGATAATTTTGGCTTTTTTTGGGCTTAAACCACCATTATTTTGTGTGTGTGTGTGTGTGTGTGTGTGTGTGTGTTTATATATATCTCTAAATATTATATTTAATATATTTATTTATTTATCTAAATATTAAATATAATATTTAGATATATATAAATATATATAAATATATAAATATATTAAATATAAATTTAATATTGATTATAAATTTATAAAATTATAAATTTAATATTAAATATAAATTTAATAAAATTAAATATAAATATAAATATATAAATATATCATATATATATATATGATATCCAGCATTTAATTACAAAGTATTCAGAAAGACAATGAGAGACTGCACTATGAGGAAAAATAAAGCAAGAAATAGAAAAACAGTAAAAACAGATAGATGCTCATATCATGAACTTACCAGAAACAATGATTAAAAGTAATTATCTTACATATGTTTAAAATTGAGAAATTTAGTCAGCCTTAAAAGAAAAAAATAAACCACATGGAAATTCTACATATTCTATACAAAATCTAAATAAAGAATGCAATAGATACTTTTAATACAACTAAACATAGTTGAATAGAAAATTTGTGAACTATGAGTCAGAAAAATGTTTCCAGGTGAAACACAGAGATAAAATAATAGAAAATGTAAAAGGAAGAATAAGCTATACAAGAGATAACAGTGAAGATGTCAAATATGTAAATGGAAGCCCAATAAAGAGGAGAAAAAGAATGGGGAAGAGACAGTATTTGAAAATTTATGGCTGAGAAATTTCCCAAGATAACAAAGTAATAAATGTAAAAAATAGTTATACCAAGTTGGAACATTTAAATTAAAAGACAATATTGTGCTCATCATGCTAAAATTGTAGAAAACAAAGAAAAAGAGTTAAATTTTAAATCCTGACAAATAAAAAGTAAATATTTTATTCATAGTTATAGTATCTGGTAACTGGTCTCAACAAAAACAATTAAATCCAGAGCACAGTTGATGATATCTTAAAATGTAGAGAGAAAACAACTTGCAATTTAGAAAACTGCTGATACTCATTAAAAATAATATCACAAATGATAGGTGACCATATAGTGAAAGAAAATGTAGTTGCCAAGATCAACATTTTCCTAAATATCTTCCAAAAGCAATGCACAATAACAAAGAAGTATAAAATAATGCAAACACATAACAATAAATAAACGTAATAAATGCAAAAAATCCCTATTATAACTAAAAGACAGAGATTGCCCAAAGATCAAAATAATATAAAAGAGGACAGAACAATGAAAGAAAGAGAGAGAGAGCAAGAAAGAGAGCAAGAGAGCTAGAGAGAAAGAGAGAAAGAGAGAGAGAGAGGAGGGAAGGTGGGAAGGAGGGAAGGAAGGAAAGAGGGAAGGAAGGAGGGAAGGAAGGAGAAAAGGAAGGAAGGAAGGAAAGAAGGAAGGAAAGAAAGAAGGAAGGAAGGAAAGAAGGAAAGGCCATGAGGCCATCAACTCTTAGGAGTAATTATCTCATGCTTTACTGATGACTTGGGCTTTCTACAATTCTTGGACATCGGCAGAAAACTGCATAGAGAGAGAAGGAGGTAACTACTAATAGATATAAATTTTATTTTAAGCACTGCTAGAAAAAGATCTTTGTGGAAACAAAAGTTTGCAAATACTAAAATCATATCCTGGCATAGCAGAGCACTAACCATAGAAAAGATTCTCAGAAAGTTTACCGTGGCAATCTGAAAAACATGACATCTGTTAAGGAAAGGCAGAAAAGAAGGGGGCAGTTTCCGTTAACAACTGGATAGCAAAGGAAAAATAATTTAGCAATAACGTTAGAACCATAAAAGGAAAAAAAAAAAAATCTCCCCTAACAACACATACATATCCACCATATCAGGAAATAGTTATTAAATAAATGTCAGTAGAATAGAGTACCATCAATCAAGGCAAAATATAAGTCACCACAGAGCAAAATCAAGGCAATATCATGAATAGTGTATGGATTTATTCCATGCAATAACATACAAAATTCAGAAGGTAGTATTTATTACACTGCAGTTGATAAAAAGAAAGTCCCTGGCACACATAAAGAATCAGAATGAAAACCATAAGACAACAATCTAAATTGAAATAAATATATAGAAACAAAAATGTAAGAATATTTTTAAATATTCTTGAAAGGAAAAGAAAGTTAACTGAACTTAGCATGGAGAATATTAAAATCATATTATAAATGAATACTAAATTTTAGATTATATACAAGAAGGATAGAAAACAAATGAAATTTTAATAAGGTAAATTTAAAAATGGTAAGCAAGCAACCAAGAAAACAAAAATTAGATCAAACAGGTCAGAGAAAATATGGTGGATTAAAAAAAAAACAGGAAAATCAATTATAATATTCCTATAATTGGAATCTCTGAAGAAGAAAAATAAAATGTACTAAAAGTAATTTTTATGCTGCAATTTTTAAAATAGTCTCCTAATTAAAGGAAAATATCACATACTATAAAGGTCTACTCCCTGCATTCCTGAGAGAATTAATGCAGACAGATCAACTTGAGATTCCGCATAGTAAATCCCATTAGATTTTAAAAACAAACAAAAGTATTCTAGAACTCTAAACAAAAGTTAAACATTTTACAAGGGCAAAAGGAAGACACTAATAACAAATTTCTTAAATCCAACATACAAAATGAGGCAATAGAACTATAGTTTTTTTGTTTTTTTAAAATCAGTAATTAAAAAAAGCTTTAATTCACTGAATGTAACATAATTTATTATTGCATAACCCTCATAAAGTTTAAAATACATAAACAAAACCTGCTAGAACAGAAAAGAGTAGGTTATTTTAACATGTAACTCTCTAGAACTGAGAGAAGCAGCAGAAAAATATCAGCAAAAATAGAGAAATTGAATTAATGTGTTTGAGGCAATTTACCTAAGTGATCTATGAATAAGATTACATCCATTAACTGAAGAATATCCATTCTTTTCAAGAGAATATGTGCAGTCTTTACACAGGTTGGGTGATTAAAACAACTCACAAACTTCCACAGATTAAAATTATATAAGGTTTCAATAAAGGTAAAGAATGTAGGGCAAAAGTAGTAAGTAAATGTGGGTAAACAACTAAGCAATTGAGGGCTCTATTATCACTAAATCAACTATCACTTATTCAAAGATGTAGATTAGAGAAAAAAATTGCTTGTGTTATCAACATTTCAGCACCTCAGAAGGAACATCCCATTTAATATCTCAGGTGGAGTCGTGAGTATAATTAAAATTTAAATTTTAAATAATCACATTCTTTCAAAGAATAAAGGTAATATTCCTCAACTCATTTTATGAGGCAAGCATTTCAGATATAAAAACATGCCAAGGAACATATAAAAATGGACATTTCAAATCAGTCTCACATACAAAATTGAGAATCGCCTTTACTAATAATTAACAAGGGGTTCCAACAGCATACTAAAGAGATAATACAGCATATATAAGGTGACTCAGGAATGAAATGTTGACTATGAGAAAATTCATTAAATCAATTTCTCAGATTAACAGACTAAAAGAGAACATTTATCTGATCAGAACATTGAAGGAGAAAAATCCACTTAGGATTTAAAAATAAATAAAACATGTATCAAAGTAGAAAAAGAAGGGATAGTTTAAAGCAATAACAGTGTCATCATGTCATGGTGAAGGCTATTTCTTTCAGAATGTGAAGAGATAAAAGTGTATGCTATCAACACTTCTGTTTGACACGCTAAAAGTTCTATTTTATAAGCAATACAAGAAAAACAAATAAAAGATGTAAGAATTTGGAAGAAGCAATAAAACTGCGATTGGGTGCATATGACATAATTTTGTATAATGCAATATTATAGAAAATCTCTATACACATTATTAGAACTAATGCCTTTTGCAAGCTACCTGAATATTAAGTAACATGCAAAAAGCTACTTAATTTCTAAATTAGAGCTAATCAATTCCATATTCAAAGTTTAACTTTAATGGCAACAAAAAAGCAAACATTTAGGATTAAATCCAATTAAATAGGGAGCAAACATAATCACCTACAATGCACACACAAAAATTATGAAAGAATGTTACTGAAAGAAATTAAAGAAGGCATTTTGCATGTCTTTTTGATAAAAGCCATTTTAGCTGGGGTGAGATAATATCTCATTGTAGTTTTGATTTGCATTTTCCTGATGATAGTCATATTGAGTACCTCTTCATAAATTTGTTTGCCATTCGTACATCTTCTTTTGAGAAATACATATTCATATCTTTTGCCCAGTATTTAAATTAGATTATCAGATTTTTTTCCCTATAAGTTCTATTTTATCCTATAAGTTCTTTGAGCTTCCTATATATTCTGATATTAATCCTTGTTATTCTGTGGGTTTTGCCTTTACTTTGTTGATTTTCTCCTTAGCTGTGCAGAAGCTATTTAGCTTGATAAGATTCCATTCATTCATTTTTGTTTTGGTTGCCTGTGCTTGTGGGGTATTTATTGTTCAATAAATCTTGGCCCAGTCCAATGTCCTGGATAGTTTCCCAAATTTTTCTCATAGTAGTTTCATAGTTTGAGATTTTAGATTTAAATCTTTAATTCAATTTGATTTGATTTTTGTATATGGCTAGAGATGGGGGTCTAGTTTCATTCCTCTGCATATAGATACCCAGTTGTCCCATAATAATTTATTGAAGAGACTGTTAATGTATGTTCTTGGCATCTTTGCGGAAAATTAGTTTACTGTAAATACATGAAATTATTTCTGCTTTCTCTTTTCTGTTTCGCTGTGTGTCTGTTTTTATGCCAGTACTGTGCCATTTTGGTTCTATAACTCTATAGTATAATTTGAAGTCAAGTAATGTGGTTCCTCCAGTTTTGTTCTTTTTGCTTAAGATAACTGGCTGTTCTGGATCTTTTGTGGTTCCATATACATTTTAGACTTGTGTTTTCGATTTCTATGAAGAATGTAATTGGTATTTTGATAGTAATTGAAATGAATCTGTAGATTGCTCTGCATAGTATGGATATTTTAACAATATTGTTTTTTCTAATTAGTGAACATGGTATAGGTCTTTTCATTTTTTGTGTGTCCTCTTCTATTTCTTCCACCAATGTTTCATGGTATTAATTGTAAAGATCTTTTATTTATTTGGTTACATTAATCCCTAGGTATTTCATTTTATTTATACCTATTGTAACTAGGATTACTTTCTTTCTTTTTCAGCTTGTTCACTGTTGGCATATAGAAATGCTACCAATTTTTGTTTGCTGACTTTGTGTCCTGCAACTTAACTGAATTGTTTATCAGTTCAAAGTGTTTTGTACTACAGTTTTTAGGTTTTTCCAAATATAAGATTGTATCATTTGCATACAAGGATAGGTTGATTTCTTCCTTCCTAATTTGAATGCCCCTTTCCCCTTTCTCTTGTCTAATTACTTTGATAGAAATTCTAGTAGTATGTTGAATAACATTCATAAAAGTGAGCATGCTTGTATTGTTCCAAATCATAGAGAAAACGTTTTCAGTTTTTCTCCATAATTACATCTGTCATATATGACTTCTATTATGTTGAGATATAGTCCTTCAATATTCATTTTTGAGAGTTTTTATTATAAAATGTTGCTGAGACTTACCAAATGCTTTTTCAGCATTGGGTTGAAATCACCATATGATTTTTGTTCTTCATTCTGCTTATATGATAATCACATTGACTGATTTATGTATGTTAAGCCATCCTTGTATATCTGCAATTAATCCTACTTGGTTATAATAAATGATCTTTTTAGTGCATTGCTGAATTCAGTTTGCTAATATTTTGAGAATATTTGCATCAATATTACTCAGTGATATTATTCCATAGTTTTCTCTTTGTTAATGTGTTTTTGTCTGGTTCTGGTAACAGAGTAATATTGGCCTCATAGAATGAGTTTGGAAGTATTCAATCCTCTATTTTTTGGATTAGCTTGAATAGGACTTGTATTAGTTATTCTTAAATGTTTGAAAGAATTCAGCAGTGAAGCCACTGGTACTCAGGCTTTGCTCCATTGGGAGGCTTCATATTATGGCTTTGATCATGCTACTTGTAATTGCTCTGCTCAGGTTTTCAATTTTTCATGGTTAAATATTATTAGGTTTTATGTGTCTAGAAGTTTATCCATTTTTTTTCTAGATTTTCCTATTTCTTGTCGTATTGTTGCTTTTAGCAGCCATTAATGATCCTTTGAATTTCTGCAATATCCATTGTAATGTCTTCTTTTCATTTCTGATTTTATTTATTTGAGAGTTATCTCTTTTGTTCTTAGTCTGGTTAATGGTTTGTTGATTTTGCTTATCTTTTAAAAAACTAGCTTTTTGTTTCATTGCTCTATTGAATTGTTTCTCTTTGTTGCAATTTCATTTATCTTTTCTATGGTTTTATTATTTATTTTTTTCAGCAAATTTGGGTTTGGTTTTCTCTTGCTTTTCTAGTTATTTAAGATTCATCATCAGGTGGTTTATTTGAATTTTTCCTCTTTTTTGATGTAGGTGCTTATAGCAATTAACTTCTCTCTTGGTAATGCTTTCACTGCATTCTACAGTGTTTGGTGTTTCCATTATCATTTGTTTCAAGAAATTTTTTATTTCTTTTCCTTTTTCTTTATTGACCCAATGTCATTCAGAAGCATATTGTTTCATTTCTATGTGTTTCTAGTTTTGTTCCATTGTGGTCAGAGAAAATGCTTGATATTATTTCAATTTCTTTGAATGTTTGAAGATTTGTTTGTTGCTTAACATATGTTTTATCCTTGAGAATGGTCTATGTGCTGAGGAGGAGAGTGCATTGTTCAGCCATTGGGTGAAATGTTCTGTCAATGTATACTAGGTTCTTTTAGTCTGTAGTTCAATTTACTTCTAATGTTTCTTTGTTGATATTCTATCTAGGAGTTTTGTCCAAACTGAAAGTGGAGTGCTGAAGTCTACAGCTATTATTTTATTGGGTTCTGCCTCTTTCTTGAGCTTTAATAATATTTGTTTTCTTATATCTGAGTGCTCTTATGTTGGGTTAATACATATTTAAAATTGTTATATTCTCTTGTTGAATTGACCCCTTTATCATTATATAATGACCTTCTTTGTCATATAAGACTTTTGGTCTCAAAATCTATTGTTTCTGATATAAGCTACTGCTGCTCATTTTGGGTTTCAATTGCTGTGAAATAACTTTTTCCATTCCTTTCTTTTCAGTCTATATGTAGCTTTGTAGGCAAAGGGTGGTTCTTGTAGGCAACAGATTATTGGGTCTTGTTTTAGTATCAGTTTGGCCACTCTGTCATTTTATTAGAGATTTTAGTCCATTCATATTCAGTGTGATTATTGATAAGTAAAGACTCACTCTTACCATTTTGTTATTTGTTTTCTGGTTCTTCTGTGGTGGTGTCTTCCTTCTTTCCTTCCTTCCTGTCTTTGTATTAGTGAAGGTTTTTTTTCCCCTGTAGTATGATTTAATTTCTTGGTTTTTCTTTTTTGTGTATCCATTATATGTTTTTTACTTGAAGTTATCATCAGGCTTTCAAACTATCTCAACCAATTATTTTAAGCTAATAGTAATATAGCACTCTTTGCATAAACAAACAAACAAAAAGGAAAATAATAAATGTGTACACTATAAATATGTCACCTGCTTTTCTACGTTTTTTCTACTTACATCTTTTTTTTTTCTTGCAATGGAGTCTCATTCCATTGCCCAGGCTGAAGTGCAATGGCACCATCTCAGCTCACTGCAATCTCTACCTCCTGGGTTCAAGCAATTCTCCTTCTAAGCCTTCTGAGTATCTAGAATTACAGGCAGTACCAAACCCAGATAATTATTTTGTGTTTTTAGTAGAGATGGAGCTTCACCATGTTGGCCAGGCTGATCTTGAACTCTTGACCTTGTGATCTGCCCATCTCAGTCTCCCAAAGTGCTGGGATTACAGGCGTGAGCCACCACACCTGTCCCTATTTATATCTTATTGTACTATAGACATCTCCGAAAGTAGTTATAATTTTTATTGGTTCATTTTTTAGTCTTTCGACTTCAGATGAGCATAGTTTACACACTAGAGTGACAATATTATATTCTGTTTTTCTGTTTACTTACTAATGCTAGTGTGTTTTGTACCTACAAATTATGTCTTACTGCTCTTTAACATGCTTTTTTTCTGATAGAAGTACTACTTTTTAGCATTTCTTGTAGGATAGAGCTGGTGTTGATAAAATACCTCAGATTTTGTTTGTCTGAAGAACTCTTTATTTCTCCTTCATATTTGAAGGACATTTTCACCAGATATACTATTCTAGGGTAAAAGATTTGTTCACTTTTACACTGTTGGTGGGAGTATAAATTAGTTCAACAATTGTGGAGTGCAGTGTGGCAATTTCTCAAGGATCTAGAAATAGAAATTCCATTTGACCCAGCAATCCCATTGCTGGGTATATACCCAAAGGATTATAAATCATTCTATGATAAAGACACATGCACACATATGTTCATTGCAGCACTGTTTACAATAGCAAAGACCTGAACCAACCCAAATGCCCACCATTGATAGACTGGATGAGGAAAATGTGGCACATATACACCATGGAACACTATGCAGCCATGAAAAAGGATGAGTTTGTGTCCTTTGTAGGGACATGGATGAATCTGCAAACCATAGTTCTCAGTAAACTGACACGGGAACAAAAAAAACACTGCATGTTCTCACTCATAGACAGGTGTCAAACAATGAGAACACATGGACACAGGGAGGGGAGCATCGCACACTGGGGTCTGTTGGAGGGAGACTACGGGAGGGACAGTGGCAGGGTGGGGAGGTTGGAGAGGAACAACATGGGGAGAAATGCCAGATATAGCAGATGGGGGATGGAGGCAGCAAACCACCTTGCCATGTAAGTACCTATGCAACAACCCTGTGTGATCTGCACATGTGCCCCAGAATGTAAAGTACATTAAAAAAGAAAGAAAGAAAGTACTAATAAAAAGAAAAGTCTTGTTTCTTTGGTATTTTAAATAGGTCATGCCACTTTCCACTGAAAAGTCAGATATATTGAACCTCCACTGTGTGTTGTTTGTTTCTTTCCACTTTTGTTGCTTTTAGAATTATTTCTTGATGTTGATTTTTTTTTCACAATTCTTGACCTTTGGGAGTTTGATTATTAAATGCCTTGAGTTAGTTAGTCTTCTTTGAGTTAAATCTGCTTGGTATTCTATACACCTTCTTGTACTTAAATGATCTTGTAGGCGTGCTTCGTTCTTTTAAACTACATTTTTTTATTATGCTTTAAATTCCAGGGTACATGTGCAGAACACGCAGGTTTGTTTCATAGGTATATATGTTCCTTGGTGGTTTGCTGCATCCATACCCCTTTCTTGTTTGGCTGTGTGTTTTCAAACGACTGTTTTCAAACTTATTTCTTTCTTCTGTTTGATCAATTCTGCAATTAAGAACCTCTGATGCATTTTTCAGTATGTCAATTGCATTTCTCAATTTCACAATTTTTGCTTGATTATTTTTAAATATTGCAATATATTTTAAAATTTATCTGATAAAATTCTGAATTCCTTCTTTGTATTATTTTGAATTTCTGTGAGTTTTCTCAATACTGCTATTTTATATTATCTGTCTAAAAGGTCACCCTGTTTGTCTAGGATTGGTCTCTGGTGTCTTATTCAATTCAGTTGATGAGGTCATGCTTTCCTCGATGATTTTGATGCTTGTTGATGTATGTTGGTGACTTGGCATTTGAGTTAGGTATTTATTGTGGTCTTCACAATCTGGGCCTGTTTGTTTCCATCCTTCATGGCAAGGCTTTCCAAGTACTCTGAAAAACTTGAGTATTGTAAATATAAGTTTTATCAGCATTGGGGACATCCCAAGCACAATAATGCTGTGACTCTTGCAAACTTGTTGAGGTACTTCCTTGGTAGGCTCAGATAAGAGCTAGAAGAATTCTCTGGGTTACCAGGCAGGGACTCTGTTCTTTTCCCTTATTTTCCCCAAGCATACAGAGTCTGTCTCTCTCTCTCTGTGC
Source organism: Saguinus oedipus (assembly GCA_031835075.1). Lineage (NCBI taxonomy): Eukaryota > Metazoa > Chordata > Mammalia > Primates > Cebidae > Saguinus > Saguinus oedipus. The sequence goes on along the minus strand of CM063171.1, from coordinate 73,182,055 downwards.
TGAGCTGCCTGGTGCTTAGGAAGGTGTGACATAATCAACTCTGTGGCCACCACAACTGGGACAGTACTCAGTCATATCTACAGTCAGTACAGCAATGAGTCTCACTCAAAGCTCATTATAATCACTACCTGGCCACCACCCATGTTCACTCAAGTATCTAGGGTTCTACAATCAGCAGGCAGTGAAGCCAGCCAATCATGTGTCATTTCCTTTGGATGGCAAGTTCCTCCAGAATACAGGAGGGTCCAGAGATGCTGTCGGGGAGCTAGGGACTAAAGTAAAAAACCTTAGAAGTCTACCTGATGTTCTACTTTACTATGGATGAAGTGGCCCTCAAACAATGAGAAAGTTCTTCCCACTCTTCCTTCCTCTTTCCTCAGGCAGAGGAACCTCACCCCTTTGTTACCACCACCACAGGCCCACAGAGAGTACTATCAGACTACTGCTGATATTCATTTAATATTCAAGGGCTCTTCAGTCAGCTTGTAAATGCTACCATACCTGGAACTCATCCTTCAGTACAGCAAGTTCACCTCAGTGTCAGAGAAGGTCTAGAAATGGTTTCCAAGAGCCAAAGTCTGGAATAGTGAACCAAAGTGTCTGCTTGGTGTTATACCCCACTGTGGCTGAGCTGGTACATAGGGTGAAAGGCAAAGTCTCCTTTACTTTTCCCTTTGCTTTTCTCAAACAGAAGGAGTCTCTCACTATAGACACAACACCTGGGAATATGCTAGGTCTTCACTGAGCTAGCGTGCCTCAGAGTCTCACCCAAGGCCCATGGCATACTACCTGGATTGCCAGTGGACTGTTTATGGCCAAAGGGCTCATTAGTAAGCAGCTGATGGATCCTGACAGGACTGCAGGACTGTGTGACCGTCTGTTAAAGACAATAGTTTGCCATCCGGCCCAGGTATATCTAGAAATGTTGTCCAGGAGCTAGGGCCTTAAATAGGGGCTTCAGAACTCTAAGTGGTACACTATCCTACTATGGTTCATCTGGTATCCAATATGCAATACAAATCCAATATGCAAAAGTCTTCTTTACTCTTCCCTATCCTCTCCTCAAGTGGAAGTAAAAAGTCTATTTTGGAGCCATGAGCTGTGTTGCCTGGAGTTTTGGGTGGGTTGGTGCAAGCAGTTCTTTAGCCACCCCAGCTTATGTCTCAGTAAATTGCATGCCCCCCAAGTCTACTTGGACCAAGCCTAGCTCAGCACCAGAATTGCAATCCTTGCGGCCTACGTTGCCTTTCAAGTTTATTTAGGGATGCACAGCACTTCAGCCCATGGTGGTAAAGCTTGCCAGAATGAAAGTTCTGACCACTGGGATGGATGATTCCCTTCGGGCTGGGGCTGGTCTAAATACATCCTCCATGGGTGGGATTCAGCTGAGTTCAGCCCAGTTTTGCTCTCTGCTATGACAGGGAAGCACTGAGTTCAATACAAAGTCTCACAATTGCTGAGCTCTCCCTCTCCCAAATGCACAAATTTCTCTGTGCCATGTAGCTATGGTGGGCCAGTGGGGGAGTGGTGGCATTAGCAATCCGAGACTGTCTTTCCTGCCCTATTCAGTGCCTCTTTCAGTGATATGAAGTTAAACCAGGTACTGAGAATGCTTACCTAATTTTTGGTTCTTAAAAAGTGCTTTTTTGTGTGTAGTTGTTGAATTTAGTGTTACTGTGTTGAGAGAATGATAGGTGGGGCCTTCTATTCTGCCATCTTGATCTCCTTCTTGCTCTACATGCTGGTTATGAATCCTTTGTCAATTGAGTAGTTTGTAAATATTTTATCTTATTCTGTGTGTTATCCATTTATTTTGTCAATTGTTTCCTTTGTTCTACAGAAATGTTTTTAGCTTGATGTGATCCTATTTGTCCATTTTTGCTTTTGTGGCTTCTGAGGTCTTACTCTAGAAATCTTTTTCTAAACCAATGTACTGCAGCATGTCCCTGACATTTTTTTACTAGTAGTTTTATAGTTTCATGTCTTATATTTAAGTATTTAATTAATTTTTATGTGATTTTTGTATTTTATTTCTCAAAGGAAGACATATAAATGGCCAAACATGTATATTTATAAATATTCAAATAACTAGTCTTCAGAGAAATGCAAATCAAAACTATAATGAGATATCATATCACTCAGTAAAGATGGATTTTATAATAAAGTCAGGCAATTATGGACATATATGTAAGATATGGAGGAAGGAGAACCCTACTACACTACTGGTGGGAATGTAAATCAGCAGAGCTATTATGAAGAACAGTATGGATATTCTTTAAAAAATTAAAAATAGCATACCATAGGATCCAGCAACCCTACTACTGGGCATTTAACTGAAATGCCCAGTATTGGGCATTTCAATATACTGAAAGGGAAATCAGTATATTGAAGAATTTTTTGCACTCCTATGTTTATGGCAGCAGTATTCACAATAGCCAAGATTTGGAATCAACCGAAGTGCCCATCAGTGGGAAAATGGGTAAATAAAATGTGGTACATATACACAGTAACATATTATTCAGCCACAAAAAAGAATAATATACTGCCACTTGCAACAACAGGAATGAAACTCGAGTATAAAATATTAAGTAAAACAAGTCAGGCACAGAAAGACAAATATTGTATGTTCTCACTCATATGTGGGAGCTTAAAAAGATTGATCTCATGGAGATGGAGAGTAGAATAGTGGTTACCAGAGGCTGAGAAGGGTAGTGAGAAGGGCAGAATAAAGAGAGATAGATGTAATACAAAAACACAAAGAGAGATAGATAGAATACAAAAATACAGATAGAAGGAAAATACAGACAGAAGGAATAAAATCTAGTATTTGGTAGCAGAATAGTGTTACTATAGTTAACAATTTAATGTATATTTCAAAATAACTAGAAAAGTTTCTAATTAAATGTTCCTAACCAAAAAAAAAAAAAGAAAAATGCTTCAAGTGATGCATATCTCAATTAATTTGATTTAATCATTCCATGTTGTCTGCTTGTATTAAAATTTCACATGTACCATAGAAATATTATATGTATTTCCATTCAACTATTATATATTCATAACATTAAAAATTAAAAAATTTAAAAATAAATTTAAAAAAATTATAATGAAACATACATCTAGCAAATGATTAACTAAAACTACAAATATTATCAAGTAGTAATATTATAAAATTAGGGTGTGAGAAAAATAATTTGCCAAAAGATACATTTATAAGTGACTCTAGTATTTTGCAGTATGATTTTAGTTTCATCAAGGGATTGATGATGCCTAAGTTTGTTGGCTTTCTTTAATATGGAAACTATGGAAGTAATATGTAAACATCAATGAGTTAACAACTTTTATTAGAACTCTGATAAGAAGTATTTAATTTATAATCTTAAACATTTAGATGGTGGAAGTACTGTTTATAAAGTTGGATTTCAAGTCTATAAATATGCAATTAAAGACAACACTGAAATATAAGATGTTCGTTATCCTCACATGAGCATGAGAGGGTATTAGCTATTAAGTGGAGAAGACTGGGACATGATGAGAGGCAGGAAAAATATGACATCAAGTTACATGAAATTATTTATGGCAGTTGATGAGACAACATCTATAAGGGTAACTGATTTTCAAAGTTCTTATCAAATGCTGACAACTGTGATGAACATTTGTGATTAGTATCTTTGAAGATGGCCATTACTAGATGATCATATATCTATGAAAATGTGTTACATGAGTTGTCTAACTATTCTTCATTATAGAAAAGAAAAATCTACTTAATGTTTCATTTGTGTATTGATATATGATTGATTTAATCATATGAAATACATCCTTATTTATATTTCAAATTTAAAATGTATGGCAATCAAGAATGTCATTACTTGGCCAGGTGCTATGGCTCACACCTGTAATCCCAGAAATTTTGGAGGCTGAGGCGGGCAGATCAAGAGATCAAGACAAGCCTGGCGAACATGATGAAACCACCAAAAAAATTAGCTGGGCATAGTGGTGCATACCTGTAGTCCCAGCTACTTGGGAAGCTGAGGCAGGAGAATTGCTTGAACCTGGTCAGAAGAATCGCTTGAACCTGGGAACAGGATGTTGCAGTGAGCCGAGATCGCTCTACTGCACTCCAGCCTGGGCAACAGAGTGAGACTCCATCTTAACAACAAAAAGAAAAAAGAAAAAAAAAGGAATATCATAATCTTATTATATATCTGGTCTTTTTTGCCACATTATAAATATTAATATTATATATACTCAAAATAATATCATGAATTAATTAGTGCTACTAGTCTTATTTTACAGATAAGGAAACTGGGACAGAGAGTGATTAGGTGACCTGCTCAAGGTCACACAATTAACAAATGGCAAACATTGCATTTAAATTTACAGATTCCAGTTTCATGAAGCCAGAGTTTATAAGAACATGTCCCAATAAGATTTTCATAACCCCTCACATTCACAAATAATTAAAAATATGAGAGTTAAATATCAAATCCCAGGTTAGACAGGATTAAAAAAAAAAGACAAGTAATGCTGAGTCTAGATACAAGCCTAGTTTAGGTCATGAGAGTTTGTAGTGACATAAAAACTAATGAGCAATGTATAGGTTGTGGTTTACTGCCTTTTAAAACTGATTGCTCGGTTGGCAGAGCCATAATTTTTAAACATGATGAATAGTGCACATGAGCTGTAGTCCTAAATGAATATTTTTCAGTGGGGCTATGGTAAATATAGTTGAGTGTTGTAGACTGTATTACTGATTATCAAAACTATAATTTACTTTCTATAATATCACTCTGTGATGAAAATACATATTTTTTTCTGTGTTGAACTTGGAAACGGCCATGTAATTTGCTCTGACAAATCAAATGTGGGTGAAAGTTTCTGTACTGAATATTTAAGAGTGAACTTATAGTTTGCTATATCACTTTTTGCTGTCACAAGATTGGCAAATTTTTATTTAGAGGCTTCTTCATCCAAGGTCTAAGAGAAATGATGACATGGACTAGGAAAACAACTGCTTAGAAACATGTTGCATGAATTAGAGTTGAATCTTTATTATAAGCCAGGGAGTATTATGTGGTCACTTATTACTATCATAACTTAGTTTATACGGACAGACGCAGTTAAGACAGTGATAAATATGCACCTGAGTGCTAGTGATACCTCACGAAACAAACAAACAATAAAAGCACAGTCACGGTTCTCACAGTGCTAGCATTTCAATGGTGCTACAGAATCCAATGTAGTGGTGGTTCTGTTGAACATCAGGGAAAGAATCAGGGCATTGAACATCTGGCAATGATGACGTCAAAAAAAGAAACAAAATTTTCAAACAAATTAATAAAAGATGAGCAGGTCCCAGAAAGTTTCATTTAATCTTTCTTAAATCAGGTCAGGTAATAATGAAGTATAATGATCTGGGACCACATATTGAACATTAAAGTCAGGCCATTCTAGAAACCCGCATTTTCACACAATATGAACAACTCTCTTGTGATACTGAATGCAATGCAAAGCAAGAAATAATCCTCTTAAAGTTGTTTGATAGCATGTGTAGTAAAAATAAATTTTAACATATTTTCTTTTCTGTTCCCAGTCCATTTTATTTATTATGCTGCCCAATATATCAATGCTCATTTACAAGTCAGTATCTGGATACTTTTTAAAAATGGGGACATGCCAAGTGGCTTATGTGATACGCATCTTGTGCTAATATATTTACCCAGCAAATGATAGGGTGATATGGTCTGTTCTATTTTTTTCTCTGTTTATTAGGTATTTCTCTTTTAAGCTCAAAAACAGTTTATAATTCAACCAAAATAATATATGAAAGCTAATCATTTGTCCCATATCACTCTGTCATTTTGTCATATCTGTAGGGCTTTACTAGATTTTGAATAATTTTATAGCATCTTGAAATTTCAGGCAAGTAATTATAAGTATTATTTATACCCAAACTACTCAATGATTTAGCACTTAGAATTTGGACTGCTCACAAGGTATGTGCTCTTGAAGTTCTTTGTTTGTTCATTGTTATGTAGGTGGATGCCTTTTATAAATGGTACACAGTAATAAATTCAGTAGAAGGACTGAATTTTTCATCTGAATCATATCAAATATTAGCTTGCTAAAAGTCATCTATGTGCTTTAATGATATTTTAGAGCTCCTGATGTTTATGTCCAGGCATAACACCATCTGTCTCATGAATTTTTATTCAAGAGGTATTTGACATTGTCATTTTGAATGTGTCTAGAGAGATGTTGTCCAAAATGCCCAACATAGATGTATAAATAAGATTTGGTTTGTATTAAAATTATATGCATATTTATATTTAATATGCCAAAAATTGAGCCAATGTAAATCCATATAAATGAGAAGCATTGCTTTTTGCTTTTAAATTTAATTAAAACGTAAAATCTATGGGACATAAATTAAGTGAAAGCAATGTTGACTCTTTCATTTTGATTTTTATAAAACTGACTTTCTAACTTTTAAAATGGCCAAGCCTTGTTTCTGTAGTTCAAACTCTCAACAGCTGACAGCCTGTAGAATATCCTAAGCTCAGAAGTACATGGATCATGTCTGTCTTGTTCTCTGATATATTTCCAGTGCGAGGCACAACACACAGGAGATGATTAATAAATGTATTATTCATTTAAAATTCATTTAAAATAATTATTATATACTTTATACACTCAACATTTCCGGAAACAAAATGAGTTGAAGATCAATTTGCACATGGCAGCCAGAACAATTTTATAAACATGCATTAAATAGCATTATTTGATTTCTCATTATATCAGTAGCACACCATTGCTCCAAGGCAAAACACAAACTCTACAAAGGCTTGAGTGGACTTTCATTGCTGTCTTTCCGCTTTCTATATGCATCAATGTCTAGGAAGTTCTTTCTTATCTACCAAGCTTCAACCATGTTTAAATATAAAATTTTATTTCTAGCCAGGACACGTTCCTTCTCACACTCCTCTTTTGAACTCCCCAATCTTCAGCATACTAACTGCTAATTATTTTTGTTTAGATGAATTATTATTTGGGTTGCCATTTCCTTCTGAAAACATCACTTGCCTTTACTGTATACTGTTAAAACAGCAACTTTTATGAGATAAAACATTTTGTGTTGTAATTGCTTCCTCTGTTGTTCCAAATATGTTAAAAAACCATAGATTTTATGAAGGTATTTAGCATATTATTGTCAGAACCACATTCACTAGTAAAGTGCTTTACTAGTGCATAGTATATTCTTAGTAAATGAGTTTTGGGGGAAAAATAAGTACATTTGTGCCTTACATTATACTTAATTAGTGACTGAATACTTGCTTTCTTGCTGGGATGCAATTGTCCATAATAATCATTTTATAATGAAAGTCAATATTTACAATAAGATCACTGTGAAAAGTACATTTGTTTACCTGATGGCATAAATAAATAGATACTGTTATTTCTTATGTATGCATACGTGTGATTATGGTTTCAAATATTTCTTGTATGAAACCATCAATACACCAGTTACTGCTAAAAGCTCATGACTTCAGCTACTAATCTTTCTAAACTATGAGTAGAAGATGTTCTTCATCATTTACAGGTGTAGTTTGTATTTTGTAGATGAGTAACCATGGCAACCTTCAGAACTTAACTCCCTATAAATGGGAATATGGTAGATTTCACACACTAAATGCTATGCATTTGCCATATTCCATGTTAGCCTCATAGCCTTCATAGAAATCCATCCATCCATGCATTAATTTATTTTCTTTTTGTCTATTCCACATCATTTTACAAACTATATGAGATTACTTTTCTGAAACATAAAGCTAGTCATATTACGTCTACATGCAAAATCACAGTATCTTACTGTTAAGGGTGTAGTACCAGACATTCAACTTTATCTCTGAGATATGATTATAACAATTCTCCAGTGAAGCCTAGATAATCCTAAAACCTTTAATTTTACTTGTTGTTATCAATTACATTTCTCTCTCCATATGTATATATCTATCTTGATATGAACTGAAAATATTTTTCATATTTGCTTACCTTCAGAGAAATCAGCAAGGAAATATTTAAAAATAAACATTTGCCAAAAAATAAAAATAAAAACAAAAACTGAGAATCAGATGATTATAAAATAATAAACTATTATATCTGAGTGCCAACTAAGTGTCAAAATTAGTAACAATAAAATCAAAAGAAAAATAGGCTGTTTTTATGCAATAACCTTTTAACGGAGGGAAACACAATATTAAAACAACAACCAAAAGCAAGTAACACCAAAGCCAGGTACTAATAAATGCTACGATTGAACAGAATGAAAGAGTATGGCTGTATGACTGCGAAACTACTTTCACCAGGAAAGGTCTTTTTACAGAGTTTAGCACTAAACTAAGATGAAAATTATAAGGAGTCAGAAATTTAGAGGTCTGAGAAAAGATTATAACAGGCAGCCAGAAGAGCTGGTGCAAGCACCTTCGAATAAAATAATCATAGCCTATTCAAAATACACAAAGAACTTACCTATTTTTAACTCTGGTAAGATTGCTATATGTCTTTATGCATCAGTTTCATCATCTCTATAATGGGCATGAGTAGGTTGCCTGTCTCATAAGACGGTTAGAATGCTTTATAAAATATGGAAATAAGTTAACATTTATCACATATTGAAAGCAGAGCAATGCATATATATAGAGATAAATAAATGTTTATTAGTAAAAATATTGACTAGATTAATAGATATAAAAATTGATAAAAAATAGAAATAGATAAAGAATCAGTGTTTGTTTTCTAATGCTGCTGCAGCAAATTACCACTTATTTTGTGGCATAAAATGCTATAAATTTATTATAATGTAATTCTGGAGGTAAGAAATCTAAAATGGGTCTTACAGGATGAAAATGAAAGTGTTGGCAAAACTAAGATCTTCCTGGAAGCTCTGGGGAAGAATCTGATCCTTGCCATTTCCAGCCTCTTAAGGTTACTCATATTTCATAACTTGTAGCTGAATCACTCTGACTTTTTTTTGTAGTCTCATATTTTTCTCTGACTGTGACTCTCCTGCCCGCCTACTATGATGACTGTTTTGAATACATTGGGTGATCTAGACAAAGTAGTATAATCTCCCCATCTCATGAACTTTGATTAATATATGCCAACACACTCTCAATGGTGAACATAATTCTTTCTACCACAGATTCTGTGTATGTGTATATATAAATGTATGTAGGAATGTATACACGCACACACGCACAAATCCGTGTGTGTGTGTGTGTGTGTGTATACACACACAGATTTGATAACAGAAAATTATTTAGCATGGGAAATTAAAAACTGGCAATAAAAAGATGGGAAAAGTAAATTATGTGTTAGCTAAAACAATCAAGAGAAGAAATCCTGCCAATGGTTTTAATTTTGACCATGTTATGATTAAAATGCATACTAAATATCTAAGTTAATATAGATAACTAGTTAAGTAGTTGAGTTTGGAACTCAGAGATAATGGTATAGGCGAGGAAATCTAAACCTGATTATTGTCGGTATATAGATAGGATTTAAAATAATTTTGTCTGAACAATATCATCAAGTGTGTGAGTTAAGTGTAGACAAATATGGAGAAAGACTCCAAGAAGAAGACCCTGGAATTTTCAACTGATTGATGTATTATTCATTTAAACTGATTGAGGTTAGTGACCAGTCACTGGAACTGAGAAAGAGAGGTCAAAATAAATCTAGTATGGTATCTTGGAAGTTAATGAAAAACAATGTAAATCAAAGAAAAGGAAGTGGCTGACTACAGCAAGATTGACCAAATAAGATATGTATGTTAAATTTATCATTGTACTTGTTAACTTAGAAGTTACTGTTTGTTCTTACAAAAAGCTCTTTTGTGAAATGATAGGATTCAGACAGTAGGCAAGAGAGGATTTGACTTGGGTGAGCACAGATCATCTTTGGAAGAAGTTTGCTATTTAGGGAAACAGAAAGAGGCCATAGGGAATAAAAAGATGTTTGTGCTTTAGAAAGGAAAAGAACTTTGAGAATACTTTACTTTTGTTGATAGGAATGTTTAGTAGATACTAAAATTTTGATTATGGGAGTCAGGGGAGAATTGTAAGAACTATCAGTCTAAATAAGCATTGGGAAATGGGGTCTAGTGTCCAAACAGAGAGATTGACAAATATCAGGTATGATATTTCATCCATAGTAGCAGGAATGAAGGCAGAATTTGTGGATCTGGATGCAAGTAGGTGAGGTAAATTTCTCTTTGAGATTTCATTTTTATTACATGTATAATTTTTCAAGTAGAAAGCAAGGTTGCCAGTTGAGTGTCGGGATAAGAAAGGAGATAGTAAAAACTTCAAGAAGAGAATTTAAATAAAGTAAACTAGTTTGCCAATATAAAGCTCATCATTATTGTTTTAAAATGAGACCAATTAATATGATTGTGGATTTTTCTCCAACCACTATCAGCTATTGTGTGGGTTCAGACACAACATAGGTAGAAGAAGATATGAATAGGTTTCTGGTTTGCCAGGTAATAGTCATAAAGCAAGTTAAGAACAAGAGTGTTTCATTCATCATCATGAACCAGGGAATCTTAGTTTTAAAAGAGAAAAGGGAGGACATAAGGATGGGAAAGAGAAACAATGTGGTAGATTCAGTGTATTACAGTTCTTAGTGTGGCTTACATATTATAGGAGTTGATGTATGGAAAGTGTGAGGTGAAGTGTTAAGACATTGGGAGAAGAGAATGGGAGACTTGAAATTGAGTTTATAGAAGGGCAACTGTAGTTAGTAATAACCAGGACTAAAGAATGAATATGTGCAGCTGAAGTGAAAGAGAGAAAATTGCCATTGGAACAAGGCACCAAGGAGCCAGAGTATTTGAAACATCATCATTCTAGATGCTGAAATATAAAAATTTTCCCTATAAGCTGTAGATGTTAAAAAATGTAGGCATAGGAGGAGTTCTGTTCACCGATGATGGAATTAAATCTGTATTTATATGGTGAAGTGAAGAAGAATAATCTGGGAGCAAGTACGAGGAGAAAAGGAGAATTTTAAACCCCAATGCAGGCCTGGTACTATGAAGGGTACAGAAAAAACAAACAAAACTGTGAATGGGAATGTTATATGATAAGCATTGTCCTCAGGGGTTTTATTTTAATATAATAACCATTGATATTAATCTTTAAGATTATGATACGGTAGTTAGTACTTTCAAATAAGATCTCTTAACCCCATTAATTTTGTGCCACACATGAAAATAATGTTACACACAATAAATTTAAGGCAGCCTGGCATACTGGCAAGACTTTGGGCTATGGAGGAAGAGCAAGCTGAATATGATTTTCATTATTTTATATGACAAATGCATTACCTTGGACAAGTTGTTAATGTTATTATGACATTGTGCTTTGGATAATGAGGCTTTAGAGCCTGAAGTTTTAAAGGTGACTCTATATATCTCCTCAAAATTCTTTTTATTGCTCCTTAGTCACCTTGAATCTTGGGAGGCATAAGGGGAAGATTTCCTTATTGGGGAGATTGTTGCAGAGGACCAAAGTGTCTCATGAAAATAACTTTCAAATACTCAGTCAATCACACATCCTAACAATGTCAGCGAGATCAGGCTCCTCTGACAATATCCTTTTAGAGAGACAGAACTGAATATTTTGAGAACACGAAGACTCCAAGTCCTCTGGTGACATTATTTCAGCACACTTTACACATTTGATATGAAAATCCTCATGACCAAAGTTTCTGTGAGATGAACCATAACAATGGCTTCAAATCTGCTGTTATGGCCATCTTAGGGTCAAAGCAAAGTGCTGAATTGTTCACATCAACAACATACCAAGTTGTTGGAATGGAACAATAACATGTCGGTATGGAAAAATAACAACGCCATTAATTAGAGAACTTTCTTTCTTTGGCCAGGAAAAGAAAAAGAAAATGAACTTGGTGGCCTTAGAGGTACTGAGGTATAATTCCAATTTTCTCCCAATGTTTTTATCTTTATTTACTTTTTTCCTTTTTTGTGGATTTATTCTCGGATACACTTTAATAGACACACTCTGAATGTGTCTGCTGTATAATGTATCTCAGATTGTTTTAAGATGAGCAAAAAATGAATAGATACATTCCACTAATCCTAATTGGATAATAAAAGTATAGCATTATAACAACAAACACAATACAATTAAAAAATATTGCCAGAAAGAATTCTTTTGTTTCATTTTATTCAATGTAGAATATGATCACTCAAAATATTAATACTTACTGCCTACAAAAGTATGTCTGAATCCGTAAGCCAGAAAAGAAATGCCTTCCCCTCTTATCCTCATTTTTCTGTAACACACATCATTGGTCAAGTTCACTCTTCCAACCTCAGCATGGCATCATTTTCAGCTGGAAGCTTTCTTTATTTGAGTAAATATATTAGGTGTATATTTTCTATTACCATATCTTAAATAAAGCAAAATAACCTTAGCAGTCTATCTCCACCACAAAGTCTTAAGTAAATCTAGCCCAACACTTACAGAAAACTTTTAAGCAGCAAGAAGAAGATAGATAAAGTAGGAAGAAAATATTGAATACAGGACCTAAACCTTAAGGCTGCATTGGGAATACAGACAGAGCACTGGCATAATCTTTTACATATGCTACGGTGATTTTTCATATTTTTAAATAATTACTTTCTGTATAAGAGTGATGTTAGCCATAGACTTACAATAACTTTCAGCAACTACAACATTTATTCAGTGAGTTTTGCCATTTTATATCAATAGTCATCTTATTTTATGTGCTAAAATGCTATTTAAATATATAACAGCCTGGGTGTGGTGGCTCATGTCTAGAATCCCATCACTTTGGGTACCAAGGTGGGAGAATTGCTTGAGGCCAAGTTTGAGACCAGTCTTGGCTCAAAAGAAGACCTCACCTCAAAAAGAAAAAAAAATTATCCAATTATGATGGCACATGCCTGTAGTCACAGATACTTGGGAGACTGAGGTGGGAGGGCTGTACTGAACTATTATTGCATCATTGCACTCCATATTGGGTGACAGAGCAAGATCCTGTCTCTAAGTACATATATATATATACACACACACACACACACACACATATATATATATATACACACATACATATATATACACACCCATACGTGTGTGTGTGTGTGTGTGTGTGTGTGTGTATAATTTTGGTTACTTTATATATATGGTTATATACATGGTTTATGGTTAGTTTATATTATATATATATTTATATATGTGGTTTATACTTCACAGAAAAAATAACTATTTCTTTGTGAAAATAGCCCTCCAATGTTATTTTAAGTAACTTTTTCCAATTTTAGCAAAATTTAGTTTCTTTTCAATTTGTACTATTCTTTTAATGTAAAAGTGAATAAAGTGTACTTTTAAAATATGTTTACTCATTCTAATTTCTAGTTTGACTTAATAATAGAAACTATTTGATATGTAACTGATATCAAGGAATTCACTTATCATGTACTGCTAATTTTAAAATTACTGATTGGAGACTCTTTTTCTGAAAAGTGGGTATCTAATCATAGTATTTTATTACTCTTGCTAATTTCTTTTTTTCTTCATAGACTTGCTAATAATTTTTTTTATAAAAATCAGCTTTTTAGGCCGGGCGCAGTAGCTCAGGCCTGTAATCACAGCACTTTGGGAGGCCGAGGCGGGCGGATCACAAGGTCAGAAAATGGAGACCAGTCTGGCCAACATGGGGAAACCCCATCTCAACTAAAAGTACAAAAAAAAAAAAAAAAAAAAAAATTAGCTGGATGTAGTGGTGCGTACCTCTACTCCCAGCTACTCAGAAGGCTAAGGCAGGAGAATTGCTTAAACCTGGGAGGGAGAGGTTGCAGTGAACTCAGATGGCACCACTGCACTCCAGCCTGTGTAACAAAGCAAGACTCCATTAAAAAAAAGTCAACTTTTTAATAGTTTCATTTTCCATATTTCCAAAATGAATATTCAAATATTCAACATTTTCAAGTGGTCCAGATGTGCTTTGTTCTTTGGCATGTCTATTGAACTAGAATATGCAAAAACAGAAGGTTTGTTCTTTTTTGCTTTTACCTGATCTTCTCTTACCCCAGGGAAACTGGAAAGAATAATTAGCGTCTTTTTAATAATGGAACAGCAATGAAAATTCATATAGTGTAACTTAGGTAGCTTTCCATATCAATTTTTATTGTGTTCTTGTGCTCTAAGCCTCAAAAAACTAACAGTACTGAACAGAAAAAGTTGGCAGATATTTACACACACACACACACACACACACACACTCACTCACACACATCTGGTAGATGCAATTAAATGAATTCAAACTATAATTTTGTTACTATTCATTCATTATTAAATCAATTTCAAAAATATGTATTATACATGTAATATGTCTTGCAAATGGATAACACATTGGTCTAATAGAAATAATTATAGAGAAACAAAATCTCTGCCTCTAACTAAATTACATTCTGGTGCAGATGGGATTTATTAATCAAATATTTATGTGTGTAAATATATTTAAATACTGTATTAAGCATTATGTAGGAAAGGAGTAGAATTTGTTAAATTAAATTATTTTACATTTAATTTGTCTAAAGTTTTTTCTTTTAAGGTAGTATAGCATTTAATGTTTGGTTCAGAGAGAATGTTCTGTAGAGCTCCAAAAATATTGTGCTTCATTAAAGGTTTTCAAAAATAAGTAAGCTTTCCTATGGCCTGCAAGAAAAACAACAACAACAACAATAAAAAGCAAAACAAAAACAACAACAAAAAAGCAAATGTTTTCATTCATCCTGTTTTTTTTATTTTCCAGTGTTTGAGACAAGGCCTCACTCTGTTGCCCAGGCTTGAGTGCAGTGGTGCAATCATATCTCACCACAGTCTCAAACTCCTGAACTGAAGTGATCCTTCCACCTCATTTTCCCAAGTAGCTAGAATTGCAGGAATGAGCCATCACATCTGGTCACCACCTGTTTAAGTGTCTGCTTCTCTAAAATTTTGTTTGGATGTTGACACTGATGATGCTACACATGCATAAAAGGGTTATAAAAGGTTAACATGATGAGACATACATGGGATGTAGAGCTGGCTTCCCGAACAGGAGTGAAAAGGACTTTAGAGAACCATGCAAAGAGTGATGTGGAGTTTTTCTGTATTTAAAGGCAGAGCTAGAATGAGGGTGCCTAAAAGGCCTGAACTTGCATGACTTGAACTTCTTGCCAGAGCTAAAGGAGAGATAACCTCGACTTTCTCATCCACTTGCCTAGATATAAGACACTAGGAGAAGAGGAAATGTGCTTAAAAACTGTACGCAGTCAAACACCACATTATAGTCGGCCACTTCATTATAGTTGTGATATACAATGATCAAAATATTTTCCACAGTGCCCAAGCTCTCTGTTTAAGTTTCTCACCTTTAATGATGGGAAACATCAGCAGTCCACATGATCCTAGCATCTGGTAGAGGAAGTGATGGTAGTCAGCTTTGAGGAAGTGCCTGACAGCTCTAAAGAAAGACATTGGTGGTGATTCTGGAGGCACTGTCTCAGCAAATGAGACTGAAGGGGATAGTGTCTTTGATATTTCTGAAGGCATAAACTTTGAATTGATATAGAAATTTACTTATAATCCCTGAATTTGTTTTAAAAATTGGAGTGTGAGATGATTGAAGAGATCAAAATCAAATGCTTTACATTAGTTATTTATTTTCTATAGTAGATAAAGAAAGAGCTCAGTAATTTGGTTTGCATAGCTTGCTTTAGGAAAAAAATTGGTTGAAACGTATTAGTACTTTCTATCTAGAAGAAGACTTGTCGTAGGGTTTAGCTGACAGGAGGATTTTCTTCCCAATTTCACCCAAACTTGTCAACAGAAATCTTTTTTGAACTATAGGCATAACAAAATGAGGTAAATATGGAAAAACTTAATAGAAAAGTAAAACTTTGTGATTATGGTAAAATAACAGAACAGAGGCATCGGACGCAACACAACATATCTACAACCATATAATCTTTGATAAACCTGACAAAAACAAGCAATGGGGAAAGGATTCCCTGTTTAATAAATGGTGTTGGGAAAACTGGCTAGCCATGTGCAGAAATCAGAAACTGGACCCCTTCCTGACACCTTACACTAAAATTACCTCCAGATGGATTAAAGACTTAAACATAAGACCTGGCACCATAAAAACCCTAGAAGAAAATCTAGGCAAAACCATTCAAGACATAGGAGTAGGCAAGGACTTCATGACCAAAACACAAAAAGCATTGGCAACAAAAGCCAAAATAGAAAATGGGACCTAATCAAACTCCACAGCTTTTGCACGGCAAAAGAAACAGTCACTAGAGTGAATCAGCAACCATCAGAATGGGAAAAAACCTTTGCAGTTTACCCATCTGACAAAGGGCTGATATCCAGAATTTACAAAGAACTCAAACAGATTTACAGGAAAAAAACAAACAAGCCCATTCAAAAATGGGCAAAGGATATGAACAGACACTTTACAAAAGAAGACATACATGAGGCCAACAAACACATGAAAAAATGTTCATCATCACTGGTCATTAGAGAGACGCAAATCAAAACCACATTGAGATACCATCTCACGCCAGTTAGAATGGTGATCATTAAAACATCTGGAGACAACAGATGCTGGAGAGGATGTGGAGAAATAGGAACACTCCTACACTGTTGGTGGGAGTGTAAATTAGTTCAAGCATTGTGGAATACAGTGTGGCGATTCCTCAAGGACCTAGAAATAGAAATTCCATTTGACCCAGCAATCCCTTTACTGGGGATATATCCAAAGGACTATAAATCGTTCTACTATAAGGACACATGCACACGAATGTTCATTGCAGCACTGTTTACAATAGCAGAGACCTGGAACCAACCCAAATGCCCATCGATGATAGACTGGACTGGGAAAATGTGGCACATATACACCATGGAATATTATGCAGCAATCAAAAATGATGAGTTTTTGTCCTTTGTAAGGACATGGATGAATCTGGAGAACATCATTCTCAGCAAACTGACACAAGAACAGAAAAGGAAATACTGCATATTCTCATTCATAGGCGGGTGAGAAAAATGAGAACACATGGACACACGGAGGGGGTCTACTACACACAGGGGTCTATTGGGGGAAATGGAGGAGGGACAGCTGGGGGGGGTAGCTGGGGAGGGATAGCCTGGGGAGAAATGCTAAGTGTGAGTGAAGGGGAGGAAGGCAGCAAAACACACTGCCATGTGTGTACCTATGCAACTATCTTGCACGTTCTGCACATGTACCCCAAAACCTAAAATGCAATAAAAATTTAAAATAAAAAATAAAAATAAAAAAGTTTAACTTATGCATTTTAAAACTTTTCTTCAAGTTCACATTTTTTTCCACAATAAATTCTTAAAATTCACTTAACTTTAATTGGTTTGAATATTAGTTCTTACAGCCTCACAGAAGCAGAAATCAACCTTTAGGATTTTTACAAGTAACAGTTAAAAATGATGACTATATTGGATAGCAATTAATTGCTATAGTGGATACCAGTCAAAAGTTTCCAATATCCTTTGGTTATCCAAGTAAAGTCAAATTCATAGCATCTTTTGTAAAAAAATAAAACAGGTCATTTCATCCTCCTGGTCACCAATATTGATTGATTAAATGATACTAACTTTCAGGAGCATTGCTGGGAATTTAGATTCACAGGGGCTTTCTTTCTCTTGCTGTTGATGAAATGTTAAGCAGAAATCAAGACTGCCATTGCTGCAGACGTTAAGCTACCATAGGAGAAGCCAGCCTGAAATAAAAAGTCCTTATGTCAAGGAGGAACAAGTCAAAGAACCCATAAAATTAGTGATAGCACACTAATCACACCGCATTTTTGTTGACTTTTAACCGGTAGTTGTTGCCCTTTGTTCAATGATAGAGAGTAGGTTACATCACATGCCCAGGGTGGCTAAAACATTAGAAGGCCATGCTGAAGAAAAAAATGCCGAAGTGGTTCCCTTTGTTGCAGCCTGCAGTGAAAGACGTAAGACTTGCTTTAAAACCAGTTGTTTAAAAGCACAGACAAAAGAAAAATCTATCCTTCCTAAAACAGTAACTTTTTGAGATTGACAATCATACTCAAAACTGGGAGTATAATAGAGACTTACAGGGTTAGAAAAACAAAGTTTTTAATTATTACAGATCCAAAGCATACAGTGCGAGAAAAAGAAAATGTGTGTGTGTGTGTGTGTGTGTGTGTGTGTGTGCATATGTATACATATATATATATATATATATATATATATATATATATATATACAAACAAATAATGTTTTACTGGTTTTATTTCAATAATAATAAAGATTTTTTTAAAATATTTTAATTTTATTAGCATTTAGGATATCTTAATTTTATTTTGTATATTTTGAATTTTTATCAAATGTGTACAAAATTTTAAGATAATAAAATTTGATGTCAAATTATGTATAGAATATGAACTAAACCATGTAAACAAAAGATATTTATACAGAAAATTGGGAAAGACATATTCCAATTGGTGAGTGTGACTGTCCCTACTTATGTTCATTTATATGTTTATAAACATTTTATTGCTTTTTGAAATAATTCTTATCAATATATCTTTCTTATCAATATATTTAAATATTTCATTTTTAATGGATCTTATTGATTTTACTTTGTTCCACTATATGCAATTATTTCTAATTTAGTAGATTTAATGGTAATAACTATAACAGCAAATACAGTATATTCAAAATCAATAATAATTTCTAATAATACTTTTTGGCAGGATTTTATAGAAAAATATTAAGGTTGTCAAGTGAATTAATTTTTCTCTCAAAAGTAGTTTTTAGAGCACAGAGAAAACAGTGTTTATTTCCTCATATGAATATTTTGTTACTCCACTAAAATCATGAATGCAAAATGTAGTTTTCCTTAAGTGTTTTACATGCATGTTCTAAATGTTTATTTACATTTTTTAATTTAAAAAATTATAAGAAATAATGTAGGGATCTTAAAATGTTAGATCAATAAGTTAAAGTGATTACAATTTTTAAATGTTTGGTTTATTTTGAAATTTAATTAAGTTCCCTTAAACACTTAACATACATTTGGATATTAAAAGTATTTAATTTTTATTTTTAAACCTATTAAATGACAATGAAGGCAAATACTAATCAGAATAACTTTCTGAGCAACTTAATTATTCCTTATGAATTAATATTAGTGTTATGTTTGTAGAAAATTGAGTGCTGTCAAACATTTGGTACTATTAAAATTTACTGTATTCTTATGAAAAAATGTTCATCATCACAGGTCATTAGAGAAATGCAAATCAAAGCCACTTTGAAATACCATCTCAAGCCAGTTAGAATGGCGATCATTAAAAAATCTGGAGACAACAGATGCTGGAGAGGATGTGAAGAAAGAGGAATATTTTACAATGTTGGTGAGAGTATAAGTTAATTCAACCACTGTGGAAGAGAGTGTGATAATTCCTCAAGGATCTAGAAATAGGAATTACATTTGATTCAGCAATCCCATTACTGGGTATATACCCAAAAGATTATAAATCCATCTATTATAAAGACACGTGCACACGTATATTCATTATGGCACTGTTTACAATGGCAAAGACCTGGAACCAACCCAAATGCCCATCAATGATAGACTGGACCAATAAAATGTGGCACATATACACCATGAAATACTACGCAGCCATAAAAAAGGGTGAGTTTGTGTCTTTTGCAGGGACATGGATGAATCTGGAAACCATTCTCAGCAAACTGATACAAAAACAGAAAACCAAACACTGCATGTTCTCACTCATAGATTGGTATTGAACAATGATAACACATGGGCATACGGAGGAGAACATCACACACTGGGATCTGTTGGGGGATGGGGGACTATAGGAGGGACAGTTGGGGGGTGGGGAGGTTGTGGAGGGATAACACTGTGAGAAATGCCTGATGTAGGTGAGTGGGGGATGGAAACAGCAAAACACCATGGCATATTGGTACCTATGTAACAATCCTGCAAGATCTGCACATGTACCCCAGAACTTAAAGTACAATTTTTAAAAAATTTACTGTATTCTTTTTTTTTTTTTTTGAGACAGAGTCTTCCTCTGTCGCCATGCTGGTGTGCAGTGGCATGATCTCAGCTCACTGCAACCTCAGCCTCCTGCTTTCAAACTATTCTCCTGCCTCAGCCTCCAGGGTAGCTGGGACTACAGGCGCGTGTCACCAAGCCCATCTAATTTTTATATTTTTAGTAGAGATGGGGTTTCACCATGTTGGCCAAGATAGTCTCGATCTCTTAACCTTATAATCTGCCCACCTTTGCCTCCCAAAATTCTAGGATTACAGGCATGAGCCACTGTGCCTGGACTGTATTCGTTTATATCTTGCAAATTAAATCACGTGTCTAAAACTATACATTTTTAATTGTAATGAAAAGATCAAATGTTAGATATCACAAATATTTTAAATACCAAATAAGTACAGATTATTCTGAGAATTCAAACTATATCTTTAAACTTGCCACAGATGTTATACCATGAAGTATTTGGATACAGAAAAACATTTAGTTATGAAAAACATTAAATAAGCTTTTCATTTGCTTATCAGTTGTGTGGTTTTTTTGTTTTCATTTCGTGCCTGTTGAAATTATAAATGTTTCAATCTCAAGTGGATTTCATTTTATGGTGCAGGATTCAAATATAGGGCCATGTGTCAAATCTAGCCAACAACACGTTTTGTACTCCCCAGAAGATAAGATGGTTTCTAAAGTTTTTCAATAATTGGGAACATTTTTATAACATTAGAAAATCATATGAAATTTAAATTTTAACATTCATAAATAACTTTTAGTTAAACGTCTCTGCATGTGTTGTCTATTATTGATTGGAATTACATCAGCAGAGTTGAGTAGTTGTGACAAATATTGAATGGCTTGCAAAGGTGAAAATAGTTGCTATACAACTATTCGTAGAAAATATTCTGACAACTGGGCTCCTGCTCTGAAATTTCAGCCTGAGATGAGAACCCGGGAATTATTATAATAACTCCAGAAATAAAAATATTAGGCCCATTTTCTCTGTCATTGACCAGGTGGGGTTTGTTTTAAAACACCCAACCTGTGAGTTTTTTTAACAAGATCTTTCCATTTTAAAGCCCAATTTGGATTATCAACAAACAAACAGGTAAAAATACTTGGATTTCCATTTAGGTTGTTTTACATCTAGATAAAAATAATATGTTTACTGATTAATTCTCATATCAGCCTTATGCCCTCATGCACTAACTCTCAGGGATTAGTACCCTTATCAAGGAGACCAAAGGTAAAACTTTTTCATTTCTTCCATCATGTGAGGACACAGCAAAAAGTTGCCTTCTATAAGCCAGAAAGTTGGCCCTCACCAGATACAAAGTCTGACTTGACCTTGGACTTTTCAGTCTCCATAGCAAAACAAATGTCTGTTGTTTATAAGCTACCTTGCTTAAGGAATTTTGTAATACCACCCAAATGTACTAAGACAATAGCTTAAGAACTAACTTTAGGTGATTTTTTCTGTATCATGGATGAAACACTTTGCTCAGCATTTGGAAAAAAAACAATGCAAACAAAAACATTAAGTTTTGTGGGTTATTTTAAATGATTAAAACATCATTTTTTTTCTTTCATCACAAGCATGCAAATGTTTTTCTTCTGAATGAGGAGATTTGAGAAAAGAAAGCATGGAAAATCCTGAAATAGTGTCTGGTTTCTATTTCTCTTACCAGATAAAAGGTAATCTATTTTATCACCTTTTTCTATTGTATGAAAAATATTACATAGATAAAATAAAAGCTTCCTTCTATAATGTGATTGGAAAATGGCAGAATCAAGCTCCCTTTGTTGATTTTTGAAGTAGAATTTGTTCGTTACAGACTGTTAAAATTGTTTGGGAAAATATTTTTTATCTTCAGACTGTTTTTAAGTCAAGGAAAGGTATAAAACAGTTTTCTGAAAGATAGGAGCCTACCATAGTGAAATAAGAATTCGAACTCTCTAGGTTCCTCCAACTTTTTGTAATGATATATAACCTCTTTCTGCCTGTGCACCCAATGATAAAGGTAAAAACAGGGAACAGAAATACACTCCACCAGTGTTCCCCAGGTGATCTGACGTTCATTTCTCTGCTGCTTTGAAGATGGGCTCTTCTGATGGTGGTAACCAGGCTGTCCTGAACTCAGAAACAACTCCACAGGGCCACTTGTCTTATTTTCATTTCCGTCAGGTTAAACTCTTCCTTCCCAAAAGGCAGATAGGAATCACAGTTTCTGAAACAATTCTAAATGTAGGTGTCAGAAAAATGTGGAAAGCAGTGATCATCATTGACAAGACATGGGAAAGAGTGTATCCATTTTACTCAACCAGCCCCATCTTCTCCACATTTGTGGTGGCTTCCAGCAGGTGCTTTGTGGAGGCTTGCCCTTTCGAGGACTTCCTCATTCATCTCTTTCTGCCTGTGGGCTACTGTGGATCCATTACATCTTTTTTGTCTCTTTCCCTGAAATCCTACTTCTTCCTATTTGCCTTTGTACTACATTGTTAGTATTGGAATTCCATCCACTTATTTTCTCTTTATATTTTATGTAGGTAAATTTTATAGAATATACTTTTAACAATTTTAAACTGTACAATTCAGTGATATTTACTGTCTAATTTAGTATTTAACATATTCACAATGTTGTTCAACCACAAAGTCTCTCTCTAGTTCTAAAACCACTTCATCACTTCATAAAAATACCCAGTGCACATAATGTAATTAATTCCCACTCAATCCTTTTCCCATTCCCTGGTAGCCCCTAACCTGCTTTTGTCTCTATGGATTTGCCTATTCAGAATACATTATATAAAAGGAAACATACAATATATGACCTCATGTATCTGGTGTCTTTCTACTAGCATAATATTTTGCAGGTTTATCCAGTCATAGCATGATCTCTATTTTGTGTTTTTTTATGACAAAAATTTTACACTGCATGCACATAGCACAATGTGTTTACCCGTTCTTATACTGATGTTCATTACAGTTGTTGCCTTTTGTCTATATAAATGAGACTCATTATAAAAATACATGTACACATTTCTGTGTGGACATATATTTTTATTTCTCTTGGTATATACCTTGAAGTATTGGGTTTTATAGTAATTCTATGTTTAACTTTTTGAGAAACTGTTTTCCACCAATGCTGCATAATTGTAGGTTCCCATCTGCAATGTACAATGATTCCTATTTCTTCACATACTCATCAACACTTACTATTTTTCATTTTCTTGCTTAAAGCCAAGCAGTGAATGTAAAGTGCTATCTTATAGTTTTGATTTTCATTTTCTTAAAGACCAATAGCATTGAATATCTATTCATGTAGTTCTTGACCATTAATATACTGACCTCATCTTGAATAGAAAGCCTATGAAAGATCTTTGACCACTTTTAAGCTGGGTTGTTTGGTTTTTGCTGTTGTTCAGCTTTAAGAGTCTTTCATGTTTTCCATTAAACCTTTATCAGATACATGATTTGAAAATATTTTCTTTCATACTACAATTTGCCTTTTCACATTCTTGAATATACCCTTTGACGTACAAAAGATATATATTTTTTTAATTTTGTGAAATATAGCATGTCTTTCTTTTCTTTTTTTTATTTTAAATTTTTATTACATTTTAGGTTTTGGGGTACATGTGCAGAACGTGCAAGATAGCTGCATAGGTTCACACATGGCAGTGTGTTTTGCTGCCTTCCTCCCCTTCACCCACACTTGGCATTTCTCCCCATGCTATCCCTCCCAAGCTCCCCCCCCCCGCTGTTCCTCCCCCATTCCCCCCAATAGACCCCTGTGTGTAGTAGACCCCCTCCCTGTGTCCATGTGTTCTCATTTTTCTCACCTGCCTATGAGTGAGAATATGCGGCATTTCCTTTTCTGTTCTTGTGTCAGTTTGCTGAGAATGATGTTCTCCAGATTCATCCATGTCCTTACAAAGGACAAAAATTCATCATTTTTGATTGCTACGTAATATTCCATGGTGTATATGTGCCACATTTTCCCAGTCCAGTCTATCATCGATGGGCATTTGGGTTGATTCCACGTCTTTGCTATTGTAAACAGTGCTGCAATGAACTTTTGTTCCTCTTGCTTTTGGTTCCAATTCTAAGAATCCATTGCCAAATCTGAGATCATGAAGATTTTCCCTATGTTTTATATCAAAGATTTATTTCTTTTGCCTTTATATTTAGACCGTTCATTTTGAGTAAATTTTTGTGTGTACAGTGAGGTACAGTGAGGTCTGTAATGGTGTCACCTGACTAGACTATGATAATCAGTTTAGTTTAATACTAATCTAAATGTTGCTGTGAAGCTATGTTTTAGATGTGATTAACACAATAAATTGACTTTAATTAACACATATTACCCTCCATAATGTGGGTGGACATAATGTGGGTGGGACTGAACCAATCAGTTGAAGGCCTTTAACTAAAGATTAGGTTTTCTGAAAACAACACAGGGAATTCTGACTCAAGACTGAAATGCAGAAACTCGTATTAAGTTTTTAGTCTGCTGAACTGGTCTGTGGATTGAATGGATTTCAGATTCAAGACTGCATCAACTCTTACCTGAATTTCTAACCCTTTGCCCCGCCTTACAAATTTCAGTCTTCTCAGCCCCTAAAGGTGTGTGACTTTTTTGCATTTGATTATCCATAAGGTTGATATTCAATAAATATCCAGCTTTCTACCAACTGCAGTGATTGAAAGCATTGGCTCTAGAGTTAGACTGCCTAGGTTCAAATCCAGCTTCTTCCATTTACTATTTTGTGATCTTAGAAAACATATTTAACTTATCCCTGCCTCCATTTTATAATCTATAAAATGGGTAGCTATATAAATGTGGTATTATGAGGAATGAATCCATTTAGAAATTAGTATTTATAAATTCCTTATTGCAATGTCCATAATAATTGATATATGTTTTAAATAAAATAAATTTCATTTCCTTTTTTAAAGAGAATAAGTGTTTCTAGAATCAATTATTAATCAGTTGCTCATATAATTTATTTATTAAATTATGCCTATTGCCTTTTGAGATATGGAAGCTTATTGGTGCATATACAAAATGCATTAACACACAGATGAAATGGTATAAATAACATTTGTTTGATGAGTAATATTTAGATTTGGAGAAAAATGCACGCATGTGTTAACACACATATACACGTACATTATTATGCATATATAGATAACATATGAATGCAATATGAATACATATTCTATATGTATTTATATACATACAGAACTGCATACATAGATTTTGGAACACATCCACATTCTTATATGGCTGTATAAAAAATGCATCAAATTTTCATAAGAGAGGTTATGTCTATATCACATTGGGTGAAATTTAATATATTTTTAAAAGTTTCCCCTTTTTAAAATGCCTTACAATCAACACACAGTGAGTTTAAAATCAATAAAGGTAAGAGTGTATATTGATAATTCAATTATTACAAAGTCTTCATGAGGGGGAGTAGAGTTTTCTTGGCTTTTATTTTAATAAGTGCTGTATTGTATTCTTTGAAGAAAAAAATGACAGTTGCTTGTTTTTAACTTCATGTAGCCCCATTCTCACTATTTTAGTGTGACTATAATGTAAAACTAAGTTAATACTGTTTATTTTTTATTTTTTTATTGCATTTTAGGTTTTGGGGTACATGTGACAAATATGCAAGATTGCTGCATAGATACACACGTGGCAGTGTTATTTGTTGCCTTTCTCCCCTTCACCTATATCTGGCATTTCTCCCCATGCTACCTCTCCCAAACTCCCCACCCCACACTGTCCCTCCTCTATTTCCCCCCAACAGACCCCAGTGTGTAGTGCTCCCCTCCCTGTGTCCATGTGTTCTCATTGTTTAACACCTGCCTATGAGTGAGAACATGCGGTGTTTGATTTTCTGTTCTTGTGTCAGTTTGCTGAGAATGATGATTTTTAGGTTCATCCATGTCCCTACCAAGGACAGGAACTCATCATTTTTGATGGTTGTGTAATATTCCATGGTGTATATGTGCCACATTTTTCCTGTCCAGTCTATCATTGATGGGCATTTGGATTGGTTCCATGTCTTTGCTATTGTAAACAGTGCTGCAATGAACATTCGTGTGCATGTGTCCTTATAGTAGAATGATTTATAATCCTTTGTATATATACCCAGTAATGGGATTGCTGGGTCAAATGGAATTTCTGTTTCTAGGTCCTTGAGGAATCACCACACTGTCTTCCACTTGAGGAGGAGAGGCTATGCGTTCAAGGCCAAACTGGGCAACATAAGGACCTCTCATTCATTGAAAACAAAAATACTGTTTATTTAAAAAATTTAAATATACCTTCTTAAAATTTTGTTGCAAACTTAAAAAAACATTATTCTGAACAAAGAAAGAAGGACTTGTCTAGCTCCTATTTTATAACAAATCGGTGTAGTACTTGTTTAGAAACCAAACTTTTAAGTAGAGAACTGTGAAATAAGGTGTCCCAGTGATGAGTTCTGACATTGAAAGAAGAGTCATGTTATGTGTTCACGAGCACAAACATACACCAAGACTCAGCCTCTAAAATATTTTTTTAATTAATAAAAATCTAAAAAAGAGGTTTTTGTTTCCCCAAAATGTAAAGAAGACTATGTGTTAGTAGCAGGAAAGAAAATAGAGTGACCAACAGTAATCTTCCTGATGAAGTAATGTTGCATAAAATTGTGATTGATCAAAATATATTATTAAAAGATAGTATTTTAAAAGTTAAGTTAAAAAAATTTTAGTTATTATCTCATAATTAACAATATACCTCAAGAAAAATAAAAACTATTTTCCAAATGCCTCTGACAAAATATGACGCTTAAATGACTAAGTAATGCATCTTTACATCAGAAAGTGGTACTGCTAAAATTACTTTTTAATGTTTGAATAACAGAAATGTTTCTTTCAAATATGAAGAAAACATCTCCCAACATTACTTATCTAGTTCTTCAGCACATTCCACGGTGAAAGAGCTATTTACAACATTATTACCTTACAGCATTATTATTACATCAACTGTGTTGGGGAAGTGTTTTGTAATTGTTCTCTACGTAGATGTAAGTCTATGTCATTTCATGGCAATTAAATCAACAGAATCTTAAAAGTCTCATGTATGTTAATGGAGCTTTGTGGAAGAAGCATCATCACCCTTTGAGCTCTACAGAAATTGGGATGATGACAACAGGATATGCTGAAAAACAAATAAATAAATAATACCACCAGGTTAAGTCTAGTAATATGACAAAAATAGCCAACATAAAACCTTCATAATATAAACACTATAAATAACGGATACACTAAAAACAGACACAATTGATTTCACAGCTGACTTTATAAGACAGAAAAGAAAAACATCCAAGTGTCAGGAACACAGACTGATTCAAATGTTCAGGGGTAAATATATAGGTTGGCAATGTGGCAGTAGTGAGAATGGACACAGATATACCCTAAAAGCTAGGCTCTTGGGATCTTGAATATAATATTCAGATGAAAACGATGTGTGTATATCAGTCTCTTCTGGCTGCCATAGCAAAATTCCATAGGCAGAGTGACTGAAACAATAATTTATTTTCTCACATTTCAAGAGGCTAGAAATTCAAGATCAATGGGCCTTTAGAGTTATATTCTGGTGAGACTTTTGTTAAAGAAAAAAAAAATATTCAGTGATACTTGCTAAAGCAGGGTAAGGTAGCCTTCATTCAGGACCATAGTGACAGGGGTAGAGACTCCTGCAATGAGATTTTTGCACTGGGGGAGACAGATTGAGATGAACTACAAATATAATGTGGGCAAGTGATAATTTATTACTAAGAAACAAAGTGGAGGTCAGCAAGGAAAATTATTTACAAGTATAATAACATCAGGAGTAAGGGAAATTTTGAGTAAACTAAGGTAGTAGGGTTCTTGCTAAGAGTGGATTTTTCAAGGAGGTGCACAGATAGATCTATGAGAAGACTTAGGATCCCAACTAAAGTTCAGTCAAGCAAAGAATGATGATTACTTATTTTCGTGATTTGTAGAGGGCTGTCTTCTGGCTGTGTCCTCACATGATCATTCATCTGTGCATGCACAGAGAAAAAGAGCGAGCAAGTGAGAGAGACAGAGAGAGAGAGGTGTGATGGGAAAGGAGAGATCTGGTGTATCTTTTTCTTTTTATAAGGACACTAAATCTCTCAGATTAGATCACCTTTTGACCTCATTCAACCTTAATTACCTCTGAAGACCTGACTTCCAAATGCAGTTTCATTAGCAGTTAAAGCATCAACATATAATTTGTGGAAGAAACACTGTAGTTCTTAGCAATGTGATGAGACTTTACATAGAACCTTCTTGATGCCCATCAGCTGTAGACTGAATAAAGAAAATATGGTACATATAAACCAGGGAATACTATGCATCTATAAAACATGAGGCTGTGTCCTTTGCAGCAACCATAGATGGAGCTGGAGGCCATTATCCTGAGCAAATTGACAAACAGAAAACCAATTACCACATGTTCTCATTCATAAGTGGGAGCAAAACATTGAGTACCCATGAACACAATGAAGGGAACAATAAACACTGAGCCCTTTTTGAGAGTGGAGGGTGGTAGGAGGGTAAGGATTGAAATACAATCTATTGGAAATTATGCTGATTACCTGGATAACAAAATTATCTGTACATCAGACCCCTGTGACAGGCAATTTACCCATATAACAAACCTGTACATGAACCCTGAACCTAAATTAAAAGCTGAAGGCAAAAGGAAAAGAAGAGCAAAGCAAGTGCTATCAAGAAGACCGGTAAATATAAAGACCTGCTCTGCCACCACTGGTAGCAATGTTGAATTCTGAAAGAGGCTCTGAGCCGTAATTTTAAAAAATGATTCAAAGATTTAAAAACTTTGAAATATATTTTTGATGAAGGAGACCAACTCCCTGTTAGCAGCATTATCAAATCTGGTATCACTTACCAGGATAGCAATAGCTAATGAAATTCAAGTACTACTTTGTCAAATGTAAAACATTAAAAGTAAAGGAAAGATGCCACTTCTGCTATATTGTACCAACTTCTGTTGCTGATGTTTTCTTGAGATGGAGTCTTGCTCTGTTGCTCAGGCTGGAGTGCAGTGGCACAGTCTCAGCTTACCACAACCTCTACCTCCTGGGTTCAAGCAGTCTCCTGCCTCAGCCTCCCCAGTAGCTGGGACTACAGATGCGTGCCACCATGCCTGGCTAATCTTTGTATTTTTAATATAGATGGGGTTTCACTATGTTGACCAGGCTGATCTCAAACTCCTGATCTTGTGATTCGCCCACTTCAGCCTCCCGAAGTGCTGGGATTACAGGCATGAGCCACCACACCTGGCTGCTCATGCTTTCAAAGATTTAATGGCTGGCTATATTACCTTTCTAAGAATTAAAAAATAATAATTACTTAAAAAAGATAATTCAAAAGTAGTCTTACACAAATATGTTCAATTAATTTTTGGAAAAATTTCCAGGATAATTCAGTTGGGAAAAGACAGTCCATCAAAACTTATGCTGAAATAAATGTATATAGATATTAAAAACCTCAAACTATACTTACACAATGCATAATAACTTATTCAAATTAAATAATAGTAATATGCAAAATAATTTTATTCACTCTTCTAAGAACACAAGAGAAATCTTCATGGGATAGAACATCACCGTCATTTATCATAAAATGATAAAATTGACTTCAGCAATGTTAAAATTATTGCTTTTTCTAAGATAGCATTAAATCAATTTTAAAAACAATCTGACAATAAGAAGAAAGTATTTGCAATATGTGTGGCATAACATGTCTGTTCACATTATATAAAGAACTCTCACAGGTCAGTATTAAGTAAAGAGAAAATGTAATATGGGGAAGAGATTTCAGAAATCACTTCAAAAAAACAATATACAAGCGGATAGTAAGCACATTATATGGACGTTATTCAGGAAATTAAAATTTTAAAAATCAGTGAAATACCATTTCACACTCACTAGAATGACTAAATTTAAAATTCCAATACAACTCTAAATGTTGAAAAAGATCTATAGCAACTGTATTCTCACAGTCTGCTCTAGGGATATAACTACTTTGAAAAATAGGTTCTTTTAAAGATAAATATATATTTACAATATGTCTCAGTGATTTTATTTCTTAATATTTATATAAAAGAATCAAAAGTATATGTCTACAGAAAAATATTTTTATAAATGTTTATAGCCGCTTTATTTATAATGGCTCCAAACAAGAAGCAACTCAAATGTTCATCACAGGTGAATAAATTTTAAAAATATGGGAAAGCCAGACAATGAAATATTATTGAGCAATGAAAATAGTGAATTACTGATGTGTTTGATAGTAGAAATGAGTCTCAAAATATTAGACTGAATGAAGACTATAAATGAGAAAAAATATGCACTGCATAATTTTGATTAATAAAGTTTTGAACAGAAAGAAATAATCTCTATCTGCTGAAAGAAAATAAGTAAATTTCTGCTATCATTTTAAGAAAAACAAGGTGGAACTTAGTATAATGCAATTTTTTATACTTAACTCTGGAAGTAATTATAAGATATGATATTTTTAATAATGCATTGAACTTAAAATGAGTGCATTTTATTTTATGTAGGTTAAATCTCAATTTCAAAATGTATGTGCCGTTTTTAAGAAACAAACACGATTTCATTAGATTATGCAATAAGTGTACAAGGAAGAGATTCCCAGTGAATATTAATAAAATGAAAGCTAGTAGGTCTATAAGTGTTTTACAATTGAATTAAAAATATCTGTTGGCATGTGCTCACACACATGCACATACATACAGCTGATCAAATGGCTCATATTTAACAGAAAGGGGATATTTATTAAGAAAATATAAAACATGAATTTTTGGGTATGTACAAATATAGATTCAAAATATTAAAAAGCAAAAAAGAGAAACTGATCAAAGCAGTAGTGGTAAATTTAAACAACTTTGGTACAAAATTGGTCAGAACATTTTTTTTCAACTTTGAGTTCAAGAGGTACATGTGCAGGCTTGTTACGGTTTTCTCTTACTAGCTCACAATATTTCTAAAATCTTCAGGTCCA
Organism: Saguinus oedipus; assembly: GCA_031835075.1. Classification (NCBI taxonomy): domain Eukaryota; kingdom Metazoa; phylum Chordata; class Mammalia; order Primates; family Cebidae; genus Saguinus; species Saguinus oedipus. Next base: position 73,150,788 of record CM063171.1, on the reverse strand, counting down.
CTCTAAAAAATGCAAATGATATTCAATGGCATTTTCAGTATATCTTTTAGGATTCTCATACCTGAAAGCAGCAGAAAATCTACTGAATTGTTTTTTCCCAATTTGGGAAATGAGAAAAAAAGAGAAATGAGAGAATGAGAAAAAAAAATGAGAAAAAAAGACTTAGGGCAAGTTGATCTTCACATTTATTTTGAGAAGAATTCAGGCATCAAAAAATGCATCATAAAATTCAGGGCCGGAATAGATTTAAAAAAGGCTGAAGAAGGATAATTTTGCTTCCTCTTCTTAGACTTGAATGTGAGTCTTTTGGTTCTAGGCCTTCAGACTTTGACTAAATTCTACCACTGTCTTTGGAGTTAAACTAGATTATGTCATGGAAGATTGTGACAATTCTGGGTCTCCAATCTCATCAGCCAATTTTTGTAATAAACGGCTTTGTATATATTCATCTATGTATTTTATTGGTTCCATTTCTCTGCAGAACTCTAATCAATACAGTGGCCAAAGAAACATCAAGCCAGAAATAATGATTTTATCTAAGAGTGTTAGATCATGTATTCAACATGATCAGTACCTTTCCTGGTGGATAGACACTGGAGAAAGTGACTGAGTCACTTTTGTTTCTACCACAAGAATTGGTAAAGAAATCATGCACATCACATGAAATACCAGTGCTAAACATAGTCACCTGTTTTAGCAACTCAATTCCATAGTTGTGCTTTTTTTTTACTGGTACAACTTCAAAAATGCCCAGTCCTGTGGAGAATGTATGTATACTTTCCCTAGAACCTAAACTTACCTTAGAGGTAAATGAAGCTCTGAAGTTACTACATCCAAGTTAGAATGACTGAGTGATATGTAATAGTGTCCCAGAGTTTGATAAATTTAACTGAACAACATTAGTTATTGTCTGTAATCCAAGCACTTTGGGAAGCTGAGATGGGAGGACTGCTTGAACCAAGGGAAGACCAGCCGGGGCAACATGGCATCGCTACTAAAAAATACAAAAAAATTAGCAGGGTGTGGTAGTGTGTGCCTGTAGTCCCAACTACTTGAGAGGCCGATGTGGAAGGATCACTTCAGCCCAGGAGGCTGAGTCTGCAGTGAGCCCTGGTTTCACCACTGTACTCCAGCCTGGGCGACAGAGTGAGATCGTGTCAAAAAGCAACAAAAGTTATTTATTCATGTCAAAAACAGCAAATGTTTACTGATGGAGAGAGAAGAAAATAACTTTAATAAAAAGAATACCTTTTGGAAAACTGAATAATGAAATACATTCACTGTTTGCTATTCCATACTACTTATTACATTCTCTAATAAGTAAAAGCAAGTAATTTTTATGCATACAATAATGTGAGAGCCTGTGTAGACAATCTGGCAATCCCTGTTACTTCTTTCTTGGAGGTTATTTTCCAGTGCCCTTTATGATAGGGAAGCAATCAAATTTATCAACCAAACTTTTTTTTCCAAAATAAATAGGAAAGGGGAGCTATTAAAATGCCTTTGGAAAAAAAGGATAAATGTGATTGTCTCCAACCAGTCACAATATGTAGTAGCCCTCTATAGGGTCCTAATTCTAGTTTCTGAGAAAATATTCCTTTATTGCTGAAACAAGATAATATAATTGATGAAGGCTTTATGAGATTGTTGCATTTTCTAAGTTCCCTTAATTTACTGTTATTTATAATCATTACTCTTTCAGCTGTGTCAATTATTCTGTGATTATCTCAATCGCTAAACATTCCTTGTTGAGTATTTTCTGTTTCCTTCATTGTTACCTAGAATGTATCTTCATTTATCATTCAAAAGCATTTACAATCTCATGCTTTTTATTTCTACAAGCTATTTTCCCTTTTATTCTACTTTTTCCCTCTAAGATCTATGTGTATTTTGTTTTACCTTTTCATTCTTTACCTGACTGCAGCCTTGACCTCCTAGGCTCAGGCGATCCTCCTTCCTCATCCTGCAGAGTAGCTGGGACTACAGGTGTGCACAACCACACCTGGCAATTTTTTGTATTTTTTAGTAGAGACAGGGTTCTGCCATGTTGCCTATGCTCATCTTGAACTCCTGGGCTCAAGGGAGACACCCATGTCGGCTTCCTAAAGTACTGGGATTACAGGAGTGAGCCATCACATCCGACAAACGCTTTTCTTAATACCACTTTTGAATTAATAATTTGTTATTTTGTCTTTGCATTAAAAAAGTCAGTTAATCACCAAAGTTATCTGCAATCTTTTTTCTTCCACTGTTTCTCACTTACACCTTGGCTCATTAGTAAACTTAAATAAACACAGTACTCAATGATGATTCTTTTACCTTGTTTTCTTCTTGGCTGGATGTATAGGTTTAGTAAGAGATTATTCTATATTCCATGAGTTTTAGCTCAATTGAAAATATTTGTTTATTTTATTCAACTTTCCTGACTAGCTAATTACTGTGTTCATCTGACGTCTTTTTAGATGTATGTAAATTTCTTCTTTGTGATACCCTATTTTCAGAAGATTATGGCATATCCTTTTTTTGTAAGGTACTTTCTTTTATATTTGTCTAAGATGTATTTTTTCTCTTCCTTTCTTAGAGTCTATTATCTCATAAGGCTACATCTTAAGTGGCAATTTAAATGTTCCAGCAGTGAACTGTTTTAGTTGATACTTGCTTAACCATTATTTCTCACAACATGACATGCCAAGGTGGTCTGGTCTCAAGAGCATTTCAGCTTCATTCATGCTCTCCACCAATACTCTGCACAGCAAAAGAAACTATCAATAGAGTGAACCGGCAACCAAAATAATGGAAAATATTTTTGCAATCTACCCATCTGACAAAGGACTAATATGCAGAATCTATGAAGAACTTAAACAAATTTACAAGAAAAAAAACAACCCCATCAAAATGTTGGCAAAGGATACGAACAGACACTTTTAAAAAGAAGACATTTATGCAGCCAGAAAACATATGAGAAAAAGATCACCATCACTGGTCATTAGAGAAACACAAATAGAAACCACATTTAGATACTACCTCATGCCAGTTAGAATGGCAATCTTTAAAAAATCAGGAGACAACAGACGCTGGAGAGGATGTGGAGAAATAGGAATGCTTTTACACTGTTCGTGGGAGCGTAAATTAATCCAACCACTGTGGAAGACAGTGTGGCAATTCCTCAAGGATCTAGAAATAGAAATACCTTTTGACCCAGCAATCCCATTACTGGGTATATACTCAAAAGGTTATAAATCATTCTATTATAAAGACACATGCACACATATGTTTCTTGCAGTACTGTTCACAATGGCAAAGACTTGGAACCAACCCAAATGCCCATCAATGATAGACTGGATAAAGAAAATGTGGCACATATTCACCATGGAATACTAGACAGTCATTAAAAAAAGATGAATTCATTTCCTTTGCAGGGATATGGATGAAGCTGGAAACCATCATTCTCAGCAAACTGACACAAGAACAGAAAACCAAACACCTCATGTTCCCACTCACAAGTGGGTATTGAACAATGAGAACACATGGACACAGGGAGGGGAACATCATACACTGGGGGGTGGGTGGCTGTGGGAGAAACAGCAGGGCGTGGTGGGATTGGGGAGGGCTAGCATTTGGAGAAATACCTAATGTAGATGATGGGGCAAGGAATGCAGCAAACTACTACCATGGCACAGATAATCTAGAAAACTTAGAAGAAATGGATACATTCCTGGAGACATACACCCTCACAAGATTTAACCAGGAAGAAGTTGAATCTCTGAATAGAACAATAACAAGTTCTAAAATCAGGCAGTAATTAATAGCTTACCAACTAAAAACAGCCCAGGACCAGATGGATTCACAGCAGAATTCTACTAGAGGTACAAAGAGGAGCTGGTACCATTCCTTCTGAAACTATTCCAAACAATAGGGAAAGAGTGCCTCTTTGCTCACTCACTTTATGAGGCCAGAATCATCCGAATACCAAAATCTGGCAGACACACAACAAAAACAGAAAATTTCAGGCTAATAATCTTGATGAACATCAATGCTCAAATACTCAATAAGATATGGGCAAACCAAAACTAACAGTACATCAAAAAGCTTATCCACCACAACCAAGTTGGCTTCATCTCTGGGATGCAAGGGGGGTTCAACAAATGCAAATCAATAAATGTAATCTATCAACCAACCAAAATGGCCATCAATAATAGATTACATAAAGAAAATGTGGCACATATATGCCATGGAATACTATTCAACCATAAAAAGGATGATTTCACGTCCTTTGCATTGACTTGGATGGAGCTGAAAAACCATCATTCTCAGCAAACTAGCACAGGAACAGAGAACCAAACACTATATGTTCTCACTTGCAGGTGGGTTATGAACACTGAGAACACATGGACACAGGGAGGGGAATATCACACACTGAGGCCTTGGGGGATGCGGGTCAGGGGAGGAAGAGCATTAGGAGAAGTACCTATGAAGATGATGGGTTGATGTGTGCTGCAAACCACCATGGCACGTGTATACCTATGTAACAAACCTGCACGTTCTGCGCATGTATCCCAGAACTTAAAGTATAACAAAAAAAGTTCTGCTTGCCCCTAAAGTTCTCTACTGTTATTACTGCCTACAGTTGTAGTCATTCTATTGTCATATATGGCAATATAACATTTCAAATGAGCTAACAAAAATTGTTTTTGATTCCTTGTAAGTCAAAAGTATTGATCCTAAGGTTCTAGGCATCATGACATCTGACTGGAGACACCCATTACTGTCCTGCTCTTCAAAGAAGAACCAAAACAGTAAGTAGGTAATAATACATCAAATTAAGCAGTCAAGAGAAAACACTGGAATTCAACAGGAAGGTGACAGGGAACCTCTGAGGAACAGAAAGAGAGGAAGCAAAACAGCCATCCAGGTCAGAATCAGCTCAGAGCCAGGAGGAGCTCTCCATTGTGGGGAAAAGAAGAGAGGTTCCCAGTGGCTTATATTCTCACCACAGAGTGTTAAAATTCTAGCCACAGAAGAAACCCCTAAGGACTTTATGCACCCTGAGATTAGTATAGAGAGGTGTAAAGAGTCCACATAAGGGTGTTGTTCTAAGAGGAAGTTCACATTGGGTCCCACAGAAACCCCTGAGACCCAAGCAGCTGCAGCAAAGTGCTATTTTGAGAGCCCAGTCTCCAACAGTTTATATTCTTCCCTGGAGCCTGTTTTCCATTATCCACATCCTTAGAGCACAGCGGATATCCCCCATATCCACCCACAGAGCTGCAACATCAGGATGCCTGCTGGAACCAGTGATGATACAAGATCTCCAGCACTCTAGTACCTATGGCATCTTTTGCTCAGAAAATGAGTATTGCAGTGCATCACACAAGGGAGCCTGCCCTCAACAGTAAAGAAGCCAAAATTTTTACTCCCCAGAGCCTAAGAACTACTCACTTGGGGCTGCTGCCATTGAAAGTAACCCAATCACCCTCTGGCCACTGGACTGCCATGGGCCTACAAATCCCTCAAAGAACCCAAAGACTGGCTCACCTGTATGCCATCCTGGGGTCTGACGACATGCTCATCAGTGCCCACTTGCAGCTGATGCTGGTATGCAAGAATGCTGTCCAGAGACCTTTAAACTGATCTGCCCCACTTGCCAGTACCGGACCCTATGTAAGGTTTCTGGGGGCCTATGTCAGGTCTGCCCCACATGTAGTTATACCTGCTGACATTCTTATGTGTCATTGAGGGCCCTGACATTCTTATGTGTCATTGAGGGCCCACAAGAAGTGTGCATTGAAAGCCCATGCACACTTCCTGGGGTCCTGGAAACTGGACCACCCAGCCTACCTCTGACACCATTTGTGCCCATGCATGCTAATCAAGGGCTGGCCCACTGCTGCTGCCATCACTGTTGGCACCTGAGCATGACGCCTGAAGGCCCGAAGACCCACCTTATTGGACCTGCCATCACCAGATCCCACAAACATTATGTGATTGCATTAGAATCAGTACTATTAGCCCACTGCTGCCACTACGGGTGCACAGGTACCAGCTCACCTGGTGTGCTGATGCCCAACAAAACCTCAACACAGCCTTCACTAACAACTGCAGCTGCCTAAGTCTCTGAGGAACTCAGAGACACCACTGATACTGACTGCAAATAAATCATATAAAGACTACACTACCATGCCCACCAAGAAACAAAGCCAAGGCACTCTACCCAGCCAACACTATAAACACATCTATAGAAACGTTTTTCACTACAAAAGCCAATGGACAAAATGAGAAGTAACTGCTATACCAGAGGCATAGATGTAAATATAATGACAAAAGAAACATAAAATAGTAAGGAAACATAACTTCAAAAGAACACAATAATGATCAGAAACAGACTTCAAAGGAAAGAAAATCTATGAGGTGCCTAAACATTTTTTTAAAAATAATAATGTTAAAGAAATTCAGTGAATACAACAAAACATCAATAATAGAAATCAGGGGAAAAGTCTGCATAGAGACATATATCAAAATTAAATAAGTAAAGTAAAAATCTGAAATTGAAAATTTCAAAGAATGAAATAAGTAATACAATTGAAATTTTCAAAGTAGATTATTTCCAGCAAAGAAAAAATTCCTGAGCTTGAAGACAGGTCTTTTGAAATAACCCAGTCAGACAAAAAAGTATAAAAAAGAATGACGAAAATCTATATGACATGTGAGACATCATAAAGAAATCAAGTGTTCCAATTTGGGGAGTTCTGGAAAAAGAAGAGATGAGCACATGCACAGTAGATAGAAAGAAATAATAAAAATCAGAGTAGAATTAATCAAAATGATAACCAAAAAATGCAAAGTATTAATGAAACAAAAAGTTGTCTTTTAAAAATATAACATCAACAAACTGCTAGCTAGATTAACCAGGAAGAGATGACCCAAGGAAATAAAATCAGAAGAGAAAAAAAAAATGGCATTACAATAGACACCACAGAAATGCAAAGGATCATTATAGACTAGTATGAACAACCATATGCTAACAAATTGGAAAACCTACAGAAAACTGAAAAATTCCTAGACCTATTAACTTACCGAGATTGATCCAAGAAGAATTATAAAATTTGAACAAACCAATTACATGTAACAGAATTGAATCAGTAATAAAAAGCATCCACAGAATTGGATGGGGGTTTACTGCTAAATTCTACCAAATTAATAAAGAAGAAGTAATACTAATTCTTCTTAAACTGTTCTAAACAATTGAAGATGAGAGAACTCTTTCTAATTAATTTTATGAGGCTAGCACTACCCTGACATCAAGCCAGACAAGAATAGAACAACAACAAAAACTACAGACCAACATCACTCGTAACCATTAATATAAAATCCCCAGAAAGTACTCGCAAACCAAACCAAACAACGTGTCAAAAAGATAATACAGCATGATCAAATGGGATTTATCCCAGGGATGTCAGGATAGTTCAGCATATGCAAATCAGTAAGTGTAATATATCTTATCAACAGAAAAAGGGGGAAATACCATAGGCTTATTTCAATAAATGAAAAAGTGTTTGATAAACTTCAGCAGCTGTTTATAATAATTACTGTTAACCAACTAGGCATAAAAGGATCATACCTCAGTAAAATTAAGGCCGCATGTAACAAATCCACCAATAGCATCAGAATCCATGTGGAAAAGCTGAAAGCCTGTCCCCTAAGAGGAATAAAAAGCAAGGAGGCCCACTTTCCACAATTCAATATAATACGCAATTCTAAGCCAGAGCAATCAGGCAAGATAAAAAAATAAAAGGATTGACTTTCTGTTCTTGGGTCAGTTTGCTGAGAATGATGGTTTCCAGATTCATCCAAGTCCCTACAAAGAACACGAACTCATCATTTTTTATGGCTGCGTAGTATTCTGTGGTGTATATGTACCACATTTTCTTTGTCCAGTCTATCATCGATGGGCATTTGGGTTGGGTCCAGGTCTTTGCTATTGTACATAGGTGAGTGTTGAACAACAAGAACACATGGACTCAGGGAGAGGAGCATCACACACAGGGGACAGTTGGGGGGGTAGGGGAGAGACAATATGGGGTGGGAAAGGAGGGGAGGGTGGGGAGACATAACGCGGGGAGAAATGCCAGATATAGTATGCACCTAAAGTAAAATAAATTAGAAATAATAATAATAATAATGAAAAAAATAAGAGGAATTAGAAAAAGAGAGTTAAATGATTTCTCTCTGTAGATGACATGATCTTAAACATAGAAATACCTAAAAACTCCACCTAAATACTTTTAGAACTAACAAATTCAGTAAAGTTACAGGATAAAAAATCAACATATACAAATCAGTAGTGTTTCTTTGCACCAATAGTGAACCAGCTGAAAAATAAATTGAGAAAACCATCATTTGTGTAATAGCTACCCAACAAAATATCTAGGAATAATTTTAACCAAGGAGGTAAAAGGTTCTTAAAAATTGTACAACACTATTAAATAAATTTAAGAGGCCACAAACAAATTGAAAGACATCTTATGTTGAAGAACAAAATAATATATTTCCAAAATGACCATACTATCCATAGCAATCTACACACTCAAATCAATTCATATCAAAGTATCAAAGGTATTCTTCAGAGGAATAGAAAAAAGAAAAACCCTAAAATTTGTATGGAACCACAGAAGACATCAGATAATCAAAATAATCCTGAGCAAAGAGAAAAAATAAAACCCTGCAGACATCACACTACCTGACTTCCAAATACACTACAAAGTTTTAGTACCCAGAGCAACACAGTAAAACAGATATGTAGACCAATGGGACAGAATAGAGCACCTACAAAGAAGTTCAAGTATATACAGCCAACTGACTTTTGACAAAGCTGCCAGCAATATACATTTGGGAAAGCAAACCTTTTCTTAACAAATGGTGCTTAGCAAGCTTTATATCCACTTGTCAGAAATGAAAGGAGACCCTTACCTTTCACCAAATACAACGATCATTTTAAAATAGATTAAAAATTTAAACATAGAATTCAAATCTATACAACTGCTTGAAGAAAACATCAAGGAGACACTTTAGGAAATTAGTCAAAACAAATATTTATGAGTAAAAGACTTCACAAGAACAGGAAACAAAACCAAAAAGGAACAAATCGTACTGTATTAAACTCAAAAGCCTCTGCATAAGAAAAAACTCAACAGAGTGAAAAGACATCTTGTAGAATGGGAGAAAATATTTTCAGACTAATCATCTAACAATAAACTAATATCCAGAATACACAAGAAACTCAAACAACTAATTAGGAAAAAACTAATAATGACATTAAAAAGTGGGCAAAGGATTTAAATAGATATGTTTCAAAAGAAGACATACAAGTGACCAACAAGTCTATGAAAAAATGTTCAACATTGATAATCATCAGAAAAATGCAACCCAAAACCATAATGAAACATCATTTTACTGAAATTAGAATGGCTGTTATAAGAAACATAAAAAGTAGCAAATACTGAAGGGGATGTGGAGAAAGGGAATCTTTTTTATTCCTACATTATTGGTGAGAATGTAAATCAGTGTAACTACTATGGAAAACAGTGTTGAGGTTTCTCACAAACTATAACTAAAACTACCACATGATTCAGCAATTGTACTACTGCATGTATATCCAAAAGACAGGAAATCAGCATGCTGAGGAGACATCTACACTCCCATATTTTATTGCATTACTTTTCACAGTAACCAAGATATGGAGCCAAACTAAGTATTCATCATTAGATGAATGGATAGAGAATGTGGTAAATATACACAACAGAATACTACTAAGTCCTAAAAAAGAAAGCAGTGCTGTATTTTCAGTAACTTGGATGGAACCGAAAGTCATTATGTTAAGTGAAATAAGCCAGGCTCAGAAAGATAAAAATTGCATTTTCTCACTCGTATGTGGAAGCTAAAAAAAAGAAAATTATCTCATGGAGGTAAAGAGTATAAAGATGGTTACCAGAGACTTGGAAGGCTGGGGCTGGAATGTAATGGGTACAAACATGCAGTCAGATAAAAGGTGTAAGTTCTAGTGTTCAATAGCATAGTAGGGTGAATAGAGTTACTAATACTTTATAGTGTATGCCATAATAGCTAGAAGAGAATATTAGAAATGTTCCCAATGCCGAGAAATGATAAATATTTCACATGATAGATATCTTAAATACTCTAATTTGTTTATTACACATTGTATATATGTATCAAAATATCACATGTACTCTGTAAATATGCAGAATTATTATGTATCAGTGAGAATGTATTGATTCTACATAAGAAGTTTTTCTTATATATATGTGACTTATTTAAGGAAATAGAAAGTGATTGGGAATGAGCTTAAAGAGGTTTACAAAAGCAAAAAGCAATTTACTTTTCTTTATTGTACACTTACGTTGGATGTAGCCCCTTTTTGAATAAATTATATTTATAAAGGCATAATCACTTGGGCTCTTGCAGATATTTGTCTGTAAGCATTGTTTAGTTCCCAGGAAGAGATCTTTGCTCAATATTGAGTCATGACTTATTTATAGTACTTTCCAATTCATTAAATTCAACATGAATTCTTGGAATTTTGCCAGTACAGGGTCTATTCTGTGTTTTCTTTTTCTTTTACAATTTTCAGATGCTCAAACATGACTTGTCAAGCTAAATCGTTACATGCATTCTCTCCTTCATTGGTTTTTGGCAAGGTTTTCTGCCTTACAGCATCTGGCCCATACTGTTATTTTTATTGAAATGAAACCCACTATAATGCATCCTCAACTCCATGGGTTGAGCATTTATCTCTGGATTAGTATGTTTTCAACATTACACACTCTACAGAATCATTCTAAATTATTTACTATAAACTTAAATGAAGTAAGTAAAGCTGTATATTTTATTAACTTTTAAAAATTCTTAAATGCCAACAGATAACAAATTTTCAAAAAATAAAAAAGGGAACTGTTGACAACATTTAACCTTTAGGCACAACAAGAAATAATCATTTTCTGTAATGCTTTTTCCATTTATTGATATGTGCTATATTAAACTGGGTAAAGCAATGGTAAGTATTGCTTTTTCTGAAAGAATGCATTTCATAGGAAGGGATAATTTATTTATTTCTTTGGTGAATTTACTCCCATTGTTGTCAAACATGTATTTTATTGTTGTTATCTTTCTAGTTTTTTTTCTTTTTTTTTTTTTTGGTAAACTTTGTGCACATGACTCAAAACTTTTTTCACAGGAATAACTGATACAAAATATATAATGAGCCCTTAGAAGACAGGACAAAATTTCTCCCAGTCTCTATATTTGGAGGTCTTTGTGTCTGTATTCTATTTTGTGGTCTGTGAGTTAGATAGGCCTAGAATGGTTATTTCATTTTTAACTATGAGACAGGTAACACTTAATTAGTTATTTTAAATCTTACTTCTATTATGTATAAAATATAGACAATGGTATTTCTTTGAGGATTGTTACAGGAATTAAGATTCTGTAAATAAACCCATGCACATTCAAAGGCTCATGCACAAATAGAAACATTGCATTTGCCAAGAAAAGGTACCACAGAAAAGAGCAATGGTGGTAATATTATTACAAACTCTTTTGACTCATTAATAAATAATTTCAACCTAAGTATAAAAATATACCTTGTGTTTACTTACAGTAAAAATTCACATATAACATTAGTACATGTAGCTGTCAATGGATTATTAATACTGTTAAACAAATAGCATTATATATATACTTAGATTCAAACATAAGCTATATTTGTTTTAAATATCTATACTAAATATTAACGCTATGTTGACAGAGGACATACATATTTTTATGCAATTACGATTTACTTCTTTTATGCCTTTGAAGATATTGCTGATTAATAATTCAGTAAAAATTCTACCTTCTCCACCTCCAATATACAGGCAGTAATAATCATTTTAACCATGTTCTTTGTAATTAGAACTGAATTTATACCAGTCATACCAATGACATGCTAAGTATAAGTACACTAAGGAACTCTAGGGAAATATTTTGCATTCCTCTTTCTGGTAAATCTCCACTTCCTGCCTTGGAGTTAAAAGTGATCTTGTGCCAACGAAGAATGAAAACCCTTGCCAACAGAGCTCCTACCAACATTTGCCTTATTATTTGCGAGGCTCTGATTGATGAAGCCTCTTGGTTTTTCAGCCATTTACAACTGAAAGTATCACTAATTGATACATTGTTCAAGCAAAAGTCTTCCTTCACCATTAAAGGACCCATAGAGTCATAGACACTATAGCCATTTGGAAATTTAAAGCTCACCAAGTGTAGTATATAAACTCTTCATCCATGCTTATTTGGAGAATAATGATAGTAAAGTTAATTGATGGAACTTAATCCACTCAGTACTGGTAAATAATATAATGCCCTGGATGTTAAATTTCTGCCAACAGTGTCTTTGATTCATCCAATAATACTGGATACCCTCCCTTAATATTCTGTATGCTAAAATGCTTCATCTGCAAGTTTATAGGGTAACTATTCTATGTAGGTAATTTAAAATGTATCATCTAGCCAAAAAATTTTTTTAAAAAATTAAAGTAACAAATTGAAATAATTCCCACATTATTATACATTAAGTATTTTTAGATGACAATGAAATACAGTAGTAACAAATGTTATTATGTATAATATGCAGAGGCAAAATAATAGTTTCTGGCAGTTTCCAAAACTTGCTGTTTTTGATGACCCTGACAGTTAGGAGGAGTCATGTGAAGACATATTGTGGAATATCCTTTTGTGGGACAGTGTGATGCTTTTCACATAATCTGACTGAGATTACATGTTTTGGGGAGGAAAGCCACAGAGGCAAACTGCCATTTCCATCACATCCTATCATGAGTACATACATCCACACTTCTTGTCATTGTTGATGATCAGTGTTTGTCTCATGTAGTGTTTATACAGTGTAAAGTTATTTCACAACCCCTTTTCTTTCTGTACCATACTCTTTGGAAGAAAGTACAATTTACATTGAAAAAGTGGAGAGCTAGGGCTGCTACCTCATTGAGGGCTACTTACATAAAATATTTGAAATTCTTCTTCATGGGAGGCTTATATCTCCCCCACATTTATTTATTTATTCCATTATTTATTTTTATCAGTGGCAATTAATAGATGTTCAATATATTTTGTGTTCTAATGAGATGTTACTTATGTTGTTGAACAAATTGTTTATTTAGAGCTTCCTTGGTTTGTTCCTTTGTTCCTTGCTAGTTATTATTATTATTATTATTATTATTATTGCACGTTTTAATTTTCTACATCTACAAGATACCCCAGGTTCATCTGTATATTTCCTTCCCCAGTCCTAGAATCAGCCATTACTCTCAGGAACTCTGGTTCCTTTTAATGGAGAATGATAGATTTCAAGATCTGGCTGCTAGGTATGCTCTTTGTTAAGTAGGTTTAGTGCTGCTAGGCTCTCTCAGCTGACAGAGTTAGGAAATGTATGCCTGTATGCTAACCTGTATACTTTCACATATCTTTAAATATTTCTGTATTTAATCATTTTATTTACATTGTAACGTTAAACTGATCCCATTGTCTCCAGCTTTAATCCATTACAAAGTAGTTCATGCTAGCCTCCTTCCTTTGTTTCTCTATACCTCCCACTCTAGCAATGAGAAACCTGGGTCCTACTATTTAACATCCACTTACATTAGTGTTCAATTTCAGTACATGATATAGTGGAATAAGAATGGCTAGCCCAGGCCGGGCGCGGTGGCTCAAGCCTGTAATCCCAGCACTTTGGGAGGCCGAGGCGGGTGGATCACGAGGTCAAGAGAGCGAGACCATCCTGGTCAACATGGTGAAACCCGGTCTCTACTAAAAATACAAAAACTTAGCTGGACATGGTGGCGCATGCCTGTAATCCCGGCTACTCAGGAGGCTGAGGCAGGAGAATTGCCTGAACCCAGGAGGCGGAGGTTGCGGTGAGCCGAGATCGCACCATTGCACTCCAGCTTGGGTAACAAAAGCGAAACTCCGTCTCAAAAAAAAAAAAAAAAAAAAAAAAAAAAAAAGAATGTCGAGCCCATATTCCAATGGAAACAACTTATCAAAAACTTTGCAATGCTTATGTGCAGGTTCTTTTGCCTTTAGACAGTGTTATAGCCTGCTCATTTGCAAAGTTTCTTAAGTCTACACATTTCCCTCTATCCGCATTACTGAGGTGTTTGTTTTTTTTTTTTTTAATTTTTATACGTTTATAACAATAGCTTATCTTGTCACTCTTCACTTCACCCTAGGATTCCTCCAACTCCTGAATGATTTTTTCCAATGTCCATTTGTTGAAGTCCACTCTTTCTATTCTTAAGTTCCATGGCTTTCACCAAATGCAGAATATCATGTATCCACCATTGCAGTATCATAAAAAATAGCTTTACTGCCCTAAATTTTTTTCGCTTCATTTATTTCCTGTGCATCGTATCAAACCACATCAAAAAAATCCCTGTGCATTATATCATACCACTGACATTTTCTGTTACTATAGTGTTGGGTTTCCCACAGTATCTTTTACTGGAATCATACAGCATGTAGCCATTTCAGCCTGATCCTTTCACTAAGAAATAGGCATTTAAGATCCATCCATGTTCTTTCCTGGCCTGATACTCCAGTTCTTTTTATTGCTAATAACAGTTCATTGCACGGATGTATCAATTTCTTCTTTAATTCACCTACTGAAAGACACTTTGGTGGGTTCCAGTTTTTGGAGTTTATAAATAGAACTGCTATAAACTTGTGAATGTGTGTTTTTATATAAATGTGATCTTTCAAGTCAGTTGGATAAATACCTAGGAGTGTGATATGGGAAATATATGGTAAGAATATGTTTCATTTTGTAAGAAGTGTTTGAAACTGCCTATCAAAGTGGCTGTATCAATTTATATTTCACTAGCAATAAAAAGCAGTTCCTGTGGCTTCAAAACCTGGCAAGCAATTGGTATTGTCATTTTCTGCTAAATATTAGCCCTTGTAATATGAGTATAATGATACATATTTATTATTTGAATTCACAATTTCCTAATGACGAATGATGTTGGGTGTCCATATTTTTATTTGTCATCTGTATATTTTCTTTCCTGAGATTTCTTGTTCATATCTTTGGCATATTTATGAATTTGGTTGTTTCTTTCCAATTTTTAAGGTTTAAGAATTCCTGGTATAGTTTGGGAAAAAAACCTTTTCAGATATTTGTCTTGCAAATATTTTCCACAGATTTCGGCTTCTGTTCTGATTTTCTTACCAGTGGCTTGCTCTTATCAAATTTTAATTTTGATAGGTCTAAATTATTTGTGTCTTTTTCATGTATCTTTATCTAAAAACACTTAACCAAGTCCCAGTTCAGCTACATTTTCATCTATGGTATCCTCTAAAGGTGTTTCAGTTTTCTGTTTCATATTTAGGTCTGTTATTCATATTAAGTTTATTTCTGTGAAAGAAGAAAGATGTATGTTTAGTTTTTATACACTGAATGTTAATTTTCCCCCAAAATTCATATGCTGAAATTTTAATCTTCAATCTGATGGTACTAGGTGGTGGGCCTTTGGAAGGTAATTCGATCATGAGGTCATAAGTGGTTTAATGTTCTTTTTAAAGGAATCCCAGAGAGCTCTCTGGTCTTGATTCTGTGATGTGAGGACACAAGAAGACAGCATATGCAACCCAGAAGTGGGCGCTCTCCAGAATTAGACCATTCTGGCACCCTAATCTCAGACTTCCAGCCTCCAGAACTGGGAGAAATAAATTTCTGTTGTTTAAGCTATCCAATCTGTCGTACTTTGTTATAGCATCCCACATTAAGATAAACACTGGTATTAAGAAGCTTAGGTGCTTTTATAACAAATACTTAAAAATATAAAAGCAGCTTTTAAACTGGCTAGTAGGTAGAGGCTGGAAGAGTTTTGGGTTCCATACTAGGAAAAACCTACATTGCTGTGAATGGACTTTTAATTCACACAATGTAGGTTTTTCCTAGTATGAAAAACTAGGTGATTTTTCTAATGAGAACTCGGAGAGAAAAGAGATTTTTTTAAAGCTTTCATTTCCTTAGAAAATAAATAATCATTTTGCCGTGCAGAAGCTGTGGAGTTTGATTAGGTCCCATTTGTCTATTTTGGCTTTTGTTGCCAATGCTTTTGGTGTTTTGTTCATGAAGTCCTTGCCTACTCCTATGTCCTGAATGGTTTTGCCTAGATTTTCTTCTAGGGTTTTTATGGTGTCAGGTCTTACGTTTAAGTCTTTAATCCATCTGGAGTTAATTTTAGTGTAAGGTGTCAGGAAGGGGTCCAGTTTCTGCTTTCTGCACATGGCTAGCCAGTTTTCCCAACACCATTTATTAAATAGGGAATCCTTTCCCCATTGCCTGTTTTTGTCTGGTTTATCAAAGATAATATGGTTGTAGATGTGTTGTGTTGCCTCCGATGCCTCTGTTCTGTTCCATTGGTCGGCAACCATCAGAATGGGAAAAAATCTTTGCAGTTTACGCATCTGACAAAGGGCTGATATCCAGAATTTACAAAGAACTCAAACAGATTTACAGGAAAAAAACAAACAAGCCCATTCAAAAATGGGCAAAGGATATGAACAGAAACTTTACGAAAGCAGACATACATGAGGCCAGCAAACATATGAAAAAGTGCTCATCGTCATTGGTCATTAGAGAGATGCAAATCAAAACCACATTGAGATACCATCTCACACCAGTTAGAATGGTGATCATTAAAAAATCTGGAGACAGCAGATGCTGGAGAGGATGTGGAGAAATAGGAACACTCTTACACTGTTGGTGGGAGTGTAAATTAGTTCAACCATTGTGGAAGACAGTGTGGCGATTCCTCAGGGACCTAGAAATAGAAATTCCATTTGACCCAGCAATCCCATTACTGGGTATCTATCCAAAGGACTATAAATCGTTCTACTATAAGGACACATGCACACGAATGTTCATTGCAGCACTGTTTACAATAGCAAAGACCTGGAACCAACCCAAATGCCCAACGATGATAGACTGGACTGGGAAAATGTGGCACATATACACCATGGAATATTATGCAGCAATCAAAAATGATGAGTTTGTGTCCTTTGTAGGGACATGGATGAATCTGGAGAACATCATTCTCAGCAAACTGACACAAGAACAGAAAAACAAATACCGCATATACTCACTCATAGGTGGGTGAGAAAAATGAGAACACGTGGACACAGAGAGGCGGTCTACTATACACTGGGGACTGTTGGGGGGAATGGGGGAGGGACAGCAGGGGGGGCTGGGGGGGATAGCCTGGGGATGAATACCAAGTGTGGGTGAAGGGGAGGAAAGCAGCAAAGCACACTGCCATGTGTGTACCTATGCAACTATCTTGCTCGTTCTGCACATGTACCCCCAAACCTATAATGCAATAAAAATTAAAAAAAAAAAAAAGAAAAAGAAAATAAATAATCATGTAAAGAATGTTGGGAAAAATATGGGCAATAAAGGCCAAACTGATATTCCCAAACACAAACGAGAAACATGTTCTTGGAAAGTGGAGAAAAGGCAATCCTTGTTAAACAGTGGCAAAGAACTTGGCTGAGTCGAGTTCATATCCTAATGTTTTATGGAAGGTACAAATTTTAAGCGATGAAATTGGATAGTTAGCTAAGGGATTTTTATGCAAACTGTTTAAGCATATATGAAAATTCTTATATTAAAATGAAAGAAGAGAAAAAGTATGTGAATATGGATTATTAAGCAAAAAGGAACAAGAACCTAAAGACTTGGAAAACTCTCATCTTATCTGTATTGCAAGAAATAAGAAAGGCTGTTTATAAGAAAACACTAAGGATGTGGCCAAGCAACCATCTGGTAAGGAGAGTAGTAGGTATATTAAACACTGACCTGAACAAGATCTCAATAGGCGCCAGGTGCTATTCTTTAAGACAAGGAAAGAATGAGCCTGGAAGGCAACTCAACAATCACTGTGGCTGCCATTCTTGCCAGAGGCCCAGAGTGTAATGGAGGGATTGGGAACTAGTTCCTCTCTGGTTTGGCAGACCATGATACTCTTACCCAGTGCCTTATGTGTGGGGTCCCCCAAGGAGCTGTTGTGTGTGTTGTGAGCAGTAGTGCCACTCAAAGCCATGAAGCCATGAACTTTACCCAGCAGAGCCACCCAAAGTGCATTTAACTGAAACTCATCTTATCTTCTTATATGATGGGGTCATAAAACATTATTCCATGATTTTAAAGTTTCCATTTCTACCAGATAAACCCCATCATAAAATAAACTTGAAAAAGTACATTTTGTATTTAAAAAAATTTTTTTGACCCAAAATCCCTTTCTATATTCTCTTTCAAATTTCTCCTAAGAATTGTCATTGCCAGCAATGTTCATCTTCTATCTTTTCATGCTTTTTTGGTCCCATTCTAATCAGGTTTGTATTTAAATCACTCTTACCTCCATTCAGAGTAATCTTTAAATTATGAAATCCAGTGATCAATTCTCAGACCCCATTCTTATTTAACATAAAAATTAAAATCTCCTTTGATTCTTAAAAACATTCATCATTTTATTTCCTGGGTAGCACACACTTTTGGCATTGTTCCTACTTCACTGTAAAATTATTCTCAGCCATTTTTGCTTGTTCTTCCTCAGAGTATAAAATAATGACTTTGAAAATGTCTCAGGAATTAGTTATTGGACCTTCTTCCCTGTCATTATTTCTTCATTATACATCAAGTTTCTCATCTTTAAGTATGATCTATATACTTATAAACTTTAAAAGTTTATCACTAGCTGAAACTATTCCCCTAAAGTTCAGATTTTTATAAGGAAGAGTATAATCAAAATCTTCACTTAGTTGTTTGACAAACTTTCCAAAATAAAAATCCATATGAAGTCTTTAAAAAGAGAGATATTAATATAAGTAAGCTTATTTGATATGTTAATCGTATGGGAAACATTGCAGATAAGAAGTGACTCTAATCACCCCTTATATTTGTGTGTGTGTATATATATAATTAAAGTAAGTGTCCCGGAAATCGAGTAAATTCCCAGATCTGAAATGTCTTGATATAATATTATCAGTCATAATTTCAATTACTTAAAACATTGTATATCACAGAACTAACCAATATTTTTGTCAATTGCATAATAAATTCTCATGATGGTATCTTCAAATTTTGATTCTCTGAAGTAGAGAAAGACAGAGGAGAATGAAATTTGAATATGAATTATAATGGATGTTTGGTATAATAAATGTATTAACAAATAAATGAACATAACAAATGAATTAACAAATTAACAAATGTAAATGAATGATTGTGACTCATAAAAAGAATCTTAAGGAATCACATTGGGATCATGCAATCTTTTCCCAGAAATGTAAAAACCCAAATGTTTTGGACGAGTTACAATATTGAATTTAATTTTATCTATTAATTGAATCGTTACTATGTCTTGGACATTGTTTTAAGTTTTTATTCCTATTAACTAATTTAATCTCTTCATAATTTATGAAACTTGTATCATTAACATTATTAGGCCCATTTGACAGATGAGGAAATTGAGGCAAGAACTAAGTTACTTCCCATTCTAATTACTACTCCTACATAAGTGACTGTTTTTACATTGGAAACAAAATGAGTGATCTGAAACACATGTTTGCAAGTAGCATTGATATAAGAAGTTTAAAAGAATGTTTTATTAGCATATCAGATGATATCATCTAGAGAAAATGCACTGAATGTAGCTGTTGTCCAGAGAAATAGACTTGGGAGAAACCAGTTATATTGCCTCTTTGTCATTATGTAGTCTTTGTATATTATAGATGTTTGAGTAAGTGCTCCTTCATAAAATGAGAAATGCACAAAAATTCATGGTTTAGACATTATTAACATCCTGAGATTAGTTTATACAATCCTGATAGATCTTTATTATCCTGCAAAGTTATTTCTCAGGGAAATATTGCCTTGCAGTTTTTTTCTCTAAGTGGTTGCTAACTTTGTGATTAAGTGACTAACTTTCTGAGTCACAGCCCCAAAGTGATCTTTACAGTGACAATTGCCATTATAAAAATAACAGGGTTCTGCTGTCACTCTTGCAACCAAGTGAGTGGCTGCTGCCTCCTCCCATTCTCATTATCCCTTTGACACTGGGAGGAAAGTTGGCTTCTCACATGGCCAGGCTTTGTGGGTCAATGTTTTGAGGCAGTTGGCTCTCTTTTTCCTCTTCAATCAATTCATAGATCTCAAGTGCCATGATATCTGAGCCAGAACAATGAAAGTAGAATGAATATACAAGGAGTGCCATGCCACATACATGATTGATAGGTGTCTATTATTTCAAGAATAATTCCAGCAATGTGTAGGTTCTGTTATTGTTTGCTTTTAAGATTTAGTCTTTCTTTTCTCAAGTGTTTGCCTGCCAAGTCTGTCCTAATAATAAGAGTAAAATCCTTTAGTGCTATTCTTTAATACTTTTATCATCTTTAAAAATGTTGTCTATCATAGGTCTCAGCTGCCTCTGGCATCAAATTAAACCACACAATTATGAATTTAAAAAGATAGTTTTTTTTATGATTCTCCCTAAATATGCTGCATCTAATATTCATTCACTAAAATTATTAACCATGCTTTTAAATCTTTATAGAACTACTTATAATCTGTAGTACCACACATTTTTTTTGGTATAACTCATTGGTTTTATTATATTCACAGAGTTTTTGCAACTGTTACCACAATCAATTTTCAAATATTTTCACCAGTGAAGATTTTATTATCCATTTAACTTGATGACATTGTTCTTTGCTAACTCGTGTCACTCTCTTACGGATTAAAATTACCTTCTTAAATATACGGGCTTTAACTAATAAAATCTAGTATTTGTTGCCTATAAACCGAAGCAAAGTGTTAAACTTTGTAATACAAGCAATTTATAAGGAGAAATAATATTTTTAGGTGCTAAATTTCATAATATTTTTCTTTCTTTGTATTTTCTTTTTTCTTTCTCTGGTTTTAGCTAAAAACTAGCTCTGTGTTCATTTGCCTTAGAAAAACCTAAAAGCATTACAGAAAAAAAAATAAGTAAACACTTCTATTTACAGTGTTTATTTTTAAAATTCTAATTCCTAATTGTGGAGAGGAAGTACAAGTAGGGGTTAGGTAGAGAGGAAAAAAGGTAGCATAGCTTGGAAATGAACATTTCCTGAAATTCAGAGAAAACCATAAATAATGTGCTTCTTGATTTACTATCATCACTCAACTTTTCAAGTCAGGCCTTATCTTCAGCTGCTCTGCAACACCTTGTAATATTTGTCAAAGTCTTCTCTAGGAAGATGTCTGAGGAAATGCTCACCAGGGATCATTCTCCACCTGTCCTCCATAATTCCCCATTTACCAGGCCTCTAATATTGTCTTGATGGTATTCCAGCTATATGAATCCAATTGATAGAAGATTTTTCAAAATCTGCTCTTTTCATAGGTAACATATGCCAGATAGTGGTGCAAAATGTTTAAAACACTTTTTTAAAGCAATTAATCTATAATTTTGTATCTGTCAAATTTTTATTCAAATGTAAGCCATTACTAAAATTTTCTATTTTATAAAACATATATTCAACTAATTTTTGAAATAAGTGTTAAATTTAGAAGTTGAGTCAAATCCATGGATCTACTAGTGTTCAGGTGTTTCCCTACACAACACAGAAGTTCCTAGTTTTATGCTTCCAATTCCTTATAGAATATCACTCATTAATCACTGGCCTCTACTTCCATTCTTCAGCACCGGCCTCAAATTAAGATTTGCTTAATTTCCTCCATTCTCTTCTCTGTGCTTCCAAAGTCGCACCTCTAACACAATTCTTTACCATGGATTATAAATTTGTTTGTAGAGGTAGACCTTTGAAAGATGTTAGATATTTATGAATATGTCATTTATTTTCCATCCACAACACAAGGCTGGAAAGGTATCTTACATTTTGTGATGGAGCAAAAACCTTTTCCTAAGTGGTGACGTAAATGTGCATAGTAACTTTTGTCTTGCATTTCTTTTGGATTTTACTCAATCTTCTGTTGTTTCTATAATCTCTTTAACTTTTTTCTTCCTGAATTTCTCTGCTGCATATGTGGAGAGCAAAAATGAATGGTGAAATCATAACTGATAACAATGTCAGGAAAATTTTAAAGGAAATTTTAATGTAATAAATGGCATTATCAAAACAGCCTGAAGTGATTTTTGGAAATGTATACAACTCCAACTTATCTTGAATATATTTTTCTAATGTTTTGTTAAATGGCTACTATTAAAACTCTGCAGTTTATTGGAGTTTAGTAAATATTTTAATTTTTAGTATTACGGATTTCATCACATTCTATTGACCATGTAAAGCATTTGTGTGAATGTTTCTGTTCTGACCTCAATCCATTTATTATCCTATGCTGGTTGTTATATTGTTACACACAAAATATATTCATCTATTAGTCTTAATAATGTCACAAGATTATAAGGCCCTTAGAAGTAGTTTTAGAGGTATATAGCTGTATTTTCTACTTTAGAAAATATTCTATAATCCTTTGTGCCCCATGAGTGAGTAGTAACTTAACATTTCAGATTTATTTACCTATTAAGTAAATAAATTTGACAAAACTAACATTGAATAAAGCCCACTGTAATATGTAGCCCTCTTACACTTAGGACTAGAAGGTTAGAAACTACCAATCCCAACTACCTAATAGAAAAATGTAGGATCAAATGGCCCATGTATATAAGTACTGATTATATAATCACTAAGAAGTGTTGCTTCTCAGGCTATATGCAGTCCTTTAGTCAGAAGTCAATAGACAGGCCTATTTATTAATATTTTACAGACCATATTACCTGGATTACCAGGGACTATCTTTGCTGCAGAGACCAAGGATTAAGATCTATGGGAAGATACTTATTTTTCTGAGGCCCTTATGTCCTGTCATATAATTAAAGACTAAAGAGATTTTATGTGAAATGCTTTCTGTATGCCCAAATCTTTAGATTAAAATTATATAGATGCTCCTGAAAAAAAAAGTATAAGCTAACTAAAATTTAGTTTAGACTTTCTTAATTTAGTTCTGCTAATATTTACTAAGTACTGCTATGTGCCCAACATAATGGGAATACATGAAGCATCATTCCATATTTAAGAGCATGGACTCTGGAGTTACATTTTTTTATACTGAATCCCAGCATTTACTTTCGTATTGCTATGATTTTGAGGGAAATAACCTGCTCAGTTTCTCACTTGATAAATGGATAAAAACAGCACCTACTTCATGTGGTCATAAGTATTAAATGAATTGATACATGTAGAGAAAAGTGCATTGCAAAGAATGGGCACAGGATATGAGTTAACTTTCATTGTTTATTCTGCAGCTACTTACTGGATTTTATCTATGTTTGGGTTTTCTACTATGTTCTCAAATTCAAAAAGACTAAATGAATGACCTCTTGCTCACAATCTATCGAACTTCTTACATTCAACATTTTCATAATCTCTACTTAATAAGCCTTCATATGACATCTTTTGTAAAAATTTTAAAATTCTGTATTTAATTATTTCACTTTTTAAGATTTTAGCCATTACTGATAAAACTACAAATTGTGACAACATGAGGTTTTTCAAGATATTTTGATAGCAACACCTGACCTTACCTGAACTGACATAAAGATAGCTAGATTTCTTATTGATCTTAGTCTTGCAAATACTCATATGTTTTGTTGAAGGAATAGTACTGTGTTTGATTACAGGGGATTCTTCCAGACTCTGATGAGATGTAATATTTGGTACATGTTTGCTTTTATATCTCTAAATTTTTTATAAATTATTTTACTTATGACTACATGTGGCCCTCAGAGCTTTAGATAAAGAATTGTAGAGGTGTATCTGAATTTATTGAGCAAATATTTTGTGCCAAACTGAAAATACAATAAGACAGAATTTCAGTATATTAGTAACAAAAAAAAAGAGATCAAATCAAATAAAATAGTTGTAGCTGTGTAAACTGTCAGAGACAGAGAAGGATATAACTGTGGGGTACTTGAAACAGAAATGGCAGGGAAGGCCTCACAATAAGTAAGAGCTATGAATACTATATCAATAAGGAATATTTTCTATAAATATATAACCAATTTCGACAACCAATAACAAAACTTATACTGAATGTAAAATGAAAAGAATGTGTAATGTGTGTTTTTATTCTTAGTTAAGTGGTGACATATCAGTTTATCTTCATGGTAAATGTCCCTTCAAAAGGGGTACATGTGATGGTCACATAGACTCCTATATTTAACTTACAAATTCATAAATATTTAGCAGTGTGTAAAAATGTATAAACTAAAATTTGAGGGAAATTTCCACGTTCAATAAAACTAATTGAAACCTACAGTTATTTAAATATTGACAGAAATTGCATTAGGTGTGATAAATAGATAAGATCTATTATACTGATAGTATTCTGCCATTTCAAGGATAAATAACATTCTTTTTCTTATTACTGCAAGTTCTACTATGAGAATTGCTATTCAGATCACTGCATCTATTTAAGCTAATTCAAATGCTATTCCCTATGATTAGTGCAATGGGCTAGATTAAGGTGTTAATCCCACATTGCCACTGCCCCTTAAAAAAATTACTGCACTAAAAGAGGTTGCTAACAGAATGTAAGTTCATTATGTTTTCACAAAACAAGTCATGTATCTTTCTGCTAGTTGTCCATAATGATGGCATTTTGCTATGATAATTCTGAATATTTCAAGGAAATGAAAGAAAATAAAACTCTATCTCAGATTACCAGATTACATGATAACTTTTATTACACACACACACACACACACACACACACACACAAACCAAAAAAATATATATATATTAACTACCTGAGCTAGCTTGTTTTTTTTTTCTTTTAGTGGAGGACTAAATACTTTCTGTACGTCTGTAGAGATTTTTTGGTTGTTTTCCTCATGGTAATAAATTTATAAAATTTGAGGGAAATTTTATAAAGCTGATTAACTTCAATGTATAAAGTATAATAGCGTCCATTTACTAAACCTTTAATATGTACCATGCATGTTTCAGAGTGTTCGAAGTATATTAATTATTATAAACTTTATAGCTTCCCTAGGACATAAATCCTCACAGCTTTGTTTTATTATTAGCTGTTTTATAAATAAAAAATAAAGAAACTGAGATTCAGAAATAACTTATGCAACTTACTGCAGGTCACATCACATAAAAAAGCTGGAGGTGTGCTCTGAGCCCAGAGGATCCAGTCCCAGTCCCACATTTTTATGATGTTAATATACTACACAGAAAGTTTCCACCTCTGATTCATAGTAAAAGTGTAGAGTAAACATTCACTATTTCTTTGTTTGTCAAACACAAAGAAAATTGACCAAATTAGGTATGACAAATGAGTGGATTTGCTTAGGTTATCCAATGTGCAATATGAGGAATTATTTTCCTAACATACTGCTCAAATGCAACAATGAATATTTTACTTGTCTTGCAAGCATCCTTTAGCCCTCACTATTTTGCAGAAACCATTCATCTGGATAGATGAATCCTTTCAATGAAGAAGAGCTCTGATTGATATACGTGACTTAGGTTAATGCAATTTCTGTTATTACATATAGTCAAACCAGATCTGAAATCATCGGTATCATAGAATTTTACTATGCTTGACACATAGTATAGTATTAGACAAATATATATATATATATACACACACACACACACACACAAACACAAATACACAAATACAAAATGTGTTTGTGTATATATATATAATGTGTTTGTGTATATCTATATTTATATATAATATAGATATAATGTGTTTGTGTATATCTATATTTATATATAATATAGATATAATGTGTTTGTATCTATATTATATATATATATATATATATATATATATATATATATATATATCCATATACTTATGAGCAGTATATTCCTGGAGAACATGAAAATTCATTGTATGCTTCATCACCATCATATTTAACAGGTGGTATATACATTTTAAGTGACTCTCTGGAATGACAAACCCTCATGGACTGGTTGTAGACATCCACCAATGAACAATGGAACTTCTTTTAACAAACTGTGGACTTGGTCTTTTTTTCTTGGCTAGGTGTAAATGAAGACTTATTTCCTCAGATTGCAGATGGTAGCCATTCAGTACTGTGAGGGCAAATAACCTTCGAATAAAATAATGTGGTTGCCAAGGCAGAAAGAAATGGAAACTTAGAGGCCTGGCATGGAGGCTCATGACTATGTTCCCAGTACATTGAGAGGCTAAGGTGTGTGGATTGTTTGAGTGGAGGAGTTACAGATCAGCCTGGGCAACATGGTGAAACCCTGTCTCTATAAAAAATACAAAAATTAGCTGGGTGTGGTAGCATGTGCTTGTGTTACTTAGGAGTCTGTGGTAGAAGGATCACTTTGCCTGGGAGGTCAAAACTGCAGTGAGCCAAGATATGCCCTTCAGCTTGGGTGACAGAGTAAAACCTCATCTTAAAAAGCATTAAAAAAAAAAAAAAAAAAAAAAGGAAACTCTGATGTTATTGAGCGGCAGATTTTACTAGTCCTGCATATACACCAACTCTTGATTTTCTGGCTGCACAATATTGATATTTTCCTCACTGTAATAACCGTTTGACTTACCAGAAATGGTTATAACTGATCCAGATGTCAATTTATTTAATTAACTTCAAGAGATTCAATTTTAGCCAAATTGAAATAAAATATGTATTTTTTAATTTTGAAAGAAATGACCTTTATTTTCTCACAATGTAAAGATTGAGAATGGATACAACTTTGCATGGAGTTAAGTAATCGAATTTAATGGCTATATTCCACAAAGTCCATGGCAAAATTGACTTACTCTTTGTAGTCCCTCTGTACAGAGGAGATGATTTCAGTTATCTATGTGAAAGTGCCAAATGCCCTCATAACAATCTAGAGTATGAGATAATTAAAGTTATCTTATTCAGATGTGAATCAGAAAGGCATATTCCAAAGTTATATATCAGTTCTGAAATATAAACTGCATTTTTATTATACGTGGCATTATTTTCTTTATTAATTGGAATAAACTAGAGTCCTGATACTTAAAAACTAATTAATATGATTAGTATTTGTGTGTTCTTTGTGAATACTGCAGTTGCATATTTTACAAATTAGCTTCTTAGTTTTAAATATTGTTGGTGCTTTGTTTTGCATTTTATTTCATTTATACCTAGAAGTACTAAGATATGGAGAAAGAGGGATATGCTGGAAACATTACTTGAATAAAAAGCATAGGACTTGGAGTCCTGCAGTTGTCTGTCACTGATCAAGACATTTAATTTATATAGTTTTCTCTGCTATGAATTAGGACTATAACAAACACTGCTCTATTCATGGCTTGGTGCTATAATGTTAACTACAGCATAGGTGTAAGTGCATTGTAAGTTGCAAAGTATTAAGCATACATGCAGTGGAGTTGAATCAATTTACAACTTTAAGAATCAGAGCCCTTCATCTATCATCAAGTACTTCACTAACTCCATAAATAAAATTAGTCTAATTTTAAATGCATTTAGTGGTATTATACATTTAAATGCATTTAGTGGCATTATAATATACCATCAATATGTCATATTGATGGTATATTATATATTCTTACTTTCTAACCCAAATAAAATATTTTCTATTTTTTTATTGTCTTACCAAGCATTTCATTTGGGCCAATTGGGAAAACAAAAAACATCAACGCACATTTCTTACTCACAAATAACCTAATACTCCACTTATTTTGCTGTAAGCAATCAAGTCAATGACTAGATACTCAAGACACAATCAGTGGTGTGCAGTGAGGACACTTGAGCTGATCAGAGAAAATTAAAAAATTGTGTTGCATAATATATCTTTTTTGTCCATCTTATAAAGTTTTACTGACTACATTGAAGCAATCAACTTCACTTCTAAGTCATAACAACAGAAAAAAAAAAGAAGATAGCAAAATAAAGCAAAGCAGTATGATTTCAAGAAACAGCAGAATTTCAGCATTTTCATCATCACTACTTTGTGACTCTTCTATTAAAAAAAATAGGAATTAGGCGGAGAATGTATCAGGAAGTAATTTGAATGCAATCACATTAAACTTTCTATCCAGCATTAACAAATGGTTGCTGAACTTTGCCTGAGATCATAAATGACACCTTGATTTGAATGAAGCACAGTAATTAGACATAACTGCTTCAGCAAACCAAAATTAAGTCATTTTTTCCTCTTTTGTGTGGTTACCAGAGGAAAACTCAGGCAAAGTAAAGAGAGAGAAAGAAAGGCTGGTTTATCCTGGTTTTTGCTTTAGACAATCCATACTTATTTTCTTTCTAACAGCACACCATTGTCAAATGGAAACTCTTAGCTACCTATTCAGCTTAGTGTGAAGTCATTTTTCCTGTGCTAGGATCAGAACTTAACTTCAAAACTGGGCATAAATTAAGGAATTCTGTAATTAAAATACATGGTATACAAAAATTCTCAGTATATTTGAGCATAAGTCAATAAAAATTGCTAAAGAATAAAATTCTCCAAAGTAAAAACAGATGTGCACATATATTTGATATACTGGGAGTAGAAACAAGGAATTGATGCAGAGGTAATCCAAAAAATACATATTCATACATTCGTTAAAAAAGCAATATTGGTAGATTGGTATAATTGGAATTAGAGCTTCCCTTTCTGTTATTTTATTATTCTGGGATAGTAGAAACCAGGATAATTTATAGCCTAAACTAAACCTCCAAATTTCTTAGAACTTCCTTATAAAAAAAACTGCATTTTATTCATCTTTTAATGTCTCTAAAGAATAATTACTATGAACTGTGAAAATCCTTATTTGACAAAAATATTTATTGTTCTGATAACGTATGCTAGAAAATAGCATATAACAATAAATTAGAAATGGAGCTGGCCTCTAAGTAAACTCATTTATCATGCAAAAAAGCTTTTATATTTCTAAAAACTTCAGTAGAAAATATCAAAGAAGCAATAAAATATCTATATTTTATTTAGAGATAACTCTAAATAAATATATTTAACTCTTCTACTCCTTTCTTTTTGTACTGAGAACAAAAATAATTTAATATTGGTACAAATACTTGGTAAACAATAAAAGTTACCAGTTAAGTATTTTTATTACTTATGAATAGGAGAATCTAAACAAATAATACAAAACGGCCGTTAAATGGTAAACAGTAAATGAAAAGATTAAAATATTGTTTCAAATATTTCTCTCTGACTAGAACAAATTATTGAATTAATTATGTTCTACTTTATGTGATGGGAAAGTGGCTATGGTTGCATGAGATGTGATGATCAGTTAACACCATTCTTTCCAGAATTTTAAATTTTCTGATAACATATATTTAATATTCTGTCATTTCCTTTCAGGAATCTTACTTTTCACAAATCAAGTTACTATAGTTTGGAAGTTTGTAACCCCAAACCTCATGTTGAAATTTATTCCCCAGTTTTGAAAGTGAGACCAGATGAGGTGTTTGTGCAATGGGGGGAAATCCCTCATGAATAGTTATGTGCCATCCTCTTGGTAATAAGTGAGTTCTTGCTCTATTAGTTCATTTAAGAACCAGTTACTAAGAAGAACCTGGAACCTCCACCTTCTCTCTCCTGCTTCTCTCACCACATGTCTTCTGTACATGCCTATTACCCTTCACTATCTACTGTGAGTAGAAGCAACCTGAAGCCCTCACTAGAAGCAGATACAGTGGTATGCTTCTTTTCTGGGTTTTATGTGACTAATTTTCCTGTCTATAACCTTCTATTATCTTTATCCTTTCAAGTAATTTATTGTCTGTAATTGAGGTGTTTATTTGGATTATTTCACTGTTTTTCTCTTAACATAATTTAATCACTCTGTATATTTAACTCATGCTCTACTCCAAAATCATTATTTATTTTTAACATTGATAACTATTTCTTATTTAATTAATTATAGTTGTCTGTAGGATTGACTGTCACTGTTATGGTGAATCACTTTATTCTCTATTTGTCACCTTTCTTCTTTATAGGTATATTTTATTTTAAATATCCCTGGCAGTTTAGGTCTTTGAGTTTCTTTACATTTTTTTTTAATATTTAAATTTTTATTTTATTTATTTATTTTTAATTTTTTTTTTTTTTAAATGAAGTCTCACTCTGTCACTCAGGCTGGAGTGCTATGGCACAATCTTGGCTCACTGCAATGTCTGCTTCCTGGGTTCAAGTGATTCTTCTGCCTCAGCCTCCCCAGTAGCTGAGATTTCAGGCACACAACATTACACCAGGCTAATTTTTTGGAAAATAAAATAAAAGCCTTCACAGAAGTAATGCAAATTTTAACAACTGCATTGAGCATGGAATTCTCTGAGGACAATAGATTTCAGAAGACAACAGAAAGAAAATACTAAGGCAAAGTAATTGTTAAACTAGAAATTCATGCCCTAGTAAACTGGTTCTATGAAGACAGGGGAGTTGAAATATACATTGTCAACCAAACAGAGTTAGGAATATTTACTACCTATTGACTTTTCAATAAAGCAAATAATTCCTTGGTAAGTAAGCAAAAAGAGAAGTCTATCCCCAAAGGGAATGTGAAGATAGACAAAACAATTGGAATAATGCTGGTATCAACAATGTTTAAGGAAAGAACAGAAGTATAGAACAATCTTTCTTATGAATAAAGGTGGATTTAAAAAAATTTCTCATAAACTTAAATACCCAAACAACTCATCCTCAAAATAAATATGTGTAGTAAAAATTGACCAAATTACGAGAAAAACACATTTCCAGGATTGAAAAAAGAATAAAAGTCAGCGTAGATTTCTTTTGAATATCAGATTACTATATTATTTTGTCAATAATTTTTAAAACTATACAAAATGGTAATTATCTGGAAATTTTTAATGACCAGAAATGACTTAGGATGAAATAAAAGTAAACTAATAACTCTAAATAAATGAAATTGATAACCAAAAAGTCATCCTATTAAATGACCAATAAGACTTGATGAGTTTATTTTTTCCTTCACCTTTTAATGTGAAATATACATTTAGAAAACTGAAGTTAATACATATGTCAACGTAACAAATAATTGCAAAGAAAACTCCCATATCTGATGATTTTAAAACTTAGCTTTACCAAATTTTCATGGAACAATATTATCAGTTTCATGTCACCTATCTCAGAAACAAAAAGGGTAGAAAACTATCATACTTATTTATTTTTTTTTCTCCTTTTATTTTATTTTATTTTATTTTTTAAATTTTTATTGCATTATAGGTTTCGGGGTACATGTGCAGAACGTGCAAGATAGTTGCATAGGTACACACATGGCAGTGTGTTTTGCTGCCTTCCTCCCCTTTACCCACACTTGGTATTCATCCCCAGGCTATCCCCCCCCAGCCCCACCCGCCGTCCCTCCCCCATTTCCCCCAACAGTCCCCAGTGTATAGTAGACCGCCTCTCTGTGTCCATGTGTTCTCATTTTTCTAACCCACCTATGAGTGAGTATATGCGGTATTTCTTTTTCTGTTCTTGTGTCAGTTTGCTGAGAATGATGTTCTCCAGATTCATCCATGTCCTTACAAAGGAAACAAACTCATCATTTTTGATTGCTGCATAATATTCCATGGTGTATATGTGCCACATTTTCCCAGTCCAGTCTATCATCGATGGGCATTTGGGTTGGTTCCAGGTCTTTGCTATTGTAAACAGTGCTGCAATGAACATTCGTGTGCATGTGTCCTTATAGTAGAACAATTTATAGTCCTTTGGATAGATACCCAGTAATGGGATTGCTGGGTCAAATGGAATTTCTATTTCTAGGTCCCTGAGGAATCGCCACACTGTCTTCCACAATGGTTGAACTAATTTACACTCCCACCAACAGTGTAAGAGTGTTCCTATTTCTCCACATCCTCTCCAGCATCTGCTGTCTCCAGATTTTTTAATGATCGCCATTCTAACTGGTGTGAGATGATATCTCAATGTGGTTTTGATTTGCATCTCTCTAATGACCAATGATGATGAGCACTTTTTCATATGTTTGTTGGCCTCATGTATGTCTTCTTTTCTAAAGTTTCTGTTCATATCCTTTGCCCATTTTTGAATGGGCTTGTTTGTTTTTTTTTTTTTCTGTAAATCTGTTTGAGTTCTTTGTAAATTCTGGATATCAGCCCTTTGTCAGATGTGTAAACTGCAAAGATTTTTTCCCATTCTGATGGTGGCCGATTCACTCTAGTGACTGTTTCTTTTGCCGTGCAGAAGCTGTGGAGTTTGATTAGGTCCCATTTGTCTATTTTGGCTTTTGTTGCCAATGCTTTTGGTGTTTTGTTCATGAAGTCCTTGCCTACCCCTATGTCCTGAATGGTTTTGCCTAGATTTTCTTCTAGGGTTTTTATGGTGTCAGGTCTTACGTTTAAGTCTTTAATCCATCTGGAGTTAATTTTAGTGTAAGGTGTCAGGAAGGTGTCCAGTTTCTGCTTTCTGCACATGGCTAGCCAGTTTTCCCAACACCATTTATTAAATAGGGAATCCTTTCCCCATTGCCTGTTTTTGTCTGGTTTATCAAAGATAATATGCTTGTAGATATGTTGTGTTGCCTCCGATGCTTCTGTTCTGTTCCATTGGTCTATATCTCTATTTTGGTACCAGTACCATGCTGTTTTGATTACTGTAGCCTTGTAGTATAGTTTGAAGTCTGGTAGCGTGATGCCTCCCGCTGTGTTCTTTTTGCTTAGAATTGACTTGGCTATGCGGGCTCTTTTTTGGTTCCATATGAAATTCATGGTGTTTTTTTCCAGTTCTGTGAAGAAATTCAATGGTAGTTTGATGGGGATAGCATTGATTGTGTAAATTACTTTGGGCAGTATAGCCGTTTTCACAATATTGATTCTCCCTAACCACGAACATGGAATGTTTCTCCATCTGTTTGTGTCCTCTCTTATTTTGTTGAGCAGTTGTTTGTAGTTTTCCTTAAAGAGGTCCCTTACATTCCTTGTGAGTTGTATTCCTAGGTATTTTATTTTCTTTGTAGCAATTGTGAATGGCAGTTTGTTCTTAATTTGGTTCTCTTTAAGTCTGTTATTGGTGTATAGGAATGCTTGTGATTTTTGCACATTGATTTTATATCCTGAGACTTTGCTGAAGTTGCTTATCAGTTGCAGGAGCTTTTGGGCTGAGGTGATGGGGTCTTCTAGGTATACTATCATGTCGTCTGAAAATAGAGACAATTTGGCTTCCACCTTCCCTATTTGAATACCCTTTATTTCTTTTTCTTGCCTGATTGCTCTGGCTAGAACTTCCAGTACTATGTTGAATAGAAGTGGTGAGAGAGGGCATCCTTGTCTAGTGCTGGATTTCAAAGGGAATGCTTCCAGTTTTTGCCCATTAAGTATGATATTGGCTGTTGGTTTGTCGTAAATAGCTTTTATTACTTTGAGATATGTTCCATCAATACCAAGTTTATTGAGGGTTTTTAGCATAAAGGGCTGTTGAATTTTGTCAAATGCCTTCTCTGCGTCAATTGAGATAATCATGTGGTTTTTGTTTTTGCTTCTGTTTATGTGGTGAATTACATTTATAGACTTGCGTATGTTGAACCAGCCTTGCATCCCCGGGATGAATCTTACTTGATCATGATGGACAAGTTTTTTAATGTGCTGTTGCAATCAATTTGCCAGTATTTTATTGAAGATTTTTGCATCTATGTTCATCATGGATATTGGCCTGAAGTTTTCTTTTCTTGTTGAGTCTCTGCCAGGTTTTGGTATCAGGATGATGTTGGTCTCATATAATGATTTGGGAAGGGTTCCCTCTTTTTGGATTCTTTGGAATAGTTTCAGAAGGAATGATACCAGATCCTCTTTGTGTGTCTGGTAGAATTCAGCTGTGAACCCATCTGGACCTGGGCTTTTTTTGTGTGGTAGGCTCTTAATTGCTGCCTCAACTTCTGACCTTGTTATTGGTCTATTCATAGTTTCGGCTTCCTCCTGGTTTAGGCTTGGGAGGACACAGGCGTCCAGGAATTTATCCATTTCTTCCTGATTTACTAGTCTGTGTGCATAGAGTTGTTTGTAGTATTCTCTGATGATGGTTTCAATTTCTGTGGAATCTGTGGTGATTTCCCCTTTATCGTTTTTTATTGCATCTATTTGGTTGTTCTCTCTTTTCTTTTTTATCAGTCTGGCTAGTGGTCTGTCTATTTTATTGATCTTTTCAAAAAACCAGCTCTTGGATTTATTGATTTTTTGAAGGGTTTTTCTTGTCTCTATCTCCTTCAGTTCTGCTCTGATCTTAGTTATTTCTTGTCTTGGTCTAGGTTTTGAGCTTTTTTGATCTTGCTCCTCTAGCTCTTTCAATTTTGACGATAGGGTTTCAATTTTGGATCTCTCCACTCTTCTCATGTGGGCACTTATTGCTATATATTTTCCTCTATAGACTGCTTTAAATGTGTCCCAGAGATTCTGGTATGTTGTGTCTTCATTCTCGTTGGTTTCAAAGAACTTCTTTATTTCTGCCTTCATTTCATTGTTTATCCAATCAACATTCAAGAGCCAGTTGTTCAGTTTCCATGAAGCTGTGCGGTTCTGAGTTATTTTCTGAATTCTGAGTTCCAACTTGATTGCACTATGGTCTGAGAGACTGTTTGTTATGATTTCCGTTGTTTTGCATTTGCTGAGGAGTGCTTTACTTCCAATTATGTGGTCAATTTTGGAGTAGGTGTGATGTGGTGCTCAGAAGAATGTATATTCTGTGGATTTGGGGTGAAGAGTTCTGTAAATATCTATCAGGTTTGCTTGTTCCAGGTCTGAGTTCAAGTCCTGGATATCCTTGTTAATTTTCAGTCTGGTTGATCTGTCTGCTATTGACAGTGGAGTGTTAAAGTCTCCCACTATTATTGTGTGGGAGTCTAAGTCTCTTTGTAAGTCATTAAGAACTTCCTTATATATCTGGGTGCTCCTACATTGGGTCCATATATATTTAGAATCATTAGCTCTTCTTGTTGTATCGATCCTTTTACCATTATGTAATGACCTTCTTTGTCCCTTTTGATCTTTGTTGCTTTAAAGTCTATTTTATCAGAGATGAGAATTGCAACTCCTGCTTTTTTTTGCTCTCAATTTACTTGGTAAATCTTCCTCCATCCTTTTATTTTGAGCCTTTGTGTATCTTTGCATGTGAGGTGGGTTTCCTGGATACAGCACACTGATGGGTTTTGGTTTTTTATCCAATTTGCCAGTCTGTGTCTTTTGATTGGTGCATTTAGCCCATTTACATTCAGGGTTAATATTGTTATGTGTGAATTTGATACTGCCATTTTGATGCTAGCTGGCTGTTTTGCCCATTGGTTCATGTACATTCTTCATTTTGTTGATGGTCTTTAGCATTTGGTATGCTTTTAGGATGGCTGGAACTGGTTGTTTCTTTCTATGTGTAGTTCCTCTTTCAGGAGCTCTTGTAAAGCAGGCCTAGTGGTGACAAAATCTCTGAGTACTTGCTTGTTCGTGAAGGATTTTATTTTTCCTTCACTTATGAAGCTCAGTTTGGCTGGATATGAAATTCTGGGTTGAAAGTTCTTTTCTTTAAGGATGTTGAATATTGGCCCCCACTCTCTTCTGGCTTGTAGAGTCTCTGCCAAGAGATCTGCTGTGAGTCTGATGGGCTTCCCTTTGTGGGTGACCCGAACTTTCTCTCTGGCTGCCCTTAGTATTTTCTCCTTCATTTCAACCCTGGTGAATCTGACGATTATGTGCCTTGGGGTTGCTCTTCTTGTGGAGTATCTTTGTGGTGTTCTCTGTATTTCCTGGAGTTGAGTATTGACCTGTCTTGCTAGGTTGGGGACATTTTCCTGGATAATATCCTAAAGAGTGTTTTCCAGCTTGGATTCATTCTCTTCATCACATTCTGGTACACCTATCAAATGTAGGTTGGGTCTCTTCACATAGTCCCACATTTCTTGGAGATTTTGTTCATTCCTTTTTGTACTTTTTTCTTTAATCTTGGTTTCTCATTTTATTTCATTGAGTTGATCTTCAACTTCTGATATTCTTTCTTCTGCTTGGTCAATTCGGCTGTTGAAACTTGTGCATGCTTCGCAAAGTTCTCGTGTTGTGTTTTTCAGCTCCTTCAATTCATTCATATTCCTCTCTAAGTTGTCCATTCTTGTTATCAATTCCTCAAATCTTTTTCAAATCTTTTTTCAAGGTTCTTAGTTTCTTTGCACTGGTTTAGTACATGTTCCTTTAGCTCACTGAAGTTTCTCATTATCCACTTCCTGAAGTCTGATTCCATCATTTCGTCACATTCATTCTCCGTCCAGCTTTGTTCCCTTGCTGGTGAGGAGTTTTGGTCCTGTTTTGGAGGTGAGGTGTTTTGGTTTTGGGTGCTTTCCTCCTTTTTGCACTGGTTTCTTCCCATCTTTATGGATTTATCCGCCTGTCATCTTAGTAGTTGCTGATTTTTCAATTGGGTCTCTGTGTGGATGGTGAGATTGTTGATGATGAAGTATTTCTGTTACTTAGTTTTCCCTCTAATGGTCTATCCCCTCTGCTGTATGAGTGCTGTGGTCCACTCCAGGCCCTGCTTGTCTGGGGTATACCTGCAGCGGCTGCGGAACAGTGAGGGATGATACCAGTTTCTTCTTCTGCTGTCCTTGTTCCAGAATAATGCCAGCCAAATATCAGTCTGATTAGTCCTTTTCTGGGGTGACTCCTTGGATATACAGGGGTCAGCAAGCTGCTTGAGGAGACAGTCTGTGCTTTATAGGAGCTCCAGTGCTGAGCTGTGAGCTCCATTGTTCATTCAGTGTTGTTGGGAGGTTGTTTATGTCTGCTGCAATAGAACTCATAAAACACCACCCCTTTTTCCCCCCCCCTTAGATGCTCTGTCTCAGGGAGTTGGGGCTTTCTTAATGAGTGTCTGTTGCACTGTCCTGCCCCACTAGGCGGCAGTCTATTCACTATTTGCCTGCCGGGGCTCTGACCTGCTAGCGCGGGTCCACCCTATTTCTGCTGGGCTCCCTCTGCTGTGGAGCGCTCCCGGCTCCTGGGAGACTCTCTGTTATGGCAGGTTGCCTCGGCAACGGCGGGCTGCATCAGTCCTGGGCGGTACTTCAGTGGGGGTGGACTGTGTCAGCAATGGTGGATGCCCCTCCCTCACTGGGCTGCACCATCCTAAATGCTGGCAGCAAAACTCTCAGCCCCAAGCACCTCCAGTCGCCGCCCTGCTTGTCCCCGTGAGCGTGGGACCCGCCGAGCCTGATCACCCAGCTCCCTGCCTCAGAGTCCGTCCTCTCTCTCTCTCTCTCTTCCTCTCCCCAAGCTGAAAGGTCGACTCTCTCACTGGCGCCCCAGTAGCCTGCCGATAGGGCACTGGGATCCCTGTGATCTCCCATGCCGCTGCCCACTACCCCGGCTCAGATCACGCTTCCCAGGAAACTCCTGGTCTGGCTCATTGTCCAAGTCCCGTTCAATCAGATGAACATGCCAATCTGCCCTTCCAAATCTCAGATTGCCGGTTTAACAGGGCACCCAGACCAGTGAGTTCTGCGCCAGGTCCCGCCGCTGCGCCAGCCGCAGAGGCAGTGGGAGCCGGCTGCGTTAGCCGGGTGCGCTACCGTCCCATGTCTCTCACACACCTGGGACTTTCAACGCTCTGTGGGCATAAAAGGAACATCCAAGAATGCGGCTAGGACTCACCCTCTGCGCCTTCACTGAGAGCTGCAATCCTGAGTCGCCTCTACGATGCCATCTTGCCTCCTATCCTACTTATTTTATCGTTTCTTTACATTTTTAAAGAATCTTTTCCTTCCAGTATCTATTTTAATTATGCTACCATATAATTAATGTTAATAGTGATTAACATTATTTTAGTTGTAAGCAACTGGAACCAAAGATTTATTAGAAAGATATTTGCATATTTTCTTCATGTCCAGGCATCTAACAATACATCTGTAATTTTAAAGTGAAGCAGTGAGATTAAAAAAAAAAAATGATTGGGAAAATCAGAAAGTGGCTATTAAAGGGATTTTAACTTTCTCCTGATGTTTTATCTCCATTAATAAAAGTGCCATTGGCTGCATCATGTCATAAAAGAGAACTATAATACTATGTTTAAAGTATACAGAATTCTTCACCCTTGTGCAATTTATGATTCTTGCATTTTTCTTTGTCAATTCTCTTACCTTCTTATAGTTTTTTTTTTTTAATATTTGTTATGTGTCCTGTTGTGTCTTTATCTTCATCGTCAGTCAATTGAGAATTCTACTTGAAATGTGCTGATACAAAGTGGGCACACAAAACCAGAGAGAAAAAAAATACTCTGAGTAAGTTTAAATAGTTCAGAGTTTTGACAAGGAGAACGTTTTTCTTAAAAATATTTACTTGTCTTTCCTACTTCTAGTTTCCTGGTTATGTTTTAACATTTGAGATTGTCGAGAATTTGACTACTAAGAAAGTGAGGTTATGTAAATTTTTCAATTCTATTTGTACTAACAAATCATATGGAAAGAGAGAGAGAGACTCCTAAGAAAGAGACAAAAAACTAATTGTCTAGAGCCAACAGAGTAGAAGGCATCTATTAATGAGGAGAGGAGTAGAGAAACTGTTAATGAGAATCCAGGAAGGTGAGCCCAGGCTTCCAGAAGGCCATGCTAGACTGAAGAGGATAAGTGGATAGAAAATCTGGTCTGCTTGCCTCAAAAATAATAATTCTAAAGGGCCTTCTGATCTTGGGAGTTGCACGTGGGTTCAGGTAAGACTCTTGCTGAGATTTCAAATCAATTAAAACTTCCCCCATATCTTTCAAATACTGATAAAAGAAAAACTGCCAATCCACAATTCTATATACAGTGACTGTATTTAAAAAAAGAAAAATAAGAAAGGATCAACACTCTCTTCTTACTTTTCTGATAGACTCTAGAACTCTGCATATGCAAAAAAGACTCAAAACACTAAACTAGAAATGAACGATCCTAACTGAGATAGAAGCTGCTATACTGATCATGCTAGATAATAGACAAAAGCAGGCCAAATATGGTGAAGTGGCAGAAGCTAAACACAGAGCTCTACAAATATGTCCCTGACTGCACAGCTCTTAGTCTGGGGTTAAGCGAAGTTTATGTAGCAAGTACCATAGCCTCAATATAAAGGTGAAAAAACCAACTGATATTCTGGATTGGAGAATCAGAAAACTATAGCCAGTTCACCACAAATGCTGGAAAATTATTGAGATGTTTTAGAGAATAAAAGCTGAAAACGGCATTTTTCATCTCTGTTGTTCCACATCCTGACAGACTCTCAAATTATGAATATGCAGAATAGACACAAAGCAAGTCTGCTGGAAAGGAAAAAAAAGTTTCTCACTGGAGTCGAGTTGCTGCCTCAAATGAGTTTTCAGTTTAAACATAGTGAAGAAAAGTACCTGCTAAAATAATTAAAAATAGCACTAATTGCATGAACATATGTGATTCCGAGTTCCCACAATTTGACATCTATATGTCCAGGATACCATCCAAAATTACCCAACATACAGACAGAATGGGGTAGGTGACAGTGATTTAATGTTAAATGAATAAAATAGAAGCCTCAAAACCAGATGTTACGCTAGACCTAGTGTTTTAACTAGAGCAGATCAACAGTTTCTGGAACCTGATCCATGCAGTTCTCTTAAATCTTGATCAGGAAAGGTGATCAAAACCAGTTCACATTCACTTGGGTATGACAGCAATTTATATTCACAATTTGCCACAGAGCTGTGTTAACATTCATGTTATCATAATGTAGGCTCAAGAATTCCTGATCCCCTTAATATTTCACAGCTTATTCAGGTGGCCCACTGCACTGAAGACATCATACTAATTGGACCTGCTTGGCAGGGAGCCCCAAGCAATCCTGATGCCCTTGACACATGCATAAGAGACGGTGAGAGAAAAAGTATAAATTTTACGTGTATGCCACATCATTGTAGATTTTAGGGTTAAAATTTAGAACAAGATGAGACATTCTAATAAGGTAGAGAATCATTATAGTGCCTAATTTCTCCACCACTAAAATAGTGACACAGCACTCACTGCTTCTTTTTCTTCACGCATTTAGGAAAGAACATATACCACATTTGGAAATACTTTTCTAACCCATTGTCTAATGATGACTTTAAAAACTGCCAGCTTTTA
This sequence comes from Saguinus oedipus, assembly GCA_031835075.1. Taxonomy (NCBI): domain Eukaryota; kingdom Metazoa; phylum Chordata; class Mammalia; order Primates; family Cebidae; genus Saguinus; species Saguinus oedipus. The sequence goes on along the minus strand of CM063171.1, from coordinate 73,110,506 downwards.
AAAGGGAACAGAATAAAAGAGGTCTTTGCCACAGGCCTAGACTTTGGTTAGTCTATCTTGCCACTAGGGCAATATGAACTATTAAATCCAGTGGTGGTGGAGATATCCATTGAACTAAATATAAATATTATGTTTCTGGGAAGCCCCAAAGGAGAATTCTGGGTTCTGGAAAAATGCCATGCTTTCTGTAGCTGAAAATGACTCATCATTGGAAAAGCAGCTGCTAGCTTGATACTAAAACCTAGTAGATACTAAATGCCTGACCATGGGAGATAAGTGACTGTGTAATTAGAATTGTCTATCAGAAGCTTGGTGTTGTCAGAACAATCAAGCCTTAAGGTCAGGGCTATGCAGTAACAATCTATTGTTCTATGAAAATGATATATGTGGGCCTGAACAGATCCAGAGGGCACACTAAATGTTTCACAAAAGGTGGCTTCAAATCCCATTATACTTATCTTTGATGCAATATTGCCTGTCTCACAGCTTACATCTATGTCCTGTTAACAAAAGACCATGTGATCTGCAAAGGAAAAAGGGAGAGCTTTATTTATATTTAAAAATATATATCTGCACATCAGGGAGGCACAGCCTTCAGTACAAGTGAAAGTGCTCTCTAAAGAACAAAGGAAATGGTTGGTCTAAGTAAGGAATATTCTGGTCCAGGTTCCCAATCAGAATCTTTTATGCAAACAAAAGAGTCAAGCTTGTTCAATTCTGATTGATCAAGATAGCTGACCTATAATTGGATGACTTCCCAAGTTCAAAACCAGAAGTCTCTGTCAGCTGGATGTTTTTTTCCAAATGGCCAGTGAACGAATGTCTCTGACTTCAGCTATTCTTTTCTCCAGTCACAGGAACTGTTCTGGCTCAAGGGCATAAGGCAGGATGTTTATCAACAGCTGCCTTTTCTAGGAACAAAGAGGACATAATAACTTTTTTCTTACCCTACCATAGCTGCTTGGTTCTGTTATCTAAATTTAAGCATCTCTACTAGGCTTAGGCACAGGGAGTTCATCTTGTCTGAAAAGCATGTGGTCTTATTGACTGTTTGACTTCTCATTTCTCTCTTCTGTGCAAAACCTGCAATAGACAGCATTAATTACCAATGTATGATGTTGCATTTTGTTCCTCGCCATTGTCAGGACTGGTGTGGCTACTTTCCCTGAGTTCATCTAGTCTCTCAGTGGGACTTACATGGCTGATATTTACACTTTTTAACAACCTGGGCTAGACAAGGTAGAAAAGGTGAATAGGTACTTGTTAAATGTCTAAGAGCATTTCTTGGAGTTTGGTGGAGGCATCAGAAACTTTGGACAAAACCCGCAGGTGTTGAGCTATCATAATTTGGGTTGGAGCTTGGCTAAGGCATCTGGTTTAACAAACAAGAATCCATTTTAAATAGAGCCAAATATTTAGACTCAACATAAATAAAATGATTAAAAACTGAAAGGCAGAATAAGGAAAGAAGCCAATGCTGGAGGAGAGTGAGTGTGAGGAAAAAAACTGCAATTAGGATGACTACTTACAGCTTTGCACAGCCTAGAGTTGTCTACATATGGGAATACAGGGGTCTATCCTAACATGATGTAGAGCATCTAGAGTACAAAGGATCCCTAGAGCTATGACAAGCAAGGCAATAATGAGGTAAAGATGAGAACTGAGCACGAACATTAATCTTACACCTAAAAAAAAAAAAAAAGGTCTTTTTACAGGCCTGGTCTGATGAGTTGGTGTCAACTTCAGGTGCCATCTTCTTGGCCCAGTGATAGGACTTCAATTGACTTGAGTTTGGTGTAAGATACTGGTGTTGATGTCCAAAATTCATTATGGGTTGACATCTTCTTTAGGTGGAATATATATATCCAGGAGTCAACAACCTGTGACTTGGCAATGTGAGGGTTGGTTAACAGTACCTGGGAAAGAAATAGGGTTTGAGGAAGTCTTTTGGTTAATGTCTTATCCAGTACACAATACCACATGGCTAGTCAGAATTTAATAAAATAAACTCTCCAGTTTACAGCAGACATTTGAATTCAAATTTATTCCTGACAAAATGCAATAAGGCCAAACTTTAAGATTTTTTTATTTGAGCAATATTATCAAGGCTGTGAACCAGAATTGAAGTATACCATTTTTAGTCAGTAACCAATATACTGAATTGGACAAAGAATAGTTAAGTGTAAAAATGTGACTGAATTGTGTGAGAAAGACCAAAAGATAATTTATTCTAAAGGTTTTGTTCAGATTTTTCTTGGTCTCAATTTTTTATCCTTGAATACAAAAATGCCATCATTTATTTTAGTATAGGGAGGAAGTCCTTTACAAGGGAATTTCATCTTTTCTGGCTTTCAAGGGTTTTCTTAAATAGTATGTCAGAATAGCCAAGGAATTTTGGAGGAGTTTTGGACAAAGGGAGCTTAGCTAAGAGAAAGACAATGGGAAAGAATTGTGAAACGGAAGAGCTCCAAAGAGAAAAGAGTTTCAGCTTGTTTGGGACAGTATTTTATAGCAAGGTAATCTTTCAGACCCGAATGATTCTTTTTTTCAGTCTCAAGATATCAATTTTTTCATATATGTAAATTTTATAGCCATGGTCTTTTAATTTAGTTTTAAGGACAACAGACTGTTTGAAATATCCTGATAATGTCTGAACATGTTACCAGCTGGAGTTTCAGAAAATATCTTGGCATGGCTTTGAACTTTCCTAGGTTAATTTTATCCACAGTTTTAAATAGGCACTAGGAATTTTCCCTGTAATTTTAGATGTGAAGGCTGCTGGAGTACTGGAAGGTAGTTCCCTGTCTTTAAAACAAGGGTTTCCTATAGCACTCACCTAATGAAGACATCTCTTCCAGTGCTTATTCCCACAAAACCTCAAATGAGCATACTCCATGGAGCATGAGTGTATCCCGCAAAATTCGGGGAGCCTCCTACCCCCACCCATTGGGTACACGGATCCAGATAGACATGGATGGGCTCCCTGAAAAAAGTAAAGTCTGCAAGACTTTAACCCAAAAATGGAAGACCTTGGATCCAAGAGGGCTTACTTGATTCCTCTTTAACACAGCTAGGAAGATAACTGAGTTCAGCAGGCCTGATGCATTTGTCTAGACAGCACTGGGAAGGTGCTTGGGGGCAACTTCAGATTCCATCCATGTCACCAAGAAATGTTTTAAAAATACCATGAGATATGCAAAGGAAAGCAGGAGAGCTTTATTTTCTATTTTAAAAATGTGCAGATTGGGGAAGCATAGCCTCCCAAGTGAAAGTGAAAGTGTAGCAAAGGAAGAGCTTGGTTCAAGTAGGGAGAGTTCCAGCCCTGGTTCTCAAATATGTCCATTTATGCAAACAAATAATTCAAGCTTGTTTAGTTCTGATTGGTGGAGATAGTGGAGCCCTGAGGAGTGGCTTTCCAAGCACAAAGTAGGACTTTTCAAAAGCCACCTTTTCCAGGAACAGAGGGTGTGTGACTGCTTAGATATGCTCTAGCTGGTTGATTCTGTTATCTAAATTTGGTCATCTCTATTAACCACAGGGTATCCATCTCATCTGGTAAGTTTGGGGTCTTATTCACTGGGGTCATTTCACAGGCCTCACACCTAATTTGACTAACTGATGAAAGAGAAAATGAAACAAAAACAGGATCTGACTCTCAAATGAGTCAGTCTAATATGTTTGTGCAAGGCATTGGATTATATTACAGCCACACCCAGTGTGGTCTAGAGGATATAATGAGAAAATATTCTGTCAGGGGCAGAATTTTGAGCAATACAATTGATGGTCTCCTTTGTATGAATAGAAAAGGACTGCAGTAAAGAATACATAAAATCTTGAAGATTATTAACGGTTTTTTTTTTTTTTTTTTTTTTCCCCAAACGGAGTTTCACTCTTGTTACCCAGGCTGGAGTGCAATGGCGCGATCTCGGCTCACCACAACCTCCGCCTCCTGGGAGGCAATTCTCCTGCCTCAGCCTCCCGAATAGCTGCGATCACAGGTGCAGGCCACCATGCCCAGCTAACTTTTTGTATTTTCAGTAGAGACGGGGTTTCACCATGTTGACCAGGATGGTCTGATCTCTTGACCTCGTGATCCACCCCCCTCGGCCTCCCAAAGTGTAGACGGTTTTTTTAATGGTTAGTGCCTATGAGAAAAATATGAGTCAGAGGCAAGGAGGTTTGTGGAAACGTCTATAGACAGACTTGTGGGAATGGTATTAAACTACAGAGATCTTTATGTCTCATGTCAACGTATACTAGAAAGCATTTGCTACAGAAGAATCACTAAAACTAATCGTTACAGAGCTAAAAAGTTAAACAAGTTTCTAAAAATTTATAACTTTCTAAAGTAGTTTAATAAAAAATTTAAAATACAAATAAATTTTATTCAATTATAGAGCTAAACGTAACTATTTTTATACATTAATGTATTTATTTATTTTTAACCATGGTCCCTTTTTGCAATTGGCAAAAATTGACTTTTTTAAAATAAAAAAATAGAAAAACTTCAATTATATTTAAATTTCTTAACAGGCATAGTTTTGGAAAAGGGAGTACATGCAAAATATTCAAACGTATGTGATTTTTCTAGAAGCTAGTTGTGATCTGCTTTTCTGAAATCAAGTTAAAACAAAATAATTTATTTTGTCCTTGTATGAAACAGCATTTAAATTATTGCTTTCAAGCCATAAATCAATAATCGTCAATGACAGACATTACCAATGTGTAGAATAGTTTTAGGAGGTCAGATGCAGTAAATATCCCCATATTAGTGTTTGCATTTACTAAATCCAATAAAAACTTTAACCAATTAAAATGATAGTTTTGGAGATAAGGTCTGGAGTTTGTGGATTTCACTAGGAAAATGGTTATTGTTTTTACAAAGAATTAAGTATAACAGTTAACTGAAAAAGACAATCCAAAATATCTAACTGTGTTGGGGCATTTTCTGTTGCTATAACAGATACCACAGACTGAGTAATTTTTTTTTATTGTTAAGGCTCCGGTTTTATTAAATCACAATTTTTAAATTTAATTTTATTTTTATTATAATTTAAGTTCTGGATGAGGGTGGAAACCATCATTCTAGCAAACTTACACAAGAACAGAAAACCAAACACTGCATGTTCTCACTCATAAGTGTGTGTTGAACAATCAGACTAGGTTATTTTTAAAGGAATTATTCAGCTCAGGGTTCTGGAGGCCAGGTAGTTCAAGAGATGGGAGTCCACCATCTCATGGTGAAGAAAAAGAGCAGAATAGTAACATGTTTGCATGTGAAAGAGATGGCTTTTAAAACAAGTCCAATCCCATGATATCAACATTAATCCATTCATGATGGTGGAGTTTCCATAATCTAAAAAAAAAAAAAAAAAAAAAAAAAAATGTAAATGACATCTTAAAGGCCCCACCTTTTTTTTTTTTTTTTTTTTTTTTTTTTTTTGAGATGGAGTTTCGCTCTTGTTACCCAGGCTGGAGTGCAATGAGGCGATCTCGGCTCACCGCAACCTCCGCCTCCTGGGTCCAGGCAATTAAGTCCACAACTTAAGGCGTGATTTACCTTGGAGTAACTATCTTCTAAGTGTAAGCCTGTAAAGTTAAACAAGTTATTCCCTTGCAAAATAGAATGCTGGGAAAAGGAATATGATAGACATTCCCATTTCAAAGGAGAGAAATAGGTAAGACAACAGATATCTCAATTAAATCCCAAAACTGAGAGAACAATATTCAGTCTTAAAGCTAAAAATAATCTTCTTTGACTCTGTATGTCACCTTCCAGATACACTGGAGTAGAGATTTGAGCCCCCAAAGCCTCTGGCGCCTCTGCTTCATAGTTTTGCTAGGCTCAGTCCATGAAGCAGCTCTCACAAACTGTAATCTTGGGCCTGCAGCTCTCCCAAGCTGAATTTGCACACTAGTACCTCTACAGTCTTGGAGCCTCAGCAGTGTCCATAAATCCAGTGGGCATTGCCCTGGAGCAAAGACCATTCTTGTTATAAAGTAGCAAACACCTTGGCTGAATTGTCTCTATGTCTTGCATTTTATGGTATGAAAAACTTAAGAGTGAAAAATTAGAATATCTGGCGAAAGCAATGTCTAAACCTCAAAGTGTTCAGTCTGCTGGCTGGTTACATTTAATTGTGTTTTATGAGCTATAACATCAAAGAAATAACTTACAGGTGGAATTTATAGTTAAAAGGAAAGCAGAAGGAAAAGATTTGGAAATTTTCCAGCCCACATGTAAAGAGTGAGAAACCATGTTTAGAAGAAAATATTAAGGGTGTGCTATCAAGTTTATGTCTGTAAATAATTTGAGGGATTCATTTTAATTTTGTTTTATTAAAAAATATTACCATACCAGCCGTTTGTGTTTGTTCATATCATTTTTATGTTGATTTTCTTTTTTGCCATTACAGATTTTAAAATGTTTCTTCTTCTTTGAGGGATATATCCTTTAAGCAACATGTATCTGAATTACTTTAAAACTTCAAGTTGATGTATAATTTAAATTTAATTAGTTTTCATTTGCATTTCTTATGATTATTTATATTTTATCTTTAACTTTATTTTAACTTTAATTTTATTACAATTTCAACTTTTATTTTAGATTCAGTGGGTAAATGTGCAGGTTTGTTACATGGGTCAATTATGGGATCCTCAGGTTTGGAGTACAGTTAATCCCATCACCCAGGTAGTGAGCAAATAGTACCCAATGGTTAGTTTTTCAGCTGTCAACCCTCTCCCACCCTCCTTCTGGTAGTAGTCCCCAGTGCCTATTGTTGCTATCTTTAGTCCATGTGTACCCAATCTTTAGCTTCCACTTATAAGTGAGAATGTGGAATTTGGTTTTCTATTTCTGTTAACTTTCTTAGGATAACAGCCTCCAGCTGTATCCATGTTGTGGCATAGAACATGATTTCATTCTTTTTTATGGCTACATAGTATTCTATGGTGTACATGTACCACGTTTTCTTTCTTCAATCCACCATTGATGGGCACCTAGGTTGATTTCATGTTTTTGCTATTGCTAATAGTGCTTCCATGAAAATAAGAATACATGTGTCTTCTTGGTAGAATTATTTATTTTCCTTTGGCTACATAGTCAGTAATGGGATTGCTGGGTCAAATAGTAGCAATGTTTTAATTTTTTTGAAAAATGTCCGGACTGCTTTCCACAGTGGTTAACTAATTTTCATTCTCACTAACAGTGTATAAATATACTCTTTTTTCTACAACCTCACCAGTGTCTATTTTTTTTAAACTTTTTAATAATAGTCGTTGTGACTGGTGTGAGACAGTATTTCATTTTGGTTTTGATTTTTATTTCTCTTACTAGTGATGTTGAGCATTTTTTTCATATTTTTGTTGACCACTTGTATGTCTTCTTTTGAGAAGTGTCTCTTCATTTATTTTTCCCAATTCTTAATGGAATTATTTCATTTTTGCTTGTTGAAGTGTTTGTTTCTTCTAGACTCTAAATGTTAGACCTCTGTTGGGTACCTAGTCTGCTAATAATTTCTCCCATTCTAAAGGTTTCTGTTTACTCTATTGACAGTTTCTTCTGCTGTGCAGAAACCCTTTTTATTTCAATTAGATCTCCTTTGTCAATTTTTGTTTCTGTTCCAACTGTTTCTCAGGACTTGGTAATAAATTATTTCCCAAGCTGATGTCCATGATAGTGTTTCCTAGGTTTTCTTCTAATATTCTTATGGTTTTATGTCTTACGTTTAAAAGTTCAATCCAAATTGAGTTCACTTATGTATATGGTGAAAGGTAGGGGTCCAGTTTTATTCCTCTTCTGCATATGGCTAACCAACCTGCCAGCCCAGCACTATATGTTGAATAGGGAGTCTTTTCTCCATTGCTTGCTTTTGTAGACTTTGTCAAAGATCAGATGGCTGTAGGTGTGTGGCTTTATTTCTGGGTTCCCTATTGTTCTGATTATTTAAATGCTTAGAAATATTGTCAGGACTTTATTTTACATTTTCTGTATACCATTTTTGAAATAATCTTCCTACATTATGTTTTTCCTTTAACAGGTATTTCCGTTTTTTTTTTTTTCATTTTATTCTTATGTTGAATTTGAAATGAGATTTCTGTTTGATTATTGGTTATATTTACATTTTTATGTTTATATTGTTTTATGCTTTTGAATAATCAAATTATGTTATTTATGTTTTCTATGCAATTTGTAAGCAAAATAAAGGCTTAAAATACTTTACCCACTAAATATTCCTACTTTATTTATTTTTAAAGTTTAATTTTACCTGTTATTTTAGGAAAACCTGCATTGTTTTCCTTAAGTCAATAGTTAATAATATCCACTACCATATTTTATCAATGTTTATACATTTTATTGTGTCTTGCATTCCAAGCTTTCCCTCTGTGTGTACTTTTTTCTTATTTTTTCTTTTTAGTGATAGTTGTAAATTCTAGAGTCTTGTAGTCTGCATGACTAAAAGACATCGGTTATTCTCTTGCTTTTAAATGGTAGCAAAGTATAAACCTCTAGATTAACAGTTATTTTCTTTCAGCATCCTGATCTCTTCTTATAATGTTGCTGAGAAATTTGCTGTCCTGATAACTTTACTATAAGAGATCTTCTTTCCTATTGAAAACATACAGATACGCTTTCTAGCCATACTGTGTTTTAATTTCACTGCATGTGTTCATATCTGGATTGACTACTGCTGTTTGTTTTGAAGACATTCTTATTAATAAAAATTTCTAGCAATTATCTCTTCTAATATTATTTTTAAGCCATTCCTTTTTTCTTCCAAAATTCCTGTTTGACAATTATTTAAACCTCTCAATCTATCTTTTAAATCTCTCAACTACTCTTTATATTCTATTTTTATTTTTTAACCTATAGTAATGTTTAATTTAGAAATTAGGAACAGAAAGAAATTAACAATAATAACTAAAAATTTTAAAAGTACAGGAACAATTATAACAATGTACTGCAATCAAAGTTATATCAATGTGGGCAAAGCATCCATAAATAAAGTTAAAGAAAAACAATAAACTGGGAGAAATGTTTGCAACATGTTAACCTACAAAATAGTCTCATTCGGAACATTTATAGAGTTTATTTGAAGTCATAAGCAAAATGTGAAAAACCTGATAGAAAAATGGGCAAGGACTATCAATATGCAACTGAGAGAAAAATAATACCAAATAATAAACATACAAAATATTTTCTTTTTTTTTAACTTTCATTTTGAGGTTGAGGGGTACACATGCAGGTTTGTTATATAGGTAAACTTGTGTCACGGGGTGTTGTTGTACAGATTATTATGGCACCCAGAAGTTAAGCTTTGTACCCATTAGTTATTTTTTCTGTTCCTCTCCTTCCTCCCATTCTCTACCCTCAGTCAGTGCCTGTTGTTGTTTTCTTTGTGTCCATGAGTTCTTGCCATTTAGCTCCCACTTATAAGTCAGAGCATGTGGCATATGGTTTTGTGTTTCTGCATTAGTTTGCTGAGGATAGTATCATCCAACTTCATACATATTTCTTCTAAAAGACATAGAAAAATAATTCAGTTGTTTTGTATGGCTCCATAGTATTCCATGGCGTATATGCAACACATTTTTCTTTATCCAGTCTGTCACTTATGGGCATTTAGATTGATTCTGTATCTTTGCTATTGTGAATAGTACTGCAATAAACATGCACATGCATGTCTTTATGGTAAAATTACATATTCCTCTGGGAATACACCTAGTAATGGGACTATTGGGTTGAATTGTAGTTCTGGTTTTAGTCCTTTGGGCAATCATCACACTGCTTTCCACAATGGTTGAACTAATTTGCAATGTCACCAATAGTGTATGTGTGTTCCCTTTTCTCCCTGACCTTACCAGCATGTATTATTTTTGACTTTTTAATTATAACCATTCTGACTAATGTGAGATGGTATCTCATTGTGGTTTTCATTTGCATTTACCTAATGATCAATAATATTAAGCTGTTTTTCAGATGCTTGTTAGACACTTGTATGTCTTCAGTTGAAAATTGTCTGTTCATGCCCTTTGCCCAATTTTTAATGTGGTTGTTTTTTTTCTCATAAATTTGTTTAAGTTCCGTATAGATGCTTGATATTAGATATTTGTTGGATGCATAGTTTGCAAAAATTTTCTCCCATTCTGTAGGTTTTCTGTTTACATTGCTGTTATTTTCTTTTGCTGTACAGAAGCTCTTAAAATTAATTAGTCACCACCATATGTCAATTCTGCTTTTGTTGCAATTGCTTTTGGCATCTTTTTTATGAAATCTTTGCACAATCCTATGTACAGAATGGTATTGCCTAGATTGCCCTGCAGGGCTTTTATAGTTTAAGGTTTATATTTAAGTCTTTTATCTATTTTGAGTTGATTTTTGTATATGGCATAAGGAAAGGTTCCAATTTCAATCTTCTGCATATTACCTGCCAGTTATCTCAGCACCATTTATTGAATAGGAATTTTTTTCTCAATTGCTTATTTTTGTCAACCATGTTGAAAATTACATGGTTAAGATGTGTGGCCTTCTCCCTTGGCTTTCTACTCGGTTTCATTGGTCTGTATGTCTGTTTTTGCTCCACTACGATGCTGTTTAGGTGATTACATCCATGTATTATAATTTGAAGTTGGGTAACATGATGCCTCCAGTTTTGCTGTTTTTGCTTAGAATTGCTTTGACTATTAGAGCTCTTTTGTGGTTCTATATAAATTTAAAAATAGATTTTCCAGTTCTGGAATAATTCATTTTGCAGTTTGATAGTAATATCTTTGAATCAGTAAATTGCTTTGGACACTATGGCCATTTTAATGATATTGAATCTTCCTATTCATAAGCATGGAATGTTTTGTTTGTATTATCTCTTATTTCTTTGAGCAGTGTTTTGTAATTATCATTATAAAGACCTTTCACCTTTCTGGTTAATGGTATTCCTAGGTATTTTATTACTTTTTGTGGCAATTGTGAATGGACTTGCATTCTTGATTTGGCTCTCAGTTTTGCTGTTCTTGGTGTACAGAAATGCTAGTAATTTTTGTACATTGATTTTGTATCAGGAAATTTTGCTGAAGTTGTTAATCAGCTAAAGGAGCTCTTGAGAATGCATCCAGCTTTTGTCCATTCAGTATGATGTTGGCTGTGGTTTTGTCATAGATGGCTCTTATTATTAGCTATGTTCCTTCAATATCTAGCTTATAAAGAGTTTTTAACATGAAAATATGCTGAATTATATTGAAAGCTTTTTCAGAATCTATTGAGATGATCATGTGGTTTTTGTCTTCAGTTCTGTTTATATGATGAACCACATTTATTGATATGTATATGATAAACCAATTTGCATCACAGGGATGAAGCCTACTTGATCATGGTGTATTCATTTTTTGATGTGCTGCTGGCTTCAGCTTGAAAGTATTTTGTTGAGGATTTTTCCATGAATTTTCATCAAGGATATTGGCCTGAAGTTTTCTTTTTTATTGTGTCTCTGCCAGGTGTTGGTATCAGCTTGATTCTGATCTCATAAAATGAGCTGGGGAGGAGTCTTTTCTCATCTATTTTTTGTAATAGTTTCAGTGGAAATGATTCCAATCCTTCTTTGTATATCTGGTAAAATTCAGTTGTGAATATATCTGTTCCTGGGTTTGTTTTTGTTGGTAGGCTATTTATCACTGATTCAATTTCATAGTTTGTATTAGTCTGTTTTGGAAATCAATTTCTTCCTGGTTCAGTGTCGGGAGGGTGTATGTGTCCAGAAATTAATACATCCCTTCTAGGTTTTTTAGTTTCTAGAAAGAGGTGTTTAGACTAGTTACTAACAGTTATTTTTATTTCTATGGGTCAGTGGTGACATCCAATTTGTCATTTCTAGTTGTGTTTATTTGGATTTGGATCTTTTCTTTCTCTTCTTTATTAGTTTAGCTAGTAGACTATCTTATTAAATTTTTCAAAACACCAACTTCTGGATTTGTTTTTTGTATGTTTTTTTGTCTGTGTCTTAGTTTCCTTCAGTTCACCTCTGCATTTTGTTATCTTTGTCTTCTGCTAGTTTGGGGGTTGGTATGCTCTCGCTTCTCTAATTCTTTCAGTTGTGATGTTAGGTTGTTAATTTGAGATCTTTCTAACTTTTCTTTTTTAAAAAAATTTTTATTGCATTATAGGTTTTGGGGTACATGTGCAGAACGTGCAAGATAGTTGCATAGGTACACACATGGCAGTGTGTTTTGCTGCCTTCCTCCCCTTCACCCACACTTGGTATTCATCCCCAGACTATCCCCCGCAGCCCCCCCGCTGTCCCTCCCCCATTTCCCCCAACAGTCCCCAGTGTATAGTAGACCGCCTCTCTGTGTCCATGTGTTCTCATTTTTCTTACCCGCCTATGAGTGAGTATATGCAGTATTTCTTTTTCTGTTCTTGTGTCAGTTTGCTGAGAATGATGTTCTCCAGATTCACCCATGTCCTTACAAAGGACACAAACTCATCATTTTTGATTGCTGCATAATATTCCATGGTTTATATGTGCCACATTTTCCCAGTCCAGTCTATCATCGATGGGCATTTGGGTTGGTTCCAGGTCTTTGCTATTATAAACAGTGCTGCAATGAACATTCATGTGCATGTGTCCTTATAGTAGAACGATTTATAGTCTTTCTAACTTTTTGATGTGAGTATTCAGTGCTATAAATTTTGCCCTTAACACTGTGTTACCTGTGTCCTAGAGATTCTGGTTTGTTTTACCTTCTTTCTCATTAGTTTCAAAGAACTTGTTCATTTCTGCCTTGAATTCACAATTTATCCAAATGTTATTCAGGAGCATGTTGTTTAATTTCCATGTAATTGCAGGATTTTGAGTTGTATTTTTTTCATTCTTGAGTTTTCTACTTTTGTTGCCCTGTAGTTCAAGAGTGTGTTCGGTATAATTTTGGTTCTTTTGCATTTGCTGACTTTTTTTTTTCTAAATGCTTTAAGTTCTGGGGTGCATGTGCAGATCGTGCAGGATTGTCACATAGGCATTACACATGCCATGGTAGTTTGCTGCATGCATCCCCTGTCATCTACATTAGGTGTTTCTCTTTATGTTATCCTTCCCACATCCCCCCTTCCCCTGCTATCTCTCTCCTACCACCTCCCACCCCTGCAACAGGCCCCAGTGTGTGATATTCCCTTTCCTGTGTCCATGTGTTCTCATTGTTCAACATCCATTTATGAGTGAGAACATGCAATGTTTGGTTTTCTGTTCTTGTGTCAGTTTGCTGAGAATAATGGTTTCCAGCTTCATTCATGTCCCTGAAAAGGTTATAAACTCATCATTTTTAATGGCTGCATAGTATTTCATTTTATGCTTGACTTTGTGGTCAGTTTTAGAATATGTACTGTACAGTGAGAAGATGAATGTATATGTATATTCTGTTCTTTTGTGGTGGAAAATTATATAAAGTTCTATCACATCAATTTGGTCAAACATTGAGTTTAGGTCGTGAACATCTGCATTAATTTTTCTGCCTCAATAATCTGTCTTTGGAATGTGGACATCTCCAATATTATTGTGTCAGAGTCTCAGTCTCTGTAGGTCTCTAAGAACTTGCTTTATGAATCTGGGTGCTCTTGCGTTAGTTTCTAATATATATTAATAATTATATTTCTAACTAAGTCACATATATATTAAGGATAGTTAAGTCTTATGTTGAATTGAACCCTTTACCATATGTGATATCCTTCTTTGTCATTTTTAATCTTTGTTAGTTAAAATATTACTTTGTTAGAAATTTGGATTGAAACCTGTGTTTTTTTCTGTTTTTTTTTTTCTTTGTATATTTTCCTGCCTCCATTTGAGAGCTTTGCATCTTGCATGATGTTTCTCTTGAAGACAGCATACTATTGAATCTTGCTTTTTTATTTAGATTGCAATTTTGTGCCTTTTATTTGGATCATTTAGTCCTTCTAAATTTAAGGTTAGTATTAATATATGTGGATTTAATTCTGTCATGGTGGGTCTTTATTTTTTTTTATTTTTGTGATGGAATCTTACTCTGTTGCACAGGCTGGAATACAATAGTGTGATCTTGGCTTACTACAGTCTCTGCCTCCCAGGTTTAAGTTATTTTCCTGCCTCAATCTCCTGAGTAGCCAGAATGACAGGCATGTGCCACCTTGCCTGGATAATTTTTGTCTTTTTAATAGAGATGGGTTTCACCATGTTGACCAGACAAGTCTCAAATTCCTGTCCTCAAGTTGTACACCCACCCTGGCCTCCCAAAGTGCTGGGATTACAGGCATGAGTCACCATGCCTGGCTTATTGGTTATCATGCCAACTTGTTTCTGTGGTTACTTTATATTGTCACAAGTTTATGCAATTATGTATATGTTTGTATTGGCTGGTAACAGTCTTTCCTCTCTATATTTAGGACTCCTTTAAATATATCTTGGAAGGCAGGTCTGACAGTAATCAGTAGATTTAGTACAATTAATGGACTTCTTTTCTGTGTGTGTGTCTGTGTGTTTTTTTAATCCCTCTCCAGAGGGCTGATGCTTTGTGCCAGGTCTTTATTTGTATCTGACTTCTTTTTTTGTTTTCACAATGGAGTATGTTAGTATGGTGTTTTTGGTGTTGAAGCTTTGCAGTGTGATCCAGTAAGTGATGCTCAGGCATAGTGGTCAGGTTGGTAAGTTCTTGCTCAGTTGTATGGCTCCTACTCCCCTATAGATCCTCACAGTTGCAGCTGTGGTCCCTCTTAATGCCCTGAAAGTTTGGGATTCTTTCCCAATTGAGTGCTGGCTATAGATTATGTCTTGACACTGCCAGGCTACCCACCAAAGCTGAGAGACTAGGGTAATCTCAGGTTTTGTTTTCTCCCCAACTTGGAGGCAGCAGAGGAAGGGGCATTAGTAGTCACTGTGGCTGTAAGGCTGGTTGCTTCGCGGGGAGCTCAGACACACCCATCCCTCTCCCCACCTGAAAATTATGTCACCAGAATGTGCCCATCATTTAGCTCCTCCACCTTGGAAATCCCCTCTGCACTCAGTACCTAGCCCGTCCTTGGAAAGCCCCGCCAAAACCTTCCCAATAGCACATTGCTCCATCCGGAAATCCCGCCTGCCTACCTATAGCAGTTTGCCATATCCACGTCCTGTTTCTCCATAGCCAATCAAATGCCTTCACTCCCTATAAAATCCCACACCCAGAGGAGTCGGGCGTCAATTCTCTGGCCTCTTTCCCCAGGACCACAGAACCTCTCCCAGGAGCTGAATAAATTGGCATCTAATTGTTCTCAGGCAGGCCTCAGTTTCCTCATTTTTAACTCGGCAATAAACCTCGCAAGACAATAACCCTTACAGTGGCCATGGGTCTTTTGCATTTCCTGGGGTCTGAACCCTAGACAGATTTTAAGTCAACAATTGCTCAGTGCAATCAGCCCAGGATGGAAAGTCTATGCTATGGGTCCAAGCAAGTGGTTCACTGCCTGGTGACAAGCAGAGAATGTGGGTGGAACTCATGGTAGATGGACTGGCCTCCTCTCCTTGGGTCAACTGCAGCTTGTTGGAGGTAAGGATAAGGCACTTAGGGTCTTTGCTCCTTTATTAGTCTGAGGGTAGCAAGGGACAGTGGCAGAGAGGCTTTTGTTTGCCTCTGAGGATAAACGTCTGAGAAATGTGGAGCAGCTATTACTGGGAGTGTTCAGCTTGTGGGGTGGGTTGGCTGCCCTGTTGGTGTGAGCTTGGGGCTTTATTTGTTGGGAGCAAGTGATAGAAGGTTTACCAGGAAAAGAGACTGATCTTCTCTCTGTATGGAAGCTATGGCATGCTGTATGCTTGGGTGAAGCCCACAGGCTCTTTATTTCTTCCCCAGACCAAGGGCAGTAATAGAACTCTTTCTGTGACAGTGGCAAGGTGCTGTTATATGCCTCTGGGAGCCTCTCCCCAGGGAAACTTTGGGCCACCACCAGTAGTTATGCTTATCTGTGTGTGGGGTAACTGCTGTGTATTCATGAGCCAGTGACCCATGGCATGGTTAAAATTGAGGTTTGGGGGTTCCCAGGGAAGAGAGGCTGGATTCATCTTCATGTAGTGGCTATGATATTTTGTAGGCAACAGTGTAATAACTAGGCCCCTTGTTTTTTCTCCAGCCTGAGGTCTGTTAGAATTGTATCACTGCAACTATTATGGTAGAGGAGTTGTGGGTTGACCGTGGAGTTTCCTTCTAAGAGTAATGCTAGGTTGCTTCTGATTTCAGTGATCAGATGTGGGCACGGTTGTTGTGCTGGAGTCCCAGGTCTGGCGGCCCTGCCCAGTGAGAAGAAGGGAAAACTGAGATCTGCATGGAGAACAATCTGGTCACTTTTCTGTAAAGTGATTGCTGCATGTAGCTGGTGCAGAGTAGTCCCTGGTCTCTGCAGACTCTCCAGAGCCTGGAGACAGCAAAGGCAAGGACTGGTGGGAGTGTAAATTAGTTCAATCATTGTGGAAGACAGTGTGGCGATTCCTCAAGGACCTAGAAATAGAAATTCCATTTGACCCAGCAATCCCATTACTGGGTATACATCCAAAGGATTATAATCATTCTATTATAAGGACACACGCACACATATGTTTGTAGCAGCACTGTTTACAATAGCAAAGACTTGGAACCAACCCAAATGCCCATCGATGATAGACTGGACAGGGAAAATGGGGCAACATATACACCATTCAATACTATGCAGCCATAAAATATGATGAGTTCATGTCCTTTGTAGGGACATGGATGAACCTGGAAACCATTTCTCAGCAAACTGACACAAGAACAGAAAATCAAACACTGCGTGTTCTCAGTCATAGGCGGGTATTGAACAACGAGAACACATGGACACAGGGAGGGTGCATCACACACTAGGATCTGTGGTGGAGGAACTAGGGGAGGGATGGTGGAGGGTGGGGAGTTGGGGAGGGATGACATGGGAGAAATGTGCAGCAAACCACATTTCCATGTATGTGCCTATGCAACAATCTTGCATGTTCTTCACATGTACCCCAAAACCTAAAATGTAATTTAAAAAAAAAGACAGAAAAGATGGCAACCACACTTGGGACAACCCATCCCTTGAGTTGCCATCTTTTCTGTCTCATATCCCAGGACTTTGCTGTTTTCAGGCAAGGGCAAGAGCTCCCTACCATTTGAAGCTCCATCCCAGGTAGTTGCAAAGTTGCTACTAACTCAATAGCCACAGCATGAGGGAGCTGGATACTCAGGCCTGGAGGACCCACCTGGTGAGGAGATACAATAATGGGCACCCATGTGGCAAACTGGCCACTTTTTCATTGGGCTACTGTGGTATGCTGGGAGTCTGCTTTAGTAACTGGTCACATCACATTTTATAGTACCTGAAGATATCAACAGTAAAGCCTGTGAAACAGCAAAGATGGCAACTTGACCCTCTTTCTGGAAGCTCCTCCCAGGAGGTACAGACCTGTTGCTGGCCTCAATGCACCTGAAGGAGGTGGCTAGAGACTCAGTTGGGAGATCTCGCCCTGTGAACAGGAATAAGATAAGGGACCCATGTAAAAATATAGTCTGGCCATTTTTTCAATGAGCAGCTGTGCTGTGCTGGAGGTTTGCTCCAGCCCCCAGTCACCTTAGATTCTCCAAAACCTGAAGGCAATAACAGCTAAGGCTGCCACACAGCAAAGATGATGGGTTGCTTCTTCCTCTGGGAGCTGTGTCTCAGGAAGATTTGGAGCTGCTGCTAGCTAGAAAACACCAGCAGCAGTACCTGGAGACCCTGGTTAGAAGCTCCCTCCCAGTGAGGAGAAGTGGGATCAGGGAACTGCTTAAAAAATCATTCTGGCCATGTTTTTGTATAGTAGATATTCTGTGCTGAAGGTTCACTACAGCCCCCATTCACATCAGACTCTCCAAAGCCTGAAGGCAGGAACAGCTAAGGTGCCCAAATAGCAATAATTGCGACCTGCCCCTCCCTCTGGGCGTTCTCTCCTAGGGAGGTTTGAAACTGCTGTCAGCTGGAAAACACCAGTGGGATACTGGAGTCCCTGGTGGGAAGATTTTACCCAGTGAAGAGAAATAACATTCAGGATCTGGGTGAATGTGCAGTCTGATCACCTCTTTGTAAAGCTGCTGGGCTATGCCAGGTGACCACTCCAGTCCCTGGTTGCCTCGAACTCCCTAGAGCCCTGAGGCAACAACTGCTATTGCTGTATTATTCTAATACAGTTATTTGCTATCTTCTTGATTTTTCTAATCTATTAGTTGATTGTACAGATTATAATATCTATGTAATTTTTATTTGAAAGACTTCATTTTTTATTTCACATATTTCAAATAATTTCTTTCAATATGTCATCTGGTATTTAAAATTTTGCTTCTGAAAAGTTTATTTTAAAATAAAAATGAGCCATCACTTAATAATTTTAAATATCTTTAACATGTTTAATTTAAATATTTGAAAGCCTTACTAGAAAATAAATTGCTTCTGGAGTAAAATTCTAATCACATTATTAATGTTTTGGTTATTTTTTCAGTTCTTAATATCTTCATATTTTGTTACAGTTTTCAAGCTCGTAAGTTGAAGTATCTGGCGCTCTCTTTCTTTTTTCTCTCCATTTATGTTAATCATCTTGTAATGAATCTACAGTTTCATCTTGTATCTTCTGAGTGTATTAGGTTAGTGGCTAATTAATTATGATAACTCACTTTCTGGTTTTGAATATGCCCTTTATTTTTATCTAGTTTCTGTAGTTCAGAATTTATGAAAAAGTATCACTTCTATTGACTAGGAAGCATCAATTTTCTTATTACAGCTATAAAAGTGGAATCCACGCACTATCTTTACCTTCATTTCCACAAGAAGCCCTTTAGAGACCCTATGCAGAATCCTAAATTTCAGCTTGAATGATCTGCTCTGCCTGCTCTGGGACATGGAGCTCAGAAAGCCTGTGACTTTAGCTTCAATTCATTAGTTTGTGTTTGTCTTCTGTTTTTGGTCTTCAAAGATAATTTTTTTGGAGACAAAGAAAATTAAAAGGCATATGCTATGCTATATTATGAATGTTTCTATGACTCTCTCTTTCCATATGCCTATGTTTTTGAAACAGGGAATTTTTTGAGCTATAATGTTGAGTAGATGTTTACTGTTGGGATTAGTAGAATCTCTGAGTTGATATGTGTTGTAAATCCGTCAGTTTCTGCAAGCTGGAGTTAGATATGCTGGGTATAATTTTTACCATTTGCAGAGTTAGAAAAATAGAATTCTAGTCAGAGGAAGAGCAAATTACTCTGCCAGTTACTGACTACTATGAGGGTCATGTTGGATAATATCTCTAAGTACTCTCATTCATAAAATTAACAACATTGTTTTTATCTCTCACTTTTGGAGAGTATTTAATAAATAAGATTACCTATTATAAAATATAAACCAGAGAGAAAATGATCAATAGGGGTTTATTTTTCCTCTAAATTTTACATTCATAAATTATAAGACATTGAACAAATCTAAATATATAGAATATAATAACTATAATAAGATCATATGTTCTTTATGATGTCTAATTGGAGCATCTTTTTGTTTTATGTAAAATAAGAGCATAGCAAGCAGTTGGCCTGACCTGTTTATTACATTCATTTATTCATGCATGAATTCATCTTATTTTACTGAATATTTACCAAAACTGCTGTTCAGCACACATATGGAGCCAAGTAATTGAGATAAATTTGAAAATAGCTATAAATACAAATATATAGCTATGACAAATGCCATTAATGTAAAAACATTGTTTAATAACAGAAAATAATAAGGGGCATCTGTAGTTACAGCGTAGGAGAGAGCCTCATTGTAAAAGTCACAGCTAACTTGAGATCCGAAGAACAGGCTGCCATGCAAACTGGGGCAAAGACTGTTCCTGGCAAAAGATAGATCCTAAAGCAGGAAAGACTTAAGTGTTTTGGATGACTCAGAGAAGGCCTGTGTAGATGACTGAAGAAAGAGATGTGATTGGAGTGGTATACAGATTCCTGTTACTGAGATGACTGAATTAAGAATATCAACTCATTTATCTGTATATTTTTGTTGCTTGCCACAATGCAGAATGCTAGCAAATATTCAGTACATACTAATTGAACAAATAAATAAATTACATAGGGAAGAAGCATAAAAATATTATTTCCTGCTTGTCTCTGTCTCTGCTTCTATTTCTTTTATTTTCTATTTTTAAAAAATTTTTTTGGGGGGTTGGGGTCTCATTCTATAGCCTAGGACCCAGGCCAGAGTGCAGTGGTGCCATCTCAGCTCACTGCAACCTGCACCTCTTGGTTCAAGCAATTCTTGTGCCTCAGCCTCCTGAGTAGCTAGGATTACAGGCACATGCACCATGCCTGGCTAATATTTGTATTTTTAGTAAAGAGAGGTTTCAGCACGTTTGCCTGGTTGGTTTCAAATTCCTGGTCTCAAGTGATCACCCCACATTGGCCTCCTAAAGTGCTGGGACTACAGGTGTAAGTCACAATGCCCAGCCTCTCCATCTATTCCTAACTTTTTCTGTTTCTCGCTCTCTTGCTTGGCAGATAATACATTTCATTTCCTTTTAAAATTTACTGTTTTAAATTATTTTAGAAATAGTTTATTTCAAACTATTTTAGAATAGTTTCAATTAACAGAAAAATGGCAAAGACAGAATTCCTCCATGCCCTCCCACCCAATTTCTTTTATTACTAACACCTTACATTAATATAGTACATTTGTTATAATTAATTAACCAGTTTGATATATTATTATTAATTAAAGTACATACTTTATTAAGAATTCCTTAGTTTTTACCTAATGGCCTTTTCCTATTCCAGGATCTCACATTACATTTATTCTTTATGTCTTCTTAGTCTCCCCTTGCCTGTGACAGTTTCTCAGATGTTCCTTGTTTTTGATGTCCTGGACAATTTTGAGGTATTTGGTGAGATATTTTGTAGAATGCTTCTCAGTTGGGATTTATGTAGTTTATTTTAATAATTAGATTGGAGTTAAATGTTTTTAGAAGGAGTACAACAGACTGCCCATTTTCATTACATCATATCAAGTATGAGTATTATTAATATGATTTATCAGTGTTAATGTTAACCAGAGTATCTACATAAATTATTTATAATTCTCTGTGGAAGATTTGTCTTTTCACATTCAACTCTTTATTTAATCGTTTGTTTGTTTATATTAGCATGGATTCATAGATATTTATTTTATAATTTGGGTTATCCATATTAATTTTTTTCGTCATTCAAAGTATTTAGTCCATGCCATTGCATTGGAAGCTCTTTCAGTTGATTACTTTTTCTTTTTACCATTTTTTTCTTACTTTCTGACAATAAAAGAATCTCCACGCTTATCCTGTCTATATTAATATAATAGAATCAGATATTCTGGCAAGGAACCTTGCATCCTTTCATTGGAGAATGGTATTAGAAACTAAGTTCTAGGTGCTAGGTGCTGTTTCTCTTCTCCAGAGACATATTGCATCTTTGTGTAACTGACGGATAATGTCTCTCTCATTACATATTAAATATATTGTTGTTTAGAGGTGAGGTTAGAGATTGAAAGGAAATAGCAGAGGTTACAATTATAATGTTTTGAATTAAACCTCAGCGAAAATTATCAGTTATAGCTTTCAACAATTTATCTGATTAAAGGAAATGTGATATAATTTCAGAATAGATGTGAAAATGCAAGATATATAAAGCATATTTTATTTCATGATATTTTCTATCATGGATAAAAAATTACTGTACATAGTTAATCACAATTAAAGGAAGCTCTTGCTTGAAAAAATTATGACAAAATTAAGAAATTTTCTTTATAATCTAATAATATTCAATGACATAATATTCTCAAATTTTAACAACATATAGTTCAATGCTATTAACAAAATAAAAGGAAATACTATAAATAAATTATTTAAACTTAATATATAGTCCATTTGTCTTACTGGGTTTGTGCAAGCATTTTCCTTTGTATAATATTTATAACTAATCATACTTAATGTTATATAATTTCAAATGGGTGTGTTTTTAAAGATAAACCATAATAAACCAAGTTGTTCTGTGTAGTTTTTGGTTAATGCCACACAGAAAGCCAATCATGTAAAGCTGAGGAAGAAGGCTTTAATTGGGTGCTGCAGCCAAGTAAATGGGAGGTCAGCCTCAAATTCATTTCCCTGAATGACTAAAACCAAAAGTTTATATAGCAAGCAAAAATGTAACAATGTATAAGAAAACGGGAACATGGGAAGGGTAAGGAAGCAATTATGGTGAATGAGGAGTTCAGCTTCTGGTGTGGTGATCTGGTTCCAGTTTTTTCATATATATATATATTTTTTGAGATGGAGTTTCGCTCTTGTTACCCAGGCTGGAGTGCAATGGTGCGATCTTGGCTCACCGTAACCTCCGCCTCCTGGGTTCAGGCAATTCTCCCGCCTCAGCCTCCTGAGTAGCTGGGATTACAGGCATGCACCACCATGCCCAGCTAATTTTTTGTATTTTTAGTAGAGACGGGGTTTCACCATGTTGACCAGGATGGTCTCGATCTCTTGACCTCGTGATCCACCCACCTCGGCCTCCCAAAGTGCTGGGATTACAGGCGTGAGCCACTGTGCCCGGCCCTTTTCTTATTTTTTTGTGAGAGGCCTAAAGGTCATTTCCTGAGAAAGGAACTCAGAGAAAGCAAAACAAAACAAGAAAAGTTTCAAGATTTTTAACACCAGAAGGGTCAATTTCTATATTTATCAAAAAGAACAGTCTATGGGTCATTTCGGTTGGTTTCAAAAGAACTAATTTGTTTGAGGTGTATGGCATTCTGAAAAATTGTTTGTAGTCAATCAGTAAAATTATGTTTTTTATTTTTTGAGAAGGGGTCTCACTCTGTCATGCAGGCTGGAGTGCACTGCAACCTCTACTTCCAAGGATAAAAAAATCCTTCTGCCTCAACCTCCCTAGTAAATCCACAGGTGCATGCCACCATGTCTGGCTAATTTTATTGTTGTATTTTTGTAGACATAAGGTTTCTACATGTTGCCCAGGCTGGTCTCAAACTCCTGAGCTCAAGCAGTCTGCCCACTTCAGCCTCCCAAAGTGCTGGTATTACAGGCCTGAGCCACTACACCCAGCCAAAAACCACTTTTTAGACTGTAACACCGTCTCATTTAGTTCTAGATATTGGGCATCCGAATATTCCAGAGAAAGAAATTCTTAATTCTATCAAGTGAGTTATGAGTCTATAATTTTGTACATTCAACTTACTTTTAAAACGAGCTAAGTAAGGCTAAAACTCCAAGCTGCTACTTGTAAAACTGTGAACAACCATACCATTGGTAACTTTATTTTTTCTTCATATATAAAGGAGAATAACAATGACTATTTATCAGGGCTTCTGTGAGGATTATAATGTATGCAGATAGCTGAGCGCAGTTCTTGGCACATGATATATGTTTAATAAATCCTAACACCTTTTCTTCTTCTTACTTAGCAATGAAGTTATCAACACCTATGTGATACCTATTTGACCAAATTAGGTAATCTTAAACAAAATGAGACTATATTTTAAACAAAAAAAAAAACATTTAATTTAATTCAACATATTAAAAATAGGCATACCAGGCAACATTTTGAATATTTAAAAAACTTTTCCTTGGGGCCTGACCAGATCAGATCTCTAACACAGTTTAAAATGTTGGTGGAGGTTACACACACACACACACACACACACACACACACACACACACACACACAAATACTAAATTATTTCACCTAGAAACTAAATAATTAGAAAGAACAGTTATTAAGAATGGTTTTCAATTTTATATAATAATTTTTATTTAAAAACTAAATAAATGAAATGTTTTCATGTATAGATACCAATCCAAATGTTAAATAAAATAAACATGCTGTATATTTTTAGATTTTTAGTTTCCATAAAATTTATCTTATTGGAATAAATCCATCATCATCAATCTTATGCCACGATGGCTACCATCCCACAATTACACTACGTATGAATAACTACTAATTGTTTTTTTTTTTGAAACTGAGTGTAGCTCTGTCACCCAGGCTGGAATGTAGTGGCATGATCTTGGCCCACTGCATCCTCTGCCTGCTGGGCTCAAGTGATTCTCCTGCCTCAGCCTCCTGAGTAGCTGGGACAACAGGCACACACCACAGTACTCAGCTAATTTTTGTATTTTTCATAGAGATGGGGTTTCACCATGTTAGTCAAGCTGGTCTTGAACTTTATACCTCAGGTGATTTCCCCAGTTTCCCAAAGTTCTAGGATTACAGATATGAGCCACCATGGCTGGCCTTCAAATTTTAATAATAAGTTTGTATATAGGAATAATGTCCATGGGACATGAATCAAATTGATTAATTTTTTATGTATCCCAAAGAAGATATTTACTTGAATAAAATGTTTTACTTATATTTTTCAAACTCTGTACTAGACTGCCAATATTCAGACACAAATTATGCTGCATTATAATTTGGAGGCAATGAATTATTACTCAGATTATTTTTCCCTTTTCAAAAGAATACATAGCACATTGGAAAAATTAAGATATTGAAGTTCTTAAGACTGATAATATTAATTTGTTTGATTATTTTATTATACAATATGCTCTTACTAGATAATAATGGGGATATTGTTATGTAATGTCATGTTATACAACTGATTGAATGTATGTATAAGCATTGTCATAGTTAAATTGCAGATATTTTACTTTCTAAATAAAAGAATAAAGTCTCTTTATTAGTATTAACCAAAATTTGGTCATTTAACTAATGGTTAAGTATGGAAGTTAAGTTACATGAATAAATAAATGATTTCTAAAGTGTTTTTAATATATAATGATAAATGCAAAAACAGGTTGATTGTTAAAGATACATCCTCCATGTATAAATACCAGATATAAAAAAGCAGTACTGTCTTAGTCTGTCAATGTAATTGTGATTCAAACTTCACTTTTGCTTAAAAAAATATTACTAATTCGGTTTTAAAAAAAAAGTAACATGAAGTCAACTGAATGCAACAAAGCCAGTTTAAACAAGTTTCTGTGCTACATGATTGGTTTTATTAGTTTTATTTTTATATAAACTACTTCAAATTTTTTTACTTAGCATGTAGCATTTCTTTATATGTTTGTCCTTTGAAATTTTAAAAAAGGAATAGAAATGTTTATATTTATTAGGAATATAGAAATGTTTTCTCTAATTCTATAATGTCTTCAAAATGTAAGTATATTTGCTAAATTTATCAAAGAATACTAATTAATTATATAATATGTTACATATTATAAATATATGCTTTGTCAGATGTGACCTTCAGAAGGGAAACACTGAAGGATTGGGAGAGTAGAATTTATTTTGGAAATAAAGCCTGTAAGTTTTAAAAGATTAAAGGGAATGTGAATGTGACCTTGTGAAAAGAGAAAAAGGAGAAAGCATGTTTGACAGAGAAAGGCTTGGTCCATAGTACAGATTTGACATATTCCCAGATGACCAACCATGTCTGGAGTGAAGATAATCCATTAGAGAAGTCCCATAATGGGCAGAAATGGTCAGGTCCTAAAAGCCTCACCATGATCAATCATTGAGCAGGTTTCCTGAAAAGAGTATGGCCTCAGCTTGAAGGCAGAAAAGAAAAAAAATTGTCGAGAGGGCACCAGCAGAGTCTGTCAGCTAACTATGCTGCTTTCACCTAAGTTACAGTATTTTTCTTGAAGGAATAACCCAGCAATCAGTATACCCCTTTGTTGCCACACATATTATATATATATATATATATATATATATATATATATATATATATAAAATATAATATGATATAATAATATATATGTATATAATATAATATAATATTATATATATATATTTTTTTTTAAGAAAAAAATTTTTCAACTGTCAAAATTTGGTTAAATAAAATCATAGAATTAGCTGGGCATGGTGGCATATGCCTGTAATCCCAGCTACCGGAGAGGCTGAGGCAGGAGAATTACCTGAACCTGGGAGGCAGAGGTTGCAATGAGCTGAGATCACGCCACTGCACTCCAGCCTGGGTGATAGAGTGAAACCCTGCATTAGAAAAAAAAAATAGGTCACCCCAATAATTAAGTATTATTGTACCAATTAAGTATTAATTAATTATAAAAAAATTAACTGAATGATGACTATTTTAGACCCCTTTAAATTGTCAAAGCATTAAAACGTCAAGGACTGAGACCCTTAAGTTCAGATTAAATTTATTCTTTTTTTTTAATGAACAGCTTACTGAAATGCACTTACTATGAAAGGATGCTTGTCATGATTCAATAGTAGGCAATAGTGTTTCGTCTATACTGTGTCTTCTACAATATCTGCCAGTATCTTTTTAAAATCAAAGTTTTAATTTAACATATAGTTTTAAAGATATTTATGCTAATGGAGTTATACTTTTTGACTTATGTGAAGACACAGCTCATAATTTTCTTCCATAAATTGTGAATTGATTAGTAAGGGTGGCATTCAGGAAATACAAATGTATGCAAAATTCTAACAAGAAATTCAAATTCACTGATACTTGATCATTGTATTTCCCCTTGCTGACATCAGTGTGAATGTTGATTGACACAAGCCATTTTAAAATTATTTATAAGTAATTACCACATCATTTTTATATCAGCATTATTACTTTACAGCCACATTATGGACACCGTATAGCAGAAACTATCAAACTTGAAACTTGCTACTAAGAAGCATTTTATATCAAACATCAGAAGGAAAATAAATGTTGTTGTGCCTCCAAGTCTAAATGGTTTCCTATAGCAAACATATAACCTCATGATAATACTTAAGTTATAAGTGTATATAACTTAATACTTAAGTTATAATACTTAATACTTAAGTTATAAGGTCACAGAATGCTTATAAATGTTGAAAATATGACAACCATCAATGTACCTCTTGCTTCACAGTAAAAAGTATTTTGTGACAAAATTTAATATATTTATTTTTACCATTTTCAAATGTAACTTTAAAATCACTATGCTTTATTGTATATTAAGATGTTTTAAACATTAATGTACTACTCCTAATACTGTTAATCTCTGATATACATATTTATTGTGGCCAGATATTCATGCACATTATCTCTATTGTTTTTGGTAATTATGAAAGGTAATTATTATCATTCCTATTTTTGAGATTTGAAATTAAATCTCGATAAGCCTTGACCATAAATCCAATAAATAATATCACTGCAATTTGAGTGCTAATGTAACTCATTCAAATACATCATCTGTCCCAGAAACTACAATGCTGTCCTTCTAAAAAAAAGAATATCAATAATCAAATGCCCCAAATCATATCTTATCAACGAGGTGAATCATAACTTTGAATCCTGAAATATCTTCATAGTAGTGATATTTGTACATAAGGGACAATTAAAAATCTTCAAATCATGAGAAACATGCATTTCTATACTTTTCCCTCTATTTTATAACATGCTAAATAATATTATATCCAGGAAGTCTAAACATATTTCTTCTCCAGGAGTTTCCTAAAAGGCGGGTGCACATTACAAATTATTTTATTTATTTTATTTTCACTGGTAGAATAGGGATCACTTGTTTTATTTATGAGAGCTCCACCTCTGCAAAGAGGAATCATATTCATAGAGTTATCAGAAAATATTACTGGTTTGGATTTTAAAGTTTAAAAACTTAATTTATTGCAGATAAATCTAAGTAGCAAACATTTTGCTAATGAGACCAACTTAACAGATGCATTTTCCACAAAAGCAGTAGTTGCTGAATACACTGATCACGGCTATAAGTTTGAATGTCCTTTAATGAAAAATATTTAATTATACAACTTGAAAAGCTCCCAATTTCTTGGCATATGTTAGAGATAATCTTCCTGTAAAAATTGATTTTACATAAAGAAAATAACTTTTTGTGACTTTTCTTTTGCTAGTCATCAGTTTTCCACGAATTTATTGAAAATTTCACACTATGTTATACTGTAAGACAATGTACTATAAAAAATATAACAAGCCAGGTACAGTGGCTTATACCTGTAATCCCAGAACTTTGGGAGGCCAAGGTGGGAGGATGGCTTGAACTTAAGTCTTTGAGGCTTTGGTAAGCCAGGATGGTACCACTACACTCCAGCCTGGGTGACAGAGCAAGGCCTCATTTCTAAAATACATACATTTAAAAATCAAATTATTATATATATATATAATATTATATAGTATACATAATTCAGTTGTTATTCAGATTATTCTAATATTAGAATAAGTTTTAAAATCAGCTTTTCTCAATATGTACTTGCCAGATAGCCTTCATCAAAGTTAACTGGGTTCTTGCACAAAATACAAATTTCTGGCCTCCATTAAGGTCTACTGAATCAGAGCCTCTTGGTGAGTATTTACAGAGTCCCAGGTGAATCTTAAAAGCACTCAAATTGCAATCAATCTATGAGAGAACAGAGTGTGATTGAAACTGGGGAAAACATCTGAACTCTCATTCTTTTTTAGTCAACTATAAATATAAGATTAGTTTGAGGAACTCCAGGCTTTAGAATACTTGGACACCACATATTTTTAAATACATATTTCACTTTAATATTTCTGAAATACGATTCCATAATAAACAATAAGCAAAATTCAAAATCATTAATTTTATGTTATATACGTTATACTTTATAGGACAAATAATGTTATTCCCAGATAAAACATTATATATCACTATAAAAATAAAACATGTCACGCTAAATCCTTTGGGAATAAAATATTTAATAATTTATTTTCCCTCATGTTAATATTGTATTTACATGACAATCTATTCTACAAATCGTTATTACTGTCAAAGTAATCATTTAAGATCATCTTACAAATCAGTCGCAATTTTAAAAAGTAATTTATTTCTGATAAAACAGTGAGACTTGGCTAATTTTCCACAAAACATATTCTCAGTCAAATTGAGAATGTCCCATTCCCATTGAGATATAACCAATTGGAAGAAGTTGAAGAAAGCTATCAGAATACATTAGTAGTAATAATTGCCTACTTACAAGAAAATAACAGAGAACAGGTAAAGAATTTTAGATATAAACATAGTTTAACTAACATACGTGAGTCTATAATCATAATCCATCACATAAACAGAACAAAAGACAAAAAACACATGATTACCTCATTTGATTAATTGAATAATTTGATTAATTGATGCAGATCAGACCTTTGACAAAATTCAACAACCCTTTATGCAAAAAACCCTCAATAAACTAGGTATTGATGGAATGTATCTCAAAATAATAAAAGCTATTTATGACAAACCAACAGCCAATATCATACTGAATGGGCAAAAACTGGAAGCATTTCCTTTGAAATCTTGCACTAGACAAGAATGCCCCCTCTCACCACTCCTATTCAATATAGTACTGGAAGTTCTAGCCAGAGCAATCAGGCAGGAAAAAGAAATAAAGGTTTTTCTTTTTTTTTTCTTTTTTTTATTTTTTAAATTTTTATTGCATTGTAGGTTTGGGGGTACATGTGCAGAACGTGCAAGATAGTTGCATAGGTACACACATGGCAGTGTGCTTTGCTGCCTTCCTCCCCTTCACCCACACTTGGTATTCATCCCCAGGCTATCCCCCCCAGCCCCCCCTGCTGTCCCTCCCCCATACCCCCCAACAGTCCCCAGTGTATAGGAGACCGCCTCTCTGTGTCCATGTGTTCTCATTTTTCTCACCCACCTATGAGTGAGTATATGCGGTATTTCTTTTTCTGTTCTTGTGTCAGTTTGCTGAGAATGATGTTCTCCAGATTCATCCATGTCCCTACAAAGGACACAAACTCATCATTTTTGATTGCTGCATAATATTCCATGGTGTATATGTGCCACATTTTCCCAGTCCAGTCTATCATCGTTGGGCATTTGGGTTGGTTCCAGGTCCTTGCTATTGTAAACAGTGCTGCAATGAACATTCGTGTGCATGTGTCCTTATAGTAGAACGATTTATAGTCCTTTGGATAGATACCCAGTAATGGGATTGCTGGGTCAAATGGAATTTCTATTTCTAGGTCCCTGAGATATCGCCACACTGTCTTCCACAGTGGTTGAACTAATTTACACTCCCACCAACAGTGTAAGAGTGTTCCTATTTCTCCACATCCTCTCCAGCATCTGCTGTCTCCAGATTTTTTAATGATCGCCATTCTAACTGGTGTGAGATGGTATCTCAATGTGGTTTTGATTTGCATCTCTCTAATGACCAATGATGATGAGCACTTTTTCATATGTTTGTTGGCCTCATGTATGTCTTCTTTTGTAAAGTTTCTGTTCATATCCTTTGCCCACTTTTGAATGGGCTTGTTTGTTTTTTTCCTGTAAATCTGTTTGAGTTCTTTGTAAATTCTGGATATCAGCCCTTTGTCAGATGTGTAAACTGCAAAGATTTTTTCCCATTCTGATGGTTGCCGATTCACTCTAGTGACTGTTTCTTTTGCCGTGCAGAAGCTGTGGAGTTTGATTAGGTCCCATTTGTCTATTTTGGCTTTTGTTGCCAATGCTTTTGGTGTTTTGGTCATGAAGTCCTTGCCTACTCCTATGTCCTGAATGGTTTTGCCCACATTTTCTTCTAGGGTTTTTATTGTGTCAGGTCTTATGTTTAAGTCTTTAATCCATCTGGAGTTAATTTTAGTGTAAGGTGTCAGGAAGGGGTCCAGTTTCTGCTTTCTGCACATGGCTAGCCAGTTTTCCCAACACCATTTGTTAAATAGGGAATCCTTTCCCCATTGCCTGTTTTTGTCTGGTTTATCAAAGAGGTTTTTCAAATAGGAAAGGAGGAAGCCAAATTGTCTCAATTTGCAGACGACATGATTGTATATCTGGAAGATCCCATCTTCTTAGCCCAAAATCTCCTGAAACTGATAAGCAACTTCAGCAAAGTCTCAGGATACAAAATCAATGTGCAAAAATCACAAGCATTCCTATACACCAATAACAGACTTAAAGAGAGCCAAATCAAGAATGAACTGCCATTCACAATTGCTACAAAGAGAAAAAAAATACCTAGGAATACAACTAACAAGGAAGGTAAAGGACCTCTTCAAGGAGAAGTACAAACCACCACTCAACGAAATAAGAGAAGACATAAACAGATGGAGAAATATTCCATGTTCATGGTTAGGAAGAATCAATATCATGAAAATGGCCATACGGCACAAAGTAATTTACAGATTCAATGCTATCCCCATCAAGCTACCAATGACCTTCTTCACAGAACTGGAAAAAACCACCTTAAACTTCATATAGAACCAAAAGAGAGCCACCATAGCCAAGTCAATTCTAAGCAAAAAGAACACAGCAGGAGGCATTACACTACTGGACTTCAAACTATACTACAAGGCTAAAGTCATCAAAACAGCATGATACTGGTACCAAAACAGAGATATAGACCAATGGAACAGAACAGAGGCCTCAGAGGCAGCACAGCATATCTACAAACATCTGATCTTTGACAAACCTGACAAAAACAAGCACTGGGGAAAGGATTCCCTGTTTAATAAATGGTGGTGGAAAACTGGCTAGCCATGTGCAGAAAGCAGAAACTGGACCCCTTCCTGACACCTTACACTAAAATTAACTCCAGATGGATTAAAGACTTAAACATAAGACCTAACACCATAAAAACCCTAAAAGAAAATCTAGGCAAAACCATTCAGGACATAGGTGTAGGCAAGAACTTCATGATTAAAACACCAGAAGCATTGGCAACAAACGCCAAAATAGACAAATGGGACCTAATCAAACTCCACAGCTTCTGCACAGCAAAAGAAACAGTCATTAGAGTGAATCGGCAACCAACAGAATGGGAAAAATTTTTGCAGTTTACCCATCTGACAAAGGGCTGATATCCAGAATTTACAAAGAACTAAAACAGATTTACAAGAAAAAACAAGCCCATTCAAAAGTGGGCAAAGTATATGAACAGACACTTTACAAAAGAAGACATACATGAAGCCAACAAACATGAAAAAATGCTCATCATCACTGATCATTAGAGAAATGCAAATCAAAACTACATTAAGATACCATCTCACGCCAGTCAGAATGGCGATCATTAAAAACTTTGGAGACAACAGATGCTGGGGAGGATGTGGAGAAATAGGAACAACTTACAATGTTGGTGGGAGTGTAAATTAGTTCAACCATTGTGGAAGACAGTGTTGCGATTCTTTAAGGACCTAGAAATAGAAATTCCATTTGACCCAGCGATCCCATTACTGGGTATGTATCCAAAGGATTATAAATTGTTCTAGTATAAGGACACGAATGTTCATTGCAGCACAGTTTACAATAGCAAAGACCTGGAACCAACCCAAATACCCATCGATGATCGACTGGACAGGGAAAATGTGGCACATATACACCATGGAATATTATGCATCCATCAAAAACGATGAGTTCGTGTCCTTTGTAGGGACATGGATGAACCTGGAAGCCATCATTCTCAGCAAACTGACACAAGAACAGAAAATCAAACACCACGTGTTCTCACTCATAGGTGAGTGTTGAACAATGAGAACACATGGACACAGGGAGGGGAGCACCACACACTGGGGTCTGTTGGGGGGAAATAGGGGAGGGACAATGGGGGGTGGGGAGTTTGGGAGAGATAGCACGGGGAGAAATGCCAGATATAGGTGAAGGGGTGGAAGGCAGCAAATCACACTGCCACGTGTGTACCTATGCAACAAACTTGCATGTTCTTCACATGTACCCCAAAACTTAAAATGCAATTTAAAAAAAACATAGTGAATGTTATTCATTTTGAAATGTCTCCTGACACTTCAGATGCAACAACAATGCAACTTCCTTCATTTATCAGCTGGAATACTATTACTGAAATGTTATTCTTTGTCAGGCACTATGTTTAGAGGTAGAATGCAAAAGCACATTGCATAATCTAAAAAGGTTCTTGTAATTAACAAGTGTTTTCACAAATAATTTTACTCTTATGAATGTTTTTAAAGTCTAACATTAGACTTTAAAATGATGTTTAATCATTTTTCCTGAAAATATGTTTAATCTCAGACTCAGAGAATGAATACAAATTATCAGAGAAAAGAGAAAAAGAAACAGACAAGGTTTATAAAACACAAAAGACTTGTTGAAAAGTAGAAACCTTGAATTATTTCTATTAAAATAAACAACAAAAAATTTTCTTCAATCCTGTGGCTCCAATTGGCCCCATATTTCTCATCATGTGTCACTGATTAGAGAAAAGGAAGGCATTCTATCTACTTTCATCTATGTTGCACAAATTTTCCTCTATCTTAAACCTTCTAAATGATCTAAAAGCCTTGGCACATTTGTCTCCACCAAAGGGCTCCTTTCCTAGCTAATTTTTATTGTGCTTCTCTAACACATGTGAGCAAAGTTGTTGTCTGGCTTCATTTTGTTCAGATCATTTGGGCAAACATTATTAGTGCTCCCTCCCACCACCCCAGGAGTAAGACCTAGCTTCAGTATCTGCCAGAGGGACAAGGGTTTTATTCTAAACAGCAGTGTCCTCCTCACATCATGACATGACAGTCCACCTGGTTCCTTGTGGTTCTGTGACTGGAGGAAGTTCAGTTTTCTCTACTCACTATAGATTAAGTCAGCCAGCACAGAACAAGTTTGTAATGCTTACAGCTCTCTAATTACTGGATTTCAATTTTCTAGTCATTCTCTACTGACTGTAATACCAAAAATGGTGTATTTCTCCAACTCCAGTATTTCTCTTTGCCAACTTCCCCTATTTTCTAAAGCCTTGTTCATGCTGGAATGCCTATAAAGCATACATAGACTAGTATGGCCTTTATCAAGTTTACATGGGAATAACAGTTATATTCACTTTTGTTCATACAAAGATAGTTCTAGTAATTGAAAAAAGTGATACCAGACCCTAAGTGTCAGAATCCAAATTATATGCATCATTCTTCAGAGTATATTATCATACACTTTATATGAATGATATTGTTATCCACACTTGAAGATGTGGGGTTTCCTATGGACTAAATTGTGGGCCTCTCAAATTCATATAATGCCCTAAATGTTATGTGACTGTATTGGAAATAGGGCCTTTAAGGAAATGTTTGAAGTTTAATAAGGTCAGAAAGGTGGAACACTGATCCTATGCACTGGTGGCCATATTAAAAAAGAAGACACATTAGAGATCTCTATACCTCTCTGCTACCAAAAAAAAAAAAAAAAAAAAAAAAAAAAAAAAGACTATTTATAAATGAAACCCTGCTGAATCCTTGATCTTGGTCTTTTCAGCCTTCAGAGCTGTGAGAAAATAAATTTCTGTTGTTTAAGCCACACAGAATATCATGCAGTGTTTCAGCAGCCCAAGAAGACAAAGACAGTGTGTAGTTATTACCAAATAAAACTATAAAATAACATTATTTTATCTCAATTTTTAAAAATAGATAATAGCAAAGATTTTGTCACTATACCTAAGACTGTTACTTTTTACAGTGTTAAAAAAAACATCATCAGTCATTCTGCTAAGACACCAGTGATAGGTTTCAAATAATTTGTTTTCTTCTATGGCTTTATATTTCTTTAAAAGAGAACCTTTGTAAAAACATATATTTTCTCATTTTAAAATCTTGGTTTCAAACTCATAAGCTATGGTTTAGGAGACTCTACTAATTTCACATCATTTTTAACCTTGAAAATGTGCTGGATTCTCTCTAATCCCCTAATGTTCATATAACAGTGCTCAAAATCTCACTAATCAACTAAAATCTTTCCTAAATTTGTTTCCATGAATACCAATAGAGTTAACACTAATCCCAACCAACTATGGAAAGAGAATAAAATGAGAATATGAGTTATAAGTTGTACTGCTTTCCTTAGAGTTAATGGTATTACTTAAATTAAAAAAAATTATGCATACCTCTATTAATTTTGGGAAAATACATGTTGGTAAAATCTTAAAAAACATTAAATGATTGACCTTTTCTGATTATTAGGGATTTAAAATTATTTTGTGCTCTTCCACCGCAAGGACTGATTTGCTTAGATTCGACTCTCAGAATTGGTCCTATACCTGTTCTACTTACCTGGAGGGTGAGTATTAGCATCTTATTTATTTCAGATGAATTTTATATTCTCATTTTTTAGTCTATATTGAGTTATTTTCTTCTGTTAAACCAATATTTGACATTAGATGTCGGAAAACAAAGAGATTTTGAACACCATTTAGAAATACCTGTTATCCCTGATGCATATACACAGTTCACCATAAAACAGACATTTTTCTTTATCTAGACTCAATCAATTCTTTGTTCGTAGCTTTTTGAATTTATAAAATCTATTTATTTGTTATAGATCTTTTCAGAATTTCCATTTCTTCTAAGATTATTTGTTAGTTTGTGTATTTCTAATAATTTATTCATTTCATCTACATTGTATTATATATTCATGTACAATTGTTCATGGTGTAGTCTTACAATCATTTTTATATCACTAGTTTCATAGTAATGTCTCTCTTTACAGTTATGATTTTATTTATATGATTATTTATTTTTTCTTTGCCAGACTAGCTTTGTCAATTTTGTTGACCTTTTTGGAGAACCAAGTGTTGTGTGTGTTAAGTTTCTTTATTGTTTTCTATTTCATTTATCTATTTTCTCATCTTTATTATTTCCTTTCTTCTACAACATTTGAATTTAGTTTGTTCTTATTTTTTTCTAGTTTTTCTGAAGTGTAAAGTTAGATTATTGATTTTAGGTTGTGTTTAATATAGCATTTCAGCTAAAATTTTCTCTCTGGGTGCTGCATTTTTTGAATCTATTAAGTTTTAATTTGTTGTAGTTTTGTTTCTATTGGTTTCCAAAATATTTTCTAACCTCTTACGTGATTTATTTTCATCCATGACTTTTGTAAAAGTATTTTGTTTAATTTCCGCATATTCATAAATTCTCCATGTTTCCTTCTGTTATTGATTTCATATTTCATTTTATTTGTGGTCACAGAAGATACTTAATATAATGTTAATATTTTATAATGTATCAAAGCTGATTTTGTAGCCTAATATGTGGTCTGTCCTGGAGAATATTCCACATATCCTGAAGAAGAATGTGTATTTTTCTGTTGTGTAGGATGTTCAATATGTATCTATCAGTTCTAGTTGGCTTATAGGTTTGCTCACATACTTTATTTTTAGGTTGATCTTTCTTCTTACCCATTATTGAAAGTAGAGTGTTGAAAAATCCAGTAACTACTGCGGAGCTACTTATCTCTTCATTAATGTCAGTTTTTGCTTCATATTTTTGGAGCACCATTATTATGTGTCATACTTGCACTTGATACATCTTCTTGATAAATTGACTTTTTTTAATGAGTATGCAATTTTTTGCTAAAAGTCTATTTTGTCTAATATTTTTATAGCCTCCCAAGCTCTATGTTTTCTTTCTCTTTTTGCATGAAATGCCTCTTGTACCTTTTGTCTTTTCTGTTATTGGTGCTTTTGGTTATAAAGTATGTTTTTTATACATTGCATATTGTTGGAAAGTTGTTTTTCTTTAAACCTGTTTTGCCCATCTCCAACTTTTGATTGGATAGTTTAATCTAGTAATAATTAAGTAATTATTAATAAAAAAGAATTACTTCTTCAATTTGCCACTTATTTTCTATATATTTTATACCTTTCTTTTCCTTAATATTTTTATCGCTGTCATATTTTACTTGATTTTTGTAGTTTAGCAATTTGATTTCCTTTTCATTGCAATATCTTTATGTTTTAAATTTTATTTTCTTTGTGATTAATCTGGGGATTATCATTGAAATATTAAATGTTTAAAAGTGAATTTGAATTAACATAAATTTGGCTTCAATTGAAAACAAAATTATGTTCCCATTTCTCTCCATCTTTCCTCCTTCATGTTGTATTGTCACAAATTACAACTTTATAAATCAAGGGCCGAGTAACATAAATGTATAATTGTTTTTGTATTGTCTTTTACATCATATAGGAAAAATAAAAAGAATTACCAATCAAAAATTTAATAACACTGGTTTTATAGTTACCTGAGTTGTTACCTTTACTGCTCTTGCTAATTTCTTTCTATAGCTTCCAGTTAAAATCTAGGATTCTTTTATTTCAGTCTGAAGAACTTCCTCTAGTAGTTCTTATAGCACAGATCTACTAGTGACAAATTCAGCTTTTGTTTATCTAGAAATGTCATATTTTCTCCTTCATTGTTATGTAAGAGCTTGGCTGTGTTAGAATTCTTTGTTGACAGGTTTTTTTTCTCACTTAAAATACATAATTTCACTGTCTTCTAACATTTGTTTTTTTTAATGAGATCTCAGATGTTAATGTGGTTTAGAGTATCTTATTTCTTGAAAGTCACTTAATTCTTGTAGCTTTTAAGATTTTCTCTTGCAAGTGGATTTTCAAAGTTTTGTTACAATTTGTTTTAATGTGAATCTAATAGTTTATCCTTGGAGATCATTACAGTTCTTGGATATAGATTTATTACATTCATTTAATTCGATAAAATTTTGGTCATTATTTCTTCAAATATTCTTCCTATGTCTTTGTCTCTCTGCTATCATTATGGGATTCCTACATGTATATGTTGATGTGTTCAATTATGTCTTATAAAGTTTACTAATCTCTGTTCATTTTTCTTCATTCTTTTTTCTTTCTGTCCCCAAACTGGAGAATATCAATTGATCTACCTTACAATTCACTGATTATTTTTAATGACTGCTTAAATCTGCTACTGAGCACCATTTGTGACTTTTGCATAAATTATTGGTATTTGCAGCTTTAGAATTCCTGAATGTTCTCTCTTAATGTGCTTTTTTCCCACTTTTTGTTGATATTTTCTACTTGGTAAAATCTTATTCCACTAATTTTTTTTGTATTTTTTTTTTGTGAATATTATCCTTTATTTCAATGGAAATATCTAAAATCATTCATTTAAATTATTCTATCTAGTAAGATCATTGTCTGAGTTTCTTCAAGCAGTTTTATTTTTTTTTTCCCTGTGAATAGGTTGTTTCCTTGTATATCTCCCATTTTTTGTTGCTGAAGAACTTGGCATTTTGAATATTATTATATGGTACCTCTGGAAAATAGGATTTATTTATCTCCCCAGGATTTGGTTTTGCTGTTTGTTGTAGGTTGTAGCCATTTATTTAATGAGTTTTACATATTAAATTTGTAAAAACTCTGTTATTTGTCAGGGATGGTTTCTGAATGAGAACCAAAGCAAAAATGAAATTTAAATTAAACTAGATCCATTTCAAAAGAAAAAATATTCTTTTGTTTTTTGCCGATTGACTATATGTTGGTTGTTCTTTCAATACCTAGCCAGACCATTTATGATTCTGCTTTATCCTTAACTTCTAGCTTGCACAGAGTCTAGAGGTAATCCATAGTTGAAAGCCTAGGATATTTACAAATATTTTCTGAGTACATATCTAGCCCTGTGTATGGGGCCTTCTCAATTCCCTGGTATATGTGAAACTTTTTAAAGTCCTTATTCCCTCATATATATATTTTTCCCCAGCCTCCCTTCCCTCTGACTTTATGTCCTGTCTGAACTCCACAATTCTGTTTTCCTTTCCCAGCCTAATATATGCCTTTAAGTATTTTTGACAATCACCACCAGTCAGGAGGCTATTCCAAACCTGGGTAAGTTTTTGAGGTGGGCAAAACAAAGACAAAATTCAGAGGAGGTCACACAGGGCACTGTCAGACATTCAAAATACACCAACACAATTGCCTGAGAGCAAGGTTTGTATTTCCTCCTCTGCACTAGAACGCCATACAAGATACATGTCTGTCATCTTCACAGCCACCTCTGAACATGAAGATGAAGAATTATAGGTAGGTAATGCATAGTACCAAGATAATCTTATCAAAATTTAGCACCTTCTTTCTTCAATAGGTATTTTCTAGTTTTTATCAGGCTTTGATTTGATTCTAGAGTTCTGAAAAAGTTGATTTGGACAGCTGTTGTCAGCTCAATTGTTAACTTCAGTTAAGGAATACATTGTTGGCATTTGCCCCATTTTTAGCTTAAGGTCAGTTTTTCTCTCTCTACTGTTTACAAATTATTATTTTACTTCTGTCCTAATAGCTCACTCCTGAATTAAAGTGTTTTTTTTTTTTTTAATAATAGATAATATGGAGGGCCTTTTGTGTAAGATATTTGAATTTAATTGTATAAACAATGATCATTCTGTAAAATATTTTAGAAAATATTTATGAACAGAACTGATTTTTACCTGTTCAGTTATCACCTCTAAAATCTACAATAATAGTCTTTACCTCCTCTCTTTAGAATCATGCATTAACTCATTTAATTTTCTAGCTTATTTTTCAGGTCCTTATTTTCTAAGCTTAATATAATAATTTTTTGGTAAGGTTTCCACTTTTAATAAGCGGACTGTATAATGGAAATAAAAAATGTTGAAACATTTAGCATGAGGTTTATTTGCATATGCATGCGAATTCTTTTTTGTGTGTGTGCTTTGGGATTTAATAAGCGTTGTTTTAATAACAACCCTGTTTCCAGTATTTAGTATCAGTGATACAGAATGGGGACAGGGAATTGCTGGGCAGAGAAAGGTGAGGTCCCCAGCTAGGACTTCATCCCTGGGCCTTTGCTCATGGACCTGGCTGAGGACAGGCATTTCTGTTTTTATGCCCAAATGCTGCATTTTCCAAGATCATCCTGGCCCATCATGCACCCATTCTGTGCCTATAAAAACCCCTGAGACCCAAGTAGGCACAGACACAAATGGCTAGACGTTGAGAAGAACTCACTGGCAGAAGGATACACAGGCAGCTGGATGTTGAGAGGAGCAGAAGAACACACAGACAGGCACCAGCAGATGAAGCAGGCCATCGACTGGTGAAACAACATGGACCCCAAAGGTGGGCAGTTGGAGGAGAGTCTGGCTGAAACAGCTGGACTCCAGGTGAAAACCATCTTCCCGCTCCATCCCCGCTCCTGGCTCCCTATCCATCTATTAACAGTTATTTCCACCATTCACTGAAACTTTTCACTCATCCTCCAAGCCCACATGTGATCTGATTTTTTTCAGTATGCCAAGGCAAAAACCCAAAACATATACAACCCTCTGTCCTTGCAATAAGGCAGAGGGTCTAACTAAGCTGATGAACAAAAGCCACTTACAAACAGCAAAACTAAAAGAGCACATGTAACAAAAGCCCACAAGGGCTTCAGGAGCTGTAAGCATTCACCCCCAGATGCTGCCATGGGGTTGGAACCCCACAACCTGCCACTCTACATTCTCCCTATAGAGGTTAGAGCAGCAGGGCACTGAAGTAGTGAGCTACTCGCCCTGTCATAAGCCCTGTCATAATCCCTGCCAGGGGGATAAGGGAGCTTCACCTGTTTTGTTCGTTTATCAGTTTCCTTGTTTTAATACGAAATTCAACTTCAGATATTTCTGTTTAACAACATTTATTTAGATTGACAATTCCTATATATGAGGATGTGATTTTATAAAATGATAAGAATAAAAGATGTAAACAAACAGTATTATATTTATTCCCAGAGTTTGTTGTATAAATTACCCAGTCTTGGATATGTCTTTATTAACAGTGTGAGCATGAACTAATACGAGTATCATGTGAGCTACAGGTTTGTAGATGTTCTTTTATAT
Source organism: Saguinus oedipus (assembly GCA_031835075.1). NCBI lineage: Eukaryota > Metazoa > Chordata > Mammalia > Primates > Cebidae > Saguinus > Saguinus oedipus. The sequence continues at coordinate 73,069,806 of CM063171.1, read as the reverse complement.
ATACATATACTTTAAGTTCTTGGGTACCTATGCAGATCATGCAGGTTTGTTACCTAGGTATACACGTACTATGGTGGTTTGTTGCATACATCACCCTGTCATCTACATTAGGTATTTCTCCTAATGCTATTTGTCCCCAGTCTCCCACCCCCTCCTAGCCCACCCCTAGCCCTCCACCCCTCTACAGGCCCCAGTGTGTAATGTTCCCCTCCCTGTGTCCATGTATTCTCATTGTTCAACACCCACTTACAAGTGAGAACATGTGGCATTAGGTTTTCTATTCTTGTGTCAGTTTGCTGAGAATGATGGTTTCCAGTTTCATCCATGTCCCTGCAAAGGACTTAAACTCATCCTTTTTTATGGCTGCATAGTATTCCATAGTGTATATGTGTCACATTTCCTTTTTTCAGTCCGTCATTGATGGCATTTAGATTGGTTCCAAGTCTTTGCTATTTTAAGCAGTGCTGTAGTAAACCTATGTGTGCATGTGTCTTTATACTGAACATTTTATAATCCTTTGGGTATGTACCAGGTAATGGGATTGCTGGGTCAAATATTTCTAGATCCTTGTGGAATTTTCACACTGTCTTCCACAATGGTTGAACTAATTTACACTCCCACCAACAGTGTAATAGTCTTCCTATTTCTCCACATCCTCTCCAGCATCTGCTGTCTCCAAGTGTTTTTAATGATCGTCATTCTAACTGGTGTGAGATAGTTTCTCAATGTGGTTTTAATTTGCATTTCTCTAATGAACAGTGATGATGAGCTATTTTTCATATGTTTGTTGGCCCCATATATGTCTTCTTTTGAAACGAGTCTGTTCATTTCCTTCACCGAGTTTTTGTTGGGGTTGTTTGTTTCTTGTAAATTTGTTTCAGTTTTCATAGATTCTAGATATTACCCCTTTGTCAAATGGGTAGATTGCAAAGCTTTTTCCCATTCTGTTGGTTGCCAGCTCACTCTAATGATAGTTTTCTTTGCTATGCAGAGCTCTTAAGTTTAATTAGATCCCATTTGTTTATTTTGGCTTTTGTTGCCATTACTTTTGGTGTTTTAGTCATTAAGTACTTGCCTATGCCTATGTCTTGAATGGTATTGCCTAGGTTTTCATTTAGGGTTTTTACGGTGTTAGGTCTTATGTTTAAATCTTTAATCCACAAAACACCAAAAGCATTGGCAACAAAAGGCAAAATAGACAAATGGGACCTAATCAAACTCCACAGCTTCTGCACGGCAAAAGAAACAGTCACTAGAGTGAATTGGCAACCATCAGAATGGGAAAAAATCTTTGCAGTTTACACATCTGACAAAGGGCTGATATCCAGAATTTACAAAGAACTCAAACAGATTTACAGGAAAAAAACAAACAAGACCATTCAAAAATGGGCAAAGGATATGAACAGAAACTTTACAAAAGAAGACATACATGAGGCCAACAAACATATGAAAAAGTGCTCATCATCATTGGTCATTAGAGAGATGCAAATCAAAACCACATTGAGATATCATCTCATACCAGTTAGAATGGCGATCATTAAAAAATCTGGAGACAGCAGATGCTGGAGAGGATGTGGAGAAATAGGAACACTCTTACACTGTTGGTGGGAGTGTAAATTAGTTCAACCATTGTGGAAGACAGTGTGGCGATTCCTCAGGGACCTAGAAATAGAAATTCCATTTGACCCAGCAATCCCATTACTGGGTATCTATCCAAAGGACTATAAATCGTTCTACTATAAGGACACATGCACACGAATGTTCATTGCAGCAATGTTTACAATAGCAAAGACCTGGAACCAACCCAAATGCCCATCGATGATAGACTGGACTGGGAAAATGTGGCACATATACACCATGGAATATTATGCAGCAATCAAAAATGATGAGTTTGTGTCCTTTGTAAGGACATGGATGAATCTGGAGAACATCATTCTCAGCAAACTGACACAAGAACAGAAAAAGAAATACTGCATATACTCACTCATAGGTGGGTGAGAAAAATGAGAACACATGGACACAGAGAGGCGGTCTACTATACACTGGGGACTGTTGGGGGAAATGGGGGAGGGACAGCGGGGGGGGGGGCTGGGGGGGATAGCCTGGGGATGAATATCAAGTGTGGGTAAAGGGGAGGAAGGCAGCAAAACACACTGCCATGTGTGTACCTATGCAACTATCTTGCACGTTCTGTACATGTACCCCAAAACCTATAATGCAATAAAAATTAAAAAAAAAATCTTTAATCCATCTGGAGTTAATTTTTTTTTATTATCCTTTAAGTTCTGTGGTAGATGTGTAGGTTGTGCAGGTTTAATACATAGGTATGAACATTTTATGGTGATGATTTGCTGCATCCATCGCCCTGTCATCTACATAAGGTATTTCTTTTAATGCTATCCCTTCCCAATTACTCCACCATCTGCTATTTCTCCCCTAGACCCCAACACCCAGGCCCCAGTGTGTGATGTTCTTTTCTCTGTATCCATGTGTTCTCATTATTCAACACCCACTTATGAGTGAGAACATGAGGTGTTTCATTTTCTGTTTTTGTGTCAGTTTGCTAAGAATGACAGTTTCCAGCTTCATCCATGCTTCTGCAGAGGACATGAACTCATCCTCTTTTATGGCTGCATTATATTCCATGGTATATATGTGTCACATTTTCTTTATCCAGTGTATCATTGATGAGCATTTGGGTTGGTTCCAAGTCTTTGCTATTGTGAACAGTGCCACAATGAACATACATGTGCATGTGTCTTTATAATGGAATGATTTATAATCCTTTGGCTATATACCCAATAATGGGATTGCTGGGTCAAATGGAATTTCCATTTCTAGATCCTTGAAGAATTGCCACACTGTCTTTCACAATGGTTGAATTAATTGACACTCCCACAAATGTGTAAAAGTATTTCTATTTCTCCACATCCTCTCCAGCATCTGTTGGCTCCTGATTTTTTTTTTTTTTTTTTTTTTTTTTTGAGATGGAGTTTTGCTCCCATTACCCAGGCTGGAGTGCAGTGATCTCGGCTCACCGCAACCTCTGCCTCCTGGGTTCAGGCAATTCTCCTGCCTCAGCCTCCTGAGTAGCTAGGATTACAGGCACGTGCCACCATGCTCAGCTAATTTTTTGTATTTTTAGTAGAGACGGGGTTTCACCATGTTGACCAGGATGGTCTCGATCTTTTGACCTCGTCATCCACCTGCCTTGGCCTCCCAAAATGCTGGGATTACAGGCTTGAGCCACCACACCCAGCCGGTTCCTGATTTTTTAATGATCACCATTCTAACTGGTGTGAGATGGTATCTCAATGTGGTTTTGATTTGCATTTCTCTAATGTCCAGTGATGATGAGTTTTTTTTAAATATGTTTGTTGGCTGCATAAATGTCTTCTTTCAAAAGTGTATTTTCATATCCTTTGCTCACTTTTTGATGGAGTTGTTTTTTTATAAGGTATAAGAAAGGGATCCAGTTTCAGCTTTCTGCATATGGCTAGCCAGTTTTCCCAACACCATTTATTAAATAGGGGATCCTTTCCCCGTTGCTTGTTTTTGTCAGGTTTGTCAAAGATCAGATGGTTGTAGATGTGTGGCATTATTTCTGAGGCCTCTGTTCTGTTTCATTGGTGTATATCTCCATTTTGGTACCAGTACCATGTTGTTTTGATTACTGTAGCTTTGTAGTATAGTTTGAAGTCAGGTAGCATGATACCTCCAGCTTTTTTTTTGTTTTTGTTTTTGTTTTTTTAATTCAGATTGCCTTTGCTCTTTGGGCTCTCTTTTAGTTCCATATGAAATTTAAGGTGGTTTCTTCCAATTCTATGAAGAAAGTCAGTGGTAGCTTGATGGGAATAACATTGAATCTATAAATTACTTTGGCCAGTATGGCCATTTTTCACAATATTGAATCTCCCTAACCATGAGCATAAAATATTTTTCTGTCTGTTTGTGACCTCTTTTATTTCCTTGAGCAGTCTTCCTTTGGAGTTCTCCTTGAAGAGGTCATTACATCCCTTGTTAATTGTAGTCCTAGTTATCCCTTATTAGTTGTATCTCTAGTTTTATTCTCTTTGTAGTAATGTTCATCATGGATATTGGCCTTTTTCTTTATTAGTTGTGTCTCTGCTAGGTTTTGGTATCAGAATGATGTTGGTCTCATAAAATGAGTTAGGGAGAATTCCATATTTTTGAATTATTAGGAATAGCTTCCAAAAGAATGGCACGATCTCCTTTCTGTATTCCTGGCAAAATGTGGTTGTGAACCTGTCTGGTCCTAGACTTTTTTTCTTTGGTAGACTATTAATTGCTGCCTCAATTTCAGACCTTGTTATTGGCTTATTCAGGAATTCAACTTCTTCCTTCTTTGGTCTTGGGAGGGGGTAAGTGTCCAGGAATTTACCCATTTCTTCTAGGTTTACTGGTTTATTTGCATAGAAGTGTTTGTAGTAATCTCTGATAGTAGTTTGTATTTCTGTGAAATCAGTGGTGATATCCTCTTTATCATTTTTTGTTGCATCTATTCTATTTTTCTCTCTCTTTTTTAAAAAAATTAATCTGGCTAGTGGCCTATCTATTTTGTTGATCTTTTCAGAAAACCAGCTCTTAGATTCATTGATTTTTTTGAAGGGTTTTTTTGTGTCTCTATCTCCTTCAGTTCTGCTTTGATTTTAGTTATTTCTTGTCTTCTGCTAACTTTTGAATTTGTTTGATCTTGTTCCTCTAGTTCTTTTAATTGTGATGTTAGGGTGTCAATTTTAGATTTTTTTCTCACTTCTCTTGTGGGCATATAGTGCTAGAAATTTCCCTCAGACACTGCTTTAAATGTGTCTCAGAGATTCTGTTACGTTGTGTCTACATTCTCATTTCTTTCAAAGAACGTATTTATTTCTGCTTTCATTTCATTATTTATCCAGTAGTCATTCAGAAACAGGTTGTTCAGTTTCCATGTACTTGTGTGGTTTTGAGTGAGCTTCTTAATCCTGAGCTCCAATTTGATTGCACTGTGGTCTGAGAGACTGTTTGTTATGATTTCCATTCTTTTGTATTTGCTGATGAGTGATTTACTTCCAATTAACTGGTCAATTTTAGAATAAGTATAATGTGGTGCTTAGAATAATGTATACTCTGTGGATTTGGGGTGGATAGTTCTGTAGATGTCTATTAGGTCCACTTGGTCCAGATCTGAGTTCAAGTCCTAGAAATTCTTGTTAATTGTCTGTCCTGTTGATCTGTCCAGTATTGACAGTGGGGTGTTAAAGTCACCCACTATTATTGTGTGGAAGTCTTAGTCTCTTCGTAGGTCATTAAGAACTTGGTTTATGTATCTGAGTGCTCCTGTATTGGGTGTGTATATATTTAGGATAGTTAGCTCTTCTTGTTGCATCAATCATTTTACCATAATTTAATGTCCTTTGTGTCTTTTAATCTTTGTTGCTTTAAAGTCTGTTTTATCAGAGACCAGGATAGTAACTTCTGCTTTTTCTTTTCTTTTCATTTGCTTGGTAAATCTTCCTCCATCCCTTTATTTTGAGCCAATATGTGTCTTTGCACATGATGTGGGTCTCCTGAATATAGCACACAGATAGTCTTGACTCTTTATCCAATTTGCTTTTTGGTGTCTTTTGATTGGGGGCATTTAGCTCATTTACATTCAAGGTTATATTGTTATGTGCTAATTCGATCCTGCCATTGTTTGTTTGTTTATAGAGACAGGGTGTGTCTGTGTTCCACAGGCTGGAGCTCAGTGGCACAATCATAAATCACTGCAAGAATCGTCCCCCCTTAGTCTCTTGAGTGGCTAAGATTGTAGGCACAAGCCATTATGCCTAGTTACATACTGTTCTTTATAATTGTTGTCTCTTCTAGAACTAAATTTGAGTATTTTGGAATCAGGTTAGGGACAAGACATATAACTATACACAATGACTACTCCCTCTTTTATTTTCTTTGAGTGTGTTAAAGAGTCTAATATTCATATTTTAAATATAGTATTTGAAGTGTTTGTGTATCATAAAAGTATCTATTAGCTATGGATGTGTCTTGGTCAAACATGTAAATCTATAAATATCTGAATGCCTGTTTGTATTGCTGCAGACAATTCAGCATTTTAATTTACTAATTACATTTAGGCACTACCAACTAAATGTGTGTTTCAAAACAGATATATATGAATTAAACTGATAATAAATTTTCTATTTGAAGAACTATAAGCTAGTTTTTCAAACTTTTGTCTTAAAAATAGGGCTTTGATAACCTAGGGTCAAAAAGAAAGATGTTTAATATATATTGCCATCAGCCTCTTGACATTTTTCTTTACTTTTTAAAATATCATTTCTCACTCTTGCAAAGGAATGAGAAAGAACAATAAAATATTCTCTGAGGCAATGACAAGTAAACGTCAGATATATTCTGTAAAGCAATATCTAAAATTTTCATAAACCAATTTATGTAAGTTCCTGCCTCAAAGACAGTTGATGGCAAATTTGTTTTAAATTATTTTAAAAGCATTATTTTACATGGTAGAACAAATGTCAGAGAATCTAAGACAAGATGAATAATAACATCACTCTAGATCTGAACAATAAAAATGTACAACCTGATTTATTTGCCAGAAAGGGTGTAGCAAATACAGTTAAATCACTTTATATTTCCCAGATGACAGAGGCACCAGAATTATTATATACCAAAATCTCACATTTAAAGCCTGTTAGAAAAAAATTAAAGTAATAATGGTGAGAATTTTATAGGTATTCAATTTTATTATTTTCTGATGGTTATAGTAACTGGAACTAGATTAACAACACATTTTTCTCCAGCAGTATTAGGTGACTTGATTTCATAATGAGAATAGAATGATACATATTTATGATAAACATATTCAGAGAGCCTTAGAAAGGGTGATATTTTAGCAGACCTGGTACAAGTACCCATCTGTACAATGGATTTGTAGTGGTGGTTTAGATTAATATATTGAATGTGTATTTATAGGCACTTTAGGCATTAATTGACAAAACATTAACTTCTTACTATAAACTGCAAGCTAGCTAAATTCTGCCTAAACTTCTAAATGCTCAATATGACTAACTTCAGAAGTCATATTCTCTCTTGAACTCCCAAGAAAATATCTATAAAGGATCTAAATTTGGATTAATTTGGCTTTTGCCAGGACTCAAATGTCACTACCCTGAGGTCTGACGTTGACCCTAAATTGTGTATGAGGTTTCTTAGATTACAAAAATTCTATAGGAAGAATATATAGAAATATTGACTGAATCACAAGCATAAAATTACATGCATTAAAAGTTTACAGGTGCACCTGATAAATATTATTGTGCTCATAGCGCAGTATTGGAATAGCTAAAACATGAGGCCTGGTGGAGATATAAAATTGCATTTTTTTTTTCCCTCAGTGAATGTGGTGGAAAACCCTTGGAATAAGGCATTAAATCTGAGATTTACCTCTCAATAAATTAATAAACATCAATAAATTAAATTTTGAAAGAAGGTTATAATCCTGCTTGTTCCATTATCTGTTATCTACATGTCAAAGGTTGAGATATTCACAAGCCCTAGAGACCAATAATTCATGTAGACTTACTGATAACATATTTCATACAGACTGTTATATAAACCTACAAATGTAAGTTCAGTTAATAGCAAGCAAAAGAAGCACGAAGAACACTTCACCAAAGACCATCATAATCAAACTGCTCAGCAGGATAATCAAATTACTAAGAGATTTTTTTCTATCAGAAACCATGAAAGTGAAAAGACAGCAGATAACATCTTTAAACTATGGAATGAATAATTCTGTCAACCTAGAATTTTCTCCTGGTAAAATATTGTCGAAAAAATTGAAGACAAATTAAATATATATTTAGATGCACAAAAGCTGAAAGAATTCATCAACAGCAGAACTCTAATGTAAGAAATATAAAGAGGAGTCCTTCATCACAAGGAAAAAGACAAAAAGTTGAATCCACACAAAGGAATAAAAAAAATCAGGATGGCAGCTACATAGGTAAATAAATAGATTTTTAAAATTAAATATTTTCAAAATACAATTAGCTATTCAAAAAATAGAAGTGTAGTGTTATAAAATATGTTAAAGTTTAAAAGTATGAAAATAATAGCACAAATTCCAGGAGGGAAAAAATAATAGTATACTATTATTGCAAGGATAATTTTTATATGTGAACTGATACAATATCTTATAAAGGTAGACTGTGGTAAGTTAGTGATATATACCATGAATTAAATTAAACAATGAATTATAGACTGTAAGCCAACCAAGAAGTTACAATAGAATCATGATATATAGCCAATTAAACTGAAAGAAGTCAAAAAAGAAAAAAAGTAGACAGAACGGATGAGATAAATAGAAAACAATTTTAAGATAATATACTTAAACCAAAGAATAACAGTTATCAAAATAAATATATAAATAAACTAATGTGTGTATAGATTTATATTTATATCAATTGGTGTTTGTGTGTATATATATAAATAGTGTTTATAAATATTTGTATATAATTATATATGTACACATATTTTAAAAATATGTATATATTTGTGTATATATATTATATATATTTGTTCATATGTTATATATATTATATATGTATTGTGTATATATATTATAATTCGTATATATGTTATATATATTACATATATGTATTGTGTATATATAATATATACACAATACATATATGATTTATACATCTATTATATATACAATAAAGATATATTTTTACATATACATATATATTATATATCATTTATACATTTATAAATGTATACAATTATAAATTATATATATAATTTATACATTTAAATATATATAATTATATACACATTTGTATATATACATATTATGTATATACATACTTTATATATACATATTTTATATATATATACATATGTATAATATATGTACATATAGTATATATACATATTTTATATATATACATATGTATAATATATGTACATATACTATATATACATATGTATATATAGTATATATACATATATGCATTAATATACATATATTAATATTCTATATATACACATTTGTATATAATTATATGTATATATTTAAATATATATATTTGTGTATAATTATATCTGTATATTTTTAAAATATATGTATAAATTATATATGTATTGAACTGAATGATAACAGTGACACAACCTATTAAACCTTTGGTATATAGCAAAGGCAGTGGTAAGAGGAAAGTTTATAGCCTTAAATGCCTACATCAAAAAGTTTAAAAGGGCATAAATAAATATTCTAAGGTCATACCTCAAGGAACCAGAGAAACAAAAACAAAGTAAACCCAAACTCAGGAGAAGAAAAGAAAAACCCAAGATCAGAGCAGAACTAAATAAAATTGAAACACCAAAAAAAATACAAATAAAAACACAAAAATCTGGTTCTTTGAAAAGATAAATAAACTTGATAGACTATTAGCAAGATTAACCAAGAAAAGAAGAGAGAAGACCCAAATAAGCTCAATTAGAAATAAAATGAGAAATATTACAACCAACACCACAGAAATACAGAAGATTGTTCAAGGTTGCTATGAACACTTTGATACACAGAAAATTTAGAGAAAATGGATAAAGTCATGGAAATATATGACTGACTTAGCTTAAACCAGGAAGAATTAGAAACCATAAACAGACCAATAACAAGCAGTGAGATTAAAATGTTAAGAAAAAAATTGCCAACACTAGCAACAAAATTCTGGACCAGACAGATTCACAGCAGAATTCTACCAGACATTCAGTAAAGAATTGGTACTATTCTACTGACATTATTTCACAAGATAGAGAATGAGAGCATGCTCCCCACATTCTGAAGTCAGCATCATCCTAATATTCAAACCCGGAAAGGACATAACAAAAGAAAGAAAACTATAGGCCAATACCTCTGATGAATATATATACAAAAAATTGTGACAAAATTTGTTAACTAACCAAATCCAACAAGGTTATCAAAAGACAACTTGCCATCATCAAGTGGGTTTCATATCAGGGATGCAGGGATGGTTTAATATCTGCAAGTCAATAAATATGGTACACCACAAAAAAAAACAGAATTAAAAACAATAATCACATGATCACCTCAATAGATGCAGTAAAAGCATCTGACAAAATCTAGCATCCTTTTATGATTAAAACCCTCAGCAAAATTGTCATGAAATGGACATGACATGACATAATAAAAGCCATATGTGACAAACTCACAGCCAACGTAGTACTGAATGAAGAAAAGTTGAAAGCATTCCCTCTGATAACTGGAACAAGAAAAGTATGCCCACTCTCAACACTTCTATTCAACATAATACTGGAAGTCCTAGCCATAGCAATTAGACAAGAGAAATAAATAAAAGGCATCAAAATTGGTAGAGAAAGTCTAACAGTTGCTGCATGCTGGTGTTATGATTACATACCTAAAAAACCCTAAAGACTCCTCTACGAAACTCCTAGAACTGATAAATAAGTTTGGCAAAATTTCTGGGTACAAAATTAATGTATGCAAACCAGTAGCTCTCCTTTACACAAATAGCAACCAAGCTGAGAATCAAATTAATAACTCAACCACTTTTACAATAACTGCAAAAAAACATAAAATAATTAGGATTATACCTAACCAAGGAAGGGAAGGACTTTTACAAGATAAACTACAAAACACTGCTCAAAGAAATTGAAGATACCAACAAATGGAAATACATCTTATGCTCTTGGATAAGTAGAATCAATGTTGTGAAAATGACTACAGTGCCAAAAGCAATCTACAAATTCAATGCAATTCTCATCAAAATATTACATTATTCTTCACAGGACTAGGCAAGACAATCCTAATATTTATATGGAACTAAAATAGAGCCCATATAGCCAATACAAGACAAAGCAAAAAAAAAAAAAATCTGGAGGCATCGCATTAGCTGATTTCACACTATTCTATAAGGCCATAGTCATCAAAACAGCATGATTCTGGTATAAAAATAGACATGTAGTCCAATGGAACAGAATAGAGAACACAGAAATAATGTGAAATGCTTATAGTCAACTGTTCTTCAACACAGCAAACAAAGACATAAATTAGGGAAACCTATTTAACAAATGGTGCTGGGATAATGAGGAAGAATGAAATTTGATCCTCATCTCTCACCTTATATAAAAATCAACTCCAAAAGGATAAACGACTTAAATCTAAAACCAGAAACCCCCAAAATTCTAAAATATCACATCAGAAAAACTCTTTTAGACACTGGCTTAGGCAAAGATTTCATGATTGAATCCAAAAGTAAATATAACAATAACAAGTATAAATAGGTGAAACTAAATTACACTAAAAGATTTCTGCACAGCAAAAGAAACAGTCTGCATAGTAAACAGAGAACCCACAGAGTGGGAGAAAATATTTGCAATTTATACATCCAACAAAGTACTAAAATCTAGAATCTACAAGAAACTCAAACAAATTAGCAAGAAAAATCAAACCATCTTATAAAAAAAATGGACTAGGAACATGAATGAAAAATTCTCAGAAGTTATACAAATGACCAACAAACATGAAAAAAATGCTCAATATTACTGATGATCAGGGAAATGTAAATTAAACCACAATTCAATACCACCTTACTCCTGAAAAAACAGAAATTAACCCCCAATGGGTTGAAGATTTAAACATAAGACTTAACACTGTAAAAAACTCGAGAAGAAAACCTAGGCAATACCATTTAGGACATAGGCATAGGCAAGTACTCAATGACTAAAATGCCAAAAGCAATGGCAACAAAAGCCAAAATAGACAAACAGGATCTAATTAAACTAATGAGCTTCTGCACAGCAAAGGAAATAATCATTAGAGTGAACTGGCAACCAACAGAATGAAAAAAATTTTTGCAAGCTACCCATCTGACAAAGGGCTAATATCCACAATCTACAAATAACTTTTAAAAATTTACAAGAAAAAAAAGAAACAACTTCAACAAAAAGTGGGTGAAGGATATAAACACACACTTTTCAAAAGAAGACATTTCTGCAGCCAATAAACATGAAAAAATGCTTATTATTGCTGGCCATTAGAGAAATGCAAATCAAAACCACATTGAGATACCATCTCTGCCAATTAGAATGGTGATCATTAAAAAAATCTGGAGACAACAGATGTTGGAGAGGATGTGGAGAAATAGGAACAGTTTCACACTGTTGGTGGGAGTGTAAATTAGTTCAACCATTGTGGAAAACAGTGTGGCAATTCCTCAAGAATCTAGAAATAGAAATACCATTTGACCCAGCAATCCCACTACTGGGTATATACCCAAAGGATTATAAATCATTCTATTATAAAGACACATGCACATATATGTTCATTGTGGCACTGTTTACAATAGCAAAGACTTGGATCCAACCAAAATGCTCATCAATAATAGACTGGATAAAGAAAATGTGGTACACCTACTCCATGGAATACTGTGCAGCCATAAAAAAGAATGAGTTCATGTCCTTTACAGGGATATGGGTGAAGCTGGAAACCATCATTCTCAGCAAACTGAAACAAGAACAGAAAACCAAACACCATATGTTCTCATTAATAAGTGGGTGTTGAACAATGAGAACACATGAACACAGGGAGGGGAACATCACACACTGGGGCCTTTTGGGGAGTGGGGAGCTAGGGGAGGGATAGCAGGGGGTGGGGGGATTGGGGAGGGATAACATTGGAAGGAATACCTAATGTAGGTGACAGGAGGGATGGATGTGGCAGACCATCATGTTATGTATATGCCTGTGTAACAATCCTGCATGATCTGCACATGTACCCCAGAAGTATAACAACAACAACAAAAAAGAATAAACAACAAATTAAAACATAATGATGTTGGCAGGGATGTGGTGAAAAGGAAACCCTCTTACACTGCTCATGGGAATGTAAACTAGTACAACCACTATAGAAATCTGTGGAGATTTTTTAAAAACTAAAAGTAGAAGTACTATATTTGATCCAGCAATCCCACTACTGAGTATCTACCCAGAGGAAAAGAAGCTCTTGTATGAAAAAGATATCTGCACATGCATATTTTTAGCAGCACAATTTGAAATTGGAATGATAATATTTGCGGCAACCTGGATGAAACTGGAGGCTATTATTCTAAGTGCAGTAACTCAGGAATGGAAAACCAAATTTGTTTTTCTCACCCATAAGTGGGATCTAAGCTATCAGGATGCAGATGCCTAAGAATGATACAATGGACTCTGGGGACATGGGGGAAAAGACAGCAGAAGAGTGAGGGATAAAAGACTACAAATTGGGTACACCTTGAGTGTGTGATCGGTACACCAAAATCTCACAAATCACCACTAAAGAACTTGCTCAAGTCAGAGATCCAAGATGGCCAAATAGGAACAGCTCTGGAGTACAGTTCCCAGTGAGAACAACACAGAGGGTATGTGATCACTGCATTTCCAAACGAGTTTTTACTGTCCACAGACCAGAAGATTCCCAGGTTGAAAAGTGCCATGGGTTTCCAGCATGGCTGTTCCAGCTGGCACCATGGGTCTCCACACAGAAACTTACACAGATCTGGGTGGCTGTTTCAACTGGTGACTGGGACACCTGGGATAGAGAGCCATCCATTCAACTGAAAAACAGAGAGGCTGAAACAGGGAGCCAGGTTATCTGGCTAAGCAGGTTCCAACCCCACAAAGACCAACAATCTGAAATGCTCTGGATTGTTTTGCAGCAAGCTCAGCTGGAACAGGGAGAGTCCAGCTTGGTTGGGGGAAGGGTGTCAGCCATTGCAGAGGCCGACCACCACTGCCAAGGCAGTCTTCCATTACTGAGGCAGTCCACCATTGCTGAGACGGTCCACCATTCTAAGGCAGACTGCCATTACTGAGGCAATTCCAACTGTACCCCTGTAAACAAAACTGCAAGGAAGTTTACACAGCAGCTGGGCAGAGCCTCTGCCCAGACTGTGAATAGATTACCTCCTTGCTGAACAGGGCATCTCTGAAAGAAGGCAGCAGCATGTCAGGAACTTATAAATAAAGCCTCAACTTCCCAGAAAAAAAGGTGGTGGTTATGAGTTCTCCTGCAGCAGACATAAGCGTACCTGCCCAGCAGCTCTGAACATAACAATGGAGCTCCAAGCTCAGCACCTGAGCTCCTATGAGGGACAGATTGTCTCCTCAAGTAACTCTCCAACCCTTATATATCCAAAGAGACACCTCATAAAGGAGAGCTCAGGCTGACATCTGGTGAGTACCCTTCTGGGATGAAGATAACAGAAGAAGAAACTTGCATCAAGCCTTACTGTTCTGCAGCCACTGCAGATGATCCCCAGGCAAGCAGGGTCTGGAGTGGACCTCCAGCAGTCCTATAGCAGAGGGGCCTGACTGTTAGAAGGAAAACTAAAACACAGAAAGAAATAACTTCAATATTAATAAAAAAGATGTCTACTTAGAGACACCATCTGAAAGTTACCAACTACAAAGACCACAGCTAGATAAATCCATGAAGATGGGAAGAAACCAGTGCAAAAAGGATGAAAACACCCAAAACCAGAATGCCTCTCCTCCTCCAAGGGATCACAACTCCTCATCATGAAGGGAACAAAGCTGGATGAAGAATGAGTCTAATAAATTGACAGAAACAGGCTTCAGAAGGTGGGTAATAACGAACTTCTCTGAGCTAAAAGAACATGGTCTAACCCAATGCAAAGAAACTAAGAACCTTGAAAAAAGGTTAGACAAAATGCTAATGAGAATAAACAGCTTAGAGAAGAATATAAATTACTTGAGAGAGCTGAAAAACACAATACAAAACTACTTGAAGCATACACAAGTTTCAATAGCCAGATCAACCAAGCAGAAGAAAGGATATCAGAGATTGAAGACCAACTCAATGAAATAAAATGAGAAGGCAAGATTAGAGACAAAAAAGAGTGAAAAGAAATGAACAAAGCCTCCAAGAAATATGGGATTCTGTGGAAAAACCTAATATACACTTGATCTGTGTACCTGAAGAGGACAGGGAAATGAATCCAACCTGGAAAACACTCTTCAGGATATTATCCAGGAGAACTTCCCCAACCAAGCCAGGCAGGCCAACATTCAAATCCAGGAAATACAGAGAACACCATAAAGATGTTCCTCAAGAAGAGCAACCCCAAGGCACATAATCATCAGATTCACCAGGGTTGAAATGAAGGAAAAAATGCTAAGGGAGGCCAGAGAGAAAGGTCAGGTTACCCACAAAGGGAATCCCATCAGACTCACAGTGGAACTCTGGACAGAAATCATAAAAGTCAGAAGAGAGTGGGGGCCAATATTCAACATCCTTAAAGAAAAGAACTTTCAACCTAGAATTTCATATCCAGCCAAACTAAACTTAACCAAACTTCGTAAGCAAAGGAGAAATAAAATCCTTTATAAACAAGCAATTGCTGAGAGATTTCGTCACCACCAGACCTGTCTTACAAGAGCTCCTAAAAGATGCACTAAACAGAAAGGAACAACCAGTACCAGCCACTCCAAAAATATGCCAAGTGGTAAAGACCATCTAAACAATAAAGAAACTGTGTCAACTAATGGGCAAAACAACCAGCTAACATCAAAATGGCGGGATTAAATTCACACATAACAATATTAATCTTAAGTGTAAATAGGCTAAATGACCCAATCAAAAGACACAGACTGGCAAATTGGATAAAAAGTTAAAACCCGTTGGTGTGCTTTACTCAGGAAACCCATATCATGTGCAAAGATACACATAGACTCAAAATAAAGGAACAGAGGAAGATTTACCAAGTAAATGGAGAGCAAAAGAGCAGGAGTTCCAATCCTAGTCTCTGATAAAATAGACATTAAAACAACAAAGATCAAAAGAGACCAAGGGCATTAAATAATGGTAAAAAGATCAATGCAACAAAGAGCTAACTATCCTAAATATATACACACCCAGTACAGGAGCACCCAGATACATAGAGCGAGTTCTTAACAACCTACAAAGAGACTTAGAATCCCACACAATAACAGTGAGAGACTTTAACACTCCACTGTCAATGTTAGACAGATCAATGAGCAGAAAATTAACAAGAATATCCAGGACTAGAACTCAGATTTGGACCAAGCAAACCTAATAGACATCTACAGAACTCTGCACCCCAAACCCACAGAATATATATTCTTCTCAGCACTGCATTGCACCTACTCTAAAACTGACCACATAAACGAAGTAAATCACTCCTCAGCAAATGCAAAAGAATGGAAATCATAACAGTCTCTCAGACCACAGTGCAACGAAATTAGAACTCAGCATTCGGAAACTAAATCAGAACAGCACAACTTTATGGAAACTGAACAACTGACTCTTGAATGTTGACTGAATAAACAATGAAATGAAGGGAGAAATAAACATGTTCTTTGAAACCAACGAGAACAAACACTCAACATACCAAAATCTCAAAATCTCTGGGAAACATTTAAAGCAGTGTCTAGAGGAAAATTTATAGTAATAAATGCCCACATGAGAATCAAGAAAAGATCTAATATTGATACCCTATCATCAAAACTGAAAGAACTAGAGGAGCAAGATAAAAAAAAAAGAAAACAAACTCAAAAGCTAGCAGAAGACAAGAAATAATTAAGATCAGAGCAGAACTAAAGGAGATAGAGACACACAAAAAAACCCTTCAAAAACTCAATAAATCCAGGAGCTGGTTTTTTTAAGAGATCACCAAAATAGACACACCGCTAGCCAGACTAATAAAAAAGAAAAGAGAGAAGATTAAAATAAATGCAACAAAAAAACATAAAGGGGATATCAACACTGATTTCTTTTTTTTTTTTAATTTTTATTGCATTATAGGTTTTGGGGTTCATGTGCAGAATGTGCAAGATAGTTGCATAGGTACACACATGGCAGTGTGTTTTGCTGCCTTCCTCCCCTTCACCCACACTTGGTATTCATCCCCAGGCCATCCCTCCCAGCCCCCACCCCCCGCTGTCCCTCCCCCATTTCCCCCAACAGTCCCCAGTGTATAGTAGACCACCTCTCTGTGTCCATGTGTTCTCATTTTTTTCACCCACCTATGAGTGAGTATATGCAGTATTTCTTTTTCTGTTCTTATGTCAGTTTGCTGAGAATGATTTTCTCCAGATTCATCCATGTCCTTACAAGGACACAAACTCATCATTTTTTATTGCTGCATAATATTCCATGGTGTATATGTGCCACATTTTCCCAGTCCAGTCTATCATCGATGGGCATTTGGGTTGGTTCCAGGTCTTTGCTATTGTAAACAGTGCTGCAATGAACATTCGTGCACATGTGTCCTTATAGTAGAACGATTTATAGTCTTTTGGATAGATACCCAGTAATGGGATTGCTGGGTCAAATGGAATTTCTATTTCTAGGTCCCTGAGGAATCGCCACACTGTCTTCCACAATGGTTGAACTAATTTACACTCCCACCAACTGATTTCACAAAAATACAAACTACCATCAGAGATTACTACAAACAACTCCGTGCACATAAACTAGTAAACCTGGAAGAAATTGATAAATTTCTGGACACTTGCACCCTCCCAAGCCTAAACCAAGCAGAAGTTCAAGCACTGAATGGACCGTTAACAAGGGCTGAAGTTGAGGTGGCAATTAATAGCCTACCAACCAAAAAAAGCCCAGGTCCAGAAGGGTTCTCAGCCGAATTCTACCAGACGTACAAAGAGGAGCTCCTACCACTCCTTCTGAAACTACTGCAAACAATACAAAAAGAGGGAATCCTTCCCAAATCATTTTATGAGACCACTGTCATCCTGATACCAAAACTGAGCGGAGACTCAACCAAAAAAGAAACCTACAGACCAATATCCATGACAAACATAGATGCAAAAATCTTCAATAAAATCCTGGCAAGCCGATTGCAACAGCACGTCAAAAAACTTACCCACCATGATCAAGTAGGCTTCATCCCAGAGATGTGAGTCTGGTTCAACATTTACAAGTCTATAAACATAATCCACCACATAAACAGGACCAAAGACAAAAATCACATGATTATCTCAGTAGATGCAGGGAAGGTCTTAGACATAATTCAACAGCACTTTATGTGAAAAACTCTCAATAAACTAGATATCAATGGACCATATCTCAAAATAATAAAAGCTATTTATGACAAACCCACAGCCAATATCATACTGGAATGGGAAAAACTGGCAGCATTCTCTCTGAAATCTGGCACTAGGAAAGGATGCCCTCACTCTGAACCCTATTCAATATAGTATTGGAAGCTCTAGACACAGCATTCAGGCAAGTAAAAGAAATAAAAGGTATTCAGTTAGGAAAGGAGGAAGTCAAATTTCTCTATTTGCAGATGACATGATTGTATACTTAGAAGACACCATCAGCTCAGCCCAGAATTTCCAGAAACTGATAAACAACTTCAGCAAAGTCTCAGGATTCAAAATCAATGTGCAAAAATCACAAGCATTCCTCCTATATGTTAATAACAGACTAACAGAGAGGCAAATCAAAAGTAAACTCCCATTCACAATTTCTACAAAGAGAATAAAACACCTAGGAATACAACTAACAAAGGATGCAAATGACCTCTTTAAGAAGAATTATGAACCACTGCTCAAGGAAATACCAGAGGACACAAACAGATGAAAAAATATCACATGCTCATAGTTAGGAAGAATCAATATTGTGAAAATGGCCATTCTGCCAAAAGTAATTTATAGATTCAATGCTATCACCATCAAGCTACCTATGACCTTCTTCACAGAACCAGAAAAAAACACCTTAAACTTCATATGGAATCAAAAGAGAGCTGGCATAGCCAAGACAATCCTAAACAAAAGGAACCAAGCTGGAGGCATCATGCTGCCTGACTTCAAACTATACTACAAGGCTACAGTAATCAAAACAGCATGATACTGCTACTAAAACAGAGATATAGACCAATGGAACAGATCAGAGGCCTTCGAAGCAATGCTGCCCGTCTATAATCATCTGATTTTTCACAAACCTCACAAAAACAAGCAATGGAGAAATGATTCCTTGTTTAACAAATGATGTTGGGATAACTGGCTAGCCATGTGCAGAAAACAGAAACTGGACCCCTTCCTGACACTTTACACTAAAATTAACTCCAGATGGAGTAAAGACTTAACCATAAGACCTAATGCCATAAAAACTCTAGAAGAAAACCTAGGCAAAACCATTCAGGACATTGGCATAAGCAAGGACTTCATGACTAAAACACCAAAGCATTGACAACAAAAGCCAAAGCAGACAAATGGGATCTAATTAAACTCCAGAGCTTCTGTATAGCAAAAGAAACAGTCATTAGAGTGAACCAGCAACCAACAGAATGGGAAAAAATTTTTACACTCTACCCATCTGACAAAGGGCTAATATCCAGAATCTACAAAGAACTAAAACAGATTTACAAGAGAAAAACAAACAAACCCATTCAAAAGTGAGCAAAGGATATGAACAGACACTTTTAAAAAGAAGGCATATATGAGGCCAAAAAACATATGAAAAAATGCTCATCATCACTGGTTATTAGAGAAATGCAAATCAAAATCATATTGAGATACCACCTCATGCCAGTTAGAATGGCAATCATTAAAAAATCTGGGTACAACAGATGCTGGAGAGGATGTGGAGAAATAGGAACATTTTTACACTGTTGGTGGGAGAGCAAATTAGTTCAACCATTGTGGAAAACAGTGTGGCAATTCCTCAAGAATCTAGAAATAGAAATTCCATTTGACCCAGCAATCCCACTACTGGGTATATATCCAAATGATTATAAATCATTCTATTATAAAGACACATGCACACATATTTTTATTGCTGCCCTGTTTACTATAGCAAAGACCTGGAACCAACCCAAATACCCATCAATGACAGACTGGACAAGGAATATATGGTACTTATACACCACGGGATACTATGCAGCCATAAAAAAGGATGAGTTCACGTCCTTTGCAGGGACATGGATGAATCTGGAAACCATCATTTTCAGCAAACTGACACAAGAACAGAAAATCAAACACTGCATGTTCTCACTCATAGGCAGATGTTGAACAATGAGAACACATGAACACAAGGAGGGGAGCATCATACACTGGGATCTGTTGAGGGGGACTAGGAGAGGGACAGTGGCAGTAGGGAGGTTGGGGAGGGATATCATGGGGAGAAATGCCAGATATAGGTGATGGGGGGTTGGAGGCAGCAAACCACATTGCTATGCATGTACCTATGCAACAATTCTGCATAATCTGCACTTGTACCCCAGAAACTAATGTCCAAAAAAAGTATGTATATATATATATTGAAAAAAGAAAGAAAAGAACTTGTTCATGTAACTAAACACTATCTGTTGCCCAAAACCTCTGGAAATTAAAAAAAATGAACAGAATAGAAATAATAAATCCTGTCTTATCAATAATTGTATTAAATATAAATGTACTAAATACCCTAATTAAGACAGAAAGTGGCTGAATGCATGAAGCAAACAAAAAATCCAACATAATTGAAAGACTGAAAGTGAAAAGATGGAAAAAATATATTCAATGCAAACAGTAATGAAAAGAGAGGAGGATTACCTTTAATTGTTTTTTATTTTTATGTTTTTTTGAGACAGGGTCACACTTTGTCCCCGAGGCTGGTGTGCAGTGGTGCAGTTAGAGTTTAATGTAGCCTTGATTTCCTGGGTCCAAGCAATCCTTCCACCTCAGTCTCCTAGGTAGCTGGGACTGTAGGCACATACCACCAAACCTGGCTAATTTTTTGTTACAGTTTTTAGAGATGGTGTGTCACCATGTTGCCTAGGTTGGTCTTGATCTCCTGGACTCAAGTAATCCACTTGCCTTGGCCTCCCAAAATGCTGGAATTACATGCATGAGCCACCACACCCACCCATCTGTACTTATATCAAACAAATTCAACTACATGTCAAAACTATCATAAAAGAAAGGATATTACACAATGATAAAAGGCTAATCCATCAGGGAAATACAACAATTATAATTATATATGCATTCAACACTGGAGCACCTAAATGCATAAAAGAAAAATTGACAGAACTGAAGAGAGAAATAGATGAAAATATGATAAACTAGTAGGAGACTTTAATATTCCATTCTCACTAAGGAATAGGACATCCAGACAGAAGACTAATAAGAGAACAGAGGATTTAAACAAAACTCTAGGCCAAATTGATCTAATAGAAATATTTAAAACATTCCACTCAACAGCAGCAGAATTCACAATTATCTTGGGTATAAATGGGATTTTTTCCAGGCTATGTAACTATTAGGCCACAAAACAAGTCTTAACAAGTTTAACATTGAAATTATACCACATATCCTTACTAACCACAGTGGTGTAAACCTAGAAATCAGTACTCAGTGGAAAACTGAAAAATATGCATATATGTGAAATTTAACATGCTCTTTGATAACCATTGGTTTAAAAAAGAAATAAAAATAAATTTAAAAATACCTCAGGACAAACAGAAATGTAAACAAAACATACCAGAAGTCATGAAATATAGAAAAAGCATGTAATCCCAGCACTTTGGGAGGCTGAGGCAGGCAGATCACAAGGTCAAGAGATCAAGACCATTCTGGCCAACATGGTGAAACCCTGTCTCTACCAAAAATATAAAACTCAGCTGGCCATGGTGGTGTGCGACTGTAGTCCTAGCTACTTGGGAGGCTGAGGCAGGAGCATCACTTGAACCCTGGAGGTGGAGGTTGCAGTGAGCTGAGATCATGCCGCTGCACTCCAGCCTGGTGACAGAGTGAGACTTCATCTTAAATAAAAAAGAAAAGAAGAAAAAGCAGTAAGTACTAAAAGGGAATTTTATTGCTCTAAATGCCTACATTAAAAAAAAAAAAAAAAACATTTCAGATAAATAACCTAACTTACACATCAAGAAACTAGAAAAAGAAGAAACAAAGCTTAAATTTAGTAGAATGAAGGTAATAATAAACATTAAAGCAAATTTTAATAAAATTAAAAAGTGATAGAAAAAAATCAATAAAACTACCAGATGTTTCTTTGAACAAAATGGCTTAGCTACACTAATTTAAAATTGAGAGAGATGTTTCAAATAAATAGAAGCGGAAATGAAACAGAAAACATTTTAACTGATACCACAGATATAAAAAGAACAACAAAATGCTATTACAGAAATCATATGTCAACAAACTGGATAACCTAGAAGAAATACACACGTTTCTAAATACATATAACCTATCCAGACTAAATCATGAAGAAACAGAAAGTCTGAAAAGATCTGTAACCAGTACCAAGAGTGACTCTGTATTTAAGAGCCTTCTGACAAAGGAAAGCCCAGGTTGAGATGGCTTCCTTGGTGAACTCTATCAAACATTTAAAGAAAAATTAATGCCAATTATTTTCGACCTCTTCAAAAAGCAAAGCAGAAGAAACACTTCTAAAGTCACTTTTTGAGGCCAGCATTTTTCTCCTACCAAAGTCAGACAAATACATCACAAGTTTAAAAAAAGTAAAACTGATTGATACTGTGATGTAAATAGGTGCCACAACCCTCAATAATATACTAGTAAGTGAAACCCAACAACACATTAAAAGGGTTATATGCCATGACCAAGTGGGATTTATCCCTGGCATGCAAGCATACAAAAATAGTTCAGTAAATTAGTTAATGTGATTAATCATCACATAAACACAATAAAATAGAAACATCATATACATGTGACTATAGATGCAGAAACAGTAAGAAAATTCAACATCCTTTTATATTAAAAAAATCATATCAAATTATAAATGAAAATTAATTACCTTAAAATAATAGAGGCCATATATGAAAAGCTCACAGTCAACATTACTCTCAACAGAGAAAATTTGCAAACATTTCCACCAAACACAGTCCTAGAAGTCCTAGTCAGAGCACTTAGGCAAGAAAAGGAGACAAAAGACATCCAAGTTGCAGAGGAAGTAAATTGTTTCCATGTGCAGTTGTCATGATCTTATGTGAAGAAAACCTTAAAGACTCAATTAACAACATAAAAAACCTGTTAAATCAATAAATAAATTTATTGAAGGTACAGAATACAAAATCAACATACAAATATAAGTGGCATTTCTATACACAAGCAACAAACTGTCTTAAAAGAAAATTAGGAAAATAGTCTCATTTATAATAATATAAAAATATTTTTAAAAACTAGAAATACACTTAATTAGAAGTGAAAAACTCACTAAAAACTGTAAAATATGAATGAAATCAATTAATGAACACACAAAAAATGGAAAGACATTACATTTTCATGAATCGAAGCCTTTACACAGTTAAGAATGTCCAACTACCCAAAAAGATCCACGGATATAGTACAGTTTCTTTCAAAATACCAATAACATTTTTATTAAAATGGAAAAAGCTACTTCTTAATGTATATGAATCCATAGAAAACCACAGAGCCAAACCAATCTTGAAAAATAATGAAGTTGGAGACATAACACTTCCTGATTTCAAGAGATATAATACTACAGTAATTAAAAACAGTATGGCACTGGTGTAAAGACAGGTATAAACAAATGAAACAGAATAGGGTATAAAAGTAAATTCACACATATAAGTTTATCTAATCTTTGACAAGAGTGGCCAGAATTCACAGTAAGAGGATTGTCTCTTCAACAATTAGTGTGTAATAACCTAACTTGTGTTAGCCTCACTGACTCCATCTTAGCTGTAAGCTCCAGCCTAGCTTCTCCTTCCCTGCCACAGCCCTCACAGGTGCATTACTGAGTTATGCTGTACTCAGAGCTTTGAACCATTGAGGTTTGGGTCACACTGAGCTCAGTACCTGTATATCCTACTTGACAAGCACACCTGCTATTGTGAATACCTCTCTTGGTGATTGATTGTATGGAAAGTTCCCCCTGCTGCCCCCTTAGTGATTGTATGGAAATACCCTTAGCAACCAACAATCCTGGGAACCTCCTGCTCCCTGGTTACCAGCTTCCTTATCTAACTTGCTTGTTCTGCTTCTGAAAAATTCCACTTCAGCTAGGTACCCTCTTCCCTACCTAAATCAAGGCATAAAAAATAATCAAGCCCCTTCCTCAGGGCCAAGAGATTTTAAACCTAAGCTGACTCTCAGTCACCAGCTAATAGAACAGTTCAGTTTAGAACTCAGTGTGTGGTGCATTCCTTCTAACTGGCTTGGATACTACAATGGTACTGAGAAAACTGTATTTTCACATGTAAAAGAAGAAAATGGGACTCCCATATTACAGCATACATAAAAATCAACTCAAGATGAATTAAAGACTTCATCACAACATCTGAAACTACAGAACTCCTAGAAGAAAACATAGGAGAGAGGCTTCATGACATTGGTCTTGGCAGTGATTTCATGAATATGACAACTAAAACAAAAACAAGCAAATTGGACTACATCAAACTAAAAAAAAAATTTCCATAGGTATGTAAACAATCAACAGAGTGAAAAGGCAACCTACAAAATGAGAGAAAGTATTAGCAAATTATTCATTTAATAAGAGGAAAATATCCAATATATATTTTAAAAAACCTACAATTCAATACCAAAAAATATCCCAAATAATTGACTAGATCTTGAACAGACATTTATGCAAAGAAGGCATACAAATGGCTAATGGGTGTATATAAATAAATATTCAATATCGCCAGTCATTAGGTAAATACAAATCAAATCCATAATAAAATATCACCTTACAACTGTCAGGATGACTATTACCAAAAAAACAAAAAGACTCCAAGAGCTGATGAGGATGTGGAGAAACTAGAATCTTGTACACTGTTAGTGGGAATGCAAAATTATGCAGCTGCTGTGGAAAACAGAATGGAGTGATTCAAAAGAATAAAAATAGAACTACTGTGTTCAGCAGTCTCACTTTATATATTTATCTGTGATTTGAAAGTATGATTCTCAAGGAATATCAGCACTCCTGTGTTTATTGCAGCAGTATTTCCAATAGCAAAAATGTGGAAACAACCTAAGTGTCTCTCAACAGATGAATGGATGAATAAAATGTGTTACATGTATACAACAGAATACTGTTCAGCCTTAAGAAAAAGAAATTCTGCAAGATGTGACAATGTAGATAAAACTTGAGGACATTCTGCTAAGTGAACTAAGTCAGTCACAGAAAGGTAAATATTGCATGATTCCACTTTCATGAGGTATCTAAAACAGTCAAATTCCTAATATCAATAGCAGAATGATGGTGGTGGGGCAAGGGAAAATTGAGAGCTACTAATCAATGTGTATAAAACTTTCAGTTAAGCAAGATGAATAAGTTTCAGATATATGCTAATACAATATTGTGCCTGTAATCAACAACAATGTATCGTATACTTAAAACTTGATAATAGCGTAGATCTTATGTTAAGTGTTCTTCCACAGCAAAATACAATTTGTAGAAGACACCCCCTCCTTATCCACACAAAATACAAGTAGAATAAAAGAATTGTATAAAGTGGGTTATTTTGAAAATTATGAATATACTTTCTTCTTTTCTGAGTATAAGACAGTTCCTTGTTGACATCAGGAACCCATTTGAATTGTTATAAAAATAATGAAAAGCATAGCTATAATAATTATACAGTTTCTGCAAAATGATATAATATCATTTCAAAAATATTCATGAATTGTTTATTTGCTAAATTTGCTAATTTTCAAAAATTTTTTACCTTTTTTACCATTCTATAATTCAGCATTTAGCAATCTAACTTGAAGCCATATAAGCAACAGCTTTCTAGAAGGCAGAGAAAATGTCTTTATAAATAATTATGGCTTTAGTAAAGGCAAGATAAAGCAGGATAAAATGAGAGAGAGTAAAATTAAGGCTCATTTCATTGGTGACCAGAAGTTGTTTTGGAAATGAGATGGATAATATGCAGAATTGGATAATTTCCTTTAAGTGTCTTTTAAAAACTATAAAATGGTGGAATTATTATTTATACCTCCCTTATAGGCATGCTGAAAAGATTAAATTGCATTATGTGAATCATTATATTCTCAAATACATATAACACATAAAAACTAAATTAATATTAGGTTATATATTAGTATTACAACTTTCTATCTATCATATGTATTGTATATAAGTGTATGTGCGTGAATACTCATTCAACAAATATTTCTTGAGTTTTCACATTGTGTTCATTGCTATGTATGCAAATAAACAAATGCTTTTTTAAAAAGTTGTATTATGTGATGATGGGTATTGAATTCTGTTACAGTACCATATGAGACAGGTAGCATATAAAGCATTGTTTTATTAAGTTACCTAGAAATGACAAAACATGAGCCAGAAAATAAGGTGCTTACACTTTACTGTAAAGTGAAATGCCAGGGAATCATGAGTGAGAAAAATAGGACTGTGAGGCAGGGAAGGAGACAGTACAAACACAAAGAAGTGGTTAGAAAACTAGCCACAGATTTAGGACAAGAATATTTGATTAGCAAGACACAATGGATGTCTTCAGAGATACTGTATGGAAGAAAAAAGAATTTATCTGCTACATTTCTTCTACCATCAGTCCTTTACTGGTCAAAGTTTCTCAATTTAGTTGACTCCTCTGAAGGATTGTTACTTGGATTATTTGGAACCTTCAGCAGCCACTGAGGAAGTTTAGTGGAGTGTGATGATTTCCTTCAGAGGTTTGTGAAACCAGGCCTTTACTCTAATGGAATTCATACAAGAATAGTACCATCTGTCATTATCAAGAGTGACCATTTTTGACTTAAAAATATATGAATTGAGAAGCTGTGTAGGCCCTTATATGTGTTCAACTTTGGACAAATTACATAACCTCCCTATTTCCTGGGATAAACATTTTAAAATTGAAATGAAAACTGTGTTTGATGGATAGATTTATGGTGAGAATTAAATACACTCTGAGTGCTTAGCCCAAGATGCTACATGGTAAACTCATAATAAGATTTGCTGTTATGTATTATGCTACTGTAATATGCTGTTATTGTCATGTATTCAATATAAGAAACTCTAGGATAAATGGAAGACATACATAATGTCAGTAATGAGTGTCTTTTATCAGGATATATTTGGAGGTTTAAACAGTTTCTTTGAAAGCATAATGATAGCACTTTACAAAACTTCATATGCTGATGAGTTATCATCTTACCACAGTCAGAATGGCTATTATTAAAAAGACAAAAATAACAGATGTTGGAGAGGATGCAGAGAAAAAGGAATTCATACACTCACTGTTGGTAAGAATATAAATTAGTACAGCAGCTATGAAAAACAGTATGGAGATTTCTAAATAACTAAACATAGAACTACCATTCAGTTCTATAGTATTACTGTTGGGTACATACACAGATGAAATCAGTATATCAAAAAGATACGTGCACTCATCTTTATTGTAACACTATTTAAAATAGCAAAAATAACAGAATCACCCTGTGTCCATCAACGGATCAATGATAAAGAAAATGTCATATGTATACACAATGGAATACTGTTCAGCCATAAGAAGGAATGAAATTATGCTCTTTGAAGCAACAAAAATGGAACTGGAGATCATTATTTTAAGTGAAACAAGTCAGGCACAGAAAGTAACATATCACATGTTCCCATCATAAGCAGTGCTAAAATATGTGTATGCATATATGGACATAAAAAGTGGAATGGTAGAGAATGAAGACTCAAAAGGTGCAAAGGTGGGAACAAGGCGGATGATGAGAAATCAGTTAATTGGTACCACACACATTATTTGGGTCATGGATGCCGTTAAAGTTTTGCCTTGATCATTACGCAATCTATCCTTAAATTTGTACACATAAACATATATAATATGAGCCAAAAATAATAATAAAGTACCAGTATGTGGTACACCTTGATATGCTGAAGGAAAAATTTCAGCCTGGCTATAAATCTACAGTCCTGGCTTCCCTACTTTTAACATCACTTCATCTACTTGTTGAAACCTTTTTGGAAAGCACTAAAGAAAGAAAATCCTCCTTGTTCAGTTAATAGCTGTACCATAGACTAAACAGGAATAAGCTGCTTTTGAATTTTCCCTGTGAAACTGTTTTGATGTAGTTCAGGTAAGTGACTGTTATTGTAAATATTGGGTCCAAAACTAGGTAAAGGTTGGCCTCTTGGAGAGTATAGAATTTTTAAATCTAATGTCCTTTCCAAAATAAAAACTCTTTAAAGTAACTATTTCTTATAATAAGGTGATTTTCATACACATTGAATTGAATTTGATTTGGTTTTCTGAGGAAATACTAAGGTAATTAATTCTGAGATGTATAACAAACTAATTGAATGAGACCACTGTAGCTGTAGCTTATTATTCTTTTCATGGGAGGTGATATTTTATGCATAGGTAATTACAAAATGCTGGAGACTCTGAAGGGGGTCACCCAATATAATTAATAGTTTTTATGTCATAATTTTGAACAGATAATGAATGAAGAAGTATAGAATGAAGGCCAGAATGTCACCTTTTTCACTGATACATACAGCAGTATTAAGAAGACTACTGAAAGAATTAAACAGGCTTTTACACCCAGTCACTGAAACGTGGGTTGGCATTTGCTTTTCATGTAGTGATGGATAACATGTCCCTGGAGGCAATATGCACATCCTGTTACTTTTCCCCAAAGTTACCAGTCAGAACATGAGGCTCTATGTTTTCACAGGCATCAGGAGTAAGGAGAAAAGGACAGAGATGAAATGTTCCAATGAAAATCTCTCCCATCTTTCTAGAGAAATCAAGAATAGGGAACAAATATTACCCTCTAATATAAATAATCCATGATGAATAGGAATACATGCTAATGTATATTTTAAGTAAAATCCTTTATGTCTACAAAACAGTAGTATCTTTCCCACAATTTAGGAATTGTAAGTAAACCAAGCCAAAACATACCAAAAACCCTAGTCCTTAGAAAAATGGTGAGGAAAAATCCACCCAACAGCAGTTTCAAGATTGATAGTTTTTGTCTAACTATATATTTCAAAATCTTATAAATACCTAACCCAAATATAGAGTGACCATATTACACATTTAAATAATAAATGAATGACAGAAACTCCGTAATAGTACTTTAGTTCAAAAGAAATATTTGGCAAATTAAGTATATAAAGATACTGAAAAAAAGAATTCTAGATACAGCTTAGTAATTTAGATACAAACTTAGTAGGATTGTAAGACAATGAAACTATAAACTTTTGGGATTGTGTAATACACTACATAGAAATAATTTTTATCCCTGCCAGACAAAAATTGACAAAGTATTATGATATTTTAGAAAGTCTGATTCCCAACTAATGGTTAATCAAAAATGAATAAAATAATTTTGAGGTGGACCTGTTAACACTTCACTTTAACCTAAAAAGACATGCAGTCAGACAAATGGGACCTAATCAAACTCCACAGCTTCTGCACGGCAAAAGAAACAGTCACTAGAGTGAATCGGCAACCATCAGAATGGGAAAAAATCTTTGCAGTTTACACATCTGACAAAGGGCTGACATCCAGAATTTACAAAGAACTCAAACAGATTTACAGAAAAAAAAAACAAACAAGCCCATTCAAAAATGGGCAAAGGATATGAACAGAAACTTTACAAAAGAAGACATACATGAGGCCAACAAACATATGAAAAAGTGCTCATCATCATTGGTCATTAGAGAGATGCAAATCAAAACCACATTGAGATATCATCTCATACCAGTTAGAATGGCGATCATTAAAAAATCTGGAGACAGCAGATGCTGGAGAGGATGTGGAGAAATAGGAACACTCTTACACTGTTGGTGGGAATGTAAATTAGTTCAACCATTGTGGAAGACAGTGTGGCGATTCCTCAGGGACCTAGAAATAGAAATTCCATTTGACCCAGCAATCCCATTACTGGGTATCTATCCAAAAGACTATAAATCGTTCTACTATAAGGACACATGCACAGGAATGTTCATTGCAGCACTGTTTACAATAGCAAAGACCTAGAACCAACCCAAATGCCCATCGATGATAGACTGGACTGGGAAAATGTGGCACATATACACCATGGAATATTATGCATCAATCAAAAATGATGAGTTTGTGTCCTTTGTAAGGACATGGATGAATCTGGAGAACATCATTCTCAGCAAACTGACACAAGAACAGAAAAAGAAATACTGCATATACTCACTCATAGGTGGGTGAGAAAAATGAGAACACATGGACACAGAGAGGCGGTCTACTATACACTGGGGACTGTTGGGGGAAATGGGGGAGGGACAGCGGGGGGGGCTGGGGGGGATAGCCTGGGGATGAATACCAAGTGTGGGTGAAGGGGAGGAAGGCAGCAAAACACACTGCCATGTGTGTACCTATGCAACTATCTTGCACGTTCTGCACATGTACCCCAAAACCTATAATGCAATAAAAATTAAAAAAAAAAAGACATACAGTCATCATTTTGTCTAATTTTTAATTTCTGCATAACCTTTTAATAGTTTCCCCAATGTGTTACTTCTTAAAGGTGTAAAATTGAAAAATAACACTGTAGTAGAACTCATAAGTGCTAGGAGAGAAAAGTAAGGTCTTTGAATTGCAAAGACAGTATGCTCTCGATTGTAGTACAAACCTTATAAACAACTCTCCAAGAAAATCATCCTCAAAATAAAAGTATCTGAAACTTAGTGTCAAGTAGGCAAGAGCCAGTTCTTTTGTTTTGTTTTGTTTTGTTTTTGAGACGGAGTTTTGCTTTTGTTACCCAGGCTAGAGTGCAATGGCGCGATCTCGGCTCACCGCAACCTCCGCCTCCTGGGTTCAGGCAATTCTCCTGCCTCAGCCTCCTGAGTAGCTGGGATTACAGGCACGCGCCACCATGCCCACCTAATTTTTTTTTTATATCTTTAGTAGAGACGGGGTTTCACCATTTTGACCAGGATGGTCTCGATATCTCGACCTCGTGATCCACCCGCCTCGGCCTCTCAAAGTGCTGGGATTACAGGCTTGAGCCACCGCGCCCGGCCAAGAGCCAGTTTTTAAACCATAAAGAGAAGAAACAAGAACTGTATTATTAACATAGCCACAATTAAAATCAATTTTTTAGAATCCCCAGTCATCTTTTAATTATTTAGTATTTACTTTTGACCAAGTACAGAAAAATCTGATTTTAGTTTTAATTATAAAAAATGAAAATGAGTTACTAACGTATTTGAATTAAAATAGTGTTGTCGTGAGATGGAGTGAAAAGAATAGATGTAATAGCACCGACTGTATTAAGATACACCAAGAAATTTATAGACGAAGGCTCTGGGCTAATATTAGTTGACACGTGAAAATTACATATGTGAAGATTTCTACTAGAAATTAGTTACGTATAAATGGATTTGTATAAGTATAAGCACACTCTGGATGTTTTTCAAAACAAATACATTTATGCACTCTGCTACATAAACTTTTAATATGCCAGATGGGACATTTTAATTCAAGGATCCACTCCCAGAAAGCACTAAGTGTAAGTACCTATTCAACACAGTGTCTGTAGTTTTAAATGTTTACTGAGATGATTTTAAAGACTGCTTAGTTTACTCTAATTTATGACGAGATTTGAGAATAATCAGGAGAGGATGTCATATCACATTGCATCCTCTTCAAACCTGGTAGACAATATTCTTTAAAATGTCTGAAGTCCCCTTAGAAACATCTGTCTCTTCAGGGCATTTCCACAGTGTTCTGGAAAGATAACAGTGACACTTCCCCAGATATTCAGGGAAAAACATAAAATGCTCATCTTGGAGGAAATTTTGTAATTTCAACTCTATTAGTATTTCAAGGACAGTAGGTTACATTCTAGAGCGCTACAGAGTTCAAGCATAAATGTTGCAATTTACATTGCAAATGCAATAATAAAAAATTTATTAGTGTATTGAACACTTGTTCTTCATGTGAGAATAAAATACATCCCAATTATATGGTTTTTCAGTCACTTAAAACATTCATATATTGAGAAAATGAAGTTACAGTGAATTTATTAAAATATTTTTTGATAGACTATTAATTGGAATTTAGTTCTCAATATATTATTGGCAAAGTTGAGAGTGACAAGTTCTGTAGATGAACTGTGTGGCTTTCATAATGAAGGACAGAGTATTTTGAAAGCTGAGTTAACACATACCAATGGTTTTTCAAAATGTGTTTCAGGAAACCTGTAGTGTTTTACATTGATGGATCAGGAATTTTTCATTGTTTAATTCAAATTTAAATATAAAATATAATTTTTTCTTAAACTATAAGAAGAGTTGAAATCTAAATTTAGTTATATTAAAACAATGTATTATAGATAAGAAAAGAGTAAATGAGCTACATATCATTTCAGAATAAAACTTTTCTAGACATCCCTGAGTCCATATTTAAACTTCTTGTAAAGGGGTCACTGATTTGAAAGGTTACAGCTCTGCAATTATCTATTTTTAAAAATGAGGTCTAGATACGTCCATTCATACACAGTTTTACAGAGATTACCCTGGTAGGGCAAAAATCTATGTATTCAAATAGCTGGAATAATTTAGATGCATGTTCTTGAAGAATGTGCTTACCATGGTTGCAACAAAACTCATGCAATGGCAAGGTCATGTTGTAGATAACAAACTGTTTAAGTTTTGAGCATTTATCATTTGACTTTCATAGTTACAACAATTTTGAGCAAGTTTTATATATTTGTATTTGTGTATGTCTAACATATCTAACATATTCTACTACTGATATAAAAGCCTAGCTAGTTTAACTGCAAAATAACATGAAGTTGCAAGATAAGGCATTAGAAATGAGTGATTTTCAAATTCTTTTCAGGTGATTTTTCAAAAAAAAAAAAAAAAGCAAAATATGAGCAAAAAAATAATCACTCTGCTTTCTACCAATTTATAGGCTTTCACTTTCAGTAATCTCTGACCTTATGCCATACACTTTATCATTCCTGGTTTATTCTCAATCCTTAGCTCAAGTAGCAATTCCATCAGGGGCCTCAGATTACCCTATGCACAGGTTTCTTTTATTCATAACAGATACATTATCTTAGCATTTATTTGTTTCTGTCACTTTGTCTATCTCAATTTGTTTTGCTGTAATTCCCACGAGGGCAAGGATTTTGTTTATATTATTCAAGTGCCTGGAATTAAATATGCTAGGAAGAAAAAATGAGAGGAGGACAATAAGCAATGACACAGCAGATGCTGTCTTCCTGTTATCTCATAGACACTTAGAGGAATTTGACTTTCACCAGGAAAGAGATTGAAAGTCACTGGGGAGTGTGATGTTATTCATGTTTCAAAATGTTCACTTTATCTTTTCTTGTTTTATTTGAGGAAGTTTGTGGACAAGCAAAAATGGACAGCATAGAGAAACCTCTTAGAATTATAAAAACATAATAATAGCAATTTTATTTACATTAAATGTGTTTGGTTTCTGTCTTCACCATTATAATTATTGTTCATGGAAGTAAAATTGCAAAAACAAAAAACAAACTCAGATATTAAAATTTCCCTGAATTTTTAGTAGGCTATAACACCATGACATATTCTTGACAAGTTTACTACACACATTCTGTTTCATGGTTCAAGTTATATGTACTACAGATTTCATAGTGTATGTCAAAATTATTATTCTCACTAATAACCAGTGTGAGAAATTTAATCCATCTATAATTCAGAGTAAGTTCCCAAATCATTGGCTGTAAAGTTCTGTGTACTTAGTGTAGTAGTCCCTAAAGATGGACTTTTCTCAGCCATATATCCATCCTGCCCTTACAGTGCTTAATGCAACGGCTGCTTATCTCTAACTCACCTTATTATATCTTTTATCAATAAGACATATTACAGTTACAAATATTCATATGTAGAGTGTATGTGCAAAGTATAATAGTTTGTTGAATGCCTCCAGTTTGTCAAATACATGCCAGGCACTGCAAAACCCAACAAGAGGAGTGCCGTTCTTATTTACCAAAGAGGAACACTACTAGATCCATGGGAACTTAAGCGTGTGTGCATAGCCATTCAAACTAGCAAAATTCGAGGGATTTAAATATAGTCTCTTGAACCCCAAATCTAATAATTTTTTTTCCTATATAATAGTGACCAACCTCAAATGATTAAAAGAATAAAGAAAAACTTAAAATGCTGCATTCGGTGATGAAAATAGAGGAAGTCAATATTGATATTCTTGGATCTCATCAATTTTCTAGTCTGAGGTAATGAATAATTTATAAATTTTTTAAAGTAGCTATTTATTAGATTCTGGATACTACTTGTAAACTCATATTATTTTTCTTCATGTTGTAATTTACCAAAAGCAGGTATTTCCAAGTGCTACCATAGAAACAAAACATTGGAATAAAATAAGCTTTTAAAATTAATAATTTTGCATTTATATATATATATTATTGCACTTTAGGTTCTGGGGTACATATGAAGAATATGCAGGATTGTTGCATAGTTACATACATGGCAATGTGGTTTGCTGCCTCCATCCCCATCACCTGTATCTGGCATTTCACCCCATGTTGTCTCTATTTTCTGTTCTTGTGTCAGTTTGCTGAGAATGATGGTTTCCAGGTTCATCCATGTCCCTACAAAGGACACAGACTCATCGTTTTTTATGGCTGCCTAGTATTCCATGGTGTATATATGACACATTTTCCCTGTCCAGTGTATAATTGATGGGCATTTGGGTTGGTTCCAAGTCTTTGATATTGTAAACAGTGCTGCAATGAACATTCATGTGCATGTGTCCTTATAACAGAATGATTTATAATCCTTTGGATATATACCCAGTAGTGGGATTGCTGGGTCAAATGGAATTTCTATTTCTAGGTCCTTGAGGAAGTGCCACACTGTCTTCCACAATGGTTGAATGAATTTACACTCCAACCAGCAGTGTAAAAGTGTTCCTGTTTCTCCACATCCTCTCCAGCATCTGTTGTCTCCAGATTTTTTAATGATCACTATTCTAACTGGCGTGACATTGTATCTCAATGTACTTTTGATTTGCATTTCTCTAATGACCAGTGATGATGAGCATTTTTTGCTTAGGATTGACTTGGCTATGCAGGCTCTCTTTTGGTTCCACATGAAGTTTAAGGTGGTTTTTTCCAGTTCTGTGAAGAGGGCCATAGGTCTCTTGATGGGGATAGCATTGAATCTATAAATTACTTTGGCCAGTATGGCCTTTTTCATGATATTGATTCTTCCTAACCATAAGCATGGAGTGTTTTTCCATCTGTTTGTGTCCCCTATTATTTCCTTGAGGAGTGGTTTGTAGTTCTCCTTGAAGAGGCCCTTTACATCCTTTGTTAATTGTATCTGTTATTGGTGTATAGGAATGCTTGTGATGTTTGCACATTGATTGTGTATCGTGAGACTTTGCTGAAGTGGCTTATCAGTTTCAGATTTTGGGCTGAGATGATGGGGTCTTCTAAATATACAATTGTTTTATATTTTCAATAAAGATAGGTGTTGGCATGTTGCCCAGACTGATCTCAAACTCCTAGGCTCAAGCAATCAGCCTGCCTTGGCTTCTCAAAGTGCTGGGATTACAGGTGTGAGTCACCACACCTGGCCTGAATTTTTTCTTTAATATATATTTTATTGCTTTTTACGTTTGGGAGTACATGTGAAGACCATGCAAGATTGTTGCATAGGTACATACATGGCAATGTGGTTTGCTGCCTTCCTCCCCATCACCTATATCTGGCATTTCTCCCCATGTTATTCCTCCCCAACTACCCACTCCCTGCTGTCCCTCCCCTAGTTCCCTCCCACAGGCCTGAATTATTTTTTATTCAAGGCGCTATGTCTCTGCACTTTGGTCTTGTTTATTTTTTTGTCTTATATATATACTTTTAAAGAGAAAATATTATGTTAGCCATAGTCTTTTATTTAGACTGATATTCTGAATTGAAGGTATTGGGGTATAACTGTGACAACAACTGATCTACTGAATTCCTAATCAATCTGCTCAATTCCACTTTCTCCATATTACTCCTCACACATCTTTCTCTGATGTATTCACACTGCAAATACCATGTTCAAATTCTCATTTCTTCTCAACTAAAATATTTCAATGTTGATAAGGTGGCTTATGTGCCACATTGCTCAAGACAGTCCTTATTTTCTGTCCCCGCATCTCCACCAAAAAAAAGAAAAAATAATGGTACTTATTAATGCCTGCTGTGTGAATATTCAATTTGGTTTAGAATTTATCTCAGACAAAAGCAATCTGAAGTGTTAAATTATGTGGTCACCCTATCACTAGGGAATTGATGTAGATATTTTGGAGAAAAAGGAGACAACTAATATTAGGGTGATTGGGTAGCTGTAAACGAGAAGATTAAAAGGTAAGTTGGGCTTTTGGAATGAGTTCCAGGATGTTGGTACTTTTATTTGAAATCTAAAAAAATATATAAAACATTGAATATTTTTGGAAAACTGTGGGAATGATGACTTTGCTTCAGTCATTTGAACCAGCTATGTGTGTGTGTGTGTGTGTGTGTGTAATGCCCATATTGTCTCATCCAACATGTAGAGCATGTAAACGACAAGGAAAGCTAAGAATAAAAGTGTGGAAGCTTTGGTAGTTGGTAAGAACAACAGATAGCAATTATAAGAGAACTGAAAACAAAATATTTTCAATAAGAACATAGTAAATAATGTGTGTAATACACACATTCTATGTACAGTTTCTATCTTGTTTAATCCCTATAATTATTCTATGAAGTGGAAACCATTGTTTTTCCATTTTGCAAATAAGAAATCATGCAGCAAGTTAAGAGAAAATAAAATCTTACCTGAAAATAGTTTTAATGCAATTCGTTTATGTAATTTAAAACAAAAACTTATTTTTCAATTTCTACAAATCAAATAATATTTCTTTCCCTATAAATGTTTATGGACGTTCACAATACACTTTAGACTACTAACAACAGGAAAAATTAGTAGTCATAGACGAGTAAACTAATTTCACTTCAAATTATGCACTTGATATTTTATAAGACTTTACATTCTACTACAACATGACTGTGGGTATTATCCTGAGAATTGATTTAAAAAAATTATGTCAAATAATCATATATAATTTCAGTAATTGAGCTTAAATTAAACAGAATGATTTTATTTTATTCAAACAACTTGCTTTTAGAAGGATGATCAAAAAACTACCCTTCTACTCAAAAGGTTTGCTTTATTATTTAAACTTACTGTAATTTTTTTTAATGGTAAATGATTTAGTAGTGAAAATGAACACACCGAATTGTTCCTTTGACTCAAGTATTTTTAAATGTTTAGGGAAGAGAGAACACAATTAGAAAAGCAGAAAATAAGAGTTAAGATTTTCACTATGCAATGTAATCACATGTGGCTACTGTGCACTTGAAGGCTGGCTGGTCTGAATTAAGATATGCTATTAGTATAAAATGTACATATATATGAAAAACGATTAAAAATATTTCAATGACCTTTACATTTATTTAATGTTGAAATGACAATTTAGATATAAAATTAATTTTACCTCTTATGATCTTTAAGAAACCTACTAAAAATGTAAAATTGCATGTGTGGTTTGCATTTGTGACCCACATTATGTTCTACTGGACAGCACTTACCTAAACAGTAGATACAGATGTAGAAAGAAACCATAAGAGGAAGGCAAAGTACATCTTAGAATCACCCTCTGCATCCATTTACAAGAGAGATAACAAATATATGACCTAATTGTCAATTTTAGGAAGAGGTATTAAATTTGCTGTATCTTGTGAATACACTAAAGAAAGAAATCTCTCCGTTTAACCAGTGAAAATAAATATGTCTGGGATTACAAAGTTTTCTGTGGGCTTTGGTCTCAATGGCAGTACTGGGAAAGAAAAAAACAATATCAACATATCAGATGGTGGTGAAACGTATTGACTAAATTAGTCTCAATCACCATCCCTTATTTTATGCCACCAAGCATTAAGTTTCAACTTAAAAATATATATATTTTTATTTTTGATCTACTCAAAAATTTACTTATGTTAGTATATGAGGCATTTATATATTTGGGGTAGTTTTAAGTGAGAGTCAATGTATTAACCTGCAATGAAAGTTTATCAGAGTTAAAGGTATTAAATAATTTCTGGAATTAAGTACTTTATGGATCTAGTGTCAGTATAAAAATGTATTTTGTTTCGTGAAATTATTCATGTCTCTATTATTCAATGAACCAGATCCTCTAATGATTTTCTTTTTCTTGACATTAAGATAGACCTCTTAGAAAATATAGTCAGAATGTATAGGCTCAATAGTTATATTTAGTACACAATGGTAATATCTGAGCAGGTTCTGATGAAACAAAAATGGTAAAACATAGCCAGGTCATATTTTGAGTTGTGCTTTTAGAGGTGTGTTCACCTGAAATCATTCTTCTAAATGTCCATAACAACGTGTATTTTCTCCCTGAGGCCATTGCAATTTATTTGATTTATAGTAATCATCATATAGTAATTTCAGTATTTCAAAGTGTTTGCTCTTGTAAACATGATCATTTGAGCATTACACATTTAAATAAAGTTAATTTAAAATTAATATAACCGGACATTAAAGTATTGAACATTTTGTTCTGCATGCCATATTCCTCATGTGTAGTAGGTATATTTTATTTTCTAATTTCAGTTTTAAAGAAAACATCACACTCTGATCCGATCTCTAAGCAAAGAGTCTCACCCAGCCTTTTCCCTTGCAAATGAAAACATGTAATTCGGCTAATATATACTTAATTATATTCTTTTATTAAATTAAAACTGTATTGTTTTGAGCCAAACAAAACAATGCCACCTCCAAAGGGAAAGGGTTCTTGGTAGTTCAGTTATTCTCAGAGCACTACTTTGGACTATTTGCAGAAAAGAAAGAAAAAATTAAGTAAGAAAAGAAAGGTAAAAGACAATATAAACTATTTGTTCCAAGTAAATAAAGAAAAGATAAACTTTCATTAACTTTTAGAATAAGCACTTCGGAAATAATTAAAAAATAATTCAACAACTGCTGCCTTAAGCACAAATATAAAAGCTATTGCTGAAAAATAAAAACAGCTGGCAGTTCTGTGTGTTAGAAAACAATGGCAATCAGTTGAAAACACTAATTTCACTGGGAATAAATTAACAATATTCCAAAAATAGTTTATTTTTTATTAGGACTATTCATCTTAGTCCTTGTGTACAATTTTGGGGGAAAAAATCAGATCATAAAAGAACGGTAAAATAACATGAATTTCAGATCCGGAAGATGTTTTCAGGCCATTAACTCACAAATCTTTAGTGTTCAGAAGCACATTTTTTGTTGTGCTTATTTTTGTAAGATAAAAAGTTTACTGTATGAGCAAGTTTTTGATGTTTGACATGTGTCTTAAAAAATGGTTATTGGAAGATAAAATTTTTCAAAGCCTGAGAAAAATTGCTTTATCTTTTTAACTACCCATTATTTCTTTGATTATAAAGTTTGTCATCCATGTTGATCAAGATCTATTTCCAGGCTAATATTTTACCTGAGTAAAGTGGTATGTGCATACTCGTTGCTAAAATGGTAAATTAGGCATGGGGTGGTGGCTCACGCCTGTAATCGCAGCACTCTGGGAGGTCCAGGTGGGCAGATCACTTTAGGTCAGGAGCTTGAGACCAGCCTGGCCACTATGGCAAAACCCCGACTATACTAAGAATAAGAAAGTTAGTTGGGCACAGTGGCGGGCACCTGTTATCCCAGCTACTTGGGAGGCTATGGCTGGAGAATCGTGTGAGCCTGGGAGCCGAGATGTGGCTGCTGCACTCCAGCCTAGGCGACAGAGCGAAACTCTGCCTCAAAAAAAACAAGCAAAACCAGGTCAATTATGTTATTGTCTGCTACTTGTCACATTCCTCCCTCCATTCTTCATACTACTTTGACCACACTGAGGAACTCTTCCCCTCAACATCCAGATGATCACAATCTTTAGGATTAACACCGGCCACCACTGGGAGTACCAGTGATACATAATGCCCTCACTCTGACTGGTTGGTGATGGTATCATACAGGTTTTAAATATTTTGAATAAAATTCCAGATTTGAATGGGTGGGTTATGTCATTGTCTGAACTAGTTTTGACATCCTTATATGCATACTTTCAGAAATGCTCACTTGTTTAAATGCCAATAATTTAGCATTGCAGAAGTATAGGTCTTCAAGAGTTAATAAATAAATAATTGTGTTACAAAAATATTTACCCTTAAAGAATAATTTCTATATTTATTCACATAGGTGCCCATATTTATGGGCCCATATTTATGGGCACCTATGTTCCAAATGCTGTACTTGATAGAATACAATGTTGAATAATCTGTTTTATTATACAACATTTTTTATTATACAACATATTATATTTTATATCTCCTTTCAAATAAGCTTTTCAAAGTGCCATAATCACAAATATGTAGCAGAAGATTATACAAATATGTCATGTGCTTTTTACCAGTTTTTTCTTTTTAAAGTTTATTAGCTAAGTAAGCAATAATAAATTACTGTCTGCCTAATATTAAAATATAATATTATGAATACATCAAGAAAATGTTTTTTTCTTCTGTTCAAAATGGGCTTTTCTGTATGCATGAATTTAATACATATATATGTGTATTTGTGTGTGTGTGTATATATATATATACATATTGTGTACATTGTATATAAATATATATACACACATACACACACAATAGCCAGCACTGAATGATTTGTAGTAGGCAAATAATGAATGAGGAATATAATTACTATTCAGATTGTATCATACTTAGTATGTTTCTTTAACCTGCACCAAAGGAAACAGCTTCTTTTACTTTCTCCTTGAAATGCCTTTCGAGGTTCAACTAGCTGCTCCAGTTTTACAATTCTATAATTTTGTATATAAGACATGCTCATATTATGTATATTGTGCTTGTATTTATTATGCATCAGCAACTTAGCATAAAAATTTATTCACAGAAAATGATATCAAAGTTGAATTAGAATTAATTGAAAAGTACAGCATTCACATCTCCAGACTTTTTCTAAAAGCCTACATATTCTTTAGTTTTGAATGTGCTCACGTTAGACATTGATATAAAATGTGGGAAATTATCAATTTATTTACACTGTCAGGAAGCCAAACTGACTCTGGGAGATTATCTGAATTGTCTACACTGATCAACATTAAAAGAAAAAAAATTTCTACAACAGTCCTCAAATGAACTTATTTGGAAAGAGTTACATCTTTGAGTATTCACTAATGTTAATCCTAGATTTAGATTTGTTCTCCATCACTTTCATTATTTTGTTCATATATTCATTGAGCACATATTTTTGAATACATTATAAAGAGTAAGCATTACATTTTTGAAGTACAGTGGTAAATTCATGCTTCTTCCCTATTGGTGTGGGAGAATTGCAGAGAAAACAACTATTACATGTAGAACATAGTGAAAGTGCTATGAATAAAAATGAATAAAGGAATGGAACAGGTTTGTGGGCAGAAGATATTATAGTTAGAAGAAATGTCAGGTGCAAGTGCCCTGAAGAACAGCAAGTAGACCAGGGTATGGATCACAGAAGTATCAAGGAGAATGAAGGGCAGATTCAGAAAGGTAACAAACATTGGTTATGTTGGGTACATATGACCTTCTGTCCTTGTACTGATAGATAAGAAAACGCACTGAACAGGAGGAATTTAAGAGTAATAGCATGAAACAAATTCTTTTTTTTTTTGTATCTTTAGTAGAGACGGAGTTTCACCATGTTGACCAGGATGGTCTCGATCTCTTGACCCGCCTCGGCCTCCCAAAGTGCTGGGATTATAGGCTTGAGCCACCACGCCCAGCCGAAACAAATTCTTAAAATATTATGTAGCTGCTCTGTTTAAAACAGAAATGCAATGACAGAATTTTGGAGAAAATTTAGAATGCAATTGCAAGAATAATCCAGGTGAGAAATGATGGTTTGGTCCAAGATAGCAGATATGATGCTGTTAAGGGGTGGTGGAATTATTAATTCATTTTCAAAGTAAAGCAGATAGGTTGCTGGTGAATTGAATTTGAATGAGAGGAAAAGAAAATACTTAAGGATGAGTCTATGTTTTGATACCAGAAATAAAAATTAGTAAGTAGCCTATAATTGTAAAGGAAAGGACTGGATGGAAAAGAAACAGTTTTTGAGATATAAAAGCAACACGTTTTGGGATAAGTTGACTTTCTAACTTCTATTATTCATCTTAATGGAGATACCAAAGAAGTAAATGAATTTATCTGTAAGTACTTTTAGGACTACTTGAAATAATCCAGGTAACATGCTTAGGCCTGTGTCTGCATATGGTAACTACTTTGGAAGTGTTGCTAATATTATTAGCACTATATTTGACCACACTGCTATTGATCAGGACATAAAACAACATTGATCTCTGTTTTAATAATGGTATCTTAGATTCATGGACTGAATTATCCACACCTTAGGGGTAAAAAATGCTAACTTAATTTTAAATATTTTTCTTGTATTTTATTTTTCATATTTTCATGAACATATCATATTAAATTTCAAAGAATTGTTTAGGAACACATGATGCTACAAGTAAAAGTAGTATTGAACTATTATGACAGAGTTTTTTGCATTTAAAAGGAAAAATTCTGTAAACAATTGCTAAGTATTAACTAAATTTATAATCCATATTTAACACTGGGCTAGATGTAATTTAAAAACTAAAAGATATGTACCTTAATCTCTCAAAAAGTTTATGACATACTTGAGGAGAAATATATTTATACATGAAGCAAATGAAAATATAATCAATCATACATAATTAAATAAATTATGTGGGAAGTATTTCAATTCTACTATTTCTTCTCATTAGTTTTTTCTGGTGAAAATATTAATCACTTTTAATGCTCTTGTTTTACCCTTTTGGAAATGACACTTTAACCTGAACAGATTCCAGGTACTAATAATTTTTAGATATGAAAATAATGGAAATTCATTTTCAATCATATTAAGCAAACTTACTTTTCTTCCTAGAGAAAACCATTTGTAGTTTTAAAAATCAAAACAATGCTAGAGAATATTCTTTAAAAATATTTATCGGATTTCCCAAAAGCAAAAATTGAAGCTATACTGTTTTTGGCTAATCCTAGAATGCCCTGCTCACTACTCAATAGTGATTTTTAAAATATAATTAATCTAGCAATATTTCCAAACTTTTTCAATATCTGAGGCAATTCACTCTCAAGAAGGCATTTAAGTTACAAAAACTGGAGAAGATGGAGGTGAACTGAATAATGTATTTTACAGCGTTTATGATGACTAGATGACTATGGAAAAAGAGTGATGTTTCACATTACATTTTTTGGCACCATTATCAGGTTTTGCAAGATTTCTTATGAAAGCTAGTGAGTCATCATCTACATATTTTTCTCTGCAGTTTAATCAATGTTTAGAACTCTAACAATCTCTTGTCATTTCTTTTGCCAATTAAGTATGGGAAATTAGCTGATTCAGCTCTAAAAAATTTTCTGAAGTTTATGTTTAAGGCCCAAACTTTTATAAGCATTAATTTATATAGGTTATCAATGAGAGTATTTCTTTAAAAATCTGATTTATTTTTTTATTAAAATGTAAACCAAAATATTGTCTGGTGAAATTGTTAATATAATGGTACAGATAACAGACAGTAAATATTCTGTATTTTCCTTAGTTGGAGGGTTTGGACCATCACCCCTACATATCATATTAAATTCTCATAAGAAAAGCCCTAGGCAGATTAAAATATAGACATTC
Source organism: Saguinus oedipus (assembly GCA_031835075.1). NCBI lineage: Eukaryota > Metazoa > Chordata > Mammalia > Primates > Cebidae > Saguinus > Saguinus oedipus. Next base: position 73,025,921 of record CM063171.1, on the reverse strand, counting down.
AGTCATTTTTCTCAGATAAATATAAGACATTAGTATGACTTGTAAGAAAAAGTTTTGAGGAGGACTTGAGATAAAACAATTTTATTTATTAAAACTCAATTCCACTTTGTACCCCTTTCCTCTTTACAGCCTAGCACAGTGCCTGACCCATGTTGGTTTCTCACTGAGTACTTGCTCTGTATCTCAACAAAGATGATTAGTGGAGGCAATGGTAACAAAATACCTCAACTAATAGTAAACATCCTTACAATTTTGGCAGAAAGCATTGAGATACACATTTTGGTAGCTGCTGGCAAGTTTATAGAGAAAAAGAAAGATTGGTTTCTTGAGATAGGAATGATTAAACTAAACTTTATTTCTCCTTCATATGCAGCATAGGCTCCATGGGTGATGGTGGAGTCAGAACACAGCAGAACATTAGCCCAACTACATTAGCCACGTTATTTCAGCCAGCATTCCTATGTGCTCATACCTACACACACATTTCTGTTCTTAGTTTACTTCCATTCAAGTGAATTTAACTCACTCACATATTTGCCTTAAGCTACACTTAATCTTACAAAGCGAGGATTTTTTTTTTTTTTTTTTTTTTGAGTAAGAAAATGCAAAACTATAGATACAGGGAATAGTTACTGGTCACCAGGGGTTTCGGTCTGTGAGGACGGGACAATTAGGTGGAACAGTGGGGATTTTTGCAAAGCAAAACCAATTTTATGATACTACAATGGTGGAAACATGATGCTATGCACATATTTATCAAAATCCATAGAACTGTACAACACACAGAGGGAACCCTAATGTAAACTATGGGCTCATTAGCAATAAATTATAAATAATGTGGCATCCATTATAACAAATGTACTAAAGCAAGGCATAAAGTTAATAACAGTAGAAACTGATTGGGGGAGGAATGAAGAGGGAATATTTTGAAATTATTCCTAAATTTTGCTAATAATTTTATAAACCTAAAACTGTTCCATAAATAAACTCTATTTTTTATAAAAAGAAGTCACTGACTTGGTGCTTACATATTCTCATTATTTTATTTCTGTAGAAATTTCATCTTAAATGGTTTCAAGCAGCATTATGATATCACTAAATTATATGAAAAGTCAGAAAAAAGAATCATATACTGATACCATATTCATTGAATTGATTGAAAAAATAAGTAATAAACAGTAAATAAGAATATTTTATATAATGACTATAATAAGATAAAATTAATTCTACGATATTTAATGTAGTAGGTTATATGGAATAAATAGTATATAATAAGCAGTAATGCAATAAGATAATAAAACAGCTTAACAATTTCAAAAATGGAAGGATGGCTTAATATTTTTAAAAATCTTAATATAGGTCAACATTTTTATAGATCAATACACAATAAACCATAGAGTCATCTGAATAAAAATAGAAAATCTTTTTAAAACTCTTAATAAAATAAATGACAGAATATAAAAATAATATTTATCCCAGTTACAACTAAGAAAACAACTTATATCCACTAACAGCATTATTTATTATTATAACATAAATAATAAAGACTAGATTTATTAAATGCTTACTCTGTGTAAGAAAATGAAAGTTTATTACCTCATGCAATCAACATCAACAATCTAATCAGATAGTGCCCCTGCAGTAGTTTTCTCGATGCACATAGAAAAACAGATACCCAGAGAAGTTAAGAAATTGCTTCAGGACATGGAGTAAGTGGAAGAGTTAATATGAGTCCGTATAAAAATTGCATATTATCTTCCATTAGAAATTAATTTTTTTAGGAATTATACTATAAAGAAAATCAGACTGTAAAAATATGGGTGGATAAGAGTATTTACTCATAATACATTTTACAATAACGCTATTTAGAAGCTGCATAAATGTACATATAAGGATTGGATACGTTAATGTGATATATCTACAGCAGGAAAATGGGGAGAATAGAAGACAACTAAAATAGCTGAGTGCTGGGGGTGAGAACTTGGAAACAGGGAGAAATGAAGCAAGAGATTCATTTCACTTTGTTTTTTATTTTAATTTTTGCCCTAAACTATGGATTGCCATTCAAGTTTACAGATTACATATTTTGTTTATAAGAAATTGAAATACTTTGCTGTAAGTCATTGCATTGCATGAGTCTTAGCCCATTTATGTAAATCGTTGTGTGTGTATAAAAAGAGGTCTACAAGAAAAAATATAGAAATGCTAGCAGTGATTTATTTATGAATGAATTTCAGGTGGCATGTATTTCTTTAGGTTTCCCATGTTATTGAAATTGCTTTATACTGATAAATATGAATGCATTTAAATTAATTAATTAATTAATTTATTTATTTATTTATTTTGAGGCGGAGTTTCGATGTTGTTACCCAGACTGGAGTGCAATGTCACGATCTCAGCTCACCGCAACCTCCGCCTTCTGGGTTCAAGCAATTCTCCTGCCTCAGCCTCCCAAGTAGCTAGGACTACAGGCATGCACCACCATGCCCAGCTAATTTTTGTATTTTTAGTAGAGACGGGGTTTCACCTCGTTGACCAGGATGGTCTTGATCTCTTGACTTCATGATCCACCCACCTCGGCCTCCCAAAGTGCTGGGATTATAGGCGTGAGCCACCACACCCGGCCGCATTTAAATTTAAAACATAAAACATGATTTATTTTTCCAGAACATGAAAGAATGGTATGCAATATTATATATATTAGATTCAATAGGGAAATGAATTAAGTTGGCATTTAAATAAATTTATCACAAACCTAAGGTTGTGTTACAAGTTAATGTATGTAATTTATTTAACAAAATATTGTACAGGGTTTGTTGTAAGAAAATGAATAAATTTTTACAAAACTAAATCTAATAAGAACTGAGTTGTTCTACTAAAGGAAAATAACTGCATATTTATGAATCTCACATTTAAATTTAAATCATTCAAAATATTATTCACTTGTCAAAATTTATCTTGCATCTGATATAATGTTGAGTGTTATTTGTTATAACTTAAATATAAAATGCTGGCACACAAGTTTTGATTTTTAATTATATTTACTGTAAAAATGTAATAATAAAAAATAAAGTCTATCTTGAATTCATTGAAGAATTAATTAAGTAGAATATAAACTGAGTTCATACTATATGTCAGGCATGGTATTAAATGTGAAATTTTAGGATGGGCACAGTGGTTCACAACTGTAATCCCAGCACTAAGGTAGGCCAAGGTGGGTGGATCACCTGAGGTCTCTATTAAAATACAAAAGTTAGCTGGCTGTGGTGGCACACACCTGTAATCCCAGCTAATTGGGAGGCCAAGGCAGGAGGCTCATTTTAACCCGGGCTGGAACTTGCAGTGAGCTGAGACTGTGACACTGCACTCCAGCCTGGACTACAGAGTGAGACTCTCTTTCAAAAAAAAAAAAAAAGTGAAATTTTAAATATATTGAGTTCCCCGTTTCTATTCACATTCATCAAATATACTTGTGTTTTACTCAGTTGGGACTGTCATAGCACAAACACTATAAACTAGGTGGCTTAAACAACACATATTAATTGCACACAGTTCTGAAGGCTGAGAAGTCAAATTTCAAGGTGTTGGTGGGGGTCTGGGAGGGCCCCATTCAGACTTGCAGGATCTTGTGTTAGCCTGACAAGGTGCAGAGAGAGAACTCTAATTTCTCTCTTTGCATACTAATCCCATTAGGGAGGCTACATCCTAGCAGTCTATGTAAACCTAATTTTCTGCCCAAGGTGCTATTTCCTGATACCATCTTATTAGAGGTTAGGGTTTCAATATACAAATTTTGAGGGGACACAAACTTACAGTCTGTTATAGCTTGCTAATGAATGTAGTATAATTGAAGTTGAGAAGACAATCCCATAGGAAAAAAATGAAAACACAAGGGGACCACCTGGTGAAAAATCTGATTTGGACTAAGAAGCAAGGAAAAATCTTCTGAAGGAATTACTACTGAATTACATTATAAAGAGTAAATAGAACTTAGGTGGGTGAAAATGTAAGAATTAAGGAAAGAGATAATAAACACAAAAGGTGGTTTGACAGATAAGGACAGGTTTATTTTAGAGATATACACAAGAGAGGGGCTTCTGGCCCAGTTAGGTCGAGGCACACTTTCTTACAGACTAAGAGTTTTTAAGGATTCAGGGTGGAAGAGTTTATCAGATGCTTGGACTGCTTCTGTGTCTGTTTGTTGTGCTTATCTGGGAGGGAGAATTGTTTGTCTGTTCCCATACATCTTTTTGCAGCTGCTGGCCTACCCTCCTAGTCTGCTTTTAGCTTCCTTATCTTAGTGCACCTGAAGGGAAAAGAATGTGTTTATTAAGGCCCACTGTTTTACTGGGGCCCTTTGTATAAGGGTGAAGTTTGGCAGTTACCCAAAAAACTTCCTGTCTAACTCCCTCTGTGCCTGAGCTGTCTTATCTATATTTTACTTTTGGCTCTTTCTGGCTGCTTATAGTTAGAAGGGAAGTGATTTCCTTGAAATGCATGAGGGTAGAAAGGGAACAGGAACTTAACGAGGCAGTGTTTGTCCGATATGACAGTGCTCCTGCTCTGTCAAAAGGAAGGTTGGATGGAATATTGCATAGGAAAAGACTGCATGAAAAATTTGAAGTCCAAAGGCTGGAATGCACATCAGGGAGAATGTGAGAAGGTTTTTAAGTTCAAATGAGGAAGACAGGGAAGTCACAAAGGTCATACCATCTTGTAGGCCACATTGAGAAAGGTACTAAAAGTGAATTTTAAGTGGTAATTACACAGAGTAAATTAATACATTTTTAATTTAAAAAATTATTCTGACTTCATTGTGGAAAACAAATGACAGGATGCATGCTGGTCATGGAAAGCCCCTGTGACAGGCTATTAATGCCTTTCTTGTGAACTATACCTATCCTATGCCTCTGTTCTAAAACATAGTTAGAACCAGTTTATCATCATACTGTTTCCCTCATATGATTATTGAGTCAAATAAACCTGTGACACAAACTTGATTAAGCTTTTCATAATTGCCATATTTAAAAAGTTTTGAAAATTAGCCTTCTACAATTTTAAAAGTCCCGCCAAGATGACCAAGGACTTTTTTGGTAGAGCAAATTACACTGGCTGTCCTTACAAATACAACTTATGAGTCCTTTAATGATAGGTACATTACTTTTTATTTTTTAGTCTCTGATATGAATCTTTATAGGCAATAGAATATTACATTTTCTGTCTGTGTTTCTTTTACTCATTTTTTTGTTACTCTGTGTTTTTATTTCTAGCTCTGGTTCTTAGCCAAGTTTGGTTCTTCTTCTGTTTTTCTTTTTCTTTTTTTTTAAGATAGTATCTTTGCCTTTCTCCCCCTGGTGTCACCTTTTGATTATGTTACATTACCTAGTCAGACAATTTTGTAGACATAACTAAGGTCTCTGATAAATTGCCTTTAAATGGAGAGATAATCTGGCTAGACCTAACCCAATTATATGAGCTCTTTAGAAATGGTGTTTTCTTTGGCAGGTGGCAGAAGGATACATTAGAGAGTCCAACATCAAAAGGATTTGCCATAAGAAAAAGATTTGGTGTAAGCTTTGAAGGTGCATGGGGCTAGGGGTAGAAAGAACTTGAGAATGAATAGCATTTAAAAGCTGAAGGCAGTCCTTGACCAAAAAACAGTAAAAAATATAGAGACCCCTTCCCTACAGCAGCAGGAATATTGATTCTGTCAACAATCTGAATGAGCTTGGAGACAGATGATTTCTGAACACCTCCAAAGATGATGCCTGCACAGCCAACAGCTTCAGCTTGGCTTTGGCCTTGAGAGACCAAGCAGAGAATTCAGTTGAACCAGCTCAGACTTTTATTTTATTTATTTTATTTTATTTTTTTCTTTTATGCTTACCAACTTGTTTCCTTTCTCTTAAACCCCAATAGAGAAGAGAACTGATCCAGAAAAGAGTATCCATGGGTCAAGTCTTTTTTTTTTTTTTTAAAGTTTTGAAAATTAGCCTTTAAAAAAAAAAAAAAAAAGGAGAGAAGGAGAGGAAGAAAGAGGAAGAAAAAGAGGGAGCAAGAACAGGAATATTGCTTTATTCTAAAAATGGGTATTAATAATGGCCGATCAATATTTTGTGTATTTAAAGTAGAGAGCTCTATAAATACTTAATAAGTTTACTTGTTCCGGATCTGAGTTCAAGTTCTGGATATCCTTATTAATTTTCTGTCTCGTTGAGTCTAAATCTCTTTATGGGTCTTATGTATCTGGGTGTTAGGATCCTTAGCTCTTATTATTGCATTGATCCTTTTACCACCGTATCTTTGTTGCTTTGAAATCTGTTTTATCAAATGCGTGAATTGCAACTCCTGCTTTTTGTTTATTTATTTATTTTTGCTCTCCATTTGGGTGGTAAATCTTTCTCCATCCCTTTGTTTTGAGTCTTTGTGTATCTTTGGATATAAAATGGGTCTGGATGTAGTATACCGTTAGGTTTTGGCTGTATCTTTTGATTGGGAGATTTAGTCGATTTAAATTTAGGGTTACTGCTATTTGATGTTAACCGCTATTTTATCCATTCGTTGATGTAAATTCTTCTTTATGTTGATGCTCTTTACTTTTTGGTATATTTTTAGAAAGGCTAATACTGGTTGTTCCTTTCTGTGTGTAATGCTTCTTTCAGAAGTTTTTGTATAGCAGGTCTGGTGGTAATAAAATCTCTAAGTACTTGCTTGTTCATAAAAGATTTTATTTTTCCTTCAATTGTGAAGCTTAATTTGGCAGGATATGAAATTCTGGGCTGAAAGTTCTGTTCTTTAAGGATGTTGAATATCGGCCCCCACTCTTTTCTGGCTTGTAGGGTTTCTGCTGAGAGATCTGCTGTAAGTCTGATAGGCTTCCCTTTGTGGGTAACCTGACCTTTCTCTCTGGCTGCCCTTAGTATTTTCTCCTTCGTTTCAACCCAGGTGAATCTAATGATTATGTGCCTTGGGGTTGCTCAGACTTTTCACCTACTGTGAGATAATGAATAGATGCTTTAAGCCACTAAGTTTATGGCAAAAGTTTCCTTATCAGTAGAAAACTAATTCAGTTTGTCCATTTTGTTGTTTGTGATCTCAAATTAATTAAGAAAATCCTCTGATTACTGGAAAGGGACTCAGTTCATTGATATTTGAACAAATGCATTCAGCTTTTCTCTTAAGCCTGCCTGAAACTTCTGCTATAATTTCAAGGAGTAAGGTGTACAAGCTCAGAGCCTACTAAAAAGTACTGTACCAAGTGTTGTCAACTATTGATATATCAAAGAATATAATCTCAAATACAATTTTCTAGGTTGACAAGTCGTAGACCACTTCTTGTACCAGAAAGCTGAGTCAGCATTGTTAGGAACCGTTGTGTCCAGAAGCACCTAATATTGTGAAAGTAGACTGCTGACCCATGGTCCAGTAAGAAAATAATTTATTACACAGAAATGAAGTAATGAATAAGAATAATTTAATAGCAGGAAGTTTTGAATTTTTGTATTTATTTTCTAATGAATATCTGAGGGACTCCCTTTTTCCCCCTTGATCAATAAGCAATAATCACTTTTGTCAATTGTGTTTTTATTAGCTGAAATTAAACATTAAAGTGACATACAATTCTCAATGATTTCTCAGATTTCTGAAGCAAATACTTTTACTAAATATTCTAACTTCTTTAGCAATATAGTTATTTGTATATGTTAAAAGAGAATCTGTTCTATTTTTTTTTTAACCATGACATGAATTATGCAACTAATGTTACGTGATCTTTGGGTTGTTACTTTTCTGGCTGAAAACTTCTGTGGTCAGTGGCGCTTTTGCCCAACTTTTGCTTGGGCCCCTTGGGTTGTCTGCCCATTTAGCCTGGCAGGCTACACTCAGTTCACACTACCGGCCTGAATCCCATGCCTGCCAATGGTGAGCCAGGTCTGGAGCAGGGAGAGATGTGTGAGTTAGTGAGTGTAGGCTGTGGCCACAGCACAGTCATGCATGCATGCTGGCTGCTGCAGTGGGGTAGGCAGCTCCAGGTGCCAGCATAGGTATTGACTCTCTGTGAGGCTGTGGCTAGAGCAGGCACACTGCAAGCAGCTTCTCCTGCTGGCACTGTGGAATGAAGTGGTGTCCGGAAGCTCTGAGATGCTGGAAACTGCCAGGGCCTGAAAGAGGGAGTAACAGCCTTGGGTCTGGGAGTTCCCAGATCTGGGCTCCCCAAAAGATAGCAGCTCTTTTCTCCTTCTCTTCATCCATACTGAGGTGAGAAAGGGGCATGTTTCAGCCCTGATTGTGTTACAACTCTTCTAGCCTTGCCATTTAGTGGGCCCTGAGTTCTTATCCTGCAACAAGGAAGAATGAGGCATGGAGACAAGCAGAGGGTGAGCAAGATGAAGAGGAGCTTTATTGAGCAGCAGAACATCTCAGAGGCCTGCTGTGGGTAGCTCCTTTCTGAAGACAGGGTGGCCCAACAAGAGTTCAGTTCTTAGCAGATAACAGGAGTCCCTGGGTTTGGTGACTTTTCTCTGCTGGCACACGTCTCATTGGTCCAACAGCTCTTGGCAGAGAGGATGCCCTGGAGTGGGCTGCTCCTCTCTGCAGGCACATCATCCCTGGAGTGGGAGGCTCCTATCTGCTGCCGGTCATCTCAGCATTCTCCAGCTATCAGCAGAGAGGGTAGCTCCTCTCTGCAGCTGGTCATCCTGTCATCTCTCATGCTCTGGCTGAGCCTGGGGCTTTTACAAACTTCTGAGGAGATAATTACCTGTTGATTGATTTATGGCATCTATTGGTGGGGCCAGGAAAAAGCACCATGAGTTACCCCTCCAGACCACAGGACTGTCAGGCCAGCACCCAGGCTTTAGGCCTTCCCTAGCCAAAGGTGGGGCTTCTGAGGACCCAATCCCTTCTGCCCAGAAGTCTTTCTGCTTCCTGCTGCTATCCATGCAGCCCAGGCTACTGCCAACAAAATACACCTGGAGGCCAGTGCCAAACTGCCCTCAGTGGCCCCCTGGTTTCCCCTCCAATGCTTGTCAGTGCCAAAGCCCAGAGATGGCTAAGGCAGCAGGAGGCTGGTGTGTCAGTGCTGCCATGAGCATGCGCACACCTGGTCAGGCTGTGACAGCACCTAGGCCCAGTCCGAACCCTGCTCTGAGATTGGAGCAAGCGCCAGGAGTGGGGAGAGGCCAGGCATTGGGAGCAGATGCCACTAAATCTGCAGAGACTTGGTACGGGTGGCTTTCCCAAACCCCAAGGATGCAGACTGCAGAGATGCTGGGTCCTATAGTTGGGAGGGTGGTGTTGCACCCAAAGAGGGTGGGCTCCTGTGCAATGCATGGAGCGAGAGGCCCAGGCCTGCCTTCCCACTGCAGCCAATGTCTTGAGGGCGGCCACTCTAGATGGACTGCTGCTGCCATCATTAATGGCCTTACTTGGAGTGTTACATTTGAGAATAAATTTTATTTACTAAAGAAAGAAAAGCCTTTGATTAGTGAACAAAGATTGTATTTTAAAATAAGCCCAGTATTTGCAAACTCCTTTCAGAAATAAAACTAGCTTGATATCTGTTTTATGGATAAAGGGTCCCAGCTTCATAGAAGATAGAAAAGATCCCTTTCAGGCAAGCCAGAAATTTCAAAATCTGTGAAGGATCTCAAAGAGAAAACAACTCACCAAAATCTTGAGTGTGTGAAATTTCAACAATAGAGTTTCTTGGGCTTGATTTCCCTGCTTTAGGATGAAAAAGCAAATAACAGAGGCATAATGAAAATCCAACTCTATATTACTGAGTGAAATTTCCAGTTAGAAGTTAATTTTCTGGACTCATAGTCCCCAGTAATAGAGTACACTTATATGATAATAAATGCCTCTTGTCTCACTGTGAAAATATTAGGGCAAAACATAACAGGATCAGCTTCTTATGCTAGAGAATAATCCTTGACAATTTTATATGAGAAAAATGGGCAGAAGTTTTAGAAAAATATTAAAAATTGATCAACAAAATGGTAGACTAACATAAGGATTATTTAATTATATAAGAAAATGTAATTGGAGTTCACTTTATATTTACTGTAAAGAGCTCATAGTCCACAGAATTACATGATAGTTTATCTGTTTCTATTTGGTAGGGATTATAATCTTAAAATTTACAGTTTTATAGTCTTGCAGGATACAAATCAGCTTTATATCTATCTCAGTAAACTTGCTTCAAAATGCCCTTTCTTGGAAATTCTAAATACCTTATTTATCAAAATGTTATTTGAACCAGCTTTACCTCCTTATTAGTTCCCTCAATAAATCAGGAATGAAATAAAATATTTGACATGTGTTCACTTTGTTTTTATTTAGGAGTCATGTTTTTAACTTGTTTGAAAATTATAGTAAACTGATGTAGTCAGTGTCCCTGTAAAGGGAGTAAAGCAGATAGATTCAAGAACAATTACAAAGATAAAATTAGGTCAAATTGGTCTGTTATTTGATATGTGGCTTCAAGGTGAAGGAGACAATTTTAGGAGATACCATTCCTACGTTTGGACACATGGATGGATTTGAATGCAATTCAGTGAACTATGGACTGGTAAAACAAAGAAATAGGAGCAAAGTTATTGGAAAAATAGGAAAGGGGAATGATGAAAGGTAATGATTCTTTTGATAGATATGTTTGAATTTGAGGAATATTAAACTTTTCATGTTAAGATTATAAATTTGATCTTGACTATTCATAAATGGAGCTCAGAGTAGAGATTTAGGATGCAGATATAAATTAGAGAGTCATATATATGTATGTCTTAGTTGAAATTATGGATATTGGCCATGGGCAAAGAATTAATCTGGAACATTTCAGTCATGGTCTCTGTATCTAAACATTCTAGGTAAAAGTAAAAGAAGATACACAATTAAGAGAAAAAGTAGGATTTTTGTTTGTTTGTTTTTTGCTCATATAAGTGAAACATTCAGTAAAACATCTCCTTTTGGGCTGAGGTTAATACACACAGCCACATATATTGAAAATCTATCTTTTCAACTCTAAGTAAACTTTACTGGCTTATTTTTGGGCAGGTATTATGTGAATGTGATGAAGATGCCCTCAGTAACACCAAAATTACTTTTGACAAGAATGAAAGAGTTTCATCTTCAACCAAAAAAAAATGGCATTGTAAAAATAACTGGCTGAGGATATGAGATAATCAGCCCTGGTCACCTGAGCACCTCTGTTGGTTGGGAAATCATGATCTCCTGACTGAAATCTCTGTCAGATAAAACATGAGAAGTTCCTCAGAGAAAAAGTAGTTTGTCTTTCTAAAAGATAACAGACGATATCTTCTCTCAGGAAAAAGCAGAAATCTACCACAGATTAATTCAGAATATCAGGATTCCATAGGATTATTTGTTTTGGGGAATAAACTGGAAGAAATTAGCTAAATAGAGCTAAAAAGAAAAAACTGATCTACTGCTAACAGTAAAGAACATGTATTCATAACAAATTGTTATGGATTTTTATAAAGCTCTTTGAATAAGTAATTTGAGTGAACAAACAAAAAACTATGTAATGAGTAAATATTTCCAGTAGTTTTAACAAAAAATAAAGAACTACTATTTTTATCAACACTAAAATTATGATGGTCTAAAGTAATTAACCACAAATTCTAGCTAAAAATGTTTTTACACCAACAGATAAAACCAAAGATTTGTACAGTAATAGCATTATGGTGGACTAGATACTCAGAAAAAGAAAACACCGAATAAGTACAAGTACATTTTCAGTGTATTGTTAAACTAGAAAGAACATGAAAATCTGCAGATGACAAAAATTAGAGGTAGTTTAAAATCACAGTGATAAGCTTAAATTAGGATTTGTGTTGCCCTGATCGTGGGTGAATGTTCTAGGTTAAAAATATCCTGAGGTTACACAGGAGCCACCCAGGAGAGAATAGGCATTTGGCACAGGATAGAATGTGATGGATGAAGCTAGAGCTGAAATCCCCCACTGAAGACATAGTCACATTAAAGTGCTGCATCTTTAGCAAAAGCAGTACACATTTAGGGTGTCTCTCCCAAAAAATCAGCACACTGGCAAAGAGATGACAAGCAATGGCATAGTTTTTTTTTTTTTTTAATTCTAGGCAGTAAAACACAAACAAACAAATGAAAAAGCTGTCATGAAAATTTAAAACCACAGATTTAGGATATGCAGTTACACTATCTGTAAATTCTAGGAAATCTTTTTTTTTTTTTAATTTTTATTGCATTATAGGTTTTGGGGTACATGGGCAGAACGTGCAAGATAGTTGCATAGGTAATCTTAATCTGAAAAATTAAATTCGAAAATGTCTGTCATTGGGATCTTTCATGTCCTGACAGGAAGAGAAGAATGAGATAGAGAAATTCATTCATTCAGGCACAAAGGATTTCCTGATTACATTTACTCAAAAAATTGCTCTGCAGGTTCCCAGATACTTCGGACCTTCAATTGCCCTCTCACTCAATCTCTCTATAAATTTGTATGACTTTGATCATTTATGTGCAATCATAAAACATGGTGTTTATTCATGACATAGGGAAACAATTGCATAGTTTACAGAAAAGAGACATTCTCTAGATGCTCCCTCATTACCAGGATACTTACTACCTTCAAATACAGAGACAAGACTGAGACCTACTTTCTTTCAGTTCATATTTCTTTCCTTACAAATTAATTGCATTTAAAGAAACTCTGTCAATTTGTATATTCAAAAATTTCCTATAACTGTACATAACATGTCTCTAACCCTGAATTTAGCCTTTATGATGAACATAAAATGTTTCAGAGAACATAATTCCTGGTGAAAATGACAATAATTTTTTAAGAAGCAGTTCCAGGGTTATTTAAAGAAAAATGGTTTATGTAACATTTAATTTAATACCCATCTATTGTAAATGCTTTAGTGCCAACTCCAGTGAAATGACATTAATCTTTTATGAGCTCTAGGTGATATATAATAAAAATAACATCATACAGATTCATAATAGTACATGCAATTATAGTATCATGTTATTTTATATATGAACTGAACTAAGAGAATTTATGTGACAATAAGATGAAGCAGATTGATTACATATATAACTTAAATTTCACTGTAAGATAATCTGAAAAAGTCACAGTCTTCATTCATCTAGTAATGTTTTAATCTCTAATATGTGCCAGACACTGTGCTAAGCAGCCAGAGACAATCTTCCTAAGTAAGCTATTACTTGTTTCTTTTGCATTTTTTTAGTAAGCATATGATTCTGAAATGTCACTAAGATAATTTTAGTATTATTTCAGACCTTCTAAAGAGGGGATGGGGTGACTATGGGTTCATCATCATGCATTCTTGCATATTCAAACATTAGTAGAAAAGTCACAATCTGGAAAGCAAGTGCATGCTGCCTGGGTGTATATTACAGAGTGATATTTTCATTTCCACGCCATAGTGTGATGTTGTGATGAGGTTTCGTGGGCTAGGCATTTTCAATCGTTGTTACAAAGGTCAAATTTGGTTGACTCAAGGAGATTTTGAAGGACTTCATTTGAACAACATATCCACAATAATTCTGTGATGTGTCACCTAAGACTATTCCAAGCACTCAAGTTAAGGCGGAAGTACAGTTGGAGAATCTGAGATAAGACTGAAATGTTGCTCTTACACTTGCTGGTTGTATTAATTTCATGGCTGTATTAATTTGTGAGACTGTAACAAATTAGCACAATGTATGTTTTAAGATAACACAAATTTATTTTCTTAAATTTCTGGAGGTTAATAGTGGGAAAAAAAGCTGGGGGACAGAGGGAGGAGTTACAAAGCTAAAATCAAAGTGATAGCAGAGTGATCATTAAAGCCTCTAAAAGTCAAGCACATGATTATAATAGACCACCCGATGGATAGATAAATAAAATGATGATAAATGATAGAACGCAGTGTGTGTATGTGTATGCATACATTATTACTAATGTAAAAAGCCTAGAGGCCCTTTTTGGAGGCTCTAGGAAAGACTCTGTTTCCTTTTCCAGCTTCTAAAGGATATCTACATTCCTTAGTCCCTTCCTTCAAAACAAGCAGTCTAATATCATTGCATTTCTCTCTCTCTCTGTCTCCTGTTCTTCTGTCATTCTGTTATCACATTGTCCTTCTTCAAAGAACCTCTTTCTCTGACTCTGGCTTTCCTATTTCTCTCTTATGAGAATCCTTGTGATTCCATTGTATACATTCAGATTATCCAAGATAATCAGCCTATGTCAAGATCGTACATCATATCTGATATGGTTTGGCTGTGTTCTCATCTAAATCTGATCTTGATTTGTAGTTCCCATAATCCCCACATGTCATGGGAGGGACCAGGTAGAGATAATTGAATCATGGTGGTAGTTTCTTCCATCCTGTTCTCCTGATAGTAGCTGGTTCTTATGAAATCTGATGGTTTTATAAAGGGATTCTCCCTTTGATGGGCACTCATTCTTCTCCATGCTGCCACCATGTGAAGGACATATTTACTTTCCCATCTGCCATGATTGTAAGTTTTCTGTGGCCTCCCAAAGCATGCTGAACTGTGAGTCAATTATATCTCTTTTCTTTATAAATTACCCAGTCTTGGGTATATCTTTATTAGTAGTGCAATTATGGACTAATACAATATCTTTTGCTTTTTTCCTTGCAAGGTAATAGTCATAGATTCAAGTATTAGAATGTGGACATCTTTAGGGGCCATTATTTAGCATACCACATTGTGTGAACTAGGAGAAGTTACTTAAGTTTTTGTGGTCTTAATTTCCTCATCAATAAAATGAGTTATTAACAGCACTTATGTCCTGACTAAAATGAGGGTGTGTGTGTATGTGTATATATGTATGTATATAACTGTATGTATATTGAGTATGTATATACACACATATTCATCACTGTGTTCTATCATTTATCATCATTTTAATTATACATCTACCTGGCTGTCTACCATAGTACTGTGCTTGAGTTATAGTTATTCATGAATATGTATTTTAGCCTCTGAAAAAATTATATTAAGTACTATTAATAACAATGATATTGTTAGCATCCTAAGCACTTAATTGCTCCTTATTTAATTTTATTTATTGTTCATCTCCTATGCCCAGTCCCATCCATCTCCACCACTCCTTATATGTTTAATATCCTTAAGTTTATACATACCCTTGAGAAACATGTAGTGGTGCTTTGAGAGTAATTTGTTTTTAATTAATATAAATGGCATTTTTCTACCATATTTATTATCCTGCTTACATTGTCCACACAGTCAGTTGTTAGAGAGCTCTAATTAAAAACACAGTCTTTGAAATGTTATAACAAGAGTTTGTAATGGTGCTAACCCCTAAGATTCATGTGATGCTGAAAAAATTGCTAGCTTTTATGTTTCTCAGTGTTTCTATGTTATTACCTCAGATCACATCTCCAATATTTATTATGTTCTTTTTCTCCTGGTGATAGACATTTAAGGCTTCTCTAACTCAGGTGTACCACAAACAAAACTATAATGAAGTTGTTTATACATATTCCATTATGGAACGTGCTTTAACTATTATGAGAGTGAGACATCTTGGTCTTTAATTTATGAACATACTTAGTTTCAATAACCAATGACAATTTGTCTTCATGTTTTCATAAACAATATATATTCAAATGCACAATCTTTTTATGTCCTAATCAATTCTTGATTATATGACCCTTTACCTTCTGCCAAAGTGAGAGGTATACATTGATGATATATCTTATTTTAAATTTGGACTTCACTTACTTCTTGGTTATTTTAGTATTTAGTAAAGTATTTGTTAACAATTCAAGTGTCTACTTCTGAAATTTGAGTGCTTTTGTTCATTTCTCTTCAGGTTTTCTTTGATGTTGTTTTGTAGTGTTTAATATTTTTACATGATATATTCACAATTTTGATATCAATGTCCTCTCAGTGCCTTTTATTCATGTTGGCCATTGTGTCATTTGAATTCATCTTCCTCTGCGTACTTTTTCTTATTTTGACTTTAACACAGTTGTGGCTTGTCATAGGGCCAAACATTTTTCCATGTTATCAAAATTGACCTTTTTCTGTAATAACAATACATTATTATTTCTTTTTTTGAGACAGACTCTCACTGGGTCGCTCAGTCTGGAGTGCAGTGTTACAATCTCTGCTCCACTCACTGCAACCTCCGCCTCCAGGCTTCAAGGACTTCTTATGCTTCAGCCTGCCAAGTAGCTGGGATTACAGGCACCCACCACCATGCCCAGGGCTAAATTTTGTATTTTTAGTAGAGATAGGGTTTTGACAGGTTGGCCAGGCTGGTCTGGAACTCCTGCCCTCAAGTGGCCCACCCACCTCTATCTCCCTAAGTCCTGGAATTACAGGCAAGAGCCACTGTACCTGGCCTAAAAATTTAAGGAGGAAACAACCAATAATAAACCACCACTACCAGAAGAATAAAGAAAAACAAATTCAGCTTCAAGTCTATGAAAAAAGCACTTTTAAGGTACATCACTCCAAAATCTCACTTTTATCTAAAATATATGATGTGCAAAAACAGAATTATATATTAGAAAGTATCTATTGTATTTCCATGTAATATAAGAAGACACTTATTCACTCCATTAATTAAGAAGAAGTTATTTAGTGGACTCAATAGAACGTAGGAAAGATTGCATTAAAAGAAAATAATGATTGTCAAAGTAAAAACCACACTAGGAGTAATAAGAGTAGAACTGACACTGTAGAAAACCCAATTAGAAATTCACAAACACACTTAAAATACCCTCAAAACACAAAAGGGGAAAGTGGAGAAATGCAATTCAAGAGATAATGAAAAAAATGATATGAGAACCAGATCTTAGAAATTCAGCATAAATATAATAGATGCTTGAAAAGCAAAGAATACTCCTAACGAATGAGTCAATAATCAGAGCAACACACCTAGGGAAAATAGTTGTAAATTTTGAAAAATGACTATAATATTTTAAGAAAATTTCAGGAAAAGATACATTAATATATATAAATACATACATATACTTATGTATATATACACATTTATCTATATACATATAGTTATTTTAATCTTGCAATATCCAAAGAAAAATAAAAAGACATGATTGCAGAATAAAAATACATTTTTTCTTACTTTTTCTGAATATTAATAGACAGAAAACAATAAATATATCTACAACATTCTTAAAGACAATTCTATAACTGTTCTAAGACGTAGTAAACATATTGAAGATTTATTTCAAATATTATCAAAATAATCATAATTTATACAGACTATTATTTAGCACACACACAAAAATGCAACTTGAATCCAATTTATTTAAATGAAGTAGCCAATCTAATCATGACACATAATCAGGAAAATTGTAGGAAGGGGTAATTATATAAAGTTCACAGTCATATATGAATATAGGCGAAATATATTTCTAAACACTAAAACTGAGAGTCTCTATCATTAATTATTTCCATTTAAACCTCAATGGGAAAATATATTTCTTGCTGGTTATTTGGAAGTTTAGCCTTATATATCAATTTCCAAAATTCATCTGTTAGAATAAAAAAGCAAAATTAAATCAATAAGAAATACTTAAAGGGATAGATTATCTTTTAATTTAGTATCCATGTATATTAAATATTCTCCATGCAATGTAATAGTTAGTAATTATTAACACTGTAAAAAAATAATAAAATAAGAAGCCACAAACCCAACACCCAACTCAATGCACAGTGTTATAACATCGAGGTTCCCTCTGTGCTCCAAACTTCCAGACTCTTACCTTGTGCCAACTATAGAAGTAACAATTATTCTGTAACTTATTTTTTATTCCTTGCTTTTCCTTACAATGTGACCACATAATACATGTCTCTAACAAAGTTTTAAGAATTGTTTAATTTAAAATGTATTGAAATAAAATACTATACTCTAAGAATGCTTCAAATATATGGATTTTTTTTTCACTGAATGCAGTTTCTAAGATAAATCTAAAGTGATGAGTGTAGACATAGTTATTTTCTGTATAATTTGATTTTTTATTGATGGCATCACAATGCATTTGTTCATTGTCCTATAGACACACATTTGCAATTACTAAGAATGACAAATTGAGCATTATTATACATATGTATTGTTGTAAATATGGAAGAGTTAATGTACTTAAAATGACAATGAATTGCTCCTCTTAACGTTTACTCTGGTGTGTGTGTGTGTGTGTGTGTGTGTGTGTGTGTGTATCTATCCTTAAAGTTGTTTTCAAAAACTGTTGTACAGTTGGCCCTCTGTATCTATGCGTTCTGCATCTGCAGATTCTTCAACCCTTTAATCAAAAATAGTTGAAACGATAGTAACAATAAAACAATAAAAATAATACAAATATAATACAGTATAACTATTTATCTAATATTTTATATGAAGATAAATAGTTTCCCTCACTATATCTTGACTAAAACATCTATTTTGCCACCCAATTTTGCTTTAGTATTTACTGAAACATTTGAGAAATAACTCTTATTTTCTTTTATGACATTTTTCTTATGACCTTTTTCTAACTCTACCCATAAGTGAAAATAACATTCAAGGACAGAATTGAAAATAATGAATAAAATGAGTATGTAAAATCAACCATCATAGATTCTACAAAGTTTAAAAGAAAAACAGACTGACAAATCAAATAAAATTTTACCAAGTTTTATTGGAATTAGATTTAAAATATCATAAATACCATCAGGATATGCTCAACAAATCATGTAATAGGAATTTAACCTTCATGATTAGAAATTAGTCATTAGTTTCAAGGTTTGTAAACAGTGGAAAAGGGGCCATTTTTAGAATGTCAAGCACCAAGTTTGTAAAATTCACATATTTCTTATATTTAACAAAATAACATATGGTACACAATCTGATATTATGACCTACATTTATGGATAATAGAATTTAAATCATTATAGCTATAATTACACTAGAATTGTTAGTGGAAAAATCACGTGGGTGTCTGTTGTGGAAGAGAGTTGTGTTGTAGGCTGCTCTGCCCTCCTAATAAAACAGTTCTTGGAAAAAAAATGTCAAATATGTGGGGATTTTAGCCTTATTTCAGTATATTCTTCCTGAAAATAAAATACTTTTCTGATTTCAACATTATCAGAATAATGGGAAAATGCAGTAATTTGTTGTTTACAAGAGTGATGTAAAATAGGAATAAAATTCTTATATTGCTTTGGAAGCTCAATTCTCAGAAGTACTAATTGTTAAGAAAAAAAATGAAGTCATAATTTGATGTCCCTTTATTTGTCTGTTTCTAACTCTGGAAAATATCGTTAGAAAACATCTAAATCCTGTAATAATTTGGTTTGTATCTTTTATGTTTTGCCTTAATAGAGTGTATCTTTTCCTAATGTTTTCACTTTGGCTCAACATTACTTGAAGTGCACAAAAGCAAACAGTACTTCAAAATAATACATTTTTCTGAATGCTTAAGCCAAAATTTCTTAGAAGTTCTGCACGTACTTAAGAGGTTGAAGTGGTAGCACTACACCACAAGCATTTAGGAACAAGGCTTTTACATACGTCATCCACTAAGGTATACCATCAGATCCCTGTCCATGCTTTCCGAAGTATATTGGTATTAATATTTTTCATCTCAGTACCTACAAGAATGTTACTAATCAATGTGTAGTAAAGCCTGTTATTTTTGAAACTCATTTATTTAAAAATTCTTGAAACCATCTGTTAAATAATTTGAAACACACTCTGATCTAATTCTCCTTTAAAAAGATATGTCATCAGTTAAAGTTGTCAGAGATCCTTTTGGAGGAATGGGATAATTTTGATTCTTAGACAGCATAGGACATAATGAATATGTCTTTAGAAAGCAAGGAAAAGACTGTCATTTTAGACTGGACCATATTCATAGAGAACACAGAAGTATTGGTAACATTCTTGTGTTAATGCTAATTAACAAGCAGTCATCATGATGTCTTAGGGGCAATGCACTTGAGCAGCATTTTCATAATTGAGCTTCCAACATAACAAAAATGAATGAATTGCAAGTTACAGAGAAAGAGAAATAGGCATAGAGTCAGAAAAAAAATGCAGAAGCAGAAAGACACTGCACAGAGTGTGTCATTGGCAATTATTATTTTTAAAAAAGGAAGAAACTTTTCTGAAAATCAATCTAAGCCATTATAAGTAGGGGGTCTCTATCTCTGTCTGAACTGAATATTGTTTCCTGCTGTTTCTGTCAAGAAAAGAGACATTGTGATTTCCAGTGTAATTTCAAACCTCGTGATATGAGGTTGGCAGTCTGTTCCTTTAGCATGCTGGAAGATCTCACACCTGAATGAAAGGCAATTTCACCTCTGTCATGCGGTGACGCTAGAAGATGTGCTCTTCACAAGGAAGGATAATACAAAATCTTATCTTACAAACACAAAACATTACAAGATGCTTACTGAATCTTAAGTTTAAATTATTGTGTTATGTTATGTCTCCAATGCTTAATTGACAGTCCAGAAAAAAGGATGAGTGGAGAAAATTGGCAGGAAATTTGCCAAATGTAATTAAACTGCTAAATAATTTAAAATAGATACCCAGATAATGACAATAAGAGAAACTATTATTGTATTGTTTTGAAATATTAAAAATAAACTACAATAACTAGCTTTAAAATCAATTAAAATTAGACATATTTCATTATGAGCAAACAACCAGGACTCTAGCAATTCGGTAACTTACTCTACAGAACGACAATCTTTAAAAATCTATTTTAAATTCTTTCTTGATTTGGTTCTCTTTAAGTCTGTTATTGGTGTATAGGAATGCTTGTGATTTTTGCACATTGATTTTATATCCTGAGACTTTGCTGAAGTTGCTTATCAGTTTCAGGAGTTTTTGGGCTGAGGTGATGGGGTCTTCTAGGTATACTATCATGTCGTCTGCAAATAGAGACAATTTGGCTTCCACTTTTCCTATTTGAATACCCTTTATTTCTTTTTCTTGCCCGATTGCTCTGGCTAGAACTTCCAGTACTAAATTGAATAGGAGTGGTGAGAGAGGGCATCCTTGTCTAGTGCTGGATTTCAAAGGGAATGCTTCCAGTTTTTGCCCATTAAGTATGATATTGGCTGTTGGTTTGTCATAAATAGCTTTTATTACTTTGAGATATGTTCCATCAATACCAAGTTTATTGAGGGTTTTTAGCATAAAGGGCTGTTGAATTTTGTCAAATGCCTTCTATGCGTCAATTGAGATTATCATGTGGTTTTTGTTTTTGCTTCTGTTTATGTGGTGAATTACATTTATAGACTTGTGTATGTTGAACCAGCCTTGCATCCCCAGGATGAATCCTACTTGATCATGATGGATAAGTTTTTTAATGTGCTGTTGCAATCGATTTGCCAGTATTTTATTGAAGATTTTTGCATCTATGTTCATCATGGATATTGGCCTGAAGTTTTCTTTTCTTGTTGAGTCTCTGCCGGGTTTTGGTATCAGGATGATGTTGGTCTCATAAAATGATTTGGGAAGGGTTCCCTCTTTTTGAATTATTTGGAATAGTTTCAGAAGGAATGGTACCAGATCCTCTTTGTGTGTCTGGTAGAATTCGGCTGTGAACCCATCTGGACCTGGGCTTTTTTTGTGTGCTAGGCTCTTAATTGCTGCCTCAATTTCAGACCTTGTTATTGGTCTATTCATAGTTTCGGCTTCCTCCTGGTTTAGGCTTGGGAGGACACAGGCGTCCAGGAATTTATCCATTTCTTCCTGGTTTACTAGTTTATGTACATAGAGTTGTTTGTAGTATTCTCTGATGATGGTTTGAATTTCTATGGAATCTGTGGTGATTTCCCCAATTATTGTTTTTTCTTGCATCTATTTGGTTGTTCTCTCTTTTCTTTTTTATCAGTCTGGCTAGTGGTCTGTCTATTTTGTTGCTCTTTTTGAAAACTCAGCTCTTGGATTTATTGATTTTTTGAAGGGTTTTTCTTGTCTCTATCTCCTTCAGTTCTGCTTTGATCTTAGTTATTTCTTGTCTTCGGCTAGGTTTTGAGCTTTTTTTATCTTGCTCCTCTAGCTCTTGTGAATTTATTTAAACAACATTGACTGGCATACTTTTGATACATAAATTTTTATTTATTTATTTTCATATTTTATTTTATTTATTTATTTTTATTGCATTTTAGGTTTTGGGGTACATATGCAGAACGTGCAAGATAGTTGCATAGGTACACACATGGCAGTGTGTTTTGTTGCCTTCCTCCCCTTCACCCACATTTGGCATTTCACCCCAGGCTATCCCTCCCCAGCTCCCGCCCCCTGCTGTCCCTCCCCTATTCCCCCTAATAGACCCCAGTGTGTAGTAACCCATTCCCTGTATCCATGTGTTCTCATTTTTCATCACCTGCCTATGAATGAGAACATGGGGTATTTCATTTTCTGTTCTTGTGTCAGTTTGCTGAGAATGATGTTCTCTAGATTCATCCATGTCCGTACAAAAAATAAAAACTCACCATTTTTGATTGATGCATAATATTCCATGGTGTATATGTGCCACATTTTCCATATTATCCAGGAAATTTTCTCCAACCTAGCAAGGCAGGCCAATACTCAAGTCCAGGAAATACAGAGAACACCACAAAGATAATCTGCAAGAAGAGCAACCCTAAGGCATATAACCATCAGATTCACCAGGGTTGAAATGAAGGAGAAAATGCTAAGGGCAGCCAGAGAGAAGGGTCGGGTCACCCACAAAGGGAAGCCCATCAGACTCACAGCAGATCTCTCGGCAGAAACTCTACAAGCCAGAAGAGAGTGGGGGCCAATATTCAACATCCTTAAAGAAAATAACTTTCAACCCAGAATTTAATATACAGCAAAACTGAGCTTCATAAGTGAAGGAAAAATAAAATCTTTTGCCAACAAGCAAGTACTCAGAGATTTTGTCACCACCAGGTCTGCTTTACAAGAGCTCCTGAAAGAGGCACTACACATAGAAAGGAACAACCAGTACCAGCCATTCTAAAAACATACCAAATGCTAAAGAGCATCAACAAAATGAAGAATCTGCATCCACTAATGGGCAAAACAGCCAGCTAGAATCAAAATGGCAGTATCAAATTCATATATAACAATATTAACCCTAAATGTAAATGGGCTAAATGCACCAATCAAAAGACACAGACTGACAAATTGGATAAAAAGCCAAAACCCATCTGTGTGCTGTATCCAGGAAACCCATCTCACATGCAAGGATACACAAAGGCTCAAAATAAAGGGATGGAGGAAGATTTACCAAGCAAATAGAGAGCAAAAAAAAAGCAGTAGTTGCAATTCTCATCTCTGATAAAATAGACTTTAAAGCAACAAAGATCAAAAGAGACAAAGAAGGTCATTACATAATGGTAAAAGGATCAATACAGCAAGAAGAGCTAACGGTCCTAAATATATATGGACCCAATACAGGAGCACCCAGATATATAAGGCAAGTTCTTAACGACTTACAAAGAGACTTAGACTCCCACACAATAATAGTGGGAGACTTTAACACTCCACTGTCAATATTAGACAGATCAACCAGACAGAAAATTAACAAGGATATCCAGGGCTTGAACTCGGACCTGGAACAAGCAAACTGATAGACATTTACAGATCTCTCCATAAATTTTTAAAATATAAGATTATGGATACTTTGTTTTAGTATTTCAAATTTTCAACTCAAATTTCAAGTAAATGTCCAGAGATTCCCTTCCTAGTTATGTGTCCCAAATAATTGAAAACAGGGACTCAAACAGGTACTTGTACACCAATGCTCATGTGACATTTCTTAAAATCACCACATGTCTGTTTTTGACACAACCAAATAGTCCAATAGATGCATAGATACAAAAATGTAGCATATCCATATAATAAGATGTTATTTAGCTGTAAAAATAAATAAAGTTCTGATACATATTATGAAAATCTGATACGTACTAAAAATCTCTTCAGTAAAATGAATTAAGACTTGAAGAATAAATATTGGATTATTTAGCTTATGTTGGCAATCTAGCGGACAAATTTTAAACAAAGAGAGTAGCATAGAGGTTACCTGGGGCAAAAGTTAGGGAAAAAATGGGGACCCACTGCTTAGTGAATTTAGCATTTCTGTTTAGGATGTTTAAAAATTTATGGAAATCCATAGTGGTAATGGTTTAGCAACATTGTAAATACATTTAATGTCTTCAAATTGCACACTCAAGATTAAAATGGACAATTTTACATAATTTATTCTTTACTGCAAAAACAACTAAAAAAGTATACACTGCAAAGTCTTCCTCCTTTCACAATTGAGGAACAATTCCTATTATTTTCTCCTAAAGCCTTCCCAGAGTTTCTTTCTACTTTTAATTAATAATTTAAATTTTATCATTTTTTAACATTAAGGATGTAATAAATGGTGCCAATTTCAGCAACAACAAAAAAATGAAGATCCTAAGGTACACAACAAACTATACTAATAAGCTGGTTCAAATCAAGACTTAGAAACCACATAGTGCATGATACAGGAGGGACCTAATATAGATAAAGTCTATTTAGTGCCCTGGAGCTGAAGGAGAATACCTATGGAAGGGCAACTTTGAAAGTGCCTCCTACTGCCCCTCTAACCACCACCACCCACACTCTTGTAGGCTGGTGTCCAGACTTTATTGGAGAAGGTTTAGTTTTACCTATTGGATATCAGAAATATTCACCAATTTGACTAGGCCAAAAATTAGCCTGAAGTCACTGGACAGGAGAAAGCAACACTCGAGATAGTAGTAGAGGTGTAGTTCAACAGCAACTGATGGCACAGGCAGCAAGTGGATGTCAGAGATATACAGAAGACTTCAAGAGGCCAAGGTGGAAAGAAAGCCTTTTAGGCACTGGTTTCCATGTTGAGAGGACAACATAAAGGTGACCACTGAGCCACACGAGGTTACACTTTCACCAAGAGGCTATGTTTTCTGGCCAACACCAAAGCTGGAGTTGAGCTTCTACTGATATCTTTAGCCTGCACTGTTGACTCAACAGGGAAACCTAAGGAGAGCCCTATCTCTCTACTGAGAATTCTGAATAGTGAGTTCATGCTCAAATACAAATGCTTAAAGAGATTCTGTGTATTATGAGAAAGAGAGAGAACAGAAGAGAGAGAGAGAGTATAAATTTGGAGCTAAGAGGCAACAAATTAACACGTAGGGCAGATACTATGATTAAACTTCCTACACTCAACACAAATTCAACTTAAACTTTGGGAGAGTGGAAGGAGAAGGATAGGTTGTCTAGTTTTAGAATTTACAGAAAAGGTGATTCCTTTTTGGTAGCAGATTTAAGCGAGTGTGGTGTTTTGGGACTGATTATGCATATCATTGCAGTGATGCCAAGCAAGGGAAACAAGTCAAAATAGATGTCAGGCTCTCCCCAAATTATGTTCAATTAGTTTCCCCTCTTTTCAAGGGAAATAATTGGGAATAAATGATATATAGATCAAGACTGATTGGTGTGACTCATTTCCTCTCCTCTGTGACATATTGAAGTAGAAGAATCAGTTTTCTTCCCACTGACTTCAACTACCTTGAAGTCCACATGAGAAATGAATTCATGTGCCAAACTTTCTTTGCCCTCAACATAAGTATAGCTTTACAAACTCAGAGTTGTTTTATAAATCACGTTCATGACTGAAATGACAAGGAATAGCATTTATGCACAGAATTAATAATCTTAATTAATATATAGTATGAGAGTTCCAGTTAACTTTTTTTCCTGTTTCCATAGAAGGTCAGATTCGTAATTATAATTCCAGGTAGCAACAGAAGCTGTTGGGTGTAATTATTAATTGTTCCTTATATTATAATAAAATGCCTATACATCAGTTGCCCTCTCTGAAAATTTGGTATGGAGATACAAGCAGCAATTTATGACATAGAAAAAATATATTAGAGGGCTGGGAGTGGTGGCTCACACCTGTAATCCCAGCACTTTGGGAGGCCAAGGCGGGTGGATCACAAGGTCGAGAGATCGAGACCATCGTGGTCAACATGGTGAAACCCTGTCTCTACTAAAAATACAAAAAATTAGCTGGGCATGGTGGTGCATGCCTGTAATCTCAGCTACTCAGGAGGCTGAGGCAGGAGAATTGCCTGAACCTGGGAGGCAGAGGCTGTGGTGAGCCGAGATCATGCCATTGCACTCCAGCCTGGGTAACAAGAGCAAAACTCCATCTCAAAAAAAAATATATATATATATATATATATATATATATATATATATATATGAAATGGGAAGACAATCCAAGTGAACAAGTTGCCTAAATTTTAGAGATTAAAAATGGTATGAATTGTTTGCTCATTTTAAAGCAGTTTTTAATTAGTATTTACATATAATAAGTGTGTTATTCAATGTCTTTAGTAAATGTATAAAGCTATGTAACCAAAACCACCATCTAGTTTTAAATCATTTCTGTTGCCCCCAAATGTTCTTTTGTGTCTACCTTAAGCCAATCTTCATGCTCACCCTCAACCTAAGGCAGGTACTGATCTCCTGTCTTTACAGGTTTGCCTTTCCAGGAAATTCCTTATAAATATAATAAGTCTTTTGTTTCTGCTTTCTTTCATTCAGTGTAAGAATTTTGAGGTTTTTCTGTGTTAGATGGATATATCTTTAGTTTGTTACTTTTTATTACTGATTAGTGCACCACTGCATAGATATGCAACATTTTGTTTATTCATTCACATTTGACAGTCACATGGATTATTTCCTGGGTGTTTTGTTGCTATTATCAGTTATCATGCTGTGAATATGCACCTACATGCCTTTGTGTGGATATATATTCCTTTCTCCTGAAAAGACATCTGAGAGTGAACTTGTAGGTTCATAAGGTTGGTATATGCATAATCTTTTAGAAAACTGCCAAAACAGTATTCAAAGTGGCCCAAACTTTTACATTCCCACAAGCAATATTCAAGGTTTTCAATTTCTCCAGACAGTCTCCAAACCTTATTGTTCGTGTTTTTGAATAAATATTGCCATTCTAGTTTTCCTAGTGTTATCTCAACGTGTATATGGGAGAAGAGGAGTGGTGTGGAGGATAATAACAGCTTTATTGAGATAGTCGATATTAAACAATTTATACTTTTAAATATGCTTTAATATATTAACAAAGTCGTACAACCATCACCCCTACTATAGTTTAGAACACTTTATTTTACTCCCCCAAAAAACCCTTTACCCATTAGCTATCACTTCTACCAAACAGCACAACCCCAATTTCTTTGAGGACAAGGTCCTTACTGCTCATCCTGGCACCAGCCAGATGCTCCAGGAATGAGGTCATGTGTGCTGTTGGCCACACAGAAGGCCAAGAGTGGGCAATGGATATTGGGATCATATCAGAGACCCATCACCTCTTTCTTCATCAAAGAATGTCTTGTTATAAGTGTTCATTCAGTTCCAGAGTTCCTAAACGATTAATTCCAATTACTCTTTCCAGTAAAATCATGTTTCTCTTGGGGGTGCAGGTGACACACCCAACTTTAAGAGCTTCTTAGTCTCTCATTTTGCATGGTTTTTTAAAATCCTTTCAATTGCTTACATTCTAGAGTGAAGAAGATTTAGTTCTACATTCCCAATATACAGGCCATTTCCTAGAAAATCTTCAGGATTTAAACATAAACTGGCATCGAGGAGCAAAATTCAAATCAAGGATCCCAAATTTTGGGGGAAGGTAATGGTGTTAGGATTACTAGGTGACAGCACTGCAGCTTTTAATCCCATGAAGCCAGTGTAAATAGTAAGAGCAACATTGGCTGGTGCTGTCAGGAACATGGTTGAAGAGTTTGTGTAGTAATAAAAAAAAAGTGTATCAAGTGTCAAGATGAGCTAATACAGTACTTCATATCAATGAATATGGGTGTGGTGAAGGGCAGGAAACACTGTCTTATGATATTTTAGTAGGATGATCACAATTAACTTTTTCCAAAACTTAGTGGACAGCCACCAAGATAGGTAAATACTAGCTGATATTTACAGGCAGTGATGTAGAAATTATTGGGCATCTTTCTGGAATGTATAACAAGTGTGCCTTTTTTCTTCTTAAAAATTAATCCCATTCAGCACTACAGTCTGAATTTTGAAACATGAAGTCAGATAAAGTCAATATGGTTTTAATAGTTCATTTTTATGCTTCTGGTAAAGGCATACCTGAGACTGGGCAATTTACAAAAGAAAGGGGTTTATTGTATTTACAGTGCCATATGGCTGTGGAGGCCTCACAATCATGGTGGAAAGTGAAAAGCACTTCTCATATGGGCAGACAAGAGAAGAGAGCTTGTACTGAGAAACTCCCCTTTTTAAAACCATAAGGGGATCTTGTGAGACACATTCACTATCACGATAAGAATATGGGAAAGACCCACGCCTATGATTCATTTACCTCCAGGCAGGTCCCTCCCACAACACATGGTAATTGCAGGAGTTGCAATTCAGGATGAGATTTGGGTGAGGGCACAGCCAAACCATATCAGTGGTTAAGAACTTCAGAGTAAGCACACCTCTAGGGGATGCTGTTCATGTCATAATAATTATTCAATACTTATTACAGTATTTTTTTAAACAGATAGCTACAAAGTATCAGAAAATCTATGTAGTTAATTTTATCCCTGTAATTCATGTGGGGTAAGCAAGATGCTGCCCAGTGAAAAAGGTTTTGCCAAATGATTATAATAGTCATGGATAGATAATGATAGATAATACCAAATCCTCTGTCCCAAATTGTGCTTCTTTGTGCTGTGAGCAATTGCATCTAAGGCTAAGAATGGAACACTAGTAGTGAAATTTGTCTTGAGTCCACAGATCTGTTAGACCCCCTCACACTCTCTCTGAGGTTCAATCACAGAGTACGTTAATTTTATCAATGAAAACATAAAAACTACTGGGGGAGGAAGCCACCCTTAAAAGATGCATAACATCTCATGAGCTTGGAAAAGAAATACATGTCTAAGGTATTATTAGGAAAACAAAAATAGTGCTGTTGCAATTGGCTTGCCAGTATTTTATTGAAGATTTAAAAAATAAATAACTAAATAAATAAAGGAGGTAACTAAAAAAGACACACAAATATGAAAGATTGTTTCTGAGAATCAAGGTTCTTCTGAGATTCAAAGAAGACAGTTCACAGAGAAACATGTTTTTCTTCAACTCAGAATGAGAGAAATATTGAAAAGGAAAATGGAAATTAAGAACACAAGCTAATTATGTCAAAAGAAGAAAGAAAATTTTTAGTAGAAAGATAAAAGTCGCAAAGATCAGTTTAGATAAATATGAAAAGGAATAGGAAATACCCTTCACTGCTCTTGTCCATGGATCTAATGAACACAGAAATCTTATTTTAATTGATAAAAGATGAATGAGGCCTAAAATATATTTAACAAAAAGAGAGAAAAAAAATTACAGAGTTTATGGAACTATCTCTCTCTAAGAGGATATAAGTTCAGAAAATTATTTAGAGTCCTTACCTTAACAGATAAGAGAAAACCAATAAACAATTTTGGGAAAAAACCCTTGTGTAACTGGAAACCTGTATTGTGTAGACATATAGGAATGGAAGCCTAGGAAAACCTGGATTCAAGTAGTGGTTTTAAAATATGTTTCAGTACTTTTAAGATGCTATGAAATTATATCCACAGATTTATTTAGTAAGTTTCCTAAAGGAACACATAGAGAAGATGATGCATGCAAACGGGACCAAGAACAATAACAAAATAATCAAGAGCACATTTTGAATGAATGAGAGGGTAGAATTGTTTTATCCAGAGAGGTGATGATTGACAGAATTTGAGCAATGGATAATTTAGACAGATGAAGAAATTATTATATTCATAAATATGTATTACTGAGGACTGAACAAGACCATTTTTGGATAATTATTTTAGAAAAGAAAAAAGACTGATATACTTTATACCTGTAAATGTGATGTCATGGAAGGGGACTGCTTGACTACTTAATAAGTAAAAATTATCTATCTATCAGAGATCTATCTATTCATCCATCCATTTGTCTATCTATACAATTTGGTTTGCTCAAGAGGAGACAAGAACCTAGAAGAGGCAAGAAAACAAAATACACCCCATGTATCAAGTGAAAAACATTTGAAGAAAAGAACATTTCTGCTGCCGTAGGTCCAAGAGTTAGAAAATTCAAAACCAGAAAGAGTACATTTTGAAGAATGACAATTAAAAGAGATCAGATTGATTCTAACTGGGTCCCTAAATATTACCTGAAACAAGCAACAGGTGTTTCAATTGGGAATTCTTTGAAATGTCCTTAGACACCTGAGTTAAATGTGGAGGCAAGGGCAAAACCATCGCAGGGTGAGGGTTCAAATGTTTTAGGAATTCTGCCGAAGACAAAGCAGCCACTGTGACAATAGGATTAAAGTGCTTGGGAATATTTCTGGAAGTGGAAAAATAAATAGAATGGCAATGGAATGAGGGAAGTAATGAGAAAGATTAAGTAAATCAATTAGAATTACACAGTTTTCTTTATAGATGTAGCTTACCCTTTTCAAACAAATGGATGGAAGCTGGGTTAGTAAACAGGGCTAACACCCAATTTCAGGATCTGCTTGTTAGTAAAACAGGGTTAAAAAAGAAATATTGGAATATAATGTGTTGAAATATTCAGAGTAGATTAATTGAGGAAGGAGTAAAAATTAATTAATGACTCTAACAGAGGCAGCATAATTACACATTTTAAAAGATGTCTGCAATGCTAACAACTCATACAAGTATCTATATGCCTTGGGAATTTTAAAATTTATTTCAAATGCTGCATATATCTACCTTGCTTCTCTATTAATGAGTGATTATTACCTAGTGATTTTCAATGGGCTATAATCTGAACACAAAAATCTCTCTTCCAAGCTTAAATAATTTTTGAAAATTACTTGTCAAAAATAAAGTGAAAGCCTAGTTTAGAACAAAATATGTTTCATATAGTCAAAGGAGACTGTACCACTATGTCTGTTATTTCAACTACAAGGGGAAAATATTTCTCCCAAATTAACCAATAATTTATATAAAAATTTTCATAGCACAAACACTTGTTTCCTAATTGTAATTGTTACTGTGCATCTGTGTTCATTTGTATTAATTTCCAAATCTTTCTAAATAAAAAGCTACATGATTTATCCATGGTTATTATCTGAAATTGGAAAGAAAATAAATACAAACCATTCTTAATTCATCACCTAGAGTTATTACTAATATAGTTATTATTTTATATGAAGTTAAAATGTTTTTTTAAGACCCTTGAAATCTTGTCTTCGATCTGTGAATTACACTTGTAAACCCAAATTAAAATTCCAAGCCCCCCAACCCACTGGATGGACCCCCCACTCAGGGTCAAAGAGATCCCAAGAAAACTGAAGAAGTAGTTCAGGCCTTGATGAGAAAAGGGGTTTGAACATGCCTGTTATAACTCCTCTCTTTGACTGTTAGACACAATTGACCAACATTAACATTAAAATAGAGATCCTCACACCTGTAATCCCAGCACTTTGGGAGGCCGAGGCAGTGGATCACGAGATCAAGAGATCGAGACCATCCTGGTCAACATGGTGAAACCTCATCTCTACTAAACATACAAAAAATTAGCTGGGCATGGTGGCGCGTGCCTGTAATCCCAGCTACTCAGGAGGCTGAGGCAGGAGAATTGCCTGAACCCAGGAGGCGGAGGTTGTGGTGAGCCGAGATCGTGCCATTGCACTCCAGCCTGGGTAACAAAAGCGAAACTCCATCTCAAAAAATAAAATAAAATAGAGATCAAAGATCATAAGACTGACAAAACTGACTCTTAGCAATAGGATGCCTGACTCCAACCTGACTCTATTGTGGCATCACATAACAGATGGTAGGTCCAGGAATGTATTTTATTCTAAAGTATATTTTTCTTTGACACATTTTGAAATGGCCATGCAAAGTTGTCTTTGGTGGGGGAAATTTGCATTCTGCAGAGAATCTATTTCCCTTACTAGGTCTTTTCTATAGAAAAGAAAAGACTGTTATGTATTCTAAGGTCCTATAAGATGCATTTACCATCTATTCTCTCTGAAGTCTATTACATACAGGCTTTATATATACAACAAGAATTCTTTGGTTTCCATAACCCCTTATATTATAATTCAAGCATTTCTTTAAGCTGACTTCAACTTTTTTGGGGAAAGCTTAACTCTTTCAAACAATTACCACTAGAAATCTTTAAATTCACCTAGAAGCTAGAACCTGTCTCCACTTTCGAGATGTCCCACCTTTCTAGGATGAACCAATTTATACCTTACATATATTGATTTATAGGTTTGTGTGTAACTTCTGTCTCCCTAAAATGTATAAAACCAAGGTATAACACAAACGCCTTGGCACATTCTCTCAGTACCTACTGAGGTTGTATCATAGGTCATGGACACTCATATTTGGCTCTGAATAATTTGCAGAGCCTCTTAAAATATTTTGCAGTTTGCCTTTTTTCATCAATGCTCTGAACCATAGTTTTAATTCCCATGGCCAACATTGTCTCTGTGTCTTGTTTCATCTACCACACAGTATTTTTGTTCTAAAATTTAATTTCTGTCCTACAGTTTTTAGCCCAGATTTGAGAATCAGGCCTATCAGCAAGTCCTTTCCAATGATTTCAGCAAGAAAACTTAGACTTCAGTAGTCTCTCTCAAAGGATTTGTCCATGTGGTAGTGAGAGTAGTTGTAAAATGGGTAGCTAAAGTTGTTTTCTATCTTAGCAGTGTAAATGGATTTAATTTCAGTATTATGTAGTTTGATTCATAAAGTTCATTAGAGAATGAGTATCAGGGCTCTCTAAAGGAGCAAAACTAATAGGAAATATGTAGATATGAAGGGGAGTTGATTAGGGGAACTGACCCACAGGATCACAAGGTGAAATCCCTCAATAAGCTATCTGCAAGCTGAGGAGCAAGGAAGTCAGTCCGAGTCCCAAAACTCAAAAGTAGTGAAGCCAACAGTGCAGCCTTCAGTCTGCAGCCAAAGGCCGGAGATCCCCAGGCAAACCACTGGTGTAAGTCCAAGAGTGCAAAAGCTCGATAACTTGGCGTCCCATGTTCAAAGATGGGAAGCATCGAGAATAATAATAATAAAAAAAAAGAAGGTCGGGAGACTCAGAAAATCTAGTCCTTTCAACTTCTTCTGCCTGCTTTATACTAGCTGTGCTGGCAGCTGAGTAAATAGACGGTGCCCACCCAATTTGAGGGTGGGTCTGCCTCTCCCCAGTCCACTGAGTCACATGTTAATCTTCTTTGGCAACATCCTCACAGGCACATCCAGGAACAATACTTCGCATTCTTCAATCCAATCAAGTTGATATTAATCAGTATTAACTGTAACAATGAGGAATGGTGTTAGGCATGTAATAAATATTATCCTTAAATGTCCTTATTATTTTTTTCTTTCACATTTAGATATTCTTTTTTTTTTTTTTTTTTTTAGGGAAAGCGATGGAAGGTGCTGGAGGGCTGGTGTGTAAGTTGGGGACAGATTATGAGATGACCATGCACTTTTCTTTTTTTTTAAAGGAGAGAAGAAGAGGAAGAAAGAGGAAGAAAAAGAGGGAGAGAGAACAGGAATATTGCTTTATTCTATGAATGGGTATTAATAATGGCCAATCAATATTTTGTGTATTTAAAGTGGAGAATGCATATTTTGTGTATTTAAAGTGGAGAGCTCTATAAATACTTATTAAGTTTACTTGTTCCGGATCTGAGTTCAAGCTCTGGATATCCTTATTAATTTTCTGTCTCGTTGAGTCTAAATCTCTTTATGGGTCTTATGTATCTGTGTGTTAGAATCCTTAGCTCTTATTATTGCATTGATCCTTATACCACTGTATCTTTGTTGCCTTGAAATCTGTTTTATCAAATGCATGAATTGCAACTCCTGCTTTTTGTTTATTTATTTATTTATGCTCTCCATTTGGTTGGTAAATCTTTCTCCAACCCTTTGTTTTGAGTCTTTGTGTATCTTTGGATATAAAATGGGTCTGGATGCAGCACACCGTTAGGTTTTGGCTGTATCTTTTGATTGGGGGATTTAGTCAATTTAAATTTAGGGTTACTGACATTTGATGTTAACTGGCTATTCTTAAATGTCCTTAAAACCCTTGTTTTAATATTTATTTTAGTCATGCTCCAGCTGTGAGCCTCTCCCTGGCTTCTCTCATTCAACCTCCCCTCACCTTCAGTTCAAGTGATGGTCTTAGGCTCCTGTGTTCCTAAATATCTGTATAACATTTTTTAAAATTTAATTTATCTTTTATTCAATATGAGGAGTTTACATTGTAAAGAGTTTTGCTCTTCTCTTTTGTCCTCTCGGTTTCTCCCAATTCCAATGTCTTCAGATTTCTCTCTTCTGCCAGTGATAGATTTATCTGAACATCTTCCTCAGTTCTCTACTAAGGCGAATTTCCATATCAGCTATTAAAACATTTATTACCATCGTGATAGGGATACATAAAAAATGATGTCTTATGTGTCTTTTTTTTTTTTTTAACTCGACTATACATTAGGAAACATCTCCACAACCATACAGCCACATATATCTACAGTAATGTAGGGCAGGGCAAACATCCAGCAAGATGTAAAGGCGATCACAAACATAAGCTTTTCTTGAGATTGAGATCAGATGAGCTTCATTTTCGGCATCATTATGAGTTTCATAAAAACAAGAAAACATTAACACAAATGTGTGCTAAATATTGACATCTAGCTTTTTATTAAAAATTGCTTTATAATGTATTATATTATAAAAGAGTATGCTAATACTGTTATCAGTCCGTCACATATAAAATTGGTCTGTAGTTCAGGATTTGACTTTCACAGGATTATATGGAGATGTATTTGTTTTATGTTTATTCTCTATAGACAAACATAGGTACTTCATGTAAAACTGATGTATCTTTCATAATTCTTTCTTTTTTTATTAATTTTTCATTAATTACAAAGCAAGTTATTTGTATAAATCATGTTAAGAAAAAATTAAAACAGACATCGTTTAGATTTAGCTCTTGCTGCCTCACTCTGTTTTCCAGAGACAATATTATTTGGAAAAAATAGAAAGAAAATAACTGCTGTATAACTCAATTTCCTGTGACAAAACTATGAAGTTCAAAATTTGACACCTTTCAAACCCAGCGGGTAATGCTCCTCAGCCTAGAAAATTGAGAGGTGTGATCTCTGTTCTTAAAGGAGCTGATTAACATAGAAAACAATAGCACTCAAAAGAAGGCTCATTGGGTATCATTTTGTTTGAATTTGCCTTTCCTTTTTTCAGAATGTTTAAATAATGCATTTGACTTTATAAATTAGTTAGGAATGCCACTAGCCTGTATTGCCTGTCATTATCTATTTTTTAATGGCTTCTATTTGGATGATTTAAAAAGTAGCCTAATCTTCAAAAGTATGTTTATGTTAAATTTCTGTTGAGTATAGGTGAGTGCCATAAAAGCATCAGGTATTTTAATCATAGAATATAAACCAAAATGTTTGATTAAAGTATTATCTCTTCTATATACTGTTTAGCCAAGTAGTAAGGCTATAAACCTTTAACAAGTGAAGGTAATACAACATCACCTCTTTTTCTGAATCTTTCAAATAGTGACTTTTAGTTCAAATTTAAATTTTTGTCAAAAAGACAAGATGAAAATACCTATTGAAATTGCAATGACTGAAATGAACAGTACAGACTGTGTCAAATTAGTATTTGGAGTTTTTAAAAAATCAAATCACAGTGTTTGACCTAATTCATTTAATGTTTTAGTGTTTAAATGGAGAGACTTTTTTAATCGGTGTAAAAATTGATTTATTAGGCAGAATAGAATAGGTTATTGTATTAGTCTGTTTTCACACTGCTGATAAAGACATACCTGAAACTGGGCACTTTACAAAAGAAAGAGTTTTATTGGACTTACAGTTTCACATGGCTGGGGAGGCCTCACAATCCTGGCAAAAGGCAAGGAGGAGCCAGTCATGTCTTATATGGATAGCAGCAGGCAAAAGGAGAACTTGTACAGGGCAACTCCTCTTTTTAAAACCATCAGATATTTTGAGACCCATTCACTATTACAAGAATAGCATGGCAAAGATCCATCCCATAAATCAATTATCTCTCACTGGGTCCATTCCACAACATGTGGGAATTATGGGAGGTACAAGATGAGATTTGAATGGGGACACAGAGCCAAACCATATCAGTTATGTTGCAGTAACAAACAACCCTCACATTTCAGTGGTACAATGTAACAAAGACTTAATGCTCATTCATATTACATGTCTATCATAGATCGCTTTTCCCCTTGTGGTTTTCATATTGATGCTAAGACTGAGTTGATGACAAGAAAGATGCTCATAACCTTGGCAGAGGCAAAAGAGCTCTGGAGATTCTTGCAAAGACAATTAAATATTTAAGACAAAACGTATGTACCACCTCTGCTATCACTCCTTGGCCAGCACTGGTCACATGGACTTCCTCAACCACAAGGTGGCAAGAAAACACAATTCTGTCTAGTGTCTACAAGCAGATAACCAGAATTGGTAAGTAGAGATTTATTAATGCTAAATTTGATTGCTAACTATTGGTATGCTGAAACTGGCTCATAACAGTTTGTAATAGTTGGTTGTTCATGTCTCTTCCCAACTCCTTATTAGGTGATGTCACCCTAGAATCTTCAGTATGTATAATATGGATACTGGCAGACACTACAAATTGGAATATCTTTATTTTTGGTCCCCTTGAAAGCTAATTGTTAAGCATTTACAGCTCATCAGTGTTACCCTGTAAAGACAAAGACTAGAAAGTAAGTCCAGTAAAAGAAGAACTAGTGTTTCATGCTCATATCTCTAAAAATTTCAGAGATTCCTATAATGCATTCCTGAGTTCCCTACATTTGCTGAAAGTGTTTATGATAAGAAAACAATAATTGAAAACGATTTGTTTCTGCCTAAGCCTTTCTCGAACTACAATCCTTAGATAATTAGATGTCCCTGATATCCTCCTTAGTTAAAATCAACTAATTTTAGCTTCTTTATAAACAGTAACATATTGTGACCTTGTTTAAGCTGCACATCTTTAAACTCGATTATATTGCAGACTAGAGTTACATATGTTAGCAAAAAGCCTTCCAGTACTGGGGAGAACTTATTTTCAGAGGTGAGCTAATATCGTCTCCAGTGCCTTACAAACTGCATTGTAACATATTAAGATAAAATTAGAGAAACTCATTATTCAATTTACTTAAATTTTAACTATAGTTATAGGAAGTTACATTCTCTAGAAATGTTCTTTCATAAATAAAAACATATGAATAACTATTTCCAAAATTGTTTATAATTTCTTAGTTCTGACATAATTTTATTCTCATTAAGTAACCTCTGTTTGAAGAGAAATTGAACTGGGCAAGTTAACAGACAAGGAATACTTTATTCAAGACTATCACGATAGGGGAGAAAGATTGAACTCAACTGTAAGTAGGTTCAGTAGGTAGAACAGTAATATTTGCAGTCCAGAAAAACACTGGAACTAAGTGGCTGCCTAAAGAATCAAATCTCTAAATAAGCTGGTTCTTGATATTGATGCTAGGTACAACTCTTCCATAACTGATTATGTGTCATGATTTAGTTATTAACAGTAGTTAATGGTATTTGTGTTTAATTATGAATAGATAAACTGGAGAAATTGAGTTTAAAATTTATTTGGAAGTGAAAATGACTCAGAATAGCCAGATAACCTTGAAGGAAAACAAAGTTCTGGTACAGACAGAAGACACATAGTAGAAATAGTTTGATGCACAGATGGTCACTCAATATATGACAGAGGTGGCACCAGAGATCATTAATAAGATGGAATTTTAAATAAAATACCGCCAGTAAACAAATAAATGCTGCTTGTGATACTGAATATCTAAATATGGAAATTATTGACTTAGGCTCCTGGATCACACTATGCATAAAAATCAATTCCTTTGGCATCAGAATTTTACATATGAAGAGAAAAATTATAAATATTTTAGAAGATAATAAAAAATATTTTATGACTTAAGGTTCCATGACAATATTTTCTTAAAACAATTCACAAATAGCTACTAGTTTAAAAAAAAATAATGCATTCAACAGTGTTGCAAATCATTATATCATAAAGGCAGTGTAAAAAACACTGTGAACAAATATTTGCATTTCATACATCTGAAAAAATAAATAACTAAAATACTGAAAATTATATTCCATAAGAAAACGAGAGAGATTCCATTTCAAAATAGGCAGAAGTCTTAAATGGGCACTTTACAAAAGAAAAAATCCAGTTAGGCAGTCAACAAGTGAAAAGCTGTTTATCGGTCAGTACAAATTGACATTAAAATCAATGTAAGTCCACTGAATACACATAAAATTAGAACAAATTTAAATGTCTAATTTGGCTAGAAAATGGAGCAAGAGGAATATTCATATGCTGTTGTGACTTATAAATTTTTATCACCATTTTGGAAAATTTTTTAAATGGACTGATGTATTTGGATTCTCACATAGCCTACAACCCATCAATTTCAGTCATTAATTCATGTATTAGGTAAATTATTAAATATTTTTACTATACTATATGTTAGAATATATATAACAGCATTATTGCATGTAATAATTATTAAGAATACAGCATTTGTAGCCTGACTACATTGATTTATATCTGAGGTCCATCACTAATAAATAATAAATAAATTTAATAAGAACATACAGTGAAAAACAGAATAATGTAATCATCCTCACTTTCAACGACAACAAAACTAAACTACAATTACATGACACAGAGCAGATAACTCTAATAAATAAAATATAGAGCAAAAAAATAATTAAAAAGCATTAATTAAAGCAAACATTAATATACACAGTACAATTCCATTTGTATAACATTTAAACGGGAAAGATAGATATAGTTAGGGGATACATACAGATAGAGCAAAACTAGAAAAAAAAAGTGAAAAAAAAAAAGGTACCAAAAGTGTCAGCATAATGAAATCTTCTGGGAGTGGTAGGCTGATGCAGTCAGAAAGAAATAGCACTCAGGTTCCTGGAATGGTTTTGATTTGTGAATGGGGTGGTCAATACCTGATTGCTTTATTATTTAATGCTTTAATATACTTATTTATCATGTATTTACTGCCCTATGTGGATGATATATTTCACAATAAAAAAACATGAGCAATAATAAATGACAGCCAAAATTAATTGGAGCAAATATAAAGTTATCTCAACAAAATAGAAACTTACAAACCCTTTCTTCACTGGTTGAGTAAAGAATGGTCAACCAGGAATTAGACACATGTAAATAGGTGTGTGTTGCATTTCCAAACAACTTGGTTCAGAAAAAGATGGGATGGAAAACATTTCTCATTTAATTATTTTCTTGCTTTGTTGACCTAATAAATACAGTCATGGTTACCTTTAGTGAAATGTTTTAGGTTCATAGTTTGTTTTCTCTTAACAATAATGGCATTTCCATGACTTCTGAGTTCTTTATTCCACTAAGCCTGGAGAGTTTGCTTTTAAATACATGTAACATAAACTATGTGCTCTGCTTAATATAAAACCACTTTTGGTATGAAGAAACCATATTTAAAGAGAAGACAGCTTGTTACATGTAAGTTTGCAAAGGAACTAATCATTTACATGTGACTATCTTAAGCTCAATTTATAATTGTGAATGACTTTCACAAGAAAACACAGTACCTCAGTTCAGTTGGGAACTGAAATTATTTTGAGCCTATAACTGCATATGAGCCAGGTAAATTGCTTAACATTCAGCACTAGTCTCAAATCATTCATGAAGTTTCATTACCATCATTGAATAAACCTGGGTGGCAACAGACACTTGAAATTTGTTTTCTCGAAAATTTTTTTCACTTTTTAGGAGTTTATTTAAAAATATTGAACTCCCCATCTGTATTTATTATTCTTTCATTCAATTTATTCATCAAACATAACCTGAGTACTTATTACGTAGCAGACATATTCTGTTATCTCTCAGACCCTTCCATCCTTAAAATCTTCTTGTTTACCTGCCCTGTCTGCACAAGTTGGGAGATTTGAAATGGACTTAATCTCATTTAAACTTTATCTCCCATCTTTCTTTTTTTAAAAAATTTTTATTGCATTTTAGGTTTTGGGGTACATGTGCAGAACGTGCAAGATAGTTGCATAGGTACACCCATGGCAGTGTGTTTTGCTGCCTTCCTCTGCTTCACTCACACTTGGCATTTCTCCCCAGGCTATCCCTCCCCTGCTCCCCACCAGCTGTCCCTCCTCTATTCCCCCCAATAGACCCCAGTGTGTAGTACCCCCCTCCCTGTGTCCATGTGTTCTCATTTTTCTCACCCGCCTATGAGTGAGAATATGTGGTATTTCGTTTTCTGTTCTTGTGTCAGTTTGCTGAGAATGATGTTCTCCAGATTCATCCATGTGCTTACAAAGGACACAAACTCATCATTTTTTATTGCTGCATAATATTCCATGGTGTATATGTGACACATTTTCCCAGTCTAGTCTATCATTGATGGCCATTTGGGTTGGTTCCAGGTCTTTGCTATTGTAAACAGTGCTGCAACGAACATTCCTGTGCATGTGTCCTTATAGTAGAACTATTTATAGTCCTTTGGATATATAGCCAGTAATGGGATTGCTGGGTCAAATGGAATTTCTATTTCTAGATCCTTGAGGAATCGCCACACTGTCTTCCACAATGGTTGAACTAATTTACACTCCCACCAACAGTGTAAGAGTGTTCCTATTTCTCCACATCCTCTCCAGCATCTGTTGTCTCCAGA
This sequence comes from Saguinus oedipus, assembly GCA_031835075.1. Lineage (NCBI taxonomy): Eukaryota > Metazoa > Chordata > Mammalia > Primates > Cebidae > Saguinus > Saguinus oedipus. The sequence goes on along the minus strand of CM063171.1, from coordinate 72,985,027 downwards.
TGTTTTAATGATCACCATTCTAACTGGTGTGAGATGGTATCTCAATGTGGTTTTGATTTGCAGCTCTCTAATGACCAGGGATGATGAACATTTTTTTCATGTGTTTGTTGGCCTCATGTATGTCTTCTTTTGTAAAGTGTCTGTTCATATTCTTTGCCCATTTTTGAATGGGCTTGTTTGTTTTTTTCCTGTAAATCTGTTTGAGTTCTTTGTAAATTTTGGATATCAGCCCTTTGTCAGATGGGTAAACTGCAAAGATTTTTTCCCATTCTGTTGGTTGCTGATTCACTCTAGTGACTGTTTCTTTTGCCATGCAAAAGCTGTGGAGTTAGGTCCCATTTGTCTATTTTGGCTTTTGTTGCCAATGCTTTTGGTGTTTTGGTCATGAAGTTCTTGCCTACTCCTGTGTTCTGAAAGATTTTGCCTAGATTTTCTTCTAGGGTTTTTATGCTGCCAGGTCTTATATTTAAGTCTTTAATCCAACTGGAGTTAATTTTAGTGTAAGGTGTCAGGAAGGGGTCCAGTTTCTGCTTTCTGCACATAGCTATCCAGTTTTCCCAACACCATTTGTTAAACAGGGAATCCTTTCCCCATTGCTTGTTTTTGTCTGGTTTATCAAAGATTATATGGTTGTAGATATGTTGATTTGCCTCTGATGCCTCTGTTCTGCTCCATTGGTCTATATCTCTGTTTTGGTACCAGTACCATGCTGTTTTGATTACTATAGCCTTGTAGTATAGTTTGAAGTCTGGTAGTGTGATGCCTCCCACTGTGTTCTTTTTGCTCAGAATTGACTTGGCTATGCGGGCTCTCTTTTGGTTCTATATGAAGTTCATGGTGGTTTTCTCCAGTTCTGTGAAGAAATTCAATGGTAGCTTGATGGGGATAGCGTGATTCTGTAAATTACTTTGGGCAGTATAGCTATTTTCATGATATTGATTCTGACAATGAAACCATCAACCCAACCACAGAACAAATGAAGAAATTATTGTTCTCTGTTATATCTCTAAAAGAGCCCATTTATGTTGATGTTTGAAAACACAATTTGAAAGTTTTGTATTGATGGTAAATAAAAATAAAGTATTAAGAAGCATAAAGGGCTGTTGAATTTTGTCAAATGCCTTCTCTGCGACGATTGAGATAATCAACAGCCCTTTATGCTAAAAGCCCTGAATAAACTTGGTATTGATGGAACATATCTCAAAGTAATAAAAGCTATTTATGACAAACCAACAGCCAATATCATACTGAATGGGCAAAAACTGGAAGCATTCCCTTTGAAATCTGGCACTAGACAAGGATGCCCTCTCTCACCACTCCTATTCAACATAATACTGGAAGTTCTAGCCAGAGCAATCAGGCAAGAAAAAGAAATAAAGGGTATTCAAATAGGAAAGGAGGAAGCCAAATTGTCTCTATTTGCAGATGACATGATAGTATATCTAGAAGACCCCATCGTCTCAGCCCAAAAACTCCTGAAACTGATAAGCAACTTCAGCAAAGTCTCAGGATATAAAATCAAGGTGGGAAAATCACAAGCATTCCTATACACCAATAACAGACTAAAAGAGAACCAAATCAAGAACGAACTGCCATTCACAATTGCTACAAAGAAAATAAGATACCTAGGAATACAACTCACAAGGAATGTAAGGGACCTCTTTAAGGAAAACTACAAACCACTGCTCAACGAAATAAGAGAGAACACAAACAGATAGAGAAACATTCCATGTTCATGGTAAGGAAGAATCAATATCATGAAAATGGCTATACTGCCCAAAGTAATTTACACAATCAATGCTATCCCCATCAAACTACCACTGAATTTCTTCACAGAACTGGAAAAAACCACCATGAACTTCATATGGAACCAAAAGAGAGCCCGCATAGACAAGTCAATTCTAAGCAAAAAGAACACAGCGGGAGGCATCACACTACCAGACTTCAAACTATACTACAAGGCTACAGTAATCAAAACAGCATGGTACTGGTACCAAAACAGAGATATAGACCAATGGAACAGAACAGAAGCATCGGAGGCAACACAACATATCTACAACCATATAATCTTTGATAAACCAGACAAAAACAAGCAATGGGGAAAGGATTCCTTGTTTAATAAATGGTGTTCGGAAAACTGGCTAGCCATGTGCAGAAAGTAGAAACTGGACCCCTTCCTGACACCTTACACTAAAATTAACTCCAGATACCTGACACCATAAAAATCCTAGAAGAAAATCTAGGCAAAACCATTCAGGACGTAGGAGTAGGCAAGGACTTCATGACCAAAACACCAAAAACAAAAGCCAAAACAGACAAATGGGACCTAATCAAACTCCACAGCTTCTGCACAGCAAAAGAAACAGTCACTAGAGTAAATCGGCAACCAACAGAATGGGAAAAACTCTTTGCAGTTTACCCATCTGACAAAGGGCTGATATCCCGAATTCACAAATAACTCAAACAGATTTACAGGAAAAAAACAAACAAGCCCATTCAAAAATTGGCAAAGGATATGAACAGAGATTTTACAAAAGAAGACATCCATGAGGCCAACAAACACATGAAGAAATGCTCATCATCCCTGGTCATTAGAGAGCTGCAAATCAAAACCACATTGAGATACCATCTCACGCCAGTTAGAATGGTGATCATTAAAAAATCTGGAGACAACAGATGCTGGAGAGGATGTGGAGAAATAGAAACACTCTTACACTGTTGGTGGGAGTGTAAATTAGTTCAACCATTGTGAAAGACAGTGTGGCGATTCCTCAAGGACCTAGAAATAGAAATTCCATTTGACCCAGCAATCCCATTACTGAGTATATATCCAAAGGACTATAAATCGTTCTACTATAAGGACACATGCACATGAATGTTCATTGCAGCACTGTTTACAATAGCAAAGACCTGGAACCAACCCAAATGCCCAACGATGATAGACTGGACTGGGAAAATGTGTCACATATACACCATGGAATATTATGCAGCAATCAAAAATAATGAGTTTGTGTCCTTTGTAAGTACATGGATGAATCTGGAGAACATCATTCTCAGCAAACTGACACAAGAACAGAAAAAGAAATACCGCATATTCTCACTCATAGGCGGGTGAGAAAAATGAGAACACATGGACACAGGGAGGGGTCTACTACACACTGGGGTCTATTGGGGGGAATGGGGATGGGACAGCAGGGGGGCTGGGGAGGGATAGCCTGGGGAGAAATACCGAGTGTGGGTGAAGGGGAGGAAGGCAGCAAAACACACTGCCATGTGTGTACCTATGCAACTACCTTGCACGTTCTGCATATGTACCCCAAAACCTATAATGCAATAAAAATTAAAAAAAAAAAGAAAAGACCAAAAAAAGAAAAAAAAAAAGAAGCATAATCTTATAAAATATTTGTAATATGCCTGAAAATTTCTCTGTACAAAACAGGTTATCATGAATATCAAGGAGAGTAAAAGAATGCAACAAGAATTTATTTCAGTTTCCATATTCACAGTTTTGTACGAGATATTGAAAAATGTCTGGTTCAAAAGTCTTCCTCTAAAATATCAAACTTCTAACAGGATAAAAACGTGCCCAAGATAACAAAGGTTGTTAGTTACTAAGGACAAGAATTTGAGTCCTTAGTAACTAAAAACCTAAGGATTCAATTCTAAATTCTGACAATTCTAAATCCTATTTAGGAGCTTTCTTTGACAGCATGTTATTAAATATTGCATTTATTATTTTATGATACATAGTTATTTTCCAGGATTAACGTTTTTTCTAAGCTTCTTTTGCTTTTTTCAGATTTTTTTTCTGAAATAAAATCAGAGTTGAAATATCATTTTAGTATTATATAAAATGTTATATAAAAGTGTCTTGTCACAACCGAAGATTCTATTCTGAACTCAGCCTTGATACCCATACAGAAATAGCATGATGACTCATCACCAGTGGCTCCCTAGAAAGGCTGGGAGCTTGTTTAAAAGTTAATAAAATTTCTTCACCTTATTCTCATTAGTCTTGGCTGACAGTCTCAATCACAATTGCATACAGACTAAAATAGAATCATGGAAATTTTGAAGGCTGCACGACTTGAGCTAAAATCTACCAATGCAGACAGCCAAGCCTATTAACTTGTAACATATATTGAGTGCCTACTATGAGACAGGTGTTGAAACTGAATGACAATGATGAATGAAACACTCTCCCTCTCAAAAAACAGAAAAATTTTGCAGTCTAGAGAGAGAGAGAATATTAACAAGTATCTGCTGAGGGCTTACAAATATACCAACAGGCATAATCTACATCACCTTATTTCACCCTCATTTAGTGATATTTTTCCACTTTGCTGGCGAAGAAATTGAGGTGCAGAAGACTTTACTGAATTACCAAAGTCAACTAGTTTCTAGTTTTTTCTTTAACTTTACATATTTCTCATAGATGGAAAATAGGTAAATAAAAAATTTTAAAAAGCTCTAGATAAATTATTTCCTGTAATCTGATATTTTATAGTCATGAGGTTTATTTCAATTTTAAATAGCTAATTTAAAATTGCCAATTAAGGTATCTATTCAAAATTCCCACCTAATTACACAGATATTCTCCTGCATGTGCTTCTCTTATTCTGGCATCTCCAACTTTTACCAGGCTCTGGGATCTATGCCAATTTTCAGAGCTGAGTATCATTCATTAGAAACTTTGTCACAGACATTTTAAACTGGAAGATACCTTAATTGTTTTTTATAATTTCAACTTTTATTTTAGATATGTTTGGTATATGTGCAAGTTCGTTACATGGATATATTGTGTGATCCTGAGATTTGGGATACGAATCCGGTCACCCTGGTATTGAGCATAGCACCCAATTTTGGTTTTTTAATCCTTGTCACCGGCCATCCCCCCCTACTCTAGCAGTTTTCAGTGTCTATCATTCCTGTTTATGTCCATGAATGTTTACTTCCCATGCATAAGTGAGAACATGCAGTATTTGTTTTTTTTGCTTTTGCTCCTGTGTTAATTTAATTAGGATAATGGCCTCCAGCTGCATTCACATGGCTGCAGAGTACATGATTTTTAAAACTTTTTATGGTTGTATAGTATTGTTTGTGTAGTATTCTATGATGTATGTGTACTACATTTTATTTATCCAATCCACTACTGAAGGGCACTTAAGTTGATTCCATGTCTTTGACGTGAATAGCAATGTGATGAACACAAGAGTGCATGTGTCTTTTTGGTAAAATGGTTTGCTTTATTTTAGGGATATATCCAATGATGGGATTGCTGGGTCAAATTACAGCTCTGTTTTAAGTTCCTTGAGATACCTCCAAACTGAGGCCCAGCATGGAGGCTCACATCTGTAATCCCAGCACTTTGGGACTTGGAAGTGGCAGATCACCTGAGGTTAGTTTGAGATCAGCCTGGCCAACACAGTGAAACTCCGCCTCTACTAAATATACAAAACTTAGCCAGGCAATGTGGCACATATTTATTATCCCAGCAACCTGGGAGGCTGAGGAAGGAAAATCTCTTGAACTTGGAAGGAGGAGGTTGCAGTGAGCTGAGACCATGCCATAGTACATCAGCCAGGGCAACGAGAGTAAAACTCTTTCTCAAAAAAAATAAAAATTATATATATCCAAACTTAACTTACATTCCCAACAACAGAGTATAAATGTTCATTCTTCAAAGCTTCGCCAACATCTGTTGATTTTTGGCTTTTTAATGATAGCCATTCTGACTGATGTGAGATATTATCTCATGATAGCATTGTGGCATTGTGGCATTTCTCTGATGAAATTTTTGTTTTCTTCGTTGTTTTTCAGAGGAATAGACTAGGAAAAGTAAAGCATGTACAGAAGATGACAGAGCTGAATAGCTAATGGCATTAGTTAGAGGTGAGAGTGGTAGGGACTGAGGAATAAAATTTGAATTTTATCTGTTATTAGCCGATACTGAGATGAACTTTTCTACTACTTTCTAAATAAATGTTAACAGATTGTATTTATTGGGTGATAATGCAAATTTCAAGTATATATATCAAAATTTAGCATCTCTATTACTCCAAGATATCAGTTTAGCTATCAGATCAATACAGTTGTTCTTGTCTTCAAATTCAAATAATGAAGAATTTAAACAATGCAGGCTCATTAAAGAATGGCAAGTTTAAATGATTGGATACTGTAAATGATTAAAATTCTATATTAGCTGTACTAATAGCTAGAATGTATTTAGTATGTAGTAGATACTGGACATGTGGTAAACACTATACAGATATTTCCTAATTTATTTTCAAAACTAACTGATGGGATTGTTACTAATGTTACTTTCATTTTATAAATGCAGAAACTGAGATTCAAGGGGCCAAATAATTTGCTCGGTGCCTCATGTAGTTTACTAAGATGTAGAGGCACAAAACATATAATTTTAATAGAAAAATCAAACAGCCCTCTTTGTTTTATTTCCTCAAAGAGAGTTCATTATTTTCCACAATTGAATAAGTTTGCTGAATTAAATGTCTGCTGCTACTAGTACCAACATGGAATAAAAAATGCTTTCTCTAAAGGCATTATGTCATTTAGAAGAATAGAAAGTATAAATAATTTAATTTTATTACGTAAGGAATTGGTGCAGAAAATCAAATTCTTTGACAAGCCGTTTCAACAAGCTGGCTTTTATACCCAAGACAGAGAGGGAGAAGGTTTAGACTAGCATATGCTAGTCTTATTGATCAAATTTGCAAATATTCAAACAAGATCAATTAAAAAGTAAGAATGGATAAAGGAATCATGTTTCCTTAATGTGTCTCTTTTTAGGAGCCTTCAAGAGATATCATCCAATTTGTCAATTACATTAATTTTCAAGATAACAACACTTTATTTATACAGCCACAGATCTTCAATAGAAGTTTCTATTAAGTTAAAAATAGGGTTTGATAAAATATTCATTACATAAAAGATGCTGCAAAAGCCATAGAGAGAGCCCTTTACATTTAGTAGATTTTAGCTTTAGGCTTGATAAAAAAAAAAAATAGGCCTTAGTTTATTTGCTATATTAGACTTGCTAAATGGAGTCACGCTAAGTTGTCATAAAGTGTTTGGAATTGTATACAAAGAACTACCTGGTGCTTCTGTCAAGAATAATTGCAATTAGAAAAAAATAAAAATAAAAAACTATTATTTCTTCTAATAGGGAGTCTGAGAGGAAGACCGAGGAGTAAGATACTCAGGCCACGAAATACTTGTCCTACCTGCTGTACCCTCTCTGCATCGGGGGTGCTGTCTATTCACTTCTGAACATCAAGTATAAGAGCTGGTACTCCTGGTTAATCAACAGTTTTGTCAACGGGGTCTATGCCTTCGGCTTCCTCTTCATGCTGCCCCAGCTCTTTGTGAACTACAAGTTGAAGTCGGTGGCACATCTGCCCTGGAAGGCCTTCACCTACAAAGCTTTCAACACCTTCATCAATGACGTGTTTGCCTTCATCGTCACCATGCCCACGTCTCACCGGCTGGCCTGCTTCCGGGACAATGTGGTGTTTCTAGTCTACCTGTACCAGCGGTGGCTTTATCCTGTGGATAAACGCAGAGTGAACGAGTTCAGGGAGTCCTATGAGGAGGCCACGCGGACACCCCACGCGGACTGAAGGCCGCCCACCCTTGGGGCAAGTGCACCTTGAATTGTCAGTGAGTGTTTTTGGAAACATCTGGCGGAATTCCTAGACATTGCATCTTCTGTGTTGCCAAAATCCCTTTGGACGTTGCTCAGACTCCTCCCAAGTTCCCTTCACGTCGTCAGATTTGGAGCTGGATTCGCTTATGATGCCCCCCCACCGGCCCCCCCGCCACGTGTGAACGGACATCTGTCTCAGTCACCGAGCTGGGCGCTGCCAGTCACCCTAAGCTACTGTGGCTCCCGGCACGTGAGTGTCCAGTGGGGGTCAGCCGTGTCCTCACGCTGGCAGGCACGGGAGCCCTCACAGGCAGGGGGGCTGTCGGATTTCCATTTCAGGTGGTTTTTAAGTGCTCCTTATGTGACTTTCAGACACGTATAGAATTCATTCCGTGTGGACTCTGGGATCAAAGGCTCTTTCCTCTTTTGTTTGGGAGTTGATTGTTTTAAAGCTTAATGTATGTATGTTTCTATTTTAAAATAAATTTTTCTGGCTGGGGCAACAACAACAACAACAAAAAACTCACTGCCTCCGCCGTCTCGCCCGCCCCGGGCCCGGTCTTGACATGGTCTTGACAGGAAAACAGCCATGAGATACACAAACATTATTCTTCTACTAATATTCCTAAGAGTCTGGGTTGGAAGAAACATAGTTCACAACAGAAAGCAGGGCTCCATACAATCATATAAGATTGAATAAAGGTAACAGGTTCAGATGTAAATTTTCCTGACTCTCCCATCTATGTTTATTTTCTGTAACTGTTTCATTAAACAGAGGATTTGCAGATAGAATTAGAGGTTTTGCCTTGGGTTGAAAGGTTTTCCTTAGGGATTGTAAAATATAAGAAAACAAGAAGAAAGAAAATATGGAAAATATAAGAACACAAGAAGAGAGAAGGTAAGATAATGGATAATAAGTATAATTTCCCTCTGATTCCGGAGGACACATGATTTTTCTCATAAAATTGGAAGAAAATAATCAGACCGATAGGAATTCTTGTGTTCAAGGAGAATATGTTATGCTTAAAATAAAATCAGAAATTGAAGAAGAAACTCAAATGAGGGTGTTAATTACAGAAGCCTATTGTCAGGCAGTATGATGTGGTGACACTCCAGCGAAATGAAAGCTTATGCTGGCTACCAGAGCAGTTAGCAGCATTTCAGTTCTATTTGACATTTTATTTTTGGGAATCATAAAAATGATGAAAATAGTATTCATACATAAACATTTGGTCAATATCTTAGTAAAAAATTAAATCAATGTTAAGAAATATAACATAAATAAATCTATAACTCACCTATAATGGAAATGCCCATCTAAATAGCAAATATCTGTCAAATAACAATTTCAAAAATTTAACTGTTTAGTTTATAAACTTCATTGATATAGGCAAACAATGCCTAGATCAAATAATGTTTACGTAATTAGAAAACATTCTCCAATGAACACTTTTACTAAATAAAGCAGGAGACAAATCGTCTAATTTGTTTGATATGACTGCCATAGGTCCAGAAGCTGTATGTTGAACAAGCACAATTCCTGGAGTTAGATAATCACATAATGTTGTCTCCTACTCTCCTATTAAATGCACTTAGTATGATATAATAGTTCTTTGATTTATTTGAAAAGGAACTCTGGCAGAATCCATGTACTTATTGGTTACTCTTACAATAACATTCTAATTAGACTTTAAGTTTCAAATATAGTTTGAAACTCCAGTCTCAGTGATAGTTCTAAAAAATAGTGCCCAAACTGGAAAACTCAATTTTAAAAATAATAATTATAATAGGATCAAAAACTATCAAATAACTCTTAAATTTATCTAACATTATGAATGACATATACCCTAACTTATTTATCATTACTGACAGAAATTTAAACAGCATGTTTAAATCAGGCATATATCATACAGATTAAACAAAGGTTAAATTGTTAATTCTCCACAATCCACTCTTGAGATTCACTGCAATCCCAAATAAAATGCCAGCAGGTTTTCTTTTTATTTTTTATTGTAATTTGGGCTCTGCAGTACATGTGCACATCCTGCATCCTGCAGGATTGTTGCATAGGTACATACATGTCATTGTGGTTTGCTATCTCCATTCTCGCCCCGCCCCCCACCTTGGCCTACATCAGGCATGTCTCCCGGTGTTATCCCTCCCCATACTCCCCACTCCCCTGCTGTCCCTCCTCTCCCCTCCCCTCCACACTGCCACCTAACCCAGTGAGTGTTGCTCCCTTCCCTGTGCCCAAGTGTTCTCATTGTTCATCAACGGCCAGTGAGTGAAAGGATACTGTGTTTGATTTTCTGTTCTTGTGTCAGTTTGCCGAGAATGATGGCTTCTAGATTCATCCATGTCTATACAAGGACACCAACTCATCGTTTTTTATGGCTGCATAGTATCCCATGGTGTATATGTGCCACATTTTCTTTGTCCAGTCTATCATCAATGGGCATTTGTGTTGGTTCCAGGTCTTTGCTATCATAAACAGTGCCAGTGCTGCAACAAACATATGTGTGCATGTGTATTTATAATAGAATGATTTATAATCCTTTGGGTATATACCTGGTAATGGGATTGCTGGGTCAAATGGAATTTCTATTTGCAGATCCTTGAGGAATCGCCACACAGTCTTCCACAATGGTTGCATTAATTTACACTCCCACCAATAGTGTAAAAGTGTTTCTATTTCTCCACATCTCTCCAGCATCTGTTGTCTCCAGATTTTTTAATGCTCACCATTCCAGCTGGCATGAGATGGTATCTCAATGTGGTTTTGGTTTCTATTTCTCTAATGACCAGTCATGATGAGCATTTTTTCATATGTTTGTTGGCCGCATAAACATCTTCTTTTGAAAAGTGTCTGTTCATGTCCATCCACTTTTGAATGGGTTTGTTTGTTCTTTTCTTGTAAATCTGTTTTAGTTCCTTGTAGATTCTGAATATTTGTCCCTTTATCTGATGGATAGATTGCAAAATTTTTCTCCCATTCTGTTGGTTGCCAGTTCACTCTAATGATTGTTTCTTTTGCTGTGCAGAAGCTCTGGAGTTTAATTAGATCCCATTTGTCTATTTTGGCTTTTGTTGCCAATGCTTTTGGTGTTTTGGTCATGAAGTCTTTGCCTGTGTCTATGTCCTGAATGGTGTTGCCTAGGTTTTCTTCTAGGGTTTTTATGGTGTTAGTTCTTATGTTTAAACCTTTAATACATCTGTAGTTAACTTTTGTATAAGTTGTAAGGAAGGGGTCCAGTAAACTGACTAAAATGTTTATTTAAAGAGGTGATTTTAAATTTCATATGGATATTCCAAAGGCAAAGAAAGAGACAAGTTTGAAGAGAAAAATTGAAGGAATTATTACAAAGCTTCAGTAATTAAAGCAATAGGGTGTTAGTGTACAGAGACAAATAGAACAATGGAACAGACTATAGATTCCAGAAACAGGCCTACACATAAGCTTTCAGTAGATTATAACAAAAGTGCCATTGAAATGCAGTGAGGTGGCAATGTTACTTTCAACAAAAAGTTTTGGCTCTAGGGGGGTTTCACATTAGAAAAAGAAATTAAACTTTGACTTCTACCATACAGCGTACGTACAGATGAATCTCAGGCACAAAAGAGACCCAAATGTGAAGATAAATTATGATGCTACCAAACATAACAGAGAAAAATATACTTCTGAAATCAGGATAAGTAAATATTTCTTAAACCAATTTAAAAAATAACCATACAAAGACATAAATTGACAAACATTAAAGATTAAAAGTGCATTAAATTATTTCTAAATACAGAAAACATTCACACAATATGAGAAGATATTGCAATCTGTATGTGTGAAAAATAAGTTATATGTAGAATATATATAGTTTTCCAATGAGTCAATAAAAAGGATAAATTCTTCCTTTCCCCCACAAATAATGAATAAAATACTTGAACAGGTAATTAACAGAAGAGGATATTCAAATATTCTACAAGAATATCAAAAGATGTTCAATCTTTTTTAGTCAGAGGGAAATAAATATAAAAACAACCATGAGATGATCTTACAAGAATGATTGCAAAAGAACAACAACAAAAAAAAAAAAAAAAAAAAAAAAAAAAACACTGGTAGAATACCAAGTAATGGTGGAATATGCAAGAACTGAAACTCCCAAACACTATAGTTGTTATTTTTAATTGCTAAAATTCTTTTGGAAAACAATTTAGAAGTGTCTACCAAATGTGAATATACATATACCCAATATTCCAGCCATCCCAAGCATTCTGCTACTACCCAAAAAGAATATGCAAATTGTGTACCAAAAGACACGCATTAGAATTTTCGTGAGACTTTATTTATTATAGCCAAAAAATTAAGACAATTTTCTTGGCCATTTGGCAATTACCAATACATTAATAAATATAATGTGAATTATTTGTATAATGTAGTATTATGCATCAGTGGGGAAAAACGTAGTGCAATATGTAGTAAAAGTAATAAATCTCATTGAGGTCACTATAGGTAAAATAATCAGTAACCAGTAACTACATAGAATTTTATTGTATTTATATGTTTCAATAATTAGCTTAATTAAACTAATTGAGAGAGGTAAGAAAATATAGTTTATTTGAAGAGGGAGCATGGGGGAAAGATCTGGGATTCTTAAATACTTGTTTATAGTTATAGTGTTTTTTTTAATCATCTTTTCCCCGCTAGTTTCACCATCTTTGTCATTTATAGATCAATTTCCCAACAGAATTTTCTTCTGATTGTAAGTCATATTATCTTGCTCTTGGCCTGCATAGGAAGTTTTGACTAGAAGATTCATGTCTTCCTTTAAAGAGTATAGTGCTTTGTTCTGGCAGATAATTGAGTTAAGTGCTGAGTATGTTGATGGTTCTTAGCACTGTTTTTAATATTTGCTAGGATGGATCTACAAAAGCCTTTACTCCAGAGATAGTTCACTTGCACTACTAATTCATGCTTCATGTGGGCTGTCTCTGAATGCTCTGAGGGATTATGGAGGATATTTCATTTGGTATGTTTTGAGATTGAACATCTTCCAATCTTGCATTGTGCTCTGGAAATTTTTAGTTAGTAACTCTGGTTGTCCTTTGTCTATCCTTGGGAGGTTCAAACTTCTCATGTGCAATCTAGTCTTCAGGAAACCCTCAAAGAGACCCTTACACAAATTTCTGGAGTCCATAGCTCCCACATGCCCAGAAAGTTATGCTGAAATTTTAAGCACCTCAGCACCCCTGTCTGCTGTTGCCAGCTCCTCAACTCAGTGAGTTCCCTTGCTCAGCATGGAATTCCCCTCTTTGTATTTTGTCCTAGAAAATGCCTTCAGGAGGAAAGCCAGGATGATTCCTTGGCTTACCCTATTTCTCTCCCTTCCCTGAGGGATCATAGACCTACATTGCCTGTTGTCCAATGTCTGAGGAGTTATATAAATATGTGCTTTTAAAGTTTTATTGTAGAAAGTTAAATCATGTTCTTGTTAAGCCATTATATAGATGTTTTAAATAGTTTAAGCAGTTTTATTTAATATGTGAACTGTTTAAGTTTGTTTTTTGACGGTTTTGATTTTCTTAAAAATTAGATATTTGGTTGAGTACCATTTGATGTATAATAATTAAAACAATAGTTTTGAATTACTTAAAAATTACTCAAACTCTGTGACCCTCTATTTTTGCTATCATTTTCTACTAGGTTGTTCATTTATTAATCCTTTTATATTTTTTGTAGAGGAATGATAGTATCCAAATTCCATTTGTTAAAGCTTTCCAACTAAGCATAAAATGGATAAATAAAAAATAGTAATAATTTTTATAAATTATTAACAAAGTAAGTACTATTTTCAAAACAGCATGGCATTATTTAAGTGACCCAAGTTAGAGATTGGAACCCTGCTCCGTCATTATAAGTTTTGTGTCCGTTAGCAAGTTTTAAACCTGTATGAACTACTATATTCTCATCTCTAAAATCAAAACACTAACCCCTTACTTTATAGAATAAAAAAAAAAAAAACTGTGTAGCAACTGTGTAGCTTCTGAACTACTTCACCTGCCTTGGGTCTTTGCTCCAAACATGAGTATGTGTCTTGAGCATAAGAAACAAGACCACAGATAATTCAATACTCTACACAGAGAAATCGAGTTAATCAGTAATGTATATGTTGTCAAAAAGATGGAAAAGATGAATTATACTATGAAATGAACGGCCTTGTTTTCAAGGTTCCTACCAAAATGCAGAATTTGCTACGTTTTTATCCTGACACTTTCTGTTAATGGTAACATGGTTCAATAAATTAATACATTATTTTGTGGGCTGCACATGCATTATGTTAATGCAGGTGTAGAAGCATAATCACAAAAGGCAAACTGCAGCAAACTTGTCTAATGTGTGCAAGGATAATGTTACAGACTATCAATTCTAGCTGGCATTGTAGGATATGTTATTTGTATGGTTCAGTTTGATATAGGACAAAGGACTGAAATTAAACATCAATAAATTAGAAAAGTATAATATAAACATAAACTTTCCTGGTGATCTGCTGAATTCAAATTAACAGAAATATTTCGCAAGATTTAGTTATCATCGAGGATGACTTAGGGATAGAAGAAAAGTGTTTTCAGTTTTTAAAACGCAATTCGTCTTAAACCCCTAACTAACGATGTTTTCGGTTTTGCTGCAATATTTTTAATATTGTTGCCTGATTGCTGAATATAAAGGAATATTTTCTTGCTAAAATATTTGTTTCTAATTATCAGCATCTGAGAATATGAACCACCATCATTTTTTTTCTTAACCAATGCTAAGAATGTGCATGTAACAAACAAGAGATATTTCAAGTGTCCCATTTGAATCAGATAAAATTTGCCGTCACCTGAGGCTTTAAATGTCCTTTTGTTTTAAAAAATATTTTAACTTTTATTTTAGATTCAGGGGTACATATGTGCAGGCTTGTTATATAGGTAAACTTGTGACTTGGGATTGGTTGTACAGATCATTTTATCACCTGGGTAGTCAAGCTTCTACCTGACAGTTTTTTTCTTTAAATAATTGGGGAGAAATGCCAGATATATAGGTGATTGGGAGGAAGGCAGCAAACCACACTGCCATGTGTGTACCTATGCAACAATCTTACGTGTTCTTCACATGTACCCCAAAACCTAAAAGACAATAAAATATATATATTTTAAAAAAGAAAGAAAGAGAATAAAATAAAAGGCAAAATGGAAAGTAGATGAAATATCTCATTCAAATAATAATGAGTTAATATTATAGATCAGTATTATGAAGTTTCCATAATTACTTTTTGATTTTAACTTTCTTTGCCTTTTTTTCCTTCATCATTCTTAAAAACAATTTATAAATTATACTAGTCTTTTTCTAAAAACTAGATTTGGCTTTGTGGCCACTGTTTATTATATATTTTATTTCTGACTCATTAATTTTGCTTATATATTTATTTTCTCTATTATATCGCTTTTATTTTAGTTTCTTTTTTTTTTTTTTTTTTTTTTTTTTTTTTTTTTTTTTGAGATGGAGTTTCGCTTTTGTTACCCAGGCTGGAGTGCAATGGCGCGATCTCGGCTCACGGCAACCTCCGCCTCCTGGGTTCAGGCAATTCTCCTGCCTCAGCCTCCTGAGTAGCTGGGATTACAGGTACCCGCCACTATGCCCAGCTAATTTTTGTATTTTTAGTAGAGACGGGGTTTCACCATGTTGACCAGGATGGTCTCGATCTCTTGACCTCGTGATCCACCCGCCTCGGCCTCCCAAAGTGCTGGGATTACAGGCGTGAGCCACCGCGACCGGCCTTATTTTAGTTTCTTTTTAGATATTTATATCTTTTATTTCAGCCTTTTCTTGTCTTTTAAATGCATGTAATTCTGCAACTCTATTTCTAAACCTGGAGTCAGCATCATCATTCACGTGCCATGTATTTATATATAGTTTGTTCATTATACTTTTAAAAAAAAGTTACTGAATTTTCTAGTGGCTTTTTCATTGACTTGTGTTACATAGATGAGAATTTCTTATTATATATATGAAATAATGCTTTTTCTTTTTTTATTGCATTTTAGGTTTTGGGGTACATGTGAAGAACATGCAAGATAGTTGCATAGGCACACACACGGCAGTGTGATTTGCTGCCTTCCTCCCCTTCACCTATATCTGGCATTTCTCCCCATGCTATCTCTCCCCAACTCCCCACCCCTCACTTTTCCTCCCCTATTCCCCAACTGACCCCAGTGTGTAGTGCTCCCCTCCCTGTGTCCATGTGTTCTCATTGTTCAACACCCGCCTTTGAGTGAGAACATGCAGTATTTCATTTTCTGTTCTTGTGTCAGTTTGCTGAGAATGATGTTCTCCAAGTTCATCCATGTCCCTATAAAAGACATGAACTCATCGTTTTTGATGGCTGCATAATATTCCATGGTGTATATGTGCCACATTTTCCCAGTCCAGTCTATCATTGATGGGCATTTGGGTTGGTTCCAGGTCTTTGCTATTGTAAACAGTGCTGCAATGAACATTCGTGTGCATGTGTCCTTATAGTAGAATGATTTATAGTCCTTTGAATATCTACCCAGTAATGGGATTGCTGGGTCAAATGGAATTTCTATTTTTGGTCCTAGAGGAATCACCACACTGTTTTCCACAATGGTTGAATTAATTTACACTCCCACCAGCAGTGTAATAGTGTTCCTATTTCTCCACATCCTCTCCAGCATCTGTTGTCTCCAGATTTTTTAATGATCGCCATTCTAACTGGTGTGAGATGGTATCTCAATGTAGTTTTGATTTGCATTTCTCTAATGACCAGTGATGATGAGCATTTTTCCATATGTTTGTTTGCTTCATGTATGTCTTCTTTTGTAAAGTGTCTGTTCATATCCTTTGCTCACTTTTGAATGGGTTTGTTTGTTTTTTTCCTGTAAATCTGTTTGAGTTCTTTGTAAATTCTGGATATC
Source organism: Saguinus oedipus (assembly GCA_031835075.1). Taxonomy (NCBI): domain Eukaryota; kingdom Metazoa; phylum Chordata; class Mammalia; order Primates; family Cebidae; genus Saguinus; species Saguinus oedipus. The sequence goes on along the minus strand of CM063171.1, from coordinate 72,968,397 downwards.
AGCCCTTTGTCAGATGGGTAAACTGCAAAAATTTTTCCCATTCTGTTGGTTGCCGATTCACTCTAATGACTGTTTCTTTTGCTGTTCAGAAGCTGTGGAGTTTGATTAGGTCCCATTTGTCTATTTTGGCTTTTGTTGCCAATGCTTTTTATGTTTGGTCATGAAGTCCTTGCCTACTCCTATGTTCTGCATGGTTTTGCCTAGATTTATTCTTCTAGGGTTTTTATGGTGTTAGGTCTTATGTTTAAGTCTTTAATCCATCTGGAGTTAATTTTAGGGTAAGGTGTCAGGAAGGGGTTTAGTTTCTGCTTTCTGCACATGGCTAGCCAGTTTTCCCAACACCATTTATTAAACAGGAAATTCTTTCCCCATTGCTTGTTTTTGTCAGGTTTATCAAAAATTGTTTGGTTGTAGATATGTTGTGTTGCCTCTGATGCCTCTGTTCTGTTCTATTGGTCTATATCTCTGTTTTGATACCAGTACCATGCTATTTTGATTACTGTAGCCTTGCAGTATAGTTTGAAGTCTGGTAGTGTGGTGCCTCCCACTGTATTCTTTTCACTTAGAATTGACTTGGCTATGCAGGCTCTCTTTGGTTCCATATGAAGTTTAAGGTGGTTTTTTCCAGTTCTATGAAGAAGGTCCTTGGTAGCTTGATGGGGATAGTGTTGAATCTGTAAATTACTTTGAGCAATATGGCCATTTTCACGATATTGATTCTTCCTAACCATGAACATGGAATGTTTCTCCATCTGTTTGTGTCCTCTCTTATTTCGTTGAGCAGTGGTTTGTAGTACTCCTTGAAGATGTCCTTTATGTTCCTTGTTAGTTGTATTCCTAGGTATTTTTTTCTCTTTGTAGCAATTGTGAATGGAGGTCATTCTTGATTTGGCTCTCTTTAAGTCTATTATTGGTGTATAAGAATGCTTGCGATTTTTGCACGTTGATTTTGTATCCTGAGACTTTGCTCAAGCTTTTTCATTGACTGGTGTTATTTAAATGAGAATTCCTTATCATATATATATATATATATATATATATATATATATATATAGAATGGCATTTCATATATAGATATATAATGGAATATTACTCAGCCATAAGAAGGAATAAATTAGTGGTATTACCACAAACTGGATGGGACTGGAGACAGTTATTTTAGGTGAAGTAACTCAGGAATGAAAAACAAAACATCGTATTCTCACTCATAAGTGAGAGCAAAACTTTGATGTACAAAGGCATAGGAATGATGCATGGACTTTGGGGACTCGGGAAAAGATGGGAAGGGGGTGAGGCAGAAAAGACTACAAATTGGGTTCAGTGTATACTGCTCAGGAGATGAGTGCACCAAAATCTTACAAACCACCACTGAAGAACTTATGTAACCAAATACTATCTGTTCTCCAAAAACCTATGGAAATGTGTGTGTATGTATATATACACACATATGTATATATACATATATAAGTATATATACACACACATGTATATGCACACATATGTATATATACATATATGTGTGAATATGCACACATATGTATATATATGTGTGTGTATAAATATATATAGTTGTTTTTACCTGTTTTTATAATTTTTATTTGGTTTGCAGTCGTGTTAATTTCAAAAAGCTACTCCACCATTACTAGAGGCAAACAATCTTTATACTTTGTATATTTTGTGATTACACATCAAAATTTACTCAGGTTTTAATTTTTATGAGCCAAATTTACACTGTGCTAGTCACCTGTATGGATAAAAATATCAGTGATAGTTAAAGAAAATTATAAAGCTGATACTTATTACCATATACAACAATACTTTGATAAGAAGTTAATCTTTCCACTAACAAATATTGTTCTATATCTCATATTTTGAATACTTAAAATTCATCAGAATACTTCAGTAATTGTTGATTTAAGATTAGAAACTAGCAGTGAAAGATAAGCATGCCACTGTACTCTGGCCAAGGCAACAGAGCAAAATCCTGCCTCTAAAAAAGAAAAAAAAATATGATTAGAATCTGTGTCTATTCTATATGGCATTTAAATAATAAGTAATTTCTTATTACTAATTTTATTCATTATAATGTTTTGAATGTATTTCTAAATTATGTTAGCTTGAGGGATTTATTTATCTGTATCTATGTTTTTTCTTCACAGTCCATAGTCTCATCAAAACATGTAACAATACTTGTGATACCAAAATAATATCTCATAATTTACATATTTGTAATACTTTCCCCAAATGCATCTTCTCATTAGTTTTTACTTATATAATTTAATTAGATTGAATTACAGATAAAATAAGACTAAAACTCTGTCTTGGGGAACCACAAACTACATATTTACAATAGTTTTGGGCATAGGAAATATACTGTCTAGATATCCCTTAAGGTAGGGATCCCCAAGCCCTTGATATCAGTCCATGGCCTATTAGGAACTTGGCTGCACACCAGGAGGTAGGCAGCAGGCCGGTGAACAATGCTTCATCTGTATTTATTGCCTCTTACCATTGTTGACATTACCACCTGAGCTCCACCTCCTGTCAGAAGAGTGGTGCCATTAGATTCTCATAGGAGCATGAAACTTATTGTGAACTGCACCTGTGAGGGATCTAGGCTACATGCTCCTTATGAGAATCTAACACATAATGATCTATCGCTGTCTCTCATCACCCCCAGATGGGACTGTCTATTTGCAGGAAATCAAGTTCAGGGCTCCCCCTGAGTGTATGGTGAGTTGTATAATTATTTTATTACATATTATAATTTCATAATAACAGAAATAAACTTGACAATAAATGTAATGTGCTTGAATCATCCCAAAACCATATCACCATCCCTAGTCCATGGAAAAACTGTCTACCATGAAACTGGTCCCTGGTGCCAAAAAGGTTGAGGACTTCTGTATTAAGCCAAACTTGTTAAATATTCGTTTAGATTTTTATTTACATTACTTGTTCTCATACAAGCAATATAATTATGCATAAAGTTAATAAAATATGAATAGTCTAAATATATTTGGTGCTAGGAGATAATGACTCTCTTTACCATTATTTAAAATAGATCTGCTGCTAATATTGAATAGATAGCAATATTAATGTTAAAAACTGATAATTTAAAGTCAGAAGTTTTCCTCCTATATGAAAGGGGTTCCATCCTCCAACCTGTGAGTCACAGGACATAAAAAGAGATTATCTGAGTAGATAAAGATTAAGTGATCTCAAGCCTGTAATCCCAGCACTTTGGGAGACCGAGGCGGGTGGATCACGAGGTCAACAGATTGAGACCATCCTGGTCGACATGGTGAAACCCCGTCTCTACTAAAAATGCAAAAAATTAGCTGGGCATGGTGGCGCGAGCCTGTAATCCCAGCTACTCGGGAGGCTGAGGGAGGAGAATTGCCTGAACCCAGGAGGCGGAGGTTGCGGTGAGCCAAGATCGCGCCATTGCACTCCAGCCTGGGTAACGAGAGGGAAACTCCGTCTCAAAAAAAAAAAAAAAAGATTCAGTGATTACCTTGACAATTAATTTGACTTGGGCTTATCAGTTTATCTGTCTTTACAAATGAAATGAGAATTGACTAGTTTCTCAAAAACAGAGGAAGTTTAGCATGGGTCAGACCCATTGAAAATACACATTACATTCACAGATGCTGTAATTAATCACTGAAAAGAAGCTGATGAGATGATGTCATCAATGGCAACTGCTTTTTTTTTAATTTTAAATTTTTATTGCATTTTAGGTTTTGGGGTACACGTGCAGAACGTGCAAGATAGTTGCATAGGTACACACATGGCAGTGTGTTTTGCTGCCTTCCTCCCCTTCACCCACACTTGGCATTTCTCCCCAGGCTATCCCTCCCCAGCTCCCCCCCTGCTGTCCCTCCCCCATTCCCCCCAATAGACCCCAGTGTGTAGTAGATGCCCTCCCTATGTCTATCTGCTTTTTAAGCTACTTGTGCCACTAGCAAAACTAGGCTTACATATAATTTACCCAATGATGAAAATCTTATAAAGAAAGCATATGAAAGGGTCATTGTTTTTATATTTTAACATTACTAAAATCCAAACATATCTTACGTTTGATACCAAATCAGCAGCAGTCCTATACACCAACAACTACCAAGCTGAGAACTGAATCAAGAACTCAACGCTTTTTACAACAGCTGCAAACAAACAAACAAAAATACTTAGGAATATACCAAACCAAGGAGGTGAAAGATATCTACAACGAAAACTAGAAAATACTGCTGTAAGAAACCATAGATGATACAAACAAATGGAAACACATCACATGCTCATGGATGGGTGAATCAACATTGTGAAAATGACCATAGTGCCAAAAGCAATCTACAGATGAAATACATTTCCCATCATCATTCTTCACAGAACTAGAAAAAACAATCCTAAAACTCATATGGAACCAAAAAAGCAGCTTGTGTAGTCAAAGCAAGTCTAAGCAAAATAAACATAAAGTGGGGAAAGGACACCCTGTTCAACAAATGGTGCTGGGATAATTGGTAAGCCACATGTAGAAAAATAAAACTGCATCCTCATGTCTCACCATATACAAAAGTCAACTTAAGATGAATCAAATACTTACATTTAACACCTGAAATCATAAAATCAATAAAATATAACACTGGAACAACTCTTGTAGTTATTGGATTCGGAAAAAGTTTGTGACCAAATACCCAGAAACAACTGCAACAAAAAAATAAAAATAAATAGGTGGGACCTAATTAAACTAAAAAGCTTCTGCACAGCAAAATAAATAATCAACAGAGTTGACAACCCACACTATGGGAGAAAATACTCACAAACTATATATCCAGCAAAAGAATGATATTCAGAATTTACAAGCAACTCAAACAAATCAGCAAGAGAAAAACTAGTAATCCCATCAAAAAGCAAACAAAGAACATAAACAATTTACAAAAGAAGATATACAAATGGCCAAACAAACCTATGAAACAGTATTCCACATTACTACCAGAGAAATGCAAATTAAAACCACAATGGGATACCACTTTACTCCTGCAAGAATGACTGTCATTAAAAAATCAAAAAATAATAGATGTAGGTGTGGATGTAGTGAAAAGAAAACACTTTTACCCTCCTTGTGGGAAATGTAATCTAGTACAACCACTGTGGAAAAAAGTATGAATATTCCCTAAAGAATTAAAAGCATATCTACCATTTTATCCAGCCTTATCACTATGAGGAAGACATACTTTTTTATCCAGAGAAAAATAAAACATTATATGAAAAAGACACTTGTACATGCATGTTTACAGAAGCACAATTGGCAATTGCAAAAATATGGAACCAGCCTAAATACACATCAACAAGTGAGTGAATAAACAAAATGTAATATATATACATATATATTTTGTGTATATGTATATTTATTATGTGTATAAATATCCATAATTATATATATTGTGTGTATATGTATATGCACACATATATATATACATATATATATGTACACACAGACACACACACACACAGACACACACACACACACACACATACCGTAGAATACAACTCAATCATAAAAATGAATGAAATATGGCATTCACAACAATCTGGATGGAGATGGAAACCATTATTATAAGTGAGGTAACTCGTGGATAGAAAACCAAATATATGATATTGGTTCTCACATATGAGGATATAAAGACATATGAAATATATGAAGGACTTTGGGGACTTACAGGGAAGGGTGAGTGGGGGTGAGGAATAAAAGACTATGCAGCAGGTACAGCGTATACTAATTGAGTGATGGGTTCACTATAATCTCAGAATTCACCACCAAAGAACTTATCCATGTAACCAGGAACCACATATTCCACCAAATTAAAATAGGTATGTTTATTACTCACAGATGGAATCAAGGCAACAGAAGCATAGTATTCATTGCTAGCCAGTCTGTTCAAAGCTCAGGAAAGCTGTCTGGGGTGAATGGAGTCTCACCTATGAATTCTCCACTTGTATCACAGCTGAGTGATCCAGGAAAGTAGCCTGCCCTGGTTTTTATAACCCGGGGATATGCATATAATTGACCATCAGGCCATTTTTCTTCCAGGCAAAGTGAAGAACCAGTTGCATTGCCTGAAGTACTGCCGACTGGGAAGATTTCCCTTCACCACTGTCTTTCAAGGATGTTCTAGAGAGACGCTGTAGTGCTACAGCTACCCACTTTTGGTTGGTACCTACATATCATGCAGAACAATCTGTGAACCATGCCCAAGTCTTCTCTTTCTCTGTCAACTGTTCAGAGGGAATTCCCCATGAGGCTATCGGTGAAGATGAAGTGAAAGTAATATGTAAAGATTGGGAACTATGGGCATTTGGCCATTTTCATAGAATGTAGTTGTGTCTTTAGGGCTTTCTAGGGCCTGATTTTGTTTATATCACTTCCACTGGATGATGGAGTATTGATGTGTATGCCCAGCTTTATGGCTTGGTGAGTCAGAAAACAGCCAGTACATGATAGGCAGCTCAGGTCACATGGTAACATGGTAACCCATGGTTATGCATTCAGTTGATATTAAAGTCCAATAGCAGACCAAGGGGTGTTTCTCAGAAGGTGAGTAGATATCTGGGAATCATAGTAGTGCCTTGCTCCAAAATCCTAAAGACTTACACTGTGATTCACCTATAGGGACTGGAGGAATGCCTCAAACTGCATCCCTATCTGGCATTGACACATCAGCACCATTGTATCTGTGCTTATATGGCAGAAGTGGTATAACAGCTTGCACAGTATCCTGGACTTGTTGCAGAACCTTCTCTTCTACTGGACCCCACTCAAAACTAGTAAGTTTTCAGGTCACTCCATTAATGGGCTGGAATAATATCCAAATGAGGATATGTTATCTCAAAATTCTAATTAGGTGACTAGGCATTGTGTGTTTTCTTGGTTGTAGGAGGGAGCAGATGCAATCCAACAACTTAGAAAGGGTATCTCAGCATCACTGGACTCAGAAATCTTACTGAGTTAAAAAGATTTATAATTTTAGTCAGATTTCTTTCTTTCTTTTTTATAATTTTTACTGCATTTTAGGTTTTGGGGTACATGTGCAGAACGTGCAAGATAGTTGCTTAGGTGCACACATGGCAGTGTGTTTTGCTGCCTTCCTCCCCTTCACCCACATTTGGCTTTTCTCCCCAGGCTATCCCTCCCAATTCCCCCCCGCTGTCCCTCCCCTATTCCCCCCAATATACCCCAGTGTGTAGTACCCCGCTCCCTGTGTCCATGTGTTCTCATTTTTCTCACCCGCCTATGGGTGAGAATATGTGGTATTTCCTTTTCTGTTCTTGTGTCAGTTTGCTGAGAATGATGTTTTCCAGGTTCATCCATGTCCTTACAAAGGACACAAACTCATCATTTTTGATTGCTGAATAATATTCCATGGTGTATATTTGCCATATTTTCCCAGTCCAGTCTATCATTGATGGGCATTTGGGTTGGTTCCAGGTCTTTGCTATTGTAAACAGTGCTGCAATGAACATTCCTGTGCATGTGTCCTTATAGTAGAACGATTTATAGTCCTTTGGATATATACCCAGTAATGGGATTGCTGGGTCAAATGAAATTTCTATTTCTAGGTCCTTGAGTAATCACCACACTGTCTTCCACAATGGTTGAACTAATTTACACTCCCACCAACAGTGTAAGAGTGTTCCTATTTCTCCACATCCTCTCCAGCAACTGTTGTCTGCAGATTTTTTAATGATCGCCATTCTAACTGGCATGAGATGGTATCTCAATGTGGTTTTGATTTGCATCTCTCTAATGACCAGTGATGATGAGCATTTTTTCACGTGTTTGTTGGCCTCATGTATGTCTTCTTTTGTAAAGTGTCTGTTCATATCCTTTTCCCATTTTTGAATGGGCTTGTTTGTTTTTTTTTTTTCCTGTAAATCTGTTTGAGTTCTTTGTAAATTTTGGATTTCAGCCCTTTGTCAGATGGGTAAACTGCAAAGATTTTTTCCCATTCTGTTGGTTGCCAATTCACTCTAGTGACTGTTTCTTTTGCCATGCAAAAGCTGTGGAGTTTGATTAGGTCCCATTTGTCTGTTTTGGCTTTTGTTGCCAATGCTTTTGGTGTTTTGGTCATGGAGTCCTTGCCTACTCCTATGTCCTGAATGGTTTTGCCTAGATTTTCTTCTAGGGTCTTTATGGTGCCAGGTCTTATGTTTAAGTCTTTAATCCATCTGGAGTTAATTTTAGTGTAAGGTGTCAGGAAGGGGTCCCGTTTCTGCTTTCTGCACATGGCTAGCCAGTTTTCCCAACACCATTTATTAAACAGGGAATCCTTTCCCCATTGCTTGTTTTTGTCTGGTTTATCAAAGATGATATGGTTGTAGATATGTTGTGTTGCCTCCGATGCCTCTGTTCTGTTCCATTGGTTTATATCTCTGTTTTGGAACCAGTACCATGCTGTTTTGATTACTGTAGCCTTGTAGTATAGTTTGAAGTCTGGTAGTGTGATGCCTCCCACTGTGTTCTTTTTGCTTAGAATTGACTTGGCTATGCGGGCTCTCTTTTGGTTCCATATGAAGTTCATGGTGGTTTTCTCCAATTCTGTGAAGAAATTCCATGGTAGCTTGATGGGGATAGCATTGATTGTGTAGATTACTTTGGGCAGTATAGCCATTTTCAAGATATTGATTCTTCCTAACCATGAACATGGAATGTTTCTCCATCTGTTTGTGTCCTCTCTTATTTCGTTGAGCAGTGGTTTGTAGTTTTCCTTGAAGAGATCCCTTATGTTCCTTGTAAGTTGTATTCCTAGGTATTTTATTCTCTTCATAGCAATTGTGAATGGCAGTTCGTTCTTGATTTGGCTCTCTTTAAATCTGTTATTGGTGTATAGGAATGCTTGTGATTTTTGCACATTGATTTTATATCCTGAGACTTTGCTGAAGTTGCTTATCAGTTTCAGGAGCTTTTGGGCTGAGGTGATGGGGTCTTCTAGGTATACTATCATGTCGTCTGCAAATAGAGACAATTTGGCTTCCACCTTTCCTATTTGAATACCCTTTATTTCTTTTTCTTGCCTGATTGCTCTGGCTAGAACTTCCATTACTATGTTGAATAGGAGTGGTGAGAGAGGGCATCCTTGTCTAGTGCCAGATTTAAAAGGGAATGCTTCCAGTTTTTGCCCATTAAGTATGATGTTGGCTGTTGGTTTGTCATAAATAGCTTTTATTACTTTGAGATATGTTCCATCAATACCAAGTTTATTGAGGGTTTTTAGCATAAAGGGCTGTTGAATTTTGTCAAATGCCTTCTCTGCTTCAATTGAGATAATCATGTGGTTTTTGTTTTTGCTTCTGTTTATGTGGTGAATTATGTTTATAGATTTGCGTATGTTGAACCATCCTTGCATCCCTGGGATAAATCCTACTTGATCATGATGGATAATTTTTTTAATGTGCTGTTGCAATCGATTTGCCAGTATTTCATTGAAGATTTTTGCATCTATGTTTATCATGGATATTGGCCTGAAGTTTTCTTTTTTTTTCTTTCTTTTTCTCTGATGCAACTGTTTTACCAATACATTCAGAACAGTTGCTACTTCTCACTGCCTATGTCTAATCGGCATGATGTTATTAGTGTAATAGACCAGAGAAATATCTGTGGGAAAACGAAGTGTTCATGATCTCTCTGAACTAAATTATGACACAGAACTAAAGAGTTGATATACTCCTGAGACAGGACAGTGAAGGTATATTGCTGGCCTTGCCAGATGAATGCAAACTGCTTCTCGTGAACTTACTAACAGAGATAGAGATAAAAAAAATTTCCCAGGTCAACAGCTTATAAATACCAGGAACCAAAAGACATGTTGATTTCCTCAAACAGTAAATTTACCTCCTGCACAGCAGCTGTAGTTGGAGTTGCCACTTGCTGAAACTTTTAAAAACCCACTGTAATTTTGCAATATTCATCAATATTCTTCAGAATAAACCATATAGGAGAATTGAATGGGAATGTGGGGAATCACCACCCTGCATCTTTCAAGTCCTTGATGATGGCACTAATCTTTGCAATCCTTCCAGAAATGCAACATTGCTTTAGATGTACTATTTTTCTAGGTAGATGCATTCTAATGGCTTCTATTTGGACTTTCCCAATATAATACCCACCATTCTACAAGTCAGGAAAGCCATGTAGGAATTCTGCCAGATGCTAAGTATATTTATTCCAATTACGCATTTTTGAACTGAGGAAATAATCACAGGATGTATTTGTGGACTCACTGGACCTGCTGTGAATGAATTGGGCCTCAAACAAAATTCCTTCATCATCCTATACTCTGACTGGAGGGCTAAGTGATGTTTTGAGTCTCTCAAATTCTATGTCAGTTCAGAGCCTATGTCCAGTAATCTTAAAAAATCACATTACTTTCTTTTCTTCAAATGCACAGTTATTCTAGTAAAAGGATCTAAGTTCCTTTGGGGGAGTCTGGGAAAAAGAATGAAAGTATAAATATTTCATAGTGTACCAAAATTCTTCCCCAAGGTGACCCCAGCTCTCTTTTATTTTATCCAAGACATTCTGACATGGGAAACAGTTCCATATTTGTACATACAGAACTGACAATTCGTCTTCTGGAATGCAGGAGACAAATGAGTTGTATGGCACCTGGCATAAAACTGCTTCTCTGAAGAGTAACAACAATCTTCCCATGCGTAAGATGATCAACACAGACCTTAGCAGAATTTAGAAAAGCCCAGAGATCCAAAAAACCCTTGGAATACCGTACAAGATGATTCATCTTAGAGTCCTGAAGAACCCACTACAAAAAAATCTGAGAATCATGTTGAAGCTAAACCCATATGTAAAGACCAAGCACTGGAACACCATTCTTTATCAGACCAGGAATCATGAACTTCGTGTGGATAAGTTGGCAGCAGCAGCAGGAGCAGCAGCAGTGCTAGAGGTCAAATCAGATGAGAAGGGTATTATAGGCAAGAAGCTTGTGCCAGGGAAGAAAACAAAGGAGGCCATTTGTATTAAGAATAATAAGAAACCTCTGGTGGAGAAAAATGCAGCAGCTACCAATGAACTGGCACTTGTAAAAAGCCAGCAGAAACAAAATTGACAACAAAACAAAAGAAATCTGCTGCATAAACCCTTAAATATGTTAAGTCAAATTATTTTTGATAGCTTATTTGAATAAAGACCTGATCAAATAGGCAGTGAAAAAAATAAGACATTCTGTGTCTATAGATTGGCTTAAGTCTGGTCATTGACTGAGTGGCTATGACTGTCTGGTTTTACAACTGGAGTTAGATTTTTGTTCACATCACCTGGAACTCTTTTGCTTATATGAATCGATTAAGAATTTAATAGGTTTTCTATCTGTTTGATTTCTAGGAACACCATGATTTAATAACCAATGTCATATGTCAGCTGTAAGTCTGATGGCTGCTTTGACTCTACTGCCCTTTATAATAGCAACCCACACCTTGTTGGTGGCTCAGTGCTGTCACTTTACCTATCCTGTTATCCAGTTGCTCTCATTGCATTTAGGTTCTCAAATTCAATGCCTGCAATTTCTACTACAACGTCTGGCCTATAGAGAAAAGTAGTCATTGAGAAATTCAAGAATGCAGGAACTCCTCTTACAAAATTATTTATGAAAGAGTACATGAGTAATGTCTTCTGGACCCTCTAACATTCCAATCATGAGAAGCCTTTAAATTTCTTCTTTTACATTAAATTAAATGTGATCAGGCATCAGCAAATTGATGAGTGGGCCATCTTTGATCCATGTTTTGGCCAAGAAACCAAACTATTAAATCCCTTTCTAACTCCCCAAGCTGCAATATTAAATGAAACATATTTGCTTGTGGATCCATATCAATCAATTTAGCCTGATACAACTTTTTATTACATCTGCCATTATCCGACATCCTTAATATCCACTCCTAAGCTAATTCTCCAGATCTTTGCTAGTATAAGTTAGAAAACTCAAGTAGTTCATTTAGGGTGTAGTGCATCTCCTCATGGCCCACACTTTATACCTATCTTAGAGTGATCTTCTTGAACTTAACTCTACTTATATATCTAGAAGCAAAGAGGGGTAGTACAGGTGGGACAATCAGCATTGTCTTGCATTGCAACTGACTCAAGGAAGGCCATTACTGTTTTCACAGTCAACTGGGGCTAATCCCCTCAAAGGTGGAGACACTAATTTCACTCAAGCAGGGATATAACAGACCACTTAGGTTGGAAAGTCTGTTTCCACTGGAGATGGAGAGATCACTTTTGCTGGGAGTGGGAAGACCTCTGCCACTGTAAAATAGGACTTTTCAGAATTTAGGTGTTCAGTGTCCTCAGCTTCATTAGAGTTTCCCCACATCTCCCCACTGCAACTCACAGGGTCCTATTATTTCCCAGTCATCACACTCATTTAAATAATAGACTTATTTGAGGCTGGGAATTCAATTTGCTTTGTAAATCAGAAAATTCAAAAAAAAAAAAAGTCTTGTGTTTATCTTCAAAAATTTCAGCCTCCTTGCCACAGGAGATAAGGCTTTACTTCAGGGCAAACCCATAAACTCGTATATTATTTATGGAGTGCTTGAGCTGAGAATTTGAATCCCTGGGCTTATATTTTTCTTTCACTCCTTTTGTCTCCCAATGTTAGGAACAACCAACCAAGGTCATTATATTCTTTAGTTTCTCAAAAATATTTAAAAATATCAAACACAGTGTCTTATAAGTAGTTGTCTAGGAGTATTCAAAGCACATATTTTGCCTATCTCTGTAAACAGGTCACACTACAAACTATCATTTCTCTCTTTATTACTGGAATATGGCACTTAGCATCTTAATATCTAATCAGATTAGAGAGTTGTGTTAATCCATTTTAGCATTGTTATAAAAGAATATCTGAAACTGGGTAATTTATAGAGAAGAAAGGTTTATTTGACTCATGTTTCTGCATGCTGTACAGAAGGAGTGGCACCAGGGTCTGCTTCGGGTGAGGGCTTCAGAAAGCTTCCACTCATGGTGGAAAGTGAAATCTGAAGGAAGAAACAGGAGAGAAGGACCAGACTCTTTTTAACAACCAGATATAGCAGTAGCTAATAGAGCAAGAATTCACTCATTACTCCTGAGATGGCACCAATCCACTCATGAAGGAGCTGCCCCCATGAACCAATTAAGTCCCACCAGGTTCCACCTCCAACACTTGGACTCTCATTTTACTATGAGACCTGAAGGGAACAAATATCCCTTCAAGAATACATCAAGAGTCAATTTCAGAGACACCAAAACCAATTCATACAATTCATCTTTTAAATTTATTCACTCCCTAACCACGAACATGGAATGTTTCTCCATCTGTTTGTGTCCTCTCTTATTTCGTTGAGCAGTGGTTTGTAGTTTTCCTTAAAGAGGTCCCTTACATTCCTTGTGAGTTGTATTCCTAGGTATTTTATTCTCTTTGTAGCAATTGTGAATGGCAGTTCATTCTTGATTTGGTTCTCTTTAAGTCTGTTATTGGTGTATAGGAATGCTTGTGATTTTTGCACATTGATTTTATATCCTGAGACTTTAATGAAGTTGCCTATCAGTTTCAGGAGCTTTTGGGCTGAGGTGATGGGGTCTTCTAGGTATACTATCATGTCGTCTGCAAATAGAGACAATTTGGCTTCCACCCTTCCTATTTGAATACCCTTTATTTCTTTTTCTTGCCTGATTGCTCTGGCTAGAACTTCCAGTACTATGTAGAATAGGAGTGGTGAGAGAGGGCATTCTTGTCTAGTGCCGGATTTCAAAGGGAATGCTTCCAGTTTTTGCCCATTAAGTATGATATTGGCTGTTGGTTTGTCATAAATAGCTTTTATTACTTTGAGATATGTTCCATCAATACCAAGTTTATTGAGGGTTTTTAGCATAAAGGGCTGTTGGATTTTGTCAAATGCCTTCTCTGGGTCAATTGAGATAATAACAGGCTTAAAGAGAACCAAATCAAGAACGAACTGCCATTCACAATTGCTACAAAGAAAATAAAATACCTAGGAATACAACTCACAAGGGACATAAGGGATCTCTTTAAGGAAAACTACAAACGACTGCTCAACGAAATAAGAGAGGGCACAAACAGATGGAGAAACATTTCATATTCGTGGTTAGGAAGAATCAATATCATGAAAATGGCTATACTGCCCAAAGTAATTTACACAATCAATGCTATCCCCATCAAACTACCATTGAATTTCTTCACAGAACTGGAAAAAACCACCATGAATTTCATATGGAACCAAAAAAGAGCCCGCATAGACAAGTCAATTCTAAGCAAAAAGAACACAGTGGGAGGCATCACACTACCAGACTTCAAACTATACTACAAGGCTACAGTCATCAAAACAGCATGGTACTGGTACCAAAACAGAGATATAGACCAATGGAACAGAACAGAAGCATCGGAGGCAACACAACATATCTACAACCATATTATCTTTGATAAACCAGACAAAAACAAGCAATGGGGAAAGGATTCCCTATTTAATAAATGGTGTTGGGAAAACTGGCTAGCCATGTGCAGAAAGCAGAAACTGGACCCCCTCCTGACACCTTACACTAAAATTAACTCCAGATGGATTAAAGACTTAAACATAAGACCTGGCACCATAAAAACCCTAGAAGAAAATCTAGGCAAAACCATTCAGGACATAGGAGTAGGCAAGGACTTCATGACCAAAACACCAAAAGCATTGGCAACAAAAGCCAAAATAGACAAATGGGACCTAATCAAACTCCACAGCTTCTGCATGGCAAAAGAAACAGTCACTAGAGTGAATCGGCAACCATCAGAATGGGAAAAAATCTTTGCAGTTTACACATCTGACAGAGGGCTGATATCCAGAATTTACAAAGAACTCAAATAGATTTACAGGAAAAAAACAAACAATCCCATTCAAAAATGGGCAAAGAATATGAACAGACACTTTACAAAAGAAGACATACATGAGGCCAATAAACACATGAAAAAATGCTCGTCATCACTGGTCATTAGAGAGATGCAAATCAAAACCACATTGAGATACCATCTCACGCCAGTTAGAATGGCGATCATTAAAAAATCTGGAGACAGCAGATGCTGGAGAGGATGTGGAGAAATAGGAACACTCTTACACTGTTGGTGGGAGTGTAAATTAGTTCAACCATTGTGGAAGACAGTGTGGCGATTCCTCAAGGACCTAGAAATAGAAATTCCATTTGACCCAGCAATCCCATTACTGGGTATATATCCAAAGGACCATAAATCGTTCTACTATAAGGACACATGCACACGAATGTTCATTGCAGCACTGTTTACAATAGCAAAGAACTGGAACCAACCCAAATGCCCAACGATGATAGACTGGACTGGGAAAATGTGTCACATATACACCATGTAATATTATGCAGCAATAAAAAATGATGAGTTTGTGTCCTTTGTAAGGACATGGATGAATCTGGAGAACATCATTCTCAGCAAACTGACACAAGAACAGAAAAGGAAATACCGCATATTCTCACTCATAGGTGGGTGAGAAAAATGAGAACACATGGACACAGAGAGGGGGTCTACTACACACTGGGGTCTATTGGGGGGAATGGGGAGGGACAGCGGGGGGGGGCTGGGGAGGGATAGCCTGGGGATGAATGCCAAGTGTGGGTGAAGGGGAGGAAGGCAGCAAAACACACTGCCATGTGGGTACCTATGCAACTATCTTGCACGTTCTGCACATGTACCCCAAAACCTAAAATGCAATAAAAATTTAAAAAAAGAAAAGAAAAAAAAGAATATTAGATAAAAACTGAATAAAAAATAAAATAAAATATTAAAGCCAAAAAAAAAAAAATCTGGAGACAGCAGATGCTGGAGAGGATGTGGAGAAATAGGAACACTCTTACACTGTTGGTGGGAGTGTAAATTAGTTCAACCATTGAGGAAGACAGTGTAGTGATTCCTCAAGGACCTAGAAATAGAAATTTCATTTGACCCAGCAATCCCATTACCGGGTATTTATCCAAAGGACTATAAATCGTTCTACTATAAGGACACATGCACACGAATGTTCATTGCAGCACAGTTTACAATAGCAAAGACCTGGAACCAACCCAAATGCCCAACGATGATAGACTGGGCTGGGAAAATGTGTCACATATACACCATGGAATATTATGCAGCAATCAAAAATGATGAGTTTGTGTCCTTTGTAAGGACATGGATGAATCTGGAGAACATCATTCTCAGCAAACTGACACAAGAACAGAACAAGAAATACCGCATATACTCACTCATAGGTGGGTGAGAAAAATGAGAACACATGGACACAGGGAGGGGGTCTACTACACACTGGGGTCTATTGGGGGGAATTGGGGAGGGACAGCAGGGGGGGCTGGGGAGGGATAGCCTGGGGATGAATGCCAAGTGTGGGTGAAGGGGAGGAAGGCAGCAAAACACACTGCCATGTGGGTACCTATGCAACTATCTTGCACGTTCTGCACATGTACCCCAAAACCTATAATGCAATAAAAATTTAAAAAATAAAAAAATAAGAATAAATAAATAAATTTATTCACTCTAGAGTCACCTTCAGATAGCATTATATATATATACATATATATGTATATATATAAATAAAACACCTTCAGTACTAGAGTGAACAAATTTGAAAGATGAATTGCATGAATATATACGTATATATTCATATATATAATAGTCTAAGCCAATCATATATATATATATGATATATATATATATATATATGATATATATATATATATATATATGATTGGCTTAGACTATTATAAAGGCCAAAAAGTACCATTTTCATCTGCAAGCTGAAGAAACAAGAAAGCCAGTAGTATCATTTAGTCACAGACTGAAGGCCTGAGAACAAGAGAGACAACAGTCTATTTCCAGTCCAAGGCAGAATGCCTGAAAACTAGCAGCTAGAGACCACTGGTATGAGTTAGAGTCCAAAGGCCAAGGAACCAGGAGCTCTAATGCCTGAGGGCAGGAGAAGGTGGATGGCTCAACTCAAGGGGAAAGAAAGAGTTTATCCTTCTGTCAATTTGTTCTGTGTCCTCAAAAATCGAATGATGGTGGCCCACATTGGTGAGGGTGAATCATTACTCAGTCTACTGATTGAAACGCTAATCCCTTCTGGAAGTACCCTCACAGACACATGCAGATATAAGGATTTACCAGCTATCTGGGCATTCCTAAACCCAATCAAGTTGACACCTAAAATTAACCATCATGGGCTTTATCTAACATAGCTATTCTGAATGCTAAAAAGATTTGTAAAAATGAAGGCTGGAAACCACATATTAACATGGTTATCCAAACAGTCTGTCATTAGACTGTTCCTGAAGTGAAATTTTAAAAAATGTTTATAATGCATGAGTTTAGTTTATTTTGAATTTGGTGTGTTGATTTTGTTGCTATCATTACTTTTGTTGTTGTTGGGAAGGGGAAAGGGAAGGATGATTAGTCTTTACTCATTCTGAAAAACAATATACCTCAGAGATACTAGCGTTTGTTTTCAGACCACTGTAATAAAGTGAATATTGCACTAAAGTGAGTCACACAAATTATTTGCTTTGTCAGTGCATATAAAATAATGTTTTCACTGTATGCGTGGCATCTTCTTAAAAAATAATATACAAACCTTAATTTAAGATATTTTATTGGTAAAATATGTAGACACAGAGAAACAAAAAAAAAAAGGACTTGGAAAATGGCACCAACAGGCTTATTTGATGCAGGGTTGCTGCAATATTCAGTTTGTAAAAACAATATCTGTAAACAAATAAAGTGAAAACCAATAAAATGAGATATACCTATAGATTTTCTAGAATTTGAACAAAATGGTTAAGCAAGGGGACATGGCACTATAGCATCCTATAATGGTCAAGTATAGGAGTTATGAGTGAGGGATTCACAGAAAGGGAGAAACAGTAGTGAATATAAATGTTCTTCCATTTGAATCATATTCCTACAGTAAGTATTATCACATAAACTATATTACCACTGTGAGGGGTTATTAACATAAAAGTTAGCCAAATAAAGCAGCGTAACTATATTATAGTTCAGTTCAACTGTCAGGTGTAGACAGTTCAGCTGTCTCACACATGGTATATTAGTTTTCTGTTGCCACATAACAAGTTACCACAAACTTAATGGTGTAAAACACAAATGTATTATCTCACAGACTTTGTACATTGGAAGTTAGGTTTGGCATAGGCTTCATAAAGCTGAAATCAAGATTTTTGACAGGGCTGCCTTCCTTAATGGAGGCTCTAGGGAATAACCTGCTTCCAAAGTCATTCATATTGTCAGCTAAATTTATTCCCTTTGCTCATAGCAATGAAATTTCCATTTCCTTACTGGCTGTAAGCCAGAGGTCTGTCTTTTCTCCTAAATGCTGTCTATATTCTTTCTCATGGCCCCTTTCATGCTTTGAATTTCTATATTCATCCACATGGCCCCACTCATGCTTTGAATATCTTTGACTTCTGCTCCCTCAGCTCTTTCACCTTTTCTACCTTTAAGGATATGTATGATTACATTGGACCTGGTCTCCAGGACTGTCTTATCCAGGTTATCTAGGACTGTCTCACCATTTGAAGATCCATAACCTTAAATAAAACTATAAAATCTTTTTGCCTTATAATGTAACATTTTCATAAATTTTAGGGATTTTGGTGTAGACCAAATCTTCAGGGGTTCATGCTGATGACCTATAGTATACCTTTAAAAACATAATGCGGCCAGATATGATGGCTCATGCCTATTATCCCAGCACTAGGGAAGGACAAGGCTGGCAGATCAGCTGAGGTCAGGAGTTCGAGGTCAGTCTGGCCAACATGGTGAAACCCTGATTCTACTAAAAATACAAAAATTAGCCGGGTGTGGTAGCACACACCTGTAATCCCAGCTACTTGGGAGCCTGAGGCAGGAGAATCACTTGAACCCAGGAGCCAGAGGTTGCAGCGAGCTGAGATCAGCCGTTGAACTCCAGCCTGGGCAACAGAGCATGAATCTGTTTCAAAATAAAAATAAATAAATAAATAAATAAATAAATAAACATCACAGAATTATTCAAAACACGTAAGCCGAATTTGAATATATATAAAATAATTGCATATGCTTATGTTATATAAACATGCAATTGCATGTTTATATAAATTCATGTATGCATGCATTTTCCCAAAATGTGTAAGTCACTGAACTGAGATATACTTTTCCATATACCTCCCAATTGCCTCGGCCCAACATTTAATTTCAGTGTGTGGAAAAAACAAACAAACATGAAAACATGTCTTAAGAAGTCTAACGTCCTTCTATAAGTGATTTTAATTTAGCAAGTCATTAAAGCAATTTTGTTAACAAAATATCAAGGAGCCCTTACAGTATGAACATTTAATTTTGTTCCTTTTTCTCATCATGGACAATGTTTGTTCTGTTTTCTGCTGAAGGGTACATTGGCTGTTTCTGAATTATGTTTACATTTTACTGCTTAAATATAAAGAAGCAAAATTGTTTTAAAATAGGCTGCACTACCTCGTATTTCTCTGTGGGAAATTCTGGGAAGAAATGAAAATGATTTTAGCTACTGTAGTGTAGCACTGCCTACATCAAAATAGAATGATAATTATGTTGCAGGTGGCAAACTACTCAAGGTACCTGCAGAGTACAGATAAAGTGATTCATTGGCCATCCATTTCCCTGGTGGTTTAGCTTAATCTGAAGAATATGTATCATGCATATTAATCCAAATATCTCTGAACTCCAGCCAGTTGAATAAAGTACACTTAAATCTGCCTTTAATAATATGTTTTATAATGCAATTTTTTTTGTTCTAATCATTATCAGTGGGTATTTTTAAACCTATCTGGAAACCCAGATTGTTACTCTAAAATGTTTATTCAGAATTTTCACCATTGTGAGATTAGCCAACAATAAGGAATGTAATGATGATGCCCTGCTTGTGTGCCATGTCAGAAAATGTTCAAAGTATCACATCATGGCTAAAAATATGTAAACTCTCAGTGTGTGTAATTAAAGCAGGCGGATAGCTAAAGTAAAGTGGAAAATTCCCAATTCCCAAGAATGAGACATTACATCTCTCTTTAAAGAGACATCAGTGTCAAAAGTAAAAGCATAGCTTGCCTATTTCTACAAAAACATTTATGGACTATATATACTAAACTTTCACATGTATTTTAAGATATTGTGCCATTATGCCAGATGGGCTTATTCATTTAATCTGTTGATTACACATCATTACATGATGAGATGATAAGTGGCTGTGACTAAGAACACAAATAATAATCCAACAACAGCAAGTATGATGCCAACTACCGTTTATAAATCAATAGTAGTTCTAATTCACTGATGTTCACAGATTTTCCATCTTTTTTACAATTTGTCTGATTACCTCTATTCATTTTAGATACAATAACAACAAAAATTGCATGTTATTCAATATAATTTTACTGCTTAAAATTAACATTTCTTAAACTACATAACCAAATAAAATAAATATTAAATATATTTTATTTGGAAGAAAACTAAATAAAATGAGAACTTCAAATATTTATAACCGACTTATCTATACATCTCATCTATTATTTTATGGTTTACAGTCAAAGTAATTATTTGAATTAGACAAGTAAGGAATACATATGCTTATATAAGCCTTGAAAATTATATTCAAAGATATAGGAACTTTGTACATAGCTCCAAAAGTGACCATGGTTCTAATCAAAAAACACCGATGACACTTTTGGCTAAGGTTACTTTTTCCCATTTCCTATTTGAGAGTCTTATATTAGGAGAAAAGCAAAGTACACCCATTTTTTAAAATATACCTTGTGTTAATATATGAGTTAATAAATGGAAATTTTCAAATGAGTAAACGAAAACAAATTCAGGAATTTTTTTCATTTGACTTAAGGCAACATTCTTATTAAACCCATCTTATTATTTTTTATCCTACAGTTTCAGGCTTACTTTCTTGGCTGCTAAAAATCTCTACCCAGAAATTTAACAAAGCATAAACAATGCTTTATCTAATCTCTTTATTCTCCTAAGTTAGAAAACCAAACAAGAATAGTGTTACTTTATAAACACAATTTTTAAAAGATGAAATCTGTATAAATTATCCATATATACCATATAATATTAAAAGCAAATATTATTTCTTATTTTTATTTTAATTATACAACTGAAGCAAAAAAATAAACACGTAATGTAATAGATAATCCCAGGAATACAATGTTATATATAAATTAACTAAGCATCTGTTCTGTTGTAGAATTCTTATCTTTTACTTTTTAAAATAATATAAAGGAAATATATTGAAAACATTCAGTGAGAATTTTTAAAGGTTGTACTTTTTGCTGTGTAATTTGTGATTTCATCTGGAAACTCCCGGAAGCTCGAGGGTTGTTTAGGATGTGTGAATGACAGTGAATGATCTGCTTATCGGTCTACCTAAAAGGTCTCTAACTGAAAAATAAGCTTTATGGCCTCCAGTTATCAGTTATTCACCATTAAAATTTGATGGACTCGATTTGCTAGAATAGATGTTCTCAATAGATTTTGTTGAGGGAAAAATTCAGAATTCTAAAATTTTTGTGGACACAATGGAAGCACTTAAATATTTCAAAACTGGTAAACAAGTCAGTACAAATTTCATTGCAATCATTATTTTGTCATTATCTTATGTGTCATGATTTCTATAAACAATGAAAGACTTCTCTTTGTTCACTGGACTATCTCTCAATCCTGTCACTAAGGATTTAGGTTTCAGTTCTGATTCCTTTCTTTTAGATCCCAGGAAGAAATATGAAAATTAATTTTGTTTCTCTTGCCTCTAACTATGTGTGAGTCATTCCAGTCTAAACAAATCTTTGGCTGATACCTTTGCAACATTACATGTAGTTAGTAGAGAAAAGAAATAAATTTTGAGGACTTAATATTTGGCATCTGCAGAGGATATTAATACATCATTATCTAGGATGCAGTACCTGAACTTGTTGCTTCAAAGCCACCAATGACCAGCAAACACAGAGGACTCATCAGAATTGTACCCTTTAGCCTATTTGTTGTATTCTTTCTGAAGTTATAATCCTTCTCTTTAAACATTATTTTAGGATGCATAATGGAGGTTATTATCCTTCCTGTACCTTTTATTACCTTAAAGGTTATGCCCATAGTGTTTATGAGTATTGTTGTACTATTGCTTTTTTAAAGTATTTATATTATATTAAGTGTTTAATATGGTTTATTAATTTACAATGTCTATCACCTTATGACATGACTATGTATTTTCATTGCTGGATATTTTTTTTTAATTTTTATTGCATTATAGGTTTTGGGGTACATGTGCAGAACGTGCAAGATAGTTGCATAGGTACACACATGGCAGTGTGCTTTGCTGCCTTCCTCCCCTTCACCCACACTTGGTATTCATCCCCAGGCTATTCCCCCCAGCCCCCCCAGCTGTCCCTCCCCCATTTCCCCCAACAGTCCCCAGTGTATAGTAGACCGCCTCTCTGTGTCCATGTGTTCTCATTTTTCTCACCCACCTATGAGTGAGAATATGCGGTATTTCTTTTTCTGTTCTTGTGTCAGTTTGCTGAGAATGATGTTCTCCAGATTCATCCATGTCCTTACAAAGGACACAAACTCATCATTTTTGATTGCTGCATAATATTCCATGGTGTATATGTGCCACATTTTCCCATTCCAGTCTATCATCGATGGGCATTTGGGTTGGTTCCAGGTCTTTGCTATTGTAAACAGTGCTGCAATGAACATTCGTGTGCATGTGTCCTTATAGTAGAACGATTTATAGTCTTTTGGATAGATACCCAGTAATGGGATTGCTGGGTCAAATGGAATTTCTATTTCTAGGTCCCTGAGGAATCGCCACACTGTCTTCCACAATGGTTGAACTAATTAACTCCACAGCTTCTGCACAGCAAAAGAAAGTCACTAGAGTGAATCGGCAACCACCAGAATGGGAAAAAATCTTTGCAGTTTACACATCTGACAAAGGGCTGATATCCAGAATTCACAAAGAACTCAAACAGATTTACAGAAAGAAAACAAACAAGCCCATTCAAAAATGGGCAAAGGATATGAACAGACACTTTACAAAAGAAGACATACATGAGGCCAACAAACATATGAAAAAGTGCTCATCATCATTGGTCATTAGAGAGATGCAAATCAAAACCACATTGAGATATCATCTCACACCAGTTAGAATGGCGAACATTAAAAAATCTGGAGACAGCAGATGCTGGAGAGGATGTGGAGAAATAGGAACACTCTTACACTGTTGGTGGGAGTGATATTTTTTAAATTAATTTGCATTACTTTAGTATATTTAGCTTTAAGCTTAGTACGTAACCCATAATTGTGGTCCTTGTCTTTTGCTGGTTGCATAGTTGCCCTTTTTCTACATGATTAGGTTGCAGGAGTTATGAATACATGCTTTGAAATATGATAGACAATGCTTCCCCAATGCCTCATCCTCATACCCACTGAAGCATATGGACAAATTTGCGTTAACTCTTAGTCCTGTTTATTCAGGTTATGCTTGAATTAAGCCTCAAATATTGTATCTAACCCTATGTTAGCCTAAAATTGATCAGTCTCCCCCCAATAGAAAGATGAATTACAGAGGTGAGTTTATAAATATAATTCTTATCCAGGCTGCACTCACAGTAGATACATTGGTTTCCCAACTAACATGTTGATCATTTCCTTTACTCTTGAATATATAGTCAAGGTAGACATTTAAAGCAGCAGGTGTAAATACCTCATTGATCTCTTGATCTGCAAAGGAAGATCCATTATTATGAGAAATGTTATATTGAAACCTTTTAAATTGACCCCCTTCAGTCAAAAATAATAAATTTTTAAAAACCCCTCATCTTTTGTGGAATAGTAGATATTAGCATCATTCTCAAAGATTTTAAGAATACAGGGAAAGTGATTTTTCTTATATCCCCATTCACTTTATCAGTGTGGTTTCCCAAGAAAATGCAGACTGATTATGATGAATGTCAGTGGTCTACTGCAAACGTAACTAAGTATTAGTCCAAATAACAATTGCGTGCCAATGTAATATCATTGCTAGAATTTCTCTGTATAGCCACTTTTACCTGGTATGGGGCTACTGACCTGAAAAATATGTATATTTTTCTCATATTTATTAAAAAGAAGGGTCAGAAACAGTTTGTGTCTGTGTAGATAGACCCATGAATATATACATTCATTATCTTGACCTGGGACTAAGTTGAATTTTCTCTTCTCTGGAATTGCAATTTGACGAAACTTGATTGTATGTTAATTCCATAAAATATCACAGTAGTACCTCTACTGATGAAATTATGTCAATTGAACTTGGAAGTGGCTTATATTTTTAATATCCTGATAAGACCCATGCATTCTAGTGAGTGAATTATAAACCTTACAAACTTTCAGGGACCTGCTACTTGAGTTAACATTTTAGGGTTTCTATTTTTGGAGAAAATGAATGAGAATGAACTGCAAGCTAAAGGACATGTTATTGCAGAGTTCCAATGTTCCCATAAAAATGTGGTACAGTGCTTGATAATCCTCACCAGCTTAGAGGGAGCATGTATGATACTTGGGAATAATAATCTAACCTATTCATTGGAGAATCTTGGGGCTGCAGTTTTGTAGAGTCCAAAGCAAGAAGGGTTCAACTGTAATTCCATACAAGCCACGAGATCACTTAGGCCAAAGGGCCTCATAGATGTTATCGTACTAAAGGTATTTGTGATAAATAAAGATCCCATTTAGACTCTTTGGAATTGCAACCATCAATTTGACAGTCAAAATTGGGACACAGGGTTTTGCCATCTACAGGACACGTAGAGTTTTGCCATATGCATCTTTTGAAAATCCATGGTTTGAATGCTGTTCCACCTTGATATTGTTTGAGTGTCTAACCATGAGATATCAAAGTGCTATTTACCAGAACCATCCATTATTAGCAAGGCATACTCAGACGTTGAGTCATAAGATCAGGCATAAGTAGAAGCAAAGCATCTATAAGAAAAAAAAAAGAGAGAGAGAGTGGAATTGAGTAGAGAGATAAACTCTATGAACAGGTGACCCAGACTCCTTTGTCTCCTAAACCTAATGTTCCTCAACTCACAATGAGGCTACTTTAAGGAGGGAGATTCCTTATGACTAGTTAATGGAAGAGGAAAAAAAATATAAATACTGGTTCAATTAAAAAATTGGCTAAGTATGTTGGTGAAAATAGAAAATGAACTGCTTCTGTAATATGTGCACATGAAAGGCTAGCCCTGAAAGAAAGCAATAAAAGAATTCCTATCACTGTTAGAACCTCAGGCAATATATCTGCACATCAATTTATAGTGCATAGAGTAATGACTCAAGAATACAATTAATGTATTTGTCTAGATTCTCCAAGGAAACAGAATCAATAAGATATGCTACATGAGATTTATTACATCATATCCTCTTCCTCATATCCTCATATGCTACATGAGATTTATTACAAAGAAAATTATTATAAGGAATTGTCTCATGTGATCCTGGATGTTTGCAGCTCTATCATTAACGAACTGAAGAACCAGGAGAGTCAATGATTAGTCCTAGTCCATGTTCAATTCTGAAGGCAGAGAATACTTTTTTCTTAGCTCAAACACAATCAGTCAGAAATAGCAAATCTCCCCAACCATGTTTTTTGTTCTATACAGGTCTTCAATGAATTTGTTGAGGCATGTCCATATTTGGAATGGAAATCTACTTTATGAAGGCCACTGATTCAGGTACCAATCATCCAGAAATGTCCTCAGAAACACATCAAATATCTGGAACCTCTATGCTTTAGTTACTTTGACACAAAATTTAAGAGCCTTGGATTTATGAATATTAAAAAATGACTTGATTATGTAGCCAGGAGAATGAAAGGAGCAAAATTGGAATACTGAATGTGAGGAGGAAATCACAAGCTTCTGGGAAAGAAGCTTGTGATTAAACCAAAGGGAGTTCATACAAAATGATTGAATTTCTTTTTCACATAGTAATGTCCACAAGAGAGCATCCTCTACAGAAGTGTGACTGGAAAGCCCAACACAATGAACTGAACATTACTATAAAAAAGGAGGCTGTTAAATGTAGTGTAAAAGATAGTATAAGGTATAAAATTAGCATTAGAAATCACCGATGTCCACTTATACGAACAATTCGGTAAGTAAAGCAAATCTCCAACTAAAATAGCAACAGTATTGTTCACAATAAATACAAAGAATTTTATCTGTCTATATAAAATAAAAAAGAAACAACAAGAGAAAGTAAAATATCTAGTAACACATGTAAAAATAAAGGAGCACAATCTCCAAAAGCAAAATTTTAAAACATCCATAAAAATCTCACAATAATTAAACAAACTGGAAAACTACTATATTTAGGAAGATTCTATGATTTATATAACTATTGTCACCCTTTCTTTTTATACCCATTAACTAACATCTTTTCACTTGCCCCTACTCCCGACTCAGCCCAGTCCTCTGTACCCACTATTGTACTCTCTACCTTCATGAGATTAATTTTTTGTAGCTCACATATGTCAGTGGGAATAGGTGATATTTATCTTTCTGTGCCAGGATTATTTTACTTAACAAATGTCCTCCAGTTTTATCTATGCTGCTGCAAATGATACGATTGTGTTTTTATGGCTGAATAATAAGTCATTGTGTAGATATACATATATACACACACACACTATACACACACACACACACACACACACACACACAACATATTATACACACATCACATTTCTTGATCCAGTCATCTGATAATGGAAACAGGTTGATCTATATCTTTCCCATTGTGAATAATGCTGCAATAAACATAGAAGTGCAAATATGTCTTCAATATATTCATTTCCTTTCCTTTGGATATGTAACCAGTAGTGGGATTTCTGGATCATATGGTAACTCTACTTTTACTTTTAGGAGCAAACTCCTTACTCGTTTCCATAATGATTATACTAATTTACACTCCAACCAATAGTGTAAAGAGATTCCCTTTCTTTGCATACTTGCCAATACTTATCTTTCGTATTTCTGATAGTAGCCATTCTAACTGGGGTGGGGTGCTATCTTATTGTGGCTTTGATTTGCATTTTCATAGTGATTAGTGATACTTAGCATGTTTTCATATATCTGTTAGCCATTTGCACATCCTCTATTAAAAAATGTCTATTCAGAAAATTTGCCCATTTAAAAAATAAGGTTATTATTTTTTCTTTTTGCTGTTGAGTTACCTTTATATTCTGGCAATCAATCTCTTGTCAGATGGATAGCTTGAAAATATTTTCTTTTTTTTTTTAAGTTGTCTATTTCTTCTGTTGAATGTTTCTTTTCCTATGCAGAAGCTTTTTAGTTTTGTCCATTTATGCTTTTATTTCCTGTGTGATGGTTATTATTGAGTGTCAACTTGATTGGATTAAAGGATGCAAAGTATTGTTCCTGCTTGTGTCTGTGAGGTTGTTGCCAAAATAAATTAACATTTGAGTGAGTGGCCTAGGAGAGGCAGACCGACTCTCAATCTGGGTGGACACCATCTAATCAGCTGCCAATGCAGCTAGAATAAAGCAGTCAGGAGAAGATAAAAGACCAGACTTACTAAGTCTCCTGGCCTCCATCTTTGTCCCATGATGGATCCTTCCTGTCCTCCAACAGCATATCCAAGTTCTTCAGCTTTGGGGATGTTAGACTTATACTAGTGGTTTGTCAGGAGCTCTTGAGCCTTTGACCACAAACTGATGACTGCCCTATTGGCTTCTCTACTTTTGAGGTTTGGGGACTTGAATTGATCCACCACTGCCTTCCTTTCTCCTCAACTTGTAAATGGCCTATCATGGGACTTTATCTTGTGATTGTGTGAATCAATTCTCCTTAATAAAATCCCTCTCACATATACATATATCCTGTCTCTCTAGAGAACCCTGACAAATACCCTGTGATCTAAGGGTCTTATCTGAAATATCTCTTTCCAGACTGTTAAGTTTAGCCTAAAGCTGTCTCCTTAAGTTTCTCTGTGCTTAGTGAACTATGACCTAAATTGAGTTGGAAACAGACTGTCATCTATTTTTGTGCCAATCACTGAGGTTTGACCATAGAGGGCAAACTGTTCAAACTATGTTCATCTAAGGTTAATGTGGAGCTATAACCAAACTGGCTGTTTCTCTACTTCACTTCTGTTTTGTGTGTATCACTTTCCTTTTTCTGTCTATAAATCTTCCACCATGTGGCTGCCCTGGAGTGTCTCAGAGCCTACGCTGGCTTATGAGGCTGCCTGATTGGTGAATTGTTCTGTGCCCAATTAAACTTTGTTAAATTGAATCTAACAGAAGTTTTTCCTTTAACAGATGGTGTCAGAAGTGGGATCCAAAGTAGAGCTCCTAATTACCCCAGTAGTGCCAAGTGACCAAATGAAGTATGTCCCTGGCCCATTGTGTCTATTGTTTTCTCACAGCAACTGGGGGGTCATGGTAAGTTCTATTTTGGAATTCAAAGCTCCACAAATTTGTGTTTTGATCTCACTGAGTTTTTTTTAGCTTATTTTTGATTCATTTTGAATTTGGAAGTCATGACAAAAACTGGACTGGATCCAGGATGAGATTGAATCAGATAATTAGCTGGCTTGAATTCACTTACAGAACTCTTACGTCTGTCTTTGTATGAAAGAAACTGGTAGTAAATGGAAATATTGCAGAGTGTATAAAATTTGACTTTTGGAAATTTGCAGAGATTCTGATGTTCTTCCCCGTTGGTTATGTTTTTTTTTTTTCTTTCAGACTTAGGTAGGGAAAAAATAATTGGCTAATGTTCTTCAAAACCAATGAGAATGAAGACACAACATACCAGAATTTCTGGAATATATTTAAAGCAATGTCTAGAGGGAAATTTATAGCACTAAATGCCAACATGAGAAGAAAGGAAAGATCTAAAATTGATACCCTAACATAAAAATTAAAAGAACGAGAGGAGCAATTTCAAACAAATTCAAAAGCCAGCATCAGAATAAAAGAAACAACTAAGATCAGAGCAGAACTGAGGGAAATTGAGATACAAAAAACCCTTCACAAAATTAATGAATGCAGGAGCTGTTTTTTTATTGAAAGATCAACAAAATAGACCTTTATCCAGACAAATAATAAAAAAGAGAGAAGAATCTAATAGATGCAATAAAAAATGATAAAGGGAATATCACCACTGATTCTACAGAAATATAAACTACCATTAGAGACTACTACAAATACCTCTATGCACATAAACCAGTAAATCTAGAAGAAATGAATAAATTCCTGGACACTTACACCCTCCTAAGACCAAATCAGGAAGAAGTTGAATCCCTGAAGAGACCAATAACAAGGTCTGAAGTTGAGGCAACAATTAATAGCCTACCAATCAAAAAAATTCCAGGGTCAGACAGGTTCACAGCAGAATTCTAACAAACATACCAAGAGGAGCTGTTACAATTCCTTCTGAAAACATTCCAAACAATACAAAAAGAGAGAATCCTCCCTAACTCATTTTATGAGACCAACATGATCCTGATACCAAAACCTGGCAGAGATACAACTAAAAAAGAAGATTTCAGGCCAACATCCATGATGAGCATTGATGCAAATATCATCAATAAAATACTGGGAAACCAAACCCAACAGCACATCAAAAAGCTTACCCATCATGATACAGTCTGCTTCATCCCGGCGATGCAAGGCTGGTTCAACATACACAAATCTATAAATGTAATTAATAACATAAACAAAACCAAAGACAAAAATCATGTAATTATCAAAATAGATGCAGAGAAGGCCTTCGACAAAATTCAAAAGCCTTTTAGGCTAAAAACACTTAATAAACTAGGTATTGATGGAATGTATCTCAAAATAATAAAAGCTATTTATGACAAACATACAATCAATACCACACTGAATGGGCAAAAACTGGTAGCTTTCCCTTTGAAAACTGGCAGAAGACAAGGGTGCCCTCTCTCACCACTTCTATTCAATATAGTATTGGAAGTTCTGGCCAGAGGAATTACGCAAGAAAAAAAAAACAGTATTCAATTAGGAAACGAGGAAGTCAAATTCTATTTGCAGATGATATGATTGTATATTTAGAAGACCACGTCTTCTCATCCCCAAATCTCCTTAAGATGATAAGCAACTTCAGCAAATTCTCAGTATACAAAATCAATGTGCAAAAATCACAAACATTCCTATACATGAATAACAGACTAACAGAGAGCCATATCATGAGGAAATTCCCATTCCGGATTGCTACAAATAGAATAAAATACCTAGGAATACATCTAACAAGGGATATGAAGGACCTCTTCATGGAGAACTACAAACTACTACTCAAGGAAATAAGAAAGGACACAAACAGATGGAAAAACATTCCATGCTCATGGTTAGAAAGAATCAATTTCATGAAAATGGCCATACTGCCCAAAGTAATTTATAGATTGAACGCTATCCCCATCAAGCTACCAATGACCTTCTTCACAGAACTGGAAAAAAAAAACACCTTAAACTTCATATGGAACCAAAAGAGAGCCCACACAGCCAAGACAATCCTAAACAAAAGTAACCAAGCTGGAGGCATCATGTTGCCTGACTTCAAACTATACTACAAGACTACTGTAATCAAAATAGCATGGTATTGGCATCAAAACAGAGATATAGACGAATGAAACATAACAGAGGCCTCAGGATTAGCGCTACACATCTACAACCATCTGATCTTTGACAAACATGACAAAAAAAAGCAATGTGGAAAGGATTTCCTGTTTAATAAATCATGTTGGGAAGCCAGTACAGAAAGCTGAAACTGAACTCCTTTCTTACGCCTTATACAAAAATTGACTTCAGGTGGATTAAACATTGAAACATAAGACCTAACACCATAAAAACCCTAGAAGAAAACCCAGGCAATACCATTCAGGACATAGGCCTAGGCAAGGATTTCATATCTAAAACAGCAAAAGCAGTGGCAACAAAAGCCAAAATAGACAAATGGGATATAAAAAAACATAAAAGCTTCTGCACAGCAAAAGAAACTATCAGTAGAGTGAACCAGCAACCAACAGAATGGGAAAAAATTTTTGCAAACTACCCATCTGACAAAGGGCTAATATTCAGAATCTACAAAGAGCTTAAACAAATTTACAAGAAACAACCCCATCAAAAAGTGGGCAAAGGTTATGAATAACACTTTTTCAAAGAATACATTTATGTGGCCAACAAACATGTGAAAAAATGTTCATCCTCACTGGTCATTAGAGAAATGCAAGTTAAAACCACAAAGAAATACCATTTCATGCCAGTTAGAATGGTTGAAGTGGATGTGGAGATATGGGAACACTTTTACACTGTTGGTGGGAGTGTAAATTAGTTCAACCATTGTGGAAGACAGTGTGGTGCTTCCTCAAGGATCTACAAACAGAAATACCATTTGACCCAGCAATCCCATTACATGGTATATGACCAAGGGATTATAAATGTTCTATTATAAAGACACATGCACACATATGTTCATTGTGGCACTGTTTATGGTAGCAAAGACTTGGAACCAACCAAATGCCCATCAATGATAGACTGGATAAAGAAAATGTGGTGCATATATACCATGGAATCCTACACAGCCATAAAAAATGAGGAGTTCATGTCCTTTTCAGGGACATGGATGAAGCTGGAAACCATTATTCTCAGCAAACTGACACAAGAAAAGAAAACCAAAACCACATGTTCTCACTCATAAATGGGTGTTGAACAATGAGAACACATGGACACAGGGAGGGGAACATCACACAACAGGGTCTGTTGGGGGGTGGGAGTGCTAGGGGAGGGATAGCAGGTGGTGGGGGAATTGAGGAGGACTACTATTAGGAGAAATACCTAATGTAGATGACAGGGGAATGGATACAGTAAACCACTATGGCATGTGTACACCTATGTAACAATCCTGCACAATCTGCATATGTACTCCAGAACTTAAAGTATATGTATATATATAAAAAGAGGAACTAACAGCCAACATCAATATTTGAAGTAAAAATTGAATATTTAGTTTCTGAATAACTGAGTATTTTCCGGCTTATACATTGATACATATTAGGCTCCAGAAGCAGGTAAATCTTACAGAGATTGAAAAATCTTATAAAGATAAGTTACAGTGAAACACTCCAAATGAACAACACAGCACTGAGGAAGTGCATTTGAAAATCAGGGCTCCCAAACTAGTGTCTAATCTAGGGATGCCAAATGATATGCAGAAGTTTCTAAAAAGATTTCAATATTTTTATTTAAATACTGTTTATAAACCTAAATAAAAGCTTAAGCAAATAATTGATAAGAATAGTTGAATCTGCTAAATTTTTGGCTTGTTAATAACCTGTTCGAAGGTGAAAAGATAGCTATCCTACTTAAAGTGTTTATAAAATGTGGGCCCTCAGGTAAAATAGGCTCACTTCTTTTTCAGATCTATCCACTCTGAGTCCAGGCCTAGAGAATAGTTTCTTTGCCCTACTCTTTAACGTGATCCATCCTTAACTCAGAAATTTTAGCTAAGAAATAGTATCTAAGTAAAAAGAACACCTATCAACTAATATATACTTTTCTGAAATTGTATTGGCTATCTTGAAGCCCTCTTGTAAAATAAATTTACATCTATTAAGAAAATCTTCATTTTTAATGATATCTGTCTATGTGCATTAGAAACTCTTACCATTTGTTTTAAATTTAAAGAATAAGTCATATCTCTCTTTAAGATACTTTTCTGGCCATCTTGTCTTGACTAAACTTTTACATAAGCAGTTTTTGCCTT
Organism: Saguinus oedipus; assembly: GCA_031835075.1. NCBI lineage: Eukaryota > Metazoa > Chordata > Mammalia > Primates > Cebidae > Saguinus > Saguinus oedipus. The sequence continues at coordinate 72,935,441 of CM063171.1, read as the reverse complement.
GGTTGAGCAAATGATGACAGAATATTTAGACTTAAAATCTTAGCTCTGCGTTTATAAAATATATATATATTTGTTTCACCTAAGAGTTGTCCCTTTAGAAATACAAATTGTTGCCTAGTTAACAATTGCTTTGAGCAATGAAACAGGTATTGGAAGACTGATAGATGAAATGGGAAAAAGAAACACTATTTAAATGCCAAAAAATGAAAATCCTTTCTGAAAGCTGTAAGATTTCCTTTTGTGTTTGTATGTCTACTCATCTTATGTGTATGTGATAATATTTGGTAAATAAAGCTAGTTTTAAAATTGTTGGTAAAATAGGAATGGTTTCAAAATTCTCAGGTAGATATAACTAGATATTTGCTTGATTTTAGTATGAGCTGTTTTTGGTTTACAGCCTCTGTATTTAAGGGTCTGGATGAGTGTTCATGTTGAGGTCTGGAGACATATTCTTAGTACATAGAACAGAAACTACAAGCTGGAATCAAGCCCGAGGTTGCCCCTTCTTCTTTGCTTTCCCTTCTTGCCTACTGGCTATTTGGGGAGGAATGGATACTACAGGTAGAGTCTCCACAGTTCTGTCTTCTGACCTCTACAGCTGGTATGTAAATTCAGGACTCAGGCAGACCCTGACCTTCATAATCCTCCTGTGTGCCATATGGCTACTTGGGATCCAGGATGGCTAGGTGAAGACATTAGGAAGGGTATCTACACAGAATAGCACTTCGATATATTAAAGCCATGTTATGTTAAATTAAGTAATATATAATAATAAAATTTTAGTCATTTTTAAGTTGCAACACTGAAATAATAATTATTAAATGTGTTTCAGTCTGTATACCTTAACATGTTATTTTTTCATCAGAGAACAAGTTTATTAATTGGTTAGTAATTTTTTTTTCTTATGTACTTTAGTTTCTGAGGTACATGTGCAGATCATGCATGATTGTTGCATAGGTACATACATGGCAATGTGGTTTGCTGCCTCCATCCCCTCGTCACCTATGTATGGCATTTCTCCCGATGTTATCCCTCCCCAACCTCCCCATACCCCCTCTGTGCCTCCCCTCACACCCCCAACAGACCCCAGTGTGTGATGCTCCCCTCCCTGTATCCATGTGTCCTCATTGTTGAACACCTGCCTATGAGTGAGAACATGCTATGTTTGATTTTCTGTTCTTGTGTGAGTTTACTGAGAATTATGGTTTCCAGATTCATTCATGTCCCTACAAAGGATATAAACTTATCCTTTTTATGGCTGCATAGTACTCCATGGTATATATGTGCCACATTATCTTTATCCAGTCTATCATTGATGGGCATTTGGGTTGGTTCCAGATCTTTGCTATTGTAAAAAGTGCTGCAATGAACATATGTGTGCATGTGTCTCTATCATAGAACTATTTATAATCCTTTGGGTATATACCCAGTAATGGGATTGCTGGGTCAAATAGAATTTCCATATCTAGGTCCTTAGGAAGTGGGACACTGTCTTCTACAATGGTTGAACTAATTTACACTACCACCAACAGTATAAAAGTGTTCCAATTTCTCCACATCCTCTCCAGCATCTGTTGTCTCCTGATTTTTTTAATAATCGCCATTCTAACTGGCATGAGATTGGATTTCAATGTAGTTTTGATTTGCATTCCTCTAATAACCAGTAATGATGAGCATTTTTTCATATATTTGTTGGCCTCATATATGTCTTTTGAAGAGTATCTGTTCATATCCTTCACCCACTTTTGGATAGGTTGGTTGGTTTGTTTTTGCTTGTAAATCTGCTTTAGTTCTTTGTAGATTCTAGATATTAGTCCTTTGTCAGATGGGTAGATTGCAGAAACTTTTTCCCATTCTGTTGGTTGCCAGTTCACTCTGATGACTATTTCTTTTGCTATACAGGTGCTCTGGAGTTTAATTAGGTCCCATTAATCTATTTTGGCTTTTGTTGCCAATGCTTTTGGTGTTTTAGTCATGAAGTCCTTGCCTATGCCTATGTCCTGAACAGTTTTGCCCAGGTTTTCTTCTAGGGTTTTTATGGTGTTAGGTCTTATGTTTAAGCCTTTAATCCATCTGGAGTTAATTTTAGTGTAAGGTGTCAGGAAGGGGTCCATTTTCTGCTTTATGCATATGGCCAGCCAGTTTTCCCAACACCATTTATTAAACAGGGAATCCTTTCCCCGTTACTTGTTTTGTCAGGTTTGTCGAAGATCAGATGGTTGTATATGTGTGGCATTGCCTCTGAGGCCTTTGTTAGGTTCCATTGGTCTATATCTCTGTGTTGGTGCCAGTGTCATGCTATATTGATTACTATAGCTTTGTAGTATACTTTGAAGTCAGGTAGTGTGATGCCTCCAGCTTTGTTCCTTTTGCTTAGGATTTTCTTGGCTATGTGGGCTCTCTTTTGGTTACATATGAAGTTTAAGGTGTTTTTTTCCAGTTCTGTGAAGCTTGATGAGGATAGCGTTGAATCTATAAATTACTTTGGGCACAGTATGGCCATTTCCATAATAATGATTCTTTCTAAACATGAGCATAGAATGTTTCTCCATCTGTTTGTGTCCTTTCTTATTTCCTTGAGCAGTGGTTTGTAGTTCTCCTTCAAGTGGTCCTTTACATCCTTTGTTAGTTGTATTCCTAGGTATTGTATTCTATTTGTAGCAATTGTGAAGGGGAGTTTGCTCATGATTTGGCTCTCTGTTAGTCTGTTATTGGTGTATAGTAATGCTTGTAATTTCTGCACGTTGATTTTTTATCCTGACGCTTTGCTGAGGTTGTTTTTCAGTTTAAGGAAATTTGGGGCTGAGATGATAAGGTCTTCTAAATATACAATCATGTCATCTGCAAACAGAATTTGACTTCTTCCTTTCTTAATTGAATACTCCTTTTTTTTTTTCCTTGCCTAATTGCTCTGGCTAGAACTTCCAATGCTATATTGAATAGAAGTGGTGAGAGAGGGCAACCTTGTCTAGTGCCAGATTTCGAAGGGAATGTTTCCAGTTTTTGCTGATTCAGTATGATATTGGCTGTAGGTTTTTCATAAATAGCTTTTATTATTTTGAGATACATTCCTTTGATATCTAGTTTATTGAGAATTTTTAGCATAAAGAGCTGTTGAATTTTGTCAAAGGGCTTCTCTGCATCTATTGAGATAATCATGTGGTTTTTGTCTTTAGTTCCATTTATGCAGTGAATTACAACACGTTATTTTTATATGGGATAAAAAAGCTAAATATACTTAGATCTGTTAAAAAATGGTTTGAAGAACCAACTTTCTAAAAAGTGATAAAATAAATCTTATGTAAAAATACTAGTATAAAATATTTGAATGTAACTTTCTAGGGTTTTCATTAGAAATTAGGGTAACTAAGAGATAAAAATGTAGTTAATATACATCATTAAGGCTACTGTATGTGAAAGAAACAATTCTCTATGCGGAGAGTATAAACCAAAGCAAGATATCCTTTTGATGAGGAAAGTTATAAAGGCATTAAAATGTATGTTAAAAATTTTGTCCGGTTTTAAGTTGCTTAAATTTTTCAAATTGAAAGAATAAAAAATAGACAAAGCAAGATAAATACAAAAAGTCAGTGGAAAATGTAAACAAAAGGTTTCTGTAAATCTTGTGTGATTAAAAAATTTCCGATTTAAGAAATTTATTCATGAGATTTTATTAAAATTAGCTTTAGTATAAATAGTACACTACTGCACAGTAAAATTTTCTTTTGAACAACAGTTTTAAGTAGTGTTAATAAGATACAGTAAAACATTTTTGTTCACCTTGTGAGTAAACTGCAAGAAAGGGAAAGAAAGACAGGAAAAAAAGATGATCTTTCTGTCTTCCAAACAGTCAAAAGAGCCAAGGCAATCTGCCCATCTGACAAAGGGCTAATATCCAGAATCTACAAAGAACTCAAACAAATTTACAAGAAAAAAAAAAAAAACTCTTGGCTCTTTTGACAGTTTGGAATTTTTCCTTCTGCCTTGGCTCTTTTGACAGTTTGGAAGACCGAGTCTCCTCTATCAAAGAGTATAGGGTTTTTTTTGTTTTGTTTTGTTCTTTTGTGTTTTGTTTTGTTTGTTTGTTTGTCTTACAATTTTTTTTAAAACAATGTTTTAATGATCACTTTAGCTAAATAAATGACCATTATTTTATGGCAACTTGTGATCCTATTTTGATCAAATATTTCAAACCTTTGGCATATTTGACAGATTTCTCAAAATAAAATTTCAACTTCAAAATTAATTCTTTCTTGATCTCTAACTTTGGGATGCTATACAGGGCCGTTGAAGCATCCAACAGAGAGATAAACAGGATTAAATGACATGTTAAATTATAAGAAAAGCATTTTCAAATAAGGAATGATATTTAACCTGCTTCAAGTTATATTTTAATGAATATTTTATTAATGTATGTTCCAAAAATGTAAGAAATATTTAAATTTCTAAGACATCTGGGTATATGCTCTCTGTCATAATTATGGTTATTAGTTGTTATTTTAGACCATAGAGAAATAATAAAATTTCCTTGTCAATTTTGTCTTTATGACCATTTAAAGTCATTTCCACAGTTAATTGCTTAATTTTGGTGTAGGCTCTAAAAAGTTATAAAGCACACAAAATCCTAGAGTATGCTGTATTTAAGGAGGTTCATGAAAGAATAGAAAGTACCCCAACAAGCACCGTTTAATACAGGTCTCTGGTAACTTTAAGACCATATCATTTGGACAGGGTAAGAATGTTTAGAACTGGAAGGAAGAGATTGATTTATAAAATTGCTTACTCAACCAGAACAAAAATTAATTAAGTACCAAGAAAAGACCTCGCCAGATTTTCATGCTAAATCAACAGTACTAAAATTGCTTAGATATGCAATTTGAATGAATTCCATGGTTCCAGGCAAATCATCTATAATAACTCTTCAGTTATCAGTGCTATGCACCTAAATTGGAGAAAAACTGGTATTTAATAGGATATAAGTCCAGTGTTTAACGTGGAATCATGGAGAACTTGGATGGTTGCCTTGTTTTTCCTGAGTCCTCAAAGCTCTTATTATTAAAAGCTCTGCATTCCATGACTCATCATGGAAGAGAGAAAAATATTCAAATTAAAAATATAGGCCGGGTGCGGTGGCTCAAGCCTGTAATCCCAGCACTTTGGGAGGCCAAGTCAGGTGGATCACGAGGTCAACAGATCGAGACCATCCCGGTCAACATGGTGAAACCCCGTCTCTACTAAAGATACAAAAAATTAGCTGGGCATGGTGGCACGTGCCTGTAATCCCAGCTACTCAGGAGGCTGAGGCAGGAGAATTGCCTGAACCCAGGAGGCGGAGGTTGCGGTGAGCCGAGATTGCACCATTGCACTCCAGCCTGGGTAACAAGAGTGAAACTCTGTCTCAAAAATATATAGATATAGATATAGATATAGATATAGATATAGATATAGATATAGATATAGATAGATATAGATATTGGTGTGCTAACTGTTCTAAATTGCTAAAATAATTTTTACGGCCACTCTTTGGTTTGTCAAACTCACATTCTTGCGAAGATAATCAAAATATCATTTTTGCTACCTGATGGGTGATTTAAACATTTATAATGAGATTCATTCAATTTTCATTTTCAATGCATATTTTGTGGTTGTATAAAAGCTTTGCTATGCAAGAAGGCTGATGTCATAAGAGTAGGTCATTATGCCAAAGGTAGAGAAAGCTTTTCATGGTCCACTGCTGAGGACAATCAACTCCATCACAATTGAAACCTGAAATTTGATTTTCTAAGAACATCAGAGATAGACTTTCCTTGTTATCTAAACTGCAGGAAAACTTCAGGACCTTGAATTTTTAGCTTATAATCTCACAATTCTAAAGTGTCCCTCCACACTCTTGGAACTGTACACCCATTGCAAACCTTAAAGTAAAGCTAACCAGGGAAGATTATCCCCAGAAGAAGATGACATCTATGATGTGGACAGCTTTCTCCCAAGGTCGTGGATTGAGACTTCTCTGCTGTCATGAGACTTTTATCTTTCAGTTTTGTTTCCTTGCTTATGCTTCTATGAACAATGGAAGTGAAAGGGGGATCTGTTGTGTGCACTCATAGGGTATAATTTTATTTGTGAAATATTTTGCAGGTAGCCTTATACATGCACAACTTTATGACTTTAGAAATGGAAAATGAAGGCCTAACATAGGTGAGAAATTTTACTGATAAGTTTGCTGCATCATAATCAGTCAGAAATGAACATTGGGATCCAATCCTCTTAATCTACATCATGATTTAAAAAGAACATTGCCAAGAAGTCTTTATTCTTCTAAATGGGCATTTTTTTTTGTCTATTTTATCATGGTTTGGAGTAAATGAGGCAATGATTAGAAATTTATCCCTCATGGTAGGTTTATACCAGATTCTACTGTAAAGGTTATGGTCACACAGCAGACTTTAAATTATTTTGTGAAAGTTGTGCTGAATAATAGAACTACTTTAGTTACTACTGCCTAAACAGAAAAGTATCTGTGTAGCTGCTGGCACTTCTTGTTGCCCATGGAGAAATGCATCAGTTATTATAGAGATTGGGTTGTAGGGGATTAACAGACTGTTTGGTAACAGAGAGTAGACTCTTTATCTAACTCATTCTCTAATCTATTTTATTTTAGTTTGTTTGTTTCTTGGGACCCTGGCTAAGGAGCATACTCTAAACTCTTGGTGTTATTCTCCTGATAGTCATAATTATAATGTCCCTGGTGAGCTGTATTCTCTTAAAAGTTTTAAATGTTTGCAGGCAGATATCTCTAGAATGTCAAATGATCTCTCCTCAGCTGGAATGACAAGAGCATGAATGTACCAGGAGGGCACAGTAAACTGAATGGCATGCTGAGGCTGAAAACCTAAAATGATGGTAACTGAGTAGTGTAAGGTCTTGAGTTTTGATCATACTCACACCCAAGTGAGAACCTTACCAAAATGTAGGAAGTTTTGAACAAAGTTATGGGAGGCCATTGTTTTGAACAGAGCTCATGCACTAGACCCCAGTGGACTAGTCCAAACCAAAACAGAGTAACTCATGCTAGATGTCATATAATCAAACTAAGAATTTAAGGAAACAGATCCCAGAACATATCAGGTTTTGTTTTTCTCCTATAAACAGGACATTCCAGCAAAGGAGCTACCTTCTGCTCTGATAACCCTTACAAAAATAACCTGAAGTCCTTGTTCCCACCTTGTAAAATCCACTGTTCTGCTATTTTCCAGTGGGTTTCAAGACCAAGTAAAGTAGATTTAAGGTGGTAGCAGTGTCATTAATTACTAAAGTTTTGGTCATCCTCTCAATTTTAAGAGGATGACCCAAAGGAGGAATTGTGAAATCAAGTTTGGACTAAACCTTCCTCCTTACATATTTTAAGCTCAGCCTAAAAGTTTCTCTGTACATAATGAACTATAACCTAAATGGAGCTTTATAAACAGACGTAACCTACTCTTGTTCCAATCACCAAGTTTTGGCCAGTGGGCCAACTGTTCAAACTGTCTTCGAGTAGGTAAATCCTGAAATGTAACCAATCTGGCTGTTTCTTTGCCTCATTTTCATTTTCTGTATGTCACTTTACTTTTTCTGTCCTTAAATCTTATCCCACCATGTGGCTACACTGGAGTCTCCTGAGCCTACTCTGGCTTAAAAGGCTGTCTTTTTGGTGAATTGTTCTTTGCTCAATTTAAACTCTGTTAAATTTAATTTGGCTATGATTTTTCTTTTAATAAGACTAATGCCCTGAGGTATTTACCCAATGTTTTCTTCTAGTAGTTTTAGGTCTTAAATTTAGGACTTTAATCTATTTTAAGTTATTTCTCTATGTGGTGAGAAATAAAAGGTCTAGTTTTATTCTTCTGCATATGGCTATCCAATTTACTTGCCACCATGTTGAAGAAACTGTCCTTTACTTAATGTATGTTCTTGGCGTCTTGGTTAAAAATGAGTTTGATGTAATTATGTTGATTTGTTTCTGGGATCTCTATTGTGTCTTAATGGTCTATGTGTCTGTTTTTGTGCAGGTACAATGCTGTTTCTCTTACTATGGCTAAGCATGGATGGTGATAGGCAAAAGAGCTTATGCAGGGAAACTACCATTTTGAAGACCATCAGATCTTATGAGACTCATTCACGAGATCTGATGGTGATTATAAGAGGGAGTTTTACTGCACAAGATTTCTCTTTTTTTTTGTCTGCTGCCATCCATTAAAGATGTGAGTCACTCCTCCTTCCTTTCCATCGTGATTGTGAGTCTTCCACAGCCATGTGGAACCGTAAGTACCCTAAAATCTCTTCCCTTTGTAAATTGCTCAGTCTCATGTATGTCTTAATCGGTAGCATGAAAATAGACTAATAGAGTAAATTGGTATCAGTAGAGTGGTCCATTGCTGAAAAAATATCACAAAATGTGGAAGCAACTTTGGAATTGGTTAACAAACAGAGGTTGGAAAAGTTTGGAGGGCAAGAAGACAGGAAAATATGGGAAAGTTTGGAACTTCCTAGAGACTTGTTGAGTGACCGAAAAAAATGCTGATAGTAATATGAACAAAAAAGTCCAGGCAGAAGGGGTCTTAATAGAGATGAGGAACAAGTTGGAAACTGGAACAATGATGACTCCTGTTACATTTTAGCAAACAGACTGGCACCATTTTGCCTCTGTTCTGGGGATTTGTGGAACTTTGAACTTGAGTGAGATGTATAAGGGTATCTGGTGGAAAAAAATTCTAAGCAGTAAAACATTCAAGAGATTACTTGGGTGCTGTTAAATGCATGAAGTTTTATAAGGAAAGCAGAACAAAATTCAAAAAATTTACAGCTTTGACTGTTGCTTCAGAGAGTAGAAGCCCCAAGCCTTGGCAGCTTTCATGAGGTGTTGAGTCTGCAGGTGCACAGAAGTCAGGAACTGAGGTTTGGGAACTCTTACCTAGACTTCAGAAGATATATTAAAATGCCTGGATGCCCAGGCCAAATATTGCTGCAGGGGTGGTGCCCTCATGGAGAACCACTGTTAAGGCAGTGTAGAAAGGAAATGTGGGGTCAGAGACTCCACACAGTGTCCCTATTGGGGCAGCACTTAGTGGAGCTGTGAGAAGAGGACCATCATCCTCCAGACCCCAGAATGGTAGATCCACATACAGCTTGCACCTTGTGCCTGGAAAAGCCACACATGCTCAATGCCAGGCTGCAAAAGCAGCCAGGAGGCAAGCTATACCTGCAAAGTCACAGGAGCAGAGCTCCCCAAGACCATGTGTATCAACTTCTTGCATCAGCATGACCTGGATATGAGACATGGAGTTAAAGGAGATCATTTTGGAGCTTTAAGATTTGACAGCCCCACTAGATTTCAGACTTTCACGGGGGCTGTAGCCCCCTTTTTTGGCCAATGTCTCTTACTTACAATGGCTTTGTTTAGCCAATGCCTGTATTCCCACTGTATATAGGAAGTAAATAATTTGCTTTTGATTTTATACGCTCATAAAAAGAAGGGACTTGCCTTGCCTTGGATGAAACTTTGGATTGTGGACTTTTGAGTTAATGCTGAAAAGAGTTGAGATTTGGGGTTTGGAGGTAATTGACACATGTGGACAGGTCTTTCCCACACTGTTCTTGTGATAGTAAGTCTCACAAGAGCTAAAGGTTATTATAAGGGTGAGTTTTCCTGCAAAAGCTTTTTTTCCTTGCCTACTGCCAGCCATGTAAGATGTGACTTGATCCTCCTTGCCTTCTGCCTATGTCCTTCTGCCATGATTGTGAGGCTTCTCAGCCAGGTGGAACTATAAGTCCCATAAAATTTTTCTTATGTGAATTTCCCAGTATTGGCTATGTCTTTATCAGCAGAATGAAAAAAGGATAGGATTTTTCATCACCCTTTTTCACTAATTTGATTATCTGTCCTGGTGTGGTTTCATTTTTCTTTTTCTTTGCTTTTATTGATGTTTGTCTGCGTAGGTTTAGTTTTCATAAAGTTTGGAAAATTTGAGGCCTCTACTCTTCAATTATATTGTTCTATTCCTCCACTCTCATTCTGTGAATCAAATGTGCATGTGTGACAAATGAATATTATTCAAAATATCTCATAATCTGGGAGTCCAATGTATATTAGGTCACTTGATATTATTCAACAACTGTTAAACTAGAACACTGTTCTTATTTGAGTCCTTTCTCCCTCAGTGTTTCATTTTAAAAAGTTTATTTTACTATGTTTTTAATTTCCAATCTCTTCTTCAGTACCTAATTTGCTATTACTCATATTCGGTGAATATTTCATTTCATATACTACATGTTTTCACCACTGAAAGTTTTATTTGGTTCTTTGTCATATCTTCTATGTCTTGTCTAATTTTTATGTTGTTCTGTAAGCCCTCAGTCATATTTAAAATAATTGCTTTAAGATACTTATCTAATCACCCTATAACTATGGTTGTTGTTCTGTCTGTTTCTCTTAAGTGATTTATCTCCTTGTTTCAGGTCACATTTCCTAATTGTGTGCTTAGCTAATATTTTCTAGTTGGATGTTAAACACTGGGGGTGTTACATTGTCAGATGCTGATAGACTTCCTTCTATCAGCCATTTTAGTTTCTGGAAGATTAATTTTACGATCTCGGGGCTTGCTTTTAGGCAGATGTTATGACCTCAATTTTGTCTCTTTCATATTTGTATGCTGAAGGCCTAACTATCCAATTCCTCAGAATATAACCATTTTGCAGCTAGGAGACTTTAAAAACACAATTAAATTAAAAGAGTCCATCTAGGTGAGCTCTAACCCAAGGACCGGTGTCCTTGTAACTAGAGGAAATTTGGACACTAGAGGGAAACTGAGGTTCCCCACGTGAAGTCACAAAATATCATTTGTGGTCATAGCACTAAAGTTACCATCTTCAAGCCATGGAGAGAGGCATTAGAAGTAACCAAATCTACTGACACCTTGATTTTGGACTTCCAATCTTAACCACTTGAGAAAATAGATGTTCTGTTTTTTAAGACACCCAATCTGGGCTCTTTCATTATTACCAACCTAGCAAACTATTAACAACTATCTAAAGTAGCTTCTACTCTAAGGATAATACTTTAGCTTTCTAATAGTCTCTGATCCTGTGAGGTCACAACTAAATGATATAGGTGTCCACTACTGCTGGCTGGAACTCAGTCCTCTTCCAACCTTGCATGAGCTCTTGGATTTGTTCAGCCTACATCTCTCCTGCCATTCTTTGTCTAAACGTACATAGTTTTATTCTATGAATAAAATTCTATGAATGTGTAGCTCAGTGTTTTGTCAGAATCTCAAAGGGAATCAGTGCTGATTTCTCAGCTTTTCTGCATGGCTCTCTTGTTGGATATTCCACCCTGCAAATTCCAACTTCCTTACTCTGTAAATGCTGTTCTTTGTTGCCTCAAACTTGGTTTCTTTGCTCGTGTCCCCACTTTTTGCTCTACTATTGTTAATGTGTCTCCAGACATAAATCTGGTTGATTATAAGACTGACATAAAATATTTACCTCAAATTAGATATCATAGATCCATACTATATGTTTTCTAGTGTCTAGTAAGTGTTATTTAGTGTATTGCTTCAGTTTTATAATTGCTTATGATGGGAAGTTAGGTATGATTCCAATTACTCAATTATGGTCAAAGTGAAAGTTGTATACATATTTTTGTTGTGGTAAAATTAATAAATGCACATTGTGGACATTTTAGATAACTCAGAAAAACCAAGAAGCAAAAAATAACAATTAAAAAATAAGCAAGTAGACAGAGTCATCATTGGCTAACTTATAGATATATTGATATGTTCACACCAATTACACAATCATGTATTCTCCTTTTTCTAAAAATGCTATTGTGATTTTCAAACGTGAAATAAGAATTTTCCAATAATAAAAATCTTTTGATCAATATTATCCTATAATTCAGCTAATCTGATGTTATTCACTAATTTATTTATTATTGACTATTGAATTATAATGATGTTTCTTACAAATTTCTCTACCCTGATTACTCAATTAAACATTACATCTGCTGTGAATGGACTTGAGGATATATTAAAGGTAACTAATCATTAACTTTATAATGAAAAAATTACCCTAGCTTGCCCAGGTAGCCCAGGCTAGTCACAGGAGCTCGTAAAGGCATAAGAGAGGGCATAACAGTCAGTCAGAATGATTTAACAGAAAGGGAGAAATCTGAAGCATGAGAGAGATTTCTCACCATTGTTAAAGGAAATAAGGACACATCAAAAAGAAGACAAGGAATGTGGCCATAATTAAGAAGCAAAGACTAGCCGTTGGTTGATAGATGGGAGATGAATGGGTTCCTCATTACCACAAGTGAAAGGAACTGAATTCCAAAATCTGAGTAAGCTTGGGATCAGATTCCTCCTTAGAGCCTCTAGAAAGGATCATAGCCTTAATGGGAGTTACAAGCAAAAGCAAAAAGAACTTGTTTATTAGACATCAGTAACTGAAGAGATACTAATCAGAAGTTAGGTGATATATGTATTATAGCTGTAAATGTTTTGCCTACTTTAATTCACAGAGAAGCCAATGCTCATATTTTAGGTAGTAGAGTAAGAAAAATAAGCATAACAGATTTTGACTCTTATGGGCATTTTCTTTTTCTCATGTTTTCACACGCATTCAATTTATTCCAAATATAAGCCAATAATAGACAATTTTAGGTGAAAAAGAAGTGGAAACAGTGCTTGACTATGTGAACAAAAGATTAAAATGAAAGAGCAAATGCAAAAGCAGCTGAACAGAATTAACTATGTGGGGTGATTTATCTGTGTGCTGCAAGTGTTGTCTTTTTAAAAATTGCTTACAATTTAAGTACACCTTTACTTAAAAACATTTTTAAGATCCTCTCCTTCACTTCATTTTATTGCTAGAGAAATTGGAAAAAAATAAGCTCTGGTGGTTTACTGAAAAACTTAGCCACAGTAATATAATCTAAATAAAACATACGACACTTTATTTCTCTAAAAATAATGAACTATCCCTGATTTTAACAAAAGCATAAGTTATATTTCCATACTTACATTTTGTTGAAGTGAATTATATCTATATTCAACGTTTAACTTAAATGAATATATTATTTTAAATTATATATAAAATTGTAAGTATTAATACAAAACAATATTTTTAAATAACTTATTAATAATGAAGTAAAGCCATGAATTTCTAAACATGCTATATGATTCTCTCTTTTGCCAGCTAACTGAACATAGTACTGGAGTGTTGTGATAGAATATAATATGAAGATGATTATAATAGTTAAACATAATGCAGCTAGTTTGGAAACCAGGCATATACAGATATGGCAATAATCATGACAAGCCAAGACCACTTAACCTAAAATGAAAATCTAAATCTTTACATTTACTCAGGTCTGAATTTATATAGTTAAGTAACATATCCAGAGAAAATTTCCCTTGAGGTCATTATTAACTTGAAAGATTTTCCCCATCATATGTTAATGTTAAGAGGTATCTACTTCATCATATGTTAAGAGGTATCTACTTCAAGACTTCTTTCAGAAACCAATATTCACACCATTGTCAGGATTTGTAATTGAAGTGACCCAAACTAAACTGTGGTAACTGCACCTCAGCTGACAGTAAGTGTCAATGTGATTAGAGCTGACAAGGCTAATATACAATTTGTGTCTGCTGATAGAAATTCCTATATGTTGCCAATGAAGCATAACCTTCTGCTTAAGCACAGTTCTTGGGGAAAACCGGCAGACAAATGAAAATCAAAACAAGAAAAGAATAGTTGACAAAGAAAAAAAAATGAGAATGGGAAATGTTTGCAAATCACTTATGGGCTTCAAATTATGCTTGTTGCCATAAGACCATATAGGCTACATTCATGAAATATGGATTATAAATAAGTGAAGGTATTAGTATTAGTAAACTTAGAGGATTTCAATATTCCTGATGCAGAAGCATAGCCTTAAGTAATCATAAAAAAGTTTTTTAAAAGCTAAAGCCCTTTAAAATATGCCTTTATAAATTCTGGATATCAGCCCTTTGTCAGATACATAAACTGCAAAGATTTTTTCCCATTCTGATATCCAGAATTTACAAAGAACACAAACAGATTTACGGGAAAAAAACAAACAAGCCCATTCAAAAATGAGCAAAGGATATGAAAAGACAATTTACAAAAGAAGACATACATGAGGCCAACAAACACATGAAAAAATGCTCATCATCACTGGTCATTAGAGAGATGCAAACCAAAACCACATTGAGATACCATCTCACGCCAGTTAGAATGGTGATCATTAAAACATCTGGAGACAGCAGATGCTGGAGAGGATGTGGAGAAATAGGAACACTCTTACACTGTTGGTGGGAGTGTAAATTAGTTCAATCATTGTGGAAGACAGTGTGGCGATTCCTCAAGGACCTAGAAATAGAAATTCCATTTGACCCAGCAATCCCATTACTGGGTATATATCCAAAGGACTATAAATCGTTCTACTATAAGGACACATGCACAGGAATGTTCATTGCAGCACTGTTTACAATAGCAAAGACCTGGAATCAACCCCAATGCCCATCGATGATAGACTGGACTGGGAAAATGTGGCACATATACACCATGGAATATTATGCAGCAATCAAAAATGATGAGTTTATGTCCTTTGTAAGGACATGGATGAATCTGGAGAACATCATTCTCAGCAAACTGACACAAGAACAGAAAAGGAAATATCACATATTCTCACTCATAGGCAGGTGAGAAAAATGAGAACACATGGTCACAGGGAGGGGGTCTACTACACACTGGGGTCTATTGGGGGGAATGGGGGAGGGACAGCGGGGGGGTCTGGGGAGGGATAGCTTGGGGAGAAATGCCAAGTGTGGGTGAAGGGGAGGAAGGCAGCAAAACACACTGCCATGTGTGTACCTATGCAACTATCTTGCACGTTCTGCACATGTACCCCAAAACCTATAATGCAATAAAAATTTAAATAAATAAATAAATAAAATATGCCTTTAAAGACTGCTTAAAGAACACCATTGAATACTAGGTTCTAGATGAACTTTTGGTATTAATACTAGGTTTGACAGTATGAGATAATTTATCAAGGCAACTCAAGTTTTATATCTAAATGTTTATGTCATCAATATGTTATAATTCAATAAAGTTGTATTATCTTATGTTCAGTAAGCTTATCTAATAAAGACAGAGAGGATGGAGATGGGTGTAAGAGGGATCTAACATACTTATAATAAAACTGTAAGTGTTTTAATTTTGTCTTAATTCACAAATGTCCTGGGAAAAGTCTTTATAGGCTTTGTCTTATTCTTTTCCTTCAATACAACTCTGAAAAATTTCCCAAAATACTACTAAACTTGTATCTTTCTCAAATATAAATACTCTTACTTCAGAGGAGGGAGTTAAGATGGCTGACTAGATGCAACCAGAAAAAGCTTCTCCCACCAAGGGAGACCAGAACATCAAGTAAATAAGCACACTGAACAAATATTTAAAAAGAAGGCATTGAGAGTGGATGGAGAAAGGACTCAGATCCCTGGCTGAAAGGCGAGGAAGCTGAGGACTCTGCAAAGGGTTGCCAAGCACCAGTACTTTTTCCTGGCCCCAGGTGACTCCTGAGAAAGGGGCGAGTGAAATAGATGTGGAATGGCCTACTCTCTCAATGGACTTCTGGAATCCTAGTTATGGGAGACCTCATAACCCCCATGGACACTTGACCTGTTAGGGGAACTACACAAAGAATTGGCAGAGACAGAAATTCAGCCTACATGGAGGCCAGAGGGTTTGACATAGAAAGAGCTGCAGTGGAGAATGGCCATGGCTACCCATCTCCCAAGGCTTGGCATGCTCCTCTAGGTAGCTTTAGTCTTTGTCAGTTGCTAGACCTGAATCAAGCAAGACTATCTTGCCCATGGGACTAGGCCAGTATGATCTGGGCACCATCCAATTTGCTGCTTTATTCCAGGGTCCATGCCTACCTTCACTTGCTTGCAGTGTGGCCTCAGCATCCAAGCCAAGTCAAGGCACTTGTCAGCAATTGTCACACTCTTTCACTATCTGACAGTGCCTAACAGTCAGAGAGCTTCTGTGGGTGAGTTTCTGTCAGCAAACACCCACTTGCAGCCTTCCCCCACTGGCACTCACTTGCCCACAGCCTCTCTGCTGTTTCACCATCATGCGCTCACCCACAGCCTCCCCTCAGTGCTTTTCCAACACATACATGGAACCTACTGCTGGCATGCATGCAAGACCCCCACCACGACTTTCTACTCCCAAAATGCTTTTTCCAGCACCTCTCATTAAAGAGCTGTTGCCAGTAGACTGGGAACACTTTGGTCCCTCTGGAGTACAAAGTTCTTTACCTTTAGTGACCAAAGCAAAAACCCATGGGCCTGGTTCCAGCCCCTATGGTTAGAGTACCAGGCAAAGGAGTGCTGAGCTGAGCCATGTGCCACTGAAGTTCAGCAACAAAGTCAATCAACTAAAACCAACTTATGTAACAGTTAGATCCTCAAGGGAATCAAATATTATATAAACAAAAAGCTCCATTCAAAGGACAGCAACTTCAAATATTAGAACAATGCAGCCCGTACAGATGAAGAAAAAACAACACAAGAACTCTGGTAACACTAAAAACCAGATGGTCTTCTTCCTGCTAAACGACCATATTCACATTAGCTCCCCAGCAGTAATTCTTTTTTTTGAGATGGAGTTTCACTCTTGTTACCCAGGCTGGAGTGCAATGGCACAATCTCGGCTCACTGCAACCTCCGCCTCCTGGGTTCAGGCAATTCTCCTGCCGCAGCCTCCTGAGTAGCTGGGATTACAGGCACACACCACCATGCCCAGCTAATTTTTTTTATATTTTTAGTAGAGGGGGTTTCACCATGTTGACCAGGATGGTCTCGATCTCTTGACCTCGTGATCCACCCGCCTCGGCCTCCCAAAGTGCTGGGATTACAGGCGTGAGCCACTGAGCCTGGCCCCCCCAGCAGTAATTCTTAACCAAACAGAAATGGTTGAAATGACAGGCATAAAATTCAGAATCTAGATGGTAACAAAGATCATTGAGGTTCAGGAGAAAAGGAGAAACCCAATCCAACGAATTCAATAAAATAAAAAACAAGCTGAAAGATGAAATATCCTTTTTAAGAAAGAACCCAACTAACCTTCTACAGCTGAAACACTCACTATAAATATTTTATAATATAATTGGAAGTATTAACAGCAAAATAGAACAACCTGATGAAAAAATCTCAGAACTCAAAGACCAGTTCTTCTAATCAACTCAATTAGACAACAATAAAGAAAATAAAAATTTAATGAATAAGCCTCTGGGAAATATGAGATTATGTAAAGAGTCTGCACCTATGATTTATCAGCATCCCAGATGGAGCAAGAGAAAGCAAGCAACCTAGAATGAACATTTGATGGCGTTGTTCATAAAAATTTTCCCAATCTCGCTAGAAAGGTCAACACGCAAATTCAGGAACTTCTGGGAACTCCAATGAGATACTTCATACGATGACCTTCCTCAAGACACATAGTCTTCAGATTTTCCAAGGTCAATCTGAAATAAAAAATATTAAAGGAAGCTAGAGAAAAGGTCACATACAAAGGGAAACCCATTAGGCTAACAGCAGAATCTTCAGAAGAAACAGTATAAGTCTAAAGTGACTGGGGGACTCTTTTCAGCATTTTTAAAGAAAACACATTCCAAACATTTCTATTTTTTTTCTTTCTTTTTTTTCTTTTTTCTTTTTCTTTTTTTTTTTTTTTTTGAGGCAGGGTCTTGCTCTGTCACACTAGTTGGAGTGTAGTGGTGCTATCATAGCTCACAGCAGCCATGAACTCTGGATCCTAAGTAGTCCTCCCACCTCAGCCTCTTGAGTAATTGGGACCACAGGCTAATGCTACCATGTCCATCTAATTTTTATTTTTTTTGATAAAGACAGAAACTCATTATGTTACCCAGGCTGGCTTCGAACTCTTGAGTTCAAGTAATCCTCCTGCCTTGGCCTACCAAAGGCTAGAATTACAAGTTGAGCTAGTGTGCATTGCCCTACCCAACAATTTTATATTCAGCCAAAATAAGCAGAAATAAAATCCTATTTAGACAAGAAAATGCTAAGGGAATTCATAACAAGCAGGCATGCATTACAAGAGGTCCCTAAGGGAGTGCTAAACATGGAAATGAAAGACCATTACCTGCCACCACAAAAACCTTAAGTTTATACACAAGTATATAAAATCTTAAGTATATACACAAGTGATACTATACAGCAACTCTACAATCAAGTCTACATAAAACAAAGCAGCTAACAATATGATGGTAGGATCAAATCCTGACATATCAATATTGACCTTGAATGTACATGGGCTAATAACTCCATTTATAAGAAACAGAGTAAGAAGCTGAATAAAGAACCAAGACTCAACTGCATGTTGTCTTTGAGATATCCATCTCACATGCAATGGCACACATAGGATCAAAGTAAAGGATGGAGAAAAATCTATCAAGCAAATGGAAAACAAAATAGAACAGTCGTTGCTAGTCTTATTAAAAAGCAGACTTTAAAGCAAAAATGATTAAAAAAAGGACAAAGAAAGTCACAACATAATGATAGAGGCTTCAATTCAACATGAAGATTTAACTATCCTAAATATGTATACACCCAACATTGTTGCACCCAGATTCATAAACATGTTCTTAGAGACCTAGAGAGACTTAGATAACCACAAAATAATTGTGGGCAACTTCAAAACTCAACCTACAGTATTACACAGATCAACAGGGCACAAAACTAACAAAGGCATTTGTGACCTAAACTCTACAAATGAAAGTATGGACCTACCTGACATCCACAAAACACTGCCAAACAACAGCAACATACATACATATTCTTCTTATCTGCACATGGCACATACACTATGATTGACCACAAGTTCAGTGATAAAATAATTCTCAACAAATTAAAAAATAACCAAGATGATACCAACCACAGTCTTGGACCACAACACTATAAAATAGATCTCAATACAATAATAGCTTATAAAACCATACAATTACATGGAAATTAAACATTCTAATCCTGAATGACTTTTGAGCAAAGAGTAAAATTAAAACAGAAATCAAGAAATTCTTTGAAAGTAATGAAAACAAAGATCCAACATACCAGAATCTCTAGGACACAGATAAAGAAATACTCAGAATCTCTGGGAAACAGCTAAAGCAGTACTTAAAGGAAAGTTTACAGCCCACTAAATATTGACATCAAAACATCAGAAAGAACTTAATTTAACAAGCTAACAGCACACCTAAAGAAACTAGTTAAACAAGATCAACCAACCCTGAAGCTACCAAAAGAAAAGAAATAACAAAAATCAGAGTGAAACTGAATGGAATTTAGACCCAAAAATACATAAAAATGATTTAATAAAACAAAGATTCTTGTTTTTTTAAAAGAATAAATAAGATTAATAGATCACTAACTAGACTAATAAAAAGAAGTCTTAAACACAATCAGAAATAACAAACGAGACATTCCTATCAACCTCACAGAAATACAAAGAAACCTTAGTGACAATTACAAACACTTCCATGCATATAAACTAGAAAGCCTAGAATAAATAAATAAATTTCTGGAAACTTACAGCTTCCTAATATTGAACCAGGAAGACATTGAATACCCAAAAACCAATAGCAAGTACAGAAATTAAGTCAGTAATAAAAATTCCATCACCCAGAAAGGGCCCTGGACTGGGTGGATTCACAGCTGAAATCTAACAGACATATAAAGGAGAGCTGGTACAAATCCTAATGGAAACATTTGAAAACTATCAGAGGGGAGGATCCAACACCATTCTGATTTCAAAACCTGGCAGAGACACAATGAAAAAGAAATAAAGCTTTGTGGAAATATCCCTGATAAACATAGACACAAATTAAAAAAATTTGTAAAATGATGAATCTGGAGAACATCATTCTCAGCAAACTGACACAAGAACAGAAAAGGAAATACCGCATATTCTCACTCATAGGCGGGTGAGAAAAATGAGAACACATGGACACAGGGAGGGGGCCTACTACACACTGGGGTCTATTGGGGGGAATGGGGGAGGGACAGCGGGGGGGCTGTCCAAAAATTCCCAACAAAATAATATCTAGTCAAATCAAAAAGTTAATTCACCACAGTCAAGTAGAATTTATTCCTAGTAAGAGTGCTTCAACATATGCAAATTAATAAATTTATTTCATCACATAAACAAAATTAAAGGCAAAAACACATGATTTATCTCAATAGATGTAGAACACATTCTCTTTTTTTCTCCCTTGGAAATCAAGTTTTTCTTTTTATTTTTTTAAAAATTTTTATGGCGTTTTAGGTTTTGGGGTACATGTGCAGAACGTGCAAGATAGCTGCATAGGTACACACGTGGCAGTGTGTTTTGCTGCCTTCCTCCCCTTCACCCACACTTGGCATTTCTCCCCAAGCTATCCCTCCCCAGCCCCCCCCTGCTGTCCCTCCCCCATTCCCCCCAATAGACCCCAGTGTGTAGTAGGCCCCCTCCCTGTGTCCATGTGTTCTCATTTTTCTCACCCGCCTATGAGTGAGAATATGCGGTATTTCCTTTTCTGTTCTTGTGTCAGTTTGCTGAGAATGATGTTCTCCAGATTCATCCATGTCCTTACAAAGGACACAAACTCATCATTTTTGATTGATGCATAATATTCCATGGTGTATATGTGCCACATTTTCCCAGTCCAGTCTATCATTGATGGGCATTTGGGTTGGTTCCAGGTCTGTGCTATTGTAAACAGTGCTGCAATGAACATTCCTGTGCATGTGTCCTTGTAGCAGAACGATTTATAGTCCTTTCGATACATACCCAGTAATGTGATTGCTGGGTCAAATGGAATTTCTATTTCTAGGTCCTTGACGAATCACCACACAGTCTTCCACAATGGTTGAACTAATTTACACTCCCACCAATAGTGTAAGTGTGTTCCTATTTCTCCAAATCCTCTCCAGCATCTGTTGTCTCCAGATTTTTTAATGATCGCCATTCTAACTGGCGTGAGATGGTATCTCAATCTGGTTTTGATTTGCATCTCTCTAATGACCAGTGATGATGAGCATTTTTTCATGTGTTTGTTGGCCTCATGTATGCCTTCTTTTGTAAAGTGTCTGTTCATATTCTTTGCCCATTTTTGAATGGGTTTGTTTGGTTTTTTTTCCTGTAAATCTGTTTGAGTTCTTTGTAAATTCTGGATATCAGCCCTTTGTCCAATGCGTAAACTGCAAAGATTTTTTCCCATTCTGATGGTTGCCGATTCACTCTAGTGACTGTTTCTTTTGCCATGCAGAAGCTGTGGAGTTTGATTAGGTCCCATTTGTCTATTTTGGCTTTTGTTGCCAATGCTTTTGGTGTTTTGGTCATGAAGTCCTTGCCTACTCCTATGTCCTGAATGGTTTTGCCTAGATTTTCTTCTAGGGTTTTTATGGTGCCAGGTCTTATGTTTAAGTCTTTAATCCATCTGGAGTTAATTTTAGTGTAAGGTGTCAGGAAGGGGTCCAGTTTCTGCTTTCTGCACATGGCTAGCCAGTTTTCCCAACACCATTTGTTAAACAGGGAATCCTTTCCCCATTGCTTGTTTTTGTCTGGTTTATCAAAGATTATATGGTTGTAGATATGTTGATTTTCCTCCAATGCCTCTGTTCTGTTCCATTGGTCTATATCTCTGTTTTGGTACCAGTACCATGCTGTTTTGATTACTGTAGCCTTGTAGTATAGTTTGAAGTCTGGTAGTGTGGTGCCTCCCGCTGTGTTCTTTTTGGTTAGAATTGACTTGGCTATGTGGGCTCTCTTTTGGTTCCATATGAAGTTCATGGTGGTTTTTTCTAGTTTTGTGAGAAATTCAATGGTAGTTTGATGGGGATAGCATTAATTGTGTAAATTACTTTGGGCAATATTTCAATGTCCCTTCTTGTTAAAAGTCTTTAACAAACTAAAGATTGTGGGAATATACCTCAAAATAATAAGAGCCGTCTATGACAAACTCACAGTCAGCATCATACTGAACAGGCAAAACCTGGAAGTACTACCATTAACTGCTGGAAAAAAGCCAAAGATGTTCATTCTTACCACCCCTATTCAACATGGTTCTGGAAGTTCAAGCCAGAGCAATCAGACAAAAGAATGAAATAAAAGGTGGCCAAATAGGAAGAGAAGTTGAATTATTTCTCTTTGCAGATGATATTATTTTATACCTAACAAACCTCATAGTCTCTGCTCTAAGGCACCTAGAATTCACCAATTACTTTAGTAAAGTTTTAGGTTACAAAATCAACATACAAAAAATTAGTAATGTTTTTAAACACCAATAACATTCTAGCTTGAGCCAAATAAATACACAATTCCACTCACAATAGCCAGGAAAAGAATGAGATATCTAACTATACAGTGAACCAGGAAGGTAAAAGATCTCTGCAATGAGAATTACAAAACAGTGCTGAAAGAAATGCAATGATACAAACAAATGGAAAAAAGGATAGCATTAAGAGAAATACATAATGTAGATGACAAGGTGATGGATTCAGCAAACCACCACCATGGCATGTATATACCTATGTAACAAACCTGTACGATCTGCACATGTAGCCCAGAACTTAAAGTAAAATAAATAAATTTTTTAAAAAAGAAAAATATTCCATGCTCATGGAGAGAATCAATATTGTTAAAATGACCATACTGTCCTAAGAGATTCAATGCTATTCCAATCAAACTACTCATGTCAGTTTGCACAGAATTAGAAAAAAGACTATTCTAAAATTCATATGGAAACAAAAAAGAGCTCAAATAGCCAAGGCAATCCTACTCAAAAAGAACAAAAATGGAGACATCACACTACCCAAGTTCAAACTATACTAGAAGCTTGCAGCAACCAAACCAAAACTGCATGGTATTGGTAGAAAACCAGCCTCATAGACCAATGGATCATGTTAGGGAACTGAGAAATAAAGCTTCAAATCTACAACCATTGTGTCTTTGACAAAGTTGAGAATCACAAGCAATGGAGAAAGGACTTCCTATCTAATAGACAATGCTGAAATAACTGGCTAGCCATATGCAGAAGATTGAAACTGGACCTCTTCTTTCACTATGTGCAAAACTCAACTCTGGGTGGATTAAAGACTTAAATATAAAACCTAAAATTATAAAACCTAGGAAATACCATTCTAGGTATAGCCCCTGGCAAAGGTTTCATGATGAAGATTCTAAAAACAATTGCAACAGAAACAAAATATAGCAAGTGGGACCTAATTCTGCACAGTAAAAGAAACTATTCATATAGTAACACAGTTTGCGAACATTTTCTACCATTGTGTGGGTTGACTAAACAGCCAGCAGTGGCCTAATATTCAAAATCTATAAAGAACTTAAACAAATCAGCAGAAAAAAAAATCCCATTTAAAAAATGGGCAAAGGACATGAACAGATACTTCTCAAAAATAAAACACACAAAGAACAACAAGCACATGAAAAAATGTTCAACATCACTATTAGAGAAAGGCAAATCAAAACCACAATGAGATACCATTTCAAATCAGTCAAAAGGCTATTATTAGCCAAAAAATAACAGATGTTGGTGAGGTCCAGAGAAAAGGGAAAGCTTATACATTGCTGGTGGGTAGGTAAATTAGTTCAGCCACTATGTAAAGTAGTTTGGATATGTGTCAAAGAATTTAAAACAGAATGACCATTTGACCTAGCAATCCTATTACTAGGTATATACCTAAAGAAATATAAATCATATTACCATAAAGACACATGCATGTGTGTGTTCATTGCAGCACATTTTTTAAACAATAACAAATACAGGAAATCAACTTAATATTTCATTAATGGTGAACTGGATAAAGAAAATGTGGCACAAACACATCACAGAATACTACAGAGCTATAAAAAAGAAGTAAGTCGTATCCTTTGCAGCAATCTAGATGAAGCTGAAGGTGATTATGCTAAGTGAAATAACACATGAATAAAAAACCAAATAACACAGACTCTCATTTATAAGTGGTAATTAAACATTGACTATACATGGAAACAAAGAGAAGAGTAGACACTAAAATTTACTTGGAAGGGGGGGTGGAGAATAAGGATAAAATAAAACTATCTAGTATTAAGCTCACTACCTGGATGACAAAATCATTTGTACACCAAACCCTGATGGCACACCATTATCCCCTGTAAAAAACCTGTGCATATACCCTCTGAATCTAAAATAAAAGTTGGGAGAAATAAATATACAAATAAAAGTGTTTGATATATTGGGTCATATTGGATCCCTGCCTTGAAAAAATTAATAATATTTAATTTTTATTTCAATATTCTAAGAAATTGGGAACCAGAACAACAATAAAATAATCCTTATAACATTGCATATTGATCAGGGATATACTTTACAAAACATAATAGCTGCAGATTTTAATGTTATCAATAATCAGAATTCCAGATATTTGCAGCACTAGTCTTAATAATGAATTGAACCCAACATTATCTAGTCTCTTAACTAAAAAGTTTCCATTCTCTTCCACTGTTACACCACATTTTTGGCTGATCTATAATAAAAATTAATGAAATTTTACATTAGGAAGACCGAAATTTGTATTCAGTTTCCACCATTCATTGATTCCATGAACTTGGTCAAGTTACTCAAAAAAAATTGCTTAATTAAAACAGTTATGGGAAGATTAAAAATGTGAAGAAGCATATGGTATGTGTAAGTGTGTGCTTATTTCCTGTCTCTTTTTCTTTCTTCACTTGGAAAAAGAGCCTGGTCTTACAGAAAAGATGTACTCTGTTAAATTATGTGGGCCTTAACACAGTCTTTAGAATAATATGTGTGGCATGTCTTCCACCTTATTTTTGAAAAGTCATAGTCAAGTCTCAGTCCATTTTCATACTGCCATAAAATACTGCCTGAGACTGGATAATTAGTGAAGAATAGAGGTTTAATTGATTCACAGTTCAGCACAGCTAGGGAAACATCAGGAAATTTACAATCACAGCAGAAAGTGAAGGTGAAGCAAGGCACCTTCTTCACAAGGAGGCAGGAAGGAGAAGGGCAGAGTGAAGGAGAAAAGAGCCCCTTATAAAACCATCAGGTCTCATGAGAACTCACTCACTATCGTGAGAGAACAGCATAGGGGAAACTACCCCCATGATTCAATTATCTCCACTGTTCTCTCCCTTGACATGTGGGATTATGGGGATTACAATTCAAGATGATATTTTGGTGGGAACACAAAGTCTAATCATATAGAGTATGGAGATACGATATAGGATAATTTAATCTTCTGCTTTGAGAAATCAAGAGAAATCTTAAAATAATAGGTAGTAAAAATATTCACTCAAGGACATGGACACAGGGAAGGGAGTACTACACACCGGGGTCTATTGGGGGGAATAGGGGAGGGACAGCGTGGGGGGAGCAGGGGAGGGATAGCATGGGGAGAAATGCCAAATGTGGGTGAAGGGGTGGAAGGCAGCAAAACACACTGCCATGTGTGTACCTATGCAACTACCTTGCATGTTCTGCACATGTACCCCAAAACCTAAAACGCAATAAAAAATAAAAAATATATATTCACTCAATAAACAAATGACATTTTTAATTGTCCTACTGATTACTGGAAGACTCAAGTTGTAAGTATTCATCTGGGGAATGTGTTATACATGAAGATTCTTGGCCCCACCCAAACCTCTTGATTTTGAATGGGAAAAACAAGTGGTTGAAAACAGCTTGTTGATCATACTGTAAAATTCTAAAACTCTAAAGCAGGTGGCTCATGGAGAAAAGGAAAATAAAATCTGATGTCTGTGTGTGTGTATACATATGTAATAGATACACACATATATTATATATAACACATGTATATTATATAATACATATATACCCACATGTGTTTGTATACCGTATATCATATAATATTCTTATATGTATTCACATAGATATGTGGCTTTTTTAATAAAAAGAAAACTAATACTACTTAGATATGCTGATTCTCCTTTTGATTCTAGGTATGGTACTCCAATGGTGAGAATTTAGTTTGGAGCAAAGTTTCCCAAATGCTGGCATTCAAGCTAATCATTTGGGGAAGCTTATAAAATATGGTGATGCAGCTCCCAAACTGCTCTGAGTAACAACCACAAGAGATCAGGTTAACATATGAATATTTATAAAGCTATTCACATAATTCTGAAGCAAGTTATACTTGAGAACCACTGGTCTCGATTATCGAATGACTGTCAAAAACCAAATCTGTAACCCATTTCTATCAAAATTTTTGATAAATTGATAAAGTAACTTCAGGGACAAATTGTCATGTGAATGACAAAAATATTCATGAATCTATTAATTCATATTATCATGTACATTTAGAAATGCCTTGGTGTAGTTCATGGTTAATGGAGTTGTTAGCATATTAAATTCAGAAAAGGAATTGCAGACCCCTACAGGGTGATATAGATACTCATTGACTATCCTCCCCAAGAGGAAAAATTTAGAAATCTCATCAGGAGGGTCTGATATGACTCCTTGAAGTATATTTGCTGATACCAGACATTAAAAATAGCTTAATTAAATGTATTTGAAAAGATTTGAATGCAAAATGTAACATTCAAATCTACTCTTTGTCAGCTATTTATCATGAGAAGAGAGCCTGAAATAAAATGAATGGTCAAAAACTTTAACAGATGTAATTTTCACTCTAAGAAATTTAAAGATATTGCTATTCTTGTTTTTTAGAATAAAACAATGTTGGAAATAAATGAAAAAGTGTATTCTTTAATAAATTGTGAATTATGTAACCACCTCACTGGTGACTAGTGGGGAAAGATGACTCTAAATTTTTAATCAATATCTTAGTAATATGTAACCCAAATGCATTACCAATTGGCAGTACTTTTGCTGTTACAGTAAAATGTATTTCATTTTTAAGTAATTATTGTATATCTTTTTCTTCATGTAGAACAAATACCTAATTAGGCAAAAGACACTACATTTTGTTCACATGGCTTGAGGACAGAAAATAGAAACAAATTCTTACCAGTTCACTGCTCTCTGCTAGAGGGCTGGAGAATACTTTAAAATGTATCAAAGCTGTATTAAAAGACTCTGTTAGGTGCACATATACTATGTTCTTGATATTCAGTGAAATTTTTATTATTTATTCATTTTATTATATTTAGGAGGTAGAAGAGCAGCTTTCTTACATGCGTATGTTGCATACTGGTGAAGTCTGGGCTTTTAGTATACCCATGACTGAAATAGTGAACACTGTATCTAATAAGTAATTTTTCAACCCTCACTTTCCCTCACCCTCCTATATTTTGTAGTCTCCAATGTTTATCATTTTGTAGTCACCAATGTCTATTATTCCCCTGTAGAAGTCTAGATGTCCATCTGTCCCCATTGCTTAGCTCCCACTTTATAAATGAGAACATGTGGTATTTGACTTTTCGTTGTGAGGTATTTCAGCTAGGATCATGACCTCCAGTTCCATTCATGTTGTTACAAAAGACATGATTTCATTCTTTTTTGTGGTTGAGTAGCATCCCATAATAGATATACCACATTTCTTTATCCAATTATCTGTTGATGGATATTTAAGTTGATTTTGTCTCTTGTTATTGTGGTATTCAGGGAAATAAAAAACAACTATTTTTGTATTGAGTAAAGACTGAGGAATTCTATGATTTATGTGTATATTCATGTGCTCATGTGTGTATAATATGTGATATTTGTGTTTGTAGTTTTTTGTGGAATGCCTGAGGCTGTATTGTAGGATTGTTTTGTTAACTTAGTAAATATGAACACCTATGTTTCAGTACAGCTTAACTCGTGTCAACTCAATATCCTATATCTAGTACTCAAAGTTTAAAATAAAAATAATAAATAACACTGAGTCTCACTGAGAATCATCTAGAAAACCAAGATAACCCTTCTTGTAAGATCTGAAAATGAAGCTATGTGAGCAAATCTTAACTAGAATATAGGTTTTGATGAATTTTACTGTGACCCAGCTAACTCTACAGTCTCCATATAGAAATAAAGATACAATTTATTTTGTACAGTTTTTGAGCTATTAAAACTGTTATTCATACTTTAAGAGAATAACTCATGACAGTTAAAAAATAGTTAATGTGTTATGAAGATGTGCATAGGAAACGTGATTATTGGTAGAAATACAATTTAGAAAGATGCCAGAAGCCTGTAAAAATACAAATGTTTCCTTACAATCACAGGTGCCAAAGTTACCAGCACAGCATTTGAAGCAACCAATTTTATGAGCAAGGATTAGTTCAAGAATTTTAAGACGCAGTTTCATTTGCATAATATGAAGTTAATAGGAAAGGAGGCAACAGTTGAATACATAACCAAGAAAGTATTCCCTACCAAGGCAGAAAACACAAAGAGAAGAGCCATAATACATAATACATTTCATAATACAGCATAATACATTTCAGTTACAATTAAAATGTTCGGTAATGGAAAAACGTGTTTCTAAATATACATTTATGCTGTTTGTAGCACACACATATAAGACAGCATCAATCACAATCATTTACTGTTACCATTTTAGCTTTGCCAATTTAGCTTAAGTTTATAATTAACATTACTATAATGATATATAAACTATAGAATATACTTAATTCCAGTAGGAAAACATTAATTTAATATCAAAATAAATTAATTAAACTTAAATTAACAGTGATATTTAGGATGTTACTCTTTTAAGAATTAAAATGTTCACTAAAAATATAGATTTTATACATTTTATATATTTATTTTGTATATTTTATGTAATGTTACAAATTTGAAGATCTAAAAAGTCTTGTAAATTATTCCTCACAAATATCCAATTTTCAATATATCTCCTTTAAACAAACTTGATATATAAATATTGCTGGCTGCCTATTTTTTAAGATATAAATGTTGCAGTTTCCTACATTAAACAGTGTACCATTTTATTTGACAGTTTATATATAGATAAATGTGACTTTCAGAGGAATAGAACAAGTTTTCGGGGGTTTCCTAATTACAGTATGTATGAAGACTTTCTTCTAGCTTTTTCCTCTAAGGAACTTAGTTTAAAATTGTTAATGATTTAATGGTTATTTGAGTATCTAAAGTTAAATTTTTGTATGTGAAACACAGGAGCCTAGATACCTGTTCATATTCTAAGGAGATTATTCCAAACTCTACCTAAACCATATTTGTCAGGATATGGTAAACCCATGCAGTAGTTTTAGCCACTGCCATTTTATGGCTTCCCTCTTACAAGGTAAAGCTGCCTCTATTATTCTTCTAGCAGGGGAGAATGAGAGACTACAATTTTCTAATGACTTATTTTCTATGTTTGCCTAAAAATGATATATTTCTTCCACACACATTTTAATGACCAGAAATATGCACGTGGCCCCACCTAATTAAGAGAAATCTTAGAAATTTAGTCGTTTTTATACAAGGAAATCAATACCAGAGATACCGATGAACACTAGTAATCTCTATTTCCAAAACTTATTTCAAATCTACAATGTTCTTATTTAACATTTTAAAATCTGTCAAACGCAGGACAATTACATAAAATAATAATTGGCAAGACCATTTAGATTATTCACCACAATGATTCTAACAGTTTGCAGTAGAGCAAAGAAGTAAAATATTCTATTTCTTAAAATTTTATCCTATTTTTAATATAGGATAAGGACTGACTACTAAATATGAAATTTTATCAGACAAACTTCAAATGTATAAAGTCAGCTATAACCCATTTCTAAAGTATAATAGATAAAAATTCACAAAAACTCCAATTTACATAAACATCTACTACCAATAAAGCCTACTTTGCAACCTTTCGTAAATGGAGAAGCAGAAAAAATATCCATGACACAGAGGACTTGGCAACAGTCTTAGCAATAGGAAAACACAGAAAACAGCACCCTTGAAGGAGAAAGTATCACTCTGAGTAACAGAAAAATCAAAACATGTTAAGTATCTGTGCTTCAAAAGAAATGCCTCTTAGGGAATTAAAAAGAAAAGACTAGGACATATGTAGGTAAAGAAGTGAAAAGGTATCACTTTGCAATGGATGATAGAGTCCACATGAAGGGGTACATTATTTGGGAGCTGGGGAAAAAGGAGAGAGAAAAAAACAGTGAAAAATATGGACCCTTCAAAACAAACAAACAAAAATCACATCAGAAGCAACTTTACCTCTCTAATACTCAAAACACACACAGGAGAAAGGCAACAATTAGTAAAGAAACTTTCCTTAATTGTACTAACAGAATATGGTAAGCTTGAATAACAATCTTAGTAAGCCATTGAAACCACTCAGCTTCATCTGCATGTAATTAACTATAATTACTGTTTCAGAAAAATAAAAGGTACTTAAAAAACACAAAAATTCACAGAGCATCCACTCTAAATTTACTAGAAGAAAGCACAGTGTCAAAACTTTTTAGCAGATGAAAACACATACCAACAACAATTATGAAGCAGAGGAAAATTATAATACAGCTCTCAAACATAAATTAAATAACATTAAATAAGCAATGGGAAAAATGAAAGAATGGTATGATTCAGAAAGTCAACATCTTAGAATTTAAATGGACCAGAAATAAGCCCCAAAGCAGGAAATGTGAATTGATCTAAAAAATAACATGCCTAGTAAAAGAAGCCAGTCACAAAAGACAACATATTTTATGTTTCCATTTATTTTAAATGTCCAGAATAGACAAATCTATAGAGACAGAAAGTAGATCAGCAAGTGCCAGGACCTAGAGAGATGCATGGGAAATGTGTGCCAATAGGTACAGGTTTCATTGTGGGTGATAAAAATATGTTTAAAATTTAGGTTATAGTGATAGTTGCAGAATTCTGTGAATATCCTAAAAATCATTCAATCATACCCTTTAAATTGTTGAATTATGTAGTACATAGATTATTTCTCAATAAAACTGTAAAACGGATTCACATACACAAGAAAATCTGAAACCAAGTTGCTTGACCTGAGGCATGAAATTAGGAGAAAAGACAAAATTATCTATAAACTAAGACTGAATCTAAAAATTTTCAAGGGATAATTATTTAACTCAATAAAAAGGGAACTTGAGGAAAGGAATAAACCAAAGAATACACCAACAAAATAAAAGATACAAATAATGAACAAATGTAATTGATTCAGAATGTAGGTAACGAAGACCCTATACTGTAAAATTGGAATCCCTGAAGAAGAAGAAAGTCACCGTAATAAAACAGAACGACTATTTGAAATTACAGTGAGAGAAAAGGCTCTAGAAAGATGACCTGAATCAACATTTTGGAAGTGTACACTCATATCTTGTAAAATTGAATTAGAATTATTAACTTTTAGGCACTTTTGTCTTTTAGACTTGAAACTATAGATAACCAAAATCACTGATCTTCCAAGTAAAAAGACAAAGTCACTTACAAAGAAAAAAAATTAGGAGGATGTATATAACAACATGTAAACCAAGTGATAGTGAAGCAATATTGTCAAGAAATTCAAGAGAAGT
The DNA here is from genome assembly GCA_031835075.1 of Saguinus oedipus. NCBI lineage: Eukaryota > Metazoa > Chordata > Mammalia > Primates > Cebidae > Saguinus > Saguinus oedipus. Next base: position 72,903,797 of record CM063171.1, on the reverse strand, counting down.
TAGGTATGTCCATGGATTTCAGTAAAACTACTTTTCAACAACCTAAGCTTTGGAGACACCCAGTCAATCCCTTGTTTCCCCCACAGAAACATTTTTTAAAAAACCAACTAGCATGGCTGAAATAACTTTATAGGAGCTCCGTAAATCAAAAATCTGCAACAACCAAGCAAGTGTCCAATCAAACAAAAGACTATATTTAAAATAGTAGAAATTTCTGTGGCATTTTTACTTTCTCTTTTCCCACCCACACCTTAGCACACTGTGTTTTAGGGAAGCAGAGGTCAGGTCCTCAGATAACATCTTCAAACCTGGGAGAGAACAGAGCAGACCTGATCTTCAGTGTACTAAACTGGCTGTAATGGTTAAGAAATTGATTTCTATCTTACCTAATTCAAGAGCTCAAATAACCAAAAGAAGCATGGTTTAGATCTCAGAATGGTGAAACATCAGAAAATAAATTATTATAATACGTCACAATAAGAGAATAAAAAAATTATACATTATCATCTCTATTGATGCAGAAAAAGCACTTTAAAAAATTCAACATCATTTTTGGAAAAAAAAGACACTCAGAAAGCTAAGAAAAAATAAACTACTTCAGCATAATAAAGGTCATATATGAAACACCCACAATTAACATCATACTTCATGATGGCAGACTGAAGCTTTTTCTCAAACATCACAAATAAGACAAGGATGCCCACTATCAACACTTCTATTCAACATAATACTAGAAGTCCTAGATAGAATAATTTGGTAAAAAACATAAATGAAGGGCATCAAAATTGTAAAGAATAAGTAAAATTATCTCTATTAAACAGATTACATGATTTAATATATAGAAACCCCAAAAGACTCCACTGCAAAATAAACAAAAGAAAACAGAAATGTTAGAGCTTATGAGCAAATTTAGCAGTGTTAGAGAATACAAAAATAACACTCAAAAATCAGTTCCATTTTTGTACACTAACAAGGAATAATTCCACTTACTTTAGCATAAGAAAGAATAAAATATTGGGGAATAAATTTAACCAAGGAGGCCAAAGCCTTGTACAATGAAAATTACAAACTGTGTTTTTAAAAAAATTAAAGACATTAAGTAGAAATATATTATGTATTCATAGCTTGAAAGACTAAATATTAACATGCTAATACAATTGAAAGTGACTTACAGAGTCAACACAATCCCTATAGAAATTCTAATTATATATTTTGGAGAAGAAAGAAAAAGCATAAAATTAATATGATATCTCAAGGGTCTGATGGAGCAAAACAACATTGAAAAATAAAAACAAAATAGAAGATCTTATTCTTCCTGATTTTAAAATGTAATACAAAATTATAGTAATCAAAATGGTGTGGTATGGTATAAATATAGGCTACTGGAATAGACTATCAAACTCAGAAATAATCCATCAAATATGTGGCCAAATGATTTTAGACAAGAATGCCAAGACTATTTAATGGTGAATGGACAAATATTTTTAACCAATGATGTTAAGAAAAAATGGAATATTCACATGCAAAAGAGTAAAGCTGTGACCTAACCTCATTCCATATGTGATTAATTAGCTCAAAATAGATTAAAGGCCTATTTTGAGTTAAAGCTAAACTATAAAATTCCTAGAAGAAAACATAGGAAAAACCTTCTTGACATTAGATTTGGCAATTAATGGAATCTGTATCTATAACTAAGTTGTAGTAAATTAAGTAAATAAATAAATAAACAACTCTTAAAATACTATTTTAAAAGTCTTTTCTCATGAATCTAGTAAAGACAAGTATATCCCATTAACCTCTGACAAGGCAGATAGAAACAGTGTTTAATGTATTAACATATTTATAAAAGCAGGAACAACTTTAAGAATAGTATGTAATTCATATTTATTCTGACAAAATAAAAATACTATAGCAAAATTTGTATAAACTTAAAGGAAAAAAGAAATAGCATATTCTCCCTAATAGGAGGGAATCAGAGAAATCATGCAGGTCACATCTGCAGGCTAGTTGACAGTAGTTAGATATACCATGCCTTGAAAATGGACCATTAAATGTTTTCTTACCAAAAAAAGTTCTTAATATTTTATGTAAATTTTTTTCTAATAATCCAAATAGTAGAAGTTAATTTAATTAAAGGAGAGACAGTATTACAAAAATTATGAAAAGTAACCTCTAAAACTAGAATAGTAATTCTTAAAAATGAATAAAGATAAGAAAACATTCTAAACATAATTCATCAACATATTAAAAACTACAAGGTAGCTTAGTAACTCACTAGCTTAATTAACTCACAAAAAGGGAAATAGTTGTAGGTTGGATACCATATCAAAAATCCAACTCTATGTAGAAAAGACACATATCTAAAATATTATGATTCTGAAAATATAAAATAATGTGATGGTAAATGATAGAAGATAGAAGCTAAGATTGTGCTCACATACAAGCTAGAATTCAGACTCATAGAAAATTAGATTAATTAGTTATATTTAATTATTCCACATTTTATACATATATCAAAACATTACATCATACTTCATGAATACAGTACTATTATAACTTGTCAATTAATATAATATAAATTTTTAAAATAGAAAAGCAAATAAAAAGAAAAAAATGAAACAGTCATTGGACCATAGAAATAATATGTTTTTATTAAACTTAAAATGGAACCATTTTCAGTTCTAGCATGACTGAATGCTAATTCTCTGTTTAACACAGTTTACACTATACACTAAAGACCCCTAACTCCATCCTTTGAAACTGTTTCATTTTCATTATTTTCTGCACACATATTTAAAGTAGTTGTTGGAGTGTATGCATTCTTTGGGTGAGGCCCAGTTGCTATAGTTCACATTTTACTGGTTTAAGTTCAGAGGCTGAGTTTTGACTTAAGCTTCAAGTAAACAAAGTTATTTTTAAAATTCTACTTTAATTACTTGACAAACCTTCAAAAATTTGTTGAGCTTCTAATCTATTTGCTTCCTGTTCATTTATGCACCAGAAAACATCTAACCACAAGTAAAATTATACCCTAATTCTAATCCTAAAGTCTGCTGTATATATTTGTTTCTTTAGTCTCTCTCTCTCTCTCTCTCTCTCTCTCTCTCTCTCTCTCTCTCTCTCTCTCTCTCTCTCTCTCTCTCTCTCTCTCTCTCTCTCTCTCTCTCTCTCTCTCTCTCTCTCTCTCTCTCTCTCTCTCTCTCTCTCTCTCTCTCTCTCTGTCTCTCATGCTGAACATGATTGAATGCCTTCAGGTCATCTTAAATAATAGGCTTACATAGGTTAGAATAAGTTAATCCAAAATTTGCACAAGGGCAGCTATTTTGTTTTCCTGAAACAATCTGTTGCTCAAATCTAAGTGTTGATAGTCCAGATGGAGCCAGATTTTTTTTTTTTAATTTTTGAAAGTCTCCAAATATCAGGATACTTTTTGCTTTTATATTTTCTTTAATGTTGCTTTGTAAGCTTCCTAATTCTTTACTGCATTTGTCTTTTTCATAAAATATCTTGCTGAAAGCAGAAAATACCAACTAATACACAGTGTCACTTTAGTTGTTACATTTTTTAGAACTACAGAGTTAGGAAACATGTAGCCAGTCTAAATCATCAAGGGCAACAGCATTAATAATTGTATTGCCAGTACACAGGGAGACTACATCTTTCTAACCTCCAATGTCAGTATCTTAGAAATTACTAATTGCTGATCCAATACTATATAGCCTATGAGTATACTATAGAATTACATAGTTCCAAAGTAACATTTCTATATTAATTAAGGAAATGCTACTATTTAATAACAAACAAAAATGTGTAATGGCTGAATCATAACAAGAATTTATCTCTAGCTTACATAAAGTTTAGTTGATGCCCTCAATTTATTAATTCTTCTTTGCCAATTAATGGCCACAGAAGGTAATGGCATTCAAGACACCCAAGTATTCAATGTATAACAGAAAAACTATGATACAGCTTGCAAGAACTTTCGGTAAATTAATAAAAATAAGAAAACCCTGAGCATTTCTAGTTAGTATGTTATAATACTGCTTGTGATTGATACAAAATACCAAGTTACCTGATTATTAAAAAGGTTGAATTTCAATGATCATACAAGTAAATATAGATAAATTTGGGGATCCTGTTAAAAGGTTGATTCTGATTCAGTAGATCTGGCCTGGAGTCTATGGCTCTGCATTTCCTTTTTTTTTAAAAAAAATATTTATTATACTTTAAGTCTGGGTACATGTGCAGATCATGCAGGTTTGTTACATAGGAATGTATATGCCATTGTGGTGGTTTGCTGCATCCATTGCTCTGTCATCTACATTAGATATTTCTCCTAATGCCATCCTTCCCCAATCCCCCCACCCCCTGCTATTCCTCCCCTCGCTCCCTACCCTACAGGCCCTGGTGTGTGATGTTTCCCTCCCTTTGTCTGTGTGTTCTCATTGTTCAACACCCACTTATGAGTGAGAACACGCAATGTTTGGTTTTCCATTCTTGTGTCAGTTTGCTGAGAATGATGGTTTCTGGTTTCATCCATATTACCTTCTGCATTACAAGTATTAGTCATCAAAGATCCAGAACAGATGTCTTTTTCAAGTTAATTTCTTCTGTTCATTATTTGTCTGTAGTATATGGGATTTTTAAATTGGAAAAAGGGAAAAAGAATATTTTAAGCTTAGGTATAAGTTACAAAGTCTTAAAATATTTCTGAGTTTTAAAAAAATTATCTGGAAACTTTCAACAATATAGTAATCATTTAAACACGATCATGTTTTAAAACATAGAATGCCACTTTTAATTTTTCCACCATTAAATATTTTACAGGACATTTCAAAGAGCAATTAAATTAAACTTTAACATACAAATAATACATTTTACATATGAAGTTTTAAGAGAAACAGTCATGGAAACCAAATGTGCCAAGTGTGATCCTCTGAACTCATGATTATTACAAAATTAAAATGAATGATAAAGTTTTATAGTTGTTTAAAAGTAATTCATTTGTGGTGTAGAAAATCCCCCCAAAATATATAAAAGGAATAATATAAATATCCAGACTGTTCTCTGGATATTTAGCTCCTCTATGTATTATTATATCTCTTTTAAAAAATAAAACTAATACTTTCTTTTGAAATTTTATGTCATCATCTTTCACTTATACATTTTTGTTTTAAACTTGTACTGCTTATATGTGAAAATTGACTTTCTTAAGGTATAGACTTTTATGAATTTTAACAGATGTTTAGATTCTTGTTATTACCATTATAACTGGAATATATAACAGTTTCATCATGCCAAAAAAGTCTGCCTTATATACTTTATAGTCACACCCTCTCAACAAATACACCCTGGCAACCACAGAAATCTTCTCCATAACTGCAGTTTTGACTTTAAGAATGTCATGTAATTGGAATTATACCATATAAACTTTTGTGGCTGGGTTCTGTCATTCAGTATAATGCCCTGATATTCATCCAAGTTGTTAAACATGTATCAGTGGTACACTGCTTTTTATTGCTGAGCAATATTCCATTACAGATGTGTGTACCAGTTTATTTATTCATTTGTTGAAGGGTATTATTCTCAGTTTTTAAAAATTATGAATAAAACTGCTACAAGCAAAAAAAAGAAAAAAAAGGCCACACAGCAAGTTTCTTCCATGTTTTTTAAAGTCATGCACATTTCCCTCAAGATAGTAGAAGGAGAAAGAGACTGGAGAAACATTAATGAGAAATATTTATGGCCCAGTATGAGAAGTGGCACCATCCCTTCTGTTTATATATTGCTGTAGTTCATTTGGGCTGCTATAATTAGTTAGCACAGGCTGGGTGGCTTACAAACAAACCAAAAAATTATTTATATGGTTCTGGAGGCTATGAAATCCAAAATCAAGGCACTGGTAGATTTAATGTCTGGTGAGGGCCTGCTTCCTGGTTCATAAATCTTTCAGTATCTTTGAAGGGCAGGAAGGGTGGGGAGATCTCTGACATCCCTTTTATGAGGGCACAAATCCTATTCATGATGGCTCCACCCTCATGACCTAATCACTTCCCTAAGATGCCACCTCCACACAATTGCATCACACCCATCATTAGAATTCCATCAAATTAATCTAGGTTGGGGTGTGGTGGGTGGAGGGAAACTTCAGTCTATTTAAAATACTGTTGGCTCAAATTATTCAAATACCAGGTTATACTTACCCACACCTAGTGATAAATCTGAGGTGGCTGGTGGGTTTTGCCTGTGTTCCTATTTTACCTTCAGCTTTTATTTGCCTCTGCATGGATCTTATCTTTTACAGAGGTAAGGTCTTTTTTAATGCTGTGCTCTGCAGCAGTAGAGGGTTCTAACATGTTACTCCATGCTCAGTTTATAACATAACCTTGCATAAATATTCGATTAATGTTTCTTTCTCCCATCAGACTGCAAGATCCACAAGCAGGTAGTTTTTATTGTTTTTCTAACACCTAGAACCATATTAAAAGTAGAATTTCAAATAACTTTTGAATGAATCATTAAGTTGCAGTGATATGAAAAAGGTATGTATCAGGAAAATAGCACAAAAATCATAACAATAGTTTCATTTCAAGAATGATAAAACATTTTAGAAAATTATATTTCAAACAGATATTTTGAAATATTCCATTCAAACTCTTTGAGGTATAAATGAAAAAAAAAATTAAAGGTAAGAGAACTTGTAAAGCTTTCCCAAAGTCACAGAACTCATTAGTGGTCATGCCAGGAACATAAACTAGGTCTCCTTTTGGTTCCATATGAAGTTTAAGGTGGTTTTCTTCCAGTTCTGTGTAGAGAGTCATAGGTAGGGTGATGGGGATAGCATTTCATCTATAAATTACTTTGGGCACTATGGCCATTTTCACAAAATTGATTCTTCCTAACCATAAGCATGGAATGTTTTCCATCTGTTTGTGTCCTATCTTATTTCCTTGAGCAGAAGTTTGTAGTTCTCCTTGAAGAGGTCCTTTACTTCCTTTGTTAGTTGTATTCCTAGGTATTTTGTTCTCTTTGGAGAACAAAATTCTTGATTTGGCTCTCTTTTAGTCTGTTATTGGTGTATATGAATGCTTGTGATTTCTGCATATTGATTTTGTATCCTGCGACTTTGCTGAAGTTGCTTATCAGTTTCAGGAGATTTGGGGCTGAGACAATAGGGTCTTCTATATACACAATCATGCCGTCTTCAGGTAGAAACAATATGACTTCCTCCTTTCCCAAATGAAAAGAGAGCTCACATAGCAAAGACAATCCTAAGCAAAAAGAACAAAGCTATAGGCATCACACTACCTGACTTCAAACTATACCACAAGGCTACAGTAGTAAAACAGCATGGTATTGGTTCCAAAACAGAGATATAGATCAATGAAACAGAACAGAGTCCTTGGAGGCAATGCTACACATTTACAGCCATCTGATCTTTGACAATCCTCACAAAGACAAGCAGTGGGGAAAGGATTCCCTGTTTAATAAATGGTGTTGAAAAAGCTGGCTAGTCATGTGCATAAAGCAGAAACTGGACCCCTTCCTGATATCTTATATTAAAATTAACTCCAGATGAATTAAATACTTAAACATAAGACCTAACACCATAAAAACCCTAGAAGAAAACCGTAAACAAAACCATTCAGTACATAGGCATAGGCAAGGACTTCATGACTAAAACACCAAAAGCACTGGCAACAAAAGCCAAAATAGACAAATTAGATCTAATTAAACTCCAGAGCTTGTGTACAGCAAAAGAAATAATAATTATAGTGAACCAGCAACCAACAGAATGGGAAAAAAGTTTTGTAATCGACTCATCTGATAAAGGGCTAATATCCAGAGTCTACAAAGAACTAAAACAGATTTACCAGGAAAAAAAAAAAAAAAACATACACATCCATTTAAAAGTGGGCGACATATGTGAGGCTAACAAACATATAAAAAAAATGCTCATCATCACTGGTCATTAGAGAAATGCAAATCAAAACTACATTGAGATACCATCTCTTGCCAGTTAGAATGGCGATTACTAAAAAATGTGGAGACGACAGATGCTGGAGATAATGTGAAGGAATTGGAACACTTTTACACTGTTGGTGGGAGTGTAAATTAGTTTAACCATTGTGGAAGACAGTGTGGCAATTCTTCAAGGTCCTAGAAATAGAAATTCCATTTGACCCAGCAATCCCATTACTGGGTATATATCCAAAGGATTATTAATGGTTCTATTATAAAGACACATGCACACGTATGTTCACTGCGGCATTGCTTACTATAGCAAAGACCTGGAACTAACCCAAATGCCCATCAATGATAGGTTGGACAAGAAAAATGTGGCACATATACACCATAGAATACTGGGCAGTCATAAAAAATGATGAGTTGGTGTCCTCTGTAGGGATATGGATGAATCTGGAAACCATCATTCTCAGAAAATGGACACAAGAAAGTCAGACACCACATGTTCTCACACATGGGTGAGTGTCGAACAATGAGAACTCATAGACACAGGGAGGGGAGCATCACACACTGGGGTCTGTTGAGGGGGAATATGGGAGGGACAGCTGGAGGTAAGGAGGTTGGGGAGGGATAACATGGGCAAAAATGCCATATATAGGTGATGGGGGGATGGAGGCAGCAAACCACATTGCCATGTATGTACCTATGCAACAATCTTGCATGTTCTGCACATGTACCCCAGAACCTAGAGTGCAATATATATATACAAGAAACTAGGTCTCCTGAATCTAAATCCACTTCTCTCTTGATTCAGATGCTTTGAGAAAAACACTTTTCAGATATTGGTTTATGGATTAAAATGCCTGTGCTGAGAAATAGAGAAAAAGGAAGATATACTTTGAAATACTTCTCAGCTGCGATACCCAAACAGATGGCCATGTTGCAGCAGCTCTCTCGGCGAAGTCGTGTTCAAAATAGGCAGCGCATCACCGGGTCTCATAATCCCAATGGAAAGTAAATGATTTCACAGTGTGTCAGGCAGTGCAACAACTGACATTTCAATATTTCTTTCTGAAGGGAAGATGAATGTAAAATAGCTTTACTTTCATGCTCTAGCTGGTGATTTCCCTGCTATGCCTTTTATAACATTGTTGGTGGAGACAGCAGAAGGGCATAAATACACTCTACCAGCCAATCCGCATACTCATTCAAGCAAAGAAAATTCCAAAGTTTCTATCAATTTCAACTACAACAATAACAGCTAATAATATTTCCTACTGTTATCTAAATATGGATTATTATTTAAAACTTTCAACCTATAATCATATAATATAACAGAGGTGGGTTTTTTTGTTAAATGATGAAAAGTGTTGGCTTATTGTAAAAGTTTAAAGATCCTAGAGATCTAGGAAGTGATAGAGATAATATTCAAATCTAAGTTGTTCACAGTTATTACAATATACATAAATATTGATGCAATAAAATGTAAAAAGTAATTAACTTATTGAGCTCTTAATATTATGTGGCAGCTTTGATTGATTTCTTAATTGTTATTGTAAAGTTCTGAATTCTGTCATAAGAAGATATTCATTTTCACTTTTTTCAAAGGTGCAAAGGAATATATCATTGTTTTAAAACCACCATCTCCTCTTAGCTCTGCCCAATAGAAATATAATGAGAGTTACCTATGTGGTTAAAATTTTTTGTTGCTCTCATCTTTATAAAGTAAAAAAAAAAAATACAAATAATATTAAATTTAGTAGCATTTTATTTAACCCAATATATCACACATATTTTCAGTTAACACACAATCAAAAAGAACTATGAATATTTTATATTTTTTATACTTTAAAATCCAGTATGTATTATTTTTGTAATTATACCATCATATCCTAGTTAGTTTCCAAGTTACTCTTTTGTAATATATACTGCACACTAATTTATCCTGCATTTGTAGTATAAACATTGTTACAGTAAAAATAGTGTTATTAAAATGAGACATTATGGAGAAAATTTCCAATATGTACAGTAATTCCCCCTAAACCACAGTTTTACTTTTTAAGACTTCAGTAACTTGTGGTCAATCTCAATTTAAAATTATTAAATGGAAAATATCATAAATAAACAATTCATAATTTCTCAATCACTTTTATTATAGTATATTTTATTATTAGTTATTGTTGTTAGTCTCTTACTGTGTGTAGGTAATAAATTGAACTGTATCAAAGGTATGCATGTGTGGGAAAAAAATGTAATATATACAGAGTTTGGTACCATCTGAGGCTTCAAGTATCCTCATAGTGTCACAGAACATATCCTGCTCTGATAAGAGGAGACTGCTGTAGGATTTCCAAACTTGCCAATAAACCATATTTAAATTGTCTTTTGATTAAATAACTATACTTTTCACAAATGTTTCTAGTATAATTATCTTTCCTACTATTCTTTTCCAAATATTATACATTTTTTAAGTATACAGATTTTGAATAATGTTGCTCTTCTCTGTTTAGGTGCACTGCAGCTCATGGTTAGCTGCTGTAACCTATCAAGTAAAACTGTTATTTCCATTACCTGATGTCTGAGTCATTTTCTGTGTCACTATTCACAATAGGCTATGAATACTGTCTTCATTACCATCTGTTTGATTTATTTAATATTGCTTCCCAGCCTGATTAATTTTTAGACTGTACAGCATATTTATTTTCAAATTATGAAAGCTTTCCTTTGTTATCATTTACTCTAAATAATGATTTACTTTACTAGTGATTTCTTTTCTAATGTGATAGTTTCAAGATAACAAGAAGGGAAAATCAATACACATGAGAAACAGTAGAATATTAAGGAAAAGGCACAAAGGAGGGAGATAAAAAGGAGAGATGGAGAAAGACTAGGTTCTAAATGGAGCCTTTTTATTTTCAGAATATTTCCCCCACTTTCTGGGTGATAGTCCAGCAGCTAAGGTGATGTATTATGAGATAGCTATGCGCCAGGCATTATTCAAAGTCTTCCACAAATATCAACTGACTTAACTCTCAAAAATCTACTAGGTAGGCAAACTTATATTTCTACTTTATAAATACTAAATGAATAAACTGTAATACATATAGTATAGCATAAAGTAACTACACATAATTTGTGAGTCACACAGTGAGTTCCACAGCCAGGATTTGGCCCCAGGATTTGGTTCCAGAGACTGAGCACTTAATGAATGTGATTTTCTGCTTCTAAGCTACTGCAGAGTTGGGAAACTATTTATATAGCAATGTATACTCTTTGGTGGTAGTCGTTTAGCTATGTGGCTAAATGCTCAGTGTACATTTGCAATATTATTTTCCAACTATAAAATGTTTGTTTTGTAAAAGCTGATCAAATATTGAACATTTTAGGTTATGTGTATCTGTTATTTTTATCATCAATATCACAATATCTTATGTGTTTTGATTTAAAACATTTATATTTTGAAAGACTATAGAAAATAAAATTTCAAGAGAAAGAGATTTTCTATGAAGAGCAAGCCTATATTTAAAGTCAAAAATTGCACTTCTACTCAAAAAAGACCTTTTAAATATAAGTGTTTTATTTAAGTTGTGATCACTTACATATGATTTATAAAGATTTACATTCATGTGATAGGTATATTAAAGCAAAAAGAATCATTAGAATATGTGTTTCAAGTTACTAGACCTTCAATGAATTGATGAAGAAAAATAATGATTGGAGTCTTTAAGAACAACTTCTATGTGAAGGACAAAATGAATTATTTTTGGCTTCCCCAGACAAAACATCATCCTCCTCTATGATCTTAAGTATTCAGTTGCTTTAGACTTTATCATTTCAATGAAGCCAAATAATATAAATGGAAAATTATGGGTAAAAAGTGTACTGAAAGAATAATTTGTACACTAGCAAAAAACTATTAAAATAATATTTAAAAATTTTAAGAAAGAAGGGAAATAGAATAACCTAAGAAAACACATGCAATTTATTTATTCAGTTACTATTATGTACTAATGTGTGCTTGGCAGTGAAGTATATAATATATGCAGGAAATAAAAATTGGTAAAAAAAAATTTAACAGAAATCATATATTTAAAAATCATGGTTCAAAACTGACTGCCAAATGCCTTAAGACAAGTTTAAACAAATTCGAAAAATTAAGTTCTTCAGATTTTAGACCTGTGTTATTCAGCTGGAAACGGACACAGGTAACAAATAATTGCATAATGATAAAAATGGGATTGATTGTTTTTTATTCATATGATTATTTAGTGAAATTATATAAAGTGTGTTATGAAAAAATACATTTAATGTTCAAGCATATTTGGGAAACACTGGGCTATACAAAGTAAAATACACATTTTCACTGCTGGACAATGCAAATGCTTTACTGCATTGATAAATATTGTGAATCTCCAAGAGCGTTGTTATATTAATCAATTTCTGTATTGCTATAAAGGAATACCTGAGGCTATGTAGGAATACCTATTAAAGCATTTATAGAGAAAATAGATTTAATTTGTCTTATGATTTTGCAGGATGTACAAGCATGAGTTCAGCTTTTGGTGAGGGCCCCAAAAAGTTTATAATCATGGTAGAAGGTGAAGGAAGTCAGCATAACACAGGCTGAGAGAGTAGACAAGAGGAAGGGTAGAGTGCAGCACTCTTTCAACAACCAGAACTTGTATAAATTCAGAAAGAGAACGCACTCATTGGCACAAGGATGGCACCAAGACATTCATGAAGAATCTGCTCCCATGACCTACACACCTCTCACAGGCCCAAGCTCCAACACCAAGGATCACACTTCTACATGAAATTTGGAAGGGACACACATCCAAACCATACAATTTATATAAAATGTTTTACTTTCCAAACACATTTGACCTCAGACCTCTATATTTGAAGAAATACCATTCTTTCTTATGAGAAATCAAATATGCATAAACAGAAAGAATTCTGAATTTGTGGACATAACATTTTGATTCTGAGTTTCTAATACATAATTTGAATTGTCACTTAATATTTTGAACGAAGTCTCTTCACTAAGCTGTGAAGGGTGACTTTTTCTAATTTAGCACACTTTCATATTCCATAACTGATTTTTATAATAAATGAACAGGTCATTTTTATAATGACACTTCTCACATGTGATATTAAAATTTGGTATAGTAAAGACTCTGCCATAAAACAGCTATGTTACTTGGTGTAAATCACTTTAACCTCTCTGAGTCCCAATTTCCCTACCCCTAACATCAAGAAGGTTGCATGAGACAATTTTTAATGTTGCACTTTATGGCTGTCATTTGAAAAACTGGTGTGGATCCTTTAATAGCTCTCATTCTACTTAAAGGAAAGTTTTAGAGACGCAGAGAATGTCCCTATATCTACATTGACACCACAGAAAACATCCTATACAAAATTTATTTAATAGTTTTGATGTCTAGTTTTCAAATCATAACCTACCACTTGATTTCCACCTTAACATTAGAGCATTTGGTTTGATATTTTGTATTTACACTCTGCTTGGCTCATCTTCTGTTTTGCTCTCAATTGTAATTGATTTGGTTTAAGTATGTACCCTCCGAATATCAGGTACTGAAATTCAATGGCCAATGTGATTGTATTAAGAAGTGGGGCTTTCAAAGGTAATCATGCCATAAGGGCTCCTACCTCATAAATGGAATTAAGATCCTTATAAAATATGCTTCATGAAGCATTCAGCTGGTTTGTCCTTCTGTCTTTTACAATGGAAGGACACAGCATCCTCCTCTCAGAGGATGCAGCAACAAGGTGCAATTTGGGAAGCAGGGAGCAGCTTCCAGACAAGCAAACCTGCCAGCATCTTGATCTTAGACCTCTTGGTCTTCAGAACCACGACAAATACAATTTCTTTTCTTTATAAATTACCCAGTCTCATGTATTTTGTTATAGTATCAGTTAAAAGACTAAGATAGTAGTCATTCCCATTTATTTTTTGAATCCACACCAGGTTCTTCCAAAGTCAGTTCACAACTATCTTCACATCCAGTTCAGTCTCTTACAGTCCTTATCACCTACTTAACAGCCCAAGCAATACCTACCTAGGAGGGAAAAAAAAATAACCACTGCCCATCTGATCACTGATGGATTCAATATGGTTATCAGTTAAGTGCTATGCCACATTTTGAAGAAAATAATATGGTTGCACAGCTAAGAATCAAGGACATGTTTGTTTATTGTATGGTACGCTGAAAAAAAATACAGTTTGGGGCCTAGAATTAGTGTTGAAGAGTTAAATTGTTAACAAAAAATAACAAGAAATTTGTCTTCAGATTGACTGGAATTTAAATATCACATTTGTTGCATACTATCTGCTTGGACTTGAATAACTTAATTTGCTACTCTCCATGTCTGTTTCTGTTACCTTTTCGTTTTTTTTTGTTTGTTTTTTTTTTTTTTTTGAGACGGAGTTTCGATCTTGTTACTCTGGCTGGAGTGCAATGGTGCGATCTCGGCTCACCACAACCTCTGCCTCCTGGGTTCAGGCAATTCTCCTGCCTCAGCCTCCTGTGTAGCTGGAATTACAGGCACGCGATACTGTGCCCAGCTAATTTTTTGTATTTTTTAGTAGAGACGGGGTTTCACCATGTTGACCAGGATGGTCTCGATCTCTTGACCTCGTGATCCACCCACCTTGGCCTCCCAAAGTGCTGGGATTACAGGCTTGAGCCACCGCACCCGGCCTCTGTTACCTTTTCTATATATTTGGGATAGTAATTCAGATTTCACAAAGGTAAGGTGCATGCAAGTTAGAGAAATATTTTTTAATGCTCAGCTCTGTGCTTAGCATTTACATGGTTCAAGTGCCCAAATAGTTAATGGCAGGACTCACATGCCTAAGGGCATTTCCTACAATGGAAAATGGGTTGGAAAAGGAGGCCCAGGTCCTGAGGGTATTATTCTAGCCTCAGCCATGCAGCCTGCCTTCTTTGAACTGTGTGCTCTAATGGCCCCTCCCTAGAAGTTTACCTTATGTGGCCGTTTTATAAATTGACCTGTGTAAATTGGTCTTTTGCTGGGGTATATTGGTAGCCATCTCCTGAGTCTCACTGGCCTCATCAAGGGCTCACTGGTATGAACCACTCAACCCAGCAGCCCTTCATGCCTCTATAGTGATCAGTGGAGGCATGCAGACAGTGAGTATTAGTGTCCTGTGATGCTGGTAGGCGTGACTCAATCCAGTACATGGGAGGCCCCCCCACAAAAAATGATCACGCACCTTGGGCACTGAAATTTCGAGATAACTGACTGGAGGACACTCCATTACCAGTATCTTATCTGGGGGACACCTCCGGTCCAGCATGTTTAATATTAACCAGGAATTCTGGCATTCCTTGTGTTCTATTTCAGATGGGTTCCAATCTTCCCAAGATCAAGTCCCCATTAAAGTGTATACTGGAAAATTGGAATCAATTTGACACATGATCTCTGAAGAAGCAGCAGCTCATTTTCCCTGAAAGCAACATGGCCTGAAAACATTATCCCCTGCCAAGTGGAAAAACCTGGCCTCCAAAGGGAAGTATAAATTATGACACTATTCTTCAATTAGACTTGTATTGTAAAAACGAGAGTAAATGGTTTGAGGTCCCCTATGTGCAACTTTTCTTTTCCCCAAGGAATAAATCTCAGCTCTATCAGGCCTGTAACCGATACCCTATTCAGCCCTCCTCAGAACTACCTCTATATGTGGGACTCCCTGTGGCAACTACCTCCACCGGTGTCAACCTGTGCTCCTCAGCTCCTCTACCTTAGCAGGAGCCAGGGAGGGCCAAAATAGCCAAGGCATCTCAGGCTACTCGGATGCCCCAACTCTGCCCCCTACAGGTAGTAGGAGGAGAAGTTGGCCCAACCAAAATAACTCTCAAACTCCGAATATCCTTTTCCTAGTTGGAAGGAAATTTACCTCTTTCTAGGAAAAATGCTGCTACTTTGTAAACCAGTTAAGTGTTGCTTTAAACATAGTTAAAGAACTCAGGAATCAATCAAACACAGGGCTAAAGACCTTCAAGGAACAGTATCATGAAGCTTGTTTAACAACTGACTGTCCTGGCTCTATTCTCCCCTAGGCTTATTTGTAACCATTCTATATTTGTTGGCCTCTGGTCTTCTCATCTCTAACCACCTTGCCACATTTGTTTCTTCTAGAACCATAAGGTCACATATAATCCTTCCAGTGGAATCCCGAATGTCCTTGGCTTGTGAGCTCTATCATGGACCTCAGGACCAACCTGCACCCCTGAAAGGCTCCCCTCTGGAGGAAACCTCAACTGCAGGGCCCCTTCTACGCCTCATTTCAGCAGGAAGTAAAGAGCGATCAAAGCCCATGTTTCCAGAGAAGTTGAACTTTCCTATTCAGAGTGGGGAATAAGGTAATGTGTTCTCTTTCTGGTTCAAGAGGAGGGGTAGTTTCAAGGGCAAGAACTTCCCAGCACCGTGCCCTCCTCCCATGCCTCTCCATTTGGGAGATTTAATGGTTCCTATTTTAATTTTCGTGGGCGGGGGAAAGGTTCAAGAGTCAATCACTCCACTGGAAGTTTAAGGGAACTCTTCTCATTGGCCAGGGAACTTGGAGAAGGTGGGAATTCCTCCCAGGTTGAAAGTCCCTATCTCCCTCATCTGGGCAGATTTTCCTTCTGGTGTCCCCTTCCACACTCTTCATGGAAGCCTTTTTCTCCCTCATCTTTTGCTCCCTCCTTTTTCTTTTTCTCTACCTAAATAAATAACTTTCTGCAAACACTCTTTGGGGGCTGGCATTTACTTTATGAGCACACCTGCTGTGGTCTTCTCTTTCATTCTTGAGAGAGTGAAAGACCAAGAGCCTGGAGCCCACCAGGGAGCAAGTTGAGTGCTCCCCTAAACCCCAAAACTCCAACAACATGACAGCACATCTGTGATTGCAGTATTTCAAAAAAATCACTTCCAGTTCCAATGATCATTTTACAACACTTTATAATTCACACATCCCATTATAAGTCATAGAGGCAATAAGTTCACATAAGGAAGCATTGTGCTAATTTCTTCCATCTTTTTGTCATTCTATTTGCCTATTCCTTAGTTAGGACATTATGCTCTTAATTATAATCTGTCGTCTCAATTTAGAGGTGCTTAGATTTAGATGTCTCATCCAGATGTACAAGGTTTATGTTTAAGTGAATTTCAGCACTCTCTCATATGTGTGAGAACAATTTACTATCTGCTATCTATCTAGATAATTATCTTATGCTTATTTTCTAATTTCATATCAGATTTTTTGACTTTATATGTGTATTAGGCATGATATCCTTTCTTTCCATAGAATATGTTACAAAGATTTTTCTTGCAGTTTCTTAAATGTCTTTAACTTTTAACTTTGTTCATAGTGTTTTTGCCATGCCAAAATTTTATTTTATCCTCTTGGATTTTTCAATGTTGCATTTTATTGCATCTGGATTTTAAGCCATATTTTTTCATAAAGAATGAAACAGACTGCACTAACATCTTATTAAGCTTGAAAGCATTTTATCCTTGACATTTCTGTTTTTTCGTAGTTTATCGTATATACTATGAGTTACGTATTCAATATTATTCTTTTTTTTTTTTTTTTGAGTTGGAGTTTCGCTCTTGTTACCCAAGCTGGAGTGTGATGGCGTGATCTCGGCTCACTGCAACCTCCGCCTCCTGGGTTCAGGCAATTCTCCTGCCTCAGCCTCCTGATTCAATATTATTCTTTTGCAAATAACTACTCATTGTACCAGCCCCATTTACTTAAAAGTTTAACTTGGTCTCAATGTTTTAAGATGCTACCTTTAACATGTATTAGGTACCACACTGTTTTAGTATAGAGATTTAATAACATATTTCATTTTATAGGATTGTTTATTCGTTCATTCTCACATTGCTATAAATTAAATACCTGATACTGGGTCATATATAAAGAAAAGAGGTTTAATTGGCTCACCCTTCTGCAGGCTGTACAGGAAACCTTGCTTTGGAGGCCTCAGAAAACTTTCAATTATGGCAGAAAGTGAAGGAGAAAAAGGCATATGCTACATGGCTGGAGCACGAGAAAGAGAGGAAAGGAGGAGAGATGTGACACACTTTTAAGCAACCAGATCTAGTGAGAACTCACTGACAACAGCAAGGGGGAAATCCACCCACATGATGCAATCATATCCCAACAGGTTACTCCTCTAGCATCAAAGATTAAAATTTGACAGGATTTGGGTGAGGACAAAAATCCAAAACACATTATTCTGATTCTGCCTTTCCCAAATGTCATGTCCTTCTAACATTGCAAAATACAATCACCCCTTCACAACAGTTCCCAAAGTCTTAACTCATTTCAGCATTAACTCAGAAGTTCATAGTCCAAAGTCTCATCTGAAATAAGGCAAGTCTCTTCCATCTATGAGTCTTTAAAATTGAAAACAAGTTAGTTACTTCTAAGATACAATGGGGGACAGGCATTAGGTAAATGCAACCATTCCAAAAGGAATAAATCAACCCCCAAAAAAGAACTACAGGCCCCATATGAATTTGAACCCAGCAGGGCTATCATTGAATCTTAAAGATCCAAAATAATATTCTTTGACTCAATTTCTGACATCCAGACCAGTGACACAAGTCCTTGGACATCGCTTTTCCTGTGACTCTGCAGGGTATATTCCCCACAGCTGCTTTCACAGGCTGTCACTGAGTGCTTGTGGTTTTTGTCAGGTGCACAGTGCAAGCTGACAGTGGATCTACCGTTCTGGGGTCTGAAGGACAATGGCCCTTTTCTCACATGTCCACGAAGCAGTGCCCCATTGGGGATTCTGTATTTGGGTTCCAACCCTACATTTTCCCTCTACACTGCCCTAGTAGAGGTTCATCATGAGGGCTCTTCTCCTGCAGCAGACATGTGCCTGGACATCCAGGCATTTTCATACATTCTGTAAAATCTAGGTGTCAGCTTCTGTATTAGTCCATTTTCATACTGCTATAAAGACATTTCCAAGACTGGGTAATTTATAAATAAAAGAGGTTTAATTGGCTTACAATTCCACAGGGCTGCAAAGGTCTCAGGAAACTTACAATCACAAAGGAAGGGGAAGAAGCACATCTTACATGATGGAAAATTAAAGAGAGCAAATGAGTGAAGGGAATGGAGCCTCTTATAGAATCATCAGATCACATGGGAATTCACTATCATGAGAACAGTCCTGCCCATGACATGTAGGGATTATGGGATTACAATTTGAGGCGAAATTTGGGTGGAGACACAGAGCCAACCATATCATTCCTCTGCTGGCCCCTCCCAAATCTCATGTATTTTCACATTTCAAAACTAAGCATGCCTTTTCAACAGTACCCCAAAGTCTTAGCTCATTTCACCGTGAACTCAAAAGTCCACAGTTCACAGTCTCATCTGAGATAAGAAAATTTCCATCTGGCTATGAGCCTGTAAAATCAAAAACAAGTTAATTACTTCCAAGACACAATGTGGGTACAGGGAAATGTTCCTATTTCAAATGGGAGAAATTTGCCAAAACAAAGCATCTACAGACCCCATGCAAGTCCAAAACCAGGTAGGGCATTCAATAAATCTTAAAGCTTCTAAATGATTCCTTTTGACTCCATGTCTCACAACCAGTTCATGCAGATGCACAAAGTGATCTCCTACAACCTTGAGCAGCTCCATCCTGTTGATTTCCATGGTACAGCTTGCCTTCCAGCTGTTCTCATGGGCTGGAGTTGAGGATTCATGGCTTTTCCAGGCACACAGTGCAATCTGTTGATACATCTATGATTCTGGGGTCCTGAGGACAGTGATTCACTTATAACAGCTCTACTAGGCAGTGCCCCAGTGCAGACTCTGTGTGAGGGTTCTTACCCCACATTTCCATTCTGCACTGCCCTAGGGAAAGATTATTCATGAAAGCTCCACTTCTGCAGCAGACTTCAGTGGATACATCTAGGCATTTCCATACATCCTCTGAAATCAGATATTCCCATACCTCAATTCATGACTGCTGTGAACCCACAGGTCCAACACCATGTGGAATTTGCCAAGGCTTGGGACTTGTACCCTTTGAAGCACTGATGTGAGCTGTAACTTGGCCCCTTTTAGCCATGACTGGAGCTGACAAGGCTAGGATGCAGGCTGCCATGTCCCAAGGCTGCATAGAGCAGCAAGGGATCTGGGTTTGTCCTGGGAACCATTTGTCCTCCTAGGCCTCTGGGCTTATGATGGGAGGGGCTGCCATGAAGTTCTGTGAAATGCCATGGAGTTATTTTCCCCATTTTCTTGGAGATTAACCTTCCACTCTTTGTTATTTATGCAAATTTCTGCAGCTGGCTAGAGTTTCTCTACTGAAAATGTGTTTTTCTTTCCCATTGTATCATGAGGATGCAAACTTTCCAAATCTTTATGTTCTGCTTCTCTTTTAAAAAATAAGTTACAATTTCAAACCGTCTCATTGTGAATGTATAGAATTGAATACTTTTAAGAGCACCCAGGTTACATCTTGCTGCTTAGAAATTTCTTCCACCAGATACCCTAAATCATTTACTTCAGCTTCAACATTACAAAGCTCTCTAGACAGGGGCAAAATGCTGCCAGTGTCTTTGCTAAAGCATAGCAAATGTTGCCTTTGCTCTAGTTTCCAAGAAGTTCCTCCTCTTCATCTGAGACCACTTCAGCCTGAACTTCATTGTTCATATCACTACATGCATTGTAGTCAAAACCAGCCAAAAAATTTCTAGGAAGTTCCAAACTTTCCCACATTTTTCTGTCTTCTTCTTAATCCTCCCAACTCTTCCAACCTCTGCCTGGTACCCAGTTGCAAAGTTGCTTCTACATTTTCATGTGTCTTTATGGTAGTACCCCACTCTACAGATACCAACTTACTGTATTCACAAGTTCTCACACTACTATAAAGACATACCTGAGACTGGGTAATTTATATATATATTTTAAAAGTGTTTAACTGACAGTTCCACAGGGCTGGGGAGGCCTCAAGAAACCTACAATCATAGTGGAATGGGAAGAGGTAAATCTTACATGGTGGCAGGAAAGAGAGAGCAAAGGAAGGAAGCAGAAAGAGCCCCTTAAAAAATTATCATTTCTCATGAGAACTCACTCACTATCATCAGAACAGCATGGGGAAAACGGCACCCATGATCTAATCACCTTCCATTAGTTTCTGCTCTTGACACAGGGGGATTATGGAGATTACAATTTGCTATGAGATTTGGTTGGAAACATAGAGTCAAACCATATCAGCTCCCAAGCCTCTACTCTTGTCCTCTGGTGCACCTGCAGACTTAACATCATGTGGAAGCCATCAAGGCTTATGGCTTGCAGCCTCTGGAGCAGCAGCCTAGCACATACCTGTGACCCTTTTAGCCATGGCTGGAGCTGTAGCAGCTGAGATACAGGGTGCAATAACTAAAGATTGTGCAGGGCACTAGAGACCTGGACCTGGACCACAAAACCGTTGACCCCTCCTAGGCCATATGGCCTGTGATGCGAGGGGCTGCCATGAAGTTATCTGAAATGCCTTGTAGGCATTTTCCCCATTTTCTTGGCTGTTAACATTGGGTTTCTCTTTACTTATGCATATTTTTGCAGCTGGCAGGAATTCCTTCCAGAAAAATGGGATTTTCTTTTCCAACACATGGTCAGGCTGAAATTTTTCTAAACTGTTACACTCTGCTTCCCTTTTAAATACAAGTTCCAGTTTCAGATCATCTCTTTGCTCATGAATATAAACATGTGAGTTTAGGAGAAACCAGGTCACATCTTGAATGCTTTGCTGCTTAGAAATTTCTTCTACCAGATACCCTAAATCATCTCTCTCAAGTTCAGCATTCCACAGTTCTCTAGAGAAGGAGCACAATTCTTCCAACCTCTTGACTAATGCAAAACAAAAGTGACCTTTGCTCTAGTTCCCAATAAGTCCCTTTTCATCTGATACCAACTCAGCCTAGACTTCACTGTACATATTATTGTCAGCATTTTGGTTACATTGATTTAATGAGTCTCTATGAAGTTCCAAACTTTCCCTCATCTTCCTGTCTCCTTTTGAGCCCTCCAAACTTTTGAAACTTCTGCCAATTACCCATTTCCAAAGCTGCTCCCACATTTTCAGGTATTTTTATAGCAATACCCCACTTCCTTTAACCAATTTTCTGTATTAGTCCGTTATCACATTGCTATAAAGAACTACATGAGGTTCAGTAATTTATAAAGAAAAGTGGCTTATTTGGGTGAGTTCCACAGTCTGTACAGGAAGCATAACTGGGGAAACATCAGGAAACTTACAGTCATGGCAGAAGATGAAGGGGAAGAAGGCACATCCTACATAGCTGGAGCATGAGAAAGACAGCAAACAGGGAGAGGTGCTACACACTTTTAAACAACCAGATCTCATGAGAACTCACTATCATGAGACGGCAAGGGGAAAGTTCACCCCCATGTTCTAATCACATTCCACCAATGTAGAAGGAGGAGGCCCCTCCTCCAACGTTGGAGATTTTACAATTAGACATGAGATTTGAGCAGGGACACAAATCCAAACCATATCTGGTTGTATTTTTCTTTTCTTATATTTTTCTGCCTATTATTGCATATTTGTTTTTCTATAGGATCTTTAATATTAGCTAAACTAATGTCAATGAAATATTCATTTATATATTTATTGAAGTTGCATTACATTTTAAGGGAATTACGTATTTATGAAGTTGACACCTCCTATTAAAAGCAAGTAAAAATCTTTCTGTTTAGTATGTCTACTTTTGTGTTATTCTAGAATTCTTTAAAAATATCCTCGAATAGGTTTTGTGGATACTTATTTCTATAATAAACAGAAATAAAGTCTATCACCTTCCATTACACCCACCCCCCAACACACAGATTATGTCTTAACCTTGATGACCTATGAATATGTTAACATACATGTAAAACAGGACTTTACAGTTGTGATTAAGATTAAAGACTTTGAGACATGACAGATGATCCTGGATCATTGGGTGGACCAAACCTAATCGCATTAGTTCATAAAAGTGGAAATCAAAGAGTGGATCAGAGGGCTATGACATTAAAAGTATTTGACTATGCTGTTGTTTAATTTGAGGAGGAAGGGATCCAAAGGCCAAAAAATTAGTGGCCTCTACAGGCTAAAAATGACTTGCACATTAAAGCAAGTAAGAAAATGGAGACTCAGTTCTACAACCACAAGAAATAAAATTATGTCAACTTGAACGAGCAGTGAACAGCTTCTCTAATAGAGCCTCAGATAAGAAGATAGGCTGTGAACACTTTAATTTTAGCACAGTGAGATTATGAGACTTCTGATATATCAAAGTCTAAAACATTTGTATTGTTTTAAGTCACTAAATGTGTAACTTTTTTTACAGCAATAATAGAAAGCTAATTTCTAAGTTTTACAAATTAATATTGCTTGTTGCTCTGTATATGAATTTTTCTTTACCATAATGTTTCCACCTGATAATAGCTTGTATGTATTACAGCTATATATTTCTATATGTTAATTTTATTCCCTGCTAACTTATTGAATTATTTTTATTTTATTTCTTTTATCATAGATTCTCTAGAGTTTTATAGAAATAAAAGGTAATAGTAACTGCAAATCAAGATAATTATATTTCTTCTTTACCAATTCTTATCACATTAAATTATTTGTCCTGTGTATTGGCAAATACCTTGAATATAAGAATGAATAGCAGTGAAGATAACTGCATAATTTCTTTTCAATTCCATACTGTATTAATTTCTGCTTTTAGTATCACTATCTCCTTACTTATTCTTCCTTTGGTTTACTTTTTTATTCCAGTCATTGTGCTGAGCATTCAATTCTCTACTAACACTTCATCTACACTGGTAAGTCTTAATTATTATTAATTTATTTCTCATCACTTCCTTAAAATTCCAGATTGTGATTTGCAGTGTTGCCTTATAATTATTTGTTAGAAATTCTTTAGTTTCATTTTAAACTTTTACTGTAACCCAAGAGTTAATTAATGGAGAGTTTTGTAATTTCCATGAGAAATATGATTTTGTTGTTAATTTCTTGTTTTATTACATTATAACCAGATATATTGTTTGTATATTTCTAATTTATATAATATTGATCTTTTGTATGTGTGAATTAACATATCAATTTTTTTTGAATATTTTATGGACACTTGGAAAGAAGGTACATTCTTGATTATCAGGGTAAAAATTTGCTATATATATATATATATATATATAGCATCTTATATTATTTATAATAATATAAAATCATATATTATATTTTGTTACTTCATCTCTCTTATAATTAGTGATTTATATGAAAGCCTCTTCTTAATATTTTGCCTATTAATGTCTCCTTGTATCTTCCCTAGTTTTTGTTTCAAAACTAGTTGCTGGGTCATTTGTTGCATAGATATTTAAAAGTATTATGGTTTCCTCATGGACTTTGGCATTTTGCATTAAAAATAACACCTAATGGCCATTTTTAAATTTGAATTTGAATTTGTTTAATATCTCAATTCCTAGTTTCCCTTTGTTATTTCTATTTGCCATATCCTTATGTATAGCTCTTAAGAATCGCATTGTTCTAGTTGTGTGTTATATATATTATATAGCTGGGTCTTGATTTGAAAGCCACATTGAAAATAGTTTTCTTTTAACAGATGAGTTGAACCCACTCATATTTGTTGATGTGACTGACATGTTTGGTCCCAACTATGTCACATTGTTGTACAATGATGTGTCTTATTTTGTATATCCTTTAATTATCCCTTTTCGATGATTTTTATTAATAATTACTACTTTATTTCTACTTTTAGAAAGTGTTTAGATTTGTATTTTTGTTTTAAAGCATATAATTTACTTTTAAAATTCCTTTAAGTGATGATTTTCTTATTTAGCCTTTTTACTGCTTGACATGTCTGTTTTTATCAGCATTTTTAACTACCATTTATTGCCTATATTTAAGTTTATCCTATTTTTCTTTTTCATGTCTCCTTTATCTTCCAATTTAATTGTTGAATTTTTTCTATTTTGTCACAACATACAACATTTGTATATTAGTGTTCCTCCCTCAGGTTTACCTTTTCTTCTTCGATCTATATTTATTTATACAAATATGATTACAATCAGACCTTTTGCTGAAGTTTTCCTAATCACCTCTTAGAAAAATAGATCTTTCTCATTTAGACAACTCATCAAAAATGATTTAGTGCCTAAAGATCATTTTGGCTGGATATAAATCCTAGATTTACACTTTCTTTCATCAAGAGTTTTCTTTTCTTTTTTACATTGTTGTTTTGTGTAAGGGTTCATATTATTCCTATTTTCAAATTCCAAATGTTTGTCTATTTACTTGCTATAAAATACCATGTCATGTTTTCATATGCATTATCTTGATTAATAGAGCTTAACTATATCTTCATTTAGTTACTCACTTTTCATATTGCTGTTTTCATAATTTACCTTTTCATAGAATTTTCTAATTGATTTTTTGTCATTTACTTTTTTGGAGGCATTTTATATGCATACTTGGTGTTTACAATTGTTGAGACCTATTTTCTTTTAACAGGTCATTTAAAAATTAATTATAGCTAAGATACCTTTCACTGAAAAACTATCTTGTTTTTATATAATGAAACATATTTTTATCTTTTTATTCTGTGCTTTAAAGATTGTTTAAGAATTTCATTTCCTTTTCCAGTTCTTTGGTTTGATTTTTAGGTTTCTAATTTGTACTTAATTCTCTAATTCATTAAGTCTACCTTCGTAGGGGTCCAAATTTTTCATATACTGTGCACATTTTCTTAATACCATCTACCTGTTTATTGTTTTACCATTACATTATGAAGACTCATTCACTGATATCAATTTCACCAGATACATGTATTTTTTAAAAACATATTATGTTCCATTTGTCATGATGTATTTTCAAAGCATACTGTAGAAAATAATGTTATCTAGAAAAAAGATGCTACCATCATGCAGTATATATTTAGTAAGGAAATTGATGTCCTTTCATATGGTATTCATTCTATAACAGCACTGTCCAATATAATTTTCTGCAACGGTGGTATGTCTGTGTGTTCTCAATAGTTAGTTTAATGGACAGTACAATTCAAGATTTGTACCAGTGAGAAGTAGAAATCATTTAAAGTTCTGTATTTACTGTATGATCACCATTTTGAACTTGTAAATTTATTTGAACTAGAAACTTTTCTGTATTACTGCACAGTACTGTTTCTCACATCCCTTTTTATGTTAGAAGGTATATAAAGTCTCATGTAGAAGAATGAAACCAAATTCTAAGGACAGTAGAGAAATTGGAGAGTGCTCTTGAATATGGCTTTCAAGCATTCAGGTTTTATGATGTCTGACATAATATCAAAACTAAATTTCTTGTTTTCAAAATCTTCTAAAAATGATACAACCTATGTTTTCCTTACCATTAGTTATGTGTAGGCATATTTATAAGCTTATAGCACAAAGCAAAAGGAAATGGGATATTATTTTATATTTGTTCTAATACATTCATTTTAGTTTTAACCTAAATATTGTAGATGTATATATTAAACCCTATTAAATTTTAACAATTATGATTTTTAAAAAATCAGTGTTCTCTCCATCTCACCTTCAATATTTAGTTTAATATTCATGACCATGAAATACTTTTATTTTAAAAGTCAACAATATTTATGTTTGATGTCTTATTTAGAAATTATGTTATTAGTTGCAATTGCTTTTTATCTGTTGGGTTAACCGGCATAAATTTTCTTATCTAGAGTTTTTTTAGTAGATACTTGTCCTTTGTAAGGACATGGATGAATCTGGAGAACATCATTCTCAGCAAACTGACACAAGAACAGAAAAGGAAATACCACATATTCTCACTCATAGGCGGGTGAGAAAAATGAGAACACATGGACACAGGGAGGGGGGTACTACACACTGGGGTCTATTGGGGGGAATAGGGGAGGGACAGCGGCGGGGGGAGCTGGGGAGGGATAGCCTGGGGAGAAATGCCAAATGTGGGTTAAGGGGAGGAAGGCAGCAAAACACACTGCCATGTGTGTACCTATGCAACTATCTTGCACGTTCTGCACATGTACCCCAAAACCTAAAATGCAATAAAAATTAAAAAAAAAAGAGCAGAAATACTCAATTAGCTTTGGCTATCTGTGTTTGAATCTTTGTATATCTATTGAATTTTATTTTTTAATCCATGGCAAGGACTCAAAAGTGCTCATTCTGAGATGTTGGAAGGAGGAATGATCTTGTCATCCTTCTAATGCTTTATTTATCTCTACTTCTTCACCGTGCTTACAACATACAAAACCAAATGCTCCTTTCTGCATTTTCTTCAGTGGATGTATGCTTGTTGGATATTGCACATCTTCTTAAATATTGGATTCAATTTGAACACTGTCACTCTTATTTCCTGTTCCATATTGATTTTTACAAGATGCTTCTTTTTACCACAGCAGTCACCCAAGAAGCAGCTTCACAAAAATATCAAGGTATCAAAATCATGTAATGCACATGATCTGGTGTTGAAATTGCCAATTGCTTCCAGGTTGTTAGTTCAAGCAGTGTCTGACAGATGGAAGTCACTGTGTTTCCTTTCTAGTTTCCTTGAATATTTCAAGGTCTTTCCTAATTCAGTACTTTCATGTGTTGTTCTTGCTGGTTGGAACTCTTTCCATTTTTCTTCATATGCTGGCTTGTTCTTTTTATCCATGTGCTCAACTTACATTTTTAATGCATTTTTAATATACTGTGAGATTCAGTTAACCAAACATTTTTTAATTGTACTTTAGGTTCTGGGGTTCATGTGAAGATCATGCAGGAGAGTTGCATGGGTACATACATGGCAAGGTGGTTTGCTGCCTTCATCCCCCCATCACCTATATCTGGTATTTCTCTCCTTATCATCCAAAGATATTTAGATATTTCTTCATAAGGGAAAAAAGCCTGTAAGTATTAGAAAGGGATGATAAAGCACTTAAGTATTAGGTGAACTTCACCAAGAAAAAAATTTGTATATAGGTATAGGAAATGTAGAGCAGAATACAAGGCTTTAGTTAATTTCTACTTATTAATAAGTAATTTATTCAAGATTTCTATTTTCCTGTCATTTTATATGTATAGTTTTACATAAATTTATTCTTTTCAAATACATTTGCAATTTTATAGGGATAAAATTTATTTCAATATTTTATATTATATTTTATAAATCTTCAATGCGTTAAAAAGGTATTTTAAATTTTTTATTCAGAATTGTTAAAGTAGATTTAGGAGGTGTGAGTACAGTTTCATTACATTGATATATTGTATAGTGACATATTTGAAGTGTTTAGTGTAACCAACAGCCATGTAGTATGCACTGTACACAATACATCATTTCTCCCTCGCTCCCATTGTTCATTCATATTTTCTCTTTTTTTCTTTATTAGTGTTCCCCAAGATTTATGTCAAGCGTTAGTCTTAGTTTTTATCTTTTGCTATTGTCTATTTTATTCTATAGTTCATTTACTTACACAAGAATTCCTAAGAATTTTCTAAGCTTGTTATCTCTCTTTCACTCTTATTATTTCAAAGGAATCAATGACTTTTAGGCATTCATCAATGCCACATAACTTTAAAAAAATCTTGTCAAGTTAACAAATGCCCATTGTCTATTTTTTTGTCTACATTTTATCTTACATTTTATGTTAAGCTCACTCCAGTAAGAAGTTGGCCCCACTTACATCACTGGACTCAAGATTAAGTTTCAGTTTTCATCTTATATATCTATCTGTATATGTGTGTGTGTGTATGTTTGTGTCTGTGTGTATGTGTGTGTAAATGATGCAGTTACAGTTGCTTTAAGCACACTTTTCACTTGGTTTCTTGAATGCTATTCTCAGTCTTTTGACAATATTAGCCATTCTGTCTTAGTTTGCTTGTTTCTTCCTATCTTCTCTACATATATTAATATTTAATGATCTTATCAGGTCTTATGCTATACATACCAATTGTGTGTTAATAATTGCCAGTATCATTCACTTTTAATTCAGACTTATATTCATTTGTCTATTCAATATCCCCACTTAAGTAACAAACTTCTTATATTCAAGACCACCTTAGTCAAGCTTCTTTTCTAACACTTCCCTACCTCTTTTTCTACCTACAGGCTTTTTCATCCAAGAAATTTCTCCACTCCTCATCCAAGTGCTGATGACAAGAAAGAGAAATCTTTTAGTCATCCAAACTATCATAGATCTGAATAACAAAATAATCATAACCTAAGGATTTGAAAATAGAAAAATATAGTCTCACAAGTTAGGTTTAGTACATTTCAAAAGGCTTCACAAAAGTATAAACGCTTTAAAATACAGATTGCTTGATTTTGCTTAAAAAGTCCCTCTTTTCTCTTTGATAACACAAAGCAGAAACTTTGATCTAAACAAAATCATGAAATGGAAATATTCAGGCATTTATGTATTTTAAAATTCTTGTGACCATATAGTCTTATTTTAAAAATATTAATTTGGGAAAATATGTTACAAGGGGTTTTTCTTTTGACAGTGCCATGAGAATTATGTCTGCTCTAAATACAGCAATGTTCAGCCTACTGTCAGATAACTACAAATGCAATTTTATCTTTCATGTGTAAATGAGATATTAGATATCCTAAAACCAAGAAAATCTGTCTGAAAAGTTTTTATGCTATATGAATTCAGGAAAACCACTATAACTTAACAAATTAGTTGAATCTACTTATTGTAGCATAATTTTTACTTTAAACTCATCAGCACAGTCAACAAATTAACAATGTTACAAGACCAAACAGATGGGAATCTATAAAGTAGATATAAGTGTAATTGCTGTAACATTCATAACTTATATTTCTGAAGTTGTTTCTATTAGATTTAGCTACAAAGAGAATATTATGTCATGAATTTCTTTTGTGACTTTCTGTGTGCAAAATAAATCTTTCTAATTTACAATTTTTTCTTATGTGATGAGTTCAAATGACTGTCATCTATGTTCAAATATTTAATGGTGTTGTTTCCTAATTTGATATGTTTAAATAATCAATTAAAACAGTGCATATTATTATTAAAAAATAACAGTAGTAAATTGTAAAAATTTCAACTGATTACCAACATAATAATTATTATGTATACAGCTCTCTTACATTTTTAATGTCTTTGTATTTTAGAAGAGACACTTTTTCTTATTAATTTAATCAGTAGTAGTCTAATTCTCATTTCTAGATTCAGAAGAGATGTATCTTCTACTTACTAGCACCTTCCTCTTTAGTTTTACAAATAAGGACTTAAGCCTACAGGGTCATGGTTTATGTGCTCCCAATTCACTGCATGGCTTTTAATTTGCCTTGTATTATCTGTCCCAGTAAGTCTCAGTAGTTGAGAACCCTATCATATTTTTGACAGAAAAACATATAAGGGACTGATAAAATAATATTTGTCAAGCATTTCTTACCATGCATACACAAAAATAGATATACTCATGTAGCTTGAAATTAACTTTAATATTGGACAAATATTTATTGGAAAACATATTTGAAAAAGTGGTACATTTACTATATGCCAGACACTGTTGTAAGTACTCTACAAAGTACCTCATTTACTCCTCGCAATACCCTATGACACATATACAAATATCATGCACAGTTTATAAAGAAGACAAATACAGATAATTTAACTAACTTGTCAAAGTTTGCCCAGTCATTATATGGAAGACATAAACTTTGAGCATGGCAGTCTGGCTTAGTACCCATAACCTTGACCACTATACTATATTCCTCAGTCTTAAGGCTACTAATTTCAATGCAACTTATGTGATATTTTGAATAAACTTAAGGATCAAATATGCCAACAATTTCTTATTATTAACACTTTTTTATTTTACTTTAAGTTCCCAAATAAATGTGTAGAACATGCAGATTTGTTACATAGGCATACGTGTGCCATGGTGGTTTGCTGCACGTACTGATCCATCTTCTAAGTTTCTTCCCCTGGCCCCAACCCTGCAACAGGCCCTGGTATGTGTTGTTCCCCTCCCTGTGTCCACGCGTCCTCACTCTTCAAATCTCACTTACGAGTGAGAACACACTGTCTTTGGTTTTCTGTTTGTGTTAGTTTTCTGAGGCTGATGGCTTCCAGCTTCATCCCTGCTCCTGCAAATAACATGATCTTATCTCTTTCTATGGCTGTGTAGTATTCCATGGTATATACTTACCACATTTTATTTATCCAGTCTATCATTAATGGGCATTTGGGTTGGTTCCATGACTTTCCTATTGTAAATAGTGCTGCAATAGACATACATGTGCACATGTCTTTTTTTTTTCTGAGACACAGTCCTACTCTGTCACCCAGGCTGGAGTGCGGTGACACAATCTCAGCTCACTGCAACCTATGCCTCCCAGGTTCAAGCAATTCTTCTTTATCAGCCTCCTGAGTAGCTAAAATAACAGGTACCTGCCACTAAGCCCAGCTAAATTTTTGTATTTTTAGTAGAGACAGGGTTTCAACATGTTGGCCAGAATGGTCTCAAACTCGTGACCTCATGATTTGCTCACCTCGGCCCCACAAAGTGCTGGGATTAGAGTTGTGAGCCACCACACCTGGTTTTGCATTGTGTCTTTATAATAGAATGATTCATATTTGATGTATTTTCGGATATATATTCAGTAATGGGATTGCTGGGTCAAATGATATTTCTGCTTCTAAATCCTTGAGGAATTACGATATTGTCTCCACAATGATTGAACTAATTTACATTCCCACCAACAGGGTAAAAGTGTTCCTATTTCTCCACAGCCTCACCAGCATCTACTGTTTCTTGACTTTTTAATAATCACCATTCCAACTGGTGTGAGATAGTATCTCATTGTGATTTTGATTTGCACTTCTCTGATGATCAGTGATCTTGAGCTTTTTTTCACGTTTGTTGGCAGCATAAGTATCTTCTTTTGAGGAGCGTTTGTTCATATCCTTTGACCACTTTGTGATGGGGTTGTTTATTTTTTCTCATAAATTTGTTTAAGTTCCTTGTAAATTATGGATATTAGACCTTTGTCAGATGGGTAGATTGCAAACATTTTCTCCCATTCTGTAGGCTGTCTGTTCATTTTGATGATAGCTTCTTTGCCGCACAGAAGCTCTTTAGTTTAATTAGAACCATTTGTCAATTTTGGCTTTCATTTTTGCAATTGCTTTTGGCATTTTCATCATGAAGTCTTTGTCTATGCCTATGTCCTGAATGGTATCCATTTGTTTTATTTTTTTTACTATATTTTATTACATGCTCTGTTTATAACCCAGCAACTTAAAATTTCAATTTTCTGAATACAGGCTTAAAATACTGTACCATTTATAATTATATGGCCTTTTGTTCAAATTCATAAAACCATAAAATATCTTTGTCCTTTAAGATATTAGTGTTAAATTAAAAAAATAATAATATGTGAATGGCTAAGGAAGTGAAGTTTTCAGTGAAACTTGGGTTCTTCTCAGACTAAAATATTTCATACAGAATAGAGCTGCTAGTGAAAGTCTAATGTGAACACATGGCATTTAATTTCCATCAAAGTTTTAATAGTCTGAGTAAAATGTGGCTATGAGTAAAATAATAAAATATGAAAAAGAAATACCGCATATACTCACTCATAGGTGGGTGAGAAAAATGAGAACACGTGGACACAGAGAGGCGGTCTACTATACACTGGGGACTGTTGGGGGGAATGGGGGAGGGACAGCAGGGGGGGGCTGGGGGGGATAGCCTGGGGATGAATACCAAGTGTGGGTGAAGGGGAGGAAAGCAGCAAAGCACACTGCCATGTGTGTACCTATGCAACTATCTTGCTTGTTCTGCACATGTACCCCCAAACCTATAATGCAATAAAAATTAAAAAAAAAAAAAAAAAAAAAAAAATATAAGTGGGATGGCATGACAATAGTGCCCTACTGGGACTCATGCAGCAGCAGTGGAAGGGGATGTTCCAAGAGCATCTGTCTCTTTGGCAGAATTCAAAGGCAGCTGCTCTGGTTACTTTCATAATGCTGATGAGATTTCCATTTGATTATAAAAGCAATGTTGCTCTCTATTGCAGATCTGGAGTCATCTGCATTCGCCTTACCTGTGATGCTGAGTTATTTGTTTAATTGCTTTTGATGAGAAAGAAAATAAATGCTTCTTGAGAAAAGCTTTGAAAAGCTTTAGAAAGCTATTATAATTTAAACTCAGATTTGCCTGCATATATCCTTTTTCAAATCTCATTCTTATTTGTATTCCCAGTACGATGGATGACAACAGTTGGAAGCTTATAATAACAGTTCTTATCATGCCATGGTCTCTTGTAAATGCTATTCTTTTTTCTTGAGGTGACCTGTTATATCTCTCTTTGCTGCCCAATCATTTTCTTGTAAGGGACTGATAAGATAAGTATGTACCTGCTATTTTTTTCCATGAGTATTTGTTCCTTTTTACAAATACTTAGAAACTTGGGACTTTCTTATCAAACCAATATTAAATAATTCTCAGTACGTTTACCTCTAAAAGTGAGATTGTAAGAATCTGTTTACATGCACCTTAAAAATGCAATAAAAATTTAAAATTAAAAAAATATATATTTGTACAAGTCAAATGTACACAAATTATGGAGGCTCTAAATTTGGCTGGGTTTGCTATTTTTTTCATTTTTTAGCTGATGTCTTGGGCAATATACTTATCATTTCAAAGTCTCACTTTCTTCATCTGTAAAATATTGAGATAAGATAACACGTGTTTCGATAAGGTGTAATAGACAGATACACATTAAATTTTCTACAGGAAGAAAATATGTGTATTTATCTGTTGACATTAGCTATATCCTTGAGGATATTAAAGAAATACAACTAACTACTATGTGATGAAAACTTCGTTTAAGTGGTTTGTTTTATACAGCACTTTTTTATATTAATATATCTCAATCCAATTATCTAAAATAAGTGACCTTTGGAAATATAATCTCTTGAAATATGTGTTTTGTCTTGTATTTACAATTTTTATGTGGCAAAAAAGAAAATACAGGACAGAATACAAATTATAAATAAAAGACAATACAACTAGTCAGGATTATAAACAGAACTTAAATAAAGAGTGAGATCAGAATGTTAGTTATGAAAATTGAAAGAGCAGGATGACACATGGGTACAGAGGTTAAGTAGAAATTATGCAGCCACAATTTAAAAGAAAGACACAAGATATGTTTGAAAATGAAAGGTTGTTATGGCAGTTCAGAGTGCCAAGAAGAGTACAATCAGTGAACTCATTATATTATGTAAATTAAAGCATAAAGCCTTTAAAAAGCTTCTAAAACTAGTTTACTTTCAAAGAATGTGAGAGGTGATTACTGGAGGATTATATGAAATGACATGATAAATGCATAAAATATTCACAGTTATCACATCCTTGAAATTAGCAGCTGTGTTGAGTATTTTTTATTTATTCTTCCAGATTCATTTCTTACCCTCGTTTTCCCTACTCTGTGCCCTGGGAAGACAAACCTTCCTGAACTGAATAATTAAATTTCCCTTGCCCATTTCTTGTTGCCTCTAGAGAATATCAGATGATAGGGAGACAGTGAGGAGAGAACATGCTACTTCCCCAGCTCCTCTCCTGCCATGCTATGGGTGGTAGGGTTTTTGTTTTTCTCCTTGACTTCAGCCCTCATCTTCTGTGGAGCCATATTTTGAGCACTTACATTCAAAATAGGAGAAGTATCCATCCTCGAATTGTCTCTCCTCCTTAACTTTCTCAAAGTTAGTAAACTACTGCAATCCCCCAATCCTCTGAATCCTGCCATCTAAATGTCATTTGAATCTGTCTTCTCTCCTCCCTCTCTCCCACTTCACCCAGGCTTGTCACAATTATGATTTTTATCACAGTACTTTCTTCTCTAGATTAATGAGTCAGCCTTTTGATTTGTCTCCATACTCTAGGTTTGTGTCCACACCCACATGTTCTCCGTATAGTGACCTATTTTTGTTTTGTTTTCTTTTGCATTTGTTTTAAGATAAAAGAAGGTTTTATTGGATTTTAATATCTCCATTTATTAAAAACAACTCTGATACTTGCTGAGAAAAAGGGTCAAAACTTGTTCTTAAACTGTCTTCTGGTAATTTGATCCTCATCTCATGAGAAATACAGCAAAATCTATTCAGAGGCTGTTTCTATTGGGGTGGCGTGGTGGAAAAAGAATTTGAGCATTTGAGGCACTCAGTCTTATATTTCTGATTCAAATAAGACAGCTTCACTTTTATCTGCTTTATACATGATTGTATTGAAGAAAAAATGTGAAAGTGTTGGGAAACCATCATTGTATTATTTTTCCTAATAAATATTTTCTTTACTTCCAATTTAATGTAATCATGCTTATTACATAATATCCTAATAAACAAATATGTAAAACATGCACCATGCCCCCACAATCTAAAAATCTCTTTTGAAAATTATTTTGGTTTACTCATTTGCTAGTGCTAGGCCTGTTGCTTTCTCTCTGATGAGCAGACATCCAAATGCAAGTCAACTTCCCCATCAAAGTGCACAATTAAAAGTAATGTAAATGTTATTAAGTTACTAAAAGTAGTCTTAACAGATGACATGAATGTACAATTTTCAAAAATGATCTGAAAATCTACATAAGGAATTGATTTTGTGGCTAAAACTTTACAGGGAGTCCAAGTGAGCTAATTTTTTAATGCCTTCTTTCTCATTATAGAATCAGAAATGTGTATGTTTGTTACTTTGTTGGTTTGTATGCTGGAAGTTGGGATAAGAAAATCTCCAGGCTCGAGACACTGATTATAGGTAATACTAATTGTTTGGAGTTTTAGAATTTTGCATACTCCAGTTTTTGATTCTTGTGTGCTCTTCCTGCTCATGTTAGAGAGTAGACAACACTAATACTTGCAGTTTTGTCCCCCAAACTGGTAGCTTTTTCCTTTTTTAACTATTGTATTCTTTTATGTTGAGTGTAAGGAAGCTAGCTGCACTACCCCTTCAGACAGTCACAATAAATCAATTAAGCACAGCACTCAATTTGAAATCTATTTGCCATCTTATGTCAGATTTTAAATTTTTGAGTAAATATTTGTCCTGTCACTTGAACAAAAAGGATTCTGAGTCACGTTCTGCTAATAATAGCTAAGGTCAAGAAGAATTTTCTCATTTGTAAATGCCCACCCGACCTTCAATCTCACCATCTTTTACTAGGACAGAAAAACTAGAGAAAAAGAAAGATTCACAAAGCTATCCATCCTCAGTAGCCTGTGTTAGTTGCAAGATATGTTCCTTTCAGTCAGCACCAGAGTGAATGTATATTGTTTC
Source organism: Saguinus oedipus (assembly GCA_031835075.1). Classification (NCBI taxonomy): domain Eukaryota; kingdom Metazoa; phylum Chordata; class Mammalia; order Primates; family Cebidae; genus Saguinus; species Saguinus oedipus. The sequence goes on along the minus strand of CM063171.1, from coordinate 72,867,418 downwards.
TATTGCAACCAGCTGCTTTTGGTTAAGTTATTTCTACTATTTATGATTTTCATGATAAACTCTATGTTAGTAATTACTTACTAAATTAAACCTCTGTATTTAGTATCTTCCCAGTCAGAGTCCTCTTATCTTCTAAATTTGTTACTCTCTGCTTTTAAGCAGTTTTAAATACAATTTTAACTAATAAGTCAAGAAAATTTTAAACAAATAGTAGACACTTTTTCTGGATCTCTTTTTATCCTCATAAAAATAAAATGATAAAAACAATTTTTAAAAATTTTATTACAAGGCCAAATGTACTGTACAATGGTACAAATATAGTTGAAAATTGAATTGAAAAATTAATATAAGGTCAATGTTTTATTGGAAATAAAGATGGTCAAAATGTACTTTATTTGCTTTCATTAAGCAATTCCATTAGCTCCTACCCTATTTTGGAGTGAAGTATCAACCGCCTTGTAAGTGATGTAACTAGATTTCCTGGTTACTTACTTGTTGGTTAGTGACTTAATTTTTCAGATGGTCTCGGTTTGAAAATTTCTTATTATTTTAAAGCACAAGTGTTAGCCAAGTAAAATTTGTGAATATTAAATTGTGTCTAATATAGATATTTAATAATATAAATAAGCTGTGTATTTTAAAATATAGACAAACAAATCATGCACATGAACTGCTTTTTATTCAAATGATTGATGAAGAGAAAGCAAAAGATAGTAATATACTAGTCAATGAGATTTATTAAATTTAATCTCTACAGGTCTTAATTTATCTTGGGTATATCCCCAGAATAGGAATTGCTGGATCATATGTTAGTTCTATTTTAAATTTCTATAGGAACTTTCACACTTTCTTGCACAGTGGCTGTACCAACTTGTAGTTCCACCAAGAGTGTAGAAAAGTTCCCTTTTCTACACTCAGGATATTATCCAGGAGAATTTTCCCAATCTAGCAAAGCAGGACACTATTCAACCCCAGGTAATACAGAGAACACCACAAGGACATTCCTCAAGAAGAGCAACCCCAAGACACATAATCATTAGATTCGCCAGGGTTGAAACGAAGGAGAAAATATTAAGGGCAGCCAGAGAGAAAGGTCAGGTTACCCACAAAGGGAAGCCTATCAGACTGACAGCAGATCTTTCAGCAGAAACCCTACAAGCCAGAAGAGAGTGGGGACCAATATTCAACATCCTTAAAGAACAGAACTTTCAGCCCAGAATTTCATAACCTGCCAAACTAAGCTTCACAATTGAAGGAAAAATAAAATCTTTTATGATCAAGCAAGTACTCAGAGATTTTATTACCACCAGGCCTGCTTTACAAAAACTTCTGAAAGAAGCATTACACACAGAAAGGAACAACCAGTATTAGCCTTTCTAAAAATATACCAAAAAGTAAAGAGCATCAACATAAAGAAGAATTTACATCAACGAAAGGATAAAATAGTCAGTTAACATCAAATGGCAGTAACCCTAAATTTAAATCGACTAAATCCCCCAATCAAAAGATACAGCCAAAACCTAAAGGTATACTACATTCAGACCCATTTTATATCCAAAGATACACAAAGACTCAAAACAAAGGGTTGGAGAAAGATTTACCAACCAACAGAGAGCAAAAATAAATAAATAAACGAAAAGCAGGAGTTGCAATTCACGCATTTGATAAAACAGATTTCAAAGCAACAAAGATACAGTGGTATAAGGATCAATGCAATAATAAGAGCTAAGGATCCTAACACCCAGATACATAAGACCCACAAAGAGATTTAGACCCAACCAGACAGAAAATTAATAAGAATATCCAGAACTTGAACTCAGATCCGGAACAAGTAAACTTAATAAATATTTATAGAGCTCTCCACTTTAAATACACAAAGTATACATTCTCCACTTTAAATACACAAAATATTGATCGGCCATTATTAATACCCATTCATAGAATAAAGCAATATTCCTGTTCTCTCTCCCTCTTTTTCTTCCTATTTTTTCCTGTCCTTCTCTCCTTTTTTTCAAAAAAAAAAAAAAAAAGAAAGAAACATTCCCTTTTCTCCATGCTCTGCAAAAATGAAATTGCCTATTAAAGATATTAAAGCTTTCATGTTCATGGAGACACTGTTCATAATAGCCATGATAATGGAAACAACTGAAGTGCCCATTGACAGATAGTTAAAGAAATTGTGATATAATGTATACATGTAATCTGTTATATAATGACATATTATTCAGCCTTTAAACAAGAGATCCTGCCATTTGCCACAACGTGGATGAACCTAACATCATTATACTAAGTGAAACAATCAGACAAAGAAATAAAAATACTGCATGACCTCATTATATGTGGAATCTAAAAAAAAAAAAAGTCAACTTCTCAAAAGAAAATTAAACAATGGTTACCAGGAGCAGGAGATGAAGGGAGGAGAAAAACCGGAGGAGGTCAGTCAAAAGATACAAAGTAGCAGATACGTAGAATAAACAAGTCTAGAGATTTAATCTAAAATGTAAGGACTATAGTTAATAAGAATGTATTCAAGATTTTTGCTAAAAGAGTGTATTTTACATGATCTTGCCACACACACACACACACACACACACAAACACACAAGTGTAACTATGTGAGAAAACGATATATTATTTTGTTTGACTCTTGTCACCATTTCACTACCTATGTAAAAACACCATGTTGTGTTCCCTAAATATATGCAATATAATATAAAACATTAATTCTTCCTTGGAATCTTTGTTTCATGAATCTCAGAATTAACAGATTTGAAATTATCAACAATCTTTCTCTATCTCTATTTTATTTTTGTTACCGTGAATGATGACAATGTTTAATACTATGAGTTTTTAACTCAATATTTAGAAATGAAAATGTCCAATTATAGACCAGGCATCGTGGCTCACATTGTATTCCGAGTGCTTTTGGGGACCAAATGGAAGGAGGGTTTGATTCCAGCCATGTTCAAGACCAGCCTGGACAACCTAGCAAGACTCTATCTGTACTTTTTTTTTTTTTTAATTAGCCAAGTATGGTGATACAAACCTGTAGTTCTACTACTAGGCTTGTGTTACCAGACCTGTGTTACTAGTCTACTACTAGGTAGACTGAAGCAGAATGATCCCTTGAGCCCAGGAGTTTGCATCTGCAGTAAGTGATCACACCACTGCACTTCTGTCTGGGCAACAGTGCAAGACCCTATTTTTAAAAATAATAAATACATCATAATTACACCCTGCAAAACTGAAATTACCTATTAAAGATATTTGACCTTTCATGTTCATTGAGACACTATTCACAACAGCCATTAAAATTGATTTTTAGGATTATTGAGTAAAATTATTTATCCTGAATATTTTATGCACCCTAAATTATTTCCCTCTTGAGTGCTAACTCATATATCACAGTCCTATTTATTACCTTGAAAAATTTGACATATTCCCTTTATTTTATTTTAGAGTTTGCTACTCAAAATAGAGAGGAGTTATGATTCCATGAAAATACATTTTAAGGACAATTATTCATTCTGGTCAGCATCACATTTTTCAGAACAACATATTGTGGCTTTTCTTCTGATGACCTCCTGGTAAAATGAAATCAGAGTAAACAAATAAGAAAATAAATTGTCCTTCATGAGTACTCTAAGTATGTAAATGGAAAATATTTCTATCTGATGCAATAGCTTAAAGAGAAAACTCATTTCGTTGTATAAAAAGAGGTATTTTTTAACTAGGATGAACATTTCTAAATCAACAAAAACTAAATATCAAGTCAATTTTATATTAGAATACCACAGATATTTTTAAGAGAAATATTGCCTTTAGATGATTACTTGTAATTAAACCTAACATTTTTTTTTAGTGTGTGCTTTATTTTAAAAGGATACTTCCCCATTCTGTTGCATATTTGACCAGCATTCCTATAAGTGAGTCAACAAAAATAATGACAGCTTAATGTGTAATAAATTATGTGATGGGTTTGTTCGTCCTGCTCATCTGATGGTGAGAGAAAAGAAAAGGAAAAATTTTACTATAAATAAATATTTGTTTATTGAATTTGGAGGATTATATTTGTGGTTAGAAATGTATAATTACTAAAAGACCATGCATAATATGCCTGTTAGTTTTTACAAGTCTGAATACTATGTGATTTAATTTTAAGGATATTCCATGCCATATATTGCTGAGTTTTACTAATTCCTATGTACATTGTTATCTTTGGAGCATTTTTAATCCATAAATATATGTATTCAACTATTTTACATTTGTAGCTGGAAGGATGCCATGCGCAAAGCCAATGAGAGGAAAACAATTATATCAAATAAAGGATGATTGAATTCTGTTTCCTTGAGGTAATGTTTGGTATGTTTGATTCAATCATAGGAAATCATTTAATACTTAAGTGAGCTATACAAGTGAAAGCATGTTTCTTTGGCATCTGTCTTTAATAGCTCTTATACAAAATTATGTGTTCCTGTGATTTTCTTCAATGTTAATATTAATGAAAGGAATTAACTTGGTGTGAATATACTTCACAGCATGGTATGCCACAGGAAATAATGCCAAATACACAAGTAGAATTAGTAATTAAAATTAGGCACATACTAATTATCACAGCGTGAATATCTACATTCTTACTGACAACCATCACTGAAGATATTACTGAGAATAAGTAAGAAAAGGTTATTTTGTAATTCAAGACAAATGTTGTCTTCACTAAGAACCTCAATAACAAACTGTGATTTTTATGTGTATGTGTCTGTATATTTAGCTTGGTTTTCACAGGAGATAGAAGTGAATGGAGTGACCTGACTGTACTAACATCGATGCCACTTAGGGTAAATTCTTTATACAAAATAAGTCTTGCATTTCAAAAACATCATTACTACATGCTAACCCACTAAGTAAGTAGCAACTGCTGCTCAAACTACTGGCATTTATAAGCCAAATTAATCCCTCAGCAGAATGATCAATTACTATAGAATTAGACATTTTTGAGTTCTTTATAATAGTCAAATCCAGTAAATGTTTAACATTCTAACTCCACAATTGTCTTTAATCATCATCTCTTTGACACAGCCTTGAAAAAAGCCACAGTAGATAGGTATCATGTGATATATATATATATATATATATATATATATATATATATACACACATATATATACACACACACACACACACTCACACACACATACATGTGTGTATACATATATAATAAAATTATATAGTTTTAAAAAAAGAAGTCATGAAGCAAGACCAAGTACATGTAGAAATATAATAAATTAGGCATTTTATAATATATAATACATCATTAACAAATTTCAAAAATATATCCTTGCATCATTTTAGGTAGTACACAATTATGTCTGATTGACCAAAAATATGAATTTAAAAAATAAACTATATGACTACTAATACAATAAACATGTAATTGAAATATATGCAGTCTCAAAAAAGAGAACGACTGAAGAAATAGAAAACATAAATAAGAAACTGATATCTTTTAAAGAGAAAAATTTAAATACTAGTACAATTAATCACATTTAAATAATTAAAATGTGAGTGATGCTGATTTGAAAAATTTTAAATATAACCTAAATAATTAATACTTAGAATGCATAATTAGTTTAATAACAGTATAGAAGGAAGAACTTCACAAAAAGTAAAACATAAAATGCTCAATAAAAATAAATCCAAGTATGAATCAAATAAATGTACAGTTAAAACAATAACAGAGCATTTACCTCATTATCAAAGATTGAATGGGAACAAAAGCAAGCAAGTAGGTAAAGTGGTGAAATCGAATTCCCTGCAATTATTGGTGGAAATATAAATCTAGTAATAATTGTCAACAGATTTTACATATATACATATACAATTTCATCTAAAGATTGCTGTTCTAGAAATGGGCCTTGTTAGTAGTCTTTAAATACATAGCTAAAATAAGGTTAACTAAATTTTATTTTAATATTAAGAATTAGGCATACATGTAAATGATTAACAGCCAAATCAGTTACATGACTACATAATAGTGTGGTGTTCTTAAAAGGTGGGCTGCTATTATAAGAAATAGGAAAAGGCTGGATGGCGGGCAGCCATGAATAATGAGCATACTATGTTTTCTATCATGAAGAGAACAGTAATATAAACTAAAAGAAGTGTAGCAACTTTTACTTTGAAAAAATATCTCCTCTTTCATCCACATCACGTGTATTATGGGCCTTCATGACATGATGCCATAGCGCACATACGATAGTGTCCATTTATATATCTACTATGAAAAATCAGTGATCATGGACAATATTCATCTCTATGGTAAAACACAAGGAAAATCAAAGTAATCTATACAGCTTAAAACATGAATGGCTACAAATTTCATTAAAAACTAAATTGTACTTTACTGAAAATGCCTCTTTGGTAATAACAAACTTCTGGTTGATGCATTTATTAGTATTTTATGGCTTCTTAATAAATCATGGTACAGAACTTTCAAATTCTTACAAAGTAATGTGGTGGAAAAAATCACTGGAAAATAAAATAATAATAGAACTATGACAACCAAACATAAAGTGTCTTATTATTTTATTTTATTTTGAAGAAAAACACAGCTTAATCGAGTTACTTTCTGAACCCTTAACCCATAAAGTTTGTGATTACTATAATCAGTAGAGATTAAAGAGATTCATGAGCACAACAAGGAAAGAAATAGAATTTGAACAATGGGTGCACAAAAATGAATGCTTCATGAAAAATCCATGTCTTGTAAAACATTGGCTGCAGCCTGACCTATCTCCAACCTTCAAAAGGTCAAAGCAGGTGCTGTTAATCTTCTTCCAAATCCTACTCTCCTTCCTCTGGCTCTTTCTGAATGAAATAAGAGAACATGGAGGGTAGAGACAGTCTCCACGGATCAAAGGCTATTCGATGCTAAGAAATAGAATGAAAACAAAAGGCATATCAGTGCCTTATACTCTGCTTTGCTAGTAACATGTAGCAAATTTAATGGTCCATTAGCTGCCAAATAAAATTATTCCAAAATGGAGATATGTGTCATTTATATGGGAAATTATGTAATAAAGTAAGTACTCAAACAATAAAAGCAATCAGCAGGAGAATTACTTTCAGAACCTATGGAAGGAGAGATAAAATATGAACATAAAACAAGTAGGAAAAATATCAGTACAAAATACTTCTTTGTCACTAATGATTTGGGATATTCTAATTACTTTTAGCTATATATTCTGCTTGTTCCTTTACAAAGATAAAATGAATCATATAAAATATTTTGACCTTTTTACATTGTGGGTTTACTATTCAATCATCTTCAGAATGTTATGAACCATTACATTCAAATAAATGATTCATGAACATTCAAAGTAAAAATCAGAGCCAGCACTCTGAAGAGTGGCTATATCCCCAGATGTGACAATATATTTTCTGTGATATAGTCAAACGAGGAGAAATAATTTTCCTCACATCTTCATGCATGATTTTCTGGTATACAGAATCTTGAGAAATTGAAAATCTAAGTCATATAAACTTGACTAGATTCATTGTTAAAACCTCTTGGAGTTTTTTTTTTCTAGAAATTATTAGCTTATGGTCATTTTGGGGGTGCAGAATAAGACTTCTCTTAATCATGTTCTATTAATCTACCATATAAAATATTATCACAAATATTTCAAGACAATCAGTGAAGAAAACAATGAAAATATAATCAGTCTCATGTTTTTATTCATAAAGTTAAACCTGACTTTGATACACAATCAAAATGTGCTTTGCTTCTTGGGATATTTTTACAGATTTAGTCAAAGTACATTATAATATTTTGTTTTGTAAGTGAAAAATTTTCATCTGGAACACATTAAAGAAGAGTCCACAAACTAAACCATTACCATTTATTACAGTAAATGTAGAGATTCAAAGAATTTCACTTAAAAAAAGAGGAAAAAATAGTGGAAATGATACAATCAAATTTATCTAGAAAGTAAAAGAACAGAGATATGGAAAAAAGAACCACTGTATAAATGTGACTAGGAATGCTAGTATAAATGTATAATGTATACTGTATAAATGTGCTGGGAATGAAAAAATAGTATAGTACAAAATGTGTGGTGTACCCAGCCCTCTTGTAAAGAATTGAATAAAGTCTGATTATTTTTGTCAAAGAGCAAAAATAGAGTTAAATCAATGTGTTTTCCACAAAACTCTATCTAACTTAGAAATATGTACATACATATATGTAAGTTATAAGATGAAAACCATGCCAACTCTATTTTTAAATAGACAAACCTAGAAACATCACTTTTATGCCTATTTTCGAAGAAGCTTAATAATGTAGAGAGGACATATCCTTCAGCCCTGCCTTTCTTCTTTCTACAGTCTTCTGGCATGTACTGAAATCAACAAAAGCTTCAATGGCAGAAGAACATCAACAGATAAATAGATGACCTAGGAGGGACTGACATGAATAGAATAAACATTGCACAATGGGAGTTAGTGGGAATTGCTGTCCTGGAGATAGGCTAAGCAAATTGAAGGAGGTTTTGATGCATATTAGTACAGGATAGCTGTTTTTATGTTTCTCAATAAGAGAGTAAGGGGCTAGATAGACGTGATAGATTTGATTTGGGTAGACCTTAGTTCTAAATGCAATGCTGCATCACTGTACATTCATTATTATTTTACTTTCATTCTGAATTTCTAAACATATTGAATTTTTTATTATCCAGACCAGTGTAGGGTAGGATTTACACAGATGCAGCAAATTGAAAAAATGCAAACTTTTTTATATTTAGGTTTAATGTGTATAATTTTGTTCCAGCCCTAACTGAAAATTTCTTAATTACATTTAGTTTAGGCAACATTCAAATTATTTGATATTCATTGAAAATACCTAAGTCCCCAATAGTAGACATGAAGCCTCCTGAGAGGCTGATAGAGTCAGTTATTAATATGTTTAGGGTACTTTCTATAATGATTTTTAGGGTAGAATAGTGAGGATTCCCTTTTGCCACTAATACCACCACATACCCCATTTGTATGCCAGATGCAAAAATATTAATCACATCAATAATACTTTTTAAATTATACATTTTTTAAAGTCTAATTCTTTATTGGTTTCTGTACCTAACTAGCCTAAACTCCCAGCAGAAAGTACAGATTGAACATCCTTAATCTAAACGTCCAGTCTGAAATGTTCTGAAATCTGAAACTTTTTCAGCATAGACATGACACCCCGAGTGGAAAATTTCACATTTGACCTCTTGTGATGGGCCGTAGTCAAAGAGCAGTCAAAACTTTGCTTCATGCATGAAATTATTAAAATATTGTATAAAATGTCCTCCAGGCTATGAGTATTTTTGCATTTAGACATGGGTGGCATCCCCAAGAAATATCATTTTATATATATGAAAATATTTTAAAATATAAAACAGTCCAAAATCCCAATCACTCTGGTCTAGATCAATAACACAGGCTAGTGTGAACTTATCAAAACCTGTGAGTATGCAATAATTTATATGTGAGGATAATGAGAAACATCTGTTAAATACTATTAAGCATAAACTGAATAATAAAATGTAATATTCAAATAGAGCTGCAAAACTATATAAATAACTCTGTGGTATACATGAATAGGAATGAAAAGAAACTTAATAAATAAAATAAAGCTAAACCAATTAGCTGGGCATGGTGGCCCATGCCTGCAATCCCAACTACTAAGGAGGCTGAGGCAAGAGAATAGCTTGAACTTGGGAGACGGAGGTTGTAGTAAGTCAAGATCACATCGTTGCACTACAGACTGGGTAGCAGAGTGAGACTTTGTCTCAAAAAAAAAAATTAAATAATCATAATAATCATAATAATAAAGCTAAACCACAGAATTATAGTCAACATATCTGCTTTTCATAAAATGTTCACTCCCCTTTATAATGTTTTTTATGTTCATAATAATGTCTTACATCTTAAATTTCAACAATAGTAAACATTATCCCAGATATTAATGAACGTATTCATGTGTCCTTACATCCACAAACTTTTATGTTATGTAACTTCAAAATATATTTAATTACACTTAAATATATTTATATAATAAGCACAGAAAATAATATAACTGAATAAAACCATAATGCAATTTTGATCAAAAGAAATGTAAAAGTAATATGACTGACACAAAACTTATTCATTGACTATTCCTGTATTTGATACAATATTCTGAAAAAGAGATATGTTGGTTAAGTACAGTCTCTTGGGTCTTTCTATAATTAGTCAGAAGGTGGTGAGATATTTTTCTGTTATGGCTATAATGCGTAACTAAAGACTCCTTCCTTTCCTTTCCTTCCTCCCTCCTTTCCTCCCTCCCTCCCTTCTTCACTCTCTCCCTCCCTCCCTCCCTTCCTTACTTCCTTTCTTCCCTCCCTCCCTCACTCCTTCCCTCCTTCCCTCCTTCTATTACGGGTATAATGCATAACTAAAGACTCCTTCTTTTCCTCCTTCCTTCTTTCCTTCCTTCCTCCCTCCCTCCCTCCCTTCCCTTTCTTCTTCTCTCCCTCCTTCTCTCCTTCCCTCCTTCCCTCTTTTCATCCTTCCCTCCCTCTTTCCTTCTTTCCTTCCTTTCTACCTCCCTCTCTTCCTGCTTTCCTTCTCTTTATTCCTCTGTCCATTCATTCATTTACTATTCAACCCTTCATTCATTCAACAGATATTCCTGCATGACAATTGCATCCAAGTGTAAACAGATGATCATATAAACAAACATTACTGGTGTTTATCTATATAACCAGTGAGGTACAAAAAAAAAAAAAAAAAAAAAAAAAAAAAAGAAAAGACTACCACACAACTACATTGCATTCTAAATAACATTATATTTGAAAGTATAAGGAAAGCTCTTTATTTAAAGGTGTCCTCAGGAAAAGTCTATTTAGAAATGTAAATAAAATTGCTGAGAGAGTAGTTTCTTCTAGATTCTTCCTCCTACAGAATAAAATCTAGTTAATATTCTAAATTAATTTTCTCTGATTCTTGCAATATTATAGAATACTTAATGGATCACAGTGTTACTGCTCACCAGACTATGCATCCCTCAGTCTATAACACACTGTTATGTAAGGACCTACATCATCTATTCCCCATATAAAATGTAATTTTATTGAAGGCAGGGTATGGTTGTATAACAAAACTCAGCTGAGAAGAAATAGAAAACCTGAATATTCCTACAAATATTTTAAAAATATAATCCATCTTTTAAAAGCTTTGAAAGGGAAAACTTAAGTCTCAGCTATTTTCACTGGAAAATTCTACTGAACGTGAAAAGAAGAAATAACACCAATTCTATGCATCCCTTCCAGAAAATAGAAAAGGAGTGTGATGGTTAATTTTATGTGTCCACTTGACTGGGCTAAGGAATGCCCAAGATAGCTGCTAGAATGTTATTTCCGGTGTGTCCGTGAGGTACATCCAGCAGAGATGAGCATTTAAATCAGTAGCTGAGTAAAGAAAATCATTCTCACCAATGTGGGTGGACATTATCCAACTTACTGTGGGCCCAAATAGAACCAAAAGGAAAACAATGAGCAAATTTGCTCTCTCTTCTTAAACTGAGGCATCCATCTTCTCTTTTCCACCTTTAGACATCAAATCCTAGTTCTCTGGCCTTCAGAGTCAGACCAGGAATTGCATCATCACCTCCCTACACCCAACCCACAGGCTTAGAACTTGGACTGAATTATGACACCATCTTTCATGGTTCGCCGGCTGGCAGATGGCAGATTGTGGGATTTCTCAGTCTCCATAATCATGTGATCCAATTTCTATAAAACATACACACATATATATATCACATATATCGTCTTAGTTCTGTTTCCTTGGAGAACCCAGACTAGAGCAAGAAGGGAGAATTAACTTGATACTAAAATCTGAGACAGACAGTATAAGAAAAGACCAATATTCATTTTGAACACGGATGCAAAAATCTACAAAGAATTATTTTCAAATTAAATATATCCATATGTAAAAAGAATACTTGAGATACCATCTCACGCCAGTTAGAATGGCGATCATTAAAAAATCTGGAGACAACAGATGCTGGAGAGGATGTGGAGAAATAGGAACACTCTTACATTGTTGGTGGGAGTGTAAATTAGTTCAACCACTGTGGAAGACAGTGTGGCGATTCCTCAAGGACCTAGAAATAGAAATTCCATTTGACCCAGCAATCCCTTTACTGGGTATATATCCAAAGGACTATAAATCGTTCTACTATAAGGACACATGCACAGGAATGTTCATTGCAGCACTGTTTACAATAGCAAAGACCTGGAACCAACCCAAATGCCATCAATGATAGACTGGACGGGGAAAATGTGGCACATATATACCATGGAATATAATGCAGCAATCAAAAATGATGAGTTTTTGTCCTTTGTAAGAACATGGATAAATCTGGAGAACATCATTCTCAGCAAACTGACACAAGAACAGAAAAGGAAATACCGCATATTCTCACTCATAGGCGGGTGAGAAAAATGAGAACACATGGACACAGAGAGAGGGTCTACTACACACTGGGGTCTATTGGGGGGAATGGGGGAGGGACAGCTGGGGGGGAGCTGGGGAGGGATAGCCTGGGGAGAAATGCCAAGTGTGGGTGAAGGGGAGCAAGGCAGCAAAACACACTGCCATGTGTGTACCTATGCAACTATCTTGCATGTTCTGCATATGTACTCCAAAACCTAAAATGCAATAAAAATTAAAAAAACAAAGAATACTACATCAAATATAACCTAGTGGGATTTATTCCACTAGAAATACAAAGTTGGGTCAACATTCAAAATGCAATCTATACCTCATCCTATTAACCAAATAAAGAAGAAACACAGCTGGGCCTGGTGGCTCTCTCCGGTTATCCCAGCTCTTGGGAGGCAGATGTGCGTGTATGACTTGAGGCCAGAAGTTGGAGCCAACTACTTTGAGACCGCTTATGATCTGTAGAAGCAGTTGGAGACCAGCCTGCCCAATGTGGTGAAACCCTCTCTTTACTAAAAATACAAAGGTTATCCAGGAGTGGTTGTCCCAGCTGTAGTCTGAGCTACTCGAGAGGCTGAGGTGGGACAATTGCTTGAACCTGGGAGGTGGAGGCTGCAGTGAGCAGAGATTCTGCTACTGCACTCCAGCCTGGGTGAGAGTGAGACTCTGTCTCAAAAAAAAGAAAATACTATAAAACTCTATCGATAGATATTTTAAAAGATCTGTTAAAATACAACATGCATTCTTCCCTCCTGGGGCTCTATGGCCAGCAGACTGCCCTGAGAAGGCAAGGAAAAGAAGGCTGAGCTCAACAGAGGGTGCATGAGGCTGCACTACCACAGATTGCACTGTAGAAGAGCATGCAGTCTGACCTGGCTTTTTTCGGTTTCCCACCAGATCCAGCCAGATGCCAGAAGCAGAGCAGAGTAGACAGAAAATCAAACATCTGATCAACTAAACAAACATTGTCAAGTATGTGCCAACTACTTTGAGACCGCTTATGATCTGTAGAAGCAGTGCTTATAGGATGGTTATTTAAGATAATGCAGTATCAACAATAGTCGATGCCAGCAGTCATTTAAACAATCTCCATGATAGGGAAAATGGATAAAAGAATTGAGTGAAGATGAAATCAGAAAACTTGAAGAAGAAAAAGTTCACAAAACTGAAGAGGAAAATGCACACACACACACACACACACACACACACACACACACCACAGAAACCAATAACAACAATGCTCAAAACCCCAGTACAGAGAAGGGGATGAAGAACAGGATTAGACTCTTTTACCATTAACCTTTGACAAAAAGGAAAACAAAAAAATACATAAAGTCTCTATTTGAAGTTTTGATTCTCATGGGAAAGCTAAACATAAAGTCTCTATTTGAAATGTTGATTCTTATGGGAAAGCTAAACATTCCTTCTGGGGTGATGAAACTCCAGAAGGTTGTTTTACTCCTGGTAACTTTCAAGCACTGCTGGAGTGCTGGATAAATTCTGGTGAAGAGGTCCTAAGAAAGCACTTTGACACAACAGTGGCTAACACACTCTTCTGTTTGGAAACACAGTAGAGTCATATGCTAGAAATCTGTGAGAGCTGCATTAGGGAAGAAAGTCTAAGGGAAGTGAGAATCTCACACTTCTTTGTCATTATCACTGTTTGTCAGTTTGTGTTGCTATAAAGGAATACCTGAGGCTGGGAAACTTACAAAGAAAAGAGGGTTTATTTCGCCTTTGGTTCTGCAGGGTGTACAAGAAGCATGGCACCAGCATCTGTATCTGGCGAGGGACTCAGCCTGCTTCAACTCAGGGTGGAAGGCAAAGGGGAGCAGGTGCATGCAGAGACAACATGACTGGAAAAAGAGAAGGGAGGGAGATGCCAGGTTTCTTTCAACAAGCAGCGGTTGGAGGAACAAAGAGAGCAAGAACTCACACATTACCACAAGGATGGCACCAAGTGATTCATGAGAGATTTATCCCATGACCCAAACCCCTCCTGTTAGGCCCTGCCTTTAACATGGGGCATCAAATTTTAGCATGAATTTGGAGGGTCAAATATCCAAACCACAGCCATCACTGACAGTGTAGTGGGCATATCAGGGGAAGAGCACCCACTTCTGTTGGTGAGGTTTGTTTGTGAATCTCATAACCTGAGAGAGGGCTCTGGGCTTCCTGCCTTATGAAGCTGAAGCAGAAATTTTGGCTGTGAAATTTCACACTACCATAACTGAGAAGTGGGGACTAAATATGGAGTATTACTGTCATGGCCAAGTTTACACTGTGTGCAGTGATTTCTCTTCCAAAATAAAAGTTGTTTCTTCTAGACTTTTAGAAATATATCCTCAAACTATCTACCCACTGTGCCTTTCCTGTGCCTTTCCTCATGTGATTGGCAAAATCAGTGCTTATTATGGGTTGCATTAGGAACAACTGCAGAAGTTTCTTCATTTTTCCATCAATCACAACTGCTTTTAGGAGTGGACAATGTCATTTCTGCTTTTTTTCAAAACAGGAAAAAAAGGGTAAATGACTAAAGGAAATTTGGTATTCTCATTGTATAGGCAGGCATGGCGCTTTAAAAAAGTTAGTGGACCTCATGCTCGCACTTCTTTATGTTTAAATGACAAAAATGGTGATGCAATATTGGATGGAATAACCAGTAGCCAGCTAAGAATTTGTTCTCATTGTTAATTTTGATTTCAGTGTTATCATTGTTTTAAAAAAATGTCCTATCTTTTACAAGAACCCTTTGAATAAATCTTCAGGGTAACACCTCTGATTCCATCTTTGTAGGGAGTAGTTTGAAGGCAGTACTGCGTTCATTTAAGGAAGTGATGGAAGATCTTAAAGTCTATCATTATTTTTAGTTTGAGGAAGCACAGATTTGGCAACCAAACTTGATAGTCAAATGAAACGCCCTGGGATATTCTACAGAGCTTAGCAAGGTAACATGGCATATCATCTGACCTCTGAGTGTTTTTATCAAGAAACCCAAATGTTCCAACAGCGGTACACATTTTCCAGAAACTGAAAGATACATTCTCAGAACAGTACTGCAAAACTGCTTATTTCTGGTACATTCAGTCACAGGACAGCTTAAATTCAATACATCTGAGGAACACGATTCTGACAAGTACAGAAGTGACTTACTCAATCCTGACATACTCTCAGCCGAGTTTCCTTCTCGAAGAGTCAAATAGAAATACAGAGGTAAAGATATAGAACTTTTATATCCTGAGACTTTGCTGAAGTTGCTTATCAGCTTCAGGAGCTTTTGGGCTGAGGTGATGGGGTCTTCTAGGTATACTATCATGTCGTCTGCAAGTAGAGACAATTTGGCTTCCACCTTTCCTATTCGAATACACTTTATTTCTTTTTCTTGCCTGATTGCTCTGGTAGAAATTCCAGTACTATGTTGAATAGGAGTGGTGAGAGAGGGCATCCTTGTCTAGTGCCGGATTTCAAAGGGAATGTTTCCAGTTTTTGCCCATTAAGTATGATATTGGCTGTTGGTTTGTCGTAAATAGCTTTTATTACTTTGAGATATGTTCCATCAATACCAAGTTTATTGAGGGTTTTTAGCATAAAGGGCTGTTGAATTTTGTCAAATGCCTTCTCTGGGTCAATTGAGATAATAACAGACTTAAAGAGAACCAAATCAAGAACGAACTGCCATTCACAATTGCTACAAAGAAAATAAAATACCTAGGAATACAACTCACAAGGAACGTAAGGGACCTCTTTAAGGAAAACAACAAACCACTGCTCAATGAAATAAGAGAGGACACAAACAGATGGAGAAACATTCCATGTTCGTGGTTAGGAAGAATCAATATCGTGAAAATGGCTATACTGCCCAAAGTAATTTACACAATCAATGCTATCCCCATCAAACTACCATTGAATTTCTTCACAGAACTGGAAAAAACACCATGAATTTCATATGGAACAAAAAAAGAGCCCACATAGCCAAGTCAATTCTAAGCAAAAAGAACATAGCGGGAGGCATCACACTACCAGACTTCAAAATATACTACAAGGCTACAGTAATCAAAACAGCATGGTACTGGTACCAAAACAGAGATATAGACCAATGGAACAGAACAGAAGCATCGGAGGCAACACAACATATCTACAACCATATAATCTTTGATAAACCAGAGAAAAACAAGCAATGGGGAAAGGATTCCCTATTTAATAAATGGTGTTGGGAAAACTGGCTAGCCATGTGCAGAAAGCAGAAACTGGACCCCTTCCTGACACCTTACACTAAAATTAACTCCAGATGGATTAAAGACTTAAACATAAGACCTGGCACCATAATAACCCTAGAAGAAAATCTAGGCAAAACCATTCAGGACATAGGAGTAGGCAAGGACTTCATGACCAAAACACCAAAAGCATTGGCAACAAAAGCCAAAATAGACAAATGGGACCTAATCAAACTCCACAGCTTCTGCACGGCAAAAGAAACAGTCACTAGAGCTAATCGGCAACCATCAGAATGGGAAAAAGTCTTTGCAGTTTACGCATCTGACAAAGGGCTGATATCCAGAATTTACAAAGAACTCAAACAGATTTACAGGAAAAAAACAAACAAGCCCATTCAAAATGGGCAAAGGATATGAACAGACACTTTACAAAAGAAGACATACATGAGGCCAACAAACATATGAAAAAATGCTCATCATCACTGGTCATTAGAGAGATGCAAATCAAAACCACATTGAGATACCATCTCACACCAGTTAGAATGGCGATCATTAAAAAATCTGGAGACGGCATATGCTGGAGAGGATATGGAGAAATAGGAACACTCTTACACTGTTGGTGGGAGTGTAAATTAGTTCAACCATTGTAGAAGACAGTGTGGCGATTCCTCAAGGACCTAGAAATAGAAATTCCATTTGACCCAGCAATCCCATTACTGGGCATATATCCAAAGAACTATAAATTGTTCTACTATAAGGACACATGCACACAAATGTTCATTGCAGCACTGTTTACAATAGCAAAGAACTGGAACCAACCCAAATGCCCATCGATGATAGACTGGACTGGGAAAATGTGGCACATATACACCATGGAATATTATGCAGCAATCAAAAATGATGAGTTTGTGTCCTTTTTAAGGACATGGATGAATCTGGAGAACATCATTCTCAGCAAACTGACACAAAAACAGAAAAAGAAATACCGCATATACTCACTCATAGGTGGGTGAGAAAAATGAGAACACATGGACACAGAGAGCGAGTCTACTACACACTGGGGTCTGTTGGGGGGAATGGGGGAGGGACAGCAAGGGGGACTGGGGAGGGATAGCCTGGGGATGAATGCCAAGTGTGGGTGAAGGGGAGGAAGGCAGCAAAACACACTGCCATGTGTGTACCTATGCAACTATCTTGCACGTTCTGCACATGTACCCCAAAACCTATAATGCAATAAAAATTTAAAAAAAAAAAAAAGAACTTTTGTCCCTCATGTATGAAACTCTCCACCTACCTGAGGTTGTTTTTTCCTAATGTGGATGCATTGATGAATTCTTCCTGTGATGAAAATTGAGAATAAGTGCTATGAAAATGTATGAAAGTGTCTCAAGCATAGTTAAACACTTTGATGGAACAAAGGTTGAGTAACTCAGCTTTGCTTAACAAAATTTTGATGTAAAACACACCAGGTTTAATGGGGAGTACACAAATCAAACTCTATACAACTAAGTTAGAGCTACCTGTGGGTAATTCAGAAACCAGTGAAAATGCCTAAACGACTTTGAAGATATGTCTTCTTTTATATTTGTTATTTGGAAGAAAAGCTGTAAGGTGTATCGTTGCCTATAGGCCTTCCATTGAATACATTATCCACTAATGATCTGTGTATTTAAAAGGCCTCTGTTTTAACTGTCATGCCTTGAAGACTGATCTGTTCTTCCAGGATAAAGTATGGAAAGGGCTGCGTTTCATTTATGTGTAATCTCTGCTAGTGTTATTCTGGAATTGTTTACATTAATTCATTCTAGACTTAAAATTTATTTCTACTTGGCAGGGACATGGATGAACCTGAAAACCATCATTCTCAGCAAACTGACACAAGAACAGAAAATCAAACACCCCATGTTCTCACTCATAGGCAGGTGTTAAACAATGAGAACACATGGACACAGGGAGGGGAGCATCAGACACTGGGGTCTGTGGGTGGGGACCTAGGGGAGGGATAGCAGGGGGTGGGGAGTTGGGGAGGGATAAATTGGGGAGAAATGCCAGATATAGGTGATGGGGAGGAATGCAACAAACCACATTGCCATGTATGTATGCAACAATTTTTCTTTTTTTTTTATTTTTTTATTTTTATTTTTTTATTTTTTATTTTTATTTTTATTTTTTTAAATTTTTATTGCATTATAGGTTTTGGGGTACATGTGCAGAACGTGCAAGATAGTTGCATAGATACACACATGGCAGTGTGTTTTGCTGCCTTCCTCCCCTTCACCCACATTTGGCATTCATCCCCAGGCTATCCCTCCCCAGCCCCCCCCCGCTGTCCCTCCCCCATTCCCCCCAATAGACCCCAGTGTGTAGTAGACCCCCTCTCTGTGTCCATGTGTTCTCATTTTTTCATGTTCTTCACATGTACCCCAAAAATGTAAAATGCAATAAAATATATATATTTTTTAAAAAAATGACAAATATTTAGCAGACACTTGATCAAAAAGATGTACAAGGTAAGCACATGAAAATGCAAATGAAAAACATATACGTGAAAATATGTTTAACATCTTCCATTTGAAAAATGCAAATTAATACTATATGAGATACTACTACACAATTTTTGCATTTGTAAAAGCTTACAATATCATGTGCTGTTAAAGACACAGAACAACTGCAACTCTCATACGTTGCTGGTGGGAATGTAAATTGTATAGCTGTGCCGGAAGTTTGAGGATTACACATACAATTATTATATGGCCCAGAAATTCTACTTCTAAATATAGAATTTGTGTTGATTAGTATCAAGTGTCAACTTGATCGGATTGAAGGAACAATGTATTGTTCATGAGTGTGTCTGTGAGGGTGTTGCCAAAAGAGATTAACATTTGCGTCAGTGGACAGGGAGAGGCAGACCCACCCTCAATGTGAGTGGACACCATACAATCAACTTCCAGCACAGCTAGAATAAAGCAGGCAGAAGAGAGGAGAAGCTGACTCGCTGAGTCTCCTGGCCTTCATCTTTCTCTTCTGCTGGATGCTTCCCACCCTCAAACATCAGACTCCAAGTTCTTTGAATTCTGAACTCTTGTACTTACACCAGTGACTCTCAGGCCCTCCACCACAGACTAAAGTCTGCACTGCTGGCTTCTCTACTTTTGAGGTTTTGGGACTCAGGCTGAGCCACTTCTTGCTTTCTTGCTCCTCAACTTGTAGACGGCCTGTTGTGGGACTTCATTTTTGTGATCCTATGGTTTAAATCTCCTTAGTAAACTCCATTTTCTATATACATATATCTTATTAGTTTTTGTCCCTCCAGAGAACTCTAATATATGTTCCAAAAAAAGTGCATGAACAAGATTTATAACACCTTTATTCATAATCATGTTAAAACTGGAAACCACCAAAACGCCCTTTAATTGGTGAATGGGTAAAAAAAAAACTGGTTCATTTATTTAATGGAAGACTACTCAAAAATGAAAAGCAATGGATACTCAGAAATGAAGAGTTGTGGACAACACATAAAAATCTGAAAGACAGTATGCTAAGTGAATAAAGCCAGTATCCAAATGTTACATCCCGTGTAGTTCCATTTCAAATAACACTCTGAAAAAGATTAAACTATAAGAACAGAGAAAATATTGATAGTTGCCAGATTAACTCAGAGGAGAATGATTGACTATGACTACAAAATTACAGCAAGAAAGGATTTTTGGAGATGAGGGAAGTATTTCCTATGCCTACCATGTTGGTATTATTAAAATAAATAAATCTAGAGAAACCCACAAAAACACACCAAAAATAATTTTACTGTATGCCAATAAAAATGTATGCTCCACATACATAAGGACATTAAGATGCTCTGCTTGTCATATTTTTCAGTCAGTACATTGAGAAAGAGTAGCCGCCATCTCTAAACATTTCCAGTTTCCATGTGAACAAAGACATTCAAAACAACAGGGAGAAAAAAAAGAAAACATGAACAACTATTTAATGCTTCAACCAGAATGGTATACATATTGTTTCTGCTAATATGTTCTTAAGAAAAACTCACATGACTATATCTAGCTCTGAGATGTTGGGAAGTATCATACAACCTTGTCACTGGAAGAAGAGCTGGATTATTAACAACCCTAATCACTACCTCGCTGGCTAAGTAGTTTATAAATTCCTTAGTGGAAGGGCTAAAGGCAGATATTCTACTACACTCTATTACTCCCCAAGTTATGTTTCCTTTGCTTTGCCTCTATTTGGAAATGGCAATGCAGAGCTATCTGGCCATTTGCCAGAAGTTTAAATGCACATTAATACTTTTTGTAAGAAGAATTGGTACTTTGTGATGAGAAGGAAATGTTTGGTCAAGGTTCACAATGGCATTAAAATAATCATTTGTCTGGGGTACGAACAATCTCAACCTGGCCATAAAAATCTCCTCTTTTATTAACTGAAAATGAGTATTTGCTAGAACACAGAACTACTGGTATAATAAAAGTAAAAATAATTAGAAAAAAATTAAATACTATTTAGTTATGGAGGTTAATCAATAATTTATATTATCACATAATTACAATGATTAAATATTAAAAGTTGAATGGTGCTCGAAAAGTTATTAGTTCCATCTATATAAATTCATAATGATAAATACAGTTGTTTTTTCTTTATAAGAAGAAAAACATAGATTATTTAAAACCAGATATCTTTGAAGATATTGACTCCTGAGCCTGCCTAAAGTAGGCAGGCTTTCCTTGATAGCCTTAAAGAAATATCTTTTCAATTTGGATATAATACAAATTCTCTTTTTGATAATGTATTTATTTTTATTTTCCAATGATATTTACCAATTAGTCATCTTTGGCTTCAGAATAACAGTATTTAAGATCTGTAAACTAAAAAACAAATCAATCTCTTTTCCTCTTTCCTATTCCAATGCCTTGTGGTTTTATAAAGAATTTTGTAGTAAAGTCAATTGAGAGATTACGAAAAGATGTGGGAGAAACACACATATCATAGAACTGTTAGTCCTTTAGAAATAACAATTGAAAGAGATCACAAAAATGCATGAAAACTTTTTATAGAATTTAATTGTGTTGTTATATCTCACATACAAATAAAACATTTTAAAAATGATTTTCCTGTAGGCTTTGAACAAACTAGCATTACAGAAAATTTACAAAAGTCTTTCTTTGTAGATGCCAACACCGTGTAATTGCACTGGACAACAAGGAGTGATGAGTTTTCTCAAGTACTATATAAAACCACTGACCTGAAACACAGTGGCAAAACTTAGCTTTGTATCTAATAATGTTCCTTTTGTGTCTTTTTCTTTCTCTGCAAGATTTATTTTTTAGAGTATGACAGTTTTTGCTTTTTTTTAATACATATTTTATTGCGCTTTAGGTTTGGGGGTACATGTGAAGAACATGCAAGATTGTTGTATAGGTACATACATGGCAATGTGGTTTGCTGCCTTCCTCCCCTTCACCTATATCTGACATGTTTCCCCATGTTATCCCTCCCCAACTCCCCACACCCCACTCTCCCTCCCCTAGTTTCCCCTGACAAACCCCAGTGTGTGATGCTCCCCTGCCTGTGTCCATCTTTTCTCATTATTCAACACCTACCTATGAGTGAGAACATGTGGTGTTTGATTTTCTGTTCTTGTGTCAGTTTGCTGAAAAAGATGATTTCCAGGTTCATCCATGTCCCTACAAAGGACATGAACTCCGGCTGCATAGTATTCCATGGTGCATATTTTCCCTGTCCAGTCTATTATCGATGGGCATTTGGGTTGGTTCCAGGTTTTTGCTATTGTAAACAGTACTGCAATGAACATTCGTGTGCATATGTCCTTATAATAGAATGATTTATAATCCTTTGGATATATACCCAGTAATGGGATTTTTGCTTTATAAAATGTTGCTTTTCTGTCTCCAAAATAAAACTTTAAATGACATCCTATGGAAAATTAACTTCTTGAAAAAGAGTTCCAGACAATGTTTTCCTTTACTGTTGTTTATCTGCTGTTACCATGGTGTATTACTACTAAAATAAGAATCATCCATCAACATGAAATAACCAACTGATATTTATAATACTGATCATATTGGTCAATTATGGCTTTTTTATTGAAGATCAAAATCATCCAGTTTAGAGATTGTAGAAAGCATACAATTCACAAGAAACAAATCCCAAATACAACACTAAAGACATTTGTTCTGTATCATCACTTGAAAATATTAGAATCAAGAGGCTCCAAAGTCCATTAGGACAAAGACTAGAAGAATGATTATGTGTGCTGGTCAGTGGAATATTTTAATCCCTGTTCTTTGCTTTATATTGAGCTACTTGGTTCTGCTAGTATCATCATGTTCCCCAGCAATAACACCAATTCTAGCAGCTGATTTCAAATCCCTACTCTTCTTTCACATGCTGACCCCTGCCACCAGTGGCAGAACTTTGTAGCTTACTCAGGCTAAGCTGTATGGCTATCAGCTCACATGACTCGTAAACACTACTGATGAAATTCCAGCAGTGAGCCAGGCACAGCAGAGCTCATAGCCTCAAAAGTCAAAAATAGTACCAGCCAAAACTTGCAGGAAATTGCTGCAATCAAGATTAGAAATAATGCTCTTTACCTATGAACTAAACTGATTGCACAGCATGTTCTTCATCTTAAA
The DNA here is from genome assembly GCA_031835075.1 of Saguinus oedipus. Classification (NCBI taxonomy): domain Eukaryota; kingdom Metazoa; phylum Chordata; class Mammalia; order Primates; family Cebidae; genus Saguinus; species Saguinus oedipus. The sequence continues at coordinate 72,844,006 of CM063171.1, read as the reverse complement.
AATACAGATGAATTTTAAACATATCTCATAAACGGACATTTTGGTATTTTCATTTAAAGTACTCAACTACTTTCTATGTAGGCCACCTATATATGTTCCTATAAACTCTTGATGAAATATTTCTTTAGATCTCAGGCTTTACACCTACGAAATGTGAATGCATGATAATCCCTTACATCCTTTCTTGCATTAATATTCTTTAATTCTATGCCATTTTATTCTCGAAAGATGTGAAGTGAGAACGCAGTCCATCCTCCAATTATTCAAAGTATAGTAGGACAAAAATCTGACTAGATAAGTCCTTTATTTATCATGAACCATAAATTATATAAAATTGAATAGAAGTTAGAAAAAAGATAAAAACTATAGATGTTATGTAGATGATACAGTTTATTTACTTTTATTGCAATAAACTTAAGAGATTTTGATAAACGACTGGCACAGATCTATAACAATGGCCAGACAGAATGGCTTAAGACTAATAATTCTTTCCACCAGCACCACCAAAAAAATATCATTTTGGGTAGGTTTCATTAAATTTTTACCTAATTTAACAACAAAACAAATTTACTAATTAATGAATCTAGGGATATATTATATAACTGTTTCATCTTGGAAGTTTTGACAAGATACCACATAGTTCAAATTTTGTGGGTATTCTTCCTTTATGTGCTCTCCTTTTACTTTCCAGCCCCATCACCCTCCCACTCTCCCACCCTTCCACTCTATCTCCAACTCTCTTTCTTTCTTTCACTTGCTATTAGAAATTAAAAATGACTAAATTATCCATGAAGGTATTGAACGATGTCTGTTTTGCATAAGAGTTGCATTCAACTTTTGACACACAAAGTAGGTAATGAATACATATTTTCTGACTGAATGAGGTACTTACTACCTACTTCTCTGTGGGTGTTTTTAAAAACAAACAAACAAAAGCCCTAGGCTGCTTATGAATATGGTTTCAGCTCAGCCCTATGTGGGAAAAAGATACATTTTTATTTATGGATATGTAATTGTTTGGTCTTTCAAATATCAGAAGCTCTTATAAAGCCTACTTCTAACACAGTTTATTTTTAAGGAACATTTTTATTCATTTAAATAAACATTGAACATTTGTACTTTACATCTTGCCAAAAGTTAGAATTTTACTAATGCCCAATAATAACAAAAATCAGATACAAACTTCAATGTTTATAAAATGCCATCTAAAAATACGTTCTGATCTTACCTTTTATCAGAGGACAAAAGCGCAGAATATGGGTTGAGTTTGACCAACAGTTATATTGTTTGTTTTAGATTACACATTGTTTAAAATATTTTAAGCTAACATTCAATAATTGGAAAAGTTTACAAAAATGCCTTTTTTTGTGTTACTAATTTGAAATTTGACCCTTATTTTCATATTAGAAACTATTATCCAACTTAGGCAATTATAATTCCTTTCTTAAACAAAGCTAGGTAAAAAGAGACAGAGAGGAATGAAAGGAAGAAGAAAAAATACAAGAACTCTTTCAATAACCTACACTTTTCTAAACTGTGAATTTCTTCTACATTAATAGCTATATTAGCCTTCTTTCTTAATTATCAGTATTTGTATTTTCTCCTTACAAACAAAATCACCTGTAATAGTTAGTGATTTATAAGTTTATTGCATTTAAAATATAAACCAAATCTTCAAAGTCAAATATTTCAGTTCTCTTTTATTAATGTTTCAAATTTTATCTTTATTACATTTAGAAAGCCTGAATGTGAACCCCAGCTCTCACATACTAGATATTTTACTTTGTCAAGATATTCTTTCTGCCCTTTTTCCTAAATAGAGAATGATTATAATGGTGCTGACTTTGTAAGAATATTAAGCATATTCAGTAAGCGATACTTGTAAAGAACTTAGTACAATCATGGCATTAGTGCTTGTAATGGATTGAATGTTTGAGTTCTCTCAAATTTCAAATGTTAAAACTCTGACCTCCATTGTGGTGCTATTGGTAGGTAGAAACTTTGGGAGGTAATTAGATTTAGATGAGGTAATGAGGTTGGAAACCAATGATGAGATTCGTGTCCTTGTAAGACAAGGAAGACATTTGACTCTGTCTCCACCATGTGAAAATACAGTAAGAAAGTAGCCATAGGCAAACCAAGAGGAGGGCCTTCACCAGATACTGAATCTACCAACACCTTGATTTTGAATTTCCCTTCCTCCAGAAATACTAGAAGTAAATGTTTGTCATTTAAGCCACTTAGTCTATGGTGATTTGTATTATAGCACAAGGTGACTAAGACAGTGCTCAGTGAACGTTAATGATTAAAATTTTTGTGTTATATTCCACTTGAATGGCTCATGAATGTCCAATGTTATTGGATACCATTTGAAACTACAGAATGTTTTACTTTTAAAATTCAGAACTTTTAAGTACTATACCTTTAAATGTTTTTTCTCTTCAGTATAGCAGTGAAACATATTATATATATTTTTTCTTTGTGACTATTATCTCTTCTCTTAATGCTTTTAATAATTTAATTTTTGTCTTCGTTCAAAAGACATCCTTTCCAGCTTATATCCTCTCATCTGATTTTTTTTTTTTTTTTTTTTTTTTTTTTTTTGAGATGGAGTTTCGCTCTCTTTACCCAGGCTGGAGTGCAATGGCGGGATCTCGGCTCACCACAACCTCCGCCTCCTGGGTTCAGGCAATTCTCCTGCCTCAGCCTCCTAAGTAGCTGGGATTACAGGCACGCGCCACCATGCCCAGCTAATTTTTTGTATTTTTAGTAGAGACGGGGTTTCACCATGTTGACCAGGATGGTCCCGATTCTCTTGACCTTGTGATCCACCCGCCTCAGCCTCCCAAAGTGCTGGGATTACAGGCGTGAGCCACCACACCCAGCCAATTTTTTTAAAATTTATTAAACAGAATTATTGTGCTGTTTTCTTATTATTTTAAAAATGTGCCAATGCATTTCCTTGTTATATTCAAATTCTCTCTTATCATATCATAGCCCATTTTATGTTTCACATAACTCTTTTTATTTCTGTTACAGTGTTCAGAAGATGTTTTTCAAAACTTATTTGTGTTACCTGGAGTAGTTTTATTTCAACAGCATGTTCATCCTCTGACAGCAGTTAGTTCCCAGTGTCCAAAGAGGTTTCAATGCGTTATTTCCATATATGCTTACTCTGTCCCTCATACTTCCAGGTAATGAATTCCACTTTATTTCAGAAAAAAAAAAAAAAAACTTGCAGCAGAATAATTTTCTCACAATGCACATAGTCACAAATACTGTTTTTTATATTCTTATGTTCATGTTTTCCACAATGACAAAAGGGATTTTAAACAAATTATTACCTGTGTTTTTCCTTTAGCTGGCCTCTAAACATTGCTTTTTCACTTGAATCAATGTTAGCTGGATGTCCCTATGCTTTCCTTTACTGCTTCCTGTACCACTAGAGTTTATTCATTTGGAGGGCAGCTCCAATTCCACTTAATTAAGTTCTATTTGCTCATCTTTGCAATGAATTTAGCAATAATCTGTCAATAGTTTTAGCATACATTTGTCACTATTTCTAGGCTCATTTGTCACTTCATTTTCCTGTTTTAGTTTCTTATTTCTGACGCTATTCAATTTTGGAAAGGCTAGATGAGAGAACAGAGCAGTTTGCTTTCATGTCACTATTTTCCTAAAGACTTTTGATAACAGTCTCAAAGTCGATGAGTCTCGAAGTATGTAATCAGAGTGTTACCAGAAATCTTTCTATAAATATATGTGTTTTGGCAGAGCCAACACTACAAATGAGAATATTCATACTTGAGTTCAGAGCACATATAACTAGGTGTAAAAAAAAGTCTTCACCAGAATTTCTCTTAGGAGCTACACTTTTTTAATAAAGAAAAAACACTTTCATTACCTACTAAAGCTACATTAACTACTAAGGACCATGGAAAAGACCTCAAGGGTGTGCTCAGGCTTCAAAATGCAATGACTGTTTATTCTATTCCATGCCAGACACAAGAAGGTAAATTAATCTTAAGGAGAAGAAATATTTTAATGAGTGGTTAGTGAAATAGAGGGGAAATAAAAGAAGGAACATTATAAGATATGACACTTCCCCTTAATCTCATATCCAATAAACCATTTAGGTCATAGAACATTTAATGAGAAAGAGAGGGAAGTCAACATGTAACAACTCAAGAAGTAGAGTAAAGAAGAAAAGTATAAAATAGAAACTTTAGATGTTTGAGGAAACTATGGGAAAGGTTTTGAATATTGGTAGGTCATAAAACTAGGAAGTTTAATCACATTTATACATAAAGGTCGTGTAAAGATTCTCAAGCCAGATTATTCATGTTCAAATTTTGACTCTGTCATTTATTAGCTTTGGCAAATAACTGAAATGAAAATTTAAAGAAGCCACATATGTATGTTGAGGGAAAGCATTCCAGGTAGAGGAAACAGCAAATGCAAAAGCCTAAAACGTGGAAAACTGAGGCCAGAATAAAATGAATGAGTGGGATTAGTAGGAGAGCAGGACAGATAAGTAAAAGGAGTGTAGATGAATGAGGGCCTTGCAGGAAATTTTTTAAAGTTTGACTTACTCAGATGAAGACGACATTCATTCAAAATGTCTTGAACAAAGAGATGTTGTGACCTGTCTTACATTTTTCAAAGATCACTCTGTCTACTTAGTTGATAATAGTTGACACAATCAGGAAAGTAAGAATACAGCTAGAAAACAATTACAATACACAAGGAGAGAGAAAATGGCTTCCTGGTTAAGGGTACAGTGCTAGAATTTAATGTGCTGAAAGTATTCAGATGTGCTGGGCACGGTGACTCACACCTGTAGTCCTAGCACTTTGGGAGGCTAAGGCAGGCAGATCACCTGAAGTTGGGAGCTCAAGACCAGCCTGACCAACATGGAAAAACTCTGTCTCTATTTAAAAAATACAAAATTAGCCAGGTGTGGTGGTGCATGCCTGTAGTCCCAGCTACTTGGGAAGCCGAGGCAGGAGAATCACTTGAACCTGGGAGGTGGAGGGTGTGGTGAGCCAAGATTGCACCATTGCACTCCAGCCTGGGCAACAAGAGTGGAACTCCATCTCAACAAATAAATAAATAAATAAATAAGAAAATGAAAGAAAGCATTCGGATGCTTAAATATTTTGAAATTAGAGTCAACACTGGTGATGATGGATTCGATGTAGAAATTTTAGAAATGAGACCAATTGAAGATCAGTCCTTCAAATATTATACATAAACATTAGGAGAAAAAAATACCATTTTTTTCCAGGAATTTGTTTTACTTTAGCTAATATTGGCCATTGATGAAATGTAGTTATTTTGGAAACATAGATAGTTAAAGTACATGTTTATTTCATGTGAAGTAACCCTTTGCCAAATAGGCATGTCAGATACAAATGGAAGATAGGTCATTAGCTAGTAATATCCAAACTTAAGTTTCATTATATGTAATGGGGAGTAAATTAGTACCTCAATCAACTTTCCAACATTATTGAAGTCCTAAGCTAACTCCTCACCAAAATTTTCTTACTGCAGCTAAACTAAACTTACAAAGTTCTTTATTGAGGCATACATTCACAAACAGAATGCCTTATGCTTAGAATACATCTTCTATCATTTCCACTTTGTCTCCATATTCACTTTTGGCATCTTAATATCTAGCTATGGCCTCTTCCATACAACATTATTAGGACCTAATAATTATCTGATATGCTGTGAAGTTATCTTATGTATACATCTTTTTTTAACATTCATATTGGATTCCAGAAATTGTTTTTGTTTCTTACTAAGAGGAAATCTCATGATGAGTGAGATTAAGGCTTTACATTGTCTTAACCTAGTTTTTGTAAAAAAAAAAAAAGTCAGTAATTAAATCTGTTATTATAATAAATATTAAGAGAAATTTAGAAAGAAATGTGCATAGAAAGTTATTAAGATTACTTTAGTGAATATCATTGCTATCTTCTCTGCAATAACCCTTGTGATGCATGTACTGTACCTACAACTGTGCTCAAGGCTCTCTCTATTTGTCCTTTTGTGTGTGTGATAACGTGATGGGTATTTTTTGTATATTTTATTTTCCTATTTAATGTATACAAGATAATGGTATATACATAATACATACTATATATGTAATATATACAAATGGTAATTATAATGGAACAAATTAACAAGTCCACCATTTCATCTCCAACTGCCCCTTGGCAAAAATGACTATAATTTATTCATTTAGCAAAAATCCTTAACACAACACATTACCATTAACCATAGACTTGATGTTGTATATTAGATCTCTAAGCTGTTCAGCCCACATATCTAGTGCTTTTTATCCTTTGACCTATATTTTCCCATTTCCTTCTTCTAGCCTAGACCTTGTTTCATTCTCTTTCCATATATTTGAGCCTCCTTTTTTTATAGGTTCCTCACCTATATGTGAGATAATTTTATAGGTTCCTCGCCTATTATGTGAGATAATTGAATTGTCTCACATAAAAGTGAGATAATTCAATTCTTTCTGTGTCTGGCTTATTTCACTTGTTCTAATGTACTGCCCAGGTTCATCTGTGGCCATGGCAAATTTGCCTCCGTTTTTAAGGCTGAATAATAGTCCTACATGTATAAAACCTTTTCTTTAACCATTTATTCATCAATTAACACTTAGGTTGTTTCTATATATTGGCTATTGTGAATAATGCTGCAATCAATACAAGAGTGTAGAGATTTTTATGAGATGGTGATTTCATTTCCTTTGGATATATACCAAGAAGAGAGAACGCTGAGTCATATGGTGGTTCTACTTTTAATTTCTTTAGGAACCTCCATACTGTTTTCCATAATGGCTGCATCAATCTATACTCCCACCAATGGCACACAAGGGTTTCCTTTTCTCCATACTCTTGTATAGAGTGTTATCATTAACATTAATTGTCTCTTGTCAAGTATCTTAACAGGTGTGAGGTAGTATCTGATGGTAGTTTTTATTTGAATTTTCTGAGAATTCGTGATGTTGAACACATTTTTATGGAACTGTTGGCCATTTTTATGTTATCTTCAGAGAAATCTCTATTCAAGTCATTTGTCCATTGTTTTGTTTTTGAGGCAGCATCTTACTCTTTGACCAGACTGGAATGCAGTGGAATAATCACAGTTCACTGCAGCAATGAGCTGTTAAGCTTAAGCAATCCTCCCACTTCAGCCTGCATAGTAGCTGGGAGTACAGACACACCTCATCATTCCTGGCTCATTTTTCATTTTTTGTAGAGGCTGGGTTTCACTGTGTTGCTCAGGCTAGTCTAGAACTCATGGGCTCAGGAAATTCTCTCACCTCAGACTCTCGATGTTCTAGGATTACAGGCATGAGCCACTATGATGGTGTGGCTGTCTAAGACTTTTCTTAGGTCTAGAAGTACTAGTTTTATTACTCTCAGTGCACCACAGTTGGATGCATATATATTTAGGATAGTTAAGACATCTTGTTGAATTGAACCCTGTATCATTATTGAATGCCCTTCTTCGTCCTCTTTTACTGTTATTGGCTTAAAATCTATTTTATCGGTGCCTATGCTGATGGATAAAAGACTTTTTCCAATATTATCTTCTAGAATTGTTATGGTGTCAGGTCTTCAATTTAGGTATTTGACTCATTTTGGGTTAATTTTTTTATAAGGTGAGAGATGAGGATCTAGTTTTCTTCATCTATATATGACTTGCCAATTATCCCAGGACCACAGGTTGAATAGGGTGTTTTTTCCCCATTTTATGTTTTTGTTTGCTTTGTTGAGGGTCAGTTGGCTGTATTTGGCTTTATGTCTGGATTCTCTAATCCATTCCATTGGTTTATGTGCCTGTTTTTATACCAGTACCATGCTAATTATAACCTTGTAGCATGTTGAAGTCAGGTAATGTGATGCATCCAGATTTTTTCTTTTTGCTTAGTCTTGCTTTGACAATGCAGGCTCCTTTTTGGTTCCATATTAATTTTAGAGTGGTTTTTTTTGTTCTAGTTCTGTGAAGATTGATGTTAGTATTTTGATGGGAATTGCATCAAAATTGTAGATTGCCTTTGTCTGTATGGTCATTTCCTAACCATATTGGTTCTAACTGTCCATAAGCATGGGATGTGTTTCTGTTTGTTTGTGTAATCTATGATTCTTTCAGCAGTGTCTTGCAGTTTTCCTTGTAGAAATCTTTCACATCCTTGGTTAAGTGTATTCTCAATTTTTTTCTTTTTCTTTTTTTTTTTGAGATGGAGTCTTGCTGTGTCATCCAGGCTGGAGTAGGGTGGCATGATCTCAGTTCACAGCAACCTCTGCCTTCCAGGTTCAAGCAATTTTTCTGACTTAGCCTCCCATGTAGCTAGGATTACAGGCACACATCACCACGACCAACTGGTTTTTGTATTTTTAGTAGAGACAAGGTTTCACCACGTTGGGTGGCCTGGTCTTGAGCTCCTGATCTCAAGTAATCTGCCCACCTCAGCCTCACAAAGTGCTGGGATTATAGGCATGAGCCACTGTGCCTGGCCCAGATATTTTATTTTTTCTGCAGCTGATGTAAAGGGGATCCAGTTCTTTTTTTGATTCACAGCTTCATCTGACTTCCAATGTTCAGTATACATATATTAATACATATTATATCTTCTCGATAAATCAAGGCCTTTATCACTAAATAATTACTTCTTTTGTCCCGTGTCACAGTTTTTGACTTGAAGTATATTTCATGTGATATATGTATAGCTATCCCTGCTTTCTTTGCCTTCTTATGGTTAACATTTTCTTGGAATATCTTCTTCCATCCCTTCACTTTCAGTCTGTGTGTTTTTAAGGCTAAAGTGTGTCTCCTGTAGCAAAATATAGTTGGATCTTAGTTTTTTAATTCATTCTGACACTATACATTTTAACTGGAGAATTTATCCATTAGATTGACCATAGGGCACAGTTGCAAAAGTGTTGACTCTGGATGGTTGGATGGTGGGACATGACAGTATCCCAGACTGTGAAGTCAAGTACAGTAGCAGCAAGGAACACAAAATGGTAGAGAACAGATATAGCTTAAGCTGTGGCTGGCAAAGAGAAGCAGAGTAATAACTATATCTGCTAGAAAAGGGAGTATGTAAGCAGCTCAGACTCTAGGGGTTAGTTCAGTGTTGGTGAAGGATGGTACTACAGTTATGCAGCCTATAGAAATGAGCATTATTGTCATGGTTCAGCGAACACTGTTTTCATAGGACGAGGGTTATCATGTCAGGTCAGCTCTGGGATGCACACCTGCACAGCTAGGTCTAGCAGGAAATGTGCTGCTTCAACTCAATCTTTAGGGCTGTAGCTACACTGATGGCCAATGCAGCATTTCCCTGAGAGGCAAAGCTCTGCTTCAACTCAGACCCTAAGGGACAGAGTACAGCAGAGATTGGAAGGAGTAGATGGAATAGCTCAACAGCTTGGCTTCACAGGCAGGGTGTAGTAATATCTTAGCTCTGGGGTGGCAGGCCATTGGGCAGGAGTGGTTCAGGTGCAACAAGGCCTCACAGATAGAAGCTTATCATGACTACTCCAACAGTTGGTCCCATTCCAAGATGGTGCAGTGCAGTAGCCTTAGGGCTGTAGGAGGAGCACAGTGTTTGCTCCTTCTCTGAGGTGAGCAGCTGTGTGGAATTAAGGCAGCTCTCTCAGCTGAGCTTAGTGCCTGTGAGAGTTGCAGGAGTTCCCAGCAGTGAGAATCAAATATGTTGGTGGAAGCCACTAAGGTCCTCTTGCTTACCTTTTTCAGCAAGAAAAGGCCCATCTAGTTCCAAGCTGATCTGAACTAAGAGATTGATTGGCAGAGGCAAAGTATTTCCTATGTGGCCATATTGAGTTTCTGTGCTCTATAGTCTTTCTGTTACTCCTTTGATGTACTTTGGCACTCTCCGTTAGTTAAGTTTTAATCAAAATAGAGTAGCTTTTTCATTGTTCTGGGCGCCTTTGTTAGGGGGATGAGTGCTAGGGACCTCTAGTCAGCCACCTTGTCGACACTTTATTCTTGAGATCTTGTTCAGTTCATGTGCAGGGCAGGTAAGTGGGGCTTCAGACTGTCACCAAAGGCAAACTGGGGTTGAACAAATACAGTTTTTCTCATCCCTCATAAAGTGGCATTATCCTGAGGCAATTTCCAGTCCTCTATATGATTCAGATTCATTAGCCAACAGGGGTAATACAGTCTTTAATGTCTCTGCTTTCATTTCTTATTGTTGCTGTGCCAAATTACAAAACAACAGTAGCTTAAAACAATACACATTTATTACACTGTGGTTGTAGAGGTTGGAAGCTCAAAATATTCCTCAATGGCCTAAAGTCAAGGTATCAGCAGGTGTTTGGGCTGCATTCCTTCTCAAGGCTCTAGTAGAGAAACCATTTCCTTGCCTGTGCCTGCTTCTAGAAGCCACCTTTATTCCTTGAAGCCACGTTTATTCCTTGACATGTGTTTTCTTCCCCAATATTCAAAACCAGCAGAATAGCATCCTCTAATATTTATCTTACTTTAATATTCCAATAATCACTTGATAATTCTGGCATTCCTATTTTGGGCAGTGATTTCAAATATGTACACACACACACACACACACACACACACACACATGATTATTACAGATGTTTCAAACATGACATATCCAAAACTTGCTCCTAATGGTTAGTTCCTTTGAACCTGATCATCTGCCAGTCTTACTCACAACAAAACAGGCCAACTTCTATTTTTATTTTGAGCTCAAGACAAAATATGTTGAGATATCCTTAAATCTTCTCTTCTCCTTATAATATACATCGAATACAAAATTTTACTTCAAAATTATCAATAACTACTTGTTAAATGTTGAATAAATGTAACACAAATCTACACACAATACAATAAAGTTAGTCAGACATCCCTTTCCCACAGGTATATTCTCCATATATAAGAACTCTTTTGATACACTGGGTCTGCTGAGGTGGTCCAGGATCATCTTCCATTTCAATATTCTTAATCATTTCTGCAAACTCCCTCTTTCCTTGTAAAGTGGTGTATTCACAGCTTTCAGGGATTAGGTGAATGGGCACTTTGGAGGATCACTATTTACCTAACCATGACCTATATTGTTTTTTTCTGAATCCCCCATTTCATAAATGGGTTTTTTAGGATTTCACTTAAACTCTAGTTTGAGCATCTGCTTATGAGAGAAACTAACCTGAAACAAATATTACTCAATAATTAATTTATTAATTATTCAGCCAACAAACATTTATTGAAGAATTTTTCAAACTGCTGGGGGTAGAATGGAGAGCAAAACCAAAAAGAGTCCCTAAATTTTCAAGATTTATGTTCTCTTGGATACATAAGCAATAAACAAATAAATAAGCCAATTAACTCTATCCAAAGGACTATAAATCGTTCTACTATAAGGACACATGCACACGAATGTTCATTGCAGTACTGTTTACAATAGCAAAGACCTGGAACCAACCCAAATGCCCAACGATGATAGACTGGACTGGGAAAATGTGGCACATATACACCATGGAATATTATGCAGCAATCAAAAATGATGAGTTTGTGTCCTTTGTAGGGACATGGATGAATCTGGAGAACATCATTCTCAGCAAACTGACACAAGAACAGAAAAAGAAATACCGCATATACTCACTCATAGGTGGGTGAGAAAAATGAGAACACGTGGACACAGAGAGGCGGTCTACTATACACTGGGGACTGTTGGGGGGAATGGGGGAGGGACAGCAGGGGAGGCTGGGGGGATAGCCTGGGGATGAATACCAAGTGTGGGTGAAGGGGAGGAAAGCAGCAAAGCACACTGCCATGTGTGTACCTATGCAACTATCTTGCTCGTTCTGCACATGTACCCCCAAACCTATAATGCAATAAAAATTAAAAAAAAAATAAAAATAAAAATAAAATAAAGAGTGAGAAAAAAAAATACTGCCTTTCTGAAGAGTCAGACCCTGGCTCAATAAATAAATAAATAAATAAATAAATAAAAATTAGCCAGGCATGGTGATGCATTCCTGTAGTCCCAGCTAACTGGGAGGCTGAGATGGGAGTAGATAGAATCACTTGAGCCAATGAGTATGAGACTGCAGTGAGTGAGCCATGATCACACCACTGCAGTTAAAAATAAAACAAAATAAAACACATTAAAAAAAAGAAAAAAAAATAGCAAATAAGCCAATTAACAACAACAAAAACAAATAGTGAAATGTGTCTTTCAGAGAATTACAATAAGCAAATATGACTGCAATGCAGATAAATGATAGTCAAGTGCTACTCTGGATTGGGTGACCAGAGAAGCACTCTGGGGAGATGGCATTTAACCTGAGATTTAATTACTTGAGGGTTTTAGCATTGTAAGATTTAAGAGTTAAGGGAAAGACTCTATTAGAGAAATAAAAAGACTACTTAAAATTTTTTTTTCTTTAAATTTTTTTTTCTAATTTTTATTGCATTACAGGTTTTGGGGTACATATGCAGAACTTGCAAGGTAGTTGCATAGGTACACACATGGCAGTGTGTTTTGCTGCCTTCCTCCCCTTCACCCACACTTGGCATTTCTCCCCAGGCTATCCCTCCCCAGCCACCCCCCGCTGCCCCTCCCCCATACCCCCAATAGTCCCCAGTGTGTAGTAGAACCCCTCCCTGTGTCCATGTGTTCTCATTTTTCTCACCCGCCTATGAGTGAGAGTATGAGGTATTTCTTTCTCTGTTCTTGCGTCAGTTTCCTGAGAATGATGTTCTCCAGATTCATCCATGTCCTTACAAAGGACAAAAACTCACCATTTTTGATTGCTGCATAATATTCCATGGTGTATATGTGCCACATTTTCCCAGTCCAGTCTATCATCGATGGGCATTTGGGTTGTTTCCAGGTCTTTGCTATTGTAAACAGTGCTGCAATGAACATTCGTGTGCATGTGTCCTTATAGTAGAACGATTTATAGTCCTTTGGATATATACCCAGTAATGGGATTGCTGGGTCAAATGGAATTTCTATTTCTAGGTCGTTGAGGAATCGCCACACTGTCTTCCACAATGGTTGAACTAATTTACACTCCCACCAACAGTGTAAGAGTGTTCCTATTTCTCCACATCCTCTCCAGCATCTGCTGTCTCCAGATTTTTTAATGATTGCCATTCTAACTGGCGTGAGATGGTATCTCAATGTGGTTTTGATTTGCATCTCTCTAATGACCAGTGATGATGAGCATTTTATCATGTGTTTGTTGGCCTCATGTATGTCTTCTTTTATAAAGTGTCTGATCATATCCTTTGCCCATTTTTGAATGGGCTTGTTTCTTTTTTTCCTGTAAATCTGTTTGAGTTCTTTGTAAATTCTGGATATCAGCCCTCTGTCAGATGTGTAAACTGCAAAGATTTTTTCCCATTCTGATGGTTGCCGATTCACTCTAGTGACTGTTTCTTTTGCCGTGCAGAAGCTGTGGAGTTTGATTAGGTCCCATTAGTCTATTTTGGCTTTTGTTGCCAATGCTTTTGGTGTTTTGGTCTTGAAGTCCTTGCCTACTCCTATGTCCTGAATGGTTTTGCCTAGATTTTCTTCTAGGGTTTTTATGGTGCCAGGTCTTATGTTTAAGTCTTTAATCCATCTGGAGTTAATTTTAGTGTAAGGTGTCAGGAAGGGGTCCAGTTTCTGCTTTCTGCACATGGCTAGCCAGTTTTCCCAACACCATTTATTAAACAGGGAATCCTTTCCCCATTGCTTGTTTTTGTCTGGTTTATCAAAGATTATATGGTTGTAGATAAGTTGTGTTGCCTCCGATGCCTCTGTTCTGTTCCATTGGTCTATATCTCTGTTTTGGTACCACTATTGTGCTGTTTTGATTACTGTAGCCTTGTAGTATAATTTGAAGTCTGGTAGTGTGATGCCTCCTGCTGTGTTCTTTTTGCTTAAAATTGACTTGGCTATGCAGGCTCTCTTTTGGTTCCATATGAAGTTCATGGTGGTTTTTTTCCAGTTCTGTGAAGAAATTCAATGGTAGTTTGATGGGGATAGCATTGATTGTGTAAATAACTTTGGGCAGTATAGCCATTTTCATGATATTGATTCTTCCTAACCACGAATATGAAATGTTTCTCCATCTGTTTGTGCCCTCTCTTATTTCGTTCAGCAGTGGTTTGTAGTTTTCCTTAAAGAGGTCCCTTACGTTTCTTGTGAGTTGTATTCCTAGGTATTTTATTTTCTTTGTAGCAATTGTGAATGGCAGTTCGTTCTTGATTTGGTTCTCTTTAAGTCTGTTATTGGTGTATAGGAATGCCTGTGATTTTTGCACATTGATTTTGTATCCTGAGACTTTGCTGAAGTTGCTTATCAGTTGCAGGAGCTTTTGGGCTGAGGTGATGGGGTCTTCTAGGTATACTATCATGTCGTCTGCAAATAGAGACAATTTGGCTTCCACCTTTCCTATTTGAATACCCTTTATTTCTTTTTCTTGCCTGATTGCTCTGGCTAGAACTTCCAGTACTATGTTGAATAGAAGTGGTGAGAGAGGGCATCCTTGTCTAGTGCCGGATTTCAAAGGGAATGCTTCCAGTTTTTGCCCATTCAGTATGATATTGGCTGTTGGTTTGTCGTAAATAGCTTTTATTACTTTGAGATATGTTTCATCAATACCAAGTTTATTGAGGGTTTTTAGTATAAAGGGCTGTTGAATTTTGTCAAATGCCTTCTCTGCATCAATTGAGATAATCATGTGGTTTTGGCTTTTGCTTCTGTTTATGTGGTGAATTACGTTTATAGACTTGCGAATGTTGAACCAGCCTTGCTTTCCCGGGATGAATCCTACTTGATCATGATAAATAAGTTTTTTAATGTGCTGTTGCAATCGGTTTGCAAGTATTTTATTGAAGATTTTTGCATCCATGTTCATCATAGATATTGGCCTGAAGTTTTCTTTTCTTGTTGAGTCTCTGCCGGGTTTTGGTATCAGGATGATGTTGGTCTCATAAAATGATTTGGGAAGGGTTCCCTCTTTTTGACCTATTTGGAATAGTTTCAGAAGGAATGGTACCAGATCCTTTTTGTGTGTCTGGTAGAATTCGGCTGTGAACCCATCTGGACCTGGGCTTTTTTTGTGTGGTAGGCTCTTAATTGCTGCCTCAACTTCAGACCTTGTTATTGGTCTATTCATAGTTTTGGCTTCCTCCTGGTTTAGGCTTAGGAGGACACAGGTGTCCAAGAATTTATCCATTTCTTCCAGGTTTACTAGTTTCTGTGCATAGAGTTGTTTGTAGTATTCTCTGATGATGGTTTGAATTTCTGTGGAATCTGTGGTGATTTCCCCATTATCATTTTTTATTGTGTCTATTTGGTTGTTCTCTCTTTTCTTTTTTATCAGTCTGGCTAGTGGTCTGTCTATTTTGTTGATCATTTCGAAAAACCAGCTCTTGGATTTATTGATTTTTTGAAGGGTTTTTCTTGTCTCTATCTCCTTCAGTTCTGCTCTGATCTTAGTTATTTCTTGTCTTCGGCTAGGTTTTGAGCTTTTTTGATCTTGCTCCTCTAGCTCTTTCAATTTTGACGATAGGGTGTCAATTTTGGATCTCTCCACTCTTCTCATGTGGGCACTTATTGCTATATATTTTCCTCTACAGAATGCTTTAAATGTGTCCCAGAGATTCTGGTACGTTGTGTCTTCGTTCCCATTGGTTTCAAAGAACGTCTTTATTTCTGCCTTCATTTTATTGTTTATCCAATCAACATTCAAGAGCCAGTTGTTCAGTTTCCATGAAGCTGTGCGGTTCTGAGTTAGTTTCTGAATTCTGAGTTCCAACTTGATTGCACTATGGTCTGAGAGACTGTTTGTTATGATTTCAGTTGTTTTGCATTTGCTGAGGAGTGCTTTACTTCCAATTATGTGGTCAATTTTGGAGTGGGTGTGATGTGGTGCTGAGAAGAATGTATGTTCTGTGGATTTGGTGTGGAGAGTTCTATAAATGTCTATCAGGTTTGCTTGTTCCAGGTCAGAGTTCAAGTCCTGGATATCCTTGTTAATTTTCTGTCTGGTTGATCTGTCTGATATTGACAGTGGAGTGTTAAAATATCCCACTATTATTGTATGGGAGTCTAAGTCTCTTTGTAAGTCGTTAAGAACTTGCCTTATATATCTGAGTGCTCCTGCATTGGGTCCATATATATTTAGAATCATTAGCTCTTCTTGTTGTATAGATCCTTTTACCATTATGTAATGACCTTCTTTTTCCCTTTTGATCTTTGTTGCTTTAAAGTCTATTTTATCAGAGATGAGAATTGCAACTCCTGCTTTATTTTTGCTCTCCGTTTGCTTGGTAAATCTTCCTCCATCCCTTTATTTTGAGCCTTTGTGTATGCTTGTGTGTGAGTTGGGTTTCCTGGATACAGCACACCGATGGGTTTTGGTTTTTTATCCAATTTGCCAGTCTGTGTCTTTTGATTTGTGCATTTAGCCCATTTACATTTAGGGTTAATATTGTTATGTGTGAATTTGATACTCCCATTTTGATGCTAGCTGTCTGTTTTGCCCATTGGTTCATGTAGATTCTTCATTTTGTTGATTCTTTTTAGCATTTGGTATGCTTTTAGGATGGCTGGTACTGGTTGTTTCTTTCTATGTGTAGTGCCTCTTTCAGGAGCTCTTGTAAACCAGGCCTAGTGGTGACAAAACCTCTGAGTACTTGCTTGTTCATGAAGGATTTTATTTTTCCTTCACTTTTGAAGCTCAGTTTGGCTGGATATGAAATTCTGGATTGAAAGTTCTTTTCTTTAAGGATGTTGAATATTGGCCCCCACTCTCTTCTGGCTTGTAGAGTCTCTGCTGAGAGATATGCTGTGAGTCTGATGGGCTTCCCTTTGTGGGTGACCTGACCTTTCTCTCTGGCTGCCCTTAGTATTTTCTCCTTCATTTCAACCCTGGTGAATCTGATGATTATGTGCCTTGGGGTTGCACTTCTTGTGGAGTATCTTTGTGGTGTTCTCTGTATTTCTTGGAGTTGAGTACTGACCTGTCTTGCTAGGTTGTGGAAATTTTCCTGGATTATATCCTGAAGAGTGTTTTCCAGCTTGGATTCATTCTCTTCGTCACATTCTGGTACACCTATCAAACGTAGGTTGGGTCTCTTCACATAGTCCCACCTTTCTTGGAGATTTTGTTCATTCCTTTTTGCGATTCTTTCTCTAATTTGGTTTCTCATTTTATTTCATTGAGTTGATCTTCGACTTCTGATGTTCTTTCTTCTGCTTGGTCAATTTGGCAGTTGAAACTTGTGCATGCTTCGCAAAGTTCTTGTGTTGTGTTTTTCAGCTCCTTCAATTCATTCATATTCCTCTCTAAGTTGTCCATTCTTGTTATCCTTTCCTCGAATCTTTTTTCAAATCTTTTTTCAAGGTTCTTAGTTTCTTTGCACTGATTTAGAACATGTTCTTTTAGCTCACTGAGGTTTCTCATTATCCACTTTCTGAAGTCTGATTCCATCATTTTGTCACATTCGTTCTCTGTCCAGCTTTGTTCCCTTGCTGGTGAGGAGTTTTGGTCCTTTGTAGGAGGTGGGATGTTTTGGTTTCGGGTGTTTTCCTCCTTTTTGCGCTGGTTTCTTTCTATCTTTATAGGTTTCTTCACCTGTCGTCTTAGTAGTTGCTGATTTTTCAATTGGGTCTCTGAGTGGACATCCAGATTGTTGATGATGAAGTATTTCTGTTACTTAGTTTTCCTTCTAATGGTCTAGCCCCTCTGCTGTATGAGTGCTGAGGTCCACTCCAGACCCTGCTTGTCTTGGGTACACCTGTAGCAGCTGCAGAACAGTGAGGGATACTACCAGTTTCTTCTTCTGCTATCTTTGTTCCAGAATGATGCCCGCCAAATGTCAGTCTGATTAGTCCTTTTTTGGGGTGACTCTTTGGATATACAGGGGTCAGGGAGCTGCTTGAGGAGATGGTCTGTGCTTTATAGGAGCTCCAGTGCTGAGCTGTGAGCTCTGTTTTTCATTCAGGGTTGTTGGGAGGATGTGTTTATGTCTGCTGCAACAGAACTTATAAAAACCCCTCCTTTTGTCCCCCTTAGATGCTCTGTCTCAGGGAGTTGGGGCTTTCTTTATGAGTATCTGTTGCACTGTCCTGCCTGGCTAGGAGGTAGTCTATTCACTATTTACCTGCTGAGGCTTTGCCCTGCTAGTGAGTGTCCACCCTGCTGCCACAGGGCTCCGCTCTGCTGTGGTGCACTCCACCCTGCTGGCAGAGTCTCTCTGTTATGGTGGGTTGCCTCAGCAATGTCAGGCTGCGTCAGCACTGGGCAGTACTTCAGTAGGGGCGGATTGTGTTCGTAGTGGTGGATGCCCCTCCCCCACCGGGCTGCACCATCCTAGATTCAACTGTGCTGGCAGCAAAACTCTCAGCCTGAGCACCTCCAATCGCCACCCTGCTTGTCCCTGTGAGGGTGGGACCCGCCGAGCCCAATCACCCAGCTCCCTGCCTCAGAATCCATCTTGTCTCTCTCTCTCTTCCTCTCCCCAAGCTGAACAGTCAACTCTCTCACTGGCACCCCAGTAGCCTGCCGATAGGGCACTGGGATGCATGCGATCTCCCGTGCCACTGCCCACTGCACCGGCTCAGATCACGTTTCCCAGGAATCTCCTGGTCTGGCTCATTGTCCAAGTCCTGTTCAATCAGATGGACATGCCAATCTGCCCTTCCAAATCTCAGATTGCCGGTTTAACAGGGCATCCAGACCAGTGAGTTTTGTGCCGGGTGCCACTGCGCTGCGGCGCTGGCCAAACCGGCCGCATGAGCTGGCTGCACTGGCATCCCATGTCTCTCCCACACCTGGGACTTTCAATGTTCTGTGGGCAAAAAAGGTCCATCCGAGAATGTGGCTAGGACTCACCCTCTGCACCTTTACTGAGAGCTGCAATCCTGAGTCACCTCTATGATGCCATCTTGGAAGAATCTCAAAACTTTTCAAATAGAATCTCTATTGGCCTCATCAAGGACAAAGTTAGAATTTGAAATTTAAAAATAATATAATTTACTGTATCATCAATCAGGAAAAATGTTAGGTAAAATTCTAACAAAATATTTACACAGTGTTTATGTAGAAAAGAACAGATCTCTGATGAATGAATTCAAAAAAGATATGTTCCATGTTTATGTATTGGAAAACTCTATATTGTTATGACGTTACTTCTTCCCAACTTGATTTATACATTCAGTTCCATCCCAAGCAATAACCCAGCAAGCTATTGAAAAACTCATTCTAAAGTTTATGCAAAAATTCAAGAAACTGGAATGGCCAACACAATACTTAAAAAGAAAAAAACTATGCTGAAAGACTCATATAACTTGATTTCAAGACTTACTCTAAGCCTGTAGGATACAAGTGTGGTATCAGGGAAACAATAGACACATAGATGCATGGAAGAAAATAGAGAGACCCAAAATAGACTCACGCATACTCAAATGACCTTTAAAAAATGCACAAAAGCAATTATGTGGAGAAATAAGTTTTTTTCAACAAATAGTTATGAAAAGGTAGGACATTCATGTGTAAACAAAAAGGGGGGAACTTAAGCACATGTCTTACATGCTTCATAAAATGTAACTCAAAATGAAACATAGCTCTAAACATAAAATGTAAAACTGTAAAACTTTTAAAAGAAAGTTTAAATAAGTAAAATTTATATGACCTTGGAATTGATTATGAGCTTTTATATATAATGGTAGCATAGGCCATAAGACAAAAATTGAAGTTGGACTTCATTAGCATTAAAAACCTCACTCTGCAAGAGAAACTTTAAGAAAACAACAATAACAAAATTTGAGTTACAAACTGGGAAAAATAATTGCAAAATATATATCTAATAATGATTTTTATTCAAAATATTTCAAGATCCTTTAAGATTCAACATTAAGAAAAGAAGTAACCCAATTAGAAAATAGGCAAAGGATCTGAACAGACATTTCACCAAAGAAGAATTACAGGTGGCATATATGTATGTGAAAAGATGTTCAACATTATTTATCATTAGGGAATTAACTGCACATTAAAATAACAATGAATTACTACTACAAATGTTAGATATGCCAGTATGTATTATATTATTTATTTGACAATCACTTTCAGGTTTAAGGAAAGATGAAAAAAGTTGCATTTTCGTATTTAACCACGTTTTTCATGTCTAGTGTTCTTTCTTTAGCTCTAAGTTAAACCTAGTATCATATCTCTTTAGTATTTTATATGGTTTTGTCTACTGTGAACAAATTTTCTTCACAATTTTTGTGTGGTTTTTAATTCTAAAATTGTCTTTGTTATAGCTGTATATTAAAAAAAAATTATCTTACTGGATATACAGTTCTAAGTTGAGAGAGTGGGCTTTGCTTTTTTTTTTTTTTTTTTTTCCATTTGTTTCCTTGTTCCATGATTTATTGGCCTCTGTTTTTTTCTAATAACAAATTGGGAGTCAAACTTACCATTGTTCCCCTGAATGCAGTATGTGCGTGTCTCTTTTTTCTGTTTTATTTTGTTTCATTTACCTTCAGCTTCTTTTAAGACTGTTTTCAGTTTTGATGTTCAGCAGTTAGATTATGATGTTTCTAAACATGGTTTTCTGTAATTTTCCTGCTAGGCGTTTTCTAAGCTTCCACTATCTTCTGGGTTCTGATGAATGTGAAATGCTTATATGGCGTTTAAACATTCTATCATAGGTCATTGAAACACTGTTCTATTTTTAAGCATTTTCCCCTCCTGTGTACCTCTGTGTCATTACCTCAGTGTATCTCACTGAAAGGAAAAATGCTTAAATAGATTTTGGACCTATCTTCAAATTCATGGATGCTTTTCATTTTGCGGGGTGTTTGGGGAGAGAGTAGTGTCCAGTCTGCTATTAATCCCATGCAATTAACCTTTGATTACCAATATTGTAGCTTTCAAATCTAGAATTTCAACTTGTTATAATTATTTTTGGCAGTTCTGAAATTTTACTTGTTAAATGGTGGTCCCTAAGAGATGTTTCCATATTTGTCTTTTATTTCAAAGCCAAATGTCTTCCCAGATACTATTTAATTTATGCCTGCTTTTGTTGTCCAATGCCCTTATATAGTCATTGTACTCTTATTTTTAGATTAAATAAACACTATTATGCTATTACCAAAAGCTTTGGAATTTTGATATTTGTTTTACCCTGGTGTCTGCTGCTTCAATACAATGAGCCTGACACTTGAAATCTGTAAATTTTATTATATGTATGTTACATTCCAAAAAAAAATTGTTACAACAACCACTTGACAATTCTGGCATTCCTATTTTGGGCAGTGATTTCAAATATGTGTATATATTCTTTATTGTCTAACATCTGACTTAATTGATTAGGCTCTTAATTCCTTGCATCTTGATTTCTTACTTTAACTGATGTTATATCAATTAAAGAGGAAATTTTTGGGTAAGCTTCTTGCTCAAAACACATTATTCAAAGAGAATTGAGAAAAAGGTATTTAGAGTGGGAACTTAATTTTGGTATAATTTAATTACAATTTCAACCACCAAAGTTAGAAAAATATACTCTTACAATTAATTTAAAATGTTCAAAGTTTAATTCTCACATATTAATACTTAATTTTGAAATCAAATTTTGCAATTTATATACAATGATTAATTTGCATTTTCTTTCCATGCAGAGCATATACTTTTTCACTTCTATCTTATGTATTTTCCCTCCTTTCTGCATTGATATGAACATTACAGATGTTTCAAACATGATATATATGAACATTACAGATGTTTCAAACATGACATATCCAAAACTGTGCTCCTAATGGTTAGTTTCTTTGAACCTGATCATCTGCCAGTCTTACTCACATCAAAACAGGCCAACATCTATTTTTATTTTGAGCTCAAGAAAAAAAATTGTTGTGAAATCATTGAATCTTCTCTTCTTCTTATAATATACATAGAATACAAAATTTTACTTTTAAAATTATCAATAACTACCTGTTAAATGTTGAATAAATGTGACACTTATGAATCTAGACATAATACAATAAAGTTAGTCGGACATCCCTTTCCCTCATATGTATTCTCCAAATAAAATGGATACCAAGATATGTCCCGCCATTTTTCTAAATTATTCTTTATTGTCTAACATCTGACTTAATTGATTAGGCTCTTAATTCCTTGCATCTTGATTTCTTACTTTAACTGATGTTATATCAATTAAAGAGGAAATTTTTGGGTAAGCTTCTTGCTCAAAACACATTATTCAAAGAGAATTGAGAAAAAGGTATTTAGAGTGGGAACTTAATTTTGGTATAATTTAATTACAATTTCAACCACCAAAGTTAGAAAAATATACTCTTACAATTAATTTAAAATGTTCAAAGTTTAATTCTCACATATTAATACTTAATTTTGAAATCAAATTTTGCAATTTATATACAATGATTAATTTGCATTTTCTTTCCATGCAGAGCATATACTTTTTCACTTCTATCTTATGTATTTTCCCTCCTTTCTGCATTGATTGTTATGGTTCTAACAGTTTTGTTCCACTGGTCCATGTATTTTAAGTGCTTTTTTTTTAAAAATGAAGATATATGCTTTTTACCACGAATTCTTCTCCTGCCCATATAGGACACATCCCTTATTCTACATCTTCAGAAATATCTTGACTATTTTTGGACCTTTGTTTTTTCACATATATTTTAGAAACAGCCTAGCAAATTCTATAAAAAAAAGTTGTTTGGTGTTTTTATTTGATCTATACTAGACTTGAGAAGAACTGTATCTTTGTGATATTGAGCTTTCCTCCACTGAAGGGTATCTTCTCCTTTTTCTGGAAGTCAGTGTTCATCGTCCACCATCACTTTAGCTTTCCTGGTTCAGTGCATTTTTCTCTCTCAGCTATCTTAGCTATTGTTTCAAGCCCCAGCATTGCTTTAGCCATTCACCCAGAGAGTAAACTTAACCCTGCTTCTTATATGCACTCTAGGTTTTCATTGCAAAAAAAATAGCATGAATTAAAAATAGGTATTTTGCATAATAGTTCTGGAGCAAAATGTTATGCAACTGATCTGTATAATTACCTTATTCATTTTTTAACCCTTCAGAAAAGTGAAAACTATAATCACTTATGTTTCAGCAATTTAAAAATGGACATTCATACATGGCCTATAGTCATTAGAAAGATAATTTAAAAATACCAAGAAAAACTTAATCCAAATAGACTTAATACTTAAAACAAAATTGATAAATTATTGAAACGCATCTTCCCAAAACTGACACAAGAAGAAATAAAACTGGAAAAAAATACTTTTATTGTCTCCCTTTTATAAATAAGAAGACATAATCACATACTTTATAAAACTTGCTTCAGGTCACAGAGATAGCAAGTGAAGGATCTGTAATAAAATACAGTTTAAAAGTGACATCTTATGAGCTCTTATTTGATTATACAGCCCGAAGTGAATGCTTTCTTCAATATCCTCTATTATTTACTACTAAAACAGAAATGAAAAATGGATTTTAACTCATGGCCTTTTCTGTCAAATTGATAGTGGATATTTAGGACATTGTGATGAGTCATAATCCATTTAGGGTAAGATAGAGTCATAAATGATTAATGATGTGACATGTAAAGTGGAGAATAATGCAGCATGCACGTATTGTCCTTGGAATAAACTAGATTGCATTGTTATTTCAATTTATTATGTACATATGTAATTTCTATAAACTTTATGTACTTGAAGGGCAATGATCATGCTTTAATTTTCAGATTCTTATATGTCCAAAATGAATATTTCTTATTAAATATGGGTGAAACAGATATAAAATACTAATTACTTTAAAATCATACCAAAACTACCATTAAAATCCTAGATATTAAAAACAAGCATAGAAAGTATCTGAAATTTAAGGAATATATCTATTGACCTCAGAAATTGAAGAAGGAAAAGAATGATAGTTACCTCAATATTATTTTTGCCTCATATATCCAAGATTAGATGTTGGCCACAAAAATACAAAGTCAATGGGTGCAAACAAAAAAGGATCTAAGAAAAACCTACTCCTTCTAACCAAATGATCAGGGAAAGAACATCCTAACAAAGCAGAAAACATTTAGATAATAATTGCTGTGCTCCAGCCACATTTCACAAAAGAAAATTCACCACACTTAGACTGGGCAAGGTGGCTCAAGCCTTTAATCCCAGCACTTTGGGAGGCTGAGGCGGGTGGGTCACGAGGTCAAGAGATTGAGACCATCCTGGTCAACATGGTGAAACCCCATCTCTACTAAAAATTAGCTGGGCATGGTGGCACTTGCCTGCAATCCCGGCTGCTCAGGAGGCTGAGGCAGGAGAATTGCCTGAACCCAGGAGGCAGAGGTTGCAGTGAGCCGAGATCACGCCATTGCACTCCAGGCTGGGTAACAAGAGAGAAACTCCGTCTCAAAAAAAAAAAAAAAAAAAAAAAGAAAAGAAAAGAAAAGAAAAGAAAACTCACCACACTTTATCTATCCCAGCAAACACTAATTGGAGAGGGTAGACTTCCAGGTTTTGATGGGGTACCATAACCCCTCCCTGGGGTGGGGTCAGAGAAGGCTGAGTAGAGACCAAAGATTTGTATATTCAATGGTCAATAAAAAGTTATTCTTCCCTACGGGAGGCTGTGGTGATCACATGAGGATCCTGGACTTTCACCCTTACCCACGTGTAACAAGGCACCTTCCACTCTCCTTACTTGAGTGGTATCAGAAGAGACTTACTAAAATATAAGTTCAGGGTCCTATTCTGATTATCTAAAATGCCCGGAATCCATAAACCATAACTCATCATGACACAAACAAGAATAAACACAACCTAAATGTATTGGTAAATGTAAATAGAGCAAATGATCCAATTTAAAGGATTTGTATTCAGCCTAAATGTTTTCATAGTGGTTTTGATTTGCATTTCCCTGATGATTAGTGATATAGAGCATTTTTCATATGTTTGTGGGTCAATTGTACGTCTTCTTTTGGTATGTATCTGTTTACATACTTTGCCTACTTTTTAACATGGTTATTTGCTTTTTTCTTGTTCAATTGTTTAAGTTTCTTGTTGGTTCTGGATACTTGGTCTTTATTGGGTGCAGAGTTTGTGACTATTTTCTCCCATTTTGTAGGTTGTCTCTTTAATCTGTTGATAGTTTATTTTGCTCTGCAGAAATTCTTTAGTTTAATTAGGTTTCACTTGTCAATGTTGATTTTTGTTGCAATTCTTTTTGAGGACTCTGTTATAAATTATTTGCTGAGGCTTATGTCCAAAGGGAATTTCCTAGGTTTTCTTCTAAGATTTTTATATTTGAAGTCATAAATGTTTTGCATATGGTGCTATGTAAGGGTCCAGTTTCAATCTTCCATGTATGGTTTGGCAGTTTTCTCAGCACCATGTAGCGAACAGGGAGTTTTTTCCCCATTGCTTATTTTTGTCAACTTTGTCAAAGATCACTTGGTGATAGGTGTGCAGTTTTATTTCTGGGTTATGTATTCTGTTCCATTGTTCTATGTGTCTATTTTGGTACCAGTACTATACTGTTTTGGTTACTGTAGCCATGTAGTATAGTCAAAGTTGGGTAATGTAATGCCCCTGACTTGTCTCTTTTCAAAATGATTATATGATAAAATCACCATGATAATAAATATACTAATAATTTAAAATTCTTAAAAAACATATATATTAGAAATACTAACAAGGACAAAGTTGATGTGGTTATAGTAATATTAATAAAATTTAAGACAAAATATTTGTGAGCTAAAAAGAGATATTTTCTAATTATAACAGAATCTATTTAAAATGCAATTGATATAAATACATGCTTGATAGAGTGATAATTCCTAAATTGGAATGTAACCAATAACATCAAAATGTATACAGTAAAATATGACAGACTTAGAAAAAAATAGATACAGTTTTAATCAGTACACCATTTTGATATAATGTACCACTTCATATAAAAGACTTCTGCAATAATTTGAGTCCATTTAGATTCCACCTAGCTTTTGTTATATTGTTTTTATGTATTTTAATTCTAATAATGTCGTGTCACTTAGGATATATTATATTACTTTTTATTTGATGAACAATTCACTTTAAAATAATTTTAAAATGGATAAATAATATTTTTATATTTAACCACAAAATGTTCCTGTTTATTGTTCTTAATTTCTTTCCTGAGATCCAAGTTTCAATGTGTTGTTATTTTACTTTAGTATTTCTTGATTTCATGCATTGTTCACTTGTTTGAACAAATGTCTCCCCATTTCCTTCTTTCTTTTTGTAATCTGAAAAACTTTTTATTATTGCTTCAAATAGGATACTTCTCATGGCAAGATCAAGTAAGATCTCAGTATCTCCAAGAAAAGACTATCAATAGATGCTAACACTTAGATAATATAGATGTTAGCATTACCTAATATTAATTTTAAAGCAGCTGTCATAAAAATCCTTCAATGAGCAATCACTGACATCCTTTAAGTAACATTTTTTTTAAAGTTTAGCAAATAAATACAAGATACAAAGAAGAGCCACATAGAAATTTTAGAACTAACAATACAACAACAAATAAAATACTTAATGGATGGCCTCAACAACAGAATTGAAAACAAAGTAGAAAGTATCATTGAATTTTAAGATAGAACAGAAATTATCCCATATGAAGGACAAATAAATCACACACACATACACACACACACACACATTGACACATTGTATTAGGCTATTCTCACATTGCTATTAAAAAAACACCTGAGACACATAATTTATAAAGAAAAGAGGTTTCATTGGCTCAAAATTCCACAGGAGGTATAGGAAGCATGATGCTGGCTTCTAATTGGCCTCTGTGGAGGTCTTAGAAAGCTTACAATTATAGTATAAGACCAAGGGGAAACACACATATTACATGGCTGGAGTAAGAGCAACAGGAAGGCAAGAGAGGCGTTATACACTTTTAACAACCAGATCCTATGAACTCTTTCACAAGAACAGCACCAAGAGGATGGTGCTAAACCCAGCTTGTCCAACCTGAAGCCCATGGGCTGTGTACAGACCAGGACAGCTTTGAAAATGGCTCAGCACAATCTATAAACGTTCTTAAAATTATTAATTTTTTGTATGTGATTTTTTAGATTATCAGCTATCATAAATGTTAGTACATTTTATGTATGGCCCAAGACAATTTTTCTTTTTCCGATGTGGCCCAGGGAAGCCATGGGAGTGAATCCTTTATGAAAGATTTGGCATACCCTTGTGCTAAATCACTCCTGAACGATCCACACCCATAATCCAGTCACCTTCCACAGGTTTCATTTCCAACACTGAGGACTGCAATTGAACATAAGATTCAGGCAAAGACAGAGATCCAAACTGTATCACACATGTAAAAATAAACAAGTCTTCCTGGAAATGTGGGTCTACACCCAATGATCTAGCACTATTGTCACTAATGTCCTACAGGAATGAAGAAAGAGGGTGGGGCTGAAACATTAATGGAAGAAAATGCAATGGCTGAAACTTTCATACATTAGGCAAAATACATAAAACCCCAGCTTCAAGAAAGAGAATAAACCCTTTTTAATGTCCAAAGAAATACACGCAAAGACTCATCAGAGTCCATCTGAAAACCGAAAAAAAGAAAACAGCTTGAAGGTAGTCTGAGACAAACAAAACCTTACGTATAAGTATAAAACAGTTTGAACTAAAGAAGATTTCTCGTTGGAAACTATGAAGGTTGAACAAAGTGACACAACAATTTTCAAGAGTGAAAATACTTTTTTCAGTCCAGATTTCTACATCCAATGAAAATCACCTTGTTATGAAGTTAAAATAAAACTTTTCTCATATAAAGGAAAACTAGATAAACTGTTATTAGTAAATCTACTCTTAAACAATGTGAAAAAGAAGTTTTGTAGCAGAAGGCATTAAGGAAGGGAACTTGGAACTTCAGGAAGTAAGAAAGAACAAAGTAAGCAAAACCTATGGCTAGATGCTACAGACAGATGTTCCTTTTACTCTTGAGTTTTAAAACATTGTCTGAAGATAGAAGTGATAATTATTACACTCTGTGACATAGTTCTAAATGAATATAAAGGAAATAAATGAGACAATTATATCATACATAAAGGAGGCTAGAAGAGATGTAATAGCAAGATTTTTACACCCTACTTGAAGAGTTAAAATGACATTCCAGTAGACTGTGTTAAGATGTATATATAATATAACATTTAGAAAACACTAAACACATTATACAATTACATAAATTAAAAATAGTGTAGATAAATCCATATCACTGCCTAGGAATATTCATGTAACCAAGAGGAAAGCAGTAAAAGAATAGAGAAATTAACATAGAAAAATCAAACAGAAAACACATACTCAAATGCCAGATTTAAACCCTAATATATTAATGATTACATTAAGAGTTAATGGTGTAACTATGCTGAATTAAAAACACTAATTCAACTATTTACTATCTACAAAAACTCATTTCAAACATAATGATGTGGGTAGGTTGAAAAAGACATATTGTAAAAATTTAATCAAAATAAATCAAATTGCTATAGTAATATCAGATAAAATAAGCTCTAAAGCAAAGAGAATTATTATATGAAGAGACATACATTATATAATAAAGGGTTCAGTCTACCCAGAAGACATAGCAATCCTAAATATGCATGCACAAAAGAACAGAGGTATAACGTATGTGAAGTTAAAACTTAAAGAATTGAAATGATAAATAGACAAATCCACAATTATAATTGGAGACATCAACATTCCTCATTTAACATTTAGTAAAAGAGCTAGAGAGAAAATTCACATGTATCTGAAAAAACAAAGCAACGCCATTAACCAACAGGATCAGATAGAAATTTATAGAACACTCCACCCAACATTCTTTAAGTATACATTCAAGAGAAAACTTTTCAAATATCAAAGGTATCACTTCACAAATCTGGTCATATAAGATAAAAATAAACAAAAAAATAAGCAGAAGGATGAGCAGAAAAAAAAACTAATCCAGAAATATAATATAGAAAAATGTATTAATTAATGTCTATAAAATGGACAGACTTCTAAGCAGACTGACAAAGAAGGAAAACAGAAGTTTCCTATATTGGCAATGAAACATGGACTATTACTAAAGATTATGCATACAGTAAAATAATGAAGGAATACTATATAGAAATCTATTCAAATAAATTGGTAAATTTAGATGAAATAAACCAACTCCTTGAATAATACAAAACATCACTTATCCAATATAAAATAGGTCATTTAAATAAATTTATGATTATTAAAGAAATATAAATTAAAAATTCCCAAACCAGAAATCTTTCATCCCAAATCATTCCACTGAATGATTAAAACTTTAAGAAAGAACTGTCACCAATTCTATATAATACTTTCCAGAAAATAGAAAAGATGGGAGAAATTCCCAATTCATTTAATGTAGCTAGTATTACTTTGATACTAAAACAAAGCATAATTAAAAAATGAAAACTACAAATACACTTTGCTAATATCAGTACAAAGCTTCTTTTTTTTAAAATTTTTACTGCATTTTAGGTTTTGGGGTACATGTGCAGAACGTGCAAGATAGTTGCATAGGTACACACATGGCAGTGTGTTTTGCTGCCTTCCTCCTCTTCACCCACATTTGGCATTTCTCCCTAGGCTATCCCTCACCAGATCCCCCCCGCTGTCCTTCCCCTATTCCCTCCAATAGACCCCAGTGTGTAGTACCCACCCCGTGTCCGTGTGTTCACATTTTTCTCACCCGCCTATGAGTGAGAATATACGGTATTTCCTTTTCTGTTTCTGTGTCAGTTTGCTGAGAATGATGTTCTCCAGATTCATCCATGTCCTTACAAAGGACATAAACTCATCATTTTTGATTGCTGCATAATATTCCATGATGTATATGTGCCACATTTTCCCAGTCCAGTCTATCATCGATGGGATTTGGGTTGGTTCCAGGTCTTTGCTGTTGTAAACAGTGCTGCAAAGAACATTTGTGTGCATAGTGTCCTTATAGTAGAACGGTTTATAGTCCTTTGGATATACACCCAGTAATGGGATCGCTGGGTAAAATGGAATTTCTATTTCTAGGTCCTTGAGGAATTGCCACACTGTCCTCCACAATGGTTGAACTAATTTACACTCCCACCAACAGTGTAAGAGTGTTCCTATTTCTCCACATCCTCTCCAGCATCTGTTGTCTCCAGATTTTTTAATGATAGCCATTCTAACCGCCATGAGATGGTATCTCAATGTGGTTTTGATGACCAGTGATGATGAGCATTTTTTCATGTGTTTGTTGGCCTCATGTATGAGACCTGGCACCATAAAAACCCTAGAGGAAAATCTAGTCAAAACCATTCAGGACATAGGAGTAGGCAAAGACTACATGACCAAAACACCAAAAGCATTGGCAACAAAGGCCAGAATAGACAAATGGGACCTAATCAAACTCCACAGCTTTTGCACGGCAAAAGAAACAGTCACTAGAGTGAATCAGCAACCAACAGATTGGGAAAAAATCTTTGCAGTTTACCCAACTGACAAAGGGCTGATATCCAGAATTTACAAAGAACTCAAACAGATTTACAGGACAAAAACAAACAAGCCCATTCAAAAATGGGCAAAGGATATGAACAGTACAAAACTTCTTTAAAAATATTAGAATATAGAATTTAGCAATATATAAAAAGAATATATACCATGACCAAATAAAATTTGCAAAGTTAGTTTAATGCAGTCATGCATCTCTTAAAAATGGGTATGTGTTTTGAGAAATGCATTGTTAGGCAATTTTATCATGGTGCAAGCCTAGATGAGATGGTATAGCCTCCTACGTACTTACGCTAAATGGTATAGCATATTGCTCTTAGGCTACAAGCCTGTATAACATGTTACCATATTGAATAGTATAAGGAAATATTATTAACCCAATGATAATTACTTGTGGGATAGGAACATTTTAGCTTCATTATAATCTTACAGAACCATCATCTTCACATAGTCCATCCTTGACCAAAATGATTTGTAGGGAGCATTACTGTATTTGAAAATTAGTGTAATCTACCATATTAACAGGCAAAAGAAGAAAAAGTCAAAAGAAGAAAAATCATGTTTGTCAATGAATTCATAGCATTGAAAAAGCATCTCATAAAATGCATTAA
This sequence comes from Saguinus oedipus, assembly GCA_031835075.1. Classification (NCBI taxonomy): domain Eukaryota; kingdom Metazoa; phylum Chordata; class Mammalia; order Primates; family Cebidae; genus Saguinus; species Saguinus oedipus. The sequence goes on along the minus strand of CM063171.1, from coordinate 72,812,776 downwards.
AAAGATTGTGACAAAAAGTCCTAGAAAATAAGAATGTATACTTCCTCAACATTATGTTGCTGATTTTCACATAATTAAACTAAATTTGTGTGAAGAAATTTGTTGAATTATTTTTTCCCTTTGTAATCATTCCCATTTTCACATAATGATTGCTGAAAAGTCATAATGAATGATAAATTATATCATTAGAGTCAAATAATTTCAAAGTCAATATGATTAGAAACTCTGTCAATACTTATATCAAAAATAGTACTATAGCTGTTATAAAGTGGAATAGAAACTAAGATAAGTGGTCTAGAGCAATGAATGTATTAATGAACTTAAAGAAGTAAAATAAATTTTAGAAAATTTGGCTTTGATCTATTAAAAAATGATTGAAAGTATTACAACATTGTAACTTTTAATTAAACTTATTTTCCATGAATAGTTATATTTCTTGTAATTTGATTAAAATAGCTAGAATAAGAAAATGAAATGAAAGAATAAAGTAGTATTAAAATATTTGGTGTATATAAATAATTTTGCACTCTTTGGAAACTATCGGAAAAACAAGAAGCAATTATAATAAAATGTAGTTTTCAAATATTAAAATATAAGACATAGAAGAAGACAGTATTTTGCATATATTTTTTGGGAGGTGATATGATAGCAAGTTAAGATTGTGGAATAATGTAGGTCAGAATTAAGATGGCATAAAATGCCAACTATAAAATTTTCAACCTCATATTGGAGTGTCAAATCATTAAAATAAGATGTAAAGCAATGATATTCTAACTACAATATACAAGAAGACAAAATAATCATTAATTGCAGAAGATATTCTATATCTCACAAACAGATACAGGAACACCCAACTTATACAATAAAAAAAATTAACTAGAAATGTTTTAGAATTCAAATTTGTGTTAGTTTACTTAGGAGGTGTCAACAAAAAATAAACATTTTAAAAATATTAATAGATTTACTATGTATCTTTCATACAATTTAAAATAAAATGAAAACTTAAGAATCTTGGTTCATGGTAGAATTAACATATTATGCACATACATTTTTAAGACACTATAAATTTTTACATAAATAAAAATCTATGCTTTTACCAAGAAACAGACCAGAACTGAATGAACAGAAAATAGCAATATTCTTGAAGAAATCTTAATAAATTGAAGATACTAAGTATCTCTGAAACTATGTTTAGATTTAATGAAAATTTAAATGATATTATGTAACTTTTAAAATTTTAGAATCATGTCATAGTTCATCTAAATTTATAACTGTTGGAAATATCTAAGAGGTTATGTACAAAAAATAATACTGGTCTGCTTTTAATACAAATAAAAAATCAACTTATATCCATTTAAATAATATAGTACTAAACAATGAATAGGCAGACAATTCAGGCAAATGAGTCAATATCAGTAAGACTAGAATGCAGAACCCCCTACCCCCAATAGAGTGCCTTAACTGAGGTTAGAGAGGTCAGGAAGCAGTCATTAGGGTTTTTTAAATACTAAAGGGTTTTAGCAGAAAACATCATGTTGAAACATTTGTTTCTTAAGTTCACTTTGTCCCAGTTGACTTCTCTGTCCTCACTGAAAGATTCTCTTCCCTGGTATCCCTGATACCTCATTTTTCTAATTTTCTTCTTATCTGTTTCTTTGTCTAATCTCCAGCTTGTTTGCCCTTTCTAATCAATCTTTAAATATTAGTTCTATGTGCTCTTATATTTTTAACTTACACTCCTTTCAAAGCAATCTTGTTCATCCACACAGCTTCGTTGTCCTTGATATACTAATCAATGAAATAATAATAACAGCAAAGCATGCATCAGCTTAAATGTGACCTAATTGCCACAATTTATAATAATGTAATTATTGATTAATGGTTGATCCTCTGCCTTCTCATTAAATTATAATATCCTTGAAATCAGGCATGTGCTGATTTTAGCTCACCTATAAATATTTGGACCTATCACAGTGCCCAAGAAATGATTTAAAAAATTTTTTTTTTAAATAACACAAAAGAAGGAAGAACATAAGCATAAATGGTCAAACGCAAATTGGAATTTAGCACAGAGATACTGAATACTAACACACATACAGCGGATTGCAACTGGAACTATGACAGTGTTTGAAATTACCCTGCAAAATTTAGAGTTAGAAAAGGAATTGGCACACTACAACCCTTTGGCCTAATCTGGCTCCCACCTGGTTTTGTAAATAGAGTTTACTGAAACATAGCCACACCTATTTATTTACATGTCATCTATGACCCCTTTCACACTACAATGACACAGTCTTGTAGACATAACAGAGACCTAATCACTACCAAAGACTAAAATATTTACCATTTGACTGTTTAGCAAAAGAGTTTGCCAGCCCCTGAGTTATATCAAAAGGCTTCAGCATAAGCCTAGGAGAAACATTAATTAATCTGTTTGTGAATCAGAAGCAGGTATTATAGAGGAAGACAAAAGAAAACCAGCAATCTCATTACTTGGTATATACCCAAAGAATTATAAATTGTTCTATTATAAAGACACATGCACACATATGTTTATTGTGCCATTGTTTGCAATAGCAAAGACCTGGAACCAACCCAAATGCCCATCAATGATAGACTGGACAAAGAAAATGTGGCACATATACACCATGGAATACTATGCAGCCATAAAAAGAATGAGTTCATGTCCTTTTGTAGGGACATGGATGAAGCTGGAAACCATCATTCTCAGCAAACTGACACAAGAACATAAAACCAAACACCACATGTTATCATTCACAGGCGGGTGTTGAACAATGAAAATACATGGGCACAGGGTGGGCAATGTAACACACTGGGGTCTGTTGGGGAGTAGGGGGCTGGGGAGGGAAAGCAGGGGGTGGGGAGGTTGGAGAGGGATAACACTGGGAGAAATGCCTGAGGTAGGTGATGGGGGCATGGAGACAGCAAACCATCATGGCAAGTGTGTACCTATACAACAATCCTGCAAGATCTGCACATGTACACCAGAACTTAAAGTACAATTTTTTTAAAAAAAGAAGAAGATAAAGAATGGAGGAAAACCAATACAGTATTAAGAGATACCAATACAGACTTAAAGAAAACTTATGGAAACCAGAGGAAAATATTTTAGCAAATACAGTGATTATCAGCCTCATTTGCTGTATGAAAAGCTCTCACAGTAAAGTATAAGCAGCATTCACTGAATTTAGGTCATCCTAATGCTTGCTATCATGAAGACCTCGTTTGTAATGGTATGGTGAAGAAGGTAGTCATCAATTAGCTCTATGGTTTCACTAGAGTAGACATTAATTATAAAGCATATGCCTATAATCACATTTCAAATGGAGAAAGATTACATAAAAATGTTTGTGGTGGAGCTTAAAATGTTACATTTTGTGATAAAAATTATACGTGTATTATACATGTACTTGCATGTAGATGAGTACACTGTAACATTGAATCTTGAATGTTCAATTCATTAGCTAAAAAAGAAACTTCTTTGAGAACCATTTTACAGATTGACACCTTCTTTCTATTTGTCTCTTGGTCCTCTTAATTATGATGTAATAAATATGATAAGATTATATAACATTGAGTCATCAGTTTTTTTATAATTTTTTGAAAACATCATCAAACAATGAATTTTTAGATATTAAATTGTGAGATTCAATTATCTTACTCTTCTAAAAATATATGAGATCATTTTTTATCATCTGGCTCTCAGGAGATTAGAGAGCCATGCACAACTGTAAAGATTTTCAGTATTTATTTACACCTTTAATACTTAAGTGAATTTGAACAACTGTTATTTTTAAGTACTTATTCTTAATATTCAGAATAGTTGGCTGTCTAATAAACACATCACAAATTACTAAGGAATGTTTCTAAATGTCTTACATGTTTGTAGCATTTTTTCAAATATGCAAACAATTTTGCATAAAATTCTGATTTTTATGTTTCAAAAAGAAATAGGTATGGGGGAAGATCCAAGATGGCCAACTGGGACCAGCTCAGGATTGCAGCTCCCAGTGAAAGCACAGAGTGTGAGTGGACGCCGCATTTCCAGACAGATTTTTATTGCCCACAGACCAGGAGATTCCCAGGCAGAGGAGCCCCACGGGTCACCAGCGTGGCTGTTTTGGCTGGTGCAGCTGTTTTGCCAGCACCCAAGTGCAGCGGTTCTCCATATAAAATACACTGATCTGGGTGTCCTTTTAGCTGGTGATTTGAGCTCTGGGAAGGCAGAGTCACCCATTCATCAGATTAAAAAGGGGACTGAAACAGGGAGCAAGGCCAGGGGATTCCCAGGCAAAAAAGCACCACAAATCCCAGCACAACTGTTTAAGCCAGCACAGTGGGCCACTGCATGGGAAATCACACAGATTCTGGCACCTTTTCAACAGGTGACTGGAACACCTGGGAGAGAGTTGACTGTTCAACTAAAAAAAAAAAAAAGGCTCTGAGGCAGGGAGCCAGGTGATTAGGCTCAGCTGGTCCCACCCCCACCAAAAAAAACAGCAATTGGAAACACTATGAGTTGAGAGTTTCAGAGCAAGCACAGCTGAACCCAGGACAGTCCAGCTCTGTCGGGGAGGGGTGTCTGCCATTACTGAGGCAGTCCACCATTGCCGAGGCAACCCACCATTGCTGAGGCAACCTGCCATTACAGAGAGATTCTGCCATTACAGAGGTGGTCCACCATTGCTGAGGCAGTTCTAACTATACCCATATAAACAGGACTGTGGGGAAGTTCACATGGCAGCTGGGCAGAGCCTATAGCATCTCAGCAAAGCCTCTGCAGGCAGACAATGACTAGGCTGCCTCCTTGCTGGGCAGGGCAGCCCTGATAAAAAGGCAGCAGCACAATGGAAACTCATAAATAAAGCCCTAACTCCCTGGGACAGAACACCAGGGGAACAAAAAAGTGGGGGTTATGAGTTCTGCGGCAGCAGACTTAAATGTAACTGCCCAGCAGCTTTGAATGAACAACGGAGCTCACAGCTCAGCACTTGAGCTACTATAAAGGACAGATTGTCTCCTCAAGCAGCTCCCTGACCCCCATGTATCCAAAGAGTCACCTCATAAGGGAGAGATCAGACTGACATTTGGCAGGCATCCTTCTGGGACAAAAATAGCAAAAGAAAAAACTGGTAGCAACCCTTACTGTTCTGTAGCTGCTGCAAGTGATCCCCAGGCAAGCAGGGCCTGCAGTGGACCTCAGCAGTCCTACAGCAGAGGGGCCAGACTGTTAGAAAGAAAACTAAGAAACAGAAATAACTTCATCATCAAAAACTGGACATCCATTCAGAGACTCAATGTGAAACTCATCAACTACAAAGACGACAGGTGGATAAATCCACAAAGATGGGAAGAAACCAGCACAAAAAGGATGAAAACACGTGAAACCGGAACACTTCTTCTACTACAAGAGATCACAACTCCTCACTAGCAAGGGAACAAGGCTGGATGGAGAATGAGTATGATAAAGTGACAGAATCAGGCTTCAGAAGGTGGGTAATAAGAAATTTCTGCAAGCTAAAAGAATATGTTCTAACTCAATGCAAAGAAACTAAGAACCTTGAAAAAAGATTTGACAGAATGATAACGAGAATGGACAAATTAGAGAGCAATATAAGTGAATCAATGGAGCTGAAAAACACGAGAACTTCATGAAGCATGCACAAATTTCAACAGCCGAATTGACCAAGCAGAAGAAAGAATATCAGAAGTCGAAGATCAACTCAATGAAGTAAAATGAGAAGGTGAGATTAGAGAAAAAAGGGTAAAAAGGAATGAACAAAGTCTCCAAGAAAAATGGGATTATGTGAAAAAATCTAATCTACATTTGATAGGTGTAGCTGAATGTGACAAAGGGAATGAATCCAAGTTGGAAAATACTCTTCAGGATATTATCCAGGTAAATTTTCCCAACTGAGCAAGGCAGGCCAATATTCAAGTCCAGGAAATACAGAGAACACCACAAAGATATTCCTCAAGAAGACCAACCCCAAGGCACATAATCATCAGATTCACCAGGATTGAAATGAAAAAAAAAAAAATGCTAAGGGCAGCCAGAGAGAAAGGTCAGGTTACCCACAAAGGGAAGCCCATCAGACTCACAGCAGATTGCTCAGTAGAAACCCTACAACCCACAAGAGAGTGGGGGCCAATATTCAACATCCTTAAAGAAAAGAACTTTCAACCCAGGATTTTATATCCAGCCAAACTAAGCTTCATAAGTGAAGGAAAAATAAAATCCTTTGTGAACAAGCAAGTACTCAAAGATTTCATCACCACCAGGCCTGTTTTATAAGAGCTCCTAAAAGAGGCACTACACATAGAAAGAAACAAAAAGTACCAGCCACTCCAAAAACATACCAAATGGTAAAGAGCATCAACATGATAAAGAATCTGTATCAACTAACATGCAAAACAGCCAGTTAGCATCAAAATGGCAGTATCAAATTCACACATAACAATATTAACCCTAAATGTAAATGGGCTAAATGCACCATTCAAAAGACACAGACTGGCAAATTGGATAAAAAGCCAAAACCTATTGGTGTGCTGTATCCAGGAAACCCATCTCACATGCAAGGATACACAAAGGCTTAAAATAAAGGGGTGGAGGAAGATGTACCAAGCAAATGGAGAGCAAAAAAAAAAAAAAAGCCGAAGTTGCAATTTTCACCTCTGATAAAATAGACTTTAAAGCAAAAAAGATCAAAAGAGACAAAGAAGGATGTTACATAATGGTAAAAGGATCAATGCAACAAGAAGAACTAATGATCCTAAATATATACGCACCCAATACAGGAGCACCCAGATATATAAGGGAAGTTCTTAATGACTTAGAAAGAGACTTAGACTCCCACACGATAATAGTGGGAGACTTTAAAACCCCATTGTCAATATTAGACAGATCAACCAGACAGAAACTTAACAAGGATATCCAGGACTTGAATGCACACCTGGAACAAGCAAACCTGATAGACATTTACAGAACTCTCCAACCCAAATCCGCAGAATATACATTCTTCTCAGCACCACATCACACCTACTTTAAACTGACCACATAGTTGAAAGTAAATCACTCTTCAGCAAATGCAAGAGAATCGAAATCAAAAGAAATTGTCTCTCAGACCACAGTGCGATCAAGTTAGAAATCAGAATTCAGAAACTAACTCAGAACCACACAGCTTCATGGAAACTGAACAACTGGCTCTTGAATGTTGATTGGATAAACAATGAAATTAAGGCAGAAATAAAAATGTTCTTCGAAACCAACGAGAATGAAGACACAACATACCAGAATCTCTGGGGCACATTTAAAGCAGTCTCTAGAGGAAAATATATAGCAGTAAGTGCCCACATGAGAAGCAAGGAGAGATCTACAATTGACACCCTATCATCAAAATTGAAAGAGCTAGAGGAGCAAGATCAAAAAAACTCAAAACCTAGCAGAAGACAAGAAATAACTAAGATCAGAGCAGAACCGAAGGAGATAGAGACACAAAAACCCTTCAAAAAATCAATAAATCCAGAAGCTGGTTTCTCGAAAACATCAATAAAATAGAAGGACCACTAGCCAGATTAACAAACAGGAAAAGAGAGAATAACCAAATAGATGTGATAAAAAATGATAAAAGGTACATCATCATAGATTCCATAGAAATTAAAACCATCATCAAAGATTATTACAGACAATTCAATGCACATGAACTAGTAAACCTGGAAGAAATGGATAAATTCCTGGACACTTTCCTCTTCCCAAGCCTAATCCAGGAAGAATTCAAAACCCTGAATAGACCAATAACAAGAGCTCAAGTTGAGGCAGCAATTAACAGCCTACTACCCAAAAGAAGCCCAGGTCCAAATGGGTTCACAGCCGAATTCTACCAGACATACAAAAAGGAGCTGGTACCATTCTTTCTGAAACTATTCCACATAATCCAAAAGGAGGGAGTCCTTCCCAAATCATTTTATGACACCAACATCATCCTGATACCAAAACCCGGCAGAGACTCAGCAAGAAAAGAAAACTTCAGGCCAATATCCATGTTGAACATAGATGCAAAAATCTTCAATAAAATACTGGCAAGCAGATTACAACAGCACATCAAAAAACTTATCCATCATGATCAAGTAGGATCCATCCTGGGGATTCAAGGCTGGTTCAACATACACAAGTCTATAAACATAATTCACCACATAAATAGAACCAAAGACAAAAACCACAGGATTATCTCAATTGATGCAGAGAAGGCCTTTGACAAAATTCAACAGCACTTTATGCTAAAAACCCTCAATAAACTAGGTATTTACAGAACATTATCTCAAAATAATAAAAGCTATTTATGAAAAACCAACAGCCAACATCATACTGAGTGAGCAAAAACGGGAAGCATTCCCTTTGAAATCTGGCACTAGACAAAGATTCCCTCTCTCACCACACCTATTCAGTATAGTACTGGAAGTTCTAGCCAGAGCAATCAGGCAAGAAAAAGAAATAAAGTGTATTCAAATAGGAAAGGAGGAAGCCAAACTGTCTATTTGCAGATGACATAATAGTATATCTAGAAGACCCCATCATCTCAGCCCCAAAACTCCTGAAACTGACAAGCAACTTCAGCAAAATCTCAGGATATAAAATCAATGTGCAAAAATCACAAGCATTCCTATACACCAATAACAGACTTAAAGAGAGCCAAATCAAGAATGCACTGCCATTCACAATTGCTACAAAGAGAATAAAATATCTATGAATCAACCAACAAGGAACATAAAGGACCTCTTCAAGGAGAACTACAAACCACTGCTCAACGAAATAAGAGAGGACACAAACAGATGGAGAAACGTTCCATGTTCATGGTTAGGAAGAATCAATATCATGAAAATGGTCATACTGCCCAAAGTAATTTACAGATTCAACACTATCACCATCAAGCTACCAATGACCTTGACAGAACTGGAAAAAACCACCTTGAACTTCATATGGAACCAAAAGAGAGTCCGCATAGCCAAGTCAATTCTAAGCAAAAAGAACAAAGTGGGAGGCATCACACTACCGGACTTCAAACTATACTACAGGTTACAGTAATCAAAACAGCATGGTACTGGTACCAAAATAGAGATATAGACCAATGGAACAGAACTGAGGCCTCGGTGGCAACATAACATATTTACAACTATCCAATCTTTGACAAACCTGACAAAAACAAGCAATGGGGAAAGGACTCCCTGTTTAATAAATGGTGTTGTGAAAACTGGCTAGCCATGGGCAGAAAGCAGAAACTGGACCCCTTCCTGAGACCTTACCCTAATATTAACTCCAGAAGGATTAAATACTTAAACATAAGACCTAACACCATAAAAACCCTAAAAGAAAATTCAGGCTAAACCATTCAGGACATAGGCGTAGGCAAGGAATTCATGACTCATACACCAAAAGCATTGGCAACAAAAGCCAAAATAGACAAATGGAACCTAGTCAAACTCCACAACTTCTACATGACAAAAGAAACAGTCACTAGAGTGAATTGGCAACCAACAGAATGGGAAAAAAAATTTGCAGTTTACCCATCTGACAAAGGGCTGATATCCAGAATTTATAAAGAACTCAAACAGATTTACAAGAAAAAAACAAACATGCCCATTCAAAGTGGACAAAGGATATGAACAGACACTTTACAAAAGAAGACATACATGAGGCCAACAAACACATGAAAAAATGCTCATCATCACTGGTCATTAGAGAGATGCAAATCAAAACCACACTGAGATACCACCTCATGCCAGTTAGAATGGTGATCAGTAAAAAATCTGGAGACAACAGATGCTGTAGAGGATGTGGAGAAATAGAAACACTTTTACACTGCTGGTGGGAGTGTAAATTAGTTCAACCATTGTGGAAGACAGTGTGGCGATTCCTCAAGGACCTAGAAATAGAAATTCCATTTGACCCAGCAATCCCATTACTGGGTATATATTCAAAGGATTATAAATCATTCTACTATAAGGACATATGCACACGAATATTCATTGCAGCACTGTTTACAATAGCAAAGACCTGGAACCAACCCAAATGCCCATCGATGATAGAATGGACAGGAAAAATGTGGCACATATACACCATGGAATATTATGCAGCCATAAAAACGATGAGTTCATGTCCTTTGTAGGGACATGGATGAAACTGGAAACCATCATTCTCAGCCAACTGACACAAGAACAGAAAATCAAACACCACATGTTCTCACTCATGGGTGGGTGTTGAACAATGAGAACACATGGACACAGGGAGGGAAGCACTACACACTGGGGTCTGTTAGGGGGAAATAGTGGAGGGACAGTGGGTGGTAGGGAGTTGGGGAGAGACAGCATGGGGAGAAATGCCAGATATAGGTGAAGGGGTGGAAGGCAGCAAATCACACTGCCACGTGTGTACCTATGCAAAAATCTTGCATGTTCTTCTCATGTACCCCAAAACCTAAAATGCAATAAAAAAAATCACAAAGAAAAGAAATAGGAACAAAAAATTGTTACCTTGATTACATAATGTTGATTTCTCTCAGTTTTGTAAGTCATAACTCCATTAGATACTCCCCATAGAGGAAAACTGATTATCTTTCATTTATACTTAAAAAATAATAATAATGTTCTAGAAACAGGTATGGGTGAATCTAGAAAAAAATAATTTAATCATTTTGATTGATGAATTATCTTGTTCATCTCCTCTCTTTGCTATGATGGTCAACTAGGATGTGCCCTGTTGGGATAAATAATGAGCAGCAGGGCAATAACTTACTTTGATATCACCAGGTACTCAGAGGAATGAATCACAGGAGGACATCACTTTGTAGTAGGTACTGATGACCAGACCTCCCTGTAAAGTTCTTCTTTTAGAAGAAGTATACTAGAAAATCTCTAACTATGAAACATTTTTAGCAAGATGCACTTAATCTTTCTAGATTGCTTAGTGCATTTCAAAGAGGAATATATGCATTTGTGGAACATGGCTGGCTGGAAAATGGGTGGGGGAGTGTGACATAAACATTTTCCTATCTATATAATTAGCAGATTATAAAAGAGCCACAAACCAGAAATGGCTTTTCTTATGAACAGTATTTCTACATGTATTGCTTGAAACCTGTCCTTTAACCTGAAAGAAAAACACTGATTAATGAGGAGGAAGAAAAGAGAAGCTTGAAAGGTACATCTGATAGTTTGGCGCTTCTTCAGGAATGTATTATTTTGTTTGTTTCTAGTGATGTTAGAAGCAGCCTGTCTGGAGCAGCTGCTGTGAAGATGCTGCCTACAGCAGGGGAGGCATGGCTAGGACTGTGTGCTGCATGGAACTAGCAGGAGCCAGGAATAGGCAGGAGCTTTACCCCCTTCTGATTTGGCCCAGCTGTGTCCTTGGCATCCCTGTACTTTTTGGGGCCCAGGAAGCCCCCTGCAGGCTTGGAAATGCCTGCTCTTGCTACCTGGCCTCTCTCAGCCCCTGACACCTGCTCCAAATTTGGAGCAAAGTTGAAACCAAGCCTGGGGAGTGTTGTGACTCAACTGGGTGTGCATGCACTTGGGGCAGCAGTGACATGTTAGCCCACTGTGGCCTCAACCCCTCTGGACTTTGGTGCCAATGAACATGGGAAGGAGGCTGAGGGGGGCTGAGGGCAGCTGGGTATGGGTATGCAGAAGCCCCTCAGCAAAACCAGCCTGTGTGCTGTAGATTATATGTAGATTGTGCCAGGGGACAGACAAGCTTTTCAGTGGAAAAGGGTGGGTTCCTGATGAAGCCCCACCTTCAAGCCAGAGATAGCCTGAAGCATGAAGCATTCAGGCCCATGGGGCTGGGCTACCAGTTCCAGATGTACTTTGTGGCCCAGAATGAGAACTTATGCTTTTTTCAGGCCCTGCCATTGCTGTGCTTGGGCAAATAGGTGGGTACTTCCTCTCTCCTGAAGCCTGTAAAAATCCCAGACTCAGAAAGACTCACAGAGACATTGGGATGACCTGCCTATGGACAGGGACTACCTACTCCAGGTCTCCTGTCCACTGAAGGCTGCAGGTTCAAGGGGACAATCTACCTGCAGATAGGATCCGCCCACTCTGTATCTCCTCTCTGCTGAGGGCTGTACGGGTGCCTCTGGATAGAAGCTACCAACTTCAGGTATCCTCTCTGCTGAGAGCTACACATCTCAGGACAACCTGCCTGTGGAAAGGAGCTACCCACTTCAGGTTGCCTGAGAACTGTACTGTCACTCAATAAAACACCTCTTCACCTTTCTTACCCTCCAGCTGTCTGTATACCTCTTTCTTCCTGGACATAGGACAAGAACTTGAGACTTGCCAAATGGTAAGGCTGGAAGAGCTGTAACACAAACAGGGCTAAAGCATGCTCCTGTCTCCTGCTCCATGTTGTGGTTGGTGAGGAAAGAAGAGTTTTGGCCCTGAAGGAGAACATTCAGTACTTATCTTCAGTGCTTGACTTATTTCACTTAACGTAATTTCCTATGGGCTCATCCAAGTTATAGCAAAATGACAAGATTTCAATCTTTATTTACGGCTGAATAGTATTTCATTGTGTGTGTGTGTGTGTGTGTGTGTGTGTGTGTGTGTGGTATACATATATTATTATTGTTCTACCAATAATACATAAAAGTTTTTTCTTTCTTCACATTCCAATCAACTCTTATCATTTGTCTTTTTGATTGTGGCCATTCTAACTGCAGTGAGATGATATTTCATTGTGGTTGTGATTTGTATTTCCCTGATCAATGATAGTGAGCATTTCAAATACCTGTTGGCCATTTACCTGTCTTCTTTTGAAAAATATCTATTTTGATCAATTGTCCATTTTGAAGTATTTGAAATTTTTTATTTTTTGTTTCCGTTACTGAGTTCTTTGAGTTCTTGAATATTCAGGAACACAGTTCCTTCTCAGATAAATAGTTTGCAGTTTCTTCAATTTGGTTTTGTTATTGAATTCTTTGAGCTCTTGAATGTTCAGGAACATAGTTCCTTGTCAGATAAATAGTTTGTTGTTTCTTCACTCTTGTTTCATTTGCTGTGCAGAAGCATTTTAATTTGATTTGGTCTCATTGGTTCACTTTTGCCTTTATTGTCTATTCTTTTGAGGTCTTATCCCAAAAATCTTTGCCCAGCCCAATGCCCTAAAACAGTTCCCCTATGTTTTTTTTATAGTAGTTTCATAGTTTCAGATATTACATTTAAGTCTTTAATCTATTTTGAGTTTATTTCTGTATGTGGTGAGAGATAGGGATCTAGTTTCATTCTTCTGTTTATGGATATCCAGTATCCCAGCAACATTCATTGAAGACTCTATTTCTTTCCCAATGCATGTTCTTGGCCATTTTCTCAAAAGTTCATTGGCTATAACATATGGGTACATTTCTAGGTTTCCCATTCTGTTTCATTCATCTATGTATTTGTTTTTATATCAATGAAATCTTTTTTTTTTTTTTTTTTTTTTTTTTTTTGGTCACTACTGTTTTTCAGTATGTTTTAAGTTAGGTAGTGTGATACCTCCAGAATTGTTCTTTTGCTCAGGATTGTTTTGCCTATTTGGAGTTTCCTTTGTTTTCATTAAAATTTTAGGATTGTTTTATTTTCTATTTATTTGAAAACTGTCATTGATATTTTGATGGGGATTGCATTGAATGTGTAGATTGCTTTGGCTAGTATGGCATTTTGTCAACATTATTTTTTCTGATTTATGAATATGAGATGTCTTTCCATTTTTGTGTGTCTTCAACACATTTCACTAGTGCTTTTTAGTTTCATCTTGTTTTGATGTGAGGGCAATGCTGCCCTTATACATTCAGTTTAGGAGAATTCTCTCTCATTCCTTTTTTTAAATAGTTTGAGAAAAATTGGTGCTAGTTCTTTAAATGTTTGATAAATTTCAGCAGTAACCCAATCCAGTCGTAAACTCTTCTTTGTTGGAAGACTTATTATGCAATCATATTACCTGTTATTTATCTATTCAAGAGGTATTGTATTTCTTCCTGGTTCAATCTTAAGAGGGTGTATGTGTCCAAGAATTTATCCATTTCCTCTAGGCTTTTCAATTTGATGACATATACTTGTTGATAACAGTCTATAATGCTTTGTACTTCTGTGGTATCAGTTGTAGAATCTTTGTTTTTTGTTGTTGTTATTATGATTTTATTTATTTGGGTCTTCTCTCTGAGTTAGTCCAAGTTTGTCTTAGCTTTTTCTTAATCTATTAGTGGTTTGTCAATTTTGTTTATCCTTTCAAAAACACAACTTTTTGTTTTGTTGATATTTCGTATTGCTTATTCATTCTCAATTTCATTTCTTTTTTCTCTGATCCTTACTGTTTCTTCTCTTTTACTAATTTGGAGTTTGGTTTGTTCTGGCTTTTCTAGGTCCTTGAGGTTCCTCACTTGGCTAAACTCTATTTTTTGATGTATACATTTAATGCTATAAACTTTATCCTGGTACTGTTTTTGCTGTATTCAATAGGTTTTGGTACATTGTATTTTTAATTTTATTTGTCTCAAGCGATTTTATTATTTTTAAAATTTCTTTATTGATCTATTGGTCATTCTGGAGCATACTATTTATTTCCATGTGCTTGTACATTTTTCAAAGTTTTTCTCATTGATTTCTAGTTTTAGTTAATTGTGATCAGAAAATATAGTTGGTATAATTTCAGTATTTTTAAACTTGAGATTTGTTTTATGATCTAACATATGGTCTATCCTGGATGAACTATTCTGTAAATGTCTGTTGGGTCCATTTTGTCTACAGTAGAGTTTCAATCTAATGTTTCTTTGTTAATTTTCTATCTAGATAATGCTGTGATTAAGATGTTGAAGTTCTCAACTATTATTATATTGGAGTTGATATTTCCCTTTATATCTGATTATATTTGCTTCATATATCTGAATGCTCTCATGTTAGGTGCATACATACTTACAGTTGTTATATTCTCTTGTTAATTGCTCCTTTCATTACTGTATAATGACATTCTTAGTCCCTTTATACAATTTTTTTTTATCTAACAATTTTTTGGCTAGATGGACACATCTGTTGGGTGTGATTTTTATTCTGTCCAAAAAAACTTTCTTTTACACTTTTTGTAGTGCTCTCCTGGAGAAAAAAATCATTCATTTTTTAAACAATTTTATTTGTAATAGGATTCTGTATTGCCAGTTATTTCTTTCACACTTTAAAGATTTTGTGCTACTGTCTTCTTGCTTTCATTGTTTCTTCTTAGAAATATGATATTATCTTTACATTTGTTACAGTTTTCCTATATTTGTTTTAGTACTAGTTTTGGGTAATTCAATTGTGATGTTCCTTCATGGTTTCTTCAGTGTTCTTATTAAAGTACTTTTTAAATCTTCATCAATGTTTTTAAAATGGCCATTATTTTCCCAGTATGTCTTCAAATATTTTTGTCCCTCCCTTTCTATTATTATCAATCAAGCTGTGGTGTTCATACATCCTGATGTCAAATTTACTTTAAGGCTACAGTAATTCAAGTATTATGGAACTGGCAAAAAACATATCGACCAGGTTTGGCATGGTGGCTCATGCCTGTAATTCCAGCACTTTGGGAGCTGAGATGGGCAGATCACTTAAGGTCAGGATTTCATAACCAGCCTGACCTACATGGTGAAATCCCATCTCTACTAAAAATACAAAACTTTGCCGGGCATGAGGGCGTGCACCTGTATTCCAAGCTACTTGGTAGAAGCAGGAGAATCTCTTGAACCCAGGAGGTGGAGGTTGCTGCGAGCCAAGATCGTGCCATTGCAGCCTGGATGACAGAGCTCCATCTCATTCAAAAAAAAAAAAAGGAACAAAATAGAAAGCCCAGAAATAACCATCATTTATATGGAAACCTGATTTTCAGCAACAGTGTCAAAATTCTTCAATAAAGAGAAAACAGTCTTCTTAAGAAATAGTGTTGGGGAAATTGAGTATCCATACAAAAAGGATGAAGCGAAACCTCCACTTTACATTTATATACAAAAAATTAACTCAAAATAGATTCAAGACCTAAATGTAAAAGGAAAAACATAAAACTCTTTAAGAAAAAAATCATAAGAGAAAACTACACATTAGATTTGGTAATGATTTTTTTGGACATAGCACCAAAAGCACAAGCAACAAATGAAGATATGTAAATTGACCCATGGAAAGTAAAATTTCTCCAAAGAAAAAGGCTGCAATCAACAAGATAAAAGTGCAACACGCAGAGTAAAATAAAATACTTGTAAATTACATATCTTGAAAAATGTTAATATATCAAATATATAAAGAATTTCTACAACTCAGCAGCAACAAAATAAGTAACCAAATTTTAAAATGGACATGGGGCTCGAATACACATTTCTCCAAGAAAGATATACAAATGGCCAATAAACATATAAAAAGCTGCTCAACGGCACTAATCATTAAGGTGATGCAAATAAAACCAACAATGAAATTCCACCTCATCCACTAGTATGGCTTTTTTTTAATTCCAGAAAATAACAAATGCTGTTGAAGATGCTGAGAAACTGGAACACTTGTACAATGTTGGTAGAAAAGTAAAGTGGTGCAGCCATGATGTGAAATAGCATGGCATGCCCTCAAAATATTAAAAATTGGATACCGTATGATCTAGTCATTTCACTTCTGGATATATACCCCAAATAATGTAAGGCGGGGACTCGAATAGATGTTTGTACATTCATATTTATAGCATAATTATTTGTAACATCTAAATTGTTAAGGCAACCCAAGTGTCCATTGACAGATAAATGGATAACGTGGAACATACATACAATAGAATATTATTCAACCTTAATGAAAGAAAGAATTCAGACATATGCTGCAACCTAAATGAATCTTAAACACACCAATTTAAGTGAAATAAGCTACTCACAGAAGACTTATATTGTATACTTCAACTTATAAAGGCTCTAGTGTAGTCAAATTCAGAGAGACAGAAAATAGAATGGTGAATGCTAAACGCTGGGGGAGGGAGAATTGGAAAGTATTGTTTAATAGGCACGTACTTTCAGTTTTCCAAAGAAAGCAGTCCTAGAGATGGATTGTGATCATGATTATACAACAATGTGAATGTACTTAATGCTACTGCAATGAACCCTTAATAATGGTTAAGATACTAAATTTCATGTGTATTTTACCACAATTAATAAAAACAGACTGTGGGATGGATTTGGTTGCAAGCTTAATTTTCTGGACTCTTGATATAAAGTAATAGTTGAACTAGTACATATTTACATGTCTTTAAGGTAGTGGTGTGTTTTTTAATCCTCACTGCTTGAATGTGTCCCCAAAATATTTCCATAATAGATTTTTTTTTTTTTTTTTGAGACGGAGTTTCGCTCGTTATCCAGGCTGGAGTGCAATGGCGCGATCTCGGCTCACCACAACCTCCGCCTCCTCGGTTCAGGCAATTCTCCTGCCTCCGCCTCCTAAGTAGCTGGGATTACAGGCGTGCACCACCATGCCCAGCTAATTTTTGTATTTTTAGTAGAGACGGGGTTTCACCATGTTGACCAGGATGGTCTCGATCTCTTGACCTCGTGATCCACCCGCCTCAGCCTTCCAAAGTTCCATAATAGATTAAGTAAAAAATGCTAAAGACAATTTTATTAAATCTGAAACAAGTAGACTATGCTGAAGACATAGAAATGATTAATTGTGCCTATTATGTCTGGTAAATGAATCCAGATTAACCCCTTTTAAATTTCTATCACTGACTCTCTTCTCATGCAAATCTTGATTCTCCCTTAGTATGATACCCTTCTATTGGTTCTAATAATAACATCCCCACTTACCATGACATCATGTGTAACACCTCATGTTTCTCCATTTGTTCGACTGCCTCCCTGTTCAGGCAGCCTCATCTTTACAGCAGGCACAGACAAATGTTTAGTTCTTTGTTAATTCTCTAAGGAAGTTATCAATATTTCAAATAAAAAATACTGGGGAGGGATAGCCTGGGGATAAATGCCAAGTGTGGGTGAAGGGGAGGAGGGCAGCAAAGCACACTGCCATGTGTGTACCTATGCAGTTATCTTGCACGTTCTGCACATGTACCCCAAAACCTATAATGCAATAAAAAGTTAAAAAATTTAAAAAAATACAAGAAAACTGGAGAGAAGAAATACTTACTTTGGAGGGTAAATGAAAATTAACCATCTTGTTAATCCTTCTTGAACAAGCCAACAAAAAGAAACTTATTTGTGGGGTGCTTTTCATTCCATTAAATTTTAGTAAGTGAATGCCCCTACACTGTTTCTATAGTAGGGTTATAATCTTCACTGACCTATACCCAATTCTTTAAGCTTTTCACAAAGTGTCATTTACATAAAACAGAACAACTAAAACCCATAGTTCTCTGTAGGTCATAAGGAGTGCTAAAGAAAATACATAAATGGCACATGCAGAAGAAAAAAGGCAATACTTAATTAGAAAATCATCACCCTGTAGATAATCCCTTTAAACAAAATACAGTCATTAATAAAACAGTATTTACAATTTTTTCCCGTCTTAAGGGCTATAAACTTCTAGGTCTTTCAGAATCTGTTGATCATTTCTTGCAATTAAAATTGTTTTCCTGGAGTAATGCTACTATATTTCTTCATTGTGGGCCAATGACTTTAAGCCTAAAATGATGCTGATGTGTTAGTCATTTTCTCCTATTTTTAAACAGGAAAATAGTAGTTTAAAAATTCTGATTATCTTAGTGAAGAGAAATAAAGCAAAACAAATAATACTCCTCCAAAATAATCCACATACCCATTTCTTTTCCAGCCTAATTTCTTTACCACATCTTTAGAGTTTCCTTTTAGTAAGAGAAATTGTGCATTACGTTGTCTTACTGGGCCTTACCTTTTGTATTACATCTGCTTACATTGGTTGTATAAACACATTTATACAAATTTGGGGGGAAATCAACCATATGCAAATAAATAATATAATATATATTAAGTTGGTAAGAAGGAAAACCAAAATATTAACTTGATTCAAATGTGTATAAAATCAGAAAAGCAGCATGATATACTGGAAAACAAAAGCACATTATTTATTCATGCCAAAAGTAGCACTACCTCTTATTTTCTTTCTCATCCTCCAACACAATTACTGAATGCACTGTGAGTAAATACATTGAAATTTCCTGTGACTATGATGAAAATATTTTATCTACATGTGTCAAAATACAAAGGAAAAACTTTTCTATAATTGAAAAATCTGATTGAGAAATCTTGCAAAACTGGTCGTGATTTGTTCTCAATTGAAAATGTATATTTCTTAATTGGATTTATGTTCTGAACTTTATTTTTATTATTGTTCTCTGTACATTTTGGAAATATGTGTGTGCTAAAATGCGGTTTCTCTGACATTTAGAATTTTTATTTGTTTGTGTGTTTCTACTATAAAAGCCATATGCTAGGATGATTTCATTTTACTGGTAACATGTGGCCCATAAAGAAACTTGCTGTGACCTTTTTACCACTATATTTTCTTAGATAGGCAAAAAAAACCCATTGCATACCTCAAAAGCAGTCTCTTTCTTAGTTGAATTGTAGAAAAGGTCAAAGAGTAGATATGGAGTAAAACAGTTTTTATTAACATTGGCAAACCCAATTTCTAAATTAACAGATGCATTCCATCACTGGTGCTAAAAGAAAGAAACCCCACATTGCAGACTCTCAATATAATTTCAGACATTACAATATGAAATATTTTATGAGATATGATTTAATTCATAGAAAAACAACAAAACCTACAACACTGTGCAAGGTGTAAAAATCAGCAGGTATACAGAGTTACATTTATATTTTTAAAAGCTGCTGACATTTGTTACTACATTCTATATTCAAGAGATCCAGAAATGAGTCCCTTCCTTAAAAACCAGTGTATGATGCCTGTGTTTAGTTTCCTGTGGCTGCTGAAACAAATTTCCACTAACTATGTGGGATACAAAAATAGATATTTCTTTTCTCACAGTTTTGGAGGCCAAGCGTTAGTATCAGTAGGGCTACACTGTCTGTGAAGACTGAAGAGAATCATCTTTTTTTCTTCTAGTTTCTGGTGGGTCCAGATGTTCTTTGGCTTCCGGCTGCACAATTCCAATCTCTGCATCTGTCTCCACAAGCTCTTATCCTCTCTGTTGGTGTCTTCCTCTTTTCTGTCTGTTATAAAGACCCTTGTCATTAGACTTGCATTCAAAAAATTGAACTGTATCTTCATTGTTGTAAAACACAACCACTGCATATATTGTCTCCCTTATAGTCCTTATTTTGCCTTAGTTTTACAAGAAATAAAATAATTAATGTTCAACATTTGTCCTTTTCTCAGTGTCTCTCTAGTCATATTTATTTTCAACCTCTTTCTTTGGTAGATTACTGAAGGACAGCTAGTGGAACAGTATTAACTGAGTCTTGAATGTTAGTAACAATTTTTAAGGACTTTATATATAAAATAGTTGGTGTTTCTGAATTTAAATTTATTTGTTTCACACTTTATTTTCTTAACTACTTAAAATATGTCACTCGATTTTCATCTGGCATAAAGCACTGCTGTAAAATTTTAATAATAATCTAATATTAGGCTGAGCATAGTGGCTCATGCCTGTAACCCCAGCACTTTGTGAGCCCAAGGAGGGTAGACTGCCTGAAGTCAGGAGTTCAAGACCAGCCTGACCAATCTAGTGAAACGCCAACTCTACTAAGAATACAAAAATTAGCCAGATGTGGTGGCATGCAGCTGTAGTCCCAACTACTCGGGAGGCTGAGGCAGGAGAATTGGTTGAACATGTGCAGTGGAGGTTGCAGTGAGCAGAGATTGCACCACTGCACTCCAGCCTGGGCAACAGAACAATACTCTCTCTCAAAACAACAACAACAACAAGAAGACTAATATTATTATATGTAGAATTCTGTTTTTACTTTGAAACCAATAAAAATATTTCATGTCTTGGCATTGGTCTTTCTAATTCAATATTTATAGGTACATTGTCTACTCTTTAAAAATGTAGATACTATTTAATTTTATTTCCAGAATTTTTTGAGTTACAGTTTTTTATTATTATTCAGTTCCTTTACATTAGTTTTTGGCTCTTTGCCGGTCTTCAATATTCATCACTATTTTTATCTCTTTTCAATTTGTTTTTACCTGTTGTGTGCCTTTCCCTTTTAATATGGGGAGGTTGGAGAGACTGAAAAATTGGACTTCTGCCACTGCCATCTTTCCAGAAACTCATTTATGACTTTCATTTTTCATTTCATATGATGTTTTCACAACTCAGCCTCATGGATAAACGTAGCTATGCTCTATTATTTTCTCTCTTATAGAGTATACATCTATATGGATATGCAAATAATGTATTTGTTCATTTGTTGGGTTACTTATTATTTAATTGGTTTTTTCTATTGTAACGATGCTTCTATATTTTGTGCACTGGCACTCATACAGGTGGGAAAGCTTCTCTAAGGAATTGCCCCTCAAAATGTGGTCCAAGTTTTGCAGGGAAACTGAAAATATCAGACAGGGAAGGATGCTAAAAGTGATGGTAGGCTGAGCATTTTGCAGGCTGAGTATTTTTCCTAGGTGAAACTAAATATTACCTAAAGGGGGCTATTTTTACTGTTAGGTCATATTAATTTTAAATTGGGTAAGACTAAAATTATTTTTTCTTGATAGAAGTCAGTGGGGGCTTGGGAAGAAGAGTCTATATATGATAGAGAGCACTGTAGTCCTGTAGCTTATATGCAAAACTCAATTGTATCATGAATAAACTTTCTGACCTTTCAATGTAAAGTTCTCCTAGCTTTGTCATAATCAGAGTTAAAATCCCTACAACCTGTTTTGTACATATGGCTCATAATTTAAGTATTATTTCTTCCTTCCTCATTTGCATAAAAGTTTTATTATATAAGTAATAGGCAATCAGAGGTCTGGACATGTCTGGAGATAATAGGAACAGAGGGAGAAATACATCTACTCTATGGAAACTATGATTTTTATCTGCTGCAGGTTGGAAAAAAACAAAACCTGGAAAGAGTCTCACTAAGATGAAACAGGAAAAAACATTTAGTCCACGAACTAGAAGAGTTTCCATTCAGTGAGTTTCAAATGGTTTACAGAGGATGTTGTAATAGACAGGGACTAATCCAGGACAATAATCTGATATAATATGTGATGATAGATGGGAGCAAAACTCTTACGTTTTTCGTTTGTAATTATTTCTTCTCTTTCCTGTAAGAAGATTAACTACCTTTCCTTTTTGCCATGTGACTTGCCATGTCTCCTGTGAGAAGAGAGCACAAACCTGCCTCACTGAGTTTCAGCTTGGCCATGTGATATCTTGACCAGTGGTTTGTGAACAGACGTGATGTACAACATGTCTGAGTGGAAGAGGTAATATGCAGCACAGCTTTAAGATGTTCCAGTGATGAGAGTATGATGTATACATAGGTCTCTCTTTTCAGGGTGCAAGAAAGAAAAAACAAACACCTGCAGGAGATATGCAACCATTAGCAGAGTCACAGCTTGCCTTCAGCTAGGAAATTAATGTTTGTTAAGGCAAATGAGATTTGAAGATCATTTGTTAGTGTGGCAAAACTGACCAACACAGAAGATAGTGAAGAGACACTGTGACATATATACATGGTATTTCCCAAGTTTATATTGTTAAACACAACCCCATAAAGCTAATTGTTTAAAATTGGTTGCCTTAAGGTAAACATCAGTCCTATAAACTGCAGAAAGAAGAACCTGGCAAAGAAAGGCAGGAGATCTTACTTGTTGGCAGTAGAAGAAAATTGCATTTGCTAACAAAAGGGCTTAAATATATTCCTTGGTATTTTTAATGTCATGCTGCAAACCTTGGATTTATCTTAGGTAAAATATAACATTTCATCTAATTAGTTTGCAAAACATGAAATATTTCATGACAAATAATCTATTTACGATTTTTCCGAATAAAATTTACCATTTGCCACTCTATGCTTACAGGAGACACAAAATGTCTTATTTGCTTCACCTGACATTAGCAACTACTATTGTCTCAGAAAAAAAAAAAATGCTTAAGAAATTTTTCGGCTGCACATGATGGCTCACACCTGTAATTCCAGCACTTTGGGAGGCTGAGGCAGGTGGATCAAAAGGTCAGGAGTTCAAGACCCTCCTGGCAAATATGGTGAAACCCCATCCCTACTAAAAATACAAAAATGAGCCAGATGTGGTGGCAGAGGCTTGTAGTCCCAGCTCCTCAGGAGGCTGAAGTAGAAAAATCACTTGATTCCAGGAGGTGGAGGTTGCAGTGAACGGAGATGGCACCACTGAACTCCAGACTGGATGACAGAGCCAGGCTCTGTCTCAAAAAATTTTTAAAAAAATTATTGACAGGTTACAATTTATATAGCTTGGCTCAATAAGAATTATCTTCTGCAATTACATTCATCATTTCAGAATGTAATAGTTTATAAACAATAATTGCTCACAATTTTAGAAATATTTATTTCTATGGAAGCCCTAAAATCTATTCCAAGAGAGAATGTTGACCTATATTCTTTACTTGCAGAAATAAATATATACAAATAATTAGAAAGTTTCCATTAAGCTTATAACCAATGGCAAAATCTGTACTAGATTCCTTGTTTTCAAACTACAAAGTGTAATAGACAATGTTATTTCACTAACAGAGAATGCTTTAGAGCACAGTCTTTTTTTTTCTGCCTCTCACTGGCTTGTAACTCCAATTCATGCAAAAAGTTATAAACACTGATTTCTGTCATTATAAATAATTATTATGGAAACATTGAGAAAATCAGCGTTGTCTAAATTATTTTAAAAATAGTAAATATCAATTACAAAGATATTTTAAAGTCAATTGAATGAAGAGAGAATACAATTTTAAAATAATTTCAGTATTATTCAACTTTTATGTATTTCTGTTGTGTTTTATAACTTAAAAATTCAACCTAAAATGTAATTCATTCACACACATTCATCAAGATGCAAAATGATGTCTATTCCTACTCAAAATTATGTCTAGTCCTTGTGAATCTAAAACTTACACAGTGAAGTTGCATGCACATTTGAGAACACCTTCAGGCAATGTTATTTGACCCATTCTATGTGAATGTTCAACATACCACAGATTGGTATCTTGTAAGCCCATTAAATTTTCAATTTCAAAAACTCATTGACTTAAAAGTTTACTGACATTTTGGATCAGGTATTTCCTCATTAATGTAATTTTCTGAAGGAGTCTGAATATAAAGTTTCATTAAGTTGCAATTAATCTTTCTGTGGAAAGGAAACAACATTGGCTTCTCTCATGGTCTTTTTCATTATACCAAGGCACCTCTATAATCTTACATGTATTCTATTCATATTTTGGGAGAACCGATTCCTTTTTGTATTTTGTAAAATCTGAACATATATCTTTAGACCCAGGAAATAGAAGATAGTATTAGTATTTTAAATTACATTTAACGACTTGATATCTCTATAATGTATTAATATATCTGTGCCTTACATTAGCCAAAGTATTTGTTTTCACAGTAAACATAGTGATAATGAAAGTAAAATAAAACCTAGGAAGTGAAAATATTTTAACTGAAGGAAATGTATACAGAAATAGGTTAGTAATAATTATTTGTAAATCACTTGGCTGAAGTATTTTCATGTGTGAATTTTAGAAAATTATAAGTTGCATTACAGTATAGTCATATTACAATCATATTTCATTTAAGAATTTCAACTATGTGGGCCTAGCAAAAAATGTAAATCATGGAGAGAGAGAAAGAGAGAGCAAGCAAGAAAGAAAAAATGCAATGAGCTTATGCCCGAAACCAAGTGCAATATAAAATATCAACTGTTCATTTCTGTGCATACCAGTTATCTTCAGCTTTTGTGTCACACAGCGAAAGATTTTTTTCCAAAGAA
This sequence comes from Saguinus oedipus, assembly GCA_031835075.1. Lineage (NCBI taxonomy): Eukaryota > Metazoa > Chordata > Mammalia > Primates > Cebidae > Saguinus > Saguinus oedipus. The sequence continues at coordinate 72,787,801 of CM063171.1, read as the reverse complement.
GGCATTTTTTTAAAAAAAATTAGTTGTTATTAAGTTTAATATTAGAAAAAAATGGTAATGCAGACAAAATTTTACTTCAGTGTCTTTGTTGACCATGACGTGCCTGTAATTTATTAAGTATAGATTGTTTATAATATACAGTGCATGTACAAAATAATGCCACATAGTTTTGGCATTTTGTTTTTCAGGATATTCAATAATTATTAGCACATGCAACCATACAAGCACAAATAAGGGATGGATAATTTATTTATATGTATATAAAATATTTAGAATATATTATGCATATATTAATAAATATTTCACCAAATAAAATATATCCAGCATATAAAATTTAAAGTGATAAAATTTTATCAGTCCTCTTCAGTTCTCAAGAATTTTATGACCTGTGTTCAAATCAGACTAGAAGTAGCAGGTTTGGAATGGTAAAATAGGAGAAAATTACTTTGTGACACATAGTGATTTAGTTTTCTACCATTAGTAAAAGTATGAATAGATACTTAACTAAACAAATTTCTGCACAGCTTCTGCTGTGCAGGGACTTCTTTAAAATGTTGACATAAATTTGAGTTAAACATATTCACACAGCCTTTAAAGTAAAAGATTGTATTAGAACACAAATAGAGTAAGAGATACAGAAAGCAGAAGTTGATTGAAGATTCAGCTGTAGGGCCTTCCAAGTTTAGAAGTCCATATGATCTGGCTCTGTGTCCCCTTAGAGGGTGATATGGTCTGGCTCTGTGTCCTCATCCAAATCTCATCTTGAGTTGTAAACTGAACTGTAATCCCCATGAGTTGGGGGAGGAACCTCATGAGAGATGATTAGATCATGGGGGTAGTTCTCCCATACTGTTAGCTATTCTCATGCTATTGAATGGATTCTCATGAGATCTGATTGTTCTATAATGGGTTTTTCTCCCATTTTGCTCTGCAGTTCTCTTTCCTACCAACATGTGAAAAAGGACTTCTTTGCTTCCCCTTCTTCCATGACTGTAAGCTTCCTGAGGCCTCTCTAGCCACACAGAACTGTGAATCAATTAAACCTCTTTCCTTTATAAATTACCCAGTCTTGGGTATCTCGTCATAACAACATGAAAATGAACTAATGCAGAAAAGAAAAAGATGAGCAATAAAAACTAAGAAAGGGAAGTCTGAGAAATAGGAGAAAAAGTAAGTGCAGATAGTGCCTTGAAAGCCAAGTGAATAAAATGTTTCAAGAAACAGAGTTCAACCATGTCAAATTCCTCTGAAAAGTTGACGAAGACAAATAATGAGAATTGGTTGTGTTTATTGTGTAGTTATATATGTTTATATATGTAGGCATTTATATAAGGCACAAATATGTGTGTGTGTGTGTGTGTGTGTGTGTGTGTACACATAGTTTAATGAAAACATCAAGCAATTTCTACTAGCTAAGTAGTGTTCTAAATGCTTTCCCATATATTAATAATTTACTTTTCTACCAATCATGTGAAGTAGATTTTCTTATTATTTCCATTGATAACTCAATACATATGCGGGGGGAAGCAAATTGCACAGGGTCATACATATGGTAAGTGACACAACAAAGTCAAATTCAGACAGCCTGTATACACTTTCCCAATAACTGTTTCATTTCAGTTGTCTTCTCTTTTATCAACTTTTATATATGTGTATTTCTGATCCTGTAACTCAGACAGCCAACCATGGATCTGACTTAAACACTGTGTGCTCATAAAGCTTGAATTCCCTAGGATACTATTTTTAAGGCCAAAAACAAAAATGATTACAGACTATGATGTGCTTTATTTCTCCAAGAGTGGTTTTGGATTCTAATTAGCAACATTAATATTTACAATCAGAAAATATTCTAAGGATTTGATTCTGAAATTCTGTAAAATAATCATTAACGCATTTTCATCAATGGCTGTGACAGAGTACTGGACATACATAGTGAGAGTTATAAAATACTGTTTTCTTTTAAGATTTTTTAAAGTAAGCAGTAATTAGATAGTGGAAGACTAGTTTTGATTTTATCTTTAGGTTAATGTGGAGCTTATTTAATGGATTTACATAGGGGAATATAGTGTGATTAAGTTTCTACTTTTAAACATGTAGAGAATTAAAACTGAAGACAGATTTAATGAGATAAAGCCTATAATCAGGAAGTACATGGAGGAAACCTCCCTAACAAGTCAGGCAAGGAATATGATGGAAGTAGTAACTAATGATGGAAATAAACAAACAGCAAAATTTAGTTAAATTCTATTTAACTAAAGAAATTGCGAAAATAATAATAATAATTAAACCTCTTATTGAATGAAAACTTAAGAACAGTAACAAAATATGTGTTCAGATATGAATGAACATCTTTGAAACTTCTACATCAGAGAGCTTCTATATTAGTATCACAGCCAGAAATAAGGCTAGGTGGGCTGGACAGAGAAAGAAAAATTCACAAGCACATATACACCATGGAATATTATGCAGCAATCAAAAATGATGAGTTTTTGTCCTTTGTAAGGACATGGATGAATCTGGAGAATATCATTCTCAGCAAACTGACACAAGAACAGAAAAGGAAATACCACATATTCTCATTCATAGGCGGGTGAGGAAAATTAGAGCACATGGACACAGGGAGGGGGTCTACTACACACTGGGGTCTATTGGGGGGAATGGGGGAGGGACAGTGGGGGGGCGCTGGGAAGGGATAGCCTGGGGAGAAATGCCAAGTGTGGGTGAAGGGGAGGAAGGCAGCAAAACACACTGCCATGTGTGTACCTATGCAACTATCTTGCACGATCTGCACATGTACCCCAAAACCTATAATGCAATAAAAATTTAAAATAAAATAAAAATTCACACTCTATAATAAAGGCCTACCTCTTATTTATATTATTTCAACAGGAAGGTCAAAGAGAAAATTAGAAGTAGCTGGTAAGCAACTGCCAAATAAAAAAACAAAATCTAGTTTATTGATATCCTGCTGAACTTGTTACTGTGAGTACATAGTGAGAAAGCTGTGGTAGAATGCTTGTTTTCTAGCAACATGAGATCCAGAGAAATAAGTATGTTGGCAATTACGAATATAAAGTATTTATTTTCATTCTATTAAATTAAGATTCTGCTTTGGGTTTTAAAAATCTGTATTTCAGAAGTTGGCACACTGGACAAGAATTTAAAATTCTGAAGAATATAGGAAAGCTAGTGCTAAAGACACATTTTCATGCTAATAGTTTATGTCACTAATTATCACTGAAAAATATATGACAAATATAAAATTATTTAAATTTAATATACCTGAAATATTATTTATTATAGAATAAGTGAGGCAATACAGAATTTTGTTCATTTAACTCCCACTTCAACTCACCTTATTCTTTTTATGCCTTCTTCAACATTTTTGACAGACAGGTGCTTGTTATATGAAAAACAGAAAAAGTAGAAAATTCTTTTGACCCAAAAACATCAGGTTATAGTATAAAAAAAGTTTCTGACCCCATGCAGACACGTATAGGCCACCGCAGTGCAAAGGAAATGTTCTAAGATTAAGGGAAAGAAAGAAAAAAAATCAATGTTCAAGAGTTTCAGACTGATAGCCTGATTAGCAATTCAGGTAAAGTAAAGAACTTTTAAAAATTTAACTGTATTCTCTGAATACTTATGATTATCCAATAATATTTTTATATTAATGAATCACTTCTTCTTTTCCAGATTCTGCAGGGCATAATTATGCAATCAAGCTAATTTCAATCTATTCTACATTTAAATCACATTTTCTGTTCTTGTTACTACACAAATGTCTTGTTAATAATTCTGGCTTTGTCTGAGCTTGGCTCTGGGTTGTTAGGTAAAGAATTATGAACCCACAATTGAGCCTCAGGAAAATGAAGCCATGATTTTAATAACCTATATTTCAAATTAGGTATATATAAGTATAATGATATTAATGAGAATCCTCTTCTTGAGAAAGCAGATTAAAATGAGTTGTTTTATAAACCACACTAAATGTTGGTATCTTCAAAAACTTTCTCTGATATTACTTATAAGTATAATTATTTTACAGTTAATTTTGTACCAGGTACTTTACAGACTTTAGAAATACAAAAATAGGCCAGGCATGAAAGCTCATGCCTGTAATTCCAGCACTTTGAGAAGTTGAGGCAGAAGGATCACTTGACCCCAGGAGTTGGAGACCAATCTGTGCACCATGGCAAAATGACATCTAATAAAAAAATTTAAAAATTAGCAGGGCATGGTAGCACACACCTGCAGTCCCACTTACTTGAGCAGCTGAGGTGGGAGTGTTGATTGAACCCCAAAGATCAAGGCTGTAGTTAGCCTTTACCATGCCACTGCACTCCAGCCTGAGTAACAGAGCAAGATCCTGTCTCAAAAATTAAAACAACAATAAAAATGCAGAAATACAAAAATAAATAGACACAAATTTAAAAAAAAAAACGCAGAAATATGAAAATAAATAGATAACTGAGTTCTTCCCCTTTGGAATTCTCAGTTCATGAAGAACACAGATAGGTAAAATGTTAATAATTTCACAACAATTATACTTTAAATATGAGATTTCAGAGAGGGGTTGATTGTTTCAGACAAAAAGTTTACATGGCTCCCCAATTTCCCCAATGGTTTTATTCTGTCCTCATGACCCATCTACCTACAGATCTGTCCACTGAACAACAGTGGGAGCTGATTAGTCACTCATCGTGAGAAAGTATGCCAGCTCAACCAGCACAATGCTAGGAGTTTCCAGCATCCCACCATTTCTAAATGGTGGATGGAAAAATGGGTTATGGGGCATTGAATCTGGCACCATGTAACATATCAGTTGTAAAGCAGCAATGTACGGTATCAAATGATGCAACCTGGAAAGGCAGAGATTTAGTTTCCCATGGGTTGAACCTTGACCAACAGAAAACAGGAAATATAGTGGAATATTTTATCTTCTTCCTTTTCTCACTGCCATGCACTTCTCTAAAGAATGGCTGTTCATGTAGTCTTTCCTAACGAGTCCTGCACAATGAGCAAATTCATCTGCTAAGTGACCTGCTGTGCTTTTCCCTGAATCACAGTGAAGCAGTACAGAGTGACATAGAATTACTGATTGCTTCATATAAGGTATTAACTCCTTAACTCTTGCCCTAGGTTCTATTTCCTAGAGAACCTGAGTTGAGGTGATTAGCAATGGTGTGCTTCTACACAATACAGCCTCGAGATGCAATTTTACGTTTAGATTGCCTATTTATCTGAAAGAAATAGGAACCTCATTTCTTATTAAGAAGAATTATAAGTCTTGTCACATAAAAATATTGCACTTACTCTTTCAACTGTGGAAAACTGAGATAAAGGGTAGGAAAAGATTGTAGCATTGATAGATAAAATAGCAAGTACAAGTGACATTAAGTAGGCATGAAAATGTAAGATTATGGACTAATCTGGCTGCTTCTGTGTTTAGAAGGAATTAGAGTTTCAGGAAAATAAAAGTAATATAAGCACAGAAATGTCAATTGCCAACTTCGAGTTGGCAATTGACATTCAAAGGGAGTACACTGCCAATGTGCAGTGAAGAAAATTCAGTAGTGCAGCAAAGGATGTATGTGTGTGTGTGTGTATATATATATATATACATATATATATATACAGGACCCCTCTGACTCTGTGGTTTTCTCTACTGGATTAACAATGATAGCCATAGGTGCTTTTTTTATGGTCCTTACTGGGCTGACAGCCCTGTGCATAGTTAAAGTCGATGAGAACTTGGAGCAAATCACAAGGCTGAGACTAGGAGTGACACAAAGAAGCAGAAGTCCCCCAAGAACTACAGAGCCATCCACGGCTCAGTCAGTGATTGCCAGCACCACGCTGTAGCTGTACATTAAACCCTGGAATCTTCCTCTTTGGAACGAACTCTCCTGAACATTGGTTTTAAATACAAATAAAATCTGGCTTTTAAGAAAAAAAAAAGGATATATATATATATATATATATATATATATCCTTTATATATATATATATATTCTTTATATATATCCTTTATACATATATATCCTTTATATATATATTATATATATATATTATATATATGTGTGTGTGTGTATATATATATATATCCTTTGCTGCACTACTGAATTTTCTTCACTGCACATTGGTAGTGTGTTCACTTTGAATGTCTATATATATATATATATATATATATATATATACATTCTTAGAGAAATAATTACTTGACTAAATGATCCAGAGGGCTCCAGAAGTTATCTCTTTCACCAAGCAGTAAAAAATTTACACTGGTAAGGTAGGATTCAGCATTTCTGAAAAGCAATGGTGTGACTAACTACTATAAGCTAGAGTTTTTGGTGAAGGATGCCACCATTAGCTTGAATTCCTTAATATCAGCGAAGAATCATATAATTATGGAATGCAAAGCTAGATGACAATAGTTAATCATCAGAAAGAAAGGTAGCCATAATTACCACAATGGACTATAACGTCAAAGTGACAATCGGAGAGCCTTGAACCACAAGAAACTATGGAAGTGGCTAATAAGTATCCTTAGGAAAGTTTTTAGATACCTGAGTGTCTGAGACATACTGGAATATCCACTTTGATATAAATAAAATGCTGTTTTACTTTTACAACCAACCACTTAGAGTAAGTTTGGAGTCTCTTCAAACTTGGAAGTCAGCATAGATTTCAACTTAGAATATTGTTCCAAATATTTGTTAGGCAACCAAGGAGCCTGGAAAATATGAATGAGCTCCAGAGCAAGATAGAGCTTTGTGGTAGATTTGGGCTGTCAGTGCAAAGTTTTATTTTTCATGTGTTATATGATCTAGCAGCTCTATGGTGCTAGTGATACCCTAAGTAATAATATTGGCACATTCAAATTTAAGAGGCTTAGCATTCTAGAGAAGGAGTATGCAGTCTGTGGCCAGAAAAGAATCTCCTGTTCATGGAACTCCTGGTGTCCCATTGTCACTGGATTGAGTCTCAGCTTCTGACCATGGGACACACCAAAAAATTCTATGACCTGAGGTTTATATCATGAGCTGGATCAAAAGACTACGTGACTGGAAGTTGATGTCATCAGCTAGGTGTTATTCTCTGAGTAAAAAGGTGTGGATTTACAACAGCAACTTTTGTGTGCTGGAAATGGTATATTGAGGACTGAGTTTGTGCAGGTCCAGAAGTCACAAGCAAATCATTTCAAAGCAGTGGCCTAGACCGCTGTCTACTGCTGCATTACTGAATTTCCCTCACTGCACACTGGCAGTGTGTTCCCTTTGAATAATGAATAGAAGAGGAAAAAATTCTGCCAGATTCACAGATCAGCTGGCATAATATGTTGGTGCTAATCAAACATGGATAGCTGTCACATGACAGCTCTATCAAAGACTGTCTGTAAAATATGGTGTTTGAAGGCAAATCCATGAGTAAAGAGCTGTAGAAAAAGTTGGCCACCCACTTCATGTGGAGGGGACATTTATCTAAGATACATTGTGGACTGACTCATGGGCAGATTTAAATGGTTTACTGATTGTTCAGGATCCTAGGAGACATAAAACAGGAAGAAGAAAGAGATAAGAGCATCTGAAAGAAGGTGTGAAGATGAATTTGGGCTTAATGTGTGATGGAAATGTGCTTAAAGGTGAAAGTAATTTATTAGCTCATTGTAGCTACCCAAAGATCATATTCTTCTTAGTGTGCTCTGAAAAAAAATCAGGTGGAAGACCTAAGTTCTATTTATGTATAATCAGGCATTTTCCTTTCCAACCACTCCAATGCTTATGGAAAGGTCTCACAAATAGAACTAATATGCATGATGGCAGGAAGGAAAGCTATGCATAGGTGCAGCAATGCCTTTTGCCCATTTTCTTTCATGATGACCCATATGAGTTTTGCCATGCTGAGTATCTAACCTACCAGCAGCAGACACCAATACTGAACACTCAATAATACACTGTTCATTGGGTGAACAAGTGACCACTGGATTGCACTGTGATACTTTCTAAAGCTTGTTACCAAGGGGAAGGAGAATGGCAATTTACCCCTAGAGAACTTGATTTTAAAAACTCCAGATACAGCTGTTTTTCCCTGTCTATGCTACCTTTATCAGCACTGCCATCCCAGGGATTATCCATCTACATAATCCAGTTATCATATCAGTCAAAGGAATCTATATTACAGAAAAAGATATGTGACAACATGTTTATTAAAATGAGGGTTTTTTTGTTTGTTTTACCACACTTCCCAATGCTCAGATACTGTTGACCTATTAAAATTATTGTATGACTGAAGACACATTCAAGTTGTCAAAAGCGGGAAAAAAAATACTCTTCAGTTGAGATACTGTTCCTTATACCTGAAGTTTCAGTATAAGCAGTGAATTGATAATAGGTAAATGCTACTTTACCTCCTGTTTCTAGAATACATTGACTCAGGAACCAAAAGTTGTAAAGAGAAATGGCCTCTCTTTCACTGTTATACCAGAACACATACTATCACACTGTTCTCTCACTTGTGGAATTTTTTTCTTCCTTTTTCTGTAACCCTGAAGTTTTCTATGAAAGAATTTCTGGTTCCCATTAAGATAAAAATTCCCACAGAATAAAAGTTCTCCAGGACAAGAACACACATAAAATTTGTACTGAATTGGAAGTGTTGACTGTCATCTGGTCACTTTGAGCTCCTCATGTGGTAGAACAACGCATAAAGAAAGGAGATACATCACTATCTCAAATAATAGATCTCCAGGACATAGGATCCAGAGTTGCCCCTATACAATAAAGTTGAAGATAAATACATTTAAAACTCAGGAAATTCACTGATGTTTCTCTTTGTTGTTGCTTGCTTAGTAAAGAACACAAATAAGTGATAACAACAACACAGGATTGGGGTAGAAAGAACTCTAAAAACCTAAGAATGAAGATATGGCAAATATAAGCCAGACCATCTGACTTACTTACTAGCAAAATATGACATGATCTGAAATAGGTAGAGAACAAGGAAGATGATGAATATAAGTTATGATCACAAGACCACATAGAGCAGCAGAGACCATATCTTATTTTGTCATCTCCCTTGCTAAAGTTTTCTAGTGTATTTTAACTGGCCCCCAACTTGAAGAATGGTAAATTTCCCCTTTGAGAGAAGTAGTGAGAATATCTTTATTTGTACAAAAAATTGTAAGCTTAATATTGTAAAATGGAACCTATATATAATGGGAAGACATGAGTGCATTGAGTGGTACAAGAAGTAGACTGTATCAGACAAATCTTATTTGCCTTTTTAGTTTTTCCTTACTGGTTCTTTCTGTCTGAATACACCTTCTACCTCTTGGACTATGCTGCCACAACCGTGACTCTTGTTCTGGGACAGCAAAGCATAATCAACCAGGTATACCCTGTGTTTTTTGTTTTGTTTTGTTTTATTTCCGGATCTTCTCTCCAGTTTCAAACTTGAAATGCCGTAACAGAGTTTGTGAAATATAAAATAATGAACATTCACCTATGAGATCCTCCAATGCAAACTGGATGTGAGGGGAGGTTAATGTCACATGAGGAAAACTTCAACCAATGGGTAATAAGAGATAAGAGGGAGTTTGGGAAATAAATTTCCCTTCCTTCTTCTCTTTCATGGAATACTCGAAAAGAGAGTTGCTCACTGGTCTGCAAGAAAATGTGATTGTTTGTGACCTACTGTTGTCCTGCAGCTCATTAAGAAGTGTTAGCCTAGGAAGTAATGCACCTTTTCACATTGTTTCTTAACTTTCCTTGCCCTCATTCCTTTTTCAGTTGCTCTTCTCTACAAATAAAGTATGGTCACTTTAATCCTTTCCTTAGGTTCAGTTTTTTAGAGTACCAGAATTAATAGTCTATTATTTGATCTTTATCAAGTAATTAAGTATTAAATTTTCTGATACTTGTATTAGGTTGGTGCAAAAGCAATTGCAGTTTTTCCCATTTAAAGTAATTGCAAAAATCGCTTTTGCACCAACCTAATATAGCGTAGCATTAAAAAAACGAACTTAAAAGGCAGACACCTGACTGAAAGCTCAGTTACTCATCAGCAAAATGTCTTTGGGCATAAAGAGAGAAGAGAAAGGGCCGGGCGTGGTGGCTCAAGCCTGTAATCCCAGCACTTTGAGAGGCCGAGGCGGGTGGATCACGAGGTCAAGAGATCGAGACCATCCTGGTCAACATGGTGAAACCCCGTCTCTACTAAAGATACAAAAAATTAGCTGGGCATGGTGGCATGTGCCTGTAATCCCAGCTACTCAAGAGACTGAGACAGGAGAATTGCCTGAACCCAGGAGGCGGAGGTTGCGGTGAGCCGAGATCACGCCATTGCACTCCAGTCTGGGTGACAAGAGCGAAACTCCGTCTACAAAAAAACAAAAAAAGAGAAGAGAAAGAACAGTAATTTTACTGCTCTTCATGTGTCTGTGCTTCTATAACAAAATACCACAGACTCGGTAACTCGCGAACAATAGAAATTTAATTCTCATAGGTACAGAGGCTGAGAAATCCAATATCAAGGCACTGGCATTGGTTTCTGGTGAGGGCTGCTTTCTGCTTTCAAGATGGTGCCATGTTGCTGTGTCCTTACATGGTAGAAGGCAGGGGAGCAAGAGACCAAACACTGTGTGAAGCCTCTTTTACGAAGACCTTAATCTCATTCACTAAATTCCACCCTTATGACTTAATAGCCTCTCAAAAGTCAAATCTCTTAGTAGCCCCACACTGGTGATCATTTCAACATATGAATTTTGGAGAAGACATAAACATTCAAACTGTAGCAAATATTCTTTTGGATAGCTGTGTGTGGTCTACCCCAAACTTTTCTGGTAATCAACTCCCTCCTCTCTATTAAAATCCATATGATTAAATAAAAGTCTTTAATTTTATAATACCTAACACTAACTGTACTCAAACTGATTTGTCCTAACCTAAAGCTGGGCATCTGAGCCAGACTAAGCTAATCTGAGGTCATTCTTTGGCATTTATGAACTGAAATCAAGAAAGACCTCAGTCCTGTGAGCTGAAGTTATAAGTTATAAAGGCCAGAAATGCTATTAACTATGTTTTCTGTCACAAAATATTTTTAATTGTAGGGAGAGCAAATTTGATGGGTATAAGTGAGCAGAGATGAGAAATTGAGACAGAGTCTTGATTATTGCTAAAGTACAGTTTCTAGTCATTGACAAGGCCCACTTCTACCTTTTCCCTTAGGGCAATGTGGATCTTCAGGCCTGATTTGAATTTTTGTGTCAATACATTTCCAACTTTGCTTCAATTAATTTAACTGTACTTTTGTTAATCATATCTAGAAAAAAAATAAGCATTTAGCCCTGTTGTTATCATATAGAATATACTTCGTTAGTGGCATTACACATATTTGTAAAATAGTTAATTCATTAAAAATAGTAAAAGATACATTTTTCAAAATTTTTCGGGGGCATACATGACACTGTGTAACTGCTTAATGTAGAAACACTAGTGTGTTAACTACAACTCTAAAGGATTGTTTATTCTCACAAATAAATAATAAATAATACTTTAGAGTTGTAGTTAATACACTACAACTCTCCCTAAGGGAAGAAACAGCTAACAATGGAGTCAAATAATCAGAAAAATGGACATTGACTCAGATGAGATCTCTTCTAACTCTTTCCTAGTGGTTACCCTAGTTGAAAGTGACAAAGGAAATCCTAAGGCATTTTCTGAAGAAATAAAAATAATAATAAAATAAAGAGAATTTCCAGGCCTTTGGTCTATATTTCATCATTTCATACATCAGTTTCTTGTTTCAAAGAAATGTTCAGCTTGAGCACTGGAAACCAAAGTTTTGCAGAAAGTACGCTTTCAAAGTTAAATGGATATAGGAATGTGACAATATAAAATGAAGAAATCTACTATGTCTTCAGTGACATTACGGATTATTATCCTCAATTTTTCCTGCTAAAATGAACATTTGGGCATAAAAACTATATTCAGAGAAAATAAACAAGTGAATAGTTGAGAAATTGTCACATAACAGTGACAGTTACATCACTTTATTGAACTTTGTACGTTTTACACCGTCCTGGAAAAAAATCTCAAGATTTCAGCCCTTTGTCAGATGTGTAAACTGCAAAGATTTTTTCCCATTCTGATGGTTGCCGATTCACTCTAGTGACTGTTTCTTTTGCCATGCAGAAGCTGTGGAGTTTGATTAGGTCCCATTTGTCTATTTTGGCTTTTGTTGCCAATGCTTTTGATGTTTTGTTCATGAAGTCCTTGCCTACTCCTATGTCCTGAATGGTCTGATATCCAGAATTTACAAAGAACTCAAACAGATTTACAGGAAAAAAAACAAACAAGCCCATTCAAAAATGGGCAAAGGATATGAACAGACACTTTACAAAAGAAGACATACATGAGGCCAACAAACATGAAAAAATGCTCATCATCACCGGTCATTAGAGAGATGCAAATCAAAACCACATTGAGATACCATCTCACGCCAGTTAGAATGGCGATCATTAAAAAATCTGGAGACAGCAGATGCTGGAGAGGATGTGGGGAAAGAGGAACACTCTTACACTGTTGGTGGAAGTGTAAATTAGTTCAACCATTGTGGAAGACAGTGTGGCGATTCCTCAAGGACCTAGAAATAGAAATTCCACTTGACCCAGCAATCCCATTACTGGGTATATATCCAAAGGACTATAAGTCATTCTACTATAAGGACACATGCACATGAATGTTCATTGCAGCACTGTTTACAATAGCAAAGAACTGGAACCAACCCAAATGCCCAACGATGATAGACTGGACTGGGAAAATGTGGCACATATACACCATGGAATATTATGCAGCAATCAAAAATGATGAGTTTGTGTCCTTTGTAAGGACATGGATGAATCTGGAGAACATCATTCTCAGCAAACTGACACAAGAACAGAAAAAGAAATACCGCATATACTCACTCATAGGTGGGTGAGAAAAATGGGAACACATTGACACAGAGAGGGGGTCTACTACACACTGGGGTCTATTGGGGGGAATGGGGGAGGGACAGCAGGGGGGGCTGGGGAGGGATAGCCTGGGGATGAATGCCAAGTGTGGTTGAAGGGGAGGAAGGCAGCAAAACACACTGCCATGTGTGTACCTATGCAACTATCTTGCACATTCTGCACATGTACCCCAAAACCTATAATGCAATAAAAATTTAAAAAAATCTCAAGATTTATAAAAAGCCATTGTTAGAGTATAGTAAAATGTAGTAAATGCTACAATACTTAATTTTACCCATTAACATAGTTATTTAAGAGAATATGATAGCAAATAAATAGTTCGAAAAGCCATAACTATAAACTTAGAGAATGAAACATAATTTTTCTTAATGTGTGAAAGACAATGTATTCTTCACTTGAGATAGAAGAACATTATGCCCTTAACCTATAATTTCAGCACAGCCACTCACAAAGAATAATTAAGAGACAGTTATTTTAGGATGATTGCTGGAATTAAGTGGATTTATAAGCTAAAGCACATACTAAAAAATATTGTTAATTTTCCCAATTTGAATTCAGTTGAAATCATATGAAAGGAATTGCCCAAGAAGAAAATCAAAACCCCCAAATATACGAAAATAGTACATTGTTGAAGGAAGTGTTCAAGGATGACGTTGCAACAAGATTATGGCAATATTAGAGTCTGCCAGGTCTTCTCATGTTTCTTTTAAGAACGCTCACTCTATAAGACAATTTCCATTAGTTCTTTAGCATCTCAGCCCTATTTACTCATTCATTTCTTCTTTCTCTACTAAGCCCTTTCACTTGTATCCTTGGAACACTAAGTTTGTGTTCAGCCATAATCTCCCTGAGTACACGTCCTCCTCCTAGCCTCAACTGGCCATGATGCTTAAAAACATTCCCAAGTGACATTATTTTCCTCCCAACACACACAGCACTGTGTTATGCCAGGATAACCCCTCTGTTTCTCAGGTTAAGCTTTTGTTTTTAATAGATGGGGATTAAAATTAGTTGTTTGTTGAAGTTCAGAAATAAAGTGTTGATATGGTTTGGCTGTGTCTGCACCCAAATCTCATCTTGAATTGTAGCTCCCATAATTCCCACATGTTGTAGGAGAGACCCAATGACAGGTGACTGAATTATGGGGGCAGATCTTTCCTATGCTATTCTCATGATAGTGAATAAGTGTCACAAGATATGAAGATTTTATAAATGAAGTGCCCCTGCAGAAGCTCTCTTGTCTGCCACCATGTAGGATATGCCCATACTTCTCCTTTGCCTTCTGCCATGATTGTGAGGCCTCCCTAGCCACATGGAATTGTGAGTCCATTAACCCTTTGCTTTTTAAATTACCCTATCTCAGGTATGTCTTTATTAACAGCATGAGAAAAGATCAGCACAAGTGGACAGTCCCCTCTTTCTTTTAGAGCTTAAGATAACCTGTGGACTCCAGTCAGATGGAGAGCTATTAGTCTCTATGAGCTTTAGTAACTCATGCATTTTACTCTGTTGTCATTCTTGTAGGTATATCTGTATATAATTTCTTATTGTTTTTAGAGATATATCTATTACAGTAATTGTCCCAGATCAGAACGTTTAAATTCATTATCCTAATTCTTATATTATACTTTATGATTAGATTCTTCTCAGTATAATTACAGTTTCCTTTTAAAGGTCATTTTACATTACCAAAAAACTACCCAAATCTATATGTGTAAAATAATAGCTGCATCTTTTCCTTTAAATTTCAATTTTATTTTGTATATTCAACATTTTGTAGACTATAAGCATGATTTAAAACTTCAATTTTTATTTTTATTACTTGGAAATTGTCATGTATTTCTTGCTATTTTATTTTTAAAATTGACAGCATTGTATATTTTTAACATGTACAATGCAATGTTTTGAAGTATACACACACAAACACATTGTGAAATGGTTAAATATTATAGCAGTTTCTCAAGAAACTAAAAATAGAACTACTATATGATCTAACAATCCTACTACTAGGTTTAGATCCAAAAGAAATAAAATTAATATAATGAAGTGATATCTGCACTCTAGTATTTATTTCAGAACTATTCACAATAGCCAAGACGTGGAACCTATGTTCTTCTTTCATAGTTTAGTAGAAAACACGAGATAAGCCAATTAGTCCTGGACATTTTTTGGTTGAGAGCTTTTTGATTCTTGATCTAGTGTCCTTAGTTGTTATTGGTCCATATGAAGTTTAAGGTGTTTTTTTTTCAGTTTCGTGAAGGTCAATGGTAGTTTGATGGGGATAGTGTTGAATCTGTAAATTACTTTGGGCAGTATAGCCATTCTCATGATATTGATTATTCCTAACTATGGGCATGAAATGTTTTTCCATCTGTTTGTGTCCTCTTTTATTCCCTTGTGTGGTCGTTTTTACTTCTCCCTGAAGAGGTCCTTCACATACCTTATTAGTTGTATTCCTAGGTATCTTATTCTCTTTGTAGCAATTGCAAATGGAAATTTGATCATGATTTGGCTCTCTGTTTGTCTGCTATTGGTGTTACAGGAATACTTGTGATTGATTTTGTATCCTGAGACTCTGCCTTCTAACTTTTCTTTCATTATTATTTCTAGTTTAATTCTACCATGATGGAAAAGGTACTTAGTATGACTTTAATCTTCTTGAACTTGTTATAGTTTGTTTGTGACCTAACATATTAATTATCCTGCAAAATATTCCATGTGGTCTTCAAGAAGATTGTATACTCATTCTGTTTAGGGGAATATTCTCAATATGTCTGTCAGGTTCATTTAATCTGTTGTTTTGTTTAAGTTCAATATTTTCTTTTTTATTATCTCTCTGGATATTTTATCTATTGTTGCATGTGAGGTAACAAAGTATATTTGTACTGTTATTGTATTGCAGTCTATTTTTCCTTTAACTTCTTTCAATGTTTGATTTATTAATATAGATTAAGTGCCCATTAATAGATCCCAAAGCCCCAATAAGAGTTCTTTATATATCTGAATGCAAATGTTTTTTCAGATATGATTATTATAAATGTTTTATGTAGTCCATGGCATATATTACTCATTTCTTAATAATATAATTTGATGATCAGAAATTTTAAATTTTTCTTGGAATCAAATATGCATGGTTTAGGCTTAGAGATTGTGCATGTGTGTGTCCAATCTACAAAATCGTTGCCTACCCTAAAGATGTAAAGTTTCCTAGAAGTCATGTGGTTCTATCTTTTACATTTATGTTTATGCTCAAACACAAACTGCTTTTTTGGATGGTAAGAGATGAAGTCTAGGTGCATTTATTTTTAATATGTGGATTCAGTTTTTCAAGCACCATTTGATGAAAATAGTCCTTTTACCCTACTGATTTACATTGATACTTTTGTGGACAACTAATTCATGAAATATGGCTCTACTTCTACAATGTTGACTCAATTGAAATGATAGTGGCATGTCATTATCCAAATATTTAATTTTCTTTATTAATGTAGTTTTGCAGTTAAACTTGAAATCAGGTAGATTTGAGGAAAAAAATCTAATTTTTTTCCTCTATGTTTTTTCTTTCTACTTTCAAGATTGTCTTCTTTTTTTTTTAATTTTTAAAATTTTTATTGCTTTATAGGTTTTGGGGTACATGTGCAGAACATGCAAGATAGTTGCATAGGTACACACTTATCTTTTGTTTTCAGCAACTTGGTTTTCTTTGACTTTACATTCTTTGGAAATTGCAAAGCTTCTTGAAACTTTTAATTTATAATTTTTAGCACATATGAGACACTTTTTGGTAATATTTTTTCAGGTATTATATCATCTACATATTTAAGTTTTATTACAATACCTAAATATATTTTATTAAATCATTTGATATCCCATAGGTGATTGAGATTCTATTCATCTTTTTTAAAAAAATTTCTATTTTGTAGATTATATATTGTATTAGTCAATGTTCCCTAGAGGAGCAAGATTATATATTTGTTATGTAATATTAGCAAGGACAAAGTTCATAATATTCGAGAGAGGAAAAAGTACAATGGTTTGGGAAAATGGATTAAAAACATAGCATACAGGTCTAGAAGAGAAAGTAAATTGAGTCAATAAGAGAAAAAGATATTTAGGATACAGATGTTTTTGAAGCTACCTTAAGATATGACTTCAAAAACTGTGTGGATTATAATGCCATTTACTGAAATGAGGACTCATAAATAGAAATCAAGGCACAATAGCAGATAATATGTACCTAATATATGATATGGTGCAACTGAGTCAAGAATTGTGTAGAAAGATGAGGGATGGAGCTAGGAGAACTGCAAAAATACAGATAGTATTTAAAACCATGAATCTGAAAGAGATGACTTACTAAGTGAATACAGTGAAAATAGTATTACCTATTTATATGTTTTTTTTGAGAATTAATTAAATTAATTATGAAGTTATTTGAAGTGTCTGATTCAATTAATGTTTGTATTATTATTTTTATATTTTGATAACTGATTAGATATAAGTAGTAACAAATAGAAAGTAACTTAAAATATGTCAAACTCCTGCTGTATAACTTATGTTTGCATATGTAAAACTGTGGGTGAGCTGAGCAAAATTCAATGTCTTTACTAAAAACAAATCATATCATTGTGATTCTTACAGAGTTTTTAAAAGGGTTAAACAAATAAATGCACATAAACATCTTGCGAAGTGCTGAGTACATAGTAAACTATCTCTAGAATATATATATATATATGCACACACATACACGTTAGAATGCATTAGAAATATTTTAGAAAGTAAAATATGTTACACCCTAATATATATACATATTTTAAATTTTTATTGCATTATAGGTTTTGGGGTACATATGCAGAATGTGCAAGGTAGTTGCACAGGTACACACATGGCAGTGTGTTTTGCTGCCTTCCTCCCCTTCACCCACACTTGGCATTTCTCCCCAGGCTATCCCTCCCCAGTCCCCCCACTGTCCCTCCCCCATTCCCCCCAATAGACCCCAGTGTGTAGTAGACCCCCTCCCTGTGTCCATGTGTTCTCATTTTTCTCACCCACCTATGAGTGAGTATATGCGGTATTTCTTTTTCTGTTCTTGTGTCAGTTTGTTGAGAATGATGTTCTCCAGATTCATCCATGTCCTTACAAAGGACACAAACTCATCATTTTTGATTGCTGCATAATATTCCATGGTGTATATGTGCCACATTTTCCCAGTCCAGTCTATCATCGTTGGGCATTTTACAAAAAAAGACATACATGAGGCCAACAAACACATGAAAAAATGCTCATCATTACTGGTCATTAGAGAGATGCAAATCAAAACCACATTGAGATACCCTCTCACTCCAGTTAGAATGGCGATCATTAAAAAATCTGGAGACAGCAGATGCTGGAGAGGATGTGGAGAAATAGAAACACTCTTACACTGTTGGTGGGAGTGTAAATTAGTTCAACCATTGTGGAAGACAGTGTGGCGATTCCTCAAGGACCTAGAAATAGAAATTCCATTTGACCCAGCAATACCATTACTGGGTATATATCCAAAGGACTATAAATCGTTCTACTATAAGGACACCCTAATATATTTTAATATATTAGATATATTTATATACAAGAATGTAAAATATGTGTACATTCTAATATATAATATATATTAGATATGTTAGAATATTCTTTTTGTTTTTTTTTTAATTTTTTTGCATTTTAGGTTTTGGGGTACATGTACAGAACGTGCAAGATAGTTGCATAGGTACTCACATGGCAGTGTATTTTGCTGCCTTCCTCCCCTTAACTCACATTTGGCATTTCTCCCCAGGCTATCCCTCCCCAGCTCCCCCCCGCTGTCCCTCCCCTATTCCCCTCAATAGACCCCAGTGTGTAGTACCCCCCTCCCTGTGTCCATGTGTTCTCATTTTTCTCATCTGCCTATGAGTGAGAATATGTGGTATTTCGTTTTCTGTTCTTGTGTCAGTTTGCTGAGAATGATGTTCTCCAGATTCATCCATGTCCTTACAAAGGACGAATGTACACATATTTTACATTCTTTATATTAGTACCACACTATTGCTAACTACTTTTTAGAACTGTTGTAAGAACTGAGGATTCTGCCAAAGAGTACCATTTTTTTTAAAAAAAAAATATTTTTAATGTATAATTAACACTTAATAGTTGCATATATTTTATGGGATACAGTGTGATGTCTCAATACATGTATACACTGTATGATGATCAAATGGGTGTAATAAACATATTCATTACTTTAAACATTTATTATTTCTTTGCAATAACACAAAATCTCTTCTAGTTATGAAATACAGTTATTTATATTAGTATATAAAATACATTGTTATTTGCTATAGTCACCCTGTGACTAGAATAAATTCTAGCCTTCTATTATACCACCATGTAATAGAATGCTAGAATGTATTCTTTCTGTCTCAGTGTAATTTTGTACCCACTGACCAACCTCTCCCTAGGCCCTCCTCCCCCGGACTCTCCCTAGCCTCTGGTAACCACTATTCTGTGCTGTACTTCTATGAAATAATCATCTTTTAGATTTCACATATGAGTGATATCATGCAGTGTTCGTGTTTGTGTATTTGGCTTATTTCACTTAACATAAGGAGAGCAACAGTTTTAAGAGCTGATCATATGACCGTAAAAAAGACTAAATATAGAAGTCAAATAAATCAGAGGAGTTTCTTTTAATTTAAAGAAATCAGTTTAATATTCACCAATAATGCTGAAAGAATGTCTAAAAAGATGCAGACAATAAACATTACCAATGAATTTTTTTATATGGAAGTTTTAAATGTGCTCATAAAAATGAGTTTCTTCAAAAGACAGAAGCAGAATCCAGATAGCTAGACTCTTAGCAACGAATTTTTATTAACCACTGATTAAAGTTATTTCAATAAAAAGCACATGTATTTTGAAGACATTTTCTTCTAACAAATGATGTTATTTAAAATAAGAATTAGGAGGTAACTGCACCTAACATGTTTGTTAACAGTTTTCTTCTGGATTTACTTAAGGATTCAATCTGGAACAATTTTATTACATCATTCAGTGTTACATGAGTAACAGATCAATGATAAATGATAAACACTGGACAAGCATTGTCATCAATAGCTTTATGTACAAATTATCGATTAAAAAAACAATATTTTTCTTAACTAAATGAGACACATTTTCTCTGTCTTCATAAAGGAGGGTATATTAAAGTAAGGCCCATTTTTAACTTTGAACTTTCTTTAAGAAGTAAATTTTATGTTTTATATTTCAAGTTTCACATACCTATGGTGAATAACATTAACATTATGTTAACTCTTCAATGATGAAACCCAGCTTACAGAGAGTAATTTAACAATTGTTTACTAACAAAATTACTGAGCAGAACTGAGTACTTGAAAATATCAACCATAAGGTTGTTATGGGATACGTACAGATTGTAAGAACGTTAGTATAGTGATGCAAATTAATATATCCAGCGATCTCATTTACAACATGAGATCTCTAGGTATATTAATGAAATTGTACTGTGTTGGGGATTCATGCTAGATGCATAGATTTTAGCTGCCCTTGCAAAAAACTCAACAATGAAAGGGGAAACTAAATGAAGCTTTTGAGCATCTTTTAGATTTGACTTTAAAAATGAAATAAGATATCAAATGTATATCAGTTAAAATTAATTTCTTTACATTTTTAAGAATTCAAACAGACCTAGTTTAATTTTAGTCATAATTTGGGTATGGATAATCTTAAAATTTTTGAATTTAAATACTCTACCTTTAATATTCTATGGTAATAGGATGTCATCAAAATCATTCAAGTATTACCTAAATATTTTTGAGTAGTCTTTGCCAGAGTCTGAACTAATAGCTTTATATGTATATGTAAATATCTCCTTTCAAAACCTTATAAGGCATACACCTATGTCAAATACCCAAAGGGTTACCATCATGTTAATTTTACAAATGAGGAAACTAAGCTTACAGAGGGTAATTTACCAATTGTTAACTAATAAAGTTACTGAGCAAAACTAAGTACCTGAAAATATAAACCTAAATGTCTAATATGTTTTACTGATTGTATTAGGATTTTAAGAAAGTGTATGCGAACATCTACTTGTGTATGTAACATATTTTGTGTTGCACAGATACAGATTGATGACTGCCTTTAAATTTTGTCTAGTGTATATTGTCTTCTATAATTGTGATGCCTCAAGTCACATGAACGATTTATTTTAATAGTTTGTTTTCATATAAAAACAATTATTATTGTATTAATGGTCTGCCTCTGCCACATAAAATTTTTTAAGAAGATAAAACCTCCAAGTGCTTTGGATACCATTCTCTGAATTAACATTGCTGCCTTGAGCTACTAAAATGTGCTGTGGCAAATTTCTGGTTGAGACAATGAAACTTAAGTTTGAAAGTCTCTTACTTGCATACATCTCTTTCAGTGACATAGAGTGGTCCTAACAACGTGTTCATGTGGTCATTTTGTCCTTCCAGTTTTGGGCCACTAAAATTGTATAATTGTGTGGTCTCCCAAGCACTAGTATTCACTGCTAAACATCAACATTGGCAGTGTGGTTGGATCCACGCAGTATGGATACTTCCGACAAATCTCACAGTTTTGTTTTTGTTTGCTTTTTATGGATCCTCAAACTTTCCTATATTTCCAGAATTCTATGTTTCTTACATAATTGACAGAACAACATGTTTTTAAACCATTATTGAATTGATGTAAAACTGAAATGCAAGTGCTCTAGTCCTGACTCTGCCACCAACTCTGTGTGATTCTAAATAAATCGCTTCTCTGAGGCTCAGTTTTTCCAGCTGTAATTACTGATATTCTCTTCTGTTTTTAGAGACTATGCCTTCTCTCAGGGGGCAACCAATATTAGTATTAGGGTGGTGTGGCTGTAGATAATTCTGCTTTTTAATTTTTTTCCTTATTTTCTATACTTCCTTTTGTAGTGATTTGTCATTCGTTTGTCTTTTTTAAAAATAATTTAGTAGTGATAATTACATTCACATAGTTATGCAGTAGAGCTCTAGAACATTTTCATCTTGCAAAACTGGAACTCTATATACATTGAAATATAGTTGTCCATCTCCTTCTCCCCCAAGCTCCTGGCAACCACCAAACTTTCTGTTTCTGTTACTGTATTTCACATACATGGAATCATACAGAATTGGTCTTTTCATAACCAGGTTTTTCACTTAGGAATTATGTCCTCAAGTTTCATTCATGTTGTATTGCATGACAGAACTTCTTTTTAAGGCTGAACCACATATTCTTTATTCAATAATCCATCAATAGATATTTGGATTGCTTCCAAATCTTATCTATTGTGAATAATGTTACAAATATCTCATTGAGAACCTGTTTTCAATTCTTTTGGATATATGCCCAGAAATGGTATTGCTGGATCATATTGTAATTCTATTTTTAATTTTTTGAGTAATCTTCATAAT
Organism: Saguinus oedipus; assembly: GCA_031835075.1. NCBI lineage: Eukaryota > Metazoa > Chordata > Mammalia > Primates > Cebidae > Saguinus > Saguinus oedipus. Next base: position 72,765,304 of record CM063171.1, on the reverse strand, counting down.
GTGTTCCATAATAGCTGCACCATTTTATATTCTGCCAACAATGCACAAGAATTCCAATTTGTTCACATCTTCACCAACACATTTTTTAAATTATGGGACTGTGTGTGGTGGCTCATGTCTATAATCTCAGCACTTCAGAAAGCTGACACAAAAGGATCACTTAAGCTTAGGAATTTGAGACTAACCTGGGCAATATAGTGAGATCTCCTCTCTACTAAAAATAAAAATAAAAAAATAGCCAGACATGGCAGCACGCACCTGTAGTCCAGGCTACTCAGGAGACTGAGGCAGAAGGATCACCTGAGCTCAGAAAAGTGAATCTGCAGTAAGCCATGATCATGCCACTGCACTCCAGTCTGGGTGAAGGAGCAAGTGTCTCTCTCAAAAACAAAAGGTAGTCATTCTATTGGATGGGTGTGAAGTGTTATCTCATTGTACTTTTGATCTTTATTTCTATTTCATTCTAATAAATACCAGTGCTTATTCAACATTGGTATAGATCATTAGTAGAAATGTCTATTCAAGTCTTGCCCATTTTTAATTTTTCCAATTGAGTTAGGAGTTCTTTATATAAACTAGATGTTAATTCCTTATCATATGAATACTTTAAAAGATTTCCTCCCATTGGACAGAAAGGCTTTTCACTCTGTTATGTCCTTTGACACACAGAAGTTTTTTTAATTTTTATATAGTTCAAATTATCTAATTTTCTTTTTTCCTGTGATTTTAGTATCATATGCAAAAAATCATTGCCAAATCCCATGTTATGAAACTTTTCCTCTTTGTTTTCTTCAGGAATTTTATAGTTTTCACTATTACATTAATACAATTAATACAATTACAGTCAATAAAAGATTAGGTCTTTAATCTATTTGAGTTAATTTTTATAAATTCTGTAAGATAAGGGTCCAACTTTATTCTATTGTATGTGGAGATACAGTTTTCTGAATAGCATTTGTTAAAGAGAATATTCCCCATTGCATGTCTTTGCATCTTTGTCAAAGATCATTTGGTCTCTCTATTCTGTTCCATTGGGCTTTATATCTTTCTTTATGTCAATATCACCATTTTGATTAGTATACTTTTGTAATATATATTGAAATTTACATTTCTATACTTCCTATAATGCTTATATTACTTTTTATTTTAATAATAGATCTCTTAAGACATAATTCACATAATATAAACTTTACCCTTTTAAAATGTACAAATCAGTGATTTTTAGTATATTCACAGAATTTTGCAAACATTATCATTATCTAATTTCAGGCCATTCAGTTTCCCCAGAAAGTTTCAAATAGATTAGATATTTCAATATTTGATATTTTGTGACTCACTTCCTTCACCTAGCATGCTTTCAAGATACATCCATGTTGTAGCACTTATCAGTACTTTACTAATTTTTATTGCTAAATAATATGTAATTGTATGGATGAACCACAATTTATTTATAAAATTGTCAGTTGATGGACATTTAAATTGTTTCTACTTTCTGACTATTACTAATAAGAATAATACTATGGCTGGGAGCAGCGGGTCATACCTGTAATCCCAGCAGTTTGGGAGGCAGAAGTAGATCACTTCGGACTAGGAATTTGAGACCAGCCTGGGTAACGCAGAAAGACTGTTTTACAAAAAGAGAAAAATTAATTAGCCAGGTGAGGTGGCATATGCCTGTAGTCCCAGCTACTAGGGAAGCTGAGGCAGGAGGATTGCTTGAGGCCAGAGGGTTGAAACTGTAGTGAGCAGTGATCATATCATTTTCTCCCAGCTGAGCTGGGCGGCGGGGAGACCCTGCCTAAAACAAAAAAGCAAGAATCAGAATATTTTTAATGTAAGAATGAAAAGGGACCTTTTAAACCATTTCCTGTAGAAAAGCTATATCCATATTTATAATTTTTAAATTAAGCATGACATGTTAGTCATAATTTGTAAAGATGTAAATATTTAACTGCAATTTAATTCTAATATTAACGGCCAAATTTGGTTCAACAGTGAACTTTGGATAGAATTAAACAGATTAGTGTTTTCTAAACATTAGCTCACCAAAAAATGTGAGGCTTACTGACTCAGAATCAGCTGAAAAAATATGTTAGAAAGCATGGCTCATAGGTCTTACCCCATAAAGTTCCAATTCTATCTCTGTGTCAGTAGGATTAGTATATCACTCAGGGCTCTCTGAAGAAAAAAGCAATGAAGAAGAGAGAGAGAGAGAGAGAAATTTCTTTTAAGTAATTGGCTTACACAATATAATGGTTGACACGTTTTAAAACTGTAGGCAGGCCAGTAGCCTGAAAATTCAGGCAGGAATTCTCATTTACACTTTAATTCCTTCTTTTCGGGAAAAGTCAGTTTTTGCTCTTTTAAGGCCTTTAATTGATTGAATGAGGCTCACCCTCTACTTGTAATTTGCTTTACTTAAAGTCAACTAATTGTAAATATAAATTATACCTACAAAACATGTTCACAGCCACATCTAAACTAGTCTTTAACCAAAGAACTGATGATTATATCCTGATCAAGTTGATATATAAAATTAACCACGACACCCAGTATTTTTTTCTCTGATGTTAGTTAGAAATGGCCTGTGAAAATCAAACATTTGTGAGTCTAGTTACTTTTTCATTTTGAATTCATTTGTAAATGAACATCACATTTAATATATCCTAATGAAGAATGCATTCTTTAGTATTGTTTTAAAATGTGAAAATTCTAAACCCTAACATACTTTTATTGACTGTAATTGTATTAATTAATTGCAATTATTATGACTTGTTAATTTTTTTAAATATTACTTTCTATACACTTTGTTTTCTCTTAATATTTCTACATGTATAACTATTTTCCATAAAAAGTACTTGGAAGAGGTATATGAGACAAAATTTTGTAAAGGTGAGTGCAAGGAGAAGAGACATACAAAATTTTTCACATTAGAGGGAAAGATAATCATTTGTTTCCCACTCCACCCATCTCCCGCTGGTGCAAACGTTCTCTCAACTGATACATGTGGATGTCAACAGTACTACTAGTGAGAGGAAAAGAATGGAAATATTCTCCATGTAGAAATTATTCCCCTAAGTCCAGGTGGCAATTTTACTCTGAATTATGGCTAAGGTTCTAGAGGAAAATTTCCCCTTACCTTCTGCATATACAAAAGCTGGAATAAATATGAAATTATATTAGTAAGAAAAATGGTTCAATCCTGAAGACCTTCTCCCCTGTAGATATGCCAAATGTCATGCAACTTTTATGTCAGTAAACACATTTATCTAATTAGTGTGCTACTAATCGGATGAAAAATCAGCATGATAGAACACAGCTAGAATAAGGTTTTTGAGAACAAGTCTATAGAACCCTGGCTTATAAATCCAAGCACAGTTTTAAACTGTTCATTTTATCAGCATTTTAAAAATAGATTTTTATGAAGGATGTTTTAAAAACCTCAACACATTTACAGCAATAATTCATAAGGTCCTAAAACAGTATCACTAATTCAAAACTCCAAAATTACTAAACTCTTTTAAAAAAGCACTGTTTTAAAACCATTGCTGATCTTAAAAAATAAAATTTGTTTCTATTCTAATAAGAACTTGCAGGCATTTAATTCAAGGCAAGTGGGTAAAACATAAGCATATGACTGATTAAACAAAATGAAAATGCCACTAACATCCATTCGAAACTTATTATTTAAAATCTGGTATTGAAAAGGGAATAAAGAAAAATGTAACTAAAATTTGCTTGGCATAGACTTGCCAATAAATATTTAGTGGGATAACCAAAGTTACTTGATCTGAAGTTTTAGTTTTAAGGAGTATAGCAATATCATATGGAAGCTTTTAGGATGGGTAAAATGTAAAGATTTGCATATTTCTGTGTATGGCTTATTTAAAATCGTGGTGTCACTTCTGATAAAAAAAATCTTCAATATTATTACTTAATTTTAGTTAAATAGCTAAAATGTTAACAAAAAGTCACACTACAGAATACAGGTTTCATTCCAAAAAAGAAAACATTTTAACACAACTTTGAGAATTTGTTAGAATTTTGATTCTGATGTCAAACAACAAAACACATGCAACATTCTTATTCTAGTTGGGTTGAAAATAACACTCATATATTTCTATCATTTGTTTAATAAAACTATTTAAATGGTATAACATGAAGCATCAAAAATGAGCTCATAATCTTTGACAGAAAATTTTCACCTTTCTTGTTTTGGTCTTTATACTCTTCTTTTTTAATAATGAATATCAATTTTATCTGTTATTCATCACAGTGACCAGAGTAGCTTAAGAAACAAAATGAGGAAGGAAGCAATCAATGAAAAAACAAACAAAAACTAAAAAGCAACAACAAAATAGGTGCCTGGGACCCCACTTTCAAATTTTATTTCATTTAGCCTGATATGAAATTCGGGAGGCATTATTTTTTTAAACACCAAAATGAGTATATTAAACATTTGCTTCCAGGTTTTGTTTATATGTCTAGTATACAATTATATGACCTACAACCAATGATAAAATTAGCTCCTTCTTTGAAATTTTTTGCATCTCATCACTCTTCTGCAATTATTAATACTATGTCTAATACATCCAGAATCAAATTAGAATGGTATTTGGCAACTATTTACCAATTACGGTGAAGAGGTTTCTACTGTTTTGCCATAAAGAATTATGCTATATTGAGATTGCTTTTTATCATATTAATACCAAGTTTTCTTCTTTTTTTAACATTCTTTAATGCATTTTAAATGGAGAGGTAATAGTAGAACTGACCTCTGAAATTTCCAAAAACCAGAATGCCTCTTCTCCTCCAAAAGATCACGACTCCTCACCAGTAAGGGAACAAAACTAGATGAGGAATGAGTTTGACAAATTGACAGAAGTAGGATTCAAAAGGTAGGTAATAACAAACTCCTCTAAGCTAAAGGAGCATGTTCTAATTCAATACAAGGAAGCTAAGAACCTTGCAAAAAGGTTACAGGAATTGCTAACTAGAAAAACCAGTTCAGAGAACAAAAATGATCTGATGGAACTGAAAAACACAGCACGAGAACTTCATGAAGCATACACAAATATCAATAGCCAAATCGATCAAACAGAAGAAAAAATATCAGTGATTGAAGATCAACTTAATAAAATAAAGTGTGAAGACAAGATGAAATAATGAAAAGGAATCAGCAAAGCCTCCAAGAAATATGGGACTATGTGAAAAGACCAAACCTACTTTTGATTGGTGTACCTGAAAGTGACAGGGAGAATGGAATATACTGGTAAGGAAACAGAATAATAATTTTGATAAATTGCTTGAAGCTGAACAGGCACTAGCTTTAGAGAAACAACAAATAATAATCTCTGGTATCCACGGTCTTTTATAAGCACCCAAATGCATGGGTATTTTCTCCAGGAATGCCACCAGGCTCTTACAGTGAAGAGCCAGGAAATATCCCCTCATGGCTGTAGAGAGAAAGGACAAAAGCAGTTTTTAAATACACTCAGAACCTACACAAAGAGGTACTCTTTATGCAAAAAGACTAGCAGAGCCTTATCCCAGCTAGCAGAAGGGCATTTGTTCTCTAGGCTCAGTTAGCCTTCCTATCTCACTTGAGAGATATAGATGGGGAAGCTAAAAATCACTGTAAAGATTCTAACCCAGGGATGTAGTCACATTAAAACACGGAGATTTAGTAACACGATTATATTACACTAACCCTTCCTCAAACCTTACAAGCATCTACCAAAAGGGTTGTAGTAGAAAACAGTGGATTACAAAACACCTGCAGGATGTAGACTTTGTCTAAGGAGAGGTTTTTAGGGAAGCTCAAAGACAACAGGGGAGGCAAAATCAAAAACAGTAGTGGAATTTACAGTTCCTGATGCCTATAGTACGGAAAACATTAAGCAAGCCCAGCTTCAGGCCAGATTAACATGCAACCATACATTAAAGACCTATTTACCCTAGTTTCTATTATCCAATAAATTATGTCCAGCTTTCAAAAAAAATTACAAATCATGCTAAAAGACAGGACAACATAATCTGAAGACCCGAAACAGGCAACAGAACCAGATTCACATATGACATAGATTTTAGAATTAAAAATAACTACTTAGGGAATTTAAAAGACCTGTGATTAATATGCTGAAGATTCTCATGGAACAAGTAGAAACTGTGAAGGAACAGATGGGTAACATAAGAAGAGAGACAGAAACTCTAAAAATTAATTTAAAGACAATGCTAGAGATTGCAAACACTGTAATGAAATTTTTGATGAGTTTATCAGTAGGTAGGACACAGCTGAGGAAAGAATCCGTGCACTTGAAGATAAATAATTAGAAACTACCTAAACTAAATGAGAAGAAAAGAAGGGCAAAAAATCAGAAAACACCATCGAAGGACATTGAGACTATTTAAAGTGTGTGACATATGTGTAGTTGGAATATCATAAGTAAAAGAGTAAATAGAGCAAAAAAATATTTTTGAAGTGTCCATCTGTAATAGTGGATTAGTCTATTTCTCTTTGATAATAACTGAAAACTTTCAAAAATTAATGGCAGAGGCCAAAGGGAAGTTCTAGGACTTTCAAAGAACACCAAGCAGTATATATATAAAATTATACCTAGGCATATTATAGTTAAACTGAAGAAAGCCAAAGATAAAGGGAAGATCTTGAAAAAAACTGAGGTAGGGATAAATCTTACCTGTAGTGTAAGTAAATGATGTGGACATATCACCAGAAATTATACAAGCAAGAAGAGAGTTAAGTGGAATACTTAATGTGTTAAAATCAAAGCAAAAATAACATCAACATAATTTTATACCCAGTGAAATTATCCTTCAAAAGCATAGTCATATTTCAAAAAGCAATACAAGTGAAGGCCCTGGTTATTACCTATGAAGAAAAACTAAATCCTAAATTATACCACTGCATACACTTTAAATTTTTAACTGAAAATATGAAAATACTGATAATACCAGCTCTTGGTATTATGTAGTAACCTGAAACTTCATAAACTTCTCATAGATAGATAAATAACTGCAATCACTTTAGAAAACAGTTTAAGGCCGGGCGCGGTGGCTCAAGCCTGTAATCCCAGCACTTTGGGAGGCCGAGGCGGGTGAATCACGAGGTCAAGAGATCGAGACCATCCTGGTCAACATGGTGAAACCCCGTCTCTACTAAAGATACAAAAAATTACCTGGGCATGGTGGCGCATGCCTGTAATCCCAGCTACTCAGGAAGGCTGAGGCAGGAGAATTGCCTGAACCCAGGAGGCGGAGGTTGCGGTGAGCCGAGATTGCACCATTGCACTCCAGCCTGGGTAACAAGAGCAAAACTCCGTCTCAAAAAAAAAAAAAGAAAACAGTTTAACACTATATACTGAATCTGGCCATATACATATCTATGAGCAAGAAATTCCCCTCTTCAGAGAATGACTACACAAGTGCATTAAATATGAATAAGAGTGTTTATAACATCCATGTGTACCTATATGGATCCAAACTGAAAACAATTGAAATGTCTATTGATATTATAGCAACTAAAATCAACATTATTTTGCTATGTTCATAACTTACATGAATCCCACAACATAATGTTATGTAAAAATATGAAAAAATATATAAATACTTTATTATTCTATTTAAATAAGTTCAAAAATAGATATTTTAAATACACACTTAGATGTTTCTAAATTCAGTCACTTTTATCCTATTCTGTATTAAAAGATTCACAATTTTTCTGTCAAAAATTTATTTTAAAATTTGGTTGATTTTTATACTTAAAATATCATTGCCATTCCCCAAATACCAACTTTTTTTCTCCACTTTAGAAGATAATATGAGGACATACTATTTCATTTTAGCACATGAAAGTACTTAAATAACAATTGAATAACAAAATTATAATAGTTTATTAAATGTATAAATGATAAATGATAACACATTTAAAATAATTTTAAATGATTCTAAATAATTTTTAATTCATTGTTAAAATTAATTCCTTATTATTAAAACAATTGTGTTATCATTTAATAATAATGTATTATGTAGCTAAGAAATACACAAATAGGCCAGGCACAGTGGCTCACCCCTGTAATCCTAGCACTTTGCTGCTGAATCTGACCCCTAGACTCTGGCCAAGCTATGGATTAAAGGAGTTCACAGACACAGGTGTTTTTCCTGTGAGAGCATGGCTAGTGGACCTGAGGGCTTACAAACCCCAAAGAGGAAGTACAGGGTGCACCCTCAATAAGCTGGAGAAGCCAGTATTACTTTTATAACATTTCATAACAAAAGTCCTGCACAAACACAATTTGTGAGTAATTAACATTGCCGATCCCCCAAGTAGAGAGCAGTCCTGTGTGTGAATGATCAAAGGTTGGTTTTAGGACAACATGAGTAAACAAGCTATTTAGATAAACTCCTCTACATTCTCTTGTTATCTGCTCTTTGCTATTAGCTCAAGGTAAGAGGATTAGCCATAACTTTTTTCCAAAGCTTTGCAAAACATTTTGGCATTCCAAGAAGGTTTGCATCTCTCCTATAATTTTTCTCACTGTACTGATCTATCTGCTACATATCCCCCTTTTCTGTTTTTTGTATCAGGTTTTGGTGATTGAAGAGTACAGATGTGTGCAGCAACAGGTTTGTTGGACACGGCAGTTATAACTCGTGTCCCAGCTTTGCATCCTAGAATTAGTAAATAACATAAGACAAACATAAGTATAGTCAGTAACATTCTTTTCCAATCAAGGAGTGACATGTAATGTTATGTGGAACCTCAGTCCAATGTGTGCCACTACTGAGGGACCCACTGGGGGTATGTTAATCCTTTCTAGCCAAGTAGTTGCATCATTAGAGGCTGGGAAGAGTGCATCTGCCTAAGTAACAGGCTGAAAAAAGGGCAATTGAGCAGATGGGCTTAATAGAGGTGGCAGGCAAAGTGAGAGAATAAAACAGAAATAAATAATCTGGAGTGAATGGTGTTTGTGAGAAACAGGGTTCACTCAGTCTCTTGAGTTGTTTACTTCAGCATCCCACAGGTAATGTCTAGGGCCTGTGTCATCCGAGGAAGCCACATCATCCAGGGCTGCTGGTCTTGCAGGGTCATTTCCTTCATTTCTGGTACTGGGTTGGGTCCTGGCCACACCATGGTATGGTTTGATGCATCATGCTGGAATTCAAAGAGGGCCTGAGGGGTTGTGAACACAGTCATATCCTCTTCCCCATGTTAGCAAATCATTTGGACCACACCATACATTACTATTTACATCTTTCCATAAAACTGAGAGTTTTATGTCTTGAGAGGTTTTAGCACTACAGGAGTACAAGATAAGAACCAAACTAGTGTGTTAGCAGGAAGAGCATGTTCTATATGGCCTGCATAATTAGAGAGTGCTATTTGAAGATCCAGAGGTAGATGCAATACTGCTTCAAATTGCTTTTTACTCAAAGGAGTTCTTACGACATTAGGGTCATAGCCTAGAAACAGATTGCATTGTCTGCAGCCTGTATTGATGACTTTACTAATTAGCTGGATATAGGGATATTACATTTTAGTCTCAATATGTGAACAAAATACCCATTCTAGGAAGTGCAGCCCTGAGGCCATCTGTCCTGTTAAGGCTGAGGGGGAATGTTTAGTTGGAAAAATAAAAAACTGGATTGAATATTTTGGGTCTGTGGGATCTAGTTGCTTCTGAGAAATAGCTTGCTCTTTTTCCTCAATTTCCTTTTTTGTTGCAGGGGTTAAATACCTGGGAGAATCCAGGGAAGCTTTGTCTTTGAAGATAGCAAACAGGTTTTGCAACATATCAGTAGTTAAGCCGAAGGTGGGGCAAAGCCAGTTCATATCACCCAGTAATTTTTGATAATTGTTTAGGGTATATAAGTTGCTAGTATTTAATTTAACCTTTTGAGGTCTTACTAACCAGGAAGTTAGAATGCATCCAAGATATTTCCAAGGGGAGGACATTGGCACTCTCTCAGGTGCTATGATTAAACCTCTTAACTGTGTATTCTTTACAATAGAGGCATATAAACTCAAAAGTACTGGCTCTGTTGGGATGTCAGTAGTGTATCATCCATAAAATAAATAATCTTACAATTAGGAAGTTCTTTTCTACTGGGGAGGAAAGCCTGATTTACATGATACTGACACATTGTAGGACTGTTCAGCATTCCTTGAGGAAGTACTTTCCAATGAAATTGGTGAGCTGGCCTTTCATTGTTGTATCTGGTATTATAAACACAAATTTTCTCTACCTGTTCTGCAAGGGTAATAGTATAAAAGCAGTCTTGTAAATCAATAACGACTATAGGCCAATCTTGAGAAATTGCCATGGGGGACCGGAAGCCCCTGTTGAAGAGGCCCCATAGGTTGCAGATTAGCATTAATAGCCTATAGGTCATGCAAAAGTCTGCATTTGCCAGACATTTTGAGAATGACAAAAATGGACAAATGTTAGATGGTTCTATATGGTTGGCTTTTAATTGCTCCTCAATTAATTCGTGGGCACCTTGTAATTTCTCGCCCTTTAAAAGTTACTGTTCTTCCCGAATAGGATTTTGAGAGAGTCATGTTGGGGGTAGGGGAGGAATAACAGTGGCCACTATTCGAAAAAGGTTTGCTTTTCACCTAAGTCATCAAATTCTGCCCTCCAGTGGTGTCTAAGGTTGTTTTAGCTAGCACTGACCAGTGCCGTGGGCTCACATTGGAAGTTGTCTGCTATGGTTTCAATAAATGGGCTAGCAGCTCAGTTTTCTCTAATGCTTTTTCTTATCTCTTTATAAGCATACACCTGCTTGCCTTGTTAATCTAGCATTACCAGGCAGGTCAAGAGCTCCCTTTCTAATGCTGCTTGCCTACAGCGTCCCATAGCTGTAGTGTCTCCTTTGTCCTTTTTCCAATTTATTGGGGGGTGGGGCTTAGGGATAATTTCTCTCTCCTCTGTGGCACTTTTACCCAGTAATTGTGGGGCTGAGGGAGAAGATGGTGCAGTAAGGTAGGTGATGGTTCCTCTTCCCTTCCTATTTTGGGCCATTCAGTGTAGAGTGGGGCCAGAGCAGCCCTAAGGTCCACAACGTTAAAGATATTACGGCCGGACGCAGTGGCTCAAGCCTGTAATCCCAGCACTTTGGGAGGCCGATGTGGGTGGATCACTAGGTCAAAAGATCAAGACCATCCTGGTCAACATGGTGAAACCCCGTCTCTACTAAAAATACAAAAAATTAACTGGGCATGGTAGCGCGTGCCTGTAATCCCAGCTACTCAGGAGGCTGAGGCAGGAGAATTGCCTGAACCCAGGAGGCAGAGGTTGCAGTGAGCCGAGATCGCGCCATTGCACTCCAGCCTGGGTAACAAGAGCGAAACTCCGTCTCAAAAAAACAAAAAAAAAGATGTTACTGGGACCCATTGCCCTTGTGCATGATTGCATTTAAGATTTATCCCCATTTGTTCTCAGAGCTCTAGGTCTAGTGTGCCTTCTTCTGGGAAACATGGACTATGGGAAACTACAGTTTGCATTAAATCTCTTAATTGAGCCTGTGAAACCAAGGCTCTGCTAGCTTTAAGCAACTGTTTCAATACGTTTATATACTGTTCCTGTTGTGCTAACTGTTGTCCCATGATGAAACCCTAGCTTAAACAATTCCCTCAAACTTGGAATTCCTGAACAGAAAACAATGACTTACTGACTTATTGACTGTGCAGTCTCTTCACCTTCATTTTTGAGGGTTCCATCATGATCCGTTGGAGCGTTCTTCATGAGGAGTACCAACTGCCAAATCTGACTCACAGCCTTTGGCTGAGTGACGAATGAAAGAAGTTCACAGACACAGGTGTTTTGCCTGTAAGAGTGCAGCTAGCGGACCCCACGGCTTATACACCCTGAAGAGGGAGTCCAGCTGTGCATCCCCGATAAGCTGGAGACACTCGTACTTATTTTAGAACAGATTTTATGACAAAAGTCTCGAGCAAACATCATTTGTGGGTAATTAACATTGCCGACCCCCAAGTAGAGAGCAGTCCTGTACACAAATGATCAAAGGTCAGTTTTAGGACAACATGAATAACCAAGCTATTTAGATAAACTCCTCTACATTCCCTTGTTATCTGCTTTTTGCTATTAGTTCAAGGTAAGGGGATTAGGCTGCCTTCAGCTATAACCTTTTCCAAAATCTTTTGCAAAAGCTTCCAGTCTTCCAAAAAGGTTTGTGTCTTTCCTATAATTTTTCCCACCATCCTCAGCAATCTCCTACACTTTGGAAGGCTGAAGTGAGTGGATCACCTGAAGTCAGGATTTTGACACCAGCCTGACCAACATGGCAAAATCCTGTCTCTAATAAAAAATACAAAATTGGCTGGGCTTGGTGGTCATGCCAGTACTACTAGCTACTCAGGGGGCTGGAATAGGAGAATCTCTTGAACCCAGGAGGCGAAGGTTGCAGTGAGCTGAGATTGCAACATTGTACTTTAGCTGAGTGACAAGAGCTAGTCACATTCTAATTATCATTGCAACCTTAAAAAGTACCCATTTTTATTATGTGCATTTTCAAGTGGAAGAAAAGGAACAACATCAAAAAAGTGATCAGAATATTACAGCTCTCTAGTAGCATATCCAAGATATCAACCTGAGCCATACTCACTCAAGACTTGAACTTTCAGCTTCACATTCCTCTGCCCTGATGAGCCCATTTAAAGCAGAGGCTATAAATTGACCACAGTTGTTTTAGTGCATGAGCAAGAGAGAATTTTAGAAAAACCTAAGCCTAACTGTTGAGGAAAACTAGTATTTATGAGAAATATTAACATTTACATGTATACCTGTAATATTTATATGTGTCAGGCACTATTTCCAAGTGCTTCACATATTTATTTAACCCTTATTAAAATCCTAGAAGATAGGTATCATTACCCCCATTTTTATCTATGAGCAATCTAAGTAGCTGTCATTAAATAACTTGCCCCAGATTCAAATTGCACAGCTGAGAATCAAGTCCAAAGTCTATTATCTTTATTTTCATGCTACATTACCCCAGAGCAGAAGAGGGGGGTATAAAGATGGAATAGCAGTAGCAGGTAAAGTATAATACAGAAAAATAAATAAATAAATAAAGTAAGTCTTAACAAGAAAGTCTTGGAAAATGTAAAAGACTTAACAATTAAGCTATGCCTTTAAGGAAATGTAGGGCATCAGGGCATCTACAGGCAGGAAAATAGGCAGAGAAGACAAGACACAGCAGGAGCCTAAGTGGGCTGGAAGAGCCTGAGAGCACAGTGACAGGTCATTTGTCCTTGGTAGAAGGATGGAGTGGGAGGTTAGGGGAAAAAGTCAGGCAGATTCAGACAAAAAAAAAAGACACAGACATTAGGAAAAGGATTTGCACTTTATGCTGTTGAAGATAAAAATAATTATTCATGATAATTGAAATGATAAGATTTGGGTTTTAGAATTTTTTAAACTATGCTGAAAATATAGTTTGATTCTAAACATGTTTGTTTATGTTTATTTTCCCAGCAAAAGTATAAATAGAACCTCCTTTTCCTCTAAAAGATTCCAAGTTAGGATAAAATATTTTACAGTCACTCTAATTTGGACCAATGGTTATACTTCAGATTCACAAAATTCAAAATGTTGACGTTATCAAGTGTCAGTGAGTATCAAAGTATTTAAATTAGAACAATTTGTAAAACAACTTCACAGGATTTTTAGAAAAAGAAGAAGAAAAAAAGAAAAGGAATACCAGACTTCTATACCTACCCCAAGGAAATGTGAAAATGTGCATAAGGAGGCATGCAAAAAAGTTTTAAATATCTCACTCCACTAATGAACAGTTCAAAAAAACAATTAACTTCCAATACATAAATTTCCACATAGATTCGATTATGTATTTACTATGTATTGCTATGCATCTGTTAAAAAGACAAAAAGTCATTCCCATGAGTACTGACATAAAAAACAAACAGAAAGAAATAATAGTCTTATTTTATTTTCTCTATTGACATAAATGAATAATAAAAGACTAAAGGGAAACATGCAACTCATTACAGAAGGGACTTAAGGTTTGTGAGCTAATTAAGGAAGTGTTTATTCGACAAATAAACATTCAAGAGAACATGAGCTATCCTTGTGGCTGTATACATAAAAAGTAGTAGACCTTATAGTAGAACGATTTATAATCCTTTGGATAGATACCCAGTAATGGGATTGCTGGGTCAAATGGAATTTCTATTTCTAGGTTCCTGAGAAATCGCCACACTGTCTTCCACAATGGTTGAACTAATTTACACTCCCACCAACAGTGTAAGAGTGTTCCTATTTCTCCACATCCTCTCCAGCATCTGCTGTCTCCAGATTTTTTAATGATCGCCATTCTAACTGGTGTGAGATGGTATCTCAATGTGGTTTTGATTTGCATCTCTCTAATGACCAATGACGATGAGCACTTTTTCATATGTTTGCTGGCCTCATGTATGTCTGCTTTCGTAAAGTTTCTGTTCATATCCTTTGCCCATTTTTGAATGGGCTTGTTCATTGCAGCACTGTTTACAATAGCAAAGACCTGGAACCAACCCAAATGCCCAACGATGATAGACTGGACTGGGAAAATGTGGCACATATACACCATGGAATATTATGCAGCAATCAAAAATGATGAGTTTGTGTCCTTTGTAGGGACATGGATGAATCTGGAGAACATCATTCTCAGCAAACTGACACAAGAACAGAAAAAGAAATACCGCATATACTCACTCATAGGTGGGTGAGAAAAATGAGAACACGTGGACACAGAGAGGCGGTCTACTATACACTGGGGACTGTTGGGGGGAATGGGGGAGGGACAGCAGGGGGGGGCTGGGGGCGATAGCCTGGGGATGAATACCAAGTGTGGGTGAAGGGGAGGAAAGCAGCAAAGCACAGTGCCATGTGTGTACCTATGCAACTATCTTGCTTGTTCTGCACATGTACCCCCAAACCTATAATGCAATAAAAATTTAAAAAAAAAAAAAAAAAAAAAAAGAAAGTCAAAAAAAAAAAAAGTAGTAGACCAATTCAAAGAATTAGATGAATAACAAGATAATTTTAAAATGATATAGAATAACAAGACAATTTCAAAATGATATCTATGAATAAGATTTGGAATTTCATTCATGTGGATGGTGAAGGAGTGGGCTGATTCAAATTAGAAAGGCTCCAAGTTTTGAACTTGTGTTACTGGAAAGATAATGATCTCATTTCTGAAATATTGATGGCAGAAAGTATTTGAAACTGAATACAATGCACTTTAATTTTTTTACATTCTTTATTTCAAGCCTTGACAGATCTGCCACGTATAGATAACTAGCAATGAATTACAGTTATTCATTAAGACTTGTGTCTACCTGCATGATATTGGATATAGCATTATCACATTGTTTAATTATTGTTCTGTTTTCCTCATGAGTCTGAGAGCTTGAAAATTTTGTTCGACTTCACAAAATCCAAACCAAGTCTTTCCAATGATTACATTCTACATTGAAACATTCTACATTCTTCATGGGCAACATGAAGATAAGTACAATGTCAGCTTTCCTTACAACTTTTGAATTAATATTTAACCACTTCTAAATATATTTGTTTATTTTTATTTCCATTTAACACTGTGATGTTATATTAATATAATCAAATTTTGACCCTGCGTTATGATACATGATTTCATTTTTTGCTCTACTAGTCATTAAGCTGGGAGAACAGGTCTTACTTCTTGTGAATCATACAGTACCTGGTATATAGCAAAAATAAAAAAAAAAAGTTTGTTGAATTAAAATGTAGAGCTATATATTAGAAATGTTGAAATGCTTAATAAAAAAGCTAGTAAAATAAACTATCTTAATTTGTTTTTCACATTTTTCTGCTCTTCTTAGCTTCATTTAACATTTTTGCATTAAGACACTATGCAATGTTAGATATTTTTAGCTTGCATCTCCCCTGAAGCATTTTAATAAGTAAATTTTAGAGCTATAGTGTTATTTTTTACAGTTGCTTATGAGGCAAAAAGCTAAGCCAGTAAGCCAAGCAGAATGAAACTGTATAGAAAATGTAAAACATTTCTTCATATTGTTCCATTAGAAAAAAAAGTTAGGGATATACTGTAACTAAGTGTTACAGTGTTGTTTTGTTCCAGCCATGCCTATTTCTGTTTTGAGCAATCTTATTGTTCCTCATTATGTAACTTAGCCTCTGGATATGTGACTTGAAAGCCAGCCCCATGCAACACCATATGTTCCTATGCTTAAGTTTGTTTGGGTAGCAAAGGGATCTGCCCTTTCTTATTTTGTCCCTATACTTTACATTTTAGTTTTTTTAGTTTGTAGGTAAATCGAGATATTTCAATATATTACAATGATCATTAATATCATTTCCAAGTGCATGAATTATAGAAATGATTAATATACTATAATTCACGTGATAGATTGTATTTTTTTAATTCCACTGCTATGTCTTACATGGAGTTTGCAGCCCGTTGGCTTAAAATAAAACTTTCTTATAGGAAAAAATAAATTAACATTAGTGTTCATCTTAATAAATAGGAATAATAACAATCAGCATCAATTTCACATTACAGTTTAGCAGAACATAAGATTTTTTTAATGTCACTGCATTACAATTTTAAACTTACCTTAAGCATTTTATTTTAAAAGATAAACTAATTTGTCCACCTCTTTAAACATTCTACGTTGCTAATCAATTCTTTAATGTGCATAGGACACTCCATGCTAAATGTCTGGAAAATGCTCATGAGAATTGAAGAAGGAACATTACATATTAACCCAATTGAAATATAAAAAAGAAAGTACTGTAAATATAATAAATATATTTAAATGCCAAATCCAAATTATCAGTGGCAAGATGTTACTTTATGAAATGTAATATTAGTGTCAAAGATCTGAATTTCTTTCACAAGAGAAAATTAAAAGCCTACAGCATTCTCACAGACATTAATATAAATAATAAAACTAAATGTATGCTAAGCCTGGCCTCCTCAGTGTATTAGGCATACTGCTAGTCTTCTAGCTCTATATTTCAGTGTAATAAGGGAGGCTGCTCTTTTAACTGTTTGTCCATCAGCAGAGACAGAGAGATTCACAAATTAAACAGTGTGTGTGTTTTACAAGTGTGAGGATACATGCACATCTTACACATAATAATATGGAGAGACTGGCTTGTTGAGAAATTGGCATAATACAGAAATATCAATCTGGGACATCTTGAATACTTCATCTTCATTGAACATTCCCTGAATAAAAATGTATCTTGGCTGATGCTGAGAATATTTATGAATCAGCACAGACTAATTTTCATTAAAATTTTCAAATAAAAACATATAGTGATAGTTGTTACTGAATGTCCTGTAAACCTAATTACAAAATAACTGTTGCATAGGAAAAAATGACATCTTATATGAATAGAAGTAACTTTCAGTGATTATGTCCTCCAGGAAACAAATATTAAGTGAAAGGCTACAACTACTTTCGCTTTGTTCAGTTCTATTTATTGACTAAATAAATCAGAAATATGTAGTAAACGCCTGTTTGCACTTTGTGTGGGTGGTATTTATCCTTGGTAAGCTGCAAACTGTCCTGTAAAAATTAATGCAGGTGAAAATTAATCTACTCATTCAAAGATACCTAACAAACAAAATTGCAGTGCTAATTTTGCAAGAATAACACAAGAAAATTTTACTCAGTTATACTCATTAGTTTGAACTAAGTAAAATAAATTTATAGGATAAAAATCCTATCAAGAGAAAACATACATCAAATTGCACTTTCATAAGTGATTCTCCTTACTCTGATAACATTTTAAAAGACTTTCAGGTTATTAACTTTGACATTTCTATTCTAGGCGTTTACAAACTATTATCACAATGTGACTACATGAGGTCTTCAAAATCTAGAAGCCAATAAAGACATGTTTAAAAAAAGGCTGCATTTAAAAATTTTCTAACTATAAGTACCATCAATCTAAGAATATCATGACTATTTAAATAGCCAACTGTCAGCTCCTACAAATCGGGGAAAAAAAAAAAGTAAATGAGCTAACAAGCCCAGAGAACTATATTTAACTCTTGACCTAATTTGTCTCTCAAGAGAAATCAGAAGGAAAAAAATAACTGCTTAGTTGTATACAATCTATATGTGTTAAGGCAATAGTCTCATTTATATTGGCAAAAACGTACATGTTATTATTATTAATCTCTTAGAGTTAATTCTAATAATTATGTGGATTCTCTGTTCTGCATAAAAGGTGGCCTACAGGATCAGAATTTTAGAAATATGGAACTGAAAGAAGCATAAAAGACAATTTTGAACAAGCCTCTTGTTTTACAGATAAAGTGAAGAGGAAAGCTAAATGACAAGGTCATTTCAATTTAATGCATTGCTTATAATTTTCTGATATAGAAAATGTAGTCAAGTTTCTAATTGATATGTCAAAAAGGCAGCATATGCAAGTCTTATTAATATTGAAAAGAGACTTATCTTACTCCTGCATATCTATTCTTCTAGTTAAACCTTATCTGAGCACTTCTCTTTACAGCACCAGGTTTTTACAAATGGTCTGTGCTAACTGTTCAACATTCTCACCCACCATTTAAAATTGTCCCAAGTGGCAGTCCTTATACTAGGCAGAGATGCTTAAGGGTCTTAAAGCTTCTAAATCTGACTGTGCAAACTCAGCATTTCTGTATGCATTGAAATATACAGAGAGAGAGAGAGTCCCTGGTGAGTCCCTCCCATGTTTGAAGATATCAAACAGTAATTAGTCATATACTACAGGAGATTTCAACGAGTATATGAATGTATTTCTGTGAGGTTGAGAGATAAAAACTTCTGGTGTCATGACTGTGTTCTACTAGGTAATGGCAATTGTAGAATTCAGAAAATGAGTTAAATTATTAGCCCAAGTTAGTCTAGTGTGAAATCTAACAACAATTCTAAGGGGGCAGTTAGGCATGTGAGCAGCTGTCACAGATGTTGTGGGTTAGCAGTGATAGTAATGGTTCCCATAACAAGAGTGAAACAGGGTCACTCATATTTTAGGTCATAATACGTACCTCAAGTAACTGCTTCTGGCTTCTGCTCCCACTCCTCCTCTGTAGCAACATTTCTTGTTATAGTCACTAATAACCTCCATTTTAATGGATAATATTCCATATTTATTATTGTTTAAATCCTCTTGCGACTGCTCACACTGTTTACAATGTTCTTTATCTTTAAGGTGTCTCCCACCTTGGCTTTATTAATATATTGATTCAATGTATTTTAACACATACACCCGTGATATTATCTTTAATATACACTTTAGGAAAAGAAACTTTTATTCATTAACTTATGATTATCACCACCATAATAGATGTTAGTATATGTTAACGGTTTTAATATTATTTGTAGACATCCTGGTAACTTTCTCTATCCTGGATATCCTTATAAACTCAAGTGGCCCCACTGTTCTTTTTGATACATTAATAAATAATGGGGATGAAGAGTAGGGAGTAGGATTGGTATCTTCCATAATGACAAAGATGATGCTATCAAAGTAAACAATATGAAAAGATGGATGAAAAATGAGTATTTGTTCCTCATGAGACTAGACTCTTGTAAATTTATTTCCCCTGAAGGAGTTATCTAAATTATTTCTGAATTTGGCTTTTCAAAATCTACATTTTTAATTGAGTGCCATTACATTGTATTTCAAGCCCAACAGGAAAGTGCACTCACTTCAAATAAACCACTGGGTATCACCAATTCCCTTACATTTATTTAGGCACTGAATTCCTGCACCTGCAACTCATATGCACAGCAGGACAGCTTTTTGCTTAATTTAACATGGAGACTGGCAATCAGCATCACCAAAATAAATGATTTTATTCACAAAAATTTATAAATTATCTATGAAGAAAACAAGAGACAAAAAGATGAGGTTTATTTTACTTTTTGCATTTTAATTAAATATAGTAGAGAGTACAAAAATGAGTTGAGGAGATTTAAAGAATCTGAGTAAATGCTCTTTAGTATTTTATTTATTTATGTAGCAGCAGAGTCTTTGTTGCCCAGTCTGGTGCACAAGCCTGATCACAGCTCGCTGAAACCTCAATCTCCCAGGTTCAAGCAAGCATCTTATTCAGACTCTTTAGTAACTAGGACCACAGGTGCACACCGCCATGCCTGGTTCATTAATTTTGATGAATAATTTTGATCTGTTATGTGCAATACACTTTGCTTGAAAATTCTCATTTTTCAATTGTTCTGTTATACTGAAAACCCTGAAATAACAGACCATCTATAATCAGGGTTTAAAAGGCAAAGCTATAAATGATGAGCATTTAAGACAGAATGAGAGTTCATGCACATCAAAACAAGGTAGCACTTACGTCTGTTTTAGGAAATATGAGTTTACATTCATTTTTATTTCCAAGTTTTATTCTGGTTTTAATGTTTCCCCAAATATTAGTTTCTTTTTGTACCTAGGGTTACCTTCCCAAATACAAAGTTTCATTGTAGAGTAGGTTCAACATCTTATGGTTATAATATTTACGGTATCCATTAAACTACATGACGGTTATTTCATCAGAAAATTGTGAAGGTGCAATGGTTTGTCACCATGTAAAGATAACTCGTGTTACTGACTCGTTCTATAGTAGAAAGCCAATCCCGAGCAGCAGTGTGGTCTGGTTGGAAATAATTCTGGCCTAGTACTAGAAACTTGATTTCCAAAACTTTTTCCCCTTAGAGGTTAATAAATTCCAGCTCCACCGTCCTCTGCTTGTCCTTAGGATTGAATCTTCTCTCAGGTTTCTGTCTCCATATGAAATGAAAACATTGGCACATAGCACAAAAGTCTTCTTTCCACAGAATGCTTTACTATCAATGTAGAAAAGCCACCCATTATATTTTAAATTTATTTGTTTACTCTTTGTCTTCTGCACTAGAACATGAGCACCATAAAGGGAGATGCACTGCCTAACATATTACTACACTTAGCATTTATCACCTATTAATTTGGTGCCTAATAAACCATTTTTAATGTTGGATTATCTTCCTTTTTATTAAGTACAAAGTTCTGAAATAGAAACACATCTGAGACAATCGAGGTAGGTACAAAAGGAAAAACCAACTGGAGTGAACAGTTGATGAGATGAGGCAGAAATATCAGTAGGGCAGAGATGAAGTAAGGTCCTGTTAAGCCAATGCTGGCAGATTTCATAGGTAAAATGAAAATATCTGTGACTTAACATAATGAAAGACCAAACACCAATTTTTCCGTTTTTAGGTCAATTCTTTTGGAGCGGGTTGTCATTGCTCCATAACATCTTTGAGATATCAAGACATAGTGTCATCTTTAACATTTGAGCTCCAAGATTATTTTCTGCTGAAATTCTGTCACGTAGAACACATTTGTAAAGTCACGAGTTTCTGAAACGAAATCTGGAATATGCCCTCTAGTTGTCTATCCATGGAGAAGTAGGTTTAGTGAGCAGTAAGGCACTCTCTGCCAAAGCCAAGAGGGCCATGATAAGAAGTAGTGCTTTTATTACAAGTGTAGTGGAAACCCATTGGAAATTTTTAAACAGGAAAATGGCATAACATATTTTAAAGAGTAGCATGCCTGTTGTGGTAATAAAATAATATATGTCAACAAATTGAAGAAGAGGGAACGTGGCCTTTCTTCAAAGAAGAGGTGAAGATGACTTAGACTATATGAGAGTGCTAGTGTAGGGAGGTAGCAAGAAATGTCTTCATTTGGGCCATATACTGCGGATGATTTCGTAGAGGATGTAATTTCAACTAAAGAGGTTCCCAAGGCTGAGTAGTATTCTCCTCTTTTGACCTTTTAAAATCCTCTGTTAAATAACTATTATTGAATTTAAAACCTTTCATTTTTAGTAGCTATTATCTGCCTGCTTCCATTATTACATATTGAACTTTCTGAGGATAAAAACTACATCTTCATAAACCTGGGTTATGTGATAATATTTGATAAATTGGAGCACACAATTAATTATTTTTTACTGAATCAAATGAGGAAACTTGCCTATGGACACAACACAATTACAAAGTCAGAGACAGTATTGGAATCCTGAGAGGCATTGGCTTATTACAAAATCCATCCTCTTTCCACTATTTTACATTCCAGCAGTTTATATCTATCAAAGGAACAAAAAAACTTGTATTTAATCCTAGCTAGTTGATAGCCCTGGGTGTCTAATGTGGAAATTAATAAATGACAAAAGGATTTGGAAACTCATAACATTTTATATTAGATGGATATTTCTGTGAAATGTCTTTTATCTGGATCAAAATTTCCAGTAGAATTAGAGGAGAGAAAAATGGAGTCTAGGTCATTAAAAGACAGGATTAATCTATGTTCATACACAGAATATCAGACTTCTGCTCAAAGATACAAAAGGCACAAATATAGGACTAATAGATATTTGTTAATTGATCAATTCATTCATTCAGCAAATATTGTTATTGATTTGACTATGAAGGAAGAATTGCTATACCTTCTGGAAGTACAGCAGTGAAATAAAGGTTAAAACATTCCACTATCATAAGAGGGCTTTTTCTTTTTTTAAAGCCCTTGGGGTGGTATTATTCTTTTTCTAGCTTTTATTTTATGTTCAGAAGTACATGTGCAGGTTGGACATACAAGTAAATTGCATGTTGTGGGGGATTGATGTACAGATTATTTCATCACCCAGGTAATAAGCATAGGACCTGATAGGTAGGTTTTCAATCCTCACATTCCCAACCTCCACCCTCGAGTAGACCTCACTGTCTGTCATTCCCTTTTTTTGTGTCCATATTTACTCAATATTTAGCTCCCACTTATAGGTGAGAACAAGTGTTATTTGGTTTTCTGTTTCTGTGTTACTTTGCTTAGTATAATGACCTCCAGCTCCAGCTATGTCACGGCAAAGGACATTATTTTATTCTTCATATGGCTGCATAGTATTTCACGGTATATATGTATCACATTTCCTTTATTCAATCTATCGTTGATGAGCACCTATGTTGATTCCAAGTCGTTTTATTGTGAATAGTGCTGCAATGAACATGCATGTGCATGTGTCTTTGTGTTGGAATAAGTTATATTCCTTTGTGTGTATATCCAATAATGAGATTGCTAGGTCAAATGGTGTATTAGTCTGTTTTCAAGTTGCTGTTAAAGACATACCTAAGACTGGGGAAAAAAAGAGGTTTAATGGATTTACAGTTCCTCATGGCTGGGGAGGCCTCACAATCATGGAAGAAGGCAAGGAGGAGCAAATCACATCTTACATGGATGGTAACAGAAAAAGAGAGCTTATGCGGGAAACTCCTATTTTAAAAACCATCAGATCTCATGAGACTTATTCACTATCATGAGAGCAGTGTAGGAAAAATCCACCCCCATAATTCAATCACCTCCCACCAAGTTCCTCCCACAACATGTGGAGGTTAAAATTCAAGATGAGATTTGGATGGAGTCACAGCCAAACCATATCATTCCACCTCTGGCCCCTCCCAAATCTCATATCCTCACATTTTAAAACCAATCATGCCTTCACAACAGTCCCCTAAAGTCTTAACCCATTCCAGCATTAATTAAAAAGTCCACAGTCCAAAGTTTCTTCTGAAATAAGGAAAGTCTCTTCTGCTTATGAGCTTGGAAAATCAAAAGCAAGTTAGTTACTTCCTAGATACAAAGAGGGTTCAGTCATTGGGTAAATACTGCCATTCCAAATGGGAAAAATTGGCCAAAAGAAAGGGGCTAAGGCCCCAGGCAAGCTGAAATCCAGCAGGGCAGTCAAATATTAAAGCTGCAAAGTGATCTCCTTTGACTCCATGTCTCACATCTAGGTGACACTGATGCAAGAGGTGGGTTCACATGGTCTTGGGCAGCTCTGCTCCTGTGGCTTTGCAGGATACAGTCTCCTACCCAGCTGCTTTCACAGCCTGAGGTTGAGTTTCTGTGGCTTTTTCGGGTCCATAGTGCAAGATGTCAGCAGATCTGTCATTCTGGGGTCTGGAGGAGGGTGACCCTCTTCTTACAGCTCCACTAGGTGGTGCCCCAGTAGGGACTCTGCGTGTGGAGGTCCCACTGTACATTGCCCTTTTGCACTGCTGTAGCAGAGATTCTCAATGAGGACCCTGCTCCTAAAGCAAGCTTTTTCCTGGGCATCCAGGCATTTCCATACATCTTCCAAATTCTAGGCAAAGGTTCCCAAAACTCAGTTCTTTACTTCTGTGCACTCACAGACTCAATACCATGTGGAAGCTGCCAAGGCTTGAGGCTTGCACCCTGTAAAGCCATGGACCAAGATCTAAGATGGCCTCTTTCAGCCACAGCTGGAGCAGCTGGGATGAAGGACACCAAGTCCCTGGACTGTACACAGCACAGGGACCCTGGCCCTAGCCCACAAAACCACTTATTCCTCCTAGGCCTCCTAGTCTGTTATAAGAGGAAACTACCGCAAAGGTCTCAGACATGCCCTGGAGATATTTTCCCCATTGTTGTGGTGATTAACTCCTCATTACTTGTGCCACATTTCTGCAGCTGGATTGAATTTCTCCTCAGAAAATGCGATTTTCTTTTAGATCACATTGTCAGGCTACAAATTTTTTAAACTCGTATGCTCTGTTTTTCTTTTGAAACTGAATGCCTTTAACAGCAACCAAGCCACCTCTTTATGTTTTGCTGCTTAGAAAGCTCTTCCACCCGATACATTAAATCATCTCTCTTGAGATCAAAGTCCCACATATCTCTATGGCAGGGGCAAAATGCCACCAGTCTCTTTGCTAAAACATGACAAGAGTCACCTTTGCTGTAGTTTTCAACACGTTTCTCATCTCCATCTGAGACTGCCTCAGCATGGATCTCATTGTCCATATCATTATCAGCATTTTGGTCAAAGCCATTTGACAGTCTCTAGTGAGTTTCAAACTTTCCCACATTTTTCTGTCTTCGGGGCCCTCCAAACTATTCCATTCTCTTCTTGTTACCCAGTTCCAAAGTTGCTTTCACATCTTTACATATCTTTCCAGCAGCACCCCACTCTACTGGTACCACTTAACTGTATTAGTCTGTTTGAACACTGCTGATAAAACATACCTGAGATTGGGAAGGAAAAGAACTTTAATGGACTTACAGTTCCACCTGGCTGGGGAGGCCTCACAATCATGGCAGAAAGCAAGTAGGAGAATATCACATCTTATATGAATGGCAGCAGTCAAAAAGGAGAGTGCTTGTGCAGGGAAACTCTCATTTTTAAAACCATCAGATCTCATGAGATTCATTTAGTAACAAGAGAACAGTGCAGGAAAGACCCACTACTGTAATTTAGTGACCTCCCAATTATTAAATAGCAATTCTGTTTTAAGTTTTTCACAAATTGCCAAACTGCTTTCCACCATGGCTGAAGTAATTTACATTTCTCAGCAGTTATAAGCATTTTTTTTCCTTAAAATCTTGGTAGCATTTGTTACTTTTTGATTTTTTGATAATAGCCATTCTGACTGGTGTGAGCTGGTACCTATTGTGGTTTTGATTTGCATTTCTCTAATGATTAGTTATGTTGCATGTTGTTTCATATCCTTGTTGGCCATATGTATGTCTTCTTTTGAAAACTGTCTGTTCATGTCCTTTGCCCACTTTTCTGATTCAATAATTGGTGCTGGGAGAACTGGGTAGCCATATGCAGAACACTGAAACTGGAGCCTTTCCTTATAGCATATACAAAAATTAACTCATTATGGATTAAAGACTTCAGTGTAAAATCTAAAACTATAAAAACCTGAAAGATAACTTAGGATATAACATACTGGGCATAGAACTGAGCAAAAATTTCATGACAAAAATGCCAAAAGCAATTGTAATGAAAACAAAAATTGAAAAATGAGGGCTAATTAAACTAAAAACCTTCTGCCCAGCAAAAGAAACTATAATAAGAGTAACCAGATAACCTACAAAATGGGAGGTAGTATTTGTAAACTGTGCATCTCACAAAGGTCTAGTATCCAGAATCTCTAAGAAACTTATACAAATTTACAAGCCAAAGCATTTGCTTTTTTCCCATAAACTGAATTTGATTTTTAACATCTAATAGAAGAACAATGAAATGCAAAAGCATAGTAGATGCTAAAGAGAAAAGTATAGATCAGACAAGAAAGGTTTTACTCCAGATGTACAGGATACAAAGATTGGTGCCAATGTAGAAAAAATAAATACTCTTGCCTTGTTCAGGACTTGTTCAGGGACTGGGTAAATTAAGGCTACTAGATAAATTTCTTCTGTGTTTTAATCTGTGAAACTAGAGGAAAATCACACAATTTAGTGTTCTATTTTCATTCAGTACACATTAAAGTAGAAAAGATGTATAGGAACAAATCATTAGAGAGTTGTGAGGAAAAACTGAAGTGTGATGGAGTTTTTGCTCATTCAAATAAATCAAGTAAAACATTCTTTAAATAACCATACTGCACTTTTTATCAATCATTGAAAATATTCTTGACTAAATGATCAATCAGTAATAAATTGTGGGTGCTCTGGTCATGAGTCTAATCAGAAGCTAGGGTGGTAAACTTAAACCTCAACCTTTGCATTTTCTCCTTGGAAACTCTTCCTATAAGGAATCTTAAATTTGTCTCCAAGGAGACTTAGGACATTGTTTTAATCTATCTTAATTCTGACTTTATTGGATTATTTAAGGTTAAAATATTAATTTTTGATAAAAATGTCCTATGTTTATATAGAAGGTTGTTTGTACTTCTCTTTATAAATATTTTACCTAAATATTGGGCTTGGTTATATTCCTTAAGGAGAAGGACTCACCCAAGTTGTCAATTATAAAGATAATAATTATGCAGATGAATCAATAGATATTTAATCTTTCAATCAACTTCACAGAAATATTTTCATCCATATGTCTGATTGTAAATCACTATCTGAGAACCAAAGACAACTTAGCTTCTTGGATGGGCTCAGTAGCGTCATACCTAAAACTATTGTTCTTAGTTACTCAAGAGCTTAACATAAATCTTTCATTGAAATAGTCAAAGCAAACACCACAGGGATACTTCATGTTTCAGATAACTTCAGTTTTCCTGAAGATAATTAATGAAGAAAAAGCACAGCTCCCAACAAAACTAATATAAAATATGCAAGTGATTTCACTTTGATTTTGAGAAAAATACATCAAATTTTTACATTTACCACTATTTTAAAAATAAAAAATGCATTCCTCAAAAAATATCAAAATAAACAAAAATTAGATTTTAGAAATGGATTGTGAATTATGGCTTATTCATAAATAATTTAAGCATTCTAATAAGATTAATCTGCTTTAGTTACTATTGGATAGTTTAACCCTAATTAAGAATCAAGGAGATTGAGAATGTTCAAACAATGACAATGCTCAGCTTAGAAGAAATTCAAATTATGATTAAATAATGTATCTAAGATAAAAAAGTTCAATATCAAAAACAATTTCTTTTAATATATAATTAAAAATAAGGAAATACTTTATTGGATTCATCATAAGTATTCCTATAAAAGAAACACGTATTTCTTTTCTTTATACGAATACATAGTTTTTGTATAAAGAAAACTATGCAGCACCTTAGCATATTAGTTAAGCCTACAGATATTTAGAAAATCTTATTTTGATTATATACTGCATATAATATCCATATATTATAAATTCTGGTGTTGGAAGTATGATATAATTCACCTCATTTTCAGAATCACCTGTAGTAGAATCACCTGGAATGCTTTTAAAAGTGAAAATTATGAAATTTCTCCTTAGACTTACTTTTCTAGTCTGAAAAAGTGGGAATAATAATAACAAACAACTCATGGGATTTTTGTAATAATAAAGTGAGAAAACCCATATAAATCTTTAGCAGGGTGTTTTGATATCTAATTATTAGGTTGTATTGAGACTGGGAATATACCCTTTTATTCACAACTAAATTTTGAGAACCGCATGTAATGGATATTGCATATTGACTTGTTATCTTAAGCCAAAAGAATCTTAGCTAGAAATGTCAGCTGAGATGTACCTAGTTTTTATCTCTAATATGAGAGCTCACAATTGGATTATTTACAGAGAACTTTACAATGTGAACAAAATATTCGAGTATCACCAAAATACTGTACAGGGAACCATATGAAGATGTCAGCATAATTTTGTTACCGTAACTATGATTGATACAGGCAGAAGGCAGAGAAATTCTAGGCAAATGGGCAGGTCCCTGTTGAAAGTCCACCTTCAGCCAAAGTAGCCTAAAATCTGTGGCCCAAAGTGAGAACTTCTATTCCTATTTGTCTGCTCTCTCCTGCTTGGTTCTTTCAGAATAATGTCTTTTTTTACCAATTAAATTATTGTGTTTTCCAAAACTACCTATGGCCCACCCTGTCCTTATACTGTGCCTATAAAGACCCCAGACTCAGTCAGGAGAGGGGAGAGATGCCTTGACTTTGGAGAGAAGATAGCCAGATTTTGGGTAAGGAAAGATGGCTTGACTTTGGAGAGAAGACAGCTGGACTGTGGGGAAGAGGAGACAGCTTGACTTCAGGGAAGGTGGCTGTACTCCAGGGAGAACTGTCTGCCCTTTCCAAACCCTCCCCAGCTCCTGTCTCCTCTGAGAGCCATTCCCACCATTCAGTAAAATTCTCTGCTTTCACTGTTCTTCAAGTGCCCATGCGACATCATTCTTCTTGGATGTCAGAAAAGAGCTTGGGACCCACCAAGTGCAGGTATCCAAAAAGGCTGTCACACTGGCCCTTTGCCCTCACTGGTGGAGAGCAGCTGCCCAACACGATGAGACAAGGGGCCAAGTGAGCTGTTAACACACAGCCATCTGCAGATGGTGGGACAAAAGGAGAGCTGTAACACCCCTTCTGGGGTTCTGGAGACACAAGCTCCCCTACTTGGGCACTGCCACAGGTCCTGCACAGAGCCTGCTCTCACTGGTTCTTGGAGCAGCCAGCTGGTCCTGCATTTGCTCACTCATATGCTCCCTCCTACAAGGGGTTGAGCACAGTGGGCTGAGTAAACCTTTGTCCCTGTCACAAATCTGATGAAGGGGCCAAGAAAAATCTTGCATCAAAAATCTATTCTCATGTATATCTCAACAGAATCTTGCATCAAAATCTATTCGCATATACCTCAAAAGAATCTGACATCAAAAATCTATTCCCATGTATACCTCAAAATCTTGCATCAAAATCTATTAGCATGTATACCTTAACAAAAATATATATAAATAAAATACACATACGATACACACACACACACACACACACACACACACACACACACATATTTACGTATGAAGTTCCTAGCAGTTTATTTGCAATAATCACAACTCAAGGTAAATGTTCATAGCTCAGTATTTTCAGTTTCCTTAAGATCTACAACTCCAACTCCCCACCCTCATACATATACAGTGACTCCTTAGGTTTCTACTCAAAATTATATAACATTGCTTAATAGAATTTGAAAACCTTTGCTATTAGGTAACATGAGTAAATTAGCATTCACTTCTAATTTAGCAAAACATTTTGAAAATGTTTCTTTGTTGTTTGTTTTTAATATCTTTCTTTAATGGAATATAATTATTTACCAGTTTTATATACCTTTACTTTTGTTCCTGATTTCCTATATTATCTATACAATTGCATTATAAAATTTAAAATTTACTTAAATTATCGGGAACAAAGATGAATTACTTAAGAGAAAAGCAAAACTTAAAAAAAAATCTTAAGGCCAAGTAACTGAAAAAATTGAAAAGATAGTGGAATAAATATTTTAAATAATGCTGTGATTCTTCGAGTCAGAATCATCTTTTCTAAATAGGCTATGGAGCAAATGATTAGTTCTTCCCCAAATCTATTATACATTTCTCTCTCTGTAAGAGTTTTAGCAGTCTGCCTGTACAGATAATGTTCCCTAACCTCCCTGGGAGCTGGTAACATGTAATAGACATGCTATGGGTAAATTCTGCATCACTCAAATAAAATTGGTTTTCTTATGCTTCCACTATTACCTCCTGAGTGGGGCCTGAACAACACTGTGACAATGACACAGCTTTGACTATGTAGCAAGGACAACATAAAAAAAGGAAGGCTGAGTGAAAAAAGATGAAAGAAATCATTATCTTTAATGTATTCTGTGCAGTGTTGCCATCCCACCAGGCTCTTCCACCAACATCTGGGCTTAGGTAGGAGAAGGAGGCAGAAAGATCACATGTGGAAGGAAGAGAGAGAGAAAGAAAGAAAAGGGCAGAGTGAAAGAGGCAGAGAGAGACAACTCCAACATGCTAGGCATGCAAAATCAATTATCGAGAAAACACATAATATTCTTCAAGCAATAACCATATGAGAGAGACATATATTAACTAAATTATACAATGATTACAAAATCACAAATGTGATGGGTACATAAGAGATGTATGATGCTGTAAAACCCTTTTAATAAGGAAAATTGAACTAATTAAGATGGCAGGGAAAGTTTAACTGGGGAAATGACTATTGAGTAGATATTTGAATGATAAATAAGAAATGCCTGAATAATGATAGACTGGAAGACAGTGTAATTCAAAGGAAATGACATGTGCATATGTCTTCAAAATAAAATATAGGAATATAATCTGTAACTGGAGAAGAAGATCAGGGCTTGAGAGTCCTCTGTAGGTTACCATCAGGTAGAATCCTCTTCCAAACTGGTTTCTTGCAGGTGGAGCTCTTGGTATATTTCTGGCCTTTTGTCCTTATTATCTTAACTCTCAGGAGACAAGGAATGACTTCAACTAATTAGAAAATTTGGTGACAATAAACTCGTCATGTTCAACTCTGTTCTGCCTTTTCCTTTTTGTTGTGAATCTGCCATCAAGGTTCAGACTTCTAATCACTGACCTATTCCCTAAGCTTTTCTTGAGAAGGCATTCCAAGCAGGGATTCCACCTATACCTGTGGCTTGGAGGTCGTCAAAACTCTGTGTAGTTCTGTTTATTTAGAAGGTCTACTTGCAGCTCCCCTATGCCCTGATTAGATTTTCTCCCTCACTTTACATTTTATTAGTAAAATACGTAGATTATTTTGAAATCTTTAGTCTTCTTTCTCAAATTTTTGAGAACCTAGATGTTTAGCCAAGGTAGACTTATTTATATTACACTAATAATGTTGTCATAGAATCAGATACTTTAAGTAAAGTTTATTTCTTAGTCATGCAGTCTCCTGTGTTTCTGAATGACTCTCCAGAGCAGCTGTTTTTTTCATCAACTCATCATTCCAGACTGCTTTGATTTCTTGGCACTCCACATTAACATGTGCTTTCATTATTGCTGTGGCAGAAGAAGAGTGCATGGATAATGATTCATGACTTTTAAATCCTTCCACTCAGAAAATATATATGTCAATTTAGGTTCACATTATCTTTGCTAACAGAAATCATATGGCCATGCTCATCTCCAAGGGACATGTTCCCAGAAGCAAAATAAAATCAGATATCTCAGTGAGCTACAGTGAGGTCTGTACAACCTTTGTTTGGAATCATTTTTGCTTAGCCCAATTTAATAAGATTAAACTAAAGCAAAAGCTGGTCAAAAAATTGATTCTAAGCATAACTATAGCAAATCCTAACTTTAAATAATAGATCTATGACATAATGTGCTAGTTCCCTCTCATTTCATTCTTTATCAAAAGTAGGACAGCAAAAACAATACTTTTTGGTATTATTCTCTAATGCTTAGAATAAAAGATCTTTTTTAAATGTAGAAGTATGCAGTTTTTAAGAGCATTGCATCTAGGCTTATTATACTAAATTATACAGAAAGTATATGAGCATGTAAAAGAATCCAAATCCTCATTCATTCTTCCCTTAAAAGATGTAAGGGACCCCTCCAAAGGGACCCTAAAAAGATTTTGGTGCCAAAATTACCTCTGATATTTTAGTGTACCCCATCCATTCTCTGCCTTAGAGCTGTAATAAGTTTGGTCAGGTTGTCATGAGAGACATGTGGAAAAAGACAGCAGAAATGACTCTCAAGTCTCTGGAAATCAATAGTAGGTAATACCCATTATACCTAAGTGGCATTAAACTTATATTGAGTAGCATGACAAGATGCAGTGAAATAAGAGGAAGTATCTCTAAAAATTTAATTTCAAATGTATTATTATGATGTACATATAAAATATTACTCATATATTTCTGAAGTTGCTAATATTGTTAACTAAATTACGTTAATCATATAATAGCTGTAGTAAATAAAAGTTTTCCTTAAAACCGCTGCAAGTAACAATTTTTTGATGTATTAAAATTCTTTAAACTATTTAATCTACCAGTGTTTGTAGATGTCTGTTGATGACCTGAACAAGGCTATGTGCCAGAAAACAAAAAGAGAAAGGAAAATAAGTGATTGATTTTTTTTTTTCCTGAGGAACTAACTAGACATGGGGCTCCAAAATAAAGATCTGTAACAGATATTGGGCTCCAAAATTTAAAACAAAAACAGTCAAATCTAAGCAAATGTAAAATACAGTTTACTACCACGTATAGGAAATGTACGGAAAGTTTTCTTTTTATTTTTACTAGGGGGTGATTTTCAGTTTACTCTAGTGCTCAATTGCATCCTCAAAGTGACTCACATCCTTCTAATTAAAAGAATAGCACTTGATTAATAGAACACATCGAATGGATTTCTCACAATATATTTACAAATTAATGTCCTTGTTTTTCTTTACGAGTTAGTAAAGCTAAAGTGTGTATCTTCCCATATTATGTATGTCTTTCCATAGGATGATTAGTTATACAAGGCAATCTATGGAGGACCTATCTTCTTTTGGTGTTTTCCCTTCTTCTTAAATTAATTGAAACATGTTCCTGATTATACATCAATCATCCTGTGATTGTAGCAACCAAAATCACAGGCTAAAATTAGTGAAGTAAGAAGACAAGAAATGCCAAGCTGTCAATGCCCTGTTAAGCCACAGTGCCTGCTCTGGATTCCCTCCTTCAGAATGTCTTTACATGAGAAGTGTTAACCTAGAATTAGTGTAAGTCATAGAACTAGAATTTTCTGTAATTCAGAGTTAAATAAAAACAACGCTGGAGTGACTGTCAGAGGACTATTATTGGCCAGGAGCAGTGGCTCACGTCTGTAATTGTACTTTGGGAGGCCGAGGTAGGTGGATCACTTGAGGTCAGGAGTTTAAGACCAGCCTAGCCAACATGATGAAACTCCATCTCTACTAAAAATATAAATAATTAGCCAGGCATGGTGGTGAATCCCTGTAATCCCAGCTACTTGAGACGCTGAGGCAGGAAAATCGCTTGAACCCTAGAGGCAGAGGTTGCAATGAGCCAAGATTGCACCACTATACTCCTGTCTGGGTAAGAGAGTGAGACCCCATCTGAAAGAAAGAAAGAAAAGAAAGAAAGAAAGAAAGAAAGAAAGAAAGAAAGAAAGAAAGAAAGAAAGAAAGAAAGAAAGAAAGAAAGAAAGAAGAAAGAAAGAAAGAAAGAAAGAAAGAAAGAAAGAAAGAAAGAAAGAAAGAAAGAAAAGAAAGAAAAGAAAGAAAAGAAAGAAAGAAAGAAAGAAAGAAAGAAAGAAAGAAAGAAAGAAAGAAAGAAAGAAAGAAAGAAAGAAAAGAGAAAAGAGAATAAGACTGTTACCTATGAATTCTTACAGAGGAATCAGTTTTATTTTGTCTAAGTATTTAGTCTCCATTAATTTTGACAGGAGAAAATAAATAGCTAGATTTATTTATGGAAATCAAGATTCAAGTTCCTCTTTGTTTTTCAGCAACTTTCCTTTTACAAAACAAAATTAAAGGAATGAAAATATGCTTCATGTTATTGGCCATGTAAGTAAGAACATTCAAACCTCTGAGTTTATGGTTGTATTTCCACTATAAATTTACCCGCAGTGAAATGCACACATACACACACATTCAATTCATAAGAAAGGTCAGTTCAAAAGCAATTTTTCATAGCATGCTAGAAATTAACCAGACTTCTTTTGGAATAATACACATAATACATCTTTCAAAAGAGGGCACTTAAAACATTGTATTAGGTCAGAGATAGGTATTCATGGCCCAGGGCTAAGGGGTTAGATCCAAACCTTAGTATTTGACCTATTGCTACTCTTTTGTTTCATAAAGGATTATTTTTCTCTTAGAATTTACTGACAGCAAATTTGCCAATCTAAGCCATCTGTCACTTATCCAAGAAAAGACGTATTATTTTCACTCAAAGTTTATTTATAACAAAAGAAATACAAATCACTAACGATAGGTTATCAGTTTATGATATAATTTTTAGACATGTCTGACTGTACCTTCTTGTCCTTGCTGCAGTCATCAAGGGTCCAGCCACTTTCTGCAGAACTGCATCTAGGAAAGTCAAATTAGAGGTAAATTATTTCATGGTGAGAGGACAAACAGATCTGCAATCACTGACCAAAGCTATCATAATAATTCCTCTTCTAGTTGCTACAAAATCTCTGATTTCTTGTTATCTTAAAATACCCCTCACCACTTATTCATTGAGTAGTTTCACAAAGGAATGCTCTTGATTTTCAAACACTAGTAAGCAAGGAAAGTGATGAGAAAATGAACAATTGGCTGGGTTGAGCAGCACAGAAAGTTCATTGGCGATTATTGCCATTATCACAAGGGTGGTGTGTCAAGAAGATGTGGGCTCACAAGGTGAAGAGTATCATTAAAGGAACAGAATCCCCTTAAATTGTGAACCTGGTCTATATCCTGGTTTATAAAGGTCTACTTTTTAAATGTCTGGATATATATGTTACTGCAGGAGTTTGATTGCCATATATCAAATATTTTTGTGCATATGTGTACCAATTAGCTGTCTTAATCAGGGTTTGAGAACTATGCTACAAGGAAGTATGGACTCTAGGAGTCTTGACTATATTCCCATGATTTATCAACATGAATGCTTCTCATAATAGTAACTCTCAAAACGAAAATCCAAAGAGTGACCCTGTGTCTGATATGATCAGCCTCCTCTTATTAAGTATATGATAAAGTAATACATCAAAGTAAAACTGATGTAAAGAGGTAACTTTTAGACAAACCATATTGGTAAGAGAGTTTTACATGACTAAAAAAGCCTCAAGATATCTCACTGTATTTTTCCCAAATCTTTTATTTTCAGTTGCATAAATGTCTCTAGTCACCTACAACAGGCATGAGAGTGGGTGGCAAGTTGTCAAATAATATCAGTGAAGCAATTTCTTCTGAGAAACTACAGAACTGTACTGAAATAGACTGAAGGCAGTATTAATGATGGAGATACAGGGGCATAAGTAAAAGAAACTTTGTCCCAAACTACTGTTCTTTCAAGAGCTCTATGTACTTTCTGAATACAAGAAAGGTATTTCATAATTATGAGTTGCAACATAAATAATGTAGAAACTTCAATACAACACAAGGTTTCTGTAATGACAACATGGGCAATAAATGTAAAGTAGCATGGAGCCTAATGAAAACCATATATTCATTAAATAATAAATATGATTATTTTATAGTTACATATAAAATACAGGTGGGAGCTCTTGTTTAACTGTGTGTGAATGCATATATTTATATATTATATATCATTTATTATATGAAATTATTAAATATATTACCTATTATATCCTATATATTACATATAATAAAGAATATCATATATAATATTCTTTAGCCTATATAATTTATATATTATATATTATACTAAATGTATTATATTATACTAAATTATATTATGCAACTTATGTATATCATATATTATATGTATCATTTATATTATACATATTATATATTTTTTGTTCTTTTTCTGTGAATTTGTCAATTGCCTCATTTGTGGTGTGTGGTTTTCTTATATTCTCGTTTTATTGACAATTTCAGTTATCCCACATTTACTTGTGATATTTTTTTCCTCTTTGGCTTCAATGAAGACTGGTTGCTCTTTAGGCTGATGCACAGTTGTCCTCCTGGGCCTTAGATTTACTGATTTCCTGGGTTCTATCCACTGTTTCTTGGAAACATTTTCCTATTTCTCGGTTTGTGTCTTAATTTTTCTGGAGTACTTCTGGCAACTTTCTTTTCACTAAGGTGCATTGGGTGTGTTTTGGGGGTCCCAACCAACCACATGAGTGGTAGCCCTTCAGAAGAACCTACAGAACCCAGAGGCAGTTGCATTTATGGCTATGGGTTATTAAAACAAGGGGAAAAGACACATCAGGCAGAGCCTGAAGAGATTAAGAACAGGCTTGAAAGTTTTCTCTCTCAGTTCAGAGGATATTGGGGCTGCAAGGACATACTCCTTTGACAAGCAACAAAATGCTGCAACATTTATACAATGTTTCTGCCCAGGGAAGCTCCTCGAGACCCATGCATGATAACAGGGTTTTTAGTGAGGGTTGGTCACCTAGAAATTCTGTGTTATAATTACCAAATTCCAGACTGCCAGAGGAAAAACAAACTTTTACCATAAATCACATTTTTGCATAAACAGTCTAAATATGTTGATACAGCAGACCTACAAAACAGTGCCCCAGGCAGACAAAGCAACCTTATCAATTAGTAACATAAGGAACATGCCAAAGCCAAGTTCCCAAATGTCAACCAAGGGCCAACCCCACAAGCACGTTCTCCTAAAGAACATCATCAGGCCTACTGTGTTAACTCTTTGCTGTACATGGGAAATTTCCTGAAAATTAACATGTCTGGAATATTTTTATATGCAATTTTGTCTGGGTATATATTTCTAAACATGAAAAGTTTTCCTTTGAAAGTATTTATAGTAGACAAAATTCTAAGATGGGTCCCAAAGATTCTTAACCCGTAGTGTACTTATCTTATATAATCTTGAGGATGAGTGGGATGTTTTAATATTCTTAGATTTCACTTTCACAGTTAGGTTATCTTATATGGCATAGATGAAAGTATTTTGCAGATGTGATTAAGGCCCTTAATTGCGGGACTTTGAGTTAGTCAAAAGAGAAGTATTCTGGGTGGAACTGACCTTATCAGACAAAGTTTAAGTCTCAGGCTTTCTTTGAAGATAGAGATACAAAGCAGTGAGATGTTCTCATGCTGGCCTTGAAGGAACAAACTTCCGTGTTCTGGAGAGGTCCACCTGACAGGAAACTGCCCCAGTTCTATGATCACAAACAACTAAATTCTGGCAACAACTGCTGGGAAGAGGAATCCAAGTTTCAAATTAGGACACAGTGACACAGCCCTGCGCGATACCTTGATTGCAGCCTGATGATCTTTACAGTACTCAGTATAGTACTCTCCTGACACAGTGAAACTGCAAGATTAAAAATGTATGCTGTTTTAAGCCACTATATTTGTGGGTAGCCTGTTACACAGCAATAGAAAATATTGTTAATTCTTTGCTTTTAGTATTCTGAATGTCTTGTGAGAAGTCAATTAGTCTGTTTCTTTTTCCTTAGTAAAAGTCTCTTAATTCCTGTTCTTCCTGAACACTTCAATCATACTCTGTTTTGGCATTCTGAAATTACAATGCATCTAGCGATCAGAAAATATATACTATGAGATCATTAGATATCATGTTCTATTTTAATTTCTGGGGAATCAAGTGATGGAAAACAACAAAAACTCTACCATCATGGAGGTCATATAGGCAAAAAGTAAGTTGTCATAGACCAGGCTTAGAAGTCATACACATTATTTTTGTCTATATTCTATTAGACAGAAGTTCTAATAGAACTTCCATGCCCAACTAACTGCAAAAGAAGTTAGGAAATATAGTTTAGCTATTTACCTCAGGCAAAACAGAAACAAGTTTTCAGTGAAGACATAAATCT
Organism: Saguinus oedipus; assembly: GCA_031835075.1. Lineage (NCBI taxonomy): Eukaryota > Metazoa > Chordata > Mammalia > Primates > Cebidae > Saguinus > Saguinus oedipus. Next base: position 72,727,434 of record CM063171.1, on the reverse strand, counting down.
CTCAGTCAAAGAAGATAAGTGCTATGGAAAAACACAAGCAGCTAAGAACAATAGAAGGGAAAGGATGAAGTTGATCATTTAGTATAGGGAATTTGGAAAATAAACCATATTAGAGTCAGTATGATTTAGGGCTTTCTATGCTCTAAGTCATATGGAAATATAGGTAGATATTCTAGATAGTAGAAACCAAGCATAATGAGGTCTTGAATTAGTTGACTATATCATCTCAGAACTTAATGGCCTAGAACACTTAACACTAATTATTGCTCCTGAGTCTTCAGGTAGGTTGGGAAGTTCTTCAATTTGAGCCTGGCTCAGCTAAACCCTTCTAGATTACACAGTTAACTGGTAGTCCAGCTAGGAGCTGGCTAATCTAGATTGGCTTCATTGACTCTAATGCTTGGATGGATTTAGGCTGGAACAATGGGCACATGTCATTCAAGATTCAGCAGGCTACCAGAGTTTTGTTTGCATGTTTTCTGGACAGGGTCCCAAGAAAGATAATGGAGGTGTGCAAGTTTCTTGAGGCCTAAGCTAAAAACTGATCTTATGCTGTATTCATTACAGTCTTCTGGTCAAATAATTTTGCAAGCTACCCGCCACCTGTCCCCACCTCAAGGGATGGAGAAATTGATACCACCTCCTTGTGGAAGAAGCTTTCTACATCTTAATGGACACTAGGAATTGTGGAAAACATGACTGGAGTGAGCAAGCCTGCGTGAAGTCAAAGAGACAGTTAGGGGATTGACAACATAAAGTTTTTACAGGCTTTGTTTTTTATTGATTACTATGAGTGCAAAAGTAAATTATTTGAATACCTTGGTGTTGCAAGAAAGGAACTGAAATATCTGTCCTATGTTTTAGGACATTATTCAGATAAAAGGTTGCAAAGGTGAAGGCAGATTGTCAGTAAGCAACTAAAATAATCCGGGGAAGAAATGATGATGAATTGACTCAGGGAGTTAGTGGTAGATAGGAGAAGAAGACAGACTTGAAATATATTTTGATTTTATAGCCAACAGATTCACTGGTGGAATATTAGGTAAAAATAGGAATCACATATAAATCCAAATGACCGGAGTTGCTTTTTACTGAAATGCAGTGGTACACAGAAAAAAAGAAATAGCGTTGAGAAAAAGTAGGGTTCGAGAGGTATTTTTTAACATGTTAATTTAAAGACGTCTCTTTATATCCAAAGGTGAGATAAAATTAACTGTTTATTGTGGACCAGAAGAGATGTGAATTTAAGATATAAACTTTGGAGTCATCAAAGTGCAAAAAGGATTTTAAGCAATGAGTTTGAATGAGCTCACCTACAGAGAAAAGGTAGTGGCAAGGAGGTCTTGACCTAGGCCTGGGATATTGCACTGTTTGGAGATGCAGATGAGGAGGGAACACAAGGAAAAAAATGGCCAATGAAATAGAAATAATTCAGAACAAGAGAACCCAGTGGTGAAACTCTAAGTCTGGGGCTGAAGTTCGACCTGAGAATCCAGGGGAAGCCACTGGCTTAAATCTCAGAGTCCTAAAGTTAAAGATCCTAGAATTTCCATGTCCAACAGCAGGAGAAGAGGGTGTTTCATTTCTAGGAGAAAGAGACAGATAATTATTAGCCTTTCTTCTGCCTTTTGTTCTTTCCAGGACCCGAGCTAATTGAGTGGCAGGATCTCACATTCAGGCAGGATCTTCACCACTCAGACCACTGAGTTGCATGCCAATCTTCTCTGGAAATAATTTCACAGACATACCCAGGAATAATGCTTTACCAGTTATCTAGGTATTCCCTAATCTAGTCAAGTTGAATACCTAAAATTAACCATCACACTACCCAATCTCAGTTATGAAAGACTAGCAGCAAGTAGAAGACAAAGAGAAAATTAATAAGCAAACCTTACTCTTTTTCCCACTGCAAGTTTCCAAGCCCTTGACCAGACCCAGGTTAGAGAGATGGAAGAAGCCTTAATTAGATATGATTGAAGTTTTAAATTAGATTATGTGGATTTTTTTTCCATTTGTTTATTATTATTTATTGTTTATAATAATATATGCACATAGTAAAGATTTTAAAGGTATAGCTAACTATACATCAAAAAGTAAGTTGCTTTTACATTTTTGTCATAGAGACACTCAACTCCCCTTCTATGAGAAAACCACTTTTAAAAGCAATGAGACTAGACTAATGAAAAAAGAGCTAAATAAACAACATCAGAAATGAAAAAGGAGACACTACAACTGATTTCACAGAAATACAAAAGATCATCAAAGACTATTTTGAACAATTATACATACACTCACAAACTAGAAGACCTAGAGGAATGAATAAATTCCTGGAAATATACAGCCTCTCAAGGTTGTACTAGGGAAGAAATTGAAAACCTAAACGGACCAATAAAAAGTAGTAAGTTGGAATCAGTAATAAAAATTTTCCCAAAGAAAAAAAAAGCCCAGGACCAGATGGATTCAGAGCCAAATTCTACCAAACATACAAAGAACAACTACTGCCAATCCTCCTAAAACTATTCCCAAAATTTTAAGAGAGGACTCTCCCTAACTCATTCCTTTTTGTTTTTATTGCATTTTAGGTTTTGGGGTACATGTGCAGAACGTGCAAGATAGTTGCATAGGTACACACATGGTAGTGTGTTTTGCTGCCTTCCTCCCCTTCAGCCACATTTGGCATTTCTCCCCAGGCCATCCCTCCCCAGCTCCCCCACCACTGTCCCTCCCCTATTCCCCCCAATAGACCCCAGTGTGTAGTACTCCCTTCCCTGTGTCCATGTGTTCTCATTTTTCCTCACCCACCTATGAGTGAGAATATGTGGTATTTCATTTTCTGTTCTTGTGTCAGTTTGCTGAGAATGATGTAACTCATTCTATGAGGCAGTATAACCCAAATATCAAAACTAAGCAAGAACACACACACACACACACATAAAAAGAAACTGCAGACCAATATTCCTGATGAACACAGATGCAGAAATCATCTAAAAAATACCAGCAAACCAAATACAATAGCACATCAAAAGACAATACATCATGATCAAGACAGAATGTTATGCCAAGGATGCAAGGGTGGTTCAACATATATAAATCAAAAAGTGTGATACATTACATCCACAGAATGAAGGACAAAAACAATGTGATCATCTCAATAGACAAAGAAAAAGACTTGACAAAATTCAGCACCACTTTGTGATAAAAACTGTCTACAAACTAGGCATAGAAGAAACATACTTTAAAATAATAAAGGCCATATATGGCAAACCCACTGTCAAAATTATAATTGAATGGAAAAAGAGTTGAAAACATTTGCTTTAAGTGCTAGAACAGGACAGGAATGCTCACTTTCATCACTTCTATCCATCATAGTACTGGAAGTCCTACTCGGAGCAATTAGTAATGGGAAAAAAATAAAAGGCATCCAAACGGGAAAAGAGAAAGTCAAATTGTACCTGTTTGCTGATGGTATGACCTTATATCTAGAAAGACTTGAAGACTCCATGAAAAAACTCTTAGGTTTGATAAATGAGTTAGTAAAGTTGCAGGATACAAAAGTAAATGTACAAAATTAGTAGCATTTCCATATACCAATAATGATCTAGCTGGGTACAAAATAAAGAAGGCTATGCCATTTACAGTAGCTACCGAAAAAAGGTATTTAGGAATATACTTAACAAAGGAGTTGAAAGATCTCTACAAGGAAAAGTACAAAACACTAATGAAAGAATTGTAGATGACATAAATAAATGGAAAATAGCGCATGCTCAGATATTACACGAATTAATATTGTAAATTACTAAATGGCCCAAAACAATCTACAGATTCCCTATCACAATATCAGTCATTTTTAACAGAATATTAAAAAAATCCTAAAATTCTCTGTGGGTGATATTTCAAAGAGAAGCTTTTTTATATACATACTTTGAGTTCTGCAGTGCATGTGCAAAATGTGCGGGTTTATTACACAGGTATTCGTGTGTCGTGTGTCATATGTGCCATGGTGGTTTGCTGCACCCATCAACCCATCATCTACATTAGGTATTTCTCCTAATGCTATTGTTTCCCTGACCCCTACCTTAAAAAATTATTTTTTAAGAATCATTTAAAATCATTTTTTAAGAATCATTTCTGTTGTATAAAAATGGATAGCCACTTTGGTAATTTATTTCATTATTTCTAATACATTGTCTGGAGATTCTTTTTGACTTTCTATGTAAAAGATAATGTTGCCTGCAAATAAATGGGTTTTTTTAAGAAATTTTCAAATAAAAATTTCTAAAATTCATATGGAACAGAAAAGAAAGAAAGAAAATAAAAGAAACTGAATAGCCAAAAACAATCCTAAGCGCAAAGAACAAAGCTAGAGATATCATATTACCTGAATTCAAATTGTACCACAGTGCTCTCATAACCAAAACACCATGGCACTGTGTAGAAATGGGCACATAGACAAATGGAACAGAATAGAGAACCCAGAAATAAAGCAACGTTTTCATAGCTCACCGATCTTTGACAAATACAATAAAAACATACACTGTGAACAAGACATTTTTTCAATAAGTGGTGCTGGGAAAACTGGTTTTCCATACATAGAAGAATGAAACTGAACCCCTATCTCTCACTATATGTAACAATAAACTCAAGATAGACTAAGTACTTAAATGTAAGACCAGTAACTAAAAATATTATGCCAGAATAAAACATAGGGAAAATTTTAAGGACACTGATTTAGGGAAACAACTCATGTATAAAACCTCAAAGGCAGAAGCAACAGAAATAAACAAATGAGACTTAACTGAACTAAAAAGTTTCTGCACAGCAAAAAATAATAATAATCAACAGAGTAAACATATGACCTGCAGAATGGGAGAAAATATTGCAAAATATGCATCTATCTAGGGATCTAATATCTAGAATATAGAAGCAACTCAAACCATTCAACAACAGAAAATAATCCATTAAAAGTGGGAAAATGACATGAATAGACATTTTTCAAAAGAAGACATACAAATGGCCAACAGCTATATAAAAAAAAAACTTAACCGCCTTCCACCCCTTCACCCACAAGGCAGCAAACACACTGCCATGTGTATACCTATGCAACTATCTTGCATGTTCTGCACATGTATTCCAAAACCTAAAACACAATAAAGAATAAAAAATTTAAAACAAAATACTTAACATCACTAATCATCAGCTAAATGCAAATTGAAACTACAATGAGGTACATCTTAGAATGGCTATTATTAAAACATCAAAAAATAAGATATGTTGGCAAGGATGCACAGAGAAGGGAACTCTTATAGGCTGTTGGTGAGAATTTAAATTAGTAAAATGTCTACAAAAAAATAGTATGAACATTTCTTAAAGAACCAAAAATGGAACTTCCATTTAATTCAGAAATCCCAGGAAATTAAAACATTATTATATACAAAAGATACCTGCACTTGTATGCTTATCACAGCACTATTCAAAACAGCAAAAATATGGACTCAATCTCAGTGTCCATCTACAGACAGTTGAATAAACAAAAGATGGTGTATATGCACAACAAAATACTATTCAACCATAAAAATAATAAAATCATGTCTTTTGCAGCAACAAGAATGTAACTGGAGGACATTTTAGGTGAAACAAGACAGACACAGAAAGACAAATACTACATTATCTTACTTGTAAGTAGGAGCTAAATAATGTGTACACATGGATACAGAGTGTGGAATGATAGACAAAGGAGTCTTGGAAGGGTGGGAGTGGTGAGGAGGACTGAATAATGAGAAATTACTTAATGACCACAATATATGTTATTCAGGTGATAGATACATACCTGAAAAGCCGTGACTTCACCAGTATGCAATCTACATGCATATAACAAAATTGCATTTGTGCCTCATAAATTTATACAAATAAAAATTAGATTCTTGAACATTGTTTTAGTGATTCTTCATAAACAGAGAGACAAATGAAAATAGTAGCATGCCATACACATTGTTCAGAATGTTCCCTTTTTCACTTAAAAATATATTTTAGAGATCATTCATTATCAGCAGTTAATCTATATCATTTTTTGTAAAGTCTTTATCTTTTGAATGACATAATTTATCCAGCCTTTTGTCAAATCATGTTTAATTTGTCAATTATAAACACAGCACTACTTCATAATGTTTTAGTTCTGTCATTTTATTCACATGCAAGTTACCAGTAGAATGAAGTATAAAGAAAGAAATTGCTAGACATGCACATTTAAAATTTTGATAGATATTGCTAAACTGACTGTCATAAACATTTTTCTGATTTATACTCAGCAACATGTAAGTGAACCTATTTCTCACTCTAACACAGACTTTTTGTTCTTTGATGATATGAAAAGACAAAAAATAGTAACAGAGTGTAACTTTTAATTTGCATATCTCTTATTGTAAATGCGGCTGAAAATCTTTTAATGTTCAAGAGCCATTTGTATTTTTAGTGTTCTGTTTATATCATTCATTTTTCTTTCTATGGCGCTAGATGTCCTTGTAAGAAATATATGCGCCAGAGTGTAGGAAATAAACTTCATGAAAATTCAGATGTATGATACATTGATAAAACTCTAAAGAGTATAGTCATCTGAGGCATGCTGGGACATCCCTACAAAGGAAAAAGACAAGTTTTCACCCATTCTTCTTATAACACCTACCATTATGAAAAGTCAAAGAACTTGGTTAGCCTCTTTGAACTTGGGATGACATACTATACTCAGGAATATTTATTGGGTTACACAGAAGGCTGCCAGTTTAAAGAGGGCCCAAAGCAGTAAAGAGATTAGTGGGAGTCCCATGCTCTAGTGTAAACTTTACTGCCTCTTTTGCCACATGGCCTAGCAAATAAGAAAATAGTTTATGTTTCTCAGGTGGTTTAAGAATCATAGGTGAAGCCATCTTTGAGCCCTTATATGATCACTATAGCACTTATCTCCAGAGTTTTAAAATGTGTTTTCTGCAGTCAAAAACTATGCTTGGTATAACAAAACACCCTTGGCCTGGTACACCCTAGTAAAGATTGAGAACCCGACAATGGAATAAGACATAATAACCTGACATGCTAATCACGATCTGTGAATCGTTAGATCTGCTGAATCACAAAGTCAGGCAGCCACAGAAGCAACACTTTTCGTAAGTGGAAGTGCTGCATCCTGGATTGGGTTCTAACAAATTGTTCAGACTTGATTACATGTACTGCTGGTACCCCAAAGTCTTTCTCTCAACTCAACAACTGTAGCTTGAGGAAAGGTTTCTAATGATCAATAAATGGACAAGGACATGTTAAAGGACCAATTCCCAGGCCAATAAATGAGATATATTTGCCCTAATAAAAAACAGGCTTCTGCCATATTAGAGCCTCAATGAAGAGGGACCTTGAGGACAGTGTTGAGAAAATACTTCCAATAGGCAGAGACATGAGTTCTCCCTGGACAAAGCCATAGATAGGTGAGATATATATATAGTGATTTCTGGTGAGTGGTGAGTAGCCTTTCTTGGTTGTTCAGAAACTTAGAAAAAAGATTTAAGAACTGGAACTAGCATTATAAAGTTGAAGAGACCACAAACATCACCAGTTTTGTCTCATCAATATTGTTAGAGGATGCTCTCAGTGAACAGGTTGAGTTAATGACTTAGCCTTCTTCTGTCCCTAACCACTCTAGTGCTCAGATAGTTAAGACAGTGACCATGGTAGCAGAGACAAAGAATACATGTGGTATCAATAACATGGCTCTTTCACATAAAGACCAACCTAGCTATTATCATCACTGAGTGACCAACTTGCTACGGGCAGAGACTAATGCTGAGCTCACATACCAGACACCAGGATCCTGTTGATTACATCAGTTCCATTCTATATTAAGTGGTACAATAATTCTCACATACCAAACTGATTCATATTCTAAATATGGCTTGTTTTCTAAGCCTCTAGTATCTCCAAGAGCAATACCACCTCAGGGTTTACACAATGCCTTCTGCACTGATGTGTCTTACACAGATTGTCTTAGACCAAGGCATGCAACAATGAGCTCATTACAATGTGTAACATCATTCAGACAAAACTGACCTGACAGGTGGCTGAATGGAATACTGAATGGCAGTAAAGGCTCAAACCAGGCACATCTGGCATTGTTGAAATGCTCTTCTAAAGAATAAAACATAGTCTCTATGTCAATGACCAGAATGTGCTGCTGTGTCACTAGAATATGCAGGTCTCAAAACAAGTAGCAGAAACACCTTGCCTAAACATTTCTAATTTGTCCTTCTCTTCCATTTATTCTTAGGATATGATATATTTGAAATTTTAGTTTTTAGGTTATGGTAGGAGGAATATAAAATTTGGCTAAGAAAGACAGTAAGGGTTTTTCTTAGACTATGACTCATACCAGGAAACCAGAGAATGAAGAAAGGAGTCATTGCTCTTGCTGAGATAATCGACCCTATTTATTAGGAGCTAGGGCTGCTCATACACAGAATAAAGGAATAAATACATCTGGAATTCCGTAGATTCACTGAAAATCTCTTGCTGTTTGAAATCTCAGTGATAACGGTGAATAGGGCAATTCAACAACTGCAACCTGACAAGAGCAAGGCAACTAAAGCTTCAGAAACCATGAGGATGAAGGTTCATGCTATCCTATAAGGCAAACAACCAGGAGACGCTAAATGCTACCAGCAGATACAGTGAATGTAGAATGGTTTATGGAGGCAGAAATGATACTTTGTAGACCTAAGAGAGCTGCAGCAGTGAAGACTGTATCTTATTTTTTAAACATTGTTAACCATTTGTATTGCTCCTTTCAAGGAAGAAGTGAGAGTACCTCCTTCTCAGATATTTATCAGATATAATATCAGATATCATAGAAGATACTAGATCTGAGTAGTGAAAGGGATTGACGTTTTGCACTTAATTTATGAGTCTTCCCAGATTTATCTGGCCACACCTGCCTTCCAGGTTTTGACTCTGTGGCATGCCCATCTATTAATGCCTATGGTTATCTCATTATCCCCTGAGAGGATATCCAGCTTCCATTCCTCTGGCCATAGTAGGTTAAAGGAATTCTCATATATTAACTCAACCAACTGGATTAATGACGACTGTTGCCTCTTCTTCCTCCCAGAGTCAAATGAAGTGTCTACATCATAAGACATGCAATCTGTCTTATCCAGAGACTTCTTGGTTGGTCATGTAGCACAGATCAGAAGGGAAGAAGAGTAATTATCCCATGAGCCTAATTTGGCCAACAAGAAAAGAAAGATTAGGAAGAAGTAGCAGATCAATTTCTCTTTCTCTTTCTCCTTGTCAGAATGTTCTGAGACATAGTACTCTCAGAGAGCCTTTCTGTAGATTCCCTATACTTTCAAACAACCAGGTAAGTTTTCTGTGAAACTCAGTAGTCATTATCGTGTAGTTTGTTTTTATCATACTCTAGATCCAAATTCTCTTGCTATGCTGAAATAAACATGATAAAATATTAGCACATATTTTCCCCATTAGGTTTTATTTTCTTTGCTACTTGGACTATGAAAAAGTCTGTTATTATAATTTCAGCCATATCAAAAGCTTAATTTGATTTGGCTGAAATTATAGTAACAGACTTTCACATTCACACTCAAATGCTTAATTCATCTTTCATTTGTAAAATATATTTTTTTACTTTCATAGCCATCAATTATTTTGTCTGCTCTTTAGGATGCTTTTCTACATCCACTTTGTCTCCTCCTATTAGAAATAATTTTATTTGGCCAGGCACAGTGGCTCATGCCTGTAATCCCAGCATTTTGGGAGGCTGAGGCTTGCAGATCACAAGGTCAAGAGATTGAGACCATCCTGGCCAACATGGTAAAGACCCGTCTCTACTTAAAAAAAAAAAAAAAAATAGCTGGGTGTGGTGGCATGCGCATGTGGTCCCAGCTACTTGGGAGGCTGAGGCAGGAGAATTGCTTGAACCTGGGAAGTGGAGAGGTTGTAGTGAGCCGAGGTCACACCACTGCACTCCAGCCTGGTGCCTGGTGACAGAGCGAGACTTTGTCTCAAAAAAAAAAAAAAAAAGAAAAGAAAAGAAAAGAAAAGAAATACTTTTACTTTTATTTATTCTTCATATTTTTATTCTTGGAGAGCTATTTGGTCAGAGATTTTGTCCAACTCGTAGCAATGTTATTGTTCTGATGATGTTGCTAATCTATTTGTGTGTGTTTGTGCACGTATTCGCATTATTTTCCTACTTTTATTTTGTAATACCTTTGCAGAGCTTATGTGATGGTTCACTTTTTTCCTTTTGTTAGCTTTGTTTTAAAAATTGAGTTCTCCCTCATGTTAATGAGAACCCAGGCTGGCTTGAATGTTCAATATATTTTAAGCACTGTGTGTTACATATGTCCTTTTAAGCCATACTTCTCATCTGCAGCTCAGAGTATTAACTGTGAACTGAGCACACTGTAGAATTCATCCCACAGCACCTTCCCACTTCACCAATAAATTGTTTAATTTTAAAAAATGTGTAAGAGGTTTATCATTTGATTCTGTAACTATTGCTTGTTTTAAAATCTAAACCAGGGATTGTTAAAAAAAAAAAAAAGAAGAAGAAGAAGAAGAAAAAAATGTCCTATGTGTCTGTATTGTGTGGGAAAAGAGTGTTCTTGAGACACATTTTAAAGATCTGCAATGGGAGGCTACTTATTTCTACAGTGTCCTTCACCTCTGAATCACTTCATTGATTTAGAAACCCTTCATTTTATTCAGCAGTTCTAGGTTTCATATAGTCCTAATTTAATTGAGGATGGAGTATACACTCCTGTTTTCTATTCTCCTTACTGCCTTGGATATGAGAGTGAAAGCCAAAAACAGCTGAAAGTCCATTTCCTAGACCTTACTTTTTTTTTAATAACAGAATCTTGGTTGCTGAAAGTTCTCTCTTTCAGATGGAATGTTTGACCCTGTAAATTTGGGGAATCTGGGAGAGCTTTAGATGAAGTGGCAGAAAGTCCACTTTCAAGTTGCTTAATCCAAAACATCCCAGAAAAAAGAAGAAAAGCAAACAAAGCAAGAAGACAAAAGTCTAAATAGTCTAGAGGTCATGTTAAGTCCTTGTATTTCTATATCATTTTGTTTTTTATATATGTGTCTCTCACTTGCTCTTTCAAATAAGATACTGTATTGTATTTTATTTATAGCCAAGACATATTTTACTATTTCCATTTATTATATTATTATCTCTCATTTATTAAAAGAAACCAGACTTCAGAGAGCTTAAGTTGCCTGATGTAATTTATGGCTGATGATATTAATGACATTTCTTTGACTATCAAAAGTGATAGTTAAAAGAATAATAAGTAATTCATGATTGAATATTAAAAGACAATGAAATTTAAATGAGACTACTCTGCAAAACAACTTTTCCAGGAAAAATAAGGAGGTAAATGTGATAGTTTTGTGTGTCAGCTTGGCTAGACTATAGCACCCAGTTATTTAGTCATACACTAGTCGGGTGTTACTGTGAATGTATTTTGTAAATGTGATTAACATCTAATATCAGTTGACTTCAATTAAAAAAAAAAATCCTCATCCATTCAGTTGATGGCCTGAAGAGTAAATATAGCTAATGTAGATGTAATATGGGTAATGGATGTAGCAAATCACCATGGCACGTGTATATCTATGTAACAAACCTGCACATTCCACACATGTACCCCAGAACATAAAGTACAATTTAAAAAAAAGAAGAAGAAGAAGGAATTCTGCCTTGCGACTACATCCTGAACACCTGTCTGTGTTTCCAGCATTTTCTACAGATTTTAGACATGCTAGTTCCCATAATCTTGTATGCTAATTCCTTAACGTAAAAGAAATATCCCTCTCATTCTCTATCTCTCTCTGTTTATATATGTATATTATGTGTGTATATATATATTAAATATACATATACAAATATCTATGTCTTTATATATAACATACATATAATATGAAAAACAATATTATAAATTAAGATATGATATACACATATGTGTCTATATTATACACATATAGATATATGTGTCTATATTATATACATGTATACTATATATGTGTATATATAATATACATGCATGTATATTATATCTGTTTACATATTATATATTTATACAGAGATATTTGTGCATATACAATGTAAATATTTGTGTGTGCATATATCTATACAAAAGATTGGTTCTAGCTCTCTGAAGGACATTGACTAATAGAGTGAGATATAGTCATATTAAGGTAGCTTTATCATCCTATTTTAATAGAATTTCGTAGGAAGAATGGCTGAGAAACCTGTACCTCTGGATTCTGGTCTTGTTACAGGTGGGTTCTGCACTCACTCTAAAGGATCCTCCAGGCCACCATGATTTAAAAAAAAAAAAAAAACAACTCCCATAGGGACATGTTTATATTTTGAACAAATGGGGATAAAGAACTATTATCTTACATTGTAAGAATCTCAACAACAAATCATGAGAAGACAGTATATAGATTAAACTGAAAGTAGAAATAATGCACACATTTAACAATTAAATGGGTAAATACGACAAAGTCAGAATTATTTTAAATTAGGCATGTCAAAATGTATCCTATATAGGAGAAATGGAATTTAATATTTATATGATAAAAAGGATAATTGTATTATGAATGTATAGAATCAGTTACTTTTACATTAAAAATAATTAATAATCACTGGTCCAAATCTCTGTTTCTCCAGTGCAGCTTTGGAAATGGCAGAGCTGGAGTGGAGAAATCAGGCAAGTGTTGAAACTACATGTTAAGACAATGTTCAGGTGAGTCTTAGGAATGACCTGAAATGAGTGGAAGCAAATACATTACCCTGGGTAACTAAGAAGTAATTGACATAGTTTAGCAGAATTAACACACAGACAAAGGAACCTTGTTCGAAATTGTAAGGTGAAGGTGGAATGAAATGCAACATGGACACATGCAGTGTTCTTAGGGTTTGGTTAGAATTTAGGAAATGCACAGATCCACAAACTCACAGGAGATCCTGAGACATCCAGGACTCTGAGTATCATCACTTGAAGACTATGATGAGCATTTTGAGTGACTCCAAAGTTTAAATAAGAAACCTAAAGTTGGCCAGGCATGGTGGCTCACGCCTATAATCCCAGCACTTTGGGAGGCTGAGGTGAGTGGATTATGAGGTCAAGAGATTGAGACTATCCTGGCCAACATGGTAAAACCCCGTCTCTACTAAAAATACAAAAATTAGCTGGGCATGGTGGCACATGCCTGTAGTCCCAGCTACTTGGGAGGCTGAGGCAGGAGAACTGCTTGAACCCAGGAGGTGGAAGTTGCGGTGAGCCGAGATTGTGCCATTGCACACCAGCCTGGGTATCAAGAGCAAAACTCTGTCTTAAAAAAAAAAAAAGAAAAGAAACCTAAAGTTAATTACAAAGTTGTGACATTAAAATCAAAATGAATGAGATGTGAATACATTTTCTTTAGAGTGATGGTATTTTTCATTTGCCTGTTTTAAGCTGAAGAAAATAATTTTAGTTTTGAATTAGAAAATTTGATTTTTTTGCAGAAAATATTATAACCAACTTTTTTTTCAACTGTAAAACAATATACTTTTGGACTTTTCTGGCTAATGTAAGGTAATGAAAATTGTGTATATTTCCAGATAAGTTGAAGCATAGGGAAAATCTAATTCTTCTTTGGGATTCTTTGCTGATTTTCTTAGTGAAGTGTTACTTGTTTTTTTTTCTACTGACTTACCACAGTATGGCATCTTGAAGCCTGAGGAAGTTAAGTAAGATGATCATTCTTTACACTCATTTTTAAGTTTGAGATACACATCAGTGAATTTCAAATTCTGCAAGGGAAAGTCTCTTACAAGGTTTGAAGTAGAGGAAGATTATTGTTTCAGAAAAAAATTAGACCACCTGGGATTTTATTTTAAAAAATTAGACTTACGAATTCAGAAGCTTTGGTGTTGGGAGTAAGAGAAGAATACATATATTAACAACAAAGGTAGCAGGTATTGCTCCTGCTGAGGAGATGGTCCTATAGTTTCTTATCCAAAGCTTGTTAATCAACTGAAACTTGTTACAGAGAGAATTCTGGCATATTATCACCACAGGACATTGATAAATCATAACTCTTCACTTGAGCACACATAAAATAATCAAAATGTGAAATTTATTCTAAAAAGATCTCAGAGTATAAATTTCATCTTAGCCCTGGTTCACTGGTCTTAAGGGAAGCCTCAAGATCCATGTTCTCAGTTGATTTTCTGTTAGTTTACAGAAACTGCATTTTGATAGAGACATGGATTTGTCTTCACTTGAACATGTTAAAAAATTAACCAACAGTGATTTTAGCTTGAAAGGCTAATGTAATGAATATTTTTAATTACAAAAATATTTTCTAAAACAAACCAAAGATTTATAGAGTTTGAGTTATTGCCACTAATGTCACAATTATTCCATTCATTTATAAAATTCTTGCAGGCTGGGTTCAGTGAGATGGATTGTCAGTTGCAGTTGCCATGATAGTCCTAAGTATTTAGGCACAGTAATGTTATCATCTCCATTTTATGAATGAAAAAAAAAATGAAAAACCAAAGAAGTTAACCAGCAAACATTTGTAGAAATGGGTAGTGGAGTTAAGTGAACTCAATTTATGTATCACAAAAGATAAAATTTTAAAATATGTCAGAGTGATGATTAAGAGAAGAGCATTATGATGTTTCTAATTTTTAGAAAGACATGACCAATGTATCTTTTATCTGAAGATCTTTCTTCACTTATAGAAAAATTCACAATGTCTTGCCCAGTAATTTCCACTCCCCCGTACTCTTGTTGTAGTAGGATTATCCAGTACTTATTTTTCTAGGCCCCCATGTGTTTACATGCTTTATGACACCACTTGTTTCTGCTGGGCAATCATAGAAAGTTAATTTTGTAGAAACATTTGTCTACTAGGCACATAGTATATGTTGGCTTTCCTAACTCTGACTTCACCCCTAAATGTTCATTCATCCCAATGTGTGAGTGTGTAGCCACATAAAATTAGATAATCTATTTGAACCATAATTCCTTGACTTTAAACTAGGGATACTAATACACCTCCACATAAAGTTTTTGTGCTCATCCCATGAGAAAATAAAGGTAAATTGCTCAGATCAGTGACTGAAATATACTAACTGGGTGCAGTATCAGCAACATTAGAAAAAGCAAGGGTAGTGATAGTGGTGGTAGTAGGCAAGGTGATAGTTGTAGATAAAGTATTTGCTTTAGTATAGGGTTTTTTTTTTTTTTTGGCTTCTAATTTTTAAAGACAAGAAAAGATCATGGAGCAAAAGTGAAAAGAGTGAGAAAGTATTTTATTTTGTTTTTCTTATTTAAAGGGAATAGAGAACACAATGCAGTATTTACTGTAAATTTCACATTGTTCAATAATCTTATTCAATCTGTTTCCCTGGGCTTCCTTCAGGTACAGAAGTAAAGAAGGATTTTAAACAACTCTAAAAATAGGGGTTTGTAAATGAGAGAAGTCTGTTCAAAATCAAGAGTTGGTTGTGAAAGAAAGTAAAATACAATATTACTGCTCAACCTCCATTCAGGTGAATATAGCGATAACAAGAAAATGGTTTTAAGTTAATGTGTTACCGGTGGAGACATTGTTGGGTAGCATTTTGTATAACAATTTTCAATTTTGGAAGTGCCTTGTTTATATAGTATCTCCTTCATTATTTGTAACACAGCTGAGAGTCTCAGCAAAGATTGTATAACCATTTTACAGCAGAAAATTCAGGCTTAAAGCAATAGGTCATTTACTCAGTATCAAAGAGGCAAAACATATCTAACTAGTGCTATAAAATTTTTATCCTAATGCACACTGAATTTTTTTCTATATTGTTTTATAGTCTTCCACTCATAAGATTACATGATTAAAGAATACTGCCTTTTACCTTTTCTATACTAGACTATTTTTAATCTCATATAAGATAGGATAAATGCAAAAATACATCTAAGGCAAAATCATCACTAGATGTTAAAAGCTCCATTTTTATTTTCCAGAGAACTGTTGAGTGTTTTCCAACTCTGACATGTTTCTAGTTCCTAAAAATGAACCAAATATGTATTCAATGACTTAAAATAATTAAATAGATTTCAAAAAGAAGTTGAATTCATCTTTACAAATCATTATCATGTATCTTGGTTTTTGACTCTATCAATAAAGAACTTACTGAAAGATGAATTACAAAAAGCCTGACTTTTAATGACTAATTGAGATACAGTTTTAACTTTAGAATATCAATTGAGTGTGTATGTGTGTATGTATGTATATAAATAAACTTTTTGTAGTCAGCATTTTTTCATTTTCCTTTTAAGTAAATTTGTTTTTCAAATTAGAAGACTTTATTTTTGGTACTATCAGGAGTATCATTAGAATATAAAATTCAGAACTTCTATTATAAAAGCATGATAGACATATCTATATGAAATCATTTACCAATCAAATCAAAGTATTAATATTCAAATTTATTTAAAATTTTAAACATTCTACAGTCTTCTTTATTTTCTTTCTTTTATGTGGTAACAGGGAGCCAAAATATGTACCCTGATTTGGGAGTGTCACACATTTTAAGAAACCAGTGTGTCTATTTTTTCTTAAGGAAAAAATAAGTCTATTACTGAAAGAGTGGTGTTAATTGAAAAGTTAATCCATGTAACTAATCCCAGACACTGTACCTGGAAGATGTATGGCTATTTCTAAAAGATTTCAAGCATTGTTTAATGCTTCTTTATGTGAGTTTTGGTAAATTGTTAGCTATGATATCTGCTGACACTGAAAGTGAAGAAGTTGCCATTTCTTGTGCCATATTTTCTTCAGTCATGGTAAGAATTTGTTGCTTAAAGTGTCAACATGTACCACACCCTGATTAGAAACATGTTTCTCAGTTGTAATTGCATTCTTATGACTGCCAAAATATAAAATAATATATATTTTAAAGACAGATTTCTAGACATTTCTTATTTTTTATTGTCATATAAAACCTTAAGAACAGATTTTAAAAATGATCTACCGCCTTGTCATCAATTGAATCAACTTGACAATTGTTTTTGTTTCTGTATTATTCAAAATTAAATAGCTATAATTATAAACAGCTTGTTAGTAGTTTTCTAAATTTTTGATATTTTGAACAGTTCACAAAAGATAGAAGAAACAGTCTTTTTAAAAAAATTCCAGTGAAGTAGTAAAATTAACATTGTTTGGGGTTTAATATGGTGGTTATTCTTGAATAATAAAATAAATCAAGTTGGACTCTAGACTAGTTCCTTCATCTGATTTTTACCTATACTCTGGCATAATGTGCCATGAAGCTTTTTCCAATATAAAGCTTTTTCATTTCAAAATAAAAATATTATTAAGCATCACTGCTCAGTAAAAGAAAAGCTGTAACTCTATAGTGGCAATAAAATAAGCGATTAGAATACAAATGCATATCCGTTTATAGCAAAGTAAAATAAGGATTCTCAAGTGACCATGTAGCAATGGTGAGCTGTATATCTCAACTAGCATTTCAGCAGGTCAATCAATCATTAATTAACTTTTTTTAAAATCCTAATTGAGAAGCCCTTTTCTGTTGACAGACATCTCGGGAAATTCTATTTTCAATTTGACAGAATGCCAAGCATTCAAACAGATTGTTTATCTGATTTCAGTGCTCAGAGGCTTCTGTCTGAGATGCAGAATGCATTTTTAACATCATAGTTAGTATGAGTATGTTGTCCCACTTTAAAAATGTTTATTGCCTAGGGAGTCAAGCATTGTCAATCAAAGTTAACCTAGAACATTAATTATTTCAGTATATGCTTTTTTCTAAATTTGTCCAGTCTTCCATTTCTTTCTCATGTGCCACCAAAGGCTAAGGCAGAGACGTAAGTATCATGTATAACATACCTACCCAAGCCTCTAGAATATCAAGCTATTCTATAAATCATTTAGCAATCAGAGTCTCCATGAAATTGTCTTAGTTTCTTTCCTTTTTTGCCTTCTCTGACCTGAAAGATACTGTAGATTACTTAAACTTGGTAATCTTCATTTTCTCATCAGTAAAATGATGATAAAAACACTTAACCGTCAAAAGGCTATTGTGACTATTAATTTAAGGATTTATATTTCAAATAATTTAAAAACATGTTTTATAAAGTGGTCAAACATAGCTACAATTCTATCATTTTGTATAATTTCATAGATAGAATGATAGATGGATGGATGATAGAGAAGTTTAAGATGAAGGCTCTGTTATCACGCCTATTAATATTCTGAGTATTAAAAATGTCCTCATCTTTCTGAGCTCTATTTTGAATGATCTGCCACTTAGGAGCTATCCCTGCCCTAGAATTTCTGAAATGTTCTTCAGCCTGATTGACACTTCCAGTATGTTTAAATAAATAAAATTTGGTTTATCCCAGTGAAAGCGTTGATTGATCCATTCATTCACTAACTAAACAAATGTAATTGAAAAAAAAATTATGTGCAAACTAATTCCAGGTGCATTGTCAAGTTTTCTTTTACCATTGAACAAATTTTCAACTATGTTGCCTCAGTTTCCCCACATAAAAAATAAGGGCAGTAATAAGATTTACCTTCTGCTTATTTCCTGAGTAATTCACGATAATTTATATTTTTATAGATAGTGCTAGTGAGGATAAGAGTGAATGGAAAAAACCTACTGCTATTATGAGAGAAAAGTGACTGTAAAAAAGAAATTATTAGGAGGAAATAGATACATCTAATCGTGATGTTCCAATAAATCACAGTACTTTCAAAATAGCGTATTACCAGAGACTGGGCAAAAATGCCATGGTAAATAGAAGGAAAGAAAATTTAAGAATGACACCTGACCCGTCAGACTCACTTGAGTTTGTTTTGGATCCAGATACTTTTTATTTAAATATATGTTCTTCAAGCTCTGGATTTACAAATAAAATATTTAGTCAAAACAAATTTAATATGTATGTAAATATTAAAATATAATATTTTGTTTCAGATCACAAACATGAGTGAGAAGCAGAGTGTAGCTGTATGAAAAGAGAGAAAAGAGAGAGAGGAAAAATGGATAATGTAAGATAAATGTCAAAAAAATAGAACCACATAAGACAAAATGAGCAAGAACAGTGATTAGATAGTTTGATTGATTTAGACCTCAGTTGTATCACTATTTTCACAATAATAATAATATACTACTTCAGAATTCAGTCTTATACAAATATTATCTCCATACTCACAAATATTTTTTACTGGGGAAGCTCTGTTTCAAATTGCAAGTTTATAAGTTTGCTACAGTTGGCAAATCAAGCCTGGGTTTATCCAGGTTTGGCTCAATCCTGTGGGTTTGGTACAATCTGCTTTAATATTAATCAGTTCAAATTCAAAGCTCCTCAAGACATTACTTTTTTATGTGTGTGAGAAGATAGCGCCCACTCCCACAGGGGTGAATGGTAACACATAATGCCTCTTACTAAGGCCTTGGCTGAGAACTGACACATGTCACATACTTCAATATTCTATTGGTTGTCAAAGGAAAAATCATATAGTTAAGACCAACATCACTGAGTTAGGGTTATGTCCTTCTTTATGCAAGTTAGGGGGCAGTGTGAATATTTGCTGAGCAATAATATAATCTACCATATGAGGCAAAATTATTATTTAAGTGTGCCACCCTATATACTTGAGCATACATTCAGTTTGACTCAAAAGAAAAAGAAAACTGAACAGGGTTACAAAGTATAGGGACAGAATTCACTTCAGACTCACAGTAGTTAACACAATAGCACAACTATTCATTCTTGGATATGTAATAAAGGGTCTGACTCCAGGATCCTGGCAGCTTTTAAGCAACACCCCTGCCTCTTTCCCTTTGTCCCACCTCTGGACAAGGTGATAAGGAACTCCAGATATTTCATCCATTGGTACCAGCAGAAAATTAAAACGTTTACCACAGTTCCTCTTCCTAACTACCATTAAAAACCTGAGGGCTTTCTCGCTCTCTGAAGCTATTTTTTTAATCAACTTGGAAAGCCTGCCCTACTCGCCTTAGAAAGGCTCATTGTGGCATTTCTGCACCCTCTTGGTACATGTGTGACGTCATCAATCATGATATCCAAGCCAAATTTCAGATGGGGATCCCTTCTATGTCTACTGTGATTATAGCTAGTGGATTTTTGAAGTACAATCCAAGAACTACTGGGGACTTTGTTAAAAATTCAGATTCGGGATCCCTACATCAAACTAAATGAATCTGAACTCTGGGCTATGAATAAGCTCCATCAATAATGTTAACATAAAATAAAATTAGAAAAAATATTGGTGAACTACTAAATTAAGGTAAATCCTATCTACTGTTCTATCTTTTTTGTTTTATCACATGAAAGAAGAAAGACTTTGTGAAAAGTCTTGCAGTTTTCCTCAGTACAGGAATTTTAATAATGATTTCAAATGATGGACAAAAATAGTTCTACTTACCTCTTTGTAGTAGCATTTATGATAATTTTACTTAATAACTACTTATAAAAGCTATATTTAAAATATGTTGTCTTCAATAGATTTTAACCTCCACGAGAGAAGAAATCATGTTTTTCTTGTTCACTACAGAGTTTCTGTGTCCATCATACTGTCTGGTATATGGTAGTTCACTTAATATATACTTACTAAAAGAAAAGAAGAGAAATGAGGAAAGAATATAAGAGAATGATAAAGACAGAGGAATAAAGAGGGAAAAAAGGAAGAAAGAAAGGAAGGAAAGAAGAAAGGAAGGGAGGAAAGGAGAAAGGAAGAAAAGAGGAAGGGAGGAAGGAAAGAGGAAGAGAAGGAAGAAAGTGAAAGAGAGGGAGGAAGAGAGGGAGGGAGAGAGGAGGGAGGAAGGAAGGAATGAAGGAGGAAAGGAAGGAAGGAGGGAGGGAGGAGGGAGGGAAGGAAGGAAGGAAGGAAGGAAGCAAGGAGGAATGGAGGGAGGGAGAGAGGGAGGGAGGGAAGGAGAGAAGGAGGGAGGGGAAAGAGGGAGAAAGAAAATAAAGAAAGGAAGAAGAAAAAACAGAAAGCCAAGACTAGATGATTTGATATTTTACCTATTTAACAAAAATAGGTATAAATGCATTCAGTCTTTTTCAACAGAGGCTAACATTTTTGAATAATAGTTTTGATAAGCCTACACCACATTGATATTGTTGCTGTGCTTGTATCACCTTGACTTTCATTTTCAATACTCTTTCACTCAGTCAGAATACAGTGTCCTTGCATTGTAAGGACACTGATGATGAGTCATGCAATTGTTTTTCAAATTTCAGCATATAGATCACTTCCTAAGAACGAACAGCCTTGGCCACGTAATGCATGCCATATATCACTCTGTTTGAGTGCTCTGCATTGAAGTTACTGCTTTCTCAGAACTTCTGCATACTTGTTTATTTACTCTCCCTCACTCTATTCTTTCCACTCACCGCTAATGTAAGTTTCATAAGAGAGCAGAGGTTATCGTTGTCTTACTTATTTCTCTATTCCTAGCACCAAAAGCAGTGCCTGGAGCTCTAAGTCAATATCAATATTGAGAAAATGAATGAATGAATGAGACAAAATAGATAATTTGTGTTTTATTAATTCAGAGTAGATTCTTGAAAGTAATACCAAGAAACATCAGTTTGACAGAACTTTATAAGGGCTAAATTACTTGAACAAGACAAGTGCTTTTGAGTTTCAAATGGGCTAAGAAACTAAAGGACCTCAAAATTTGAAGTTAATTGTAAAGCCCATGTTTTACATGAGAAGCAATGCATGATAAATGAAGAATAAATGATAGTGAAGTTCAATGTGAAGAATGCATGATAAATGAAATTTTTATAATCCATAATAAAATAAAATTTAACCAGTTAAGAAAAGATAACCATCAAGTAGAACATGACCGGATGATAGATCATTAGGGCCCTAATGTGTGTAGCTGACCCTGGAGGGTCCAGGATCAGCATCAATGACCACACAGCCTCCAACAAAAAGAACATCTCAGGTAATCCGTATTAATATATTAGTGGGAGTTGAGTAGAATTAACCTCTACAGATCATCCAGTTCTTGTTCAAAGGAACAATATATGTATATTAATGTATATATGTATGTATGTGTGTGTGTTTCTGTGTGTGTGTGCACCAGGGCATGAATAGCAGCCAACATCATATGCAAATAAAAAACACCCAATGTATTTTCCTGTAGCAGTGACACATATCTCCTCCACCAAATATTTAGTTTTCTCCAGAATTCTCATTTCAACCTCTTCTTTTCAATGACCAGGCAAATATATGTGCCCTAATATTAATGTTGAAGATGAGACACTTTAGGTAAGGGCTTTCTATCATTAATTAGGATTTAATTAAACCACTGTAAGATATTCACAAGAGCTTAAAAAACAGTGAAACATCACTTCTAACCCTCATGCATGTTTACAAATTAGAGAAATAACAGAAGTAGGTCTGATCAATTATATTAAAGCATTTCATACTCTTACTGTTAAATGCTAGCATTTGAACACACATAAGTCCTAAGGACAGAGGTCTTTGTTTTTAGATTTCTTGGCAAAAACTGGCAGAGGAAAAGCATATAAACTTGCCAAGAGGTAGGAACTCACTCGAAATTCAGTACAATAAATATCACCAAAGGAAAGAATTTATGACTTGTGGAATCAGTGAAAGAATGGGGAAAGAAAAAAGTAGCATGAGATAAAGAAAAGCAACAACAAACAAAAACACAGGAGAATACAGAACAGAACAAACAGGTTTAATGTTTACTGATGCAAAAAAACAATAAGCACACCATAAAGTTTATTTTGCTAAGAGCAGTGCCATCTGTGTCAAAGATTGTTATAGTTAATATTTTCAGTGTTTAAATATTAGGAACTTGAGTTGCTTTGAAATCAACCTGTGTAGCAATAAGGGACATTTTCTTGAGAATTTACTTATGTCATTAATTATACTACCATCTAATATGATGTTTTTTATATGCTATAATATAGCTAAATTCAAAAAAGGAGTAAAATAATGCAAATTTACTCAAATAAACATTGGTAAGCAACTGAATATTATACCTCTGCCTTAAACTTGAAAATATGTTGATGAGCCTATCATAACTGTTTGAATCAATAAATATCTAGATCATACACAAAATTGTGCTATACTTCTGACATTTTGGTGACACTTTGCCAGCAAAATATGATTAAATCTTAATAACAAGGCCAAGCCATCTTTTTAGAAACTTCAGCATTTTTTTCAAATATTAATTTTATGAATGGAATTAAACCTACAATTCAATGCACTCCATTTATTGTAATATAAATCCGAAACTGGACTATTCAAAAGCATCTCAGCTGTATCATCATAAGATTTCTGGGTATATGCCTGGGGAGAAATGTCAAACGTGGGTTAAGGGGAGGAAGGCAGCAAAACACACTGCCATGTGTGTACCTATGCAAATATCTTGCACGCTGTGCACATGTACCCCAAAACCTAAAATGCAATAAAAATTTTAAAAAAAAGATTTCTGGGTATATGAAGGTCATAATCAAATATTTTAAGGAATGATCAATCTTATCACTTAGAATTGTTGATAACCAACTCCCTGATTTAATCCCGACACAGAAAACTCCAATGCCAGAAAAATAAGAAAACGTTGATAAACCTTTGCTTGAACTACTGACCAAATCCCATTAGGCAATTCCCAAATTCCTCTCTAATTCACCAGTTTAGAAAACTTAACTCTATTCATAGAGACTTCCAACCCCAGCACAGTTTTAAGTAATTCTTGACACATGATTGTTTTTCCTTGGCAGCACACTGAAAAAATTCAAGCTTAAAGCTCAGGTTCACTTTTTCTCAGTTGCCTCTATGTCTCTTCAGTAATCTCAGCAGCAAAAGACTGGCACATATCTCTATCCTATTCAATTCTCATTTCTATTACCAATACCTCTTAGTTTCATATTTAACTTTTTAAATTTACTTTTTTTTTACCTTATTTCAATAACAAGACTTAGAACATATTAACAATAAAAGCGACTTTCAAATATGGAAAAGAAATGATCACATTTCTCAAAAGACACTCAGAAATTATTTTGCATATATTGCAATTTTGCATAAGAAAATTCATAATTAAAAGATGATTTATGCATTCAAGAAGAAGTTATAGATTAGTGCAGAATCAGAGGTTTATAATAAAAGTTCTGAAATTAGAAAGTAGCATTCCAAATCAATTCAGTATAGTATAAATAAATATACGCTTCACACTTGAGCACGGGTTTGAACTGCACAGGTCTGCTAATATGTGGATTTCCTTCTGCTTTTGCCACCCCAGAGACAGAGAAAACCACCTCTCCTATTTCTCCTCCTCTCCAGCCTACTCAACATGAAGGTAATGAGGACAAAGATCTTTATAATGATCCGGCTCCACTTAATGAACACTAAATATATTTTTTCTCCCTTATGGTTTTCCTAATAACGTTTTCTTCACTCTAGCTTACTTTATTGTAAGAATACAATATATAATACAGATAACATATAACACAAAAAATGTGTCAGTTGAGGTTATTGGTAAGGCTCCCAGTTAATGATTGGCTATTAATTGTTAAGTTTTTTTTTTTGGAGTCAACATTTATGAAAGGACTTTTAACTGGACAGGGGAGTCAGTGCCCCGAACACCCTTGTTGTTCAAGAGTAAACTGTACAATTTGGTATGTTTTTACAGTGGTTGGTACAAGTTTTTCCTTTCCATATTTAGTGCCTCCTTCAGGAGCTCTTGTAAGGCAAGCCTGATGTTGACGAAATCTCTCAGCATTTGCATGTCTGTAAAGGATTTTATTTCTCCTTTATATATGAAGCTCAATTTGGCTGGATATGAAATTCTGGGTTGAAAATTCTTATCTTTAAGAATCTGGAGTATTGGCCCCCACTTTCTTCTGGCTCATTAACAAGGATATTCAGGACTTAAACTCAGCTCTGGATCAAGCAAATGTAACAGACATCTACAGAACTCTCCACTCCAAATCGACAGAATATATGTTCTTCTCAGCACCACATCACAATTATTCTAAAATTGGCCACACAATTGAAAGTAAAACACTCCTCAACAATACCTAATGCAGATGACCAGGTGATGGATACAGCAAATCACCACAGCACGTGCACACCTTTGTAACAAACCTGTGTGTTCTGCACATGTATCCCAGAATTTAAAGTATAATAAAATAATAATAATAATAATAATAATAAACATTCTTTAGCAAAGGCCAAAAAACAGAAATCCTAACAAACAATTCTAATATGATTGCACTGTGGTCTGAGAGACTCAGTACTAAGAAATTCACTCAAAACCACAAAACAACATGGAAACTGAACAACCTGCTCCTCACTGACCACTGGGTAAATAATGAAATTAATACAGAAATTAATAAGTGTTTTGAAACCAGTGAGAACAAAGACACAACATAACAGAATCTCTGGGACACACCTAAAGCAGTGTTTACAGGGAAATTTACAACCCAAAATGCCCACAGGAGAAAGCAAAAAAGATCTAAAATTAACACTCTAACATCACAATTAAAAGAACTAGAGAAGCAAGACAAAATTCAAAAGCTAGCAGAAGACAAGAAATAACTAAGGTCAGAGCAGATTGAAGGAGATAGAGATACAAAAAACCCTTCAAAAAAATCAATGAATCCATCAGCTGGTATTTTGAAAACATAAACAAAATAGGTATACTGCTAGCCAGACTAATAAAGAAGAAAAGAGACAAGAATCAAATAGACACAATAAAAAATGATAAAGGGGATATCACCACTGATCCCACAGAAATACAAACTATCATCAGAGAATACTTCTAAACATCTCTACACAAATAAACTAGAAAATATGGAAGAAATTGATAAATTTCTGGACATATAGACCTTCCTAAGATTAACCAGAAAGAAGCCAAATCCCTGAATAGACCAGTAACCAGTTCTGAAATTGAGGTGGTAATTAATTGAGTCTGACAACCAAAAAAGGCCCAGGACCAAATGGATTCACAGCTGAATTCTACCAGAGGTACAGAGAGGAGCTGATACCATTGCTTCTGAAATGATTCCAAACAATAGAAAAAGGACTCCTCCCTAACTCATTTTATGAGGTCAGCATCATCCTGATACCAAAACCTGGCTGAGACACAGCAAAAAAAAGAAAATTTCAGGCCAGTATCCCTGATGAGCATCGATGCAAAAGTCCTCAGTAAGATACTGGCAAACCAAATCCAGCAGGACATCAAAAAGCTTATCCAGCATGATCAAGTCAGCTTCATCCCTGGGATGCAAGGTTGGGTCGATATGCATAAATCAATAAATGTAATCGATCACATAAACAGAAGCAACGATAAAAACCACATGATTATCCAAACAGATGCAGAAAAGTTCTTCAATCAAATTCAACATCCCTTTATAATAAAACTCTCAATAAACTAGATATTGATGGAACACAACTCAAAATAATAAGAGGTATTCATGATAAACCAACAGCCAATATTTCACTGAATGGGCAAAGCTGGAAGCATTCACTTTGAAAACCGGCAAAAGACACAGAGACCCTCTCTCATCACTCCTATTCAACATAGTATTGGAAGTTCTGGCTGGGGCAATCAGGCAAGAGAAAGAAATAAAGTATATTAAAATAGGAACAGAGAAAGTCAAATTGTCTCTGTTTGCAGATGACATGATTGTGTATTCAGAAAACCCATTATCTCAGCCCAAAATCTCCTTAAGCTAATAAATTCAGCAAAATATCTGGATACAAAATCAATGTGCAAAAATCACAAGCATTCCTATACACCAATAATAGACAAACAGAGAGCCAAATCATGAGTGATCTCCGATTCACAGTTGGTACAAACAGAATAAAATACCTAGGAGTCCAGAAATGTGAAGGACCTCTTCAAGGAGAACTACAAACCACTGCTCAAGGAAATAAGAGAGGACATGAACAAATGGAAAAACATTCCACGCTCAAGGATAGAAAGAATTGATATCATTAAAATGGCCATACTGCCCAAAATCATTTATAGATTCAACAGTATTCCCATCAAGCTACCACTGACTTTCTTCACAGAATTAGATAAAACTATGTTAAGTTTCATATGGAACCAAAAAAGAGCTCAGATAGCCAAGACAATCTAGGCAAAAAGAACAAAGCTGGAAGAATCACACTACCTTACTTCAAACTATACTACAATGCTACAGTAACCAAGGCAGAATTGCACTCATACCGAAACAAATATATAGAAAAATGGAACAGAATAGAGGCATCAGAAATAGTGCTACACATCTACCACCAACTGATCTTTGTCAAACCTGACAAAAACACACAATGGGGATAGGATTCCCTATTTAATAAATGGTGTTGGGAGAACTGGCTAACCATAAGCAGAAAACTGAAACTGGACCCCTTCTTTGTACTTTATACAAAAATTAACTCAGCTTAGATTAAACCCTTAAATGTAAGTCCTAAAACCATGAAAACCCTAGAATAAAACCTAGGCAATATCATTCAGCATATAGACATGGACAAAGACTTCATGAATGAAACACTAAAAGCAATTGCAACAAAAGCCAAAATTGACAAATCAGGTCTAATCAAACTAAAGAGCTTCTACACAGCAAAAGAAACTATCATCAGAGTAAACAGGCAACCTACAGAATGAGAGAAAACATTTGCTATCTATCCATTTGACAAGGGCTAATAACCAGAATCTACAAAGAACTTAAACAAATTTACCAGAAAAAAAACAAACAAACAACCTCATCAAAAAGCAGGCCAAAAATAAGAACAGACACTTCTCAAAAGAAGACATTTATGCAGCCAACAAACATATGGGAAAAAGCTCATCATCACTGGTCATTAGAGAAATGCAAATCAAAACCACATTGAGATACAATCTCATGCCAGTTAGAATGGCAATCACTAAAAATAGCTAGGAAACAATTAATGCTGGAGAGGATGTGGAGAAATAGGAATGCTTTTACACTGTTGGTGGGAGTGTAAATTAGTTCAACCATTTTGGAAAACTGTGTGCAATTCCTCAGGGATCTAGAACCAGAAATACCATTTGACCTAGCAATCCCATTACTGGGTATATACCCAAAGGATTATAAATCATTCTACTATAAAGACACATGCACACAGTATGTTTACTGCAGCACAGTTAACAATAGCAAAGACTTGGAACCAACCCAAATGCCTACCAATGATAGACTACATAAAGAAAAAATGTGGCACATATACACCATGGAATATTATGCAGCCATAAAAAACGATGAGTTTATGTCCTTTGCAGGGACAGGGGTAAACCATCATTCTCAGCAAACTGACACAGGAACAAAAAACCAAACACCATATGTTCTCACTCATAAGTGGAAGTTGAACAATGAGAACACATGGACACAGGAAGGGAAACATCACACACCAGGGCCTGTCAGGGGATGCGAGGTAGGGGAGGGATTGCATTAGTAGAAATACCTCATATAGATGACAGGCTGATGGGTGCAGCAAACCACATGGCACGTGTATACCTATGAAACAAACCTGCATGTTCTGCACATGTATCCCAGAACTTAAAGTATAATAATTTTTTAAAAATAGTAAACTGTGTATGATAAGGAAGATTTTCAGAACTTGGAAAAAAGGAAAGTAAAACTTGGCCAGATAATCTAATATTCTCTCCATGATAGTAAGTGTTTATGCAAGCTACTTAAATATAAATATTTTATGATTCACTTAAAAATCCTAAGATAGTCTTCATGTTACCAAATGCATTTATAGTAAACTATGTAGAAAAAACATTTCATTGATACTATTGTCTCAGTCATTTCTAACGATTTTTATTTAGTATATATAAAGTTCTAAATTAAAATATAGAATCCTCCCCCACTATTTTTCATAATTACAGATATTTTTATTATCTGGATGGATCTTGCCCGATTAATGCAATTACATGCACAACACTGAGGAAAAGCAAACTAGGTAAGCTGAACAATGGTGATTTAACTAAATTCATATAAATCTATATAAATGTACTAACTTCCAAAAGTATGCACTGTATTAAAGGTTGACTGTTTAAAAGCTATACTAACCTCTTGGCATTTGTGCTCTCTCAGCAGATGGTGAGCTATTTTAAAAAAGGAGTGAAGTGAGTTAATTATTGTGTTTCTGTGTATCACTACATAAAATAGTACCTCATATGTAATGTGCTTCATATATTTTTTGTGGAAGAATTAAAAAAAGAATTAAAATATATATTGGAATTCCTCAACTGTCAAGTAGCTTTTACATTAGTAGAGTTCAAACAAGACAAATTTTAATGCTTATTTAAAATAAGATATTTTTTTGGTTTTTAACTTGATTTAGTAGTACATAAATTGCCATTTAAATGGAAAAACAATACTTTCAAATATCAGTCTCTAGAGAAACAGATTTATAGAATTCTAACCAGGTGTAACTCTAAAGTAAGAAGTTGAAATACTTCCATGGTAGAAATATAATTCAAAACTAGTATTAACTTTTGGGCGTAACATGTATTAGGGATCTCTAAGCAATAAGTATGTCAAAAATAAATAAGGTCTAACATCCCCTGAGATTAAAGTTATAGAAATCAAATTCATATAAAGGGAAGAATGTATTATGTTTCTGGATATATACAAAATAATTGTTATAAAATATTATATATTTTATATTACAAAATGTTATATATTTTATATTATAAAATATGGAAAACAAATGGAAAATTTATGTGCAATATTTATGTCTTATCACAAATAAATAGCTCTTCAGTATTTGAATACTCACTCATCTTGTATATTGTGTGAATTATCTCAGCATCTGCATGGCAAAAAGTATTGTGTGTTCAAATTCAAAAAGCTAATGACTGGAAAAAGACTTTAAGAGCCACTATTTGAAAGTTCAATAGTGTTTTGATCGCTTTATCAGCTGATTCAGAATGCAACAGACTCCATAGAGTTGATTCAGGGTTAGAAATGTGTAATAGACATAGTTATTAGAATAACTGCCAGGTCATTCCTGATCTGAACTCTATGTAGATATATTCTGAACTCTATATAGACATATTCTGAATTATAAATGTGTTCAGAATAATACTTAAAGTTGTTTTTGTTATAGTAAATCCGTTATTAGATACCTAGCAGTTTTGAGTTCTACATTTGCAGAAAAGTATTCTAAACTGCAAATAAAGTTTTTTTTAAATAATAACCTTTTACCATTCAGTAATAAGCCCAAAATAATCCAATAAAAATGGACACACTATTTTAATAGTCACCTCATAAAACATGACATACAAATGACAAGTAAGCACATGAAAAGATGTTTAATATCATTAGTTCTCAGAAAAATATAAAATAAAGCTATAATGCATTGCTTTTAGGAATGTATTAGAAGAACCATTATTAAAAAGGCTAACAGCACATTAGACAAGGATGTAAAACAGCTGGAATTCTCATAAATTTCTCCTATAAATTTAAAATAACATAACCATTTTGAAAAAATACTGCAGCAGTTTTTAAATAAAATTTAACATACACTTACAACCCAGAAATACCAGTTTTCGGTACTCAAGACAAATGAAAACATGCTCACATAAAGATGTATACACAAGATATACAAGCGTTGATAACAGCTTTACTCTCAAGAGCCCAAACTTGAAGGAATTAAAATTTCCATCGAGATATATATATTTTTAAAAACAGATGGTATAATCATACAGTGAAATACTATTCACTATAGAAAAAGAATGAACTACTCTGTGCTGAGAGAAAGTAGCTAGTTACAAGACATCATATGAGTCTTGTAGAAAAGATGGAATTAATCTCTCCATGGTGATAGAACAGATTTCCTTAGGCTGGATGGCTGATTTTTTGGGAAGGGAATTTCTTGGGGTATTGGGAAATGTTCTACACTTTAACTGTACTGGTGATTCAACTGGTATATACATTTGTAAAAACTCAACAAAATGTACACTTAAAGTAGAAGAATTTTATTTTATATAAATTATTTCTCAGGAAAGTTTTTAAATATTATGCCTCTTTTTGTGAAATAACAAGTGTTGCTATAACAATATAATCTGCTGAAGAACATAGCTGAATGTATGCATTAAGGTAAAAATGACAATTTAAAATAAACTTATAATAATGCTAAGAACATTCTTGAAAACTTACCGTGAGAAGTAAAGTAACAACATTTTGGAGTGCATACAATGCTAATGACGTTAAATAAATGCATTCGTACATTTAACCTTGACCAGATAAGAAAACTAAGCAATAAAAATTTATAGCTGAAAAATAAGAATTTTACTTACCTTCTCATATTTGCAGAGATATTTAGTGTTACATTAGGATAAAAATCCAGGTCACTCTGAATTCAAAGCCCAATGTCTTAATCATAGTTTACATGCCCAGCTTTGGAGAATTTATCTTTGCTCTGAAATCAAAGTATCAGCCATCTCTGTGCAGACGTTCATAAGTTGATACCCTGAACATTCTTAAATTCCTGATCATCCAGATGGAGAAACGCCACAGAAAATGTGTCTCCTATAAGCTATAGCGTAGCAAAAATGTTCACCAATTTTCTCCTTGGAGAGCTGTCATACTTATTTCCAGTGAATCCAAAACTCTCAAAAATCTTGTAATAATCTGTTCACCATCCAAATTTCTAACTTATAAGGTATTTCAGGAGAATGAATCAAAAACTGGATTTTATGTATTTTTAAACATTTTTTTAATTAAGGCAGAAAGAGAATGATTTTTTCTAAAAAGCAAATCTATTTTATAATATATAAAATGAAGCTTATAACTGAAACACAAATACTACATTTCTCATTAGGGAATTCTTCTCAGTGAGCACCACTATCTTTTTTATTCCCCTTTGTATTCATCTCTTTCCACTTTCATTTCTCACAGTTTGGAAAGCTCCAGTCACTGGATTTTTTTTTTTTTTTTTTTTGAATGAAATTCAGCTTTCAGTTGGTAAGGCAGTTAAGTGTCCAGGCACAAGTCCAGAACTGAGAAAGGTTAAAGGTTATTTCCTAAGTCCTAAACTGGGTAGGACATTCAACAACAGTAAGCACCCTAGAAAACAGCCCCAAGAGTAGCCTTGTATTGTGGAGGCCTTTCCTAGTTGTTCAGCCAACATGTGAATTAAAAAATAATAGAAACTGAGCTAATTTTTTAAAAATTCCTATCTAGAATACTGTAGCTACCTCTTTTGATATGACTCCAAGCTTTCAAGCAGAACATAAAGTCTTCACCAATTATTAGGTCATCACACCAGTGAGTGATGTTGGTACAAAAATATGTTTAAATTTTAATTTATACATTTTCCCTTACAGAAGAGCTAATTGTGATGTTTACACACTTAATCCAACTATCAGCCATTGACAGAAAAAGCAATTATTTATATATACTTGTAATGTCCCAAATCTCTTTAAAACTATGTGAATGATTCAAAGAATATGAACTTCAGAGACAACTAACTCCAAAAACTATTCCCTCTACTTCCTTGTTCTCTCAATTCCTGGGACCTAATACTATCTATGATACACTGTAATTTATTAACAAAATGCTTGTTGAATGAATGAATGAATGAATGAATGAATGAATGAATGAAAGTATACATGTATTTTCCAAATAATTGGGTATTTACACATTTTAGCAACAATATTTTTCAACACTTTTGTCAAGCAATTTTCAAAGATGGAAGAAAGCATAAAATGTTTATGAGCTGGACAATGGAAGGCATGTAACGTTAGCTACTTGGAAGCTGAGGTAGGAGAATCACTTGATCCCAGGAGTTTGAGACCAGCCTGAGCAACATAGTGAGACCCTGTCAAAAATATATATATGTGTTTAAGTAATTTGTGCAGGGGCACAAGACCCTGCTTTTTGTACAGCTTATAGACCCAGGAGCTAAATAAATCTTTCTGTTTGTTTTATAGATTGCCAGCCTTAGGTATTCTTTTACAGCAACACAAATGAACTAAAACACATCAATCTATCTATTTTTAAAAATGTATTCACCTTTCAAAGCACATTTAGATTGTTTGCATGCCTTGGCTACTGTGAATAATGCTAACATAAACATGGGAGTGAGTATGGATTTTCACAATCTTGTTTTCAATTCCTTTGGATATACACCCAGAAATTGGTACAGGACAAATCTCCGGGTACCCTTAAACTGATCCAATTCTCCCCACATTATCCTTTGTAGTTCTCAAGAATAACTCTTGGCCAGGCACAGTGGCTTAAGCCTATAATCATAGCACTTTGGGAGGCCAAGATGGGAGGATTGTTTTAGCCATGGAGCTTGAGACCAGCCTGGACAACAGAGTGAGACCTCCGTCTCAAAAATTCAAAAAAAAAAAAAGAACTCTAGAATATATTTGGAATGCAGCATCCTGAGATAAGGAGAGGCTAACCAGAAGAGCATCACCTCTGCTAAGTACCCTCTAAGAAACAGGACATCCTTCAAAAGATTAGCTGAGCTTGTTAGGTTACCCTAAGAGCATAAAACACAGAGCAGTTTGCTTTTCAGGGTTTATGAGCTACAGTGCAAGTGAGAATGAGCAAACAATATTTTATCTTCTCAGGTCACTTTCCTCAGCCTCAGGGGACCCACTTATGAACTCTAGGCTTCTGCCGAATCTTGATGCCTATGCATAATTAATCTGCTTCATGTGACCTGTTGTGTAGAAGAGTGGTCTGTATCACTGGACTCAGGCAAATTGGCAACCAGTGCGCAATGAAGCTGATTCACAGTGGAATTTCTGAGTCATATGGTGGTTCTATTTTCAATTATTTGAAGAACTTTCATACTGTTTTCCATTGTGGCTATACTAATTCACATGCCCATCAAAAGTGTACAAGTGTACAAGGGTTCCCTTTTCCCCATATTCTTACCAATACTTGTCATCATTTATCTTTCTAGTAATAGCCATACTAAGAGATGTGAAGTGATATCTCACTGTGGTTTTAATTTGCAATTCACTGATGGCTGGAGGTGTTGAACACCTTTTGATATGTCTGCTAGCCAAGACTTATCTATTTAAGTCTTTCTCCATTTTACAATTACGTTATGTGTATTTTTGGTACTGAGTTGGACATATTTGAATATTAACCACTTATCAGATATATGGTTTATAAACACTTTTGATTGTTTTCCTTGCTCTGCAGAAGTTTCTTAGTTTGATGTACCCCACCAGTTCATTGTTGCTTTTGTTACCTGTATTTTTGGTGTCATATCCAAAAACTTATTGCCAAGATCAATGTTAAGAAGGTTTTCCTCTATTTTCTTCTAGGAGTTTTATAGTTTCAAGTGTTAAATTTATTTTTTAATGCATTTTGAGTTGATTTTGTGTCTGGTGTAAGATAGGAGTTGTTTTATTTTTGTATGCTCATATTCAGTTTTCCCTACATCATTTGTTGAAGAGACAATTATTGCTTTATTATGTCTTCTTGGCACCTGTGTTAAAGTTTGGTTTATCATAAATGTATGGCTCTTCATTCTGTTCCATTAGTCTATATGTCTATTTTTATTGCAGAACCATAGTCTTTGGATTACTATAGCTTAGTAATATATTTTGAAGTCAGTAAGTGCTGCCTTAAGCTTTGTTCTTGTTCCTGATTTATTTGGCTATTTGGAGCTTCATATAAATTTTAGAACTTTTTTTTTCTATTTCTGTAAAATAGGCTATGGGGATTTTGATAGAGATTGCATTGAATCAGGATTTTGATAGAGATTGCATTGAATCTATAGATTGTTTCAGGCAGTAAAGATATTTTGACAATATTAATTCTTTTGATCCATAGACATGGGATCATTTTACTGTGTCTTTTAAAATTGGCTTCATAAATGTTTTCTAATTTTCAGGGAACAGGTCTTTCATCTTCTGGGCTAAGTTAATTCCTAAGTATTTTATTTATTTGTATTTGTTGCTAATGTAATTGATAAGGTGAATTTTAAATAAAAAGACAATATTTGTGAATTATTTTGGCATAGGTTATTGTTGATGATTATATGATATACATTTTCCAATGTTGGTACAAACTCAGATATAATAACTGTTTTACTACTTGTGAGTGAACTTACAACTATAGTATAGCACTATGCTACAGAATTGAATAAATTAGATAATATAGGTCTTGTCTGTTGAATGAATATTGGTAAAGATATGTGATTATTTTCCTGTATATTATCCAGTAAGACTCATAATAATAAATGAAAATGATTGACTGAGGCACTTGTCTTTACAGAAGGAGATGCTGGTGTTGCAAACAAAGAGAAAGGCCAAAAATAGTAAGTCTTAAAACTATAATAAATACAGTTGGCTCTATGTATTCATGTGTTCTGCATTCACAGACTTAAACACAGATCAAAAATTTTCTAAAAAAAAAATACAAACATAAAAATAAAACAAGTAAAAACAATACAGTATAACAACTATTTATATAGCATTCGCATCGTATATTAATTAGGCATTATCAGTAATTTAGAGATGATCTAAAGTATATGGGAGGATGTGTATAGGTATATGCAAATATTACACCATTTTACATCAGGGACGTAAGCATCCATAGATTTTGGTATCTGCCAGAGGTCCCGAAGCTATATATGATAGCTCTTTAGAGTATGCCCTTTTGGAACATGACTTAAATCCAAACAGGTTTAAAATGCTTGTCAAACTGATATATCTTGCTGACATTATCAGTAAATCAGATCTCACTTGACGTCAACAGAGAAAAGCCAAGCTGACTTTTTATTTAAACAAAATAAAATGTTGGGCATCAACAGCTATCCACATTAAGTACTTTTATTTGCTGCTGGTATAGAATAAACTGAATACTTTGGGATAAATAAAAACACATTTTAATTGGTTTTATTCTTTCTGCATAAAGAGATGCTGTCCTGAGATAACAATACCATTTGATGTTTTGCGGAATTTTTTTTTCTGCATATCTAGCACAATGCCTGACTTATATAGGAATTCAATAGTTTTCTGTTGTATGTAGAATACTGAGAAATGTTTAATAAAACCTGCATAAGCTTGAAAAAATGCTTATTATGATCTGCCTGAGCTTTCAGTATTACTTTGTATGTTCAACCTATGAACCATTGTATTAAGTCCCTGAAAACTAAATATTATCACATAAAAGATCCATTCAAGAATTTTCAACCCTATTCTTAAAAATATAATTATAAATGTATTTGTGTCTCTGTTGCTTTCCATAGTAAAACTTAGCAAAAATTGTCTCCTGGTATCAGGAAAGGAAAAGAGAACTAATAAAGATAAAGAATATGTACACTTTTACTAGGAATTTCAGAAATTCACTGAGGCAAATACTTCAAATGATAAGAAATATTCAGCCAAAATAAATAGAGGAACCAAACAAACAGGTGCATTCTTATTCACAGTGATAGTCATACAAAAATAACAGTCAATACTAAAACCTATGCAGATGAGTTGAAGGATACTGATTAGAAGAGGTAATAATAAGGTAATTTCCTATTCAATAGTCATTTTCTTCTTCAGCTTTTTATTCACAAATTATTTTTTTAAAGAAATGCAATATTTAAGCTCTGCCTGGGAAATCATGAAACTGTGAATGTTTAACTCAGTCTTCATTAGAAAAGAGACAAACAAAGAACAATTGTGCTAGCACTAGAATTCTTTACAAGAAAAACTTCAGAACCAACATGGTTATAGATGTCTCATCAGTAATGCATCCTATCCGATCTAGATCTGCTCCTGGTCATCAGTGCTTTGATAACCATAGCATACACATGTATCATTCAGGTAAGTGTAAGATACAGTTTAGAATAAGAAGAAAGTTTATATTTTAGAGACAGTTCTATCAAAAATGAAATTCTTTAAGACCAGGAATGTAAAGGATTAAACTAACTGGTGTAGCATTGTCCTTAATGTTTTACTTTTGAGATCACAGAAGTAAAAGCACAACTGTGTCTTTATTGTTAGAACAAGGTTGAATGTTTCATAGTGGATCGCATGCCATAATATTTTATATTCTGAATCCGAATTCTTTGGTTTTTAGGTTAAACATATGAATTGACATTAAAATTTTAGGAAAAAGTTGAATTGTTTTTCCAATACTATGCTTGCTTTCTTAAGATTGTCTTGATATTTTATATACAGCAGTATGGAGTAGAGAAAAGGCAACAAGATTCAGAGAACCTAACAAAATATCCATCATGTAATAAATTGTAGCTTTTAATAATATCAGTTTGGAAAGGTCAATAAGAATTATTTGTTTTTCATGGATTGTAGGTTGGTAAGGTTTAATGCCTACAAGGAAATTTTGGTAAGACTGACTTTTTTAAAGCATCCCATACATCCTATGCAGTAATACATTTGTAGCTGCACTGTTTTTCTGAACGAGTGACCATCTTTTGTCATTGCTGATGATAACGACACATGGATTATAAGTTAAAACAGCAAATTGTCTGTCTGTATATGTTTTAGAGTGAGATTTGAAAGGTCAGATACACACCTTCATCATATCACAACTGTTGACCCAGGACTGAAGCAATGGCTACTTTTATAAGATGAGAATGAGCTTCAGAAGCCATGGTAAATGGTCTTCCCAGAAAGAAAGTAACAATAATACTTTGCATGTCTGACAATATTGATCATAAGCACAATATTGTTTCATATACTGCTAAGAAATATAGATATACTGCCAGGTGGTAGTGGGAAATACATTATCCCAATGTATCATGCTGTTCACAAATGGGCTGCAAAAGCTGGAGGAGCTTCTCTAAAGCATCAAATCCTCTGAACCATCCTTTTTTTGCCCAAGAAAGCTTGTTACAAAATCAGAAATTCAGTGAACAGAGCACTGCACTGCCTCTGCCATGATTGGGTAAATACTTCCCTAACTGCAGAAAGCTGCCAAATGATGGAAGCAGTGAATGGAGCCCTATGAATTCTTGTACCACAATGTGCACCGAAAACTAGATGGATGTTCCCCTTCTTATATTTCTGTTTCCTTCACGTTGGAATTCAAACACCTCTGCAGTGCATCTGATTCCCAAAATTAAATAATATCTGGAAAACTAGATGCAAAAGATCCTAGGATATGTAGTTCTAGCTGTCCAGCTTTTACAATGCAGAAAGAAATAATACAGAAGGGGCAGGGCCAAGGTAGCCAACTAGAAGCAGTGGCAATTGGAGGCTCCCATCCAAAAGAACCAAACAGTGTGTGAATCCTGCACCGAACTGAAGTATCCAGGCTCTGTCATCAGAACTGACTAGATGGCTGGTGTGACTCACAGAGAGGAAGGAAGCGCAGTGTGGTGTGGCAGCCCACCTGAGAGCCACGGGAGGCAGGTGGGCTGCCACACCACACCACTCCGCCACCCCCAGCCAAGAGAGGTGGTGAGTGAGTGTGCTACCCAGACTGGGAAACCATGCTTTCTCCACATAACTATGTAACCCACAGATCGGAAGATCCCACTAGCGAGCCCATGCCATGGGGACCTAGGGTCCCAATCACTAGCTGCACAGATTCTCAAAACTGCTCAGCTAGAATCTGCCTCAGTCTGCTGAGTACCTCAGGGAAGGGGTGGCCATCACCACAGCTGCAGCTGCCTGCTGTCTAAGCTGGCTGAGCTCCTTGTGGGAGGGGTAGCAGCAAACACTGGGACTGCTAGCTGCCGAAAACACTGAGCTTCCAGGGTAAGGGAAGGCAGCAACCATCTCTATAGCTCCATTTGGCACTTCCCCTGAGCCAGGGAGGCTGGATGGTTTGGTCCCAAGAAGTATTTCCCAGTGGCCAGAGTGCCTCTGCAGGCCTGACTCTGATCCATTCCTCCTTACTGGGTGGGCCTCCTTGCAGGAATTCCAACTCCAGCCAGGTGCTTAGGGACAGAACTCTGATCTCCCTGGGCCTGAGCCTTTAGTGAGAGGAACGGCCGTAGTGTCCACAGACCAACAGACTTAGTATTTCCTCCTGCTAGTTCTAGGAATCTGGGCAGCCCAGACAGGTGGGTTTCCTCCCAGCATGGCACACCCCCTCCACCGAGGGACAAAGTGCTCCATTAAATAGGTCCTGCATCTCATACCACCTAACTTGGTGAGACCCTACAACAGGGCTTGTCAGACACCCTATATGGGAGTGTTCCTACTGGCATCAGGTCAGAGTCCCTCAAAGTCAGATATCCCAGAGGAAGGAGCAGGCACCCATCTTTGCTGTTGTCCAGCCTCGTCGAGTGACTTCCTCAGGTGCAGGAGTGAATCAGAGGAATAGGGCCTAAAGTGAACCCCCAGCAAACTGCAGAGATCCTACAGAAGAGGGACCTGACTACCTAAAGAAAAACAAACAAACAGAAAGCAACAACAACAGCATCAACAAAAGAAAAGTCCCCGCAAAAACCTCATCCAAGGGTCAGCGGCCTCAAAGACTGAAACTACACAAACATGAAGATGAGAAAGAATCAGTGAAGAAACCCCAAAAACCCAAAAGGCCAGAATGACTCTTCTCCTCCAAATGATCGTAACACCTCTCCAGCAAGGGTGCAGAACTGGACAGAGGATGAGACGTATGAATTGACAAAAGTAAGCTTCAGAAGGTGGGTAATAACAAAATCCACTGAAGTAAAGGAGCGTGTTCCAACCCAATGCAAAGAAGTTAAGTATCTTGATAAAACGTTGAAGGAGCTACTAACTAGAATAACCAGTTTAGAGAAGAACATAAATGACCTGATGAGGCTGAAAAACAGTATGAGAACTTTGTGAATCATACACAAGTATCAACAGCTGAATTCGTCAAGTAGAACAAAGAATATCAGAGACTGAAGACCATGTTGCTTAAATAAGGCAGACAGACAAGATTAGGGGAAAAAAAAAGAACGAAAAGGAACAAACAAAACCTCAGAGAAAAATGGGACTATGTAAAAAGACCAAACCTATGATTGATTGAAATACCTGAAAGAGACAGAGAGAATGGAACCAAGTCAGAAAGCACACTTCAGGATATTATCCAGGAGAACTTCCCCAACCTAGCAAGACAGGCCAACATTCAAATTCAAGAAGTACAGAGAACCCCATTAAGATACTCCACGAGAAGATCAACCCCAAGACACATCAAAATCATCAAATTTTCCAAGGTCAAGATGAAGGCAAAATTGATAATGGCAGGCAGAGAGAAAGGCCAGGCCACCTACAAAGGGAAGCCCATCAGACTAACAAGTAATCTGTCTGCAGAAACCCTACTAGCCAGAAGAGAGCGGGGGCAAATATTCAACATTCCTAAAGCAAAAAATCTTTAACCCAGAATTTCATATCTACCCAAATTAAGCTTCATACATGAAGGAGAAATAAAATCCTTTTTAGACAAGCAAATGCTGAGGGATTTTATCACCACCAGGCCTGCCTTGAAAGAGCTCCTGAAGGAAGCACTAAATATGGAAAGGAAAAACTATTATCAGCCACTGCAAAAAGACACCAAAATATAAAGCCCAATGATACCAAAGCAACTGCATCAACTAGTGTGCAAAATAACCAGCTAGCAGCATGATGACAGAATCCAGTCCACACATAACAATATTCACCTTAAATGTAAATTGGTTAAATGCTCCAATTAAAACAAACAGACTGGCAAATTGGATAGAGTTAAGACCCATCAATGTGCAGAATTCAAGAAACACAGCTCATGTGTAAAAACACACAAAGGCTCTGTTCAGATCAACATAAAGGGATGGAGGAAAAATTATCAAGCAAATGGAAAGCAAAACAAATAAATAAACAAAAATACGGGGTTGCAACCCTAATCTCTGACAAAACAGACTTTAAACCGACAAAGATTAAAAAAATAACAAAGAAAGACATTG
Organism: Saguinus oedipus; assembly: GCA_031835075.1. NCBI lineage: Eukaryota > Metazoa > Chordata > Mammalia > Primates > Cebidae > Saguinus > Saguinus oedipus. The sequence goes on along the minus strand of CM063171.1, from coordinate 72,686,466 downwards.
CATAATAGTAAAGGGATCAATCCAACAAGAAGAGCTAACTATCCTAAATATATGTGCACTCAGTACAGGAGTAGCCAGATTTATAAAACAAGTTCTTAGAGATCTACACGAGACTTACACTCCCACATAATAATAGTGGGAGACTTTAACACTCCACTGTCAATATTAGACTGATCAATGAAACAGAAAAGTTAACAAGGATATTCTGAACTTGAATTCAGCTCATCAAGTGGACCAAATGCATTTCTACAGAACTCTCTACAACAAATTAACAGAATAAGCAATCTACTCAGTGACACATGGCAGCTATTCTAAAATTGGCCAAATAATTGGAAGTAAAACACTTCTCAGCAAATGTAAAAGAACTGAAATTATAACAAACAGTCTCTTAGACCACAGTGCAATCAAATCAGAACTCAGGATTAAGAAACTCACTCAAAACCACACAACTACATGAAAATTGAATAACCTAAACCTGATTGATTCCTGGGTGACTAATTAAATTAAGGTAGAAATCAAGAAGTTCTTTGAAACCAATGAGAAGAAAGAAACAACAAACCACAACCACCGTGACATAGCTAAAGCAGTGTTGAGAGAAATTTACAGCACTAAATGCCCCCATCAGAAAGCTAAAAGATCTCAAATTGACACCCTAACATCACAATTTAAAGAACTAGAGAGGCAAGAGCAAACAAATTCAAAAGCTAGAAGAGGACAAGAAATAACTAAGATCAGAGCAAAACTAAAGGAGATAAAGACACAAAAATTCTTCACACAAATCAATGAATCCAGGAGCTACTTTTTTTTCTTTTGAAAAAAAAAATAAGCTAGATAGATCACAAGCTAGATTAACAAATAACAACAGAGGGAAGAATCAAATAGACAATAAAAATGATAAAAGGGATATCACCCCTGTCCCCACAGAAATACAAACTACTACCATCAGAGAATGCTACACACACCTCTACTCAAATAAACTAGAAAGTTTAGAAGAAATGGATACATTCCTGGACACATACACCCTCCCAAGACTAAACCGGGAATAAGTTGAATGTCTCAATAGACCAGTAATAAGTTCTGGAATTGAGGCAGTAATTAATAGACTGCCAACCCCAAAATGCTAAGGACCAAATGATTCATAGGTGAATTCTACAAGAGGTACAAAGAGAAACAGGTACCATTCCTTCTGAAATTATTCCAAATAATTGAAAAGAAGGGACTCTTCCCTACTTCATTTTATGAGACCAGCATCATCCTGATACCAAAACCTGGCAAAAAATTTAAAAAAAAAAAACCTCAGGACAATATCCTTGATGAATATCAATGCAAAAATCCTCAACTGGCAAACTGGACAGGTGCAGTGGCTGGCACCTGTGATCCCAGAACTTTGAGAGGCTATGGCAGTAGGATCACTTGAGGCCAGGAGTTCCAGAAAGGCCTGGACAACATAGTGAAACCCTGTCTCTATCAAAAATATAAAAATTACCTGGGCGTGGTGGTGCATGCCTATAATCTCAGCTACTCGGGAGGATGAGGCAGGAGAATCACTTGAACCTGAGACACAGAGGTTGGAGTGAGCCAAGATCGTACCACTGCACTCCAGCCTTAGTGACAGAGTAAAGTCCTGTCTAAAAACCAACCAACCAAACAAACAAAACACGATGGCAAATCCAGTCCAGCAGCACAGCAAAATCTTATCCACCGTGATCATTCAGCTTCATCCCTGGGATGGAAGACTGGTTCAACATATGCAAATCAATAAACACAATCCATCACATAAACAGAACCAATGACAAAAACTACATCAATTATTTTGATAGATGCAGAAAAGGACTTCGATAATATTCAACATCCCTTCATGTTAAAAACTCTCAATAAACTAGGTATTGTTGAAACATATCTCAATATAAGAAGAGATATTTAGGCCAAACACAGCCAGTATCACATTGAATGGGCAAAAGCTGGAAGCATTCCCTTTGGAAACCAGCACAAGACAAGGATGCTCTCTCACCACTTCTATTCAACATAATGTTGGAAGTTCTGGGAATCAGGCTAGAGAAAGAAATAAAGGTATTCTAATAGGAAGACAGGAAGTCTCTGTTTGCAGATGACATGACTGTATATTTAGAAAACCACAATGTCTTGCCCCAAAACTTTTTAAGCTGAATAAACAGCTAAGCAAAGTCTCATAATAAAAAATCAATGTGCAAAAATTACAAGCATTCCTCTATACCCATAATAGACAAGCAGAGTCAAATCATGAATGAACATCCATTCACAACTCTGCAAAAGAATAAAATACCTAGGAATACAGTTAACAAGGGAGATGAAGGACCTCTTCAAGAACTACAAACCACTGCTTAAGGAAATAAAAGAGGACACAAACAAATAGAAAAACATTCTATCCTCATGAATAGGAAAAATAAATATTGTTATAATGGCTATCCTGCCCAAAGTAATTTATAGATTCAACACTATTCCCATCAAACTACCATTGACAGTCTTCAAATAGTTGGGAAAAACTATTAAATTTCATATGGAAACAAGAGAGCCTGTATAGCCATGACAATCCTAAGCAAAAAGAAGAAAGCTGGAGGCATCATGCTACCTGACTTCAAATTATACTACAAAGCTAAAGTAACTAAAACCACATAGTATTTGTACCCAGACATATAGACCAATGGAACAAAACAGAGACTTCAGAAATAATACCACACAACTACAACCATCTGATCTTTGACAAACCTGACAAAAACAAGCAATGGGGAAAGGATCTCCTATTCAATAAATGGTGTTGGGAAAACTGGCTAGCCGTATGCAGAAAACTGAAACTGAACACTTCCTTACAACTTATACAAAAATTAACTCAAGATGGATTAAGGACTTAAATGTAAAATTCACAGCCATAAAAGTCCTAGCAGAAATCTAAGGAATATCATTCAGGACATAGGCATGAGAAAAGATTCATTACAAAAATGCCAAAAACAATTTCAACAAAAGCTAAAATTGGCAAAGGGATCTAATTAAACTAAAGAGCTTATCCACAGCAAAATAAACTATCTTTAGAGTGAACAGGCAACCTACAGAATAGGAGAAAAAATTTTCAATCTACCCATCTGACAAAGGTGTAATATCCAGAATCTACAAGGAACTTAAACAATTTTACAAGAAAAATCAACCCTATCAAAAGGCGAGCAAAGGATATGAACAGACAATTCTCAAAAGAAGACATTTATGTGGCCAAGAAACATGAAAAAAACCTCAACATCACTGATTATTAGAGAAATGCAAATGAAAACCACAATGAGATACCATCTCATGCAAGTCAGAATGGTGATTATTAAAAAGTCAAGAAACAACAGATACTGGCAAGGCTGTGGAGAAGTAGGAAGACTTTTACATTGTTGGTAGGAATGTAAATTAGTTCAACCATTTTGGAAGACAATGTGGCAATTCCTCAAGTATCTAGAACCAGAAATACCATTTGACCCAGTAACATCATTACTGGGTATATACCCAGAGGAATATAAATCATTTTACTATAAATATACATGCACATATATGTTTATTGCAGCACTATTTGCAAGAGCAAAGACATGGAACCAATCCAAATGTGCATCAATGATATATCAAATAAAGAAAATGTGGTACATATATACACCATGGAATAATATGATGCCATAAAAAGGAATGAGATCACGTCCTTTACAGGGATGTGGATGAAGCTGGAAGCCATTGTCCTCAGCAAACAAACACAGGAACAGAAAACCAAACACCACATGTTCTCACTCATAAGTGGGAATTGAACATTGAGAACACATGAACATAGGAAGAGGAACAATACACACTGGGGATGTGGGAAGCATTGGGGGAGAGGAGGGAGAGCATCAAGACAAATACCAATGCACGCGGGGCTTAAAACCTAGATGACAGATGATAGGTGCAGCAAACAACCATGGCGCATGTATACCTATGTAACAAACCTGAACTTTCTGTGCATGTATCCCAGAACATAAAGTAAAATAAAAATTAACAAAAAATAAATAACATACCCATGCTGAATTTTTAAAATACAGAATTAATCCAAGTAATTTCTGAACATAGAACTTTGACTATTTACTGTCAGTGTAAAGAAATATAAAAGAAGTGCAAATAAATCTTGGACTCTTAATAAAAAAAAGAGAAATAACACAGAAAGTTAGAGGTTGAAAAGGATTTTGAATGAGCTATGAAGAAGCTTGAAAGTGAGAATAGATGTTCAGAGCCATATTCCATGACTTTCATTCCATTTCTACTATCAAGTATATTGCTGATTTTGGAATAGAGTATAGGAACTATAATAAATCAGGGATCCCCAACCCCTGGGACACAGACTGGTACTGGTCCATGGCCTGTTAGGAACCAGGCTGCTTCATCTGTTTTTATGCCCCCCACCACATCACTTACATTAGTGCCAGAGCTCCACTTCCTGTCAGATCAGTGGTGGCATTAAAGACTCACAGGAGAGTGAACCCTGTTGTGAACTGTGCATGCCAGGGATCTAGGTTGCACACTCCTTTTGAGAATCTAATGCCTGATGATCTGTCACTGTCTCCCATCACCTCCAGATGGTACCATCCAGTTGCAGGAAAATAAGCACAGGGGTCCCACTTATTCTGCATTATGGTGAGTTCTATAATTATTTATTACAATGTACTAATAACAGAAATAAAATGCACATGCTTGAATCATCCCAAAAGCATTCCCCCACCCCCAGTCTATGGAAAAATTGCCTTCTACAAAACCAGTCCCTAGACCCCAAAAAGTTGAGGACCCTGTAATAAGTAGAATAATACACTCCTCTCCAGACGTGCCACATCTTAATCCTTAGGTCATGTTAATATGTTAATGCTACATGGCAGAGTGAAATTAAGGTTGCAGATGTAATTATGTTAATTAGCTGACCTTAAAATAGGGAGACTTTCCTGGGTGCGCAGGTGGGCCAATGTAATTACAAGCATTTTTACCAGTGGAAAAGGAAGGCAGAAAAGAACCAGAGGGAGACGTGGTTATAGACTACTGGCCAAAGTGATGCTGCACTGCTTTTAAGATGGAGGAAAAGGGCCACAGCTAAGAATGTGGGCCTCTAGAAACTGAACAAACAAAGAAACTGATTCTTCCCTAGAGCTCCAAAAGGAACAAAGACATGTTGACCCCTTGATCTCAACCTGGTCAAATTCACTTTGGACTTCTCACCTACAGAACTATTAGATAGTAACTCTGCATTGTTCTAAAAGTCACTAAGTTTGTTGTAATTTGTTGCATCCACGATAGAAAACTAATATAGGAAGTAAGCAGCATAAGCCTCTGCTTAGTCAACTTGTCAACCTACATTCATTAAATGAGTACATACTTTGTATCATAGCCTTGTGAGGAATAGAGACAAACAAAGAGATAGGGCAATTGTTGTGCCAGATCCCTGTTAACCTCAATAGGGAAGGCACCAGGTACAAGAGGCTGAAGAAGAGACCCAGAGACAACAAACAAGACATGGGGTATATTATTGACCTAATTGCAGGGGAAAGAGTCCAGTGGCAGGGTGCTGGTTGAGATATCTGCCTTACTACAACCCAGGATGATGGACTGAACAAAGTAACCACATGCTCAGTGGAAGTGAGCTGAACAGGAAAACCAAAATCACTTGCAAACAGCACGTGACTTATATAGCATTTTCACTTAACACCCTCCCCTTAAAGACCTCCACCTTATAGCCTTCATTTAAGGGCCTCAATTCCCTATATGGCATGTGTTCCACAAGACACGTGGCTCAGATGTTCTTCATAGACAAGGAACGAATCTCCAGGTTGGCCACTCCCGGATTCCCTAACTCAGAGTGTACATTTAGGTGTGTCTGCTATGCAGGGTTATTTTAGGGGTATGCTTAAATTATTGCTATTAGGGGCATTTACCCTACAACAATATATTGTGATTAATATTATAATAGAAAAAGTGTAGACATGAGTGGTAAGGGAGATGTCTGGGAAGTCATATCTTTATGCAGATAAGGCTGTACAGTATTGCTGGTACTTCTGGAGTTCTTATAGAGGTAAGGGTAGGATTTGGGATTGAGTTGTGCTACCAAAAGCAGAAAAACTGCCAGTTTCATACAGAGGGAAAGCTTTCAGATATTGAGTTAAATGATCTGAGAATATTATCTTAAATGTGTAACAGGCTTTATAGCTTCTCTTGCATCCATGCTCTAGCAAATAGTGGGACTTTTCTACAGCTTTTTAAGAGCAATGAATGATTTGCCAGACTAAGTAAAAAATATTGACAGACACTATTACTTACTTAGAAGCACCTGTAATATGCTTAAACCTGTCCTTCTGGGCCAATGCTTTGCTAAGAGAGGATATTTCAGTCAGTGTTAATACATTAGAATTCTTCCCTAGTACAAACCATTTCAGAAAACTTCAGAGTCTATAATTGCTACTCAACAGCACTGTCATCATGGCCCTTACCAAGGAGTCCTCCCACCTCAATTTTCACAGATGGGAGAATCTGAATGAAAAGGGAGGAGAAGAATCCAATCGAGAGAGGAAACAGACTGTAAATATAAAGCTACCAGCAAAGAGATATTTTTAACTGAATAAATGTTAACTTCTTTTGTTCTTGTCTCTGTTTCAAAACTCAAAGAATTTCTCTGAATTTGATAAATGGTTATTATTCTTATTGATGCATTCTTACATATATTGTCATTGGTATATTTGTTGATTATAGATTCATAAAATGTACCATAAATGGCAATTATTTAACAAAAACTAATAAAATGTACAATAATGATACATGCTTTTTGTACCCATATTTACCACAAATAGCCAAAATCTTAAAAGCAAAGACTGTCAAAGCTGGGAAGTTTACCCCTTATTGTTGTTAAGAACCTGATCTTTGGACCCAGATTAATTGGGCCTGAAACCTGACTCGGTCCCTTTCTCTCTGAGTGATCTTGGGCAAATTTTTACTTGCTTCAATGACCTTACATATAGAATGGTATTAGAAAAAAAAACATCCACATGGCCAGAAGGTATATGAAAAGGTGTTCAACATCACTAATCATCAGGAAAATAAAAATTAAAACCACAATTTCACCTTATAACTGCTAAAATGACTATTTTTTAAAGATGTACTGATAAAGATATAGGAAAAATGGACCCTTTATACACTTTGGGTGGGAATGTAAACTAGTGCAACTATTATGGAAAGCAGTACAGAGCTTCCTCAAAAAATTAAAAAGAGAACTCCCATATGATCCAGCAATTCCACATTTGAATATATAGCTAAAGGAATTGAAATCAGGATCTTGAAGAGGTATTTGCAGTTCCATTTTTATTACTGCTTTTTCACAATAGCCAAGATATGGAACCAATCGAAGTGTCTATCAGCAAATGAATGGATAAAGAAAACGTAGTATATACATAAAATGGAATATTATTCAGCCTCAAAAAAACAGAGATACCCTGCCATCTGTAATATTTATAATTCTGGTGGGCATTATGCAGAGTGAAATAGGCCAGAAACAGAAAGAAAAATACCACGTAATCTCACTTATATGTGGAGTGTAAAATAGTCATACTCATACAAGCAGTAAGCAGGATGGTAGCTGACAGAGTCTAGGGGTGAGGGGATATGAAATTTCAGTTACACAAGATGAATAAATTCTGGAAATCTACTATATGGCATAGTGCCTAAAGCTAAACAATATTATACCATATACCAGGGGTCTCCAACCCAGGGCCATGGACTGGTACCATGGCTTACTAGGAACCAGGTCAGACAGAAGAAGTTGAGTAGTGGATGAGCAAGTGAAGGCTCCTCTGTATTTACAGCTACTCCCTATTATTCACATTACTACTTAAACTCCACCTCCTTTCAGATCAGCAGCGACATTAGATTTTTATAGGAGCATGAGCCTTACTGCGAACTATGCATGTGAGGAATCTAGATTTGCTGATCCTTATGAGAATCTAATGGCTGATGCTCGATCACTGTCTCCCATCACCCCAAGATAGGACTATCTAGTTGCAGGAAAACAAGCTCAGGGCTCCCACTGATTCCGTATTACTGTAAGGTATATAATTATTTCATTATGTATTTACAATGTAATAAAAATAGAAATAAAGTGCACAAGAATTGTAATGAGCTTAAGCCATCCCTCTCAACCCAAGGTCTGTGGAAAGATTGTTTTCCATGAAACCAGTACCTGGTGCCAAAAAGCCTGGGTCTGCTGCTGTATGCGTAGATGTTATGTTAAGTGTTCTTGCCACACACAAATGTGATAATAATAACAATAATAATAAAGAAGAAGAAAACTTTAGAAGGTGATGGATATGTTTATAACCTTGATGGTGGTGGTTCTACAGGTGTATACTGATTTCCTAACTCATTGAGTTGTATATATTAAATATGTATAGCCTTTTATGTCAACCACACCTCAATAAATGGTTTTTAAAATGAGTAGTGCTTACCTCAAAGGATTGTTTGAGGATAAATAAATATTGACTTTCACTTAAACCTTTGCCTGACTTGTAATATGTGTTAACTATTTATTTGTTAAACAAATAAAATAAAAGATGATTTGAAATTTCCTTAAGGTCAAATAAGGTATTAAAATTCTACAGCCTTTATGTTCTACCGTTTCATTTTAAACGCACTCAGAGTATTTTCTCATACATTTCTTCAGTCATTCATTTAACATAATGATTCAGTAAGCAGTGGCACATAAAACTAACGCAAAACGTCTGAACCTTAAGGAACTCAAAGTTTAGTGGCAGATGTATATATTATACAAAGGATTACAAGAGTAATGAGTGCTGTAAAAGAGAAAGCACACAGGATATGTTAGCAACTGCATGATTTGGCTGAAGGAAATATATTTTAAAGCTTAGGGGAAAAAATTCAGCAATTCATCCAAAACTTTGTCAAAATTCAAATATTGGCCATTCTCTGAGGACAAAATCATGCTGTGTACATAACATGATATTAAGGTAGGCACCATGCTGAAACAGCTTTCTGCCAAGAAGTCCTCATTATGTTGAAGCCAAATGTCTCTTCTACATAATTCAGTTTCCTCTGGTACAGACTTTGGATGCAGAAAAGATATTAGTATAGTTAAAAGAAATCAGGACTCAACTTTATTTTCAGACACGTTGATGTTTCATTCTTTTTAAAGCATTTTTGGATATTTTTATGGGACCAAACTTTTAAATAGCAACTAGCAAAAAAGAGAAAAAAATTTATTTGCCTAAAGGAAAAATACATATGAAAAAACAGACAATTCAACCTACATATTTTAACTATAGAAAAGGTCATAAAGTTCAAAATTTCCTCATGAATCTGTAACTGTTATTAATTCAAACTCTGTGGGCTATCAACAAAGGTTTTTTAAGAAATTGGTATTGAACCTTAGGAACAAATCATCCTTCTCTCTTCCATCAAGTAGATTGGAGAACAAATGCCATTCAGTACAAATATAATTAGGTCCACATTATAACATGTCATTTCCAAATCTCTCACAGTGAAAGAAAAAGAGCATCAATGAGGAGTAGCAGTCATCCATTCATATCCATAGGGCCTAAGAGTTAAGTAGAAAAGCAACTAAAATTACTGTTCTGCAAAGTCATGTGATGCTGTCTCTCACCAGGAGTAGGAATGATCAGAAAAGGTAAGGAAGTACTACCTTTACTGGGCGATGTTCATCATCGAAGAGCAGAGTACCTTCCAGCTGGTTAAAGCCAAAGCAATCACTACAAGGTGTTAAATGGTTTACATAATCATGAGGAGTGCTGCAAACACACACACACACACACACACACACACACACACACACACACACACACACACGAGATTGTGCTTTCCAGAAAGACTCCCAAAGGTACAATAGAGAATGAACCACCACAGGATCCACTTTGTATATGATCAGGAAGCCACATACTAAATTGAGCAGCTGACATGAGAGCTGTTTGCTGTCAATCCATAGACCACTATTGCAATTAAAAAGCCCCTTCCATGACTTAGAAGCTGTCATTTCTGTTTTCAGCTTTAGAACCTGTTATAACGGTTTTATTGAAAACAGATGACCCACTTGATCCTCTGGATGCCTACGATGCTACTTACTGGACACTGGTACCTCTGCTAATCATTCTACAAACAAATAAATATATAATTTAATGAGAAAATTAAAAGTTTCCATAGCAGTGCCTAGAAGAAAGTCCTCAGAAGCAGCAAATGTCTAGAGTTCACCTCAGTTTTCACCTTCTGAAATATGTGCAAATATTTCCAAATCACTCTGGAATCTTAACTGCAAAGAAATCCAAGAAACATGGTTTTCAGTTTTCTCACCTTTGCAGTTCAGAAAATTTCACTAGAAAGAAGTTGGAAGGGATGTCATAAATCAATTCACAACATATTGCCTATTATGAATTTTGATTGAAACACCTATAATAATTAATATTTATTTTTTGTTGCTTCTTAGGAGACTGGTCTGTTTAGTCTGGTAGATTTAACCTCTAAGCAATTAAAGTCATTTACAATTCATTCTTCTGAGAAACAAATAGATTTGGATGAGTTTTTTGAGCCAAGGCCAGAAGAACTTGTCTCAAGGAACTCATCCAAATCTATTGTGTTTCTCAAGAAAGGTAGTGAGGATTTCGATAAATGAGCAATAGCTAGAAATGCTAATATTTCTATCATTGAATAGTTCCTGGGTAAGAGTGTAAATTAATTGAGTTAACCTGCTCCAACAGGGTCATGGAAATATCCCAATTTCTTCCAACTTGTACTTCTGCTATCTTCAAGGTGTTGTCCTAAAAGCATGACTAAACCTGAGTTTCAGGCACTTCCTATTTTCATTTATTTAAAAGGAAATAAATGGTGAAGGGGCTCTCACTCTTAATACCTTATCATTCAGACAAGAAATGACATACATCAATTTCTCTCACATTCCACCAGCAAGCATTTAGTAACTTGACTTCTCCCAGTTGCAATAGAAACAGAAGTAGAGTCTTTAGCTGGGCAGCTTTGCACCTAACCAGAAATCTTTGATTACAGAAAAAGAGGAAAACAGAGAGATATGAATGGAAACATAGAGTGTAAGTACATGGGAATAAAAAGAGTATTGTTTTAGTGTTGGCACTCAGTTCTCTGAACTTCTTCCAAATTTTATCACATATCCAAAAATCACATTTTGATTGACCATCAAAATTTATTTTTAATAATCGAGCTGTTATACTTGTTTAGATTATTCATTAATTTCTTTATTAGACCTGAGTGGAAATATGGTTCATGATTAGAAAGTTGTTATCAATCATTAGAGAATTTCTTTTTCTTCTTCTTTTTCAGAGAAGTATATTGCAGTAGGCAGATTCTCACCACCTGATGTACACACTGTATTTCATCCTCTCCCCTTGAGTGTGGTTGAGAGTGGATATGATGGATTTTACTCTCGTTATTAGATTACATTAAATGGCCAAGGCTAAGACATTCTGCAGATGCAATTGAGATTCAAAATCTGTTGGTTTTGAGAATAAAAGGGGACATATCCTGGATAAATATTAATTAATCTGAAAAGCTTTTAAAAGGGAACTGAGTCCTTCATGAAAAGAGATTCTCCTGCTGGCCTTCAGGATGCAAATTGTCATGTTTTGAGAGAGGGAACCCATTGGCAAAGCCAAGAGGGCATCTCCTGTGAGCTAAGAGTGGTCCTAGCATACAGCTAGCAAGAAAACTGGGATCTCTATCATATAACCAGAAGAAAATTAATTCTGCCAATAACCACTGAATTTGGAAGGAGACGTCAGATGAGTCTCAGATGAGTTTCCAATCCTGGTCAACTCCTTGATAGTGGCTTTGTGAGACCCTGAGCAGAAGACCCAACTATGCCCAAATTCTTGACCCATGAAAAATGTGGTAATAGATGGGTCTTACTTAAGCCACCAATATTGTAGTAATTTGTCATGATGTGAAAGTAACTAGTATTATTCAGTCTTTTAAAAGAATGGGGGAGGGACAGCGGGGGGGGGCTGGGGAGGGATAGCCTGGGGATGAATGCCAAGTGTGGGTGAAGTGGAGGAAGGCAGCAAAGCACACTGCCATGTGTGTACCTATGCAACTATCTTGCACGTTCTGCACATGTACCCCAAAACCTATAATGCAATAAAAATTAAAAATAAATAAATAAATAAAAGAAGGAAATCTTGCCATTTGTGACAACATGCTAAACCTGAAGGACTTTATGCTAAGTGAAATAATCCTAATAGAGAAGGGCAAATACCATATGATTACAGTTATATGAGGAATCTAAAATAGTCAAACTCATAGAAGCAGAGAGTACAATGGTGGTTACCAGGGACTAAGAAGGAAGAGGAAGCACAGAGGTATCTGTTCAAAGGGTACACACTTTTACTTTTCGTTATGAAAGATACATAAATCCTAGAGGTTAAATGTACAGCATAGTGCTTATAGTTAACAGTATTGCAACATATACTTTAAAACTTGCAAGAAGGTAGATTGTATGCTAAGTATTCTTCTCACAGAAAAGTAAATCCAAAAAATAAAGAGAATGGGAGAGAGGTTTTGGAGGTCAATGAGGATGTCTACGGCATTGACTGTGGAAATGGTTTCACAGGTGTATGCTTGTTCCCAAACTCATCAAATTGTATACATAAAATATGGGCAGCTGTTTGTATGCCAATGATACCTCAATAAAGTGGTTTTCTCTAAAGAGGGCACTAAAATAAATGAATACCTACATCAATATTTTTTTAAAGACCTTTAAACATGCTTTATTTACACGTTGTTTTTTTAACTCATACGTATTTCATTAACGTCAATAAATTAATAGGTAATTAGGAAAAAAATTTTTTTTCTTTAATACATTTTTACCAGAGTCATATTTTAATAAAAAAATTTCTGTCTTTATACATCTTAAATATGTTCATACAAAAGGCTTGGGGCTACAAATTTAGACCAATCAATTTGCAGAAAATGTATGATATATATTACCTAACTGACAGACCAAATTCTTATTAAGTTAATATAATCAGGTTTACTCTCCAACAAACAAATTCTGATTTCATTTTAAAATCAAATGTAGATACTGAAATGTGACACCTTGGCACTTATCTCACTATAAATACAAATTTTTAGATAAATTAAGGATTAGCTAATGCATGGTCTTGCCATGAGCTTGTTTCATAGATGAATTAATGAACCATACTATTCAACATTTCTTTCCAACGCTCCTGCTCTTTCCTTTAATAAGCCTTTCCCTCAGGCTTACAGTATCGATACAGTGCCCTCTGTATCGGCTCACTGCAACTTCTTCTTCCTGGGTTCAAGTGATTAAATTATTTGATTATCATAGGAAGATGGAAGAGAACATATCATTAAATGAAAATTATCATCACTTGCATTGCCCACTCTATAATATAGCTGATTTAATAATATCCTAATATAGCTTTTAATAACACATTTTCTAATGCAGCTCTTTGTCCTTAACAGAAATATGTTATATACAAAGAAGTGTCAATTAAAAAAGGTTACCTCAAATCAATATATTGAATTATCACCTGTTTGATGCCCCATAAAATTTTGCACTCCTGAGTAAAATATCATTAAGATTCAGAATTGATAAGAGTGTTTCTTTTCTTTTGTAAAGATTTCTTTAAACATAAAAAGAATGTTTAAAAGCATACCTGTGATCCATTCTCAGATTGATTTTTTGAATTTTATAGATTTTATAAATATGAAATTTTATTCTTGTTAAAATATCTATTCTATGTCTAGATACCCCAGTTTTATGTCTACCATTAATTTCTGCATTTCTCAAAGCATGTTGAGAAGTTTCCAGCATTTCAGAAAAAGCTATATGATGCATTGTTGATTGAAAAATAAAAAAAACCCTAAGACTAGAATTAATGCAAAAGGGAAGAGAATAAGATGGGCAGAAACAAAAAGCTTACTTAAAAAAGACTTCAAAGGGAAGAGTCAAATATTTTCAGGATTGATTCCTACTTGTTCCACATCAAGAAACAATTCTTCCCACTGGGCTGCAAAAAAGAAGCTTTGCTGCCAGATCAGTGCTTAATGACCTCAGAGCTGGGAGCTCAGCAAGATAGGAGCTAGAACAGTTACTGTACCATAACAAAAGAATTCCTTCCTTTCAGAAAAGCAACTGAGCTACTGAAGTATACTCTTGATGGTTTTTTTAAGTAATAGAAATATTTTGGTATATAATAATTATATCTACTTAAGGACATGATGAACACACTCTGCTTTATAGATTAAAAAGAATTGTCAATACATTTGCTAAAAATATAATCATATACCTCAAACTGTTTCTGAACTTTCAGCATTAGTAAAAGAGGCATGAGCCCTTTTTCTTTACCCCATGCAGGCAGTAAAATTGTAATCTTAATTTTGACAAGAAAAGGTTTGTAAAGATCCCATTGGCAGCCCTCATTTTGAAATATGATTTCACATGGTCATTTAAAAACTCCTTTATTTAGAAAGAAGTTCCAAAAAGAGTATTTGTGCAGGACAATGAATGGAAATACGGACAGAGGAAAATAATTAAGGCTGGTTATCTAGTCTGTCTCTCTTATGTTACACAGGGAGGAAACCCAAAGAGGTTAAATAACTTATCCAAATCAACATAGAAATATAAGAGAGAATGGATATGTATAGATATTTCTCTTGTGTCACAGCTGTTTCTCAACTACAGTTACATGTAATGTTTGAAATGTTACTTTGATTGTTAAGTGAATATGTTGTGATGCAAATTCCTCAAGTGAGAAAAGGTTATTTTTAGAATTTACAATATCTTCTCTTTACGATTCCCAGGACTTTTCTGCCAACCTTCCAACCAATCATCGTTATGTTAAATATGCTTTCAGGTTATATGGTCTCCAAAGTTACCATGTTAAGTGAGAGTCTTTAGAGATTAAAGTGGTGGAATTTCAAGGGTAGAGTTGGTAGTAAGAAAGCAATAACAGGCCAGGCACCGTGACTCACACCTATACTCTTAGAACTTCGGGAGGCTGAAACAGGTGGATCACAAGGTCAGGAATTTAAGATCAGCCTGACCAACATGGTGAAACCCCGTCTCTACTAAAAATACAAACAATAGCTGCGTGTGGTGGCACACAACTGTAATCCCAGCTACTCAGGAGGCTGAGGCAGAAGAATCACTTGAACCTGGGAGGCGAAGTTTCCAGTGAGCCAAGATCGTGCCACTGCACTCCAGCCTGGGCGACAGAGTGAGATTCCACCTCAAGAAAAAGAAAGAGCAGTAACATAGTGTGACACAGGGAAATACATAATTTTGCAATACATCATTTTGTACAATACATAATTATATGCAATATGTAAACCTTGGACTTTTGTGCAATTAATTTGGAGGAAAAACAATCTATATTTATTTGTATTTTATTTCTCCCCACTTTCCACCTCTACCAATTATGTGTTGAGATGTCAATGCACGAGATTCATACTATTGCATGTGGCAGCAACTACCAGTGATCTGTCAACCCTATTTCATCATTTTTCTGGGCACACTGCTATGTTTCCCAGACTCTTTTACAGTTGACTGGGAAGATGGGCTTGGGTTCCAGCCAATAGAATATCAGAAAAAATGATGTGTAGTATTTCCAGGTCTTTGCTTAAAAAATAATTTCCCATGTGATTTTCTGCACTTTTCCCTTTTTTGGTAGGCTTTGTGAAAATGAACACAATAATCTACATCATGGTAGAAACACAAGATAAAAAGAGGCATCTGGAACATGACTTAGATGAAAACCACTTGCCAAAAAGCATACTCAGTTTGGACTTTAGATGAGTAAAATACTTGTTTCCGTTTGTTTGTTTGCTTGCTTGTGAAAATATATACTTCAGAGTGTATTTGTTACAGTTGCTAGCATTACATGAATTACTAAACTACCTAATTGGTGAGAATCACATTTTATTTCCATATACCTTGCCTTGCCAGAAAAAGTACTTTTAAAAAATAAAATAACTACTGCCTAAATCTAAATGACCATCTACATAACCAATACAGGTTAAATTTAGTGATTTCTACCTGGAGTTTCTGCTTTCCCTGGGTTGGGGTTGTTCTCCTACCCTTTAGCTTGTAATTGACAATAATCGCTCCTTACAATGGCAGATGGTCCTGATGGGAATATGTTATGCTCTGAAAAATGTTCAACAATGTTTAGAAATATCAATTGATGTCTCATAGCTTCTGAGATATCATTTGCATTTATTAGATCCTTTCAACAGCTTAATCCAAAGAATGTTTTTCTCCTTAATGTGGGGATGCCAGTCACTATGTCAGTAGTGGTAAGAGGATAAAAAGGATGAATGGCATCTTTTTCAGTGGAGATTACAAAGAAATAGAGGGTCTCAGCCTCGTGAGCCATTCTCAGTGGATGGATATGTACACAAACTCTGCATCAAGTCAGTGCAATCTGAGGCACTGCAAATATGACTTTCGGTTTTCTTTTCCTAGTTTCGAAAGTTTCTCAAGTCTGTCATACTGGACTCTGTATTATATCTTGATTGTTTTTCACTTACTATAGATCTGTATACTCTCAATTGTTTAGCTATTACTTTAACATTTACCCTGTAAACCCGTGGCATTTGAGACTACCAAAGTGATTATTACATGATACAACATATACTTAGTTAAAGGCAGTATTTAACAACTGTACAACCAGTCAATCAGTAATTAAACCTTGCTGGCTTAGACCTAAAACTGCTTAATTTATTCATATCTGTACCCACAGCACAGGGATTCCAACAAACATTTAAAGTAGAGTTGGCAAGCATTAACATTCTCTTCTGGGACAATAATTATTACTACCAACCCTGATTCTGACCAGTGAACTTCAAAATAAATTAAACACAATCCAGAATCTGAGTGAGCCAAAAATAGTTTCACTTTAGGAAAAAGTCTATATCCTTAGATTTGAGTGATTCTCTGTGAACATTTTATTCTCTATGAACATTTTATTCACATATTAGTATATTTAAAAAAAAATCTGAATTGATGGATTTTCTTTAGTTTTTATTCTGATATTTTGATGCTGAAAGTTCTTGATTTTAAGTTTTTATTTGTGGCTATCTATCTAATAATTTTTATATATTATATACATCAGTAACTAAAAAGGAATAGAAATTTTTATCCTAATTGAGAAATATTATAGGCCTAACTAAATGAGGACAAACTATAAGGAATTTGGGGAAACTACAAGGATACAGTTAAATAGTCACTGTTTTTAGAAACAATTAACTGAATATTGGAATCTTGACATTTGTTGGGAAAATGAGGTGGTAAGTCAACTTGTCAGTGTGAGTATTAATGAAAATAAAATATGGTTAAGAGGGCCTGTTTAAAATTCAGAGACTCAGTAGTTCTTAAATGTTTCTGCAAAATAGTTTATCGGAATCATTAAAATAGTTTGCTGTGTGACCAGGTTAAACATGAAAGTGGTGCAATTCAAAACTTAATACAGGCAATAGGTATGTATAATGTATTTATTCTAATATGAGAGGGCATATAGAAGTAATTTTCTTAGAGCACACTGACAAAACAGAGCAATGGGATTTCACCATGGACGTTTCATTATTATCAAAGAGACCTGGGACACTACCTTATAGTAATAACTTTAGTATTTAGCAAAGATGCTTTACAAATAGAATGACAACAAAATGAGAAGAATGGAAATCATACAGATAAAACAGATAATCTGATTTTGTGGGTCTCAGACTAGAGATTAGTGTTGATTCTTTTTCAGAGTAAATGACCTCATCACATTTTTCTGAACTGTCATGGTTGTTATAAATATACTGTGTTCTAACACACTTCGTGAATTTAAGGTCTTCAAAGTAACAGAGGCAAAATAACCTATAGGCTCTACCATATTTTCCCCAATTCTAGTGTTCTCGAAAGAGAGAATGTTTTCTCTAAATCTAATTGACAGTAATTCTGTATGGATCGCTAAACATTTCTCCACGCAATTGGAGTAATGAGTGTCTAGGGCTAATTCAGAGAGATCTTTTATGTCTCTTAAAAGAAGCTAATGGTACTCTTGTGAGATGATAATCACATCACTGACTGACAATTTCTAAAGTTTGAAGGTATATTGAACACTCAGGGGGCCCACATCCTTTCTGATTCAGGAATCTCTTCAGGTACGGGGAACTTAGTGTTTTCCAAGAGTGCAAAATGCTGAGAGCCAGCTGGGTACATAGAGTATCATTCCATATATTGTACTCAGAGTTACTTGAGCTTCATCTCAGAAAATGGATTGCCTGGTTTAATATTTCTTACAACTTCATTCCCAAATCAACTCAACAAACTAGTTTTTATGGATGCAACAATAATCTAAATTTTTTTGGTGAACCTAAACATGCCTTTTAAAAATTAATATATCATTCCTTTCATAAAAACGTAATGAAAATTACAATTTTTTCTATTGTAAATGGCAGATGATTGCAACAGATGGAAATCACTTCATATCCTATATCTTTGTGAAACCCATAATGACTACTAATAAAGAATTTTTAGGTATAATTTTGAAAATGTTTTTAATAATTTTGGGCTTCTAGGCCATATAACCCTTCATAAAACTGAACTTTGAAACTCTGGTTGTCATCTGACATATGCAGATAGAACAGAAATATAACCCCCTTTCTAAATGATTACATTGTCTCCCTGATTCAAATTAGCTTGTTGGAAACTTAACCAATCACTGACATAAAGATCTCGCTATCAAATAAAACTGATACTCTTTAAAACTGCAGCAAATAAGCACCATTTCATAAAGCAACACACAATTTTATATGTTCCCTATTCTATTAGATGCTATTATGTTGAATTTGATCCTCAGTCCATCCTGTGTCAATATTTTATCACTGAAATAGTCTAAAACATAATATTTATAATTCTCCTGTTGTAATAGTCATATATGTAATATGTTCACATTCTCTGTGTTTATCTATATTGATAATTTTTTTTTTAAAAAGAAAGGGTCTATAGGAAGAACTTTACATCACAAATCAGAATGAACATCAAATCGAGCTGTCATCAATTTACTAATAAACCCATGTAAGAAAAATTATTCAGCTGGAGAGCAATGAACCTTATTGTCTTTGCATCTGATCCATATTTCTATATTTAATACATGGAAATAACCAGAGGAGAGTTCTTGTAAAATACCTCAGGTTAACTGTTGAAAGTAATTTCCTGCTTTTGTGGGATAACTGAAACATAAACGTAAATAAGATAGTTTGAAAGGTCAGTTTCTCATCAATGCCCAAATAATTTGTTCTATAACTTCACTTGTAATGCAATTAAGGTAAATACATTTATGAAGTACTCACTTGCTGAATTTATAACACAATATATTATCTCATCTTTAATTTTTAGTTGTTATTTCAATAAGCAGCCATCAAACTTAGTTCCTGAAAACAAAAACTCATAATTTGTTAATTTTTGTTGGGCTCAGGAGAATAACATTCTGAGTCTTTCCTTATATGACTGATAAGGCCTATATAGTCCAAAGTGATATCGCTCAAATGTCTGGCAGTTCGCTGTTGCTATCAGCTCGGTTCTCCTCCACTTAGTCTCTCTGGTAGAGTAGATCAGATTCTCAACTGGCATTGGTGCCATTAATTTGGCAAGCCTAAATTCACTATTAGAAAGTGTCTATTAAGCCAGTGTCAGGGAGGACTATGCAAGGATATGGATATAAGAATACTTAGTACATTGAGGGTTTTTAATATAACGGGCTGCCCAGTTACATTTTCTGTTCTAAACATTTCTCAGATATAACTAACAATCATTTTACAATTTAACTTGTAGATAAATGAGTTTCCTGGGATATAATGTAACTCAGCAAAGTCTTTCATACTAAAATCTTATGATGTCTTTACCTATCTCGGGTTTCAAGAGTGATACATGAGAGGTATTCTGGAATAGAAATCTAAAATTAAGACTAGAGCCAAGAATGCCAAAGATAAGGTTCTTATCCAAAGGAAAAGCAAGCAATTGCTATGTCTTGCAAAGGCCAGTGAGCAGACACAGGGAGAGAATACAATTGCTCCAAATAAAGACCACCTTTGGAACTCAATGATTATGTGTGTATGTGTGTGTATATATATATATATATATATATATATATATATTATATACACATATGCATATGTATGAATATATATAAAACTGAAAACTGAACACATCCATATACACTATATACATGAATGTGAACACACTCACACATAGATTCAGTATCAAAGAATTGCTATGGACCCTATGGAAGAAACTAAATGGAATATGATGGTAGCATCTATGACAGCAGTGGTACTAGAACTAGGGGTAGTCCTACTAAGGTGAGAATTAACATAGTAAAAGAAATAAACAACGTAGCAGGAGAGAGATACATTTTCCCTAAGGCCAGGCTGAATATTCGCTAACAAGGAAATTTCTCCAGCCATTATTTTAATCTGATTTACTCTCTCTGTGGGATGTTCCAGAGTTACTGCCTACAGAAATTCCACTTTCCCTTACAGAGATTTTCTTTTCTATTTTCAGTCCAAATGTTAGTCATTTTGGTAGAGAAGGCAGAAACAATTAATAATTCAGTAATTCTTTAAGAATTATGCTAAAAGGTTTTCAAATCATGAATGTATAATTATATTTTGTTAACTAGATTTTAACCCATGTAACTCATTCATATAGAAATGATGCTTATTTGGATACGTAGTAAATTTTTTCACACAAGTGACAAAAAATCTATGAAATGTACACAACAGAGATGCTATGGATACTTGTACACATGTGCACACACAATTATGTATACATGGTTTACCATTATTTTCTAGATCATTCAGAGGTCACTATTAATTAAAACATCAAAGATCTATGGCAAATCTTGGGCCACTACTTCTAAGTCAGGAATTTTAAAAGACTTTAATTAACATAACAATGGGAAGAAGGCTGAGAGCTGGAGAAAGGGAAAGTTGGTGCTCAGATATATTAACTATCTTTTATATAGGATGTCCAAGGGAATGTTTATGAGATAATCTTAAAAACAAATGAGCCTAAAATATTAATACAGGTTAGTTAGCTGAATTTTCCAGCAGGAAGAAGGAAACAAGCACTGAGCCAAAAAGCATACAAGATACAGAGGAGAAGGTTAAATCAAGCCATTTACAACAGAAATTGAGAAGAATAAAGAGGAGTTAGAAGATGAGAGCAAGCAATTGCAAGTGGAGTGGGCTGCACTGAAATTATGGTGTAGAAAATGACTGAGGAAAACCCCAACAAATCTTTCTATAATGTCATGTACATATGATACATATAGATTTCATCAATGTATTTAAATAAACTACCTGGCATTATAGCCAATTCCTTAGAAGATCATTCATAAAAGTTTATAACTTTGTGAGGCGGACACCAAAGCTAATGACTTGACATTTCCATGGCCCAAATAGTCTAAAGAACTATCTTTTACACTTTACTGTTTTTTTAATAGGCAATAAGGTGCCCAAAAAGTCTTTTATAGCAAGTTCAGTAGGTTGATAACACTAACTATAACTGAGCATTGCTTTGTGTCTACCCTCAGGCAAATCCGGAGATTTTCTCCTGCCTCTTAATGAAAATGGAGAGATCTTACAAGAGATGCTAATGGACAGCTGACCCTGCCCTATCACAGGCTATAGAGTATTAATTCCCAAATTATCCAGACCTTTAGTTCTGAATGTGCAAAAATGGTTTAGGCTCAAATGTCTTCGACAACTAACAAGCTCAAGAATTCAGAGGAGGTAGGAATAAGGGAAAACTAATTAATATATTATGTCAAAACATAAGCATAGCACCGTAACACTTAATTTTAGATGATGCTAAATACTTAAAGTTCTCGCCTTTTACTTTCTGGAGAAAGGTGCATTGTATACAAACCTCTGTGAACTTCTTGGACTTCTGAATAAAGGAAAGTACTACCTAAAGACAGTAATATCTTGACTGCTGAATAATTATGTCAATTAATAAAAATTGCTTCATAAGAAAAAGATGAATTATCTCCTCAAAGTCTTTTTTTTTTAAGTATGGGTGACCAAAAACATCCCATACTTAGAAGAAAATACTATACTGTTTTATACAAGATATGCTGTACATGTAATAGAAGATTCACATTTAATAATGTATCTTTTAAAAATCTTAGAGAGCTATAATCTTATAACATGACTTAATCCAAGTACATTGAAAACCCCTTGGACTTAGACCTATAGAGAGGTGGTTTTGCTTTTTGTACCATAGCACACATAGTTGAAGCAAATATATTCCTTTAAACATAATAATCCTACATAATAGAAAGTGTTCTCTGTTTTCTGGATGAAAGGCATGAGGTCTTAGCCTTTAGCAAACTGAAATTGTTAACCATAGGAAGAGCCAAAAATCAAAGGGGCTCTAGTGTATTTATAAGCACATCAAATTGCCTAGACTTACCAGGAAAAAAAATTCCTCAGAGTCTGTTCTCAAGCTGATGTGTCTTCACTGAATTTGATTCTAAGCTACCATTTTTGTTGAGTCCTCTGTGCTTTCAGAATTCTGAAATATAATTTTGTTTATGAGATTTTTTTTTTATTTTACCCTACACATTTTTTAATTACTACCTTAAAAAATTGATCCATCCAGGGTCAAGATACCTCAACTCAATTCTCTATCACTGTAAAAATAGATTTGTTCTTTCCTACAAAAGCACTGTAATAACTACAAAAATTATACCTTCTGGCATACATGATATTTACATATCCATGCAACGGCAGGGTTAAAAGATATTTATAAATACCTAAAACCTTAAGTCAGTTTAACATAGTATTATAAATCAGGTTTGTAGGTGAGATTTTATCTGGTTCTAGACTTGTGAGCAATTTATTAAGTTTTAGGTTACTTATATTTAAAATTCAGAAAAGAAACGACTGCAATTGCTTTCAAAGGAAAAGAGGACATTTTGTAATTTTTTTTCTTACTAATATCAAAACATAATATCACATGTCACATATGTGAAATGGGTTGATGGCTCACGACCAAGTAAAACACTTCAATGTCCCACTTGTCAAAATCAGTAATATTGGCCTAAGAGTATCAGTCTACAGGAATTATAAAAAAGTTGCATTCATACCCTGAGACATCTGTACAAACATTATCAGATAGACAAGTGGATATAAGGTTTATTGCTATGTTTCCTTATATATTCAAAATGGGAAAATTAGATGGAAGACAATGCATATTTATTTAGAATTCTAAATGATGTTAATTTTAGAACCTTCAATGTCAGAGTTACTTTGTATGAATAAGTTTACCTAATTTTCCACACTATGCATATCAAATGGATATTACTACTGCACAGATGAGAAAAACACATCTCAGATTATTATTATTCATTCTAGTCACAGAGACAGAAATGGTAAAATACTGCAATATAGGCCCAAATAGTTATTAGTTTAATGGAATATTCATTCCACTGGACTTCAACTCATTTATCTTATTCATCTATTCATCTAAGATCCGTTGAAGAAAGAGACTTGTAGATGCAATATTGTCTAATATATCCAATCTCCTATTTGAAATCTCCTGAGTATCTAGCAGAAAACTCAAATTTAGTGTGTCTGAAATCAAGCTGACTGCTGCACATGTTCACACTGAAACAAAGCAAAACAAAATTCCTTGAACAGCTTTTTTCATCTCAATAAATGGCACTACACTCTGCCTGTGTGACTCATGCCCAAAACCTAGCGGTCAATCTCCGTTCTTTTTTTTTATTCCCAACACTCTCCATTTCTAAGATTTCCACTTCTACTGCGAACACTTATCACAATGCATCCCAAATCTGCCTCCCCATGTGTCATCTCCTCCTTAAATGCTGTTTTTACAGTAGTCAGAGTGATTTCTTTTAACACATGAGATCTTGGCTCTTCGTTCCCTACCTTCTGCTTTAACTCCTTGATTAGCTTTCCACTAATATAAAGAAAAATTTCCAACTCCTTTTTAATGACTGTAGATCCTGGCTTGATGTTTTCTGCCTACCTCTCCAACCACATGTTATACACTTCCCTTCTTTTCTTAACATACCCAAAACGTTCTTAATTATTTCTCCAATCTTTGTATATGCCAACCCCTCTTCTGCCTCTGTGCTTGTTTCTCTTTCTTTCTAAAATAAGATTTCTGTGGCTTTTTGTACAATTAAATCATTGTTCTTCGAAATCTCAGCTAAGAAGCTTTCTGAAACACCCAATTAAAGTTCCTTCCCTGGTTACCAGCAGTCTCCTCACTTTATTTTTATTATAATCTTTAATTACTGTTGTCTAGTTTTTTGTTTCTCCCTTAGGTCAAGATCACATTTAAATTTGTATCCTCAGCTGTTATCAAAATACTAGGTCACGACACACCTATTAAAACAATCAAACATAAAAAATAGTGACAGGAAATGCTGGCAAAGATGAAGAAACTATACCATTCACACATTGTTAGAACTGTAAAGCCAGTCATGGTGGCTCACGCCTGTAATTCCAGCACTTTGGGAGGCTGAGGCAGGGGGATCACAAGGTCAAGAGACTGAGACAATCCTAGCCAACACAATGAAATCCCTTTTCTACTAAAAATACAAAAAAGTAGCAGAGCATGGTGGTGTGTGCTTATAGTCCCAGCTACTCGGGAGGCTGAGGTAGGAGAATCGCTTGAATTCAGGAGACAGAGGTTGCAGTGAGCTGAGATCATACTACTGCACTCCAGCCTGGTGACAGAGTGAGACTCTGTTTCAAAGAAAAAAAAGAGAGAAAGAAAACAATTGTAAAATGATATAGTACTCTTGAACTAATTCATCAGTTTCTTTAAAAACTAAACATATACTTACCATATGACCCAGCAATTGCACTCCTGGAAATTTATCTCAGAGAAATAAAAACCTACACGATCTTTCATAGCACTTTTAATTCTAATAGAGAAAAACTGAAAACATCCAAAATGTTGGACAGATGAATGGTTGAATAAACTGTGGTATATCCATATGATGAAATACTACCCAGAAATAGGAATATACTTTTGACACATGCAATAACTTACATAGATCTGAAGGGCATTATGCTTAGTGAAAAAAAAAGCCAATCTTAAAAGGTCACATAGTATATTATTTCATGTGTATAACTTTAATAAAATAACATACAGATAGAAAACAGATTAGTGATTTCCAGAGATTAGTGATGGTAGGGGAATGTGGGATGAATGTGACTATAAAATGTGAGGAAGACATTTTTAGTGATAGAAGAATTCTGTAACTTTATTGTAATATTGGTCATATTAATCAACACGTGATAAAATTGACATAGATAGACCTGTGCATTCACACTGTACCAGTATCAATGCCTGGTCTTGATATTGTACTAAATTATACAAGATGTAACTCTTGAAAGAAACTGTATAGAATGGCACATAAGACCTCTCTATATCTGAAATTTCCTATGGATCTATGATCTTTTCCAAAAGAAAAGCTAAAAAATGTTAAGTGTTCAATAAATAAATTAGTAGTAATACATTGTATCCAATTCTTACACATAAAAATGCATCACATATATTAACTCATATAATTCAATATATAGCAGAATCATATTGATGCCATTATTATTCCTAATATACAGGCTAGTACCTTGTTCAAGGCCACATAGCTAATATGAGGAAGAGTTATTATTTCAGTTCAAGCAACAAGTTCCAGAGGATGTGCTCCCAATAGGCACACCACTGTGTTTCTCAAAAATAATTCTGGATGAAGGAAAGAAGGGAAGTAGGGAAGAAGAGAGGAAGGGAAAGAAGGAAGGAGGGAAGGAAGGAAGGAAGGAAGGAAGGAAGGAAGGAAGGAAGGAAGGAAGGAAGGAAGGAAGGAAGGAAGGAAGGAGGGAGGGAGGGAGGGAGGGAAGGAAAGGAGGGAGGGAGGGAAGGAAGGAGGGAGGGAGGGAAGGAAAGGAGGAAGGAAGGAAGGATAGAAGGGAGGAAGGAGGGAGGGAAGGAAAGGAAGGAAGGAAGGAAGGAAGGAAGGAAGGAAGGAAGGAACACAGGAAGGAACGAAGGAGGGAGGGAATATACAATAGAAAGTATATTTACTCAAAGAGAAGACATCCTACAACCCTTTTAACAAACAGCCTGTCTTCCCAAATTCCCTTTCCATTAAACTTCCTTGACTCTAGAGTCCTCTTCAGGGTTAATAGAAGGAGAGCTCAAACTAAAGATCAGAATGTGGCATGTGTTGTGGATTGCACTACTAAAGTTCTATGAGTAAACTTTCCTAGAGTTGGACATTTTGCACTCTATTGGAAAAAATATTTTAGTTACAATGATTCTGAAGATGAATTTGCCGTAATGAAAGTAAGTGGCCACATACAATTTGATAGACATCAGCACAAATGACAGGAAAATCTTGGTAAATGTGAAGGGACTGGCTGAATTATATCTGATATTCTATCACCCCAGATCTATCTTCTTAAATCATCACATTACTTAGCCTAACCCTATTAATTTATTTTCTAGATGAACCTTCCACACCGATCAGGTTGATTTATGCACAGTTTTCCCAAAATTGCTGGGTGCATTCCTTCCTAAATCAACTAGTCAGTTATAGTCTGTATTCCCCATGGATGAACTATGTTCACCACTTACGATTCTTAGGAGGAACTTCATAGAAGATCTTCAATGGCACCTGTTGTTACATGTCGGACATTACCTAAAAATGTATAGTTTCAGCAACCAACATATTCTATTTTTATAGCTGTTGTTCATGCCCAGGTAGTTACGTGTAAATAATTACACAACGTTTCGAAATTTCAAAATGTTTGCCCACCTATATAAGGTCCTGTACTCTCCTCTCCATCTCCTAAGTGATATCCATAATTCAAGGACCAGTTAAATCCTACAGGCATATTCACAGAACAACTTCCCTGAAAACATTGGTTAAATTAATGAAGAGCATCCATGGGCAATGTGTCTTCAAGAGCTCAAAATCTAGTGGGGGAAAAAAAAAAAAAAAAAAAAACAGAAACAAAGCAGGAATTTCAATACAACGTGATAAAGATTTTAGATTCTTTCTTGTGAATTTCCATTGCTTGTTTGAACACTCAGGAGAAGAGTACTCCTTTCCCATTAAATGTATAAATAAACATAAGAATGAAGGTTGACCTTCCCTCCAAATTTAACGTAACATCAAATTACTTAAGTAAAAATAAGAGGGCTGTATAAAAATTAAACTTCATAATTACTTGTAGTATAGAAAATAATTGAAATAGATAAAAACACAACCAAATAGAAATGAATATTGCTAAAAATCACTTTCTTAATTAAATTAGTAACAAAAGTAAAACTATTGTTCTATTTATATTGATGACATTACTTCTAAAATTATTCAAATTGAAATATATCCTAACTGTGAGTTCAAAATAATTGACAATAAAGGAATAGTTTCATACACAAAGAAATATAACTCACATTTTTAGCCTAGCAACAAAATTGTTTACAGAACAAGTTATATATTATTCTGCAATAAAATACAATCCTAGTATGTTTTAAACCTTAAAATTGAAATTAGAATTATAAATGAAATGATGTTCTTATTTTAACAATAAATACAGAAGTGAAATGACTTCATCTTTCTGAAGACTGTAGTTTTCAGTGTTCATCTAGGTTTAACACTTTAAAGAGTCCCTTTTATTCCTTAAATAATATTCAGTTTGTGGATGTAAACACACCTTTTTCAGCTCCACTTATTCTGCGGAAGGAAACTTCCATATCAAGGATTAACACAATATGCATCATGGGTTCAAAAATTTCAATTTGCAGCTATCTTTAGCAAATAATGAGAACCATCTGGACTGATTGATGTGGAGATTGAAAGTAATTGATCCTGCAATTGAGAAGCTTTTTGAAACATGAAATTAAACAAGATGATATTAAGCATTCCGAAGTTCATCAGAATGACACATCAAATGTGTTACTAGCTCTTCATTTTCCTTCATATTTTATAAAAAGCCTTGACTGGCAGAATGGAACAGAAATAGAAGCTTAAAGACCTAGATATTGATGTATTGATCAAAGACACACAGCTAATTTACTTTGTTATAATAAACATTTTATGTGGTACATGAAGACTTTGATTCCTTGCCAAGTGTCATCTGTAGGCGAGCAATAATTAATAGGATTGTAAGTCTTAATATGCAAGGATCACCATTAATAAAAGTAGATTATTATAAAGTGAATTAGCAATCATTTTACTTATGTATAAAACCTTATACTATTTCAGGTCATTTTCTCATTGTTTCTTGAAAAAATAAGTCCTTTATAAGACCAGTAAAATGTTACCTAATTTTCAAATCAAATTTTGTTTTAAACAAGGCTTATTCTTCTTTACTGACTTTAAAAAACTAAATTTCACTGGGAATATAACATTTGTTTAAGACTAGGTAACAATCTAAGACAAGACCCAAAATTTGTTATTTTCTTTATTTCCAGCACACAATATTTTCCATAATGCTATATTACATCTTGCTAAAGAAGCAATGTTTCTTTAGCAAGACAATTGGAAAACATAAACATTGGTTTACTAGAAAGATTTTTCAATATTCCATATCATTTACAACTATTTGCTTATTTCCAGGTATAAAATGACATTGATTCAATAGACTTCTTCCACATTTGCATGATATTCAGCTATACCACTAACTCAGGCACTATTCACATGGCTCTAACATTAAACCAATATCTGACAAGAGGGTCTAATGCGACCTCCCAATTAAATTAGAAGACAGGCATTTTGTGATTTGAGGGAGACATCCTGTTAATTTACAAATGTCCACAAAGTGATACAAAAGAAAAACCAAATAATTCAGCCTAGTAAAAAATACAGCTACTATTTCTTGAAATGCGTAAAGTTGTAATAAGTATGATTCCCAAATCTGGGGATAAGGTACAGAAAATGGCATCTCTCAATAAAATCTTGGACATATTTGTCAATAAGGAGCACAATGAAACATGACAAATGGTACAGCAACTTTTAAAAATTGCTAGTAACTCTTTATCTCAGTAATAAAATTTAAACACTGATTCAACCTGACATAGATGAATATAATATACTTATTTTGAAAGACAAATGATATGTATCAGTATTTATGTTATATTTAATACAATTCATGGAATATAGAATTATCAAATTGTACATATTTACATAGTAAATATTACCCCAACTTTGTTTCTCTAAGCTTCAAGAGTGATTTCTTGGATAAAATAAAATTTTGTAAGCAATGCTAGCAAAAAAAAAAAAAAAAAAAAAAAACCATAATTTAAGAGATTATGGATAAAAAGGCATACTTTAGATATGAAACACAGCTTGAGAAAAGCTTAGGGGCAAGAAGTAATGCATCACTGGACAGTGTAAATGAAGCATTTAGACAGTAAAATGTGTCCAGTCAAGTGGTGAGTCTATCATATTCTCTTTTAAATATCTAGACAAGTTATTTCAAACAGCCACATGGAGCCCTGAGACACTGGGTGTTCACCTAATGTAAGCCCCAATATAAGAGCTGAGGTCAAGTAATTGGGCGCATTATGTCCACCAATCAATAAGCAAATTAGAATAAACTAACTGTCATACATTCTTACCCTCATCCCTTTGCTGTATTAACTGAGAAAACATCTCTCTCTAACTATATAGGAAAAGTTTTACTACTCAAATAAAAAGATAAATTAATAATCTGCTTGATGCTGTATGTAAAATAATAGAAGCAATGTGTCTCAGCCTTCTTCAAACATATGCATAATGCAATCAACCTTATAAGTAGATTTATTCTCAATTATAAGAGTTAAAAGAAAAGGAATTATTAAAGAAAATCCTAACTTTTACCCACCCCATACAAAGTTTGGTTTTATTAACTTTCTTGAAAGGATGTTTTTAATTTAATCAAAATTTAGTATTATAACTGTTACTATATAGTTACTGAATTTTATATGTTCAATATAATCTAAATGCTTTTTAAACATATTATTTCCATTCATATTACTTTTACAACTATCAAGACAAATCAGCTTTCTTTCAATTCTGGAGATAGGTACTATTATTCTTTCCATATTGCTCATGATAAAATTGAGGAGCAGGAAGGTTGAGAAACTATCCATGATTTTTCACCTATTTAGTGGTAGACTAAATTTTTCAACACAATTTAGCCTTAGAGACCAGCTTATTAACCCCTCTGTTATATTTTCTATTAGATCTTCAGTTATTTACATGCAGAAAGAAGGTATAAGAAGCATTAGATAAAATATTACCTGTTAAACAAACCGATATAACAAACTCTAATATGCATAATGTGAACAAATGTTCTCTGAAAATAAATTTCAAGCAAAGAGACTTTATTCCAGTGAACAGTTTGAAAACCTGGAAAATGAAGCCTTTGGTACAAACCAAAAGTGTGTTCCAGAAAACAAAGGAAAGTTTCAGGCTTTACAGCAAAACTTTCTGCCCAGAGTCCCAGTTAGTTCCATTTATACCAAACAAGAATTCAAATCTGCTTAGTTGATACAGCTGAGGCCTGATTGGTCAAGCCAGATGAGCTCTGATTGGTTGGTTCAGGTGAGCTCTAGTATTCCAAAAGTGGAACAAGAAGTATGAGTTGTCAGGAAACTCAGAGCACGTGTGTGACCTCTAGTCAGCAAATGCCCACTTGGTGACTGTCATAACTAAGCTCTTTTGAATCCTTCATTCACATAAATGGACTAGACTGGAAACTTCAGCAGAAAGTTTTGCTATAACATGGAACATTCCTTTGTTTTCTGGAACATAACTTTGTTTTATACCAAAGGCTACATTTTTTGAGTTTTTAAACTGTTCACTAAAATAAAATCTCTTTAATCCAAATTCTTTCAGAGAACATTTCAAATTTAAACACAATTAGCCACATGGGATCCATCTTGAAGGATTTGCTCTTTCAGATTCATATTTGTTTGCAATAGCAATTCTCACATAGTGCAAACATATTGCTGTACAATAGTTCAAAGCTGGTGTTCCATATGAGTAGGTTTATCTTCTTCAGGAAATAACACAGGACCCCAGGAATCTACCATTTGATGTCTCTGCTATCTTTTCTAATATAATTGCTTATTATTATCTTCATCCAGCCCATACGATGGTGGAAAAGAGTGGAAAGGAGACAGATATGTCTCCTTGGCCCAGAAAAAGTCTTGGCCCAGAAATGGTACACATCATTTTTATGCACACTCCATTGACAACAACTTCTCACATAATCACATATATCTGGAAAATGTACACAAGTTGTGTGCAAAGAAAAGGAAAGTGACTTGGGGGAACAATCAAGATCTTCTGCTATAAAGAGTTAACTAACCATGAGAAGATCCAATGATTGGTTCAGTTTAGAAAGTTTACTGAAATTGATAATAAACAGTAACAAGGTAAGAACATATTTTAAAAACTATAATAAGCACTTAACATTAGTGCTTATTTCCAATTATCACATGCTTTAAACTTTCTATATTAAAACTCTGAATTACATTTTAGGTAAATGCTAACATATATTTAATGTTATAGGACTCTGGTGAGGATACACTGAGCTTGAATTTTGGCATATGAGCTCTGATTTCCTTTGAACATGATTAAGTTAGTTTATTTTGTTTGGAATTCTCATTAAAATGTGTAATTGAAACAATTTTCTCCCCATACATAGTGACTTAATTAAATGAAGGTTATGAGCAAATGTTTAATATATGCAGGGTAAAGCATACTTTTCTACAACAGGCACTCAGATGTAAATGAATAAAAAAATCCCCATATCAGAATACCTGGTTTAGAAGAGCTTCATAACTTCATAAGATTGGCTTATAACAAATTATTCTATCTTCTTCTGGGAAGCATTGGAATAGACAACAGGGTTTGCATTTTTAATATGACAGTGAAATATTATCATCATGAGTCAGTGTAGTAAGCACAGGTGTAGTCATCAATCCTCAGCTTGGGAGATCCCAAACAAATAGCACTGGGAAAGTTTCTTAGTTTCCTTGATTTTAATTTTAATTATTAGTAAAAATGAAACAAAATACATGGCTTACAAGTTTTTTGTGAAGATTGACAGACCACATACAAAGATCTGAGTGATCAATAATACTTTTATTGACAAGCTTGTATCTCTGTGTTTTGCTCCATATCTCCTCTCCTTTCCTCTCCCACTGCCCATCTATTTACTTAAAGTGATTATGTTTACCCTCCCTTTGACTTCTACTGGCAGAAGAAACCTGAATTTAAAAATGCAAATAAAGAGAAGTTAGAAATTTCGTTCCTGGATTTTAATTATGTCAATTCAATATGGTTATTATAGCCTACACAGGCGGTAAAATTGTTGATTCTAATTTATCTAATCCATATACAAGCTTATAAATTGCTACTAGTATCACAAGTGATAATTATTTCTCGTGCAAACAGTAATTAGCATTATATATGAGAGACAAGAGGAAACAAATCATGATATATACCATTATAACTAATAAATAATGGTGTATCCAGCCTTCTAATTCAAATCCAGATGCTATGTCTACTACATCCAATTGCTCCCTCTTCATACACCTTCAGAAGTACCATTGTTCTAAGTAATATTTTCTTCATATAATTATCATACTTAAATGTAAATGATTACTTAAGTAATCATTTTTCCAAAGAAGTTTTTTAATGAAACACAGGCATTGAGGAAAGAATTACTGATATAGTTTGGCTGTGTCCACACCCAAATCTCATCTTGAATATCCACGTGTTGTGGGTGGCATGAGGTGGGAGGTAATTGAATCAGGGGGCAGGTCTTTCCCATGCTGTTCTCATGATAGTGAATAAGACTCACAAGATCTGATGGTTGTATAAGGGGGACGTTATACAACGTCTTTCTTGTGGTTTAGTGGACTTAAAATTGCCCAGGCTTGAGTATGTCTTTATCAGCAGCATGAAAATAGACTAATACTGTAAATTGGTACCAGTAGAGTGGGGCGCTGCTGAAAAGATAGCCCAAGATGTGGAACCAAGTTTGGAACTGGATAAAAGGTAGCAGTTGGATCGGTTTGGAGGGCTCAGAAGAAGACAGAAAAATGTGGGAAAGTGGAACTCCCTAGAGACTTGTTGAATGGCTTTGACAAAAATGCTGAAAATGATATGAACATTGAAATCCAGGCTGAGGTGGTCTCAGATGGAGATGAAGAACTTGTTGGGAACTGGAGTAAAGGTGACTCTTATTCTGTTTTAGCAGAGACTGGTGGCATTTTGCCCATGTCTTGGAGATTTGTGGAACTTTTAACTTGAGAGAGATGATATAGGGTATCTGGTGGAATAAATTTTAAGCAGCAAAGCATTCAAGAGGTAACTTGGGTGCTGTTAAAAGCATTCTGTTTTAAAAGGGAAACAGCATAAAATTTTAGAATATGTACAGCCTGACAATATGATAGAAAAGAAAATCCCATTTTCTGAGGGGAAATTCAAACCAGCTAGAGAAATTTGCATAAGTAATGAGGAGCCAAATAGTAATCCCCAAGATGATGGGGTAAATGTCTCCAGGGCATGTCGGAGACCTTAGCAGCATCCCCCCCCATTACAGCCTGGGAGGTTTAGAGGAGAAAATGGTTTTGTGGGCCAGGCCCAGGCTCCCTCTGCTGTATGCCTTCTAGGGACTTGATGTCCTGCATCCCAATCACTCCAGCCACAACTAAAAGGGGCCAAAATACTGCTCAAGCTGTTGTTTCAGAGGGTGGAAGTCCCTAGACTTGGAAGCTTCCACATGATTTTGAACCTACAGGTGCAAGGAAGTGAAGAATTGAGGTTTGGGAACCTCCACCTAGATTTCAGAGGATGTATGGAAATGCCGGGATGCCCAGGCAAAACTTTGCTGCAGGGGTAGGGTGATCATGGAGAACATCTGGTAAAGAAGTGTGATAAGGAATTGTGGTGTCAGAGCCCCCTCAGAGAATCTAGTGAGGCACCAACTACTGGAGCTTGTGAGAAAAGGGCCACCATCTTCCATACCTAAGACTGGTAGATTAACCAACAGCTTGCACTGTGTACCTGGAAAAGCCACAGACACTCAATGCCAGTCTATGAAAGCAGCCAGCAGGGGATTATATCCTGCAAAGCTACAGGGGCAGAGCTGCCCAAGGCCATGGGAGCTTACCTTTTGCATCAGTGTGACCTGAATGAATGTGAGACATGGAGTCAAAGAAAAGCATTTTGGCATTTTAAGATTTGACTGCCTTGCTGGACTCCAAACTTGCATGATGCCTGTAGTCCCTTTGTTTTGACCAATTTATCCCATTTGGAATGGCTATATTTTCCCAGTGCCTGTACCTTCATTGTATCCAGGAAGTAACTAACCTGTTTCTAATTTTACAGGCTTATAAGCAGAAGGGGGACTTGCCTTGTCTTGAATGAGACTTTAGACTATGGATTTTTTAGTTAATGCTGAAATGAATTAAGACTTTGGGGGACTGTTGGGAAGGCATGATTGGTTTTGAAATGTGAGGATATGAGATTTGGGAGGGGCTGGGGGTGGAATGATATAGTTTGGCTGTGTCCCCCCGCAAATTTCGTCTTGAATTCCCATGTGTTGTGGGAGGGAACCTGGTGGAATGTAATTAAATCATGAGAGCAGTTCTTTCCCATGCTGTTCTCATAATACTGAGTAAGTTTCACAAGACCTGATGGTTTTATAAGGGGGAGTTTCCCTACACAAGCTCTGTCTCTTTGCCTGCAGCTATCCCGGTAAGATATGAATTGCTCCTTCTTGCCTTACACCATGATTGTGAGGCCTCCCCAGCAATGTGGAACTATAAGTCCATTAAACCTCTTTTGCTTCCCAGTCACCAGGTTTGTCTTTATCAGTAGCATGAAAATGGACTCATATAATTACTAAACATCATTTATGATAAACTATAAGTATAAATACAAATTTAGCCCTTTTTTATTCTCTTTACTTCTATATGTATTTTTAAGAATCTAATGAACACTTGCGAATTTAGTACCAAATCCAAGAACCAGAAATCAAAACTAACTTAAATGTACTTCTTTGTTTCACATGTTTTTCTTCTATCCTGTCCTTGTATCAACAACCAAAAATAACTGCTATTCTGAATTTTAATAATGGTTATATACTCATAGGTACATGTACATGCATGGGTGTATCAGTGTGGTTTAGATTCCATTGGGGTTTTCTTGAAGAACGTTAAGTTTTGTGTAGTTTTCTAAGATTCAAATTTAAAGCATTCAACATTACAGTACCAAGGTTTAACCATGCTATGCACATATACAAGGTTTGTTCATTTTGAACTATTGCATCAATTTCCATGTTCAGAATACATCGTAGTGCACTCATCTAATCACCTATAGATAGGCATTTGGGATTTTTGGTATTATACTGCGCTTCTCTATAAAAATCATTGTAATTATCTCTTGGTGCAGACATACATGGTTTTTTCGTGACTATGTATTTAGTGTGATCTCAGGCATGAACATTTTTATTTTTCACATTTATTACAGCTACTTATACATTGTGTGTCAAGACATATTATCCAGAAATTGAATGACTATATAATAAATGGAGATGGAACCACTGGTAATTCACACAGAAAATAACTGAAATTTAATCTAAGTATCTTAAGCATCAAGAACACGTATCTAAAATATTTTAAGTGAAAAGAAAATACCAAGAAGGTTTCCACTTTGGACCAAGTTCAAGAAACAGGGAGCACATTTACCACCCTGCTACTCTCCCCAGAACAACTATAATAAGGGCAAAATATGTGAAACAATGACTCCTTAGACTTTAGATATCAGGCAATAAAAGATAATGATCTCTGAGAGATGAGGGGGAAATGAGTGAGCACTACAATTTCCTCATCTGTCTGAATTGATAGAGTTTCCAGGTCATGGTATAGAGAGGAGGAATAGAAGTAGAGCCCAGTCAATTGAGGACAGGGAGCTGAGTCTGGAGAGAATAGGGTAGCTAGAGTTCACAGGCAAGTACTAGAGAGGAAAGAGCAACAGAGAAAGCATCCCAGATACAAGCAAAAAAAAAAAATCCTTCAAGCATTCTGCAGATAGTCAGTGCTTGCATACAAGGAAACTAACCCAGGGCTAGAAAGGAACCACCAGAAAGGACTACATATAAAGTTACAGTGACCAGGCCTCACACAGGAAAGGGAATAGTGCCCAATTCTACCAACCAGACTGGAAACGGAGTGCTTTGTAAAGCATTGGATAGAGTATACAGAAGAAATTTGCCTCAGTAGTGGGGAATAATTAGCCCTAGATTGAGACCTGCTCTGATCCCAACTAAAATATGTACACAAATTTTTAATACAAAACATATAAATATATATTATGCAATATATATTACATATTTATATAAAATATATATTATATTATATATGTGTATATTTTATAATCACATATAAATATATAAATATATAAATGTCAATATATCAATTATAAATACATAATATAAATATATATAATACTAAAAGCAAAATCTAAAAGGATCAAACTTTTTACAAACTTTATGTCCCAACAAAGCTCAAGAAGATTTACAGGAATACAAAAATATCTAGTACCCAATGTGGCAAAATTCTCAATGTATTGCACCCAATAAAAATTACCAAACAAGCAAAGAGGTGGGAAAATATGACCTATATTGGGGAGAAAAGAACAATCAATCAAAACTTATACAAACTTAGAATTAGCAGACAATTACATTAAAACAGTTATGTTTAACTATATTCCATGTGCTCAAAAAGCTAATTAGAGATAACAAATATATAAAAAGACCCAAATAACAATTCTAGACATGTAAATTTTAAAGTATGTCCCATCTAC
Organism: Saguinus oedipus; assembly: GCA_031835075.1. Lineage (NCBI taxonomy): Eukaryota > Metazoa > Chordata > Mammalia > Primates > Cebidae > Saguinus > Saguinus oedipus. Next base: position 72,649,492 of record CM063171.1, on the reverse strand, counting down.
ATTGGATGAGATTAGCAACAGATTCAACATTGCAGAAGAAAATAGTAAAACCAAAGACAAAGTAATAGAAACTTTACAAAATAAAACACAGAAAAAAATATTTAAAAACTTCAACAGAACTACAGTGAGTGTGGCACAACTTTGAGCAGTCTAATGTACTGCTACTTAGGATTTCTGAAGTAGATGAGAGGAAGGAGGGGTCAGATAAAGCTTCTGAAGAAATCACCACCAAAAAATAAAGCACAATTCTGATGAAAACTATAAACCCACATACCCAAAAAGCTTAACAAAATCCAACACAAGGACTGTGAGGAAGACACATATAATGAAATCGCTTACAAACTAGTGATAGTTAGAAAATTTTAAGAGCATCCAGAGTAAAAAATCCACATTATGTATACACGAATAAAAAGAAGACAAGAGATTTCTTTTCTTCAGAAATAATGCAAGTCAGTGTGGAGCATTATCTTTAACTTTTATGTTTAAGGTACTGAAAACAATAGATGAATACTGTTCAGACTTTTTAGTATGAAATGAATTTTTAAGCAAAACATATGTAATCCCGAAAGAAAAGGCTGGCTCATAAATTGGAGCATTAAAACTGAGAAATTCTTAATAGTATGAAATCGTGTTGTTAATAGAAAAATAAATATTTACTTGTTCTGTTGACTGAAAAGGCCTAGAAACAGTGACAAACCCAATAGCTAAGGTGCTCATAAAGCACCCAGATTGTGGTCTCTATAGAACATTTCCTGCTCATAGAAGTCAGGGTCCCTGGAAAAAATGACTGATTCTAGTCTAGGGCGTGTTTTGAGAGCACCCATGTAAACTGGGGTCACAGTACCAGAATGGCTAGTAACCCTATCATAAGTGGGAATGAAGGAAAGCTGGATGTGGGTGTTTACAAGGTGCCTTTTATGGGATACTTTTTTAACCTGGGATGTCCTAATGCCTGGTTGTCTAACCTACAACCAGGAGGTCCCCTACACTGGAAACTTGTTTATACTGGCAGACACTTCTCTGGCTCTTGTCTGACCCATGTCCAGGTTATAGCTACCTGATTATCGCTCTGTTGCTGGGAGCTCAACCTTGTATCCTCCTACGTACCCCCATGTCCCGAAGAAATTGCCCAAGGAAGCCCCTTCTGGCTCTTCAGATGGAAGGTACAATTTCAATAAATCTCCATAATAGGGAACAAGTTCAAAGATTTTTACTTATAGATCCTGGGCAGGAAGGACACAATGAGCTGAGTGGGCTGACCTCAATCCCCAGGTCACTCTAGGCAGGAAAGCCGAGTCGAGTGGGGGACAGGGAGAAAATCATGTGGCCATTAGCCATATATGTAAGAAAATAGGGCATAGACCACTAATTTTATGAACAAATGTTTGAGTGCTCTCTTTAAGGAAAGAGGCACAGGAAAGCTGGGAGCGCAGATTGCTGGGCTGCAGACATCCCCCTAAGTTCTCATCTCTGACCACCAGCTTGAACTGTGCCAGTCCTGGCTCTGGCACAGAACTGGAAACTATGTCAAGAGGACTGATTCCTGTTTCTGGTAAGAGAAAGATAAACTTGTATTCAAAATGGATACTGAGGCAACAAATAAGTATAAGAATTTATTATTTACTATAGAGAGCAAGAAATGTATAATAGGAGCCCGGGAGATGCTGCCATACAAGCAAAGAGCTGTCAAAGGCTAATAAGATGATGTCTGAAACAGATACAGGAGAACACCTAAATAAAATTCAGTGGCCAAGGATGGTATAATTTTAGCATTAATAAAGGACAGTAGCTGCAATTTGAATTTAAATATATGAAGTATGTTTAGATCCATAAAATAATTCTAATGTTAAAAATCTAATTGAAAAATCTTTAAAAGATACTAGAAAACAAACGTTTTTTAGGAAAGTTACATAAAAGTAAAGACTAAAGCACTTTTTTCTGCTTTATTGGTATGTCTGCCTAAAGGCAACAAATTGTTAATGAGGACAAGCTCCTCTTTATAGTAGCATTCCACTAATAAACAAAGAAATAGTGATGGAATTAGAATATTACCTATTCTCAGCATATAGTAAAATAAGAGATAATAGACAGTAAATATCATTAAGAAAGGCAATTAGGTTTTATATACATACTGATGGAAGTATATAATATCTCCTATGAAATAGTCTTGCAAGAAAGAAAAAAAAAATAAACCTCTATTTGATCAAGATCTGAGATCTAATAACAAATTTGCACAAATACAAGAGAAAAAAGAGCTTTTAAAATGATACCCTATTTCAGAAAAACTGACAAATCATGTTTTTCTCTGCTCTCACACCAACACAACAACAATCAACAGAGAAGACTTTGCTGACCCCAGAACATCCCCATGTTTCCATTTCCCAGCAAGCAAGCAATAGATTCTGCAGCAGAAAGCAACTGGGTATCCTCTAGTTCAATTCTGACACTATAGACCTGGAGATAGTGTTAGATCCCATAGGTTGAGTACTCAGTCCCCAAGATGGTCACCTCACCTTGAAACATCAGTCACAAGTCTGGGTCTCTAGAAATTCTGACTAACCATCATCAAATTAGGGTTCCCACAACCCCAATTTTGTGGTCAACAATTTGCTGGGGTGGCTCACAGAACTCAGGGAAACACTTACTTATGATTACCATTTTATTACAAAAGATGCTACAAAGATTGCAGATGAAAAGATGTGTAGTGGGAGGCATGGAGGAAAGAGTCAGGAGTTTCCATGTTTTCTGTGGGCTTACCACCTTCCAGGAACCTCCAAGTGGTTAGCTGTGTGGGAGCTCTCTGAACTCTTTCCTCTTGGGCTCTTACGGAGGCTTCTCAAAGGAAAGAATAAATGGTGGGAAAACATATAAGACACTTCTGGAAATTTCAACCAATAACAATGTATGGATTTGTATGGGCTTATATCAAAGAAACTGTTAAAAACTGATTGGAAAAATATGAATAACAATTATTTATTAAATTTGTAGGAATGCTAATTGCATTGTGGTTATAACTTTGCTTAAGCCCTAAAGGCCATTATTTCTCGTGGATCAAATGAAGAAACCTGTTTTGTTTTGTTTCCGTGGAAAACCCTGACTACTACAATGGGAAAGGAAAAAGCTTACAAATATCACCCCCGCACCCCTTTATCTCCACCCTAATACTACCTTTCTGAGTTCAAACAAAAACACACATATTTCACATGTTTACTTACATGAAAAGTTTCTTAATACTTTTTGGAGCTTTTTGGGAATTTGAACAGAAGTTCTTTTACTTGAAAAAAAAATGTTTTGTATCATTTAAGTTTCATTATCAAACATGCTACATTTGAAACTAGAAGGAGAATGCAAAGGGGAGAAGAAAGAATATACATATCAACATTTGCTAGATAAAAATAAAATAATTAAGATACTTACAAATTAAATTCTCTTTCTCTCTCTGTGTGTATATACAGTTTAAATGTCAAATACAAAATTCCATTTTGTGCTGACTTTCACAGACTATTCTAGTATTTATTTGATCATCATCAAAACAATAGCATCTGGTATCATTTATATTGATAAATTAATGCCAAAACTGCTATGATATATTGCTTAATAATTATGAATTAGAACAAAAACCATATGTTCTGGAGTTGAAAATAATAATCTGTAAAAAAAGGTATATGAACATTACACATATATCTCATAGCATCTTAATAATGTGGGATATATATATGTAAATGTTCACAGGGACAATTTTGTTTTCATGTTTGTATTAGTTTGTTCTTGCTTTGGCATAAGGAACTACCTGAGTAATATATAAACAAAAAAGGTTAGGCTTAATTGGCTCATGATTCCACGGGCTGTACAAAGAAGCGTGGCTGGGGAGGCCTCAGGAAAATCACAATCATGGCAGAAGACAAAGGGGAAGCCGGTACGTCCTATATGACAGGAGCAGGAGGAATAGAGAGCAGGGGGAGGTGCTGCACACGTTTAAATGACCAGATCTCATGAGAACTCCCTCACTATCACCAGAACAGTAAGAAATCTGTCCCCCCGATTTATTCAACTCCCACCAGGCCCCTCCTCCAACACTGGTGATTACAATTCCATAGGATATTTGGCCAGAGACACAAATCCAAACCACATCAAATCATATCAGGATATGTTAAAATATTCAGATATATTTGTGAAAGCAACTGAAGAGATCAATATTAACATATTTATAACTTCTCATTCAAACTACTGTCATTCTGGTCTTTAAGTAATTCTTTCAGGGTCTGACTATTATACAGTTACGAAATCTATTATTCCTTTTCTTTTTAAATATGTTTTCCCATTTGATGGGAAGTATATACTATAAGAGAATGGTTGGTCAGATGAAAGCGGTAAAAGCACTGAATAGCAACAATTTAGAATTTCTTAGTCTTATGCAAGGTAAATAGGAATCTCTGAAATTATTGACATTTATTGTACATCAGCTACTTACCTTTTTTATTTAATTGAGATGGGGTTTTACTAGGTTGCCCAGGCTGAACTTCAACTCCTGGGCTCAAGTAACCCTCACACTTCAACTTCTTGAGTACCTGGAATTAACAGCATGCATTACTGGGCTTGGCATTTTAGCTCTTTTTTTTTTTTAGTAATTAAATAAAGTACGCTTTTACATCACTCAGCTTAATTCTCTCAAGAACCCCTTGAAATATGTATCATATATTTTTGACAGAGACAGTGGTGATATCTGTATTAGTCTGCTCAGGTTGCTATAACAAAATATCACAAACTGGGTAGCCCTAATAACAGACATTTATTTTCTTACAGTTCTGCAGGCTAGAAGTCCATGATCAAGTTACCAGTCAATTCAGTTCCTGGTGAAGGCTCTCTTCCTGGTTTGCAGGTAGCTACCTGCTCCCCATGTCCTCACCTGACAGACAAAGAGAGAGAGCTACTGTCTCTTCCTCTTCTTAGAAGGGCTTCAGGCATTATATATCTTTTTGACCTCCTTTTTAACCTTAAGTATACTTCCTTAAAGGCATTCTCTCCAAATAGGGTCACATTGCAGATTAGTGTTGGAACAAATGAATTTTGAGAGGACAGAATCCAGTTCACAACACTTTTTAAATATCCTGCCTATTCCTACATATTTCCTTGTCCTACTGCAGTTAGACAAGGACACTGACCAATTTTAGCCAGTAGGATTGCATGCAAGCAATGTGTGTCATTTGGGGACCAAGTATAAAAGAAATAAAGCAGAACTCTAATAGTCTCTTCCTCTGCACCTCAGGTAACCGAGGAGAGCTTGGGTTCCAGATGGCACAATACAGGATAGTGGAGTCCCCATCATCCTTGATCTCCAGGAGCATTTACAGATCGCAGCTCTCTTGCCAGCATGTGATGGGATTAAAAAATAAACGTATGCTCAGTTTAGTCACTGAACATTTGGGATTGCTTGTTATTACACTGAACATTTGGGATTGCTTATTTTTACATCCTACTTAATGATACTGGCACAAGTTAGGAATCAAATCACCTTGCACCAACTCTTCTACATATAAAGTGTTTGAAGGAGAGCAAGTTTCTTAACATCCTTTACATTTTCCCTTTGTGAAATGGAGATAATAATAAAGTCCATCTCGTTCCATTGTCATAAAAAAGGTTACATGCAAAGTGCTCTTTAAAGTGCTTTGCACCTAAATGTCTTTTATTTTTATGTTAAGAATCCATCGCTCATAGTTTATGCAAATGTTGGTGATAAACCTAAACTTTGATGAATAACCTAGGGAGTTCTCAGAGACAGCTGGTGGCTTGTCAAAGCAAAAAATAATCATTGAACTATATTATAGTTTTATATAGACAAGATGAATGTACACCAAAATTAAAATCCTAAACTGCCCCCTGCTCCCACACAAATTGAATGGATTCCCTCTTGGCCAAGGGAATTACACTCCCATTACACTCCCTCCCTTTTGGAGTTTAGGCCCAACTGCCTAGCATTGACATTAAAATAGAGACAAGACTGAATAAACAGATTCTTTGTGGTGATAAGATACTAAATTCAAACCTGACTGCGGCATAGCATCCCATGCCAGAGAGCAGACCCTGAAGGAAGTCAAAATATTTTACCCCAAAATATATTTCTTTGACATATTTTGGAATGCCTCTGAAAAACCGCCTTTTGTGGGGGAAATTTGCATCTATAGAGAAATCCACTAATGCAGATAGGCCTCTCCCATATCTAGGAGAAATTAACCAACTTTTAGGTGTGAAATGGTTACTTGGAAGCTTCATTTACATAAAAAGAACCTAGTTTGTCTCGACAGGCCCCCTTATTTTAACTCAAACATTTCATTCTACTGACTTCAGATCTTTTGTCAAAACCTAACTCTTTCAACCAATTGCTGAAGAAAATCTTTGAATCCATTCATGATACTTTCATCTGAAACAATGTACACTTTTCCTGTATTGATTTATGATTTTACATGCAATTCCTGTCTCCCTAAAATGTGCAAAACCAAACTATAATTTGATTACCTTGGGCACCCTTTCTTGGGACCTCTTGAGACTGTTTCCTAAACCATAGTCACTAATACTGTCTCAGAATAAACCTTTTCAAATATTTTACAGAGTTTTCTCTTTTTTATTTTTTCTGTCAAAAAAGATTGTGGCACTCAGGTATACAAAGTTGAGTTGAGAAAACTTCAGGATGTTTACGCATAATTCCAACTGAGTACACATTTACTCATGGAGTTAACCACATAAGTAGGGAGTTGCTGGTGATCATAGAGTAACAATTGTTTCCCTGATTCAATTTGTCAGCATACATTTTTTTTTCTTGGGAATCCATATGCTTCTATAACTCAGCATAATTCCCTCAGATTTTTTGCTTATTTATGGAGCCTAGATACGAAAACTGACACATTCCTACAATTACTAGGCATTATGTATCCTGAACATTTTGGAAAATCCATTTATCAACACTCACTTATTTCATCAAGAAGAAAAAGTTCCAGTTGCTCATACTAGCTTAAGAATCATTAATTTTATGTTTCCTTAGTCCACAAACTCTCAAAAGCCACAATTTCAACATTTTTAAAGAATGTAGCAGCTATCAAAGATTTGCATGAAAATAAGCAACAAACAGAAGCTGCTCTAAGTTTAATACATTAAACTTCTCTGTACAATTTCTTAGTCATTGCTCTCATTAGAAAGATAGATATGCATTGCTATTGCCTTAAAACAAAACAAATATTGGGCTTCGTTAATGTACTTGGTTGCAGAAATGCTTCAGCTCTGGCTGTCTTCCTGAGAGCGTCACAGTATACATTGTAGATATGAGGTAGGTCCCACCGTGGGAAGCAAAGGAGCACTGGGAGATGGGATCTAGTCTTGCATAATAGGGAGACACACTAAAGCCAGATAAATATAGGCCACAGCAGTCACTGACCATGATATTAGCTAAGTCACTGCACATTTCTGGATTTATTTCATTCTCTTAAAGGGAACAGTTGTGTTGCTCAAAGTGAAAGTTTTTGTTTTTCAGTTTTGTTCGTTTGTTTTCAAACAAGTCTATCCTCTCTATCTCCACTCTAGTTGTGAAAGCTGAATGAAATAATTCAAATAAAGTTCTAAGGACAATGTCTGAAACTTAGTAAGCCATCAATAAATGTTATCACCAGGACTTAGAAAAAATGTTATACCTATCTAACATCCAAAAATACATTATAATAAGCAAGGAAAGAGGCTAGAATGATCCATATATACAGATTAAACAGTTTAGGAGAGTAAATGGCCAGCATTACAGTAGGCACTGACAAAAATACAGTTGGAGACATCAGGAATAACTCACGTTTATCTTATAGTACTACAAAAGGTGGCAAATTTAAATATTTTTAGATATGTGCATATATGCAGATTAGTACACACAAATATATCTCTTTGTTTTGTCTGCTGAGAGGGCTACTGCAGGAGCCACAAGCACATCTAGTGCCCAGGTCATAATTTCTAATACCATTCTCCTATAAAAGGAACTGAAAGCTCCTCATAGAAATGGCTGATTCAAGGACTGGAACAGGAGTTATACAAGATAAACCTGGAGCAACTTACAGAGCCAAAAAGTAAGGAAGTACTTGAAAACATACAAAAACAAAAACATTGTTGGAGGTGTGCCAAAGGGACACAGGAGCCAATAGAAAAGGCTCCTAATGGCCAAAGCTGGAACAATTTGAGCTACAAAATAAGTAAATTCCTATTGGATTCTAATCCACAGTACAAAGTTAATATCTATGATTCCATACTAATAAACATAAATGATCAAATAAGTTAATAAATTGGAAAATATATAAATATCTCATGCAAACAAATTTTAAGCAATTTATGTAGATACTTCTCCTTCAAGGAAGGGGAACATAAATCTCAATTCTTAAGTGCAAGTTGCTCTTAGTGACTTTCTTTTGAAGAGCATACTATGGAATGGTGGGGAAGAACAGTAACTGCAAGGGAGAAATGTAACACACACAACTCAGCAAGATTATAATCCACAGCTATGAATCATGCTGCTAATATGTATTTTTCATATGATGTGATAAAAACAGCATTTTATGTCTATGACCTTCTTTCCCAAAACCCATAACCCCAGTCTAAGCATGAGAATAACATCTTTAAAATTCCAAAAGAGAAGAAGAATCAAAGTGCTGTGAAACAAGGAAAGTTTGAGAAATTGTGGTAGACTATAGGAGCCTAAGGAAACAACGCAACGAAATGTCACGTGATATACTGTCTGAAATCCTGAAGCAGAAAGAGGCATATGTGAACAAATGATAGACTTTAGTTAATAATTACATATCAGTATTACGTTATTAATTGCAATAAATGCATCAAACTAATGTAAGATGCTAATAATAAAAAAAAACTTAGGGGGATGTAAACTCTCTTCACTGTCTCCTCAATTTTTCTGTCTCTAACACTCTCATAAAAAACATTCTATGAAAAATACATTGCAATATTTGGAAGCATTTTGTCTAAGACCTCTGTTAATCATTCCCAATGATAGCAGATTGCATGGGAAGTGCTGTTACATTAGACATGTGGAGTTCAATTGCACCTTTACCACTTAATAGATGCATAAATCAACATAATTTCTTATCTCTTAAAGGCATGGTGCCCTTTTAAAATGTACAATTGGAATGATAATAACAACCTCAGAGAGTTACAATGAGGATTAAATGAAATTATATATATATATATATATGGAGCACCCAAAACAAACTAGTCACAGAAAGCTTAAATGATTTGCCAAAAGATACACAACTAGCATTTAGAGAGCCAGCATTTGGATCCGGCTCAGATCCTCGGCCCATGATCTTGTCATTGTCCCAAATGTAACTCAAATATCAGAAACTGGCCAATGGAGCAGGTCAGTTGGGCTTAGTTATTTGCTTCTATAGACCCTCAGCTGGGATAAATGTGCTATAGCAGTGACAAGATGATTTTGGAACCCAAGAAAAACAGCCAATGGGAGGTCTGGTATAAGTGCTGTATCATTCCCTGAGGTCTGGTATAAGTGCTGACAGTATAATGGCGTAAAGCCTGCTGGAAGTAATAAAATCACAGAGGTGAAGAAAGAAAACAAAAAGGAAGACAGAATACTGGAAAGGAGGCAGAGGATAAAAATCATATTTACCTTGTCTTCAACTGAGTTGTTGTCTGTATTCACAGTATAAGACTAGGTTTCTAAACTTAATTAAATTCAACACACTCTGATGAGACATCCATTGCTACATATTTCAGGGTGAATAGGACAGTTTCCTGGTATCTAATTTTTATGCAACATCACATAATTTACAAAAAATTACCCTCTTTTATGTTTGTTTCTTGTTTTTTATATTCAAGTAAGTGGCTTTTGCATTTTATAATATAGAATCCAGGTTCAAAAGAATGTCTAAAAAACAAAAAAACACCAAAAACACACGATAAATATTGTAGCAACTGACCTCAACTAACTACATTCTTTGTGCTTCTGGATATACATTCACTCTTACTCTTCTTTGCCACAAGGTTTGGGATATTAAACGGCCAGCATTACAGGAGGCACTGAGGAAAATACAAGACAGGCTAAATGGCATGACTGCTTTCCTCTAGATGTTCAAATAGAAATAGGCAAGATAAACATCCAAATGGGTAACTGCAGCTCAATACATTTTGTGCCATGGTAGAGGGCTAATGGCACATAAATAAGACCCATTCACTAAGTGTGTACTGTCCCTGCCCCAACTTTAGTGGCTTATAGCTATTGCTTTATCCTAGTAACTACTGATACATAAGCAGAATCTAGATATGCTTTCTGGAAAACAAAGACAAAATCAGAGCTGCATTTTTGTTTTGATTTTCTTTTTTTAATTGAAAGATGTCTCCATAGTTAAAAGGAAGAAAACTAAGGAAAAACAAGAGTACATAAATGAAAAATGTAACATATTTTAAAAGATGATTTCTCAAAAGTACTAAAAACATTCATGTATGTGTGTATAAACATACACTTACACATATATAAAATAGATTACAAAGATAGATTCTGAATCATGAACTATGAAGTTTGAAATATATATTCTTTTCAACAAGCTTACTCTTAAAATGTTACCATGACCTATAGAAGTTTATGATATAGGTGTGTCAGAACTCATTAGACATTTAATATAATTTCCTCCCACTGTGAGTTATGGAGTTACTCTCACTGTTTTTTTCTGCCTCTGAGCTGCATCACTGTTTCTCAGAAACAGAGGTTGAAATGCGCTAGGGAAGAACCTCAGGTACAGAACACAATCTATTTTTAGACTTTAGCTCACTCTGACGTGAATGCAAGATCCACTGCAGCTACAGTACCTGGGAATTTCCCGTGCTTAGTAAACAAGGTCAGCATACAGCACTCATGTATCTGGAGCTGTAAAATTCACCAGATATTTGACATAAATTTTAATGAAGGGTTCAAAAAAAGCTTGAAAATTTGACAACTGCCAAATCGAATCATTGTAATGAACGAAGAGAAGGCTAGATGGAAAATGCTTTAGGGATTCAACAAAACAAGTAGGGAGAGAAAGATGGAAAGAAAGGATAGGGGAAGGGAAGAGCTAAAACTGGTGACCTATTGTATGTGATGTTTGCAATCGGTATTTTCATCTGTACCAGCTCAAATGTTTTTATATATGTTTCTATAATTAACACTTATCTGAGCCTCATTCGGCTCATTATTTAAACCTTTAAACATGGCTACAAAAATTAACAATATATTTGTAACCTAGTGGCTAACATTTAGGAAAAACTCAGTAAATTGTAGCTAGTATCTGTATTCCCTGTCATCACCTATTCAGGTATTTTCCAGAAAAATTTTCTAGGAATAGTTTCCTTCCTTCAAAACAGAAAAAAGAAAACAAACAAAAACAACAATGAAACAGTATGGCTATTATCTTTTCAAGAAAGGGAGATTCAGGGTCATCTGCGTCATCTGGCTCTGGAATGAGTTATTTCTAGGAAGTGAAACCTGCTGTCTTTAGAAAGGAACACCTTCAAAGTTTTGTGATAGTCACTACTTACAAGACTGCTGCTCACAGCATGTATGTCAAACATGCAATATGCCCTTCAAAGACTCAAACACGATTGAGAATAGCAGGAAACAGCTGGAAACAAGGTTACAACATATCAAGGCAAACATAAATTTTATCATGAGGGTCATCCCTGTACTAATATTTTTATTTGCCTTAACAAACTCAAAGAAAGACATTTACATTCCACACACTGCAAACTCAGTAAATACAGTATGAATTAATCATGGGTTTCTTCCTTGAAAACTAGCCAAACTATCAAAAGAAATTTCTCCTTCATTTAAAAATTTTACAAAAACTTTGATGACTTCTCTTCTTAACATGGTATATGGTTTGGATATGTGTCCCTACCCAAATCTCATGTCAAAGTGCAATCTCCTTCCTTGGAGGTGGGACCTGGTAGGAAATGGCTGGATCTTGAGGGTGAATTTTCCCTTTGGTGCTATTCTCATGATAGATTTCTCATAAGATCTGGTAGTTTAAAAATATGTGACAACTCCTCCCTCACTCTCTTCCTCCTGCTCTGGCCATGTGAAGTTGTGCCTGCTTCCCCTTTGCTTTCTGCCATTATTATAAGTTTCCTGAGGCCTTTCCAATTATGCTTTCTGTATGACCTGTGGAACCATGGGCTGTTTAAGCCTCTTTTCATTATAAGTTACCCAGTCTCAGGTATTTATGTATAGTAGTGCAAGAATGGACTAATACAGTGTTTCATGACTCACTTTCCCTGTGTTAAGTGAAATCATTTTTGTTGCATCAATAACTACTTTAGATATATTCTAAATTGTCCAAGGGCTTAGACATTATATTGCTTGTGGAATATAGAAAACTTCAGTAACGTGAATATAAGTGCTCTTTCTTAAGCATGGCCTACCCCAAATTTTAATGTAGTATTTATTGTATTTACATATATGTATATCTTCCCACTACAACGTTTTATGTGTAGATAAACAAAACTTCAAATTATATCCCCAGAATTAGTCTCTTGTTTCCCCACCTTTCAGTTCTATCATATTGTCTATTTATTTTCTTCTTAGGTAAGATCTCTCCATATATGAGCAAAATAAAGATTTCTAGAAAAGAGAAGGAACAGAAAGTAATGCTCTCAAATTACTTTGTTAACACTTCTCCTGGAGAACAATTTTAATATTATACTTTACATTGTAGATAGTATTATCTAGAACCTTCCCATTGTACCCCAGAAGGCATCTGAAAAGAGAAAGAAGAAGAAACCAGAGCTTGTTCATAATAATTGGGAGTGCCAGGATTTCGTGGTTTGCAAGGCTCTGAATCATAGAAAAGAATTCTCTCTTCCACAGTGTTTATACCAATGCTGAATAGAGAACACTGATTGGCCTTGCTACAATTATGAGTTCATATGTGGATCAGTCACTGTTTTTAGGTTACACAGACCTTAATATTGCATCTCCCTGATTTGAAGAAAGAAGGGCCAAGAATTTAACAATTTCATATGGTTCAGGAGGAGTGAGGTATAACCAGAAAAAAAACAAAACATAAATTAATACCTATCTACTCCACTTGATTTCCCTTAATTTTGGTCTTTTCATTCATAAAGTGTAGATAATGGCCACAATCTCATGGGTTTACAGCAAACATTGAATGAAAGGACACATATAAATCTGGCACGTGGGAGCTGCCCAGTAATTACTTAACTGAAATTGAAGAACATGGTGATTGCATCTAAGAATTTTACGATCAGTTTGAATCATCTTTATATGTATGTAAATAGTATTTTAGCAGTAGTAAAGCTACATAAATAAAATCCCACCTGTTTTAATTCAAGAGTTAAAAGAAAACTGTAAGTCACCAAATGACTGAAAGTTATAAGTCTGTTGTAGAAATTTTTATCTGACTGACTTACCACAACTGAAGGTCACTCATTATTCCACAATAATCTCATCACTAATAAAAATGAAATTACAATGTAACATAGGCTTATGAAGTTATGTGATGATTTCCCAATTTTTGCACTCTGTAGGTTAATCAGTGATGTTGTTCTCATTTCAAAAAGTCTCTAATGTCAATCTCACTATTCATGCCACAGCATTAACAAGCAGAACTGTCATTTAGAGACATACACTAGTGATACTGTAGCTCAACAAAATAGCTATTTGATGTCCCAAACTGACTGACAACTTTTAGGAGAACTGTTTTATATCTCAGATCAAAAGTTAACAAAATAGTTTGCAGAATGAGAATTATCTAACAAGAAACATGAAATACTTTCTTTCTGACTGAAAGCCTAGTGTTTGTATATTTTATGTGTCCTATATGCTACATGACATATATTCTCTCTCAATTCAGCCTTTCACAGCCTTTTTATATTTTAAAGTATAAATTTAATACCTCTACATCTATCAGGCCTTCCTAAATTATTTATTATCCCCAAATGGAATCATGGAAGTGATTCCAACAGAAATAAACACTCTCAAATTACTTTGTTAATATTTCTGCTAGAGAACAATTTTAATATTATACTTTACATTATAGATATTATTGTGTAGAACCTTCCCATTTTATCCCAGATGTTGTCTAGAAAAGAGAAGGAAGAATAAACCAGACCTTGTTCATAATAATTCAGACACTTCATTTTCCTAGTAAACACAATTGTGGAAATTATTTCAGAGAACAAGGCATCTGTAGCTCATCTCAAAGGAATATATTTTGATTTAAGAATATAAAGATTGAAATATATATTAGATAGAAAGATATGAGGTCCATCTTTTTCAAAATAATGTATTTTATGGAATTTATAAAAAATAACTAGAGGAAAATCTTCGACCGACCCACACTTACTGGAGCAGAAAATGAGACCTTGTTTTTGAAAAGCCTAAAGCATCTAACCTTTACAAAGAAAAGTACAGTTACCTCTGAGGGGCATAAAGGATTTTGGCAAAATGGCTATGAAATACTAGCAAAATAGTGTAGAAAAAATCAGTTCATCAAACAGAAGAACCCTAACATACACAGAGGTGGAGCATTCAAAAGACCTGTTTCTAGGGTAAATAAAAACTCTTGACAGGGATTGATGGATGAAACAAAATTCTAATGTACATTTGAGGTTAACTACATTGGTTTAGTGTTAAGCTTCTAAATTTTGCTATAGGTTAACAATTATTTTTAAATTTCAACCTTCCGTATTATGCTGGAAGACACAAATGAGCTTAACATTTGTCATTTTTTGTATCCTATGGCAACTAAAATGATTGTAGAAAAATTAAAACTCTCAGTTTAATAAATTAAAGCCTATATTTTAGATGTCAGTTAAGTACTGTATGCTAAATATCATAAAATTATAGTGTAATACTTTGAGATAAACATATAATACAATATATATCACAAAATACATACTATTATCTATCAAACATAATTTGAACTACAATTTAGACAAAAAAAAAACCCACCTTTTAAAAGTCATATTCCTTAGGGTTATGGCTTGAATAATGTAAGGAAAACTTCAGTGTTGGTAAAATATAAGAGATGGACTTGGATTTTTACTTTCAATCTGGAGGTGGTAAGAAACTGTCAATGTTTATTTAACAATACATTAGGGCCAAATATATGCCTCTGATTCTGGATAAATAACTTCAAGGTGAGTGTAAACTGCCTCAACTGTGATTAAAAACAAAAACTGTATCTGGTTTTGCTATGACTTATACTCAGCCATCATCACACAGATTCATATCCTGTGTAATAAAGTGTCATTTGTTTGGGAAAAAAAATCTAAAAAACATGCAGTTACCGGAGTCACTGCTGAAGAGCATTTTCTATGGCCATTGATGATCAAATCACAGATTCCTAGTGGGGATCATAAGAATTGAAAATTAAATAGGAAAATTAAATTGAATCCAATGTGCATTCTATAACAGCGTTTTAGTGATTGCTATATTATCTTTTCATTTTTTAAAACGTAAATTGAGGGCCCTGGATGATTTTGAAATCTGTGATGCATATGAACGAAAGCTCAGACATTGCCTTCCTTAAGAAAGTGAAAATGGAATACGTGGCAAGATTGTCACCCAAATAAAATTGAGAAAATGAGCTCCTATGTATGTTACACTTTAAGCATAAATCATCACTCTTGGCAAGATTCAAGAATTAACAAAACTGAAATCACTGCTGTATCTAGACACTGACCTAGTCAATTGGTTTGGTTTCCGTCCATTACATCTATGAAGATGATAGCCAAGGAAATACATTATCTCTCCTGAAATGCTTTTAAAATAATATGTAGCATAGTGTGACATTTGAAAAAATCAAATATTTACAGGAGACAAGCAAGTAAGGTGAAGGTTAAATAATATTTGTCTTATTGTAACCAGCAGGAGCATTCATGAGCCATCTAGAAAGGACAACTGAACAAAAGGTAGAAACAAGTTAGCCACTCATCTTTATTTAACTGTTGCCATGCAGGAATACAGAAATGCTATATTGTTTATTTTTATTTTATTTTTTTTTAATTTTTATTGCATTTTAGGTTTTGGGGTACATGTGCAGAACATGAAAGAGTTGCATAGGTACACACATAGCAGTGTGTTTTGCTGCCTTCCTCCCCTTCACCCACATTTGACATTTCTCCCCAGGCTATCCCTCCCCAGCTACCCCACCTGCTGTCCCTCCCCTATTTCCCACAATAGACCCCAGTGTGTAGTACCCGCCTCCCTGTGTCCATGTGTTCTCATTTTTCTCACCCGCCTATGAGTGATAATATGTGGTATTTTGTTTTCTGTTCCTGTGTCAGTTTGCTGAGAATGATGTTCTCCAGATTCATCCATGTCCCTACAAAGGACACAAACTCATCATTTTTGATGCTGCATAATATTCCATGATGTATATGTGCCACATTTTCCCAGTCCAGTCTATCATCGATGGGCATTTGGGTTGGTTCCAGGTCTTTGCTATTGTAAACAGTGCTGCAATGAACATTCGTGTTCATGTGTCCTTATAGTTGAATGATTTATAGTCATTTGGATATATACCCAGAAATGAGATTGCTGGGTCAAATGGAATTTCTATTTCTAAATCCTTGAGGAATCGCCACACTGTCTTCCACAATGGTTGAACTAATTTACACTCTCATCAACAGTGTAAGAGTGTTCCTATTTCTCCGCATCCTCTCCAGCATCTGTTGTCTCCAGAATTTTTAATGATAGCCATTCTAAATGGTGTGAGAAGCTATCTCAATGTGGTTTTGATTTGCATCTCACTAATGACCAGTGATGATGAGCATTTTTTCATGTGTTGGTTGGCCTCATGTATGTCTTCTTTTGTAAAGTGTCTGTTCATATCCTTTGCCCATTTTTGAATGGGCTTGTTTGTTTTTTTCCTGTAAATCTGTTTGAGTTCTTTGTAAATTCTGGATATCAGCCCTTTGTCAGATGGGTAAATTGCAAAGATTTTTTCTCATTCTGTTGGTTGCTGATTTACTCTAGTGACTGTTTCTTTTGCCGTGCAAAAGCTGTGGCGTTTGATTAGGTCCCATTTGTCTATTTTGGCTTTTGTTGCCAATGCTTTTGTTGTTTTGGTCATGAAGTCCTTGCGTACTCCTATGTCCTGAATGGGTTTGCCTAGATTTTCTTCTAGGGTTTTTATGGTGCCAGGTCTTCTGTTTAAGTCTTTAATCCATCTGGAGTTAATTTTAGTGTAAGGTGTCAGGAAGGGATCCAGTTTCTGCTTTTTGCACATAGATAGCCAGTTTTCCCAACACCATTTATTAAACAGGGAATCCTTTCGCCATTGCTTGTTTTTGTCTGGTTTATCAAAGATTATATGGTTGTAGATAAGTTGTGTTGCCTCCGATGCCTCTGTTCTGTTCCATTGGTCTATATCTCTGTTTTGGTACCAGTACCATGCTGTTTTGATTACTGTAGACTTGTAGTATAGTCTGAAGTCTGGTAGTGTGATGATTCCCGCTGTGTTCTTTTTGCTTAGAATTGACTTGGCTATGCGGGCTCTCTTTTGGCTCCATATGAAGTTCATGGTGGTTTTTCCAGTTCTGTGAAGAAATTCAATGGTAGCTTGATGGGGATAGCATTGATTCTGTAAATTACTTTGGGCAGTATAGCCATTTTCACGATATTGATTCTTCCTATCCATGAACATGGAATGTTTCTCCATCTGTTTGTGTCCTCTCTTATTTCGTTGAGCAGTGGTTTGTAGTTTTCCTTGAAGAGGTCCCTTATGTTTCTTGTAAGTTGTATTCCTAGGTATTTTATTCTCTTTGTAGCAATTGTGAATGGCAGTTCGTTCTTGATTTGGTTCTCTTTAAGTCTGTTATTGGTGTATAGGAATGCTTGTGGTTTTTGAACATTGATTTTATATCCTGAGACTTTGCTGAAGTTGCTTATCAATTTCAGGAGTTTTTGGGCTGAGGTGATGGGGTCTTCTAGGTATACTATCATGTGGTCTGCAAATAGAGACAATTTGGCTTCCTTCTTTCCTATTCGAATACCCTTTATTTCTATTTCTTGCCTGATTGCTCTGGCTAGAACTTCCAGTACTATGTTGAATAGGAGTGGTGAGAGGGGGCATCCTTGTCTAGTGCTGGATTTCAAAGGGAACGCTTCCAGTTTTTGCCCACTAAGTATGATATTGGCTGTTGGTTTGTCGTAAATAGCTTTTATTACTTTGAGATATGTTCCATCAATACCAAGTTTATTGAGGGTTTTTAGCATAAAGGGCTGTTGAATTTTGTCAAAGGCCTTCTCTGCGTCAATTGAGATAATCATGTGGTTTTTGTTTTTGCTTCTGTTTATGTGGTGAATTACGTTTATAGACTTGCGTCTGCTGAACCAGCCATGCATCCCTGGGATGAATCCTACTTGATCCTGACGGATAAGTTTTTTAATGTACTGTTGCAATTTGTTTGCCAGTATTTTATTGAAGATTTTTGCATGAATGTTCATCATAGATATTGGCCTGAAGTTTTCTTTTTTGTTGAATCTCTGCTGGGTTTTGGTATCAGGATGATGTTGGTCTCATAAAATGATTTGGGAAGGGTTCCCTCTTTTTGAATTATTTGGAATACTTTTAGAAGAAATGGTACCAGCTCCTCTTTGTGTGTCTGGTAGAATTCAGCTGTGAACCCATCTGGACCTGGGTTTTTTTTGTGTGATATACTCTTAATTGCTGCCTCGACTTCAGACCTTGTTATTGTTCTATTCATAGTTTCGGCTTCCTCCTGGTTTAGGCTTGAGAGGACACAGGTGTCCAGGAATTTATCCATTTCTTCCTGGTTTACTAGTTTATGTGCATAGAGTTGTTTGTAGTATTCTCTGATGATGGTTTGAATTTCTGTGGAATCTGTGGTGATTTCCCCTTTATCATTTTTCATTGCATCTATTTGGTTGTTCTCTCTTTTCTTTTTTATCAGTCTGGCTAGTGGTCTGTCTATTTTGTTGATCTTTTTGAAAAACCAGCTCTTGGATTTATTGATTTTTTGAAGGGTTTTTCTTGTCTCTATCTCCTTCAGTGCTGCTCTTATCTTAGTTATTTCTTGTCCTCTGCTAGGTTTTGAGTTTTTTTGATCTTGCTCCTCTAGCTCTTTCAATTTTGATGATAGGGTGTCAATTTTGGATCTCTCCACTCTTCTCATGTGGGCACTTATTGCTATATATTATCCTCTACAGACTGCTTTAAATGTGTCCCAGAGATTCTGGTATGTTGTGTCTTCATTCTCGTTGGTTTTGATGAACTTCTTTATTTCTGCCTTCATTTTTTATCCAATCAACATTCAAGAGCCAGTTGTTCAGTTTCCATGAAGCTGTGTGGTTCTTTGTTAGTTTCTGAATTCTGAGTTCTAACTTGATTGCACTATGGTCTGAGAGACTGTTATGATTTCAGTTGTTTTGCATTTGCTGAGGAGTGCTTTACTTCCAATTATGTGGTCAGTTTTGGAGTAGGTGTGATGTGGTGCTGAGAAGAATGTATATTCTGTGGATTTTCTGTGGATTTGGTTTGCTTGTTCCAGGTCTGAGTTCAAACCTGGATATCCTTGTTAATTTTCTGTCTGGTTGATCTGTCTGATATTGATAGAGGAGTGTTAAAGTCTCCCACTATTATTGTGTTGGAGTCTAAGTCTCTTTGTAAGTCATTAAGAACTTGCCTTATATATCTGGGTGCTCCTGTATTGGGTCCATATATATTTAGGATCATTAGCTCTTCTTGTTGTATCGATCCTTTTACCATTATGTAATGACCTTCTTTGTCTCTTTTGATCTTTGTTGCTTTAAAGTCTATTTTATCAGAGATGAGAATTGCAACTCCTGCTTTTTTTTGCTCTCCATTTGCTTGGTAAGTCTTCCTCCATCCCTTTATTTTGAGCCTTTGTGTATCCTTGCATGTGAGGTGGGTTTCCTGGATAGAGCACACTGATGGGTTTTGGTTTTTATCCAATTTGCCAGTCTGTGTCTTTTGATTGGTGCATTTAGCCCATTTACATTTAGGGTTAATATTTTTATGTGTGAGTTTGATACTGCCATTTTGATGCTAGCTGGCTGTTTTGCCCGTTAGTTGATGCAGATTCTTCATTTTGTTGATGCTCTTTAGCATTTGGTATGTTTTTAGAATGGCTGGTACTGGTTGTTCCTTTCTATGTGTAGTGCCTCTTTCAGGAGCTCTTGTAAAGCAGGCCTGGTGGGGACAAAATCTCTGGGTACTTGCTTGTTGGCAAAAAATTTTATTCTTCCTTCACTTATGAAGCTCAGTTTGGCTGTATATGAAATTCTGGGTTGAAAGTTCTTTTCTTTAAGGATGTTGAATATTGGCCCCCACTCTCTTCTGGCTTGTAGAGTCTCTGCCGAGAGATCTGCTGTGAGTCTGATGGGCTTCCCTTTGTGGGTGACCCAACCTTTCTCTCTGGCTGCCCTTAATATTTTATCCTTCATTTCAACCCTGGTGAATCTGATGACTATGTGCCTTGGGGTTGCTCTTCTTGTGGAATATCTTTGTGGTGTTCTCTGTATTTCCTGGACTTGAGTATTGGCCTGCCTTGCTAGGTTAGGAAAATTTTCCTGGATAATATCCTGAAGAGTATTTTCCTGCTTGGATTCATTCTCTTCATCACATTCCGGTACACCTATCAAACGTAGGTTAGGTCTCTTCACATAGTCCCACATTTCTTGGAGATTTTGTTCATTCCTTTCTGCGCTTTTTTCTC
Organism: Saguinus oedipus; assembly: GCA_031835075.1. Classification (NCBI taxonomy): domain Eukaryota; kingdom Metazoa; phylum Chordata; class Mammalia; order Primates; family Cebidae; genus Saguinus; species Saguinus oedipus. The sequence goes on along the minus strand of CM063171.1, from coordinate 72,628,741 downwards.
TAATCTTGGTTTCTCATTTTATTTCATAGAGTTGATCTTCAACTTCTGATATTCTTTCTTCTGCTTGGTCGGTTCGGCTGTTGAAACTTGTGCATGCTTCACGAAGTTCTCGTGTTGTGTTTTTCAGCTCCTTCAATTCATTCATATTCCTCTCTAAGTTGTCCATTCTTGTTATCATTTCCTTGAATCTTTTTTCAAGGTTCTTAGTTTCTTTGCATTGATTTAGAACATGTTCTTTTAGCTCACTGAAGTTTCTCATTATCTACCTTCTGAAGTACGGTTCCATCATTTCATCATACTCATTCTTTGTTCCCTTGCTGGTGAGGAATTTTGGTCTTTTGTAAGAGGTGAGGTGTTTTGGTTTTGGGTGTTTTCCTCCTTTTTATGCTGTTTTCTTCCCATCTTTGTGGATTTATCCACCTGTCATTTTAGTAGTTGCTGACTTTTCGATTGGGTCTCTGAGTGGACGCCCAGATTATTGATGATGAAGTATTTCTGTTACTTAGTTTTCCTTCTAACAGTCTAGCCCTTCTGCTGTACGACTGCTGAGGTCCACTTCAGGCCCTCCTTGTCTGGGGTACACCTGTAGCAGCTGCGGAACAATGAGGGATGCTACCAGTTTCTTCTTCTGCTATCTTTGTCCCAGAATGATGCCCACCACATATCAGTCTGATTAGTCCTTTTTTGAGGTGACTCTTTGGATATACAAGGGTCAGGGAGCTGCTTGAGGAGACGGTCTGTACTTTATAGGAGCTCCAGTGATGAGCTGTGAGCTCCGTTGTTCATTCAGGGTTGTTGGGTGGGTGTGTTTAGGTCTGCTGCAGCAGAACTTATAACCCCCCCCCCTTTTTTTCCCTCTGATGCTCTGTCTCAGGGAGTTGGGGCTTTCTTTATGAGTATCCCTTGCACTGTCCTGCCCAGCTAGGAGGCAGTCTAGTCACTATTTGCCTACTGAGGCTCCGCTCTGCTATTGCGGGGTCTGCCCTGCTGCCGCAGGGCTCTGCCCTACTGTGGTGAACTCTGCCCTGTTGGCAGAGTCTCTCTGTTATGGTGGGTTGCCTCAGCAATGGCAGGCGGCTTCTGCAATGGACATGTACCTCAGTAGGGGCGGTATGCGTCCATAGTGGTGGACGCCCCTCCCCCACTGAGCTGCACCATCCTGGATTCAGCTGAGCCCACAGTAAAACTCTCAACCCCGAGCGTTTCAAATTGCCATTTTTTCCCTGTGGGGGTGGGACCTGCCGAGCCTGATCACCTGGCTCCCTGCCTCAGAGTCCTTTCTCTCTCTCTCTCTCTCTCTCTCTCTTAAGCTGAACGGTTGACTCTCTCACAGGTGTTTCAGTCACCTGCTGCTAGGGCACTGGGATCTGTGTGATTTCCTGTGCCACAGCCCACTGCACCAATTCAAACCATGCTTTCCTAGAATCTCCTGGTCTGGCTCACTGTCCAAGTCCTGTTTAACCAGATGGATATGTTAATCTGCCCTCCCAAATCTCAGATTGCCAGTTTAACAGGGCACCCAGACCAGTGAGTTTTGTGCAGGCTGCTGCTGCGCCGCGGCACCGGCCGAAATGGCCACACAAGCTGAAAGGGCTGTGCTGGTGTCCCATGTCTCTCCTACACCTGGGGATTTCCCTGTTCTGTGGGCAACAAAGGTCTGTCTGAAAATGCGGCTAGGACTCACCCTCTGCGCCTTCACGGAGAGCTGCAATCCTGAGTTGTTCCTACCATGCCGTCTTGGAAATCTTCCTCTCGAAATGCTATATTGTTTAAATTCAAGAACAGGATTTCTGGAACTTCTAGGTTTTTTAGAAAATGTAAAACAAATTTAATGTGAAAAATTGCTATCTTTAAATGCTAGAAACTGGCTCAAATACTTTAAAAATGAAAATCAACATTTACTTCCTCTATTTATATATATATACCTACTTTTATGTGTGGGTACAGACATAAACATTCTATATAAATATGTGTATATGTTACATTATAAATATGTATGTATATGTGTGTGTATATATATAAATGAAGATACATAATTTACTTCTTGACTTTGTTGTCTTGCTCTCTTTTTATAATTTAGTATTTACTTTCCTATTCTTTATTTACAAGGAATATGTAAAAGGTCATTATTGTCTCTTCTAAAACATCTGCATAAATGCAATATTTTTTAGCTAAATGAAATAAATGCATATTATATGTGATGCTCAATATGTTCAGTCAATAACACAAAACATAAAATTCTAGTATAATAGTTTTAGAATAAAATTAAAAGTGAGCATAGAGAGATATGAGTACATTTGCCTAAATGAATATAGTTGATTCTTACATGTCTTGTGTTCACAAAAGACACTCATTGAATATTAAGCTATATTATGTATGTGGCACTATGGGAGAAATCTGAAAAGCACATTTGCCAAAACTGGAAATAAAGTATGCATACACATAAAGAGTTTTCTACATACCACATGACCATTTGTATGTTAAAATGTAAATAGGTGCCATATGAATGAATAATCTGCATAACACAAAAGAGAAATACTAGAAGAAACAAATACTAGAAGAAAAAGCAAACAAATACTAGAAGAAAAAGCAGATCTGGATTAAAAAAACATTGCAATCATTTTAGTAGACACTTAGTATCTTATATCACTAAAAGAACTATTGAAATTCTGTTTCAGGATACTCAGAAGTATTGACCTCTTAATGAGAAACAACAGAGTCACAGTGTCATGGGGAAAGAAGTTAGAAGGTCGAGATTCTTTAACCAGCCCTATCTCTTAAAACTACATGTCCATAAATGATTATTTGAACTCCTTTCACATTAGAAAATCAATTATATCATTAGCTTTATGAGAATCAAACAATAAAATAATGCATATTTGAAAGGCTCTTGTGTACTCTAAAAATGCTATGCAGTTCTTCAATAATAGAGCAAGTTAGTCAGAACTTGCTCATGGTTGTGATGAGGAATTCCCATTCCAAGTGAACAATTACGACTGTTCAATAGTAACTTAAAATGTGCTGTCTGTTGAAATCATACCAATTGTTGAAATCATACCAAGCTTTCAACAATTCTCAAATTAACTCATAGATGCTTTGCAACACTGCTCTCTGCACCTAAGGGCACATTCAGTTTCAAGATAGAGAAGACTTCAGGAGGCTAATGGTAATATGGAGGGGGATATTTGTATCACTACAACTTTGAGAGTACATCATGGGTGGTCATTGAAAGTATTGGATTAAACAGATTAAAGAAAATCCAATAAACTTAAATTTACTCCATCTTTATGCTATTTATTTATTTATGTAAATAATTTAGTTTTAGTTTGCTACAAAGCATACATGGCCACAATTATGCACTCCTCCTAGTATCTACATTTACATTACAACGTGACATTGTATTTCCTTCCATCAAGTATAGGGTATATTGTCTCATCCCTTGAATCTTGGCTTGTACTGTGACTTGCTTTAACTAACAGAATGTGGCAGAATTGGAATACACCAGTTCCAAATTTAGGTCTTGTTCTCCTCCACTCTTTGTCTACCAAGCACTGGATGTGAACAAGCCCAGGGTGGTCTGCTGGATGATGAGATACATGTGACCCAGTCACTATTTTCATCCCAACCAGCATCTAACTATTGTGCATCTAACCATGGAAGCATAAGGAGCTTAACCATGGTAGAACAACTGCCTAAATGAGCCCAGACCAATTTTCCACACAATCATAAGCTAAATAAATGTCTGTTGTAATAAGGCTCTAAATTTGGGGTAATTCATTAAACAACAGAAGCTAGTTAATATAATGGTTTTGTGCTTCAGTTTTCTCATCTGTAAAATGAAATTAGCAATATTACCTATTTTGTCTGGGTAACCTGAGAATTAAATTAGCAAACATATTAGAATGCATTGAACAGTGCCTGGCATTCAGTAAGAACTAGCAATGTTATTTGAATTTAACATATATTTGCTTGGAGCAAGTGATTCAAAGGCTCTCTGTTTTGACTTGCCATGTATTACCTGGAACACAAAGTGAGACAAAACATGAGTGCATGAGAAATGCAATATCCTTGTCATACTTCCCTCCCTCCCTCCCTCCCTCCCTCCCTCCCTCCCTCCCTCCCTCCCTCTCTGGTTCCCTCCCCCCTTCCTCCTTCCTCTCTTTATTTCTTTGTCTCTTTCTTCTCTTTTTTCTGTCATGTCTTCCTCATTCTAGTATCTCTTGCTGTTCTTTATAGCACTATATAGGAGGACAGAAGCCTTATGCTAAAGAAAATAAACCCCAGACATCTATATAAGAGAAATGTCTTGAATACAATGCTCTTGATGCCAAATAGATACTATTTTTTTTAGTTTGGTTTCCCCTATCATTTTATTCAAAATGCCAATATACACATGTACCCATCTTACAAAATGCCAATATACACATGTACCAATATTATCTTATCTTATCTTCCCTGAGCCTCTGTTTCTTTTACTATTAAATGGAAGGAGTAACGTTTTTGCCCTGCATACTTCAAATGGATAGTTTAGAGATAAAATAAAATGATGGATTTAAAAATACTTTGTCACTGACAAAGCCTATGCAAATGTAAATGGTGAAAGTGTATATTATTTACTGGCTATATCAAGGTGCTCTATTGATTCATTTCACATTTCTTGTCTCAGAAGGAGAGAAAAATCTATAAATGACCCTGGCAGTATCATGGAATGGGTGAACTTGTCTTCTAAGTCAAATTTCTTCTGGCATCTTCAAGTAACCCACAGCAAAGAGATCAGCTGAGTCATATTTCCTACAAGCAGATGACCCCAGAAAGTGTGTTTTTGCCACTAGCAATGTGCTTGTGAATCTCAACATTCACGGTCAGTGCTTATGAGCTGACAGCTGGGATTTAAAATACTTGTAGCTAAATCATAAGAGCAGCTGAAAAGCACAGGCCATGTGCTGCAGGTGTGTACTAAAATACCCTCAAATTCATCAAATACACATTGACATGCATTTACAAAACATTTAACAGTGAAAGTTCTTTTCAGTAGTCTTCTTTGGGGGTAAGCTCCAAAATGTTATCAGTAGACTTTATATCTTATTCATAGGAAAGTCACTGTCCTTAGCCAAGCAGCATGTTCAGACAGAGTGGTGTTCACATGGCAACCACCACCAGACCCCATGGAATTTGGTAACCTGGCACATCCTGGCTTTTCACTTCATCTGTCTGGACTGGACATTTATTCAATAGGTGTTTGTGGTGCAGACAGAATTCTATCTCATTACAACCCTCTGCATTGATTTCATTGGCTACAAAAATAGAGTGCACAATAAATCCTGGGCTCAAATTTCCAGGAAGCTGAAATTTACATTTGTGTGTGTGTGTGTGTTTTTTCTCTACGTAAGTGTACATATCTACTTCATGTGCTCATGCTATTCTAACTGTGTTTCAAGTGCTCATTATGCCTTTCCAAGTCGCCACTGTGTTCTACATTGGCCTAACCTTTCATGAATGCTACATGAATACCATAAATTCCTCCAACTGGACATTTTACTTATTTTTTATTGGAAAATAATTGGATTAAACTATTTTGTAACAAGCTGTGAATTATTTCCCATATATCTTCATAGAATGTATAATAGTAGGAGAGTAATGAATGTATATTAGTAGAAGAGAAGAATGTATATTAGTAGAACAAGCTGTGAAATATTTCCCATATATCTTCATAGACTGTATGTTAGTCAGGGTTCTGCAGAGAAACAGAACCAATAGGAGATTCATTATAAACTTCTGGCTCACATAACTATGGAGACTGATAAATCCCACAGTCTGCTCTCTGCAAGAGACCCAGAGGGGCTGATGGTACAGTTGAAAGGCCGGAGAGCCCGAGAGCTAATGAATGGTGTAGAGTCCAGTCTGAATGTAAAAACCTGAGAACCAAAAAGTTAGGAGAAATCTATGTCCCAATTCAACTAATCAGCGAGGAAGAGAGAGTAATTCAACTTTTCTTCACTTTTCTGTTCTATTCAGGCCCTCAGAGGATCAGATCATGCCTATCCATATTGAGGAGAACCATCAGCTTTACTCAGTTCACCAGGTAAAGGGCTAATTGTTTTCAGAAATACCCATACAGACATGCTCAGAAATGTTTAACCAATTATTTGGGTATCCCTTAGCCCACTCAAGTAGACACATAAAATTAATAAGATGCTTCATAATAGACATCTTTCAAGCCAGTCAGAGCCTAATATACATTCTTCTTCAGTAGATTGTGTTCAAATGTAGATTTATCTGCAATAAATTTAATTGATAGTAGCTATACTAAGGTAAAGTAAACAAGAAATAGTTGACATTAATTAAAGTAATATATTTTATTTAACCTAACATATGCAAAAAAATGTTTTAACACTTAATCAGTGTTAAAATTATTTGTTTGTTTTTTGAGATAGATTCTTGCCCTGTCACCCAGGCTGTAGTGCAATGGTGTGACCTCGGCTCACTGCAACCTCTGCCTCCCGGGTTCAAGCAATTCTGATGACTCAGCCTCCTGAGTAGCTGGAATTATAGGCACTTGCCACCACACCTGGCTAATTTTTTGCATCTTTAGTAAAGATGGGGTTTCATCATGTTGTCCAGGCTAGTCTCAAACTCCTGACCTTGTGGTCTACCCGCCTCAGCCTCCCAAAGTGCTGAGATTACAAGAGTGAGTCACCACTCCTGGCATTAAAATTACTAATGAGTAATTTTATGTTCTTTATACTAAGTTTTCAAAATCTGATATTTATTTTACACTTTCAGCACATCTCAATCTGGCCACTAAAATTTCAATTGTTAAAGTGTGTTTTGAGTTATATTTAATGAAAAAAATATTATGCACCATTTCAGCTTCTAAATTCAAGTTCAAAAAAATTACAGATTTAGACCTTGATCTGCAGTAGTCACATTGCAGGTGCTTAACACACAATGAGTGGCTACAGGTTGACTCTACACATAGTTTTCCTGGATTTACGTACATTTGTTACACAACCTTTGTTAGACAATTCCTGTTCAGGGGGAGTTTTTCAAGTCATGCAAGCCATAAGTATATGGTTTGTACATTATTGTTGTTTATATTTTATCAAAACCAAGAAAGAAAGTAGTGGAAGTCAGATAAATTTACAATTTATTTAAATTTAATCAAGTGAATTTGAGTCTATATCCTGACTTTGCCACTTAGTGAATATGGGATATAAGGAAATTTTCTCACAGAAAAACAAAAATAATAACATTTACCTCATAGTGGTTTCCAAGAGTTATTTTAGGTAACAAATATAAAAGCATGTAAAGCACTTAGCTCAGGACCTGGCAAAGATTAACTTCTCAGTCTAAAATAACAATTACAACTTACCTGGTTTATAGCTTTGGCTTTTTGATAATATTCTGTTTGATCTTAAGAATTTTAAGATTAATATTTTATAAACTCTAATTTGGATCTTCTTAAATGTTTTTTCTTTCATTTAATTTTTCTTGTGGGAGTCTGAAACCTTCTTGGTTTTTGTTTAAACACTATTCTTGAGATAAAATGCAAACTTAAAGTAGAAGACCTAAACAAAGAACTATTTCGATTGTGTGGATGACTGTAAGATAAGAACTGAACAGTCTACAGATTTTTTTGTGTTTCACACATTTATTGTGAGTCTACAACATACCTCCACATGCCTGGTCAATAATATGAGACCATCTATGAGCTGACCATGCAGGACATGATTACCTCCATGAAACTGCTCTTGTTCCTTTCTCTTTCCACCTCACCTGCAGTTTAGGTCCCAAAATGAATAGAAAAATATGTAAATGTGTAGTACAAATTTTCATTTAAGTATTTACTATTCTTTCCTCCTGTAGATATTTCTAAAGACAACTTGAAAAGTTCGAAGTTTCCTTTATTTATCCTGTTCCTGAAAAACTCAGTTTCTTTTCTTTCCCAGACTAGTATCCTATCACTTATGATTATTCCTGCTCCAATGATGTAATTCTCATCTGGAATGTCTCTTTTAGTTTTTTTCTTATTTATTGAAATCTCATTCCTCAAGACTTTTTTTAAGTTCTTCAAGTCAACTAAAGAATCCTGTTATATATAAAAGATTCTGTGATGGTTATAGTTAATCTTCTGTCTTCTTGCTATGAATTTTTCTTACAAATTGAATTAATGCTGCAAACTCAGCACTTAATTGCTGTTTTCTCTATTTTGTTTCCATTCATCTCACCTAACTGTGTTGCGGATTCCTTAAGGGCACAATTATAAGCATATGCTAGATATAGGTTAATGCTTGTCAGTTGGTTTCTCACCAAAGGCTTCAAGCCTATCATTAATTTAAGAGGCAAATTTGACATCAGAGAAAAGCTCTTATACTAATAAACTATAGGTGTTAAACTAGTGTGGTATGCTACAGGCCTATTTCAAATTCAATATACCGAGGCATAAAATCAATAAAATGTTTGCCTTTGTCATCTTAATCTCCTAATATTTGATATTCATCTTAAATTTTACTTTAGTTAGTTGGACTCCACCTAAAGGAATATTGGGAAGATATCTTGTTACAAAATATTAAACAGGGGACATTTTCTCCAACACATTTCAGTTCTTTGTATTATGTTTTAATATGAACATATTTACCAGCTCAGGATGGCAATCAATATGACCATATGAACAGTGCTACTACAGGGTGTTGTCACCCTCATTCTAACGTTCTGCCAATTAGTGTATCACCTCCTTAGACAGACTTATTGGTAAGGGATCTTTTGGAGCTCTAGCTTGTCAACTCCAAAGGAAAAAACCTTCTTCCCATGTCTCCTTCCCTCCAAAACATTTGAGTCTTCAGAATAAAAAAGTAAAGTTTCACTTGTTACCTGGCCATCATATCTCTTTTTGGCTGTAACCCAGGTTAAGATATTGAACCTCTTGCACAGCAATGGCCACGGAGTGGAGGACCCCATACATCTCGTATACTGCTGACATCACAAGTTGAGACTATATTTTTTGTAGTATATATACTATTTCTGTTGTAATAAGTGAGTTTTAAGTTAAACTACATTATTCTTTTTCTGTTCAAGTCATAATTGTTAAGGATGATTTCTCCTGTTTTGAGAAATTACATAAAAAGGAAAAGTTATTTTAAATGGTTTATAGGAGAAAAATAATGGAATGCTACTAAGAACTTAGCTGGGTAGAACAAAGAAAGAAAATGTTTGGTATTTATCAGTGTCTTTACAAGGGAATCCCAGCAAACACAGAAAGTAAAAATCTAGACTTGTTATCACATTGGTGAAATGTGAAGGCAGGGCTGGAGTAAGGGATTTTTTTTTTAACCCTTGTGCTTACTCTTACTCTGTTTTACATAGGGTTTACTGTGTATTTTCCTAAGACCTTTTATTAGATAATAAATCTCTTGAGTAAAAGACTCATCATTTTTCATTACCTTTATTGAGTTCCTATTATGTGCCAGGAATTAATTCAATTAAATTTTATCTCCTATATTAATCTACACATTTTGGGTACTCAATATTATTTATACTTAAAATACTTCAGCATTATAGGATTACCCTCTTAAACATTACATTTTACAGTGTGGAAAGTATAGAAGTCATAAGAAATTAGATACCATCTATAGGACTGATAAAACAGAAGCTATAATTAATTTGATAATGATTTTTATATATCACCTATGTCTCACAAAGGTAGAGGGTAAACATTGTATTTGCCATTTTAGGTGCTTTTATAAATGTTTACATATTTGCAATTTCATGTTAATTGGATTCTGGTTGAGAAAAAGATCATTTTACGAATATAATACAACATATTATTTCGTTCATTGAAAACACATCTGCATTTGATGCCATTGATGCCTTTATCAGTGTACTACTTAGAAAACAGAGCCATTCAACTAGATATAATATTATTCTCAGACATTTGTAAAGCTTCTGCTTTTATAATTAGAAGTAACTTTTTATTTTACCTTTTAGGTTCAAGAGTACATGTGCATGTTTGCTATGTAGGTAAAGTGGATGTCACTAGAGTTTGGTGTATAGATTATTTCATCACCCAGGTAATAAGCATAGCATCTGATAGGTAGTTTTGAGATTCTCTCTCTCCCTTCACTCTCTACCCTCAAGTAGGCCCTGGTGTCTGTTGTTGCCTTATTTGCATCCACACGTATTCAATATTTAGCTCTCACTTATAAGTAAGAACTTGTGGTATTTGGTTTTCTGTTCCTGTGTTAGTTTGCTTAGGATTATAACTGCCAGCTTCATCTATGTTTTTGCAAACAGTATGGTCTGATTCTTTTTTATGGCTGTGTAGTACTACATAATAATGTATATATGCTACATTTTCTTTATTTAGTTCATAGGCATTCAGGTTGATTCCATGACTTTGCTATTGTGAACAGTGCTGTGATGAACATATGTGTCCAGGTGTCTTTATGCTAAAACAATTTATATTTATTTGGTTATGATACAGTTTGGATATTTGTCCCTGACCAAATCTCATGTTGAACTATCATCCCCAATGTTGGAGCTGGGCCTTGTGGGAGGTATTTTGATCATGATGGCAGATCCCTTATGAATGGCTTGGACCATACCGTTGGTGATAAGTGAGCTCTTGCACTGAGTTCTCACAGATCTGGTGATGTAATTGTATGTGGCCTGTGTTTCTTTCCTTCTTACCATATGATGGACTTGCTTCCCCTTTGCCTTTCATGATAATTGGAAGCTTCCCAGGAACAGATGCCACCATGCTTGTTGTAAAGCCTGCAGAACAGTGAGTCAATTAAACCTCTTTTCTTTATAAACTATCCAGTTTCATATATTTATTTATAGCAATTCAACAATAGCCTAACACAGAAAATTAATGGCAGGAGTGAGGCATTGTTATAAAGAGATCTAAAAATGTGAAAGCAGCTTTGGAACTGGGTAACAAATAAAGATGAGTTTGGAGGCCTCAGAAAAAGACAGTAAGATGAGGGAAAGTTTGGAATTACAGAGACTGGTTAAATGGTCATGACCAAAATGGTGATAGTGATGTGGACAGTGAAGTCCAGGCTGAGAAGGTCTCAGATTCAGGTGAAGAAACTATTGGGAACTGGAGCAAAGGTCATGCATGTTAATGCCAAAGCAAAAATACATGTCTGTATTGTGCCCCTATCCTAGGGATCTATGAAATTTTAAACTTCACAGTGATAGTTTATGTTATCTGCTGAAATAAATTTCTAATAAGCAAAGAATTAAAGATATGGCCTGACTGCTTCTAACAACCTATACATGGATGTGGAAGCAAAAAAAAAATGACTTAAAGTTGGAATTTATATTGAAAGGGAAGTGGAGCGTAAAATTTAGGAAAATTTTCAGCCTGGCTATGTGGAAGAGAAAGAGAAAGCTTTTTGGGGAGACAAATTCAAGAAGGCTATGGAGCAACCGCTTAGTAGAAAAATTTGCATAACTAACAGGGAACCATGTGCTGATAGCCAAGACAATGGGAAAAAAAGCTTTGAAGGCATTTCAGAGACCTTTGAGGGAGCCCCTCTGTATTCCTTCTTTCTCAAGCTGCTAATGCATACCCTAGACTGAGTATGAAGGAAAAAGGTTTAATTGACTCATTGTTCAACATGGCTGGGGAGACCTCAGGAAACTTACAATCATGACAGAAGAAGTAAACACATGGCAGCATCAAGGAGAAATGCTGAGCAAAAGGTGAAAACTTCTTCATAAAACCATCAGATCTCGTGAAAGCTCACTCACTATCATGAGAACAGCAGCATGGGGTAACTGCCTCTATGATTCAATTACTTCCCATTAAGTCCCTTCCATGACACATAGGAACTATAGGAACTAGAATTCAAGATGAGATTTGGATGGAGACAAAGCCAAACCATGTCACCCTCTCTTCATCCTAGGCTTCAGTTATCCTGAAGCCTAGGAGGACTGAATGGTTTCGTGGGCCAGGGCCAGGGTCCTATTGCTCTGTGCAGCCTCAGGACACTGTTTCCCACTTCCCAGAGACTCCAGTTCCAGCTTCAACTCAAAGAGCCACAGATATAGCTCCAGCTGCTGCTTCAGAGGCTGATATGCATAAGACTTGGTGGCTTCCATCTGGTGTTAAGCCCATAGGTGCACAGAAAGCAAGAGTGAATAATGCTTGGCGGCCTCTTCCTAGATTTCAGGGGATGTATGAGAAAGCCTGGGTGCTGGTGCTCAATAAGAATCCTACTGTAGGGGACGAGCCCTCACAGAAAATCTCTACTAGGGCAATGCCAAAGGGAAGTGTGGGGCTGGAGCTCCCACATAGTGTCCCAATGGGGCACTGCCTAGTGAAGCTGTGAGAAGGTGGCCACAGTCTCCCAGACACCAGAGTGGTAAAGCCACTGACAGCTTGCATCCTGTGCCTGGAAAAGCCAGGCACAGAGGAGATTTGCAGTACCATGAGAGGAGATTTGCCAGACACATGCATATGAACGTTAGTTAACAGCGGCACTGTTTACAGTAGCAGAGACCTGTAACCAACCCAATTACCCATCAAAGATAGACTGGACAAGGAAAATGTGGCACATATACACCATGGAATACTATGCAGTCATAAAAGTGATGAGTTCATATCCTTTTGATGGACATGGATGAATCTGGAAACCATCATTCTCAGCAAACTGACACAGGAACAGAAAATCAAACACCATATGTTCTCACTCTTAGTTGTTGAACAATGAAAACAAATGGACGCAGGGAGGGGAGCGTCACACACTGGGGTCTGTTAGGGGGGCCAAGGGAAAGACAGTGGGGGAGTTGGGGAGGTTGGGGAGGGCTAACATGAGGAGAATAGCCAGATATAGGTGATGGCGGATGGAGGCAGCAAACCAGATTACCATGTGTGTACCTATGCAACAATCCTGCATGATCTGCACATGTACCTCAGAACCTAAAGTACAATTTAAAAATAATTAATTATATAATTAATTTTTTTAAAAGTAGGCTTGTAGGAAGATAAATTAATTTAGAAATCCAGTTTAAGGCTGTCGTTTTTCCAACGAAGTCACTGAGAAATATGATTTGCCTAGTAAAAATGCTTTATCCATGAAAAATATTACAGTTAAATAATGATGATTACTGCTACCCTAAGAACATATGATATCAAACTATTACATGTTGATTATCATTTGGTCATAGATAAAAGAACAAACAGGTATTTTTTTTTTTTAATTTCAGGGGCAGAAAAAAAGGTAAGTACAGAAATACAGATAGGTAGGTAGATAGATAGACACATAGACAGATAGCTACATCGACAGAGATTTTGGACACATGTGATACCATGTTTCTATATTATTTGAGATTACTGGCTTAGTCATGCTATTTATTTTTCTTTAAATATGGCCAATTTAGATATTCTGAGTCTTTTAAAAAATTATAAATGAAAATCACTACACCTTGACCTTTAGAGATATAGAAACCATGGTTTCTTTCCCCTTTTAAAAGAGAAATAGGCTGTTCTTGGGTTTCTTAGGTTTGAAAGTCAATTTTCTTTCCCAATATCTCTAAAACTGGCCTGCCACTATTTGTGACAGGAAGGGTCAGCAAGTGTAGGTTTCTTCCTATGCAAGTTCATTATTGTCTCATGCCAGATGAGTCCTTAAGCTCTGTATTAGTTTGCTCTTGCATTGCTCTCAAGAACTAAGTGAGACTGGTTATTTGTTGAGAAAATAGGTTTATTTAATTCACAGTTCCACAGACTATACAGGAAGCACGGTTGGGGAGGCCACAGGAATCTTGCAATCATGGCAGAAAATGACTAGGAATAAGGCACATCTTACATGGTCACAGAAAAAGAAAGAGACAATGGGCAGGGTAGGGGGGTGTTACACACTTTTAAACAAACAAATAAGAACTCACTTACTATCAAGAGAACAGCAAGGGGGAAATCCTCCTCCATGATCCAATCTCCTCCCACCAGCCCTCACATCCAACACTGGGGATTGCAATTCAACATGGGATCTGTTTCATCAAGGTCTAAAAGCCATGTGCCACAATCACTGTTGCATTCCTCTATGGCTCTATTTTATGCTATATTACCATTTTGTTACAAGAGTAAAATAATAACTTTACAGCAAATTTAGATTATTATTTCACCTAAACATTTTTCTGTTTCCTCATCCAGCCTTTTCTCATCAATCTATTTTGCATATTCATAAAAATAAAGCATATATTAATCATGGCCTATATTCTGGCCCTGATAACTGCTAGAAAGAGCTGACACGGGACGTTCCAGCAGTTATATTTGAACAATTCACTTTCCTCTAATAATGGTCTAGCCTTTAATAAATGTGTAATCTGTTTGTACGTCTAAGAAACGTCACAACATATCCCTCTCTTATAGGAACCAGACTGTTATTACTCTTTGTTTCCCTTCCTACTTCATCACCAATATAAAATCTTTAATTTCCTTTGCAAGCCTTTAAGAGAGGTTTGTCTAATCTTTAGGACTGAGACTTAGAATCTAGGATATGAATGAGATAATATTTTACTGAGTAATAATATATTTGAACACACAGTGGGTTTTTTTTTTAAAGCTACAACATTTAGTACAGATTGTTCTGCCACACTTACCCAGAAAATAGTTTTAACCCTTCTAAATAGGAAATTACAGTGAAAATGTCAAACAAGTTTATTGTTCCCTTTTCTTCATTTGAACATTTTTGTTATTTTACTGACACCAATAGAGCCATACAGAGACACTCCAGTTCTAAAAGCCAACAGAAAATAACAAGTAGCAAAAGAATGGTACACTTAGGCAACAGCAATATCTAGACTGGTATTTATCACGTTTAATAGGAAAAAAAAAGTAGTCTATATTTATTTCTTATATAAGAACATTCCTTTTCACAAATAAGTCCACGAATAGGCTATAAAGAGAAGATAATGCTTGAGCTTTTATTTTTGATCCATAATTACGTTTTATATCACCATGTAACATGAGAGATTGTTACTCAATTTTTGAATTTGCATTCTTCGTGTCCTTATATTATATAGTCATTCATTCACATAATATTTACAGAATGAATTTTTTGTGCCAGGTACTGCTCTATGTAGTTGGGGAGCAAAGATTTCTTTATTTGTAAAGCTTTCTTTTGAGTAAGAGCAGGCAGGGGCAATGAACACAGTAAATACAGGAATAAATATAAAGGAGATGAGTGCCATGGAAAAACAAGTAGAACAATGTAAGGGGGTTTGGTATTGTAGCACTAAATAAGGTTATTTGGGTAAAAAAAAAAAAAAACAATTAGAGAACAAGCTCTAAAGCAACAGTGTCTAATGTATCAAGAAACAATAAGCAGGGTAATAATGGTCAAGGTCAGAGAGGTCTCAGGCCTAAGCACACAGGATTTTGCAGAATAGAGTAAGGAGCTTGCTTTTATTATCAGATTTACCAAATAAAAAGATGGGGCACTCAGGTAATATATTAATTTCAGGTAAACACCATATTTAGTATATATATGTCTTATGCTATATTTGGGACATACTTATACTAAAAATGTATCTGAATAATTATGGTATAAGTATGCTCCATGAAATATTTAGAACATAATCTTTAAAATGTTTTGGGTTTATCAGAAATATAAACCAAATTGGACATTCTGCATGTTATCTGTCAAACCATGGGAGTGTTTTAAGCAGAGGAATTGCATGACCTGACATTGTTTAAAAGGATAACTCTGGTTGCTGCCTAGAGAATGGACTGATGGGAGTTCAGGAAACAAGATCTCCTGGGTGGCTTTTGCAGAGATAGAAATGAAAGATTGTGGTGCCTGGAACCTGGAGGATAGACTGTGGTGCAGAAAAGAATGAGAAAAGGTAAGGCTAGAAAATAAAATAAAAGCAAGATACCTACTAACTGCTATCTACCTATCTATCTAAACAGATACAGTTGATACAAATGTTTGCTTAATTTAATCTGATTGGTTTTGTGACCAATTCTCTCTAAAAAATAAAAAAGAGGAAAGAAAGAATGGCCTCATTGCTGACCTGAATAAAAGAAGAAATGCAAAGGAGGATGCTGGACTAGAAATCACAACACTTGGGTTGTCACTTGTTTATATGTGACTTCAAATAAATCACAATCTCTCAGCACTCTCAATTTTTTATAGGCATGGATAAAATGTCCATCTTTCTTACCTCACCAGGTTATTGTGAAAACGACATGAACGTGGATACTTACAATCTCTGTAATGTGTCATATAAGTACTCATTGTTATAAGTATTGAAGTTACAGGAAAATCATATGGGTAAGATTATAAACACAAGAGCGGAAACAAAGGATTAGGTAAGCTGAAGAAATGTCATATTTCTTACTTCAAGGAAAACTAACTAAAAAACATTTCTTCCAGGTAACAAATCAAAGATGCCAGGAATTCATAATGGTCTTTGGAAGATCATGTATGTCTCTCCATTTTATCTTAAAAAACTGTCTTCTTTCTTCTTTCAACAGAAGCAAGAAAACAACATACATTTTAGCACACATTCTTTTCAGTTTTAGGTGTTTTCCACTAAGAGAAGTAAACTTAATGAACAATGAACACTCAATTGTTTTTTATCTCAGAAAATTACTTAGGAATCATAGTAGAATACTGTTAAGATGATTAATGAGAATATAATCTAAGATTCTAACATGGACCCAAAGAGAATAGATCTGCTAGTACTGGAATCAGTGTATAAAATTAAGTAACAGACTGAGAGAGAAATGTGGCAAGTGTCCATCTATTGATTCATTCGTCAATTCATTTAATAGAGTGCTTCTTGAGCACTCTCTATGTATAAAGGTCTATAGGATACTCAATAAAGAAAATAGAACCACTACTCTCAAAACATATATACATCAATAATTAGAATATTAGGTAGTTTATGGTAAGTACTACAGGAGAAGTATAGATAATGTGTTATAGTAGTACAGAGGGAAGAATGGACACTGCAAAGGTTGATGAGGAAAATGCTGTGTTGTCAGATGGCATCCTACCAGGTGGGATAAGGGAACCTGGTAGCGCCTGGCTGACTGTGGTTACAATGTAGAGAAAATGAAAGCAATGAACAGAAGTGTACAAGATGAGTTAACCCAGCATTATGGAAAATATCAGATAAAAGAAGATGGTTTTATTATGTTGACAAAAGTTAGCTATTGAAGGCTTTGGAGTTGACAGGAACATTAGAGCCAAGATTAAGAAAAATCAATCTGGGAGCATGTGTAGGAAGACTTGGATGCAGGGAGATAACTAGAAAACTATTACAATTGTCTCTTGGAAAGAAGGCAGTTGAATGAAAAGAATTTGTGAGGTGTGTATCAATTAGCATTGGAATTAAATGAGTACAATAGGCAATCTAAAATAAGGGTGGCTTATACATGACTCACCTATCACTCATTTAAAAGAGAATTGGTAACATTCAAGAACTAAAACATAGCTTTATATACTTTGCAGTGACAGAAAATTCTAACTTTTTATACTACTATTTTTTTAATAGTTTCCACTATCATGTTCGCCAAGATGTTGGCTGGATTCCTATTGCCTCATCCTTATCACAGGCTGAAAAAAATAAAAAAGAAAAAGAAAAACCTTCTTTCCTCTGAGTCAGCTCCCTTCAAGCAGCTTATCTGAAAAGTACTCAAAGGTTAAATTTTCTAGCCCTATTGTACAACTCAGAGATGTTATACAATTGTGAAAGCATTTTCACTATAATTTTTGTTCTTCAGTTACCACCCTGTTTGAAGACTGTTGAAAAACAGATGAATTTTACTTTCACCTGATTGTACAGTATTGCAATTGCAATCAAAATACAATAGCAATATTTGATTTATTTATCCATTTATCCAACAAATATTTGTGAGTGTCTTTCACATGCCAGAGGCTATTCTAAGTGCTAAAGATATAATAAGAAGTTAAACAGAGAAGGTTTTTGCTCTGAAGAAGTTTACATTCTAGTGGGATTGTAGTAGGCATTTGGCAAGGTCAAATAATGAACAAATATATAAGATAAAAGCAAAGAACAGAGTAGTGAGATAAATTAGAAACAGTGGAAGAGTAGGAGAAACAAGAATAAGGAATACATGGGATATGAGCCCAAACAGTCTGGAAAGCAGAAGCAATAGCAAATGTAAGGTACAAAGACAGGAAGGAGGGAAAATGGATGCAAGGGGGAGATCATGTACTGACTTGTAACAAATGGAAAATATTTTTTAAATGAATCAAGTGAATCAATGGAAAGAAGCATGGAAGGAAGGATAAAAGCACTAATGGACTCTAGAATAAGGAAACATTTTAAACTGGTTTAAAGAGGTTATTGGTTTTTTAGATAATAACTTTGCTTCAATATAACTTCGTTAAAGAAATAAACTGTATTTTAACTAACTCACATTTATTCTATAACTGTTCAATTTGCTTTGCTTTTGTTTTATACTGATTTTGAGTAGAGGTGACCTAAAGCATCAAGTACCAGAGCTGAATCTGGAGTGTGTGAATCTTGGGTGCACATTATCTAACACTTCCTTCCCAGCAGGCCGAACTGTTACTTCTATGCTATCCCGAGAGCTATTTTCTTCTGATATGAAGCACATGAGTTAAAGTTCTAAACTTGAGGTAAGTCTCCATGGTTACAAGAGGGCAAGCTGTCTCTGTGCCCAGAAGAGCTGGAATTGTTTTCACTTGAAATTGAATAGCACCCAAGCTGCATTGCAGAATGACAAACTCAATCGTGAGTGACACGTTTTTATTCCAATGTAAACAGGATGCATTTAAATCACATTAAGAAAGAGATGAAAAGCATTAACACAGGCACTTATTATTCCAGTCCACACTGACACAGTATTCAAGAACATGAACCCAAGAGGTCAACTGTGTAATTTTGAATTCTCTGAACACTACACTCAGAGTGAAAATATCTTTCTAGAATTAGAGGAAGAATTAAACTGAAAAAAAAATAACAATTGATGGGACAAAAAAACCTATTTTCCTGATGTAATATATATATAAACATGAAATTTGTACATTTCTTCAGTTTGGGATTTCTATTCCTTAAGTATATTTACGAATTCTCTTCAAGTTAAGTAAGAAGCTCTACATGTATCCATGTTAAGTGAATTTTTTTCCTCTGTATTCTTATAATAAAAAAACAATTCTTTAATGTAGAGGTTTCTCTTTTTGTAATTTGAAAAGATTATACTAAAATAATTTTGGAGATATTGAGTATGGTTACAATTTTTGAGACCTTTCATATTTGAAGTAGAGTTGTTTCAGCAATGCTTAGCCGAAGTATGGGCATCTGTGTCTATCTGTAGATTTACTTGCTGGAGGATTCCAAGGAATGGCATTAGGCTGGACCAACAGGGATAGGGATAACCAGGTATAAGAAAAAGAAAACCAAATAGGAAGAGAGGACAATAGATTCAACATGGATAAATCAAAGATATATGGGAATGCATACAAAGAACAAAAATAAAATTAAAGAAAGAATAACTTTGCCTTTTATTTTACTCTTAAAAAGGAGTTCTGGTCACGAATGTGAGAGAGTCAGCAGCCAAGATGAAAATCTAGCAGTTTCTTAAGAAAGTAAACATTTTCAACCATTTCTAATGTTGTAAATAAATTATATACTAAAGCCAAGTAGAATTTATACTAGATATGCAAGGCTAGTTCAACAGTCAAAAATCAATCAATATAATCTATCACATAAACAGGCTAAAAAAGAAAAATCACATGATTATATTAATAGATGAAGAAAATACATTTGACAATATCCGGGATCGATTTATGACTTAAAAATAAAACCCTCAGCCAGGCTTGGTGGCTTATGCCTGTAACCTCAGCACTTTGGAAGTCTGAGGCGGGTGGATCATGAGGTCAGGAGCTCGAGACCAACCTGGCCAAGATGGTAAAACCCCATCTCTTCAAAAAATACAAAAATTAGTCAGGCATGTTGGCAGGCACCTGTAATCCCAGCCACTTGGGAGGCTGAGGCAGGAGAATTCCTTGAACTCAGGAGGTGGAGGTTGCAGTGAGCCAAGGTCTACCACTGAACTAAAGCCTGGACAACAGAGACTCTACTCTGTCTCAAAATAATAATAATAATAAAGTGAATTTTCTCAACCTGACAAGGAATTATCTACAGTCCATGAAAGAAATAATTGATAAACTGGACTTCATTAAATTTAAAATTTCTGCTCTGCAAGAGACATTGTCAAGAGACTAAAAAGACAAGACACAGTCTGGAAAACATATTTGTAATAGACATATCGAATAAAGATCCATTACCCAAAATATGAAAGAAAATTATTAACAAAACTTTTCAAACACAGACAACATGGCGAACTAGTAGCAGCCAGAAAGTGTCACTTCTAAGACAGAAACCTAGGTTTCAGTAAGTCCACATAATTTGAACAGCTCTTCAGAGAGAAAATGCTGAGAGTAGATGGAGATGCGATGCAGATGCTGAAGCTAAGGAGGTAGGCAGCTTGGAATCCTGTGTAGGGTACCCAAATGCTGGGGCTAGTTTGTGGCCCTGAACAGCTTCTGAGGAATAGGTGAGTACAGTACTGATAACCGTACACCCTCACTACGGACCTCTAAGATTCTCCATACAGGGGATCCCACATCCCCCAAGGACTTTTGAGCTGACAGAGGGATCTGTCAAAGAGTAGACAGAAAGAGGGCTCCAGCTAGCACAGATGTGGTGGGTCTTTGTACAAGGCACAGCACCCATAGAATGTAGTCATAGTGCCTATTCTCCAGTGCTCAACATCTCATTCCAGGAAGCTCCAGCTCAGCTGACCACAAGGCCTAGAGACAGTGGGGCCAACTTCTTGGGGTAGGGGTTGCTGGGACACATCTGTTCTACAGGCCCTCCTGCCCACAAGCCCCTCCTAGGACCCCTACCTGGCCACCCAGCAAGAGCGTGTCCACAGCACAGCCTCCACTGCCAAGCCTAGTGCTTTGACTGTCTCATTACATTTGCAGGAAACTGAGAGCACTTGAGATACTCAAAGCACCTAGAACCTGCTTCTAAGAGTATGGAAGACAGAGCTGCAAGCCAATCCCAGGTGCCCAAAGCTACAGTACACAACTTGAGAATTCTGAGCCAAGATCTCTGGCTAGCACTTGAGTAGGAGAGGAGCCCACACTTTCAGAACACTGAAAGGGATGATGTGTGAGTTCTTGGGCTGAGTGGGAGTGGGAACAGGGCATGCTTCCTCCAAAAGGACCAGCCTAAAAAGGTGTAGCCTATCTTTCTGCTGCAGCTTATGCCAGGGAGCACTGCAGACTGAAACACCTAACAAAATAAAATGTGGATGCAGTGCCAGTGACTGGAGAGGGCTCTCCCAAGGCATCTGGAGTGGACCTGGTGAGGGAGTCACCTCTCTCACCCTACACTGCAGACCATGGCTTCAAACATGAGGATATAGCACAGTTCTGTGGCTGAATACAAGACTATCCTCACCCATTACTCTTAAGCACCATCTACTGGATCTCAGCCCAAACTATAACACCAAAAATATTTTGGTAATATAACTCCCTGAGAAACCAAGAGTAAGAATTCAGCCATAAAATCCCTGTAAAGAGCATTGGCATTCAAAAACTATCCATAAGTGAAGCCAACTGGCTATACTCAACTTACACCACAGTGAAAGGAACAACCATCCCTGCAGAGAAAGAATCAGTGCAAGAACTCTGACAATTAAAAAAGAGTGTTCCTTTACACTCAGATGTGTCCAATATCTTCTCAGCAAAGGTTCTTAACCATTTTGTAATGACTAAAATGTTAGGCACAGATTTTACAATCTGTACAGCAAGGAAGTTCATCAGGATTCGGGAGAAAGTTAAAACACAACCCAAAAACTCCAGTAAAATGAACCAAGAGTTGAAAGACCAAATAACCTGTTTAAGAAAGAACCAAGGTCAACTTCTCAAGTTGAAAAAATTTACTGCAAGAGTTTCATAATACATTCAAGAGTTTTAGCAGCAGAATAGACCAAGCTGAAAGAACAATCTCAGACCTAGAAAATCAGTTTTCTAATCAACTTTGTCATACAAAAATAAAATAAAATAATTTTAAATAACCAAACCTCCAAGAAATATGGGATTATGTAAAGAGACCAAATCTATAACTCATGGGTATTTCTGAGAGAAAAGAGAGAATAAGCCACTTGGAAAACATATTTGAGAATATGGTCCACAAAACTTCTCTAATCCCACCAAAGAGTTTTACAGGTACATTTAAGAAATTCAGAGAAACCCAACTAGATACCATACAAGATGACCATCCTCAAAGCATGTAGTTATCAGTTTCACCAAGATCAATGCAAAATAAAAAGTCTTAAAGGCAGCTAGAGAGAAGGGTCATGTACAGAAGGAACCTCATTAAGCTAGCAACAGATTTCTCATCAGAAACCTTCCAAGCCAGAGAAATTGGAGGCCCATTTTTAGTGTCCTTAAATAAAAGTAAAACCAACCAATAATTTCATATCCCACAAAACTAAGCTTCATAAAGAAAGGAGAAATGATATCCTTTTTAGACAAGCAAACACAAAGGGAAATTATTTCAAACAGACCAGCCTTATAAGTCCTTAAGAGAATGTTAAATATGGACTCAAAAGCATGACACCTACCACAAAAACACATTTAAGCACATAGTCCAGAGACACTATAAAGAAACTATACAATCAGGTCTACATAACAATCAGCTATCAGTGATGACAGGATTATAATCACATCAATACTAACCTTAGTTTAAGTCTGATAAATGCCCCACTTAAAAGACACAGAATGAAAGGCCGGTTAATAAAACAAAACAAAACCATCTGCTTTTTTTTCCAAGAGACTCATCTCTCATGTGATAATACCCACAGGTTCACAGTAAAGGAATGAAGAAAGATCTACCATGTAAATGAGAAAAAAGAGCAGGAGTCACTACTCCTATATCAGATAAAACAGATTTTATCCCAATCAAAATTTAAAAATACAATGAAGGGTATTACATAGTGATAAAAATTAAAATCCAACAAGAGGGCTTAACTAACCTAAATATATACACACTGAACATTGGAGTACCCAGATTCATAAAACAAGTTCTTAATGTGAAAAGACTTGGACAACCACACAATAATAGTGGGAATCCTCAACACCCCTCTGACAGTGTTAGATCAACAAGGCAAAAAACAACAAAGAAATCCTGGCATTATATTTGACACTTGACCAATTAGACCTAGCAGATATCTACAGAACACTCTATAGAAAAGAGAGCTGAGTAGTGACTATAGCCACTACTGTGAGTAGTCACTACTCTGCTTTTTTTTCTCATTTGCATCATAGATCTTTCTTCATTCCTTTACTGTTAACCTGTGGGTATTATTACACGTGAGATGAATCTCTTGGGGAAAAAAAAAACAGATGATTTTGTTTTATTAACTCAATAACCACAGAATATTCATTTTTCTCATTTGCATATAGAATGTAGTCTAAGATCTAGGATCAACCACATATTTGGTCATAAAGCAAGTCTCAATAAATTTAAAAAACTGAAATCATACCAAGCCCACTCTCAGACAACAGTACAATAAAAATGTAACTAAATATCAAGAAGATCTCTCAAATCTACACAAATACATGGAAATTAAACAACTTGCTCCTGAATAACTCCTGGGTGAACATTAATATTAAAGCAAAGATTTAAAAAATTATTTGAAATAAATGAAGATAGGAATACAACTTACCAAAATTTTCTGGGATGAAGCCAAAGCAGTGTTAAGAGGAAAGTTGTATGGCCCTAAATGCCTTTATCAGAAATTTATAAAAATATTAAATTACCAATCTAACTTTCCAACTAAAGTAAAAAGAAGAAATCAACTCCAAAGCTAGAAGGAGAAAAGAAATAACTAAAATTGGAGCTGGGCGTGATGGCTCACACCTGTAATCCCAGCACTTTGGGAGGCCGAGGTGGGCAGACCACGAGGTCAGGAGTTCGAGACCAGCCTGACCACCATGGTGAAACTGTATCTCTACTAAAAATACAAAAAATTAGCTGGGTGTGGTGGCATGTGCCTATAATCCCAGCTACTCAGAAGGCTGAGGCAGGAGAATTGCTTGAACCTGGGAGGTGAAGTTGCAGTAAGCCAAGATCTGGCCACTGAACTCCAGCCTGGGTGACAGAGTAAGATTCTGTCTCAAAAAAAAAAAAAAAAAAAAATGGAAAAGAGTTTAATAAAATTAAGATGCAAAAATTCATACAAAATATCAGTGAAACCAAGAGATATTTCTTTCTTTTTTTAATTGCATTTTAGGTTTTGGGGTACATGTGCAGAACATGCAAGATAGTTGCATAGGTAAGCATGTGGTAGTGTGATTTGCTGCCTTCCTCCCCTTCACCCACATCTGGCATTTCTCCCCATGCTATCCCTCCCCAGCTCTCCGCCACCGCTGTCCCTCTCCTATTCCTCCCAATAGACCCCAGTGCTTAGTGCTCCCCTCCCTGTGTCCATGTGTTCTCATTGTTCATCACCCGTCTATGAGTGAGAATATGTGGTATTTCATTTTCTGTTCTTGTGTCAGTTTGCTGAGAATGATGTTCTCCAGATTCATCCATGTCCCTACACAGGACACAAACTCATCAATTTTGATTGCTGCATAATATTCCATGGTGTATAGGTGCCACATTTTCCCAGTCCAGTCTATCATCATTGGGCATTTGGGTTGGTTCCAGTTCTTTGCTATTTTAAACAGTGCTGCAATGAACATTCGTGTGCATGTGTCCTTATAGTAGAACAATTTATAGTCCTTTGGATATATACCCAGTAATGGGATTGCTGGGTCAAATGGAATTTCTATTTCTAGGTCCTTGAGGAATTGCCACACTGTTTTCCGCAATGGTTGAACTAATTTACACTCCCACCAGCAGTGAAAAGTGTTCCTATTTCTCCACATCCTCTCTAGCATGTGTTGTCTCCAGATTTTTTAATGATTGCCATTCTAACTAGCGTGAGATGGTATCTCAACGTGGTTTTGATTTGCATTTCTCCAATGACCAGTGATGATGAGCATTTTTTCATATGTTTGTTGGCCTCATGTATGTCTTCTTTTGTAAAATGTCTGTTCATATCCTTTGCCCATTTTTGAATGGGCTTGTTTGTTTTTTTTCTGTAAATCTGTTTGAGTTCTTTGTAAATTCTGGATATCAGCCCTTTGTCAGATGGGTAAATTGCAAAGATTTTTTTCCCATTTTGTTGGTTGCTGATTCACTCTAGTGACTGTTTCTTTTGCTGTGCAGAAGCTGTGAAGTTTGATTAGGTCCTATTTGTCTATTTTGGCTTTTGTTGTCAATGCTTTTGGTGTTTTGGTCATGAAGTCCTTGCCTACTCCTATGTCCTGAAGATATTTCTTCTAAAAACAAATGAGATTGATAGAGTACTACTAGATTAACCAAAAAAATAAAGAGAGATCGAAATATATACATTTGAAAGTAACAAAGACAACATTACAACTAATCTGACAGAAATACAACAGATCATCAGAGAATGCTATGAACAACTCTATGCATACAAATTAGGAAATCTAGAGGAAAATGACATATTCATGGAAATACACACTCTTCCAACATTAAACCAGGAAGAGATTGAAACTTTGAATAGACTAATACTGAGTTCTGTAGTTTATTATATTAGTAATAAAAAGCTCTAAACCAAAAATAGCCCTGAACCATGTGAACTGAGTCACTGAATTTGAGCCAGTCTGGGCAAAAGGCGAAACTCCATCTCTACTTAAAAAAATACAAAGAATTACCTGGGAGTGGTGGTACATGTCTGCAGTCCCAGCTAAAGAGGCTATCGCAGGAGGATTGCTTGAGCTGGGAGGTGGAGGTTGCAGTGTGCTGTGATCATGCCACTGTATTCCAGCCTGGGCAACAGAGCAAGACTGACTTAAAACAACAACAAAACAAACAAACAACAACAACAAACCACAAAGCCAGCATCCCATCAAAAAGTTAATACATCACAATCAAATAGGCTTTTCAAAATATGCAGATCAATAAACATGATTTACCACATAAGTAGAATTAAAAGCACACAAAATATGATCATCTCAATAGATGCAGAAAAAGCTTTCAATAAAATCCAACATCCCTCAATGATTAAAAATAAACTCCAACGAATTAGGCATTGAAAGAACATACTTCAAATTAATATGAGCCATCTATGACAAACCAACAGCAAGTATCATACAGAATGGGCAAAAACTTGAAACATTCCCCTTGAGAAACAGCATAAGACATGCATGCCCACTCTTACCATGCCTGTTCAACATAGTACCAGAAGTCCTAATCAGCATAATCAGGCAAGAAAAATAAATAAAAGGTATTCAAATAAGAAAAAAGAAGACATCAAAGGATCTCTGTTTTGACAATAAGACTTGATACCTAAAAAGGCATAAAGAATATGACAAAAGCCTCCTAGAACTGGTAAATAATGTTAGAGAAATTTTAGAATATAAAATAAATGTACAAATATCAGTAGCATTTATGTACAACAATAACATCTAAGCTGAGAGTAAAATTAAGAACACACTTGCATTTACTACAACCACAAAGAAAATGAAACACCTAGGAATACATCTAACCAAGGAGGTGAAAGATCTCTACAAGGAGAATACAAAACACTGATGAAAGAAATCAGAGACTACACAAATAAAAGGAAAGCAAGTCTGTGCTCATGGATTGCAAGAATCAGTATTGTTAAAGTGGCTATATTGCCAAAACAATTTACTGATTCAATGCTATTTCTAGCAAACTACCAACATCATTCTTCACAGAATTAGAAGAAAATTTCTGAAGTTCATAAGGAACTGAAAATGTGCCTGAATACCCAACGCATTCCTAAGCAAAAAGCACGAAGCCCAAGACATCACACTGCCTGACGTCACACTATACTATAAGGCTACAGTAACAAAGCCAGGATTATGTTGATACAAACACAGACACATAGTTCAATGGAACAGAATAAAAAACTCAGAAATAAAGCTGCATATCTATAACCATCTGATCTTCAACAAGATTGACAAAAACAAGGAAATGACTCCCTTTTCAATAAATGGTGCTGTGAGTGCTGGCTAGTCATATTCTAAATAATGACTTGCGACCCTTACTTTTCACCATATATAAAAATTAACTCAAGATGAATTAAAAATTAAAATGCAAGACCTCAAACTATAAAAACCCTGGATGGCAATCTAGGAAATCCTTCTTAATGATGATCTTGGCAAAGAATTCTTAGCTTAGTCCTTTAAAGCAATTAAAACAAAAACAAAAATTGACAAGGGGGACCTAATTAAGCTAAGAAGCTTCTGCACAGTGAAATAAACTATTAACAGAGTAAACAGACAACCTACCGAATGGGAGAAAATATTCATAAACTATGCATCTGACAAAGGCTTTAATCCAGAATCTATATGACATTTAAACAAATTGACAAGTAAAAGCCAAATAACCCCATTAATAAAACAAACCCAGCAAAGGACATGAACAGACACATCTGAAAAGAAGATATAGAAGTGGCCAAGAAGCATGTGATAAAAATGTTCAACATTACTAATCATCAGAAACATGTAAATCAAAACCACAATGAGATACCATCTCACAGTAGTCAGAATGGCTATTATTGAAAAGTAAAAAAACAAAACACACACACACAAAGATGGTATTGTCAAAGTTGTGGAAAAAGAGAACACTTAAACATTCTTGGTAGGAATGCAAATTAGTTCAGCCTCTGTGGAAAGCAGTTTGGAGAGTTCTCAAGAACTTTAAAAAAAAAAGCTACTATTCAACTCAGCAATATCACTAATGGGTGGATGTCCAAAGGAAAATAAATCATTCTACCAAAAAAGATATAGGCACATTTATTCATGTGCCACATTGTTCACAATAGCAAAGACCCAAAATCAACCTAGGTACCCATCAATGATGGACTGTGTTTACAAATGTGAGGCATATATATATATCTCACCATAGAATACTGCACAGCCATAAAAAAGAACAAAGTCATATTCTTTTTAGCAAATGGATGCAGCTAGAGTCAATAATCCTGAACAAATTTATGTAGGAACAGAAAATCAAATACCACATGTTCTCACTTATAAGTTGGAGCTAAACATTTAGCACCGATGAACATCCACATGGGAACAAAAGACACTGCAGACTAGAAAGGAGAGGAAGGAAGTGAGGCATGGGTGAAAAATTACCACTGGGGACTATGATCACTACTTAACTGAAGTATCACAGGATGCTGGCATTATGGAATTTTAAATTTCTTCAAGTTTAATGTTTTCCTGATTTTCCAAAATTAAAATATACTTTCTGTTTTAAAAAGTCAGTATAAACTTTGCCACATATTTCCACGTTTAGCTACATCCACATATTCATATTTTATTGAATATTATCTCTCTATCACACCTGATTATAAAGTCAAAAAGAGAGGCGAACATGTTGGTCTTTTATTGCCACTGGCATAGATATGCTATGCAATACTGTATCCACTCAAAACAAATTTTTCAAAAATGACTGACTAAATGAGTAATTGCAAGAATCATGGTTAAACAGATCAAGAATAAATGCTTCGTATTCTATTGAGCCAGCACATAGTATACAGAATAATTTTTCTTAAGCAGATATCATATACTCACCTTGTAATAAATTATCCCCCAGTATATATGGCTTCACATCTGAGAAAATTCTAACATCCATACTTTTTTTGGAATTCAAATATTCTCTAAACATCAATTTTCTCAAAAGTAAGCAGGGTAAATAAACTCCCTATAGATAGGCTGCAATTAGAGATAATCTAGGTATGATACTTAATGATGTACCTGAAATAAAGAAATTATTAGTATTGGTATTGTTGTCATCGACTTCCTTAATCTGTTATCAAAGTTTTGTCACCTAGTTCTCATTTAATCATACCCACTTTCAGTCAAATAGCACTACTTACTTTTTATAAAATAAACTATAGAATTTTCAAAATTTCAATTATTCTAACATCAGCCTCTCAATATTTGCCAATTTGAATATCACATATACATACTATTTATTTATTTTTAAAATACGCCTTATATTGCTTTGGTTTCTTAGATTGATTTTTGGCAAAAATATTGATGAAATTATGGCTTTGATATTTTTCTAATATAAAATATGTAATTATTAAGTAAACAAATACACACAGAGACACATACTTCTTCCTTGCTCAAATGCTTCTCATCTTGTATTCACAAGTACTTATAATATTTTTGAGAGATACTGCCCTATATTATAGTGGCAATTGGTAATTGGTACTGTGGAGTCATTTTGTGGATTCAAATGTGTCTCAGAGCTCACGTAACTTTTCTGTGTTTCAGTTCCTTTGTTGATAATTGGTAGTAAAAATAAGTTTAAGAAAAAGAAGAGTAATTTAAAATGTTTTCATCTTTGTTCCGTGAAAATGTTTAAAAGCAATGAATAATTCAATAGAAATGTGGATTCTTAGTTCTTACATTGTAGTTCTAAATACTATTTTACATTACGCCAATTTAGGCCTTCTTGAAGAAATGGCTGATTCCAATTCTGAGGTAGATAATAGATCAGATGAGCCCCAAGAGTAACCATCCAAGACTACTGAGATCATATCAGAAGGAACCAATTTAAATAGGTTTCCAGTGAGTGAACACAGGACAATTTAAGCACTAGTAAGTATAATTTAACTGTAACAAATTGAAAACTATCAATATGTTTATATACATGAGTTTATGATGATACAACAAAACAAAATTCATTGATTACCTTTAGTGGATGCAAGAAAATTATCTCGTTATTTTGAAAACTGATAATTAGATTAAATGAATTATGTGTTTATTCTGCCTTTCCTATAACTAACTATATTTTTAGGTAACAGTATAATTAATGAGGAAAATACCTCTCTATTGAAGTAATTCAGCTAATAGATGCAGGAAAATAATCACAAATAATCACCTGTCTATTTACGAAAAATAGATATGGAATTAAGGGCAAATCCAAAGTTTGTGCCTTGAGGTTACAGCAGGATGAAGTGGTTCTTATTTAAAACAACATAAAAGAATCATTAATTGTGAATTATGACGAGTCATTTAACCCTCTCAGCAGATTCTCCTCTGGTAACTTGGGAATCATACATTCTACACCAAGACCTAAATCTTGTGAGAATTCAGTGAGATAATATATAGGAAAACATAGGGAGTGTAACATTCTAAACAAACTTAACCTGGTGCTAGGACTTTATCTTTCTTTCTTTGAGTCCTCAACACATTTCTATGGACCCATTTTATAGCAGTTATATTTTTATCTTCCAATTATTTGAACATTATTTTAAATTATTTATTGCCACCTCTTAGATTATGAAATCCCTATAGGAAAGAAAGATGTTTTGCTTATTTTCCATGCTCTGTTTTGCACATATCAGGATTTGAAAATATCTGGCAAGCTGGCAGGCTCATTCTCCTACACATCTGCCATGTATTTATCATTCTTTTCCAATGGAGCTGGGGTACAGAGTCAGTACTTTTTGTAACATGCCCTCCTGTGCAGCCACTGTTTTACCTGGCACCTGAGAAACTTGTTTGTCACAATTCACCACTACCTTAATGGCACAAAGCAGACCTTTATTGAATCAATGAAGTTAAAGTATACCAAACTCAAACTAAGTTATCTTAGTCTGTCTAAGTAAAGTAGACCAGTTTCATTGCAAGCATTTTACAATCTTTTTTGCTTACTGAACAATTTTGCTTACTTTACAGATCTTAGGTGTTTTTGGTAAGGATAAGTATGAATATTAGACTGGGAAAGTTAATATAATGGGGTATGATTATCATAAGGCTAAAAGGTTAACATTCCCCTTCAGACTTTATTTAAAATGTTACAATTATTTTCTAGCAAAATTTACCATTAATCATTTTTATAAGGCTTGATTTACAATAGAAGGAAATTCAAAGTATTGGGAAAATGACACCAAGAAATTAAGTGCCAGTATATCCAAGGAAAATTATTGGCACAGTTTCCACTATATGATGATATGATTTAATTCTACTGTCACAAATAAGTCAGTAGATATTCAATTATTACAGTAATTTTGAATAACATTTTTTAAAAAACCAACTCTAATCTCTATACCTAATGAGCTAACTTAAAATTGCTTACCAGAGTGACTGACATTTTTCTGCCAATGCTTACACCACAAAATCAAACCCCTTCCTTATATTTTAGAACTCCCTCTGGAGAATATTTCCAGAATATCACTGGGAGACTTTTTTTAAAGTATTATCTCCCAAGGACATCTGAACTCAAATTTAAAAAGTTAAAATTTATCTATTCTGTTTTAACTAGTACAGAATGTATATTAATTTAGACAACCCATTTCAATACTTTTGGAGAAAAATAGCCATAAGCATACTCATAAGATTAAATAATTTTAAGTAAAATGTTTAACTGCCCATAGAATAATATTATATAATATAGTTATCAAATATATATGTATTATTTTTTTCTGATATAGTTCAACTGGAAATTTTACATGAAAAAAACATTAACACTTGACAACAGGCTTAATTTTTCATCTATAAAGTGGGTATAGTAAAAAAAAAAGAACTTACAGTTTGTCTTTTCAACAATAACAAGTGCTGAGAAGGATGTGAAGAAATTGGAATTATAATAGTTTGCTGATGACAATATAAAATGCTGCAGTTGTTCCAAAAAGCAGCTTGACAGTTTCTCAAGGAATTACTTACAGAGTTATCTTATTGCCAAACAATTCAACTCCTGGACATATAGCCAAGAGAATTAAAAAGATATTGAGCACACAAAAATTTGTACTGAGCATTCATAACATTACTCACAATAGCCAAAAGGTGGAAAAAGCCCAATGTTCATCAACTAACAAGTGGATAAACAAAATGGTATGTCCATACAACAGAACATCATTCAACCATAAAAAAGAATAATGTATTGATTCATGTTACAACATCGATGTACTTTGAAAATATTATGCCGAGTGACAGAAAACAGACACAAAAGGCACATATTGTGTGATTCCATTAGCATGAAATGTCTAGAATAGGCAAATCCATAGAGACAGAAATAGAGCAGTGGTTACCAGGAGTTGTAGGAAGGGGAGAAAATATAAAGTAACTGCTAATGGTTAAGGGGTTATTAGGGGGTTAAGAAATGTCCTGAAATTACCAAATGACAATGGTTAGGCAGTTTTATGAGGACAGCACAAAACACTGAATTGTACTTTTTGGTAAATGTGAGTATTATATGTGAATTACATATCCCTGAAGAAAGATTCAGTCAGAGGATAGATGTCTAATTACTATAGTCAAACTGTTTTATTTCACATAATAAATTAGAACATTTCTTTAACTAGGTTGTACTAGCTAGTACAAACTTTTCTTTAATTCATGACACATTTTTAGCTAAAATCAACGTATTGTTTAATTATAGTATTGTTAATACAGATTTTGATTTTCTGTTTCTACAGAAGAAAAATAGAAATATTCTGAATTAGAAAACATCTCCATCTAGTTGAAATCTTCATTATATTTTCTACACCAATTTCCAAGTTTAGTCTCAAGCAGAAATTTAAGAAACATACTATTTTTTGAAGTTTGAATTTTTAAAAATGTGACGTAAATAAGTGAGAAATATAAAAATGCAATTTATAAGACATGTGATATGGTTTAGTTCTGTGTCTCCACCCAAATCTCATGTTGGATTATAATCCCCAGTGTTAGAGAAGGAGCCTAGTGGGAGTTGATTGAATCATGTGGGTGAACTTCCCAATTGCTGTTGTCATGACAGATTCATCACAAGGTCTGTTTGTTTGAAAGTGTGTAACACTTCCCTCTTCACTTGGTCTATCTTCCTCTTGCTCCAGCCATGTAGAATATGCCAACTTCACTTTCACTTTCTGCCATGATTGTAAGTCTTCTGAGGCCTCTGCAGAAGCAGATGCCACAGTGCTTCCCCAGCAACATGTATAACCATGAGCCAATTAAACATCTTTTCTTTATAAATTACCCAGCCTCTGGTATTTCTCTATAGCAATGTGAGAACAGACTAATATAGAATAGAAATGCAATAACAAGATATACCCTTATTTTTCTATTAAAATTATTCAAGTATATTAACAAAAAATATGCAACTGATAAATGCCAAATAAAATAAAAATTATTATAGATTTGATTTTCATTATTTTTTGTTCTAATGGACAAAACCAACCAATAAATCAGTATTAGTTGAAAGTATATCTTCATATTTACAGATTAACATGTATTTAAAAAGATATGTATTTTGATAATATACAAAAAGCAACAACTTGGAGGTTATATACAATCTAATTTTTGTTTTTAAAATAAATATATTTAAAATAACCAAAATTTTGCTGTAACTATTAAGGTGACACCTGTTCTTTAATGTTTTTATTATTCTTTTTACTACCTTCAGGGCTGTTTCTGAGACATATGATCAAAACACACAAGCATTTAATTTAGAAAACACAAAAATACATTTACTCAGGATGAGAGATATGTGAATTATATCTTTAACTTGTTAGTGTGATCACTGAGACGCTGATGTCCACAGGAAATAAATGCAATCAAATAAAAAGAACCAGTGCTCAATATTAAATCAGAGCCCCTTAAAGAAATGAATAATTCAAAGCTATGGTAGGGATGATACAAAATGAGCTCAGAGAATTCTATAATGCCAAAAACTAAAGAAAAGCTCAAACACACATACAAACATGAACACATAGGGTATGTTACAGATTTCAAACAGATAAAGTAGCCAGATGAAAGAGCTCCCAATGCCAAAAATTGAAATAATATGAATGACTAAATATACAAAGTAGTATCTGATTATAATCCAAAGCACAGCAAAAATGTCCATGAGGCCATACTAATACAAATCAACGTTTAAATAAATAAATAAATAGAGAAAATAGACAACCCATTCATGTAGAATAATTTCAAATAGCTTATGTGGATAATCCAACTCAAGTAAGTGGTATATAATTCCCCATATCTTAAGTGTAGGCTGTGCATAATTACTTCCTTCCAAAGACTATATTATGAAATGGGATAAAGAATAACTTTATAGTGAAAAAATCTCACAAACACTATCTTAACCAGGCCATCAAGTTTAACACTCACAATGCCAAATCATGTTGATAATATATAACTTGATATAACGTGATGGAAATGGCACTTTACTTCTGTGGTCTTGCTCCCCAAAATTTTTAACTCAAGGGTAATGTGGGAAAAATTCTGCAAAATACCTCACCAGTATTCCTTAAAACTGTCAATGTTATCAAAAATAATTATTATTTGATAAAATGTTACAGTGTAGAGTAACCTGAAAATCCTAAAGACACATGGCTACTAAATGTAATAGAATATGCAGGATGAGATTTTGGGCTAGTAAAAGGATATTAGGTAAAACTCATGAAAAGCTTTAAAATGTGTGAACTTTAGTTATAATTATCTATCAATATTAGTTTATTAATTGTGGCAAATGTACCATACTAACAATAGGTACTAATAATAAGGGAAACTTGAGTGTTGGGCATATGAGAATTATATATAGTGTCCATAGTTTTTTTGTTTGTTTGTTTGTTTGTTTGAGACGGAGTTTCACTCTTGTTACCCAGGCTGGAGTGCAATGGCATGATCTTGGCCCACTGCAACCTCTGCCTCCTGGGTTCAGGCAATTCTCCCGCCTCAGCCTCCTGAGTAGCTGGGATTACAGGCAGGCGCCACCATACCCAACTAACTTTTTGTATTTTTAGTAGAGACAGGGTTTCACCATGTTGACCAGGATGGTCCTGATCTCTTGACCTTGTGATCCACCCACCTAGGCCTCCCAAAGTGCTGGGATTATAGGCCTGAGCCACTGTGCCCGGCATTTTTTGTATATTTTTAAACAATTCTAAAGTAAAGTTTATATTTGAAAATGAGTCTTTGCACAGAGAAACAATGAAAGACCAGATCTCTCCCTCATCATTGGAAATTACAATTCAACATGCAATTTTGGTGGGGACATAGAGCAAACCCATATCATTTTGCCTCTGGGTCTTCCCAAATTTCATATCCTTCTCACATTTCAAAACACAATTATGCCTCCCAAATAGTCCCCCAAAGTCTTAACTGATTCAGCATTAACTCAAAAGTCCAAGTCAATATCTCATCTGAGACAAGGCAAGTCTCTTCCACCTATGAGTAAAATCAAAAACAAGTTAGTCACTTCAAAGATACAATGGGGGTATAGGCATTAGGTAAATAGCCCCATTCCAAAAGGGAGAAATTGGGCAAAACAAAGGGGTTAAAGTTTCCACACAATTCTAAAACCGGGTCAGCCAGTCATTAAATTCTACAGTTTTAAAATAACCTCATTTGACTTCACGTCTCACATGGAGCCACACTGATGCAAGGAGTGGGCTCCCAAAGCCTTGAGCAGCTCTGCCCTGGGCCTCTGCTGGTTACAGCCCCTACTGCTGCTTTCATCCACTGGTATTCAGTGTCTGTGGCTTTTCTGGGTGCCTATTGCAAGCTGTCAATTGATCTATCATTCTGAGGTATAGAGAATGGTGGCCCTCTTCTCACAGCTCTACTAAAAAGTGCTCTAGCGGGGACTCTAGATGGAGGTTCCAATTCTATATTTTCCCTCTGCACTGACCTAGGAGAGGGTGTCCATGAGGGCTCCACCCTGCAACAGACTTCTGCCTGGATGTTTCCATACATATTCTGAAATCTAGACGGAGGCTTCCAAACCTAAACTCTTGCCTTCTGTACACCCATAGGACACAAACCATGTGGAAGCTGCCAAGGGTTGAGGCTTCCACCCTCTGAAGCTATGTCCTCAGCTTTACCTTGGCCCCTTTTAGCCAGGGCTGAAGTTGGAGCAGTTGGGATGCAGGGTGCCATGTCCCAGGCTACATAGAGCTGCATGGCCCTGGGACTGGGCCACAAAACCATTTTCCTTCCTAGGTCTCCAGCCTTGTGATAGGAGGGGCTGCCAGAAAGGTCCCTGAAATGCCCTGGAGTAATTTTCTCCATTGTCTTGGCTATTAACATTTTACTCTCTTTTACTGCTATAAATTTCTGCAGCCTTGAATTCCTCCCCAGAAAATAAGGTTTTCTTTTCTATTCCATGGTCAGGCTGCAAATCTTTCAATATTTTATGCTTTTCTACCCTTTTAAACATATTCTTAACTAAACCTTCTAGGACTCCATATTCTTACTTAATTTGATGTAAAAGCATTGAAGCCAATGAGAGAGATATTTGCGAGAAAGAATTTGTTTTCAATTTTAAAGATATTATCAAGGATCTGCAAATATAGCTTTATAGTTCTTAAAGTCTAAAAACATATTCTAGATAGGTCTTATAAGACAACACCTATTTAAAAGAACTCTGGTGCATAGTGCTACAGTAGAAATCTAATAGAGAGAACATAATATTTTTCTGTCTGATATTGGGCAAGCTACTTCAACTCTTAGAGTTTCATTTCTCTGATATATAATATTGGAATAAAAATACTTTAAGGATAAGATTCTTAAAATTATTGTATGTGGAAAGCATCTGACAGAATGTTGGGCACATACATGGCACTAGTAGCCAGAAACATATTAGATCCATTCATTTATTTCATTAGATTTAGGGACAATAGTACTCACAAGTTAAAATGTGTTACAATATTAAATGCAATGAACAAAAATTGAAAGTGACCATAGGTCACTATGTTACACAGATGGAGATACTGAATTCCAAAAAAGTTACATAGTATGTCTGAAGACATAGATTTTGTTAGTGCTGCTTTTTAGCCCACAACCAGAAATTTAGATAGCAAACACAGTGACACATAATCTAATGTGTATCATCTCAAGAATTGTTCCCACTATTTAAAAAATAACCAAGTTCACCCTTGAGCTGAAAGTCACATTTCCTATGGTCAATGTAACTATTTAAATAACTTTTCAGGAAAATGAATGCCAAAGACAAGAAAACTACCTAAATTAATACTTTTTTTAAAAGGTAGGTTTTCTTATTATACTGTTGTATTAAGAGATTTTCTAGTTCCAGTTTATAATCTCTTGGTAATGCAAATTTCCATTTAAATTCAGGCTTAAATTTTACCTAAAACTGTAGGAGGTATTGCTAATCCTTACTAAAACTGATGAATATTCATTTTCCCTGTCCAGAATACTATAATGCATTCAACTTGCTTTGAAATCCCCTCAGGATATGGTCATGATTTCATTATATGCCTGATTCAATAAACAGGAAGGATGATTGCTAAGCTCTCCAGAAAATTGTTAGGAAAATTATCCCTTTTGGCACTAGCAAATCTTCACCAGGCTTAAAATTTTTTAAGTTTTCAGATAGAATTCTTTTTAATGTATTAAATATATAATATCTACAAAGACAGCTAAATACAACTCAACAACTGGGAGGGATGAAGTTTCTAACACACCTTACTTCAAATATCAAAAGAAATCCCTTTCTACCATAAAAGTTTCTTTTCCCACAGTAACTGAGCAAAAACAATGATAGATACAGACATTGGACTAATAAGATAGAGTGAGACAAAGGCTTATAGACAAATATGTTGTACCAACTTTGTGGAATGTGGCTGGATATTGAAGTATGAGGCTCCTAACATGCAATCTTTTCTTAGATATCTACACCATCTGCCTTTGGGTTCTCATCCAATCATATAGCTTTAAATGTCATCAGGATACTGATGACTCTTCAGTTTATGTCTCCTATTCTAACATCTTCCCTCAGTTCCAAACTTCTTATATATGCAACTAGCAACCTGATCTCCATTTGAATATTTAGCAGTACTTCAAAATGAACTTGAGAGCAAAACTGACACACACAGAGAGGGAGAGAGAGAGAAATACCTAGGTTTTCTAAAAACAGAAAACGTAACCTCATTCCTCTATAAGTTTTTCCGACCTCACTAAATATCTGCACCACCTACTGAATTATTTGAATCAAAACCTTTGGCATACTTTTGAGTCTTATCTTTTTCTCAGACACACATTCCTCTGCATTCAATTTACACTGTTGAACTTGCTCTGCTTTAAAAATATGGCCCTAATTCATTACTTCTTATCATCTCCACTCTGTCTCAAGCCAATACTGTGGCTCACCTGGACTCTTAAAACAGTCTCTGTCTTTCTTGTGTTCACTGTTCTCTCTTTAATTCATTTGCAACATAGGGAAGTTGAAACTTAGATTTGGCACCTTCCTGCTTATGAGTTTCCATCAGGTTTATATTGTAAATAGAATAAAATCCAATTATTCAACTTACAAGGCCAGTGAAATGGCCTCTGCACATCTCTCTGAGCTCAAGTCCTGCCCATTCCTCTCTTACCTTTAACCACCATGACCTTATTTCTGTACTTCATATTTAGTGGAAGCTCTCCTCTCATATTGATGGGTAGAGGAGAAATGATGTAATAAATCTTATTGGAGGGGAGAGGGCTTTTTCCTTCCATGGAAGTTCCTCTAACCCACTTGGTGTCATTCCAGTCCCTTCACCTAATGTCCCCAAGGTACAAGGGTCAACTTCATCTGATGAACTGGGCATGTGTCCCTCACCCCTTTTTCTTCCTACAAAAGGAAGTATTTTGCTGTATCCATCTTGTTATACATTCTGCAATAGCCTCTGCCCTTCAATTGAATAGGTAAAGTAGCCTACATTCCTTTTATATACAGATACAAACCATTGTCTTACTATTTACTTCATCTATTAAAAAGTTTGTATTTTGGTCATTATTTGACTTATGACACTCTTTTATCATTTAACTCCTCTGATACTCAAGTTTAGAAGAGGAATGACATTGGTTAGAACCTCTTACATCCTCAAAGAAGCCATACTCTTCCAGCATATATTAATATGCCTAAAATAGACCATAGATGGCTGCGAGATACAGCCTGAAATGAGGCCCTGGTCTGAGTTGAAACTAAGAAATTATGTGTCCAGTAAGGGTCTTCTGCTTCCTAATTAGAAGAAAAATTGATAATGTTCATCTGACTTAAACAATTTTGTATATAATACGTAACTCATAGTATATAGAAGAGCTGCATAATTATTTGTTGAAATATTGAACAAATGAATGAATGATAGTTTTTCTTACCTTCCAGCAGCATGAGATATGCATCATCCAACACCAGCTTGGATACAGCACAGCTTTAAAGCATCTATATCCATATGAAGGAAGAGTAGGTAAGGGGAAGAAGATGAAGGACTACAGCAACTGCTTCAGCAAGCAAAATTTCCAGACAACGATGCAGACTGATTCTTTCAGCGATAGAAATTATAGGCCTGGAGTGGTGCCTCATGCCTGTAATCCCAGCACTTTGGAAAGCTGAGGTGGGTGGATCATGAGGTCAGGAATTTGAAACCAGCCTGGCCAATATGGTGAACCATGTTTCTACTAAAAATATAAAAAATTAGCTGGGCTTAGTGGTGGGCACCTGTTGTCCCAGTTACTCAGGAGGCTGAGGCAAGAGAATCACTTGAACCTCTGAGGAAGAGGTTGCAGTGAGCCATGATCGCACCATTGCACTCCAGCCTGGGTGACAGAGATTCTGTCTCAAAGAAAGAAAGAAATTACTTAGGTAATTAGGTAATTTAAGATGGACTGAGGGTTCACACAGCAAGCTAGCAGTGAAGAAGTGTGTCAGAACATGGCGAAATGGCAGTTTGGGAGAGGTCAACAGAAATAAAACATTTATTATTACCATACCCTCCAAACTTGGAGAAATGCATCTTCCAACAGCTTCCTTTTAAAACATTGTACCTGTTGAATTATATTTTTTTACTACCCTGTTTTTGTTATTGTTCTTGGTCTTCCTGAAATTAGAAGTTTAAACATTAAAATTACCCACTGGCATAGAAGTGTTTTCTTGAAATTTTACTTAAACTCCATAAAAAAGTTTTAACAAGGAGAAAACTGTAATGTGAACGATCAATTTTCTGTTCTTTTATTTTAAATTTAGCTAGCTTCTTGCATTAAGTAATGTTTCCATAAAAGTAAAAAACACTTACTTTGTTCATTTCCATGAGGTATTTAAAATTTCCCATTACTCTTTCCTGAGCAAAAACACTAGGCTCATGGGAGGAGCTCCCAATTCA
Source organism: Saguinus oedipus (assembly GCA_031835075.1). Lineage (NCBI taxonomy): Eukaryota > Metazoa > Chordata > Mammalia > Primates > Cebidae > Saguinus > Saguinus oedipus. The sequence continues at coordinate 72,588,513 of CM063171.1, read as the reverse complement.
CAACTGTTCAGCATCACATTGTCACAGCTTATCACAGTTGCCTGGAATGTCTCTTTGCAGATCAATTTCCAAGTGAGCAATCAGATCAAGAGCAGTCAATCTAATTCAGTCACTTTAATGACCAGCTAACTGAAATAGTGCTGGTAATTTTGGTGATTAAAATGACAAATACAATTCAATTGTGCAAAATTGACATCTCTCAGTGCTTGGCTGTGATGTCAACACAGAAGCACACACAAAACCCCTCTGATCCTGAGTAAAGCCCTTTGTGGACACAGTCCATAACTGCCCCTCTCTTGCCATCACTTTACAGGATTGCTTTTGCACTGTTGGGGTCTATCATTTTGACAACTCATCATAATAATACATTTTCTTCTGTATTCCTTACACAGCCTTATCTTAGTGAAAAATAACTAAAATTGCACCTTATCTCAATCATGTGAATTTAGTGGTAGAGTTCTGACAATATGATTAAAGTAATCACAATCAGTTATCACTCTGGTGGGAAAACGGTCCTTTATTTGCAAAACAAACATAATGCCACATAATTGGCAATTTTGGAGAACATTTTAGAAAAAAGAAATCTGGAACACCTGTTGTTGTCAAGTCTCAGGAAAACTGCCAGTAGCATTTTAAATGCTGCCTTTACCTGTTTCACACAACAGCTGAGTCTTACCATCTGGCCTAGCCTAAAATTTCCATGAGTTCAGCCAAATTGTCAGAATAGCTTCCTTTTGCCAGTCCTTCAAGAAATGGGCTGCTTAGAAAACTGAAAATACATTTGACATCAGAAAGCGTTCTCCAAGTGCATGAAGCCTGAATGCCATAAAATGATGGGAAGGGTATTAGGCTTAAACAGCATATAATCATTTCTGGTGTAACACCATATTAGAATTAGGGATTAAGCCAACAGAGCATGTTTGTTTAGAACTGTGATAATTGCTGAGTGCAGAGCAGTATAAAAATCATTCCTCAAAATGGAACACTGCATTTTCCTAATGGACAACTAAATAAATAAACATGTTGTAAATGTTTCCACAAGTCAAGCAACAGAATTATTTAAAACAAAACAACATATACTCTCAGATTATAAACTTAATGTATAAAATACTTTAGGTAATGCCAATGAAATTTAACTGCACTTAGCCCATTTTATCCTCAGGAACTGTGGAGATTTTAACTTTTAACTTCAATCATTATTGATTAAATTAAAACAAAAATTAAATCAGAAGATATTCACTGGTAGGTAGAATGGGCAACATTTTTGAATGAGGTATAATTCACAAGCAGTGAAATGCACAGATCTTAAGTGTAATTTCTCAATGCATTGGGCAATTGCATGCATCCATGTACCCTACATACTTACTGAGATAAAAAATATTTCCATCAACCCAAGAAGTTCCTTCTTTCTATGTATATGAAGAGGTTTAATTGGCTCACTATTCTGCAGACTGTGCAAGCATGGCAACAACATCACTTGGCTTCTGGGGAAACCTCAGGGAGCTTTTATTAATGGCGGAAGGTGTAGTGGGAACAGACACAGCACATGGCAAAAGCAGGAGCAAGACAGAGTTAGAGCAAGGTGCCCACACCTTTAAACAACCAGATCTCACAAGAATTCACCCACAGTCATGAGAAGAGCACCAAAGGGATGGTGCTAAACCACTGAAGAGAAATTTTTTTTATTGCATTTTAGGTTTTGGGGTACATGTGCAGAATATGCAAGACAGTTGCATAGGTACACACATGGCAGTGTGATTTGCTGCCTTCCTCCCCTTCACCCACATCTGGCATTTCTCCCCATGCTATCCCTCCCCAACTCTCCCGCCCTGCGCTGTCCCTCCCCTATTCCCCCCAACAGAACCTGATGAGAAATCTACCCCCATGATCCAATCACATCCCACCAGGCCTCACATCCAATACTGGGGATTACAAACCAACATGAGATTTGGAGTGGGGGACATATATCCAAACTATATTGTAGGGATAACTTAGATGTAAGCACATAAATTTCAATCAATTTTATTGTTACTTATGTCAAAAAAGAGAAATACAATTCATCCATAATTGTGAAGTCTGCATAGTATCCTTATTTATATACTCCAGACAGAATAGACCATTTGTTTTGTGTAAGCATTAATGAGAACCAAATTCCCTGTTTATGAATTTGAGCATCTAATGATTGTAATAAATTTTGATATAATACTACAAGCTTCATATATTGTATTTGTATATTTTACTACTCACCTTCTTCAGGTGTCAGGTACCATAAGACCCATTTATATCACAATATTACCTTTTTCTTCACATTAATTCAACATACTAGGTAAGGAACAGGAGTCTTCTGCCATGATTGTGAGGACCCTCAGCCACATTGAACTGTGAGTCCATTAAACCTCTTTCCTTTATAAATTACCCAGTTTGGTGTATGTTTTTATTAGCAGTGTGAATACAGACCATTGCAATGTCCCACATAAAAGACACAAAGTGAAAGCCTGGATAAAAAGATAAGACCCAACCCTCTGTTGTCTTCAAGAGACCCATATATATATGATATCATATATATATATAGGATGTAAATATCCTAACAATGGCACACCTAGATTCATAAAACAAGTTTCCTAGGCCTTCTTAGACAACCATGTAATAATAGTGGGAGAATTCAACAACCCACTGACAGTGTTAGATAGATTATCAAGGTAGAAAACTCACAAAGAAACTCCAGACTTAAACCTGACAGATGGCCAACTGAACCTAATACATATCAACAGAACACTCCTCCCAGCAACCACAGAATATACATTTTTCTCATATGCACAAATAACATGTTCCAAGATTGACTACATGCCAAGTAATAAAGCAAATTTCAATAAATTCAGAACAATTGAGATCATACCAAGCACACTCTTGGACCACAATGCTTTAAAAATAGAAATCAATCTTAAGACGATATCTCAAAACTACATAAATACATGGATATTAAACAACTTGCTCCTGAATAACTCCTGGGTGAGAGATTAAGGAAGAGATCAAAAAAATTTTTGAAGTTAATGAAAATGGATATACAACATATAAATATCTCTGGAATGCAGCCAAAGCAGTGTTAAGAAAAACACTTCATAACCCTAAATGCTCTTATCAGAAAGAAATATCTCAAATTAACAACCCAACTTTCCAACTTACTAGATTAATTATTCTCAGCAAACTAACACAGGAAGAGAAAACCACTCATAAGTGGGAGGTGAACAATGAGAACATACGGGCACAGGAAAAGGAACATCACACACTGGGGCCTGTTGGGGGTAGGGGGCAGGAGAGGGATAACATTAGGAGAAATACATAATGTAGATGACGAGTTGATGGGTGCAGCAAACCACCATGGCACATAAATACCTATGCAACAAACCTGCACCTTCTGCACATGTATCCTAGAACTTAAAGTATAATAATAATAGAAAAAAAGAAAAAACCAACTTTAAAGATAGCAGGAGAAGATAAATAACTAAAAATAGAGGAGAGCTTAATGAAAATGAGATGCAAACATTTACACAAAAGATCAATGAAACAAAAAGTTGGTTATTCAAAAACATAGATAAGATTGATAGACTTCTAGCTAGAATAACAACAATAAAAAAAGAAGACCACAGCAGTGATTGGCCCAAGTTCTTTGAAAAGTATCTCAGAGATGTTAACTGTCCTTTCAAGATTCAAGAGCGACAAGAAGCCATTGACTGGCTTCTTGGCTTAGCTGTTAGACTTGAATACGGAGATAATGCTGAAAAATACAAGGACTTAGTACCTGATAATGCAAAAACTGCTGACAATGCAACTAAAAATGCAGAACCATTGATCAATTTGGATGTAAATAATCCTGATTTTAAGGCTGGTGTGATGGCTTTGGCTAACCTGCTTCAGATTCAACGTCATGATGATTACCTGGTAATGCTTAAGGCAATTCGAATTTTGGTTCAGGAGCGCCTGACACAGGATGCAGTTGCTAAGGCAAATCAAACAAAAGAGGGCTTGCCTGTTGCTTTAGACAAACATATTCTTGGTTTTGACACAGGGGATGCAGTTCTTAATGAAGCTGCTCAAATTCTGCGATTGCTGCATATAGAAGAGCTCAGAGAGCTACAGACAAAAATCAATGAAGCCATAGTAGCTGTTCAGGCAATTATTGCTGATCCAAAGACAGACCACAGACTGGGAAAAGTTGGAAGATGAACACTTCAGGACTTCTCCTTCTCACCTACTTAGTACAGTTGGGAACCACTTATACTTCTGGCATGTTTGGAAATCAAAATGTCACATTCTCGGGGGAGGAAGCCCAGAAAATTCGGTATGTTCTAGAGATTTACCACCATTGCTTTTTTCTTTAATAAAGTTTAGGAAAGTAAAAAAAAAAAAAAAAAAAAAAAAAAAAAGAAGACCTGAGAAAGTACAATCAGGAATGACAAAGGCTTATTACAACTGATCATACAGAAATACAAAAGATCCTCAAAGACTACTTGAACAACTCTATAAAGACAAATTAAAAAATATAGAGAAAATCGATAAATTTCTAGAGATACACAATCTTCCAAAATTGAATCAGGAAGTTTGAAGCACTGAATGGAACAATACCAACTTCTAATTTTGAATGAGTAATAAAGAATCTATCAAGCAAAAAAAGTTCAGAATGGGATGGATTAACAGCCAAATTCAACCAGATATACAAAGAAGAACTCATATGAATTCAACTGAAACTATTTTTAAAAACTGAAGAGAAGGACTCCTCCCTAAGTCATTCTATGAAGCCAGCATCATCCTGATATTAAAATTAGGTAAAGATACAATGAAAACAACAAACCTTCAGACAAATATGATGAACATAATTGCAAAATTTTTCAACAAAATATTAAACTGGATCCGGCAGAACATCAAAAAGTTAATACATTATGATCAAGCAGGCTTCATTTCTGGGATGCAATGTTGTTTCAACATATGCAAATCAATAAATGTGATTCACTACATAAACAGAATTAAAAACAAAAACCATATGATTATCTCAATAGATGTGGAAAAAGCTTTCAATAGAATTCAATATCTCTTCATGATGAAAAACCAACAAAGTAGGCATTGAAGGAACATATCACAAAATAGTAAGAGCCATCTATGAGAAACCCACTGCCAACATCATACTGGATGAGCAAAAGCTTGAATCACTCCCCCTGAGAAGTAGAATGAAAAAAAAATCCCCATTCTTATGACTTCTGTTCAATATAATACTGGAAGTGGTAACCAAAACAATCAGGCAAGGAAAAGATATCAAAGGCATCCAAGTAGGAAATTAAAAAGTTACACTCTCTCTCTTCACTAATGATATGATTCTATACCTAGAAAATCGTAAAGACTGCCAAAAGACTCCTAGAACTAATAAATGACTTAAGTAATGTTTTAGGATACAAAATAATGTGCAAAACATCAGTAGCATTTATATGCACCAAGAATGCTCAGGCTGTGAGTGAAATTAAGAATACAATTGCATTTACTGTAGCCTTAGTGAAAATGAAATATTAAGAATACAGCTAACCAAGAAGGGGAAAACCTTTACAAGGAGAATTACAAAATACTGCTAAAAGTAATCAGAAATGACACAATTATGTAAACAAAAATTCCACGTTCATGGATTCGAAGATTGAATATTTTTTAAATGGCCATATGACCCAAAGCAATTTACAGATTTTACCCTATTTCTATCAAACTACTGATGCATTATTAAGAGAATTATAAAAGACTATTCTAAAATTTATGGAACTGAAAAAGAGCCTGAATAGCCAAAATTTCCATAGCAAGAAGAACAAAGCTAGAAGCATTCATATCTTTAATCCATTGTAAGTTAATTTTTATATATGGTGAAAGGTAGGGGTCCAGTTTAATTCTTTTGCATATAGTTAGCCAGTAATTCCAGCACTATTTATTTAATAGGAGGTCCTTTTCCCATTGCTTTCTTTTGTTGGTCTTGTCAAAGATTAGAGGGTTGTATGTGTGTGGCCTTATTTCTGGAGTCTCTATTCTGTTTCATTGGTCTATGTGTCTGTTTTTGTACCAGTATCATGCTGTTTTGGTTACTGTAGCTTTTAAGTATATTTTGAGACTCCAGAAATAAGGCCACACACATACAACCCTCTAATCTTTGACAAGGACAACAAAAGAAAGCAATGGGAAAAGGACCTCCTATTAAATAAATAGTGCTAGAATTACTGGCTAACTATATGCAAAAGAATTAAACTGGACCCCTACCTTTCACCATATATAAAAATTAACTCACAATGGATTAAAGATATGAATGGGAGACCTCCCAAAAACAATTGCAACAAAAACAAAAATACACAAGGAATACCTAATTAAATTAAAGAGCTTCTGCACAGAAAAAGAAACTCTCAACAGAGTAAACAGACAACCTTCAGAATGGGAGAAGATATTCACAATCTATCCAACAAAGTTCTAATATTTAGAATCTACAAGGAACTCTAAAAAATTACAAACAAAAAATACAAATAACCCTATTGAAAAGTGGGCAAAGGACATTCTTCAAAAGAAGACATAAAAATGGCCAACCAACAAACAAAAAAAAAATGCTCAACATCACTAATCACAGAGAAATGCAAATAAAAACCACAATGAGACACCATATCACACCAGTCAAAATGACTACAATTAAAAAGTCCAAAAAACAACAGATGTTTGCAAGGCTGCACATAAGGTGGGAATTTAAGATAGTTCAGTACCATGGAGAGCAGTTCGGAGAGTCCTCAAAAAACTAAGAAAAGAACTACCATTCAACTCAGCAATCTCATTACCAGGTACATACCCAATATACAAGAACAAGGGGAAATAAACAAAGGAAAGAAAAATAAATAAATTATTCTACCATAAAGGTAGGAAAATAAATCATTCTACCAAAAAACACATGCATGTGTGTGTTCATTGCTGTACCATTCACAATAACAAAGACATGGAATCAACCCATTTGCCCATCAATAGCAGATTGGATAAAGAAAATATGGTACACATACAGCATGAAATACTCTTCAACCATAAGAAAATGAAAAACATCATGTTCTCTGCAGGAACATAGATGCAGTTGGAAGTCACAATCCTAAGCAAATTAATGCAGAAACAGAAAACCAAATATCACATGTTCTCACTTATCAGCAGAAATGAAACATTGAGCACAGATGGACATATACAAGGAAACAACAGATCTGTGGACTACTAGAACAGGAAGTGGGAAGGAAGGCATTGGTTGAAAAACTACTTATAGGACACAATGCTCATTACCTTGGTTATGGGATCTGTACCCCAGACCTAAGCATCACACAATATCCCCATGTAAGAAACTGTATATGTAAAGTCTATATCTAAAATAAAAGTTAATTTTTTAAAAAACATATGAGCTTAATTTTAAGAAGTAGCTCAAATAACTTGATGGCAGGTTAACTGTGGATATAAGGGAAAGGAAACGAGAAATAAAGGATAATCAATAGCCCCTAGGTATTTATTCTGAGCAATGTGTGATCAGTATTGATGTCAAAATGAAGAAGATATGTCAATAAGTGGATTTGGAATTTGAGGGAGGGTGGTATAAGTCAAGAATCAAAATGCCTATTACCCATGCAAAAAGAGATGCTGAGTAAGTAAGCAATTGAATACAGGAATCTGGTGTTCAGAGAATTAAGAGTAATATTTAGGTGTCTGTACCACAGAGATGATATTTCAGTGCTTGTGTGGTCCTCGACCTCAAATTTCTGTCCCAGTTAGGGTATTTATATCATTTAAGTGGGAGATATCTCTAATTCCTGGGCATGTTACTGTTACACATGGGAGGGACATGGCTTCCTCAATTCTATCTCATCTAGGCTGTTTCCACAAAATCTCCTCAATGTTTCTCACAAATAGGTATCACAACTGCCCTCCCTCCCCAACTCCCAATTTACTTCTCCAATGTACTGTCTTAGTTCTGTGAGAAGTGTAGCAAAGAGGGTGTAACTGTTGGTTAGATATTCATGTTTTAATTCTGCTATCCAAAGAGTTCATCAAAAAAGTAAACTCTACTTGAGGTTGTGATTGGGTTTAATAATGAGAAATAATAAGTAATTATGAATAATAAAATTACTTCATTTTGGTGAAGTTTGTTTATTTCAAAATTTAATTAAAATGGCAATTTTCCAAAATATCATTGTTTCGATGTCACTGCCAGATAGTTAAAAACCTAAAATACACAAATATTAAAATAAGTCAAAACTACTAAAATAAAACAGTAAACAAAACAATACAATACAATAAAAAAAACAAGGTGCAATTCCTAATATATGTGAGAATTTAACACTATCCAAGGATTATTCTTCAAATTATAGAAGAATGTAAATTTTATTAACAAATAGTGTTTGCACATGAGGTTAACTAATGGGAAAAAAGTAGTTTTGAGCTCTACAGTATGAAATACAATAAAATGTTTAGTTAAAATATTAATTACAAATAAATTAGCCTATATCAGGTGAACGTGAACTGATTTCATATTAGGAATGATTTATTCCAATAAAGCATGAATAGCCATATTTAAAAAGGGTTAGATTCGATTACACAAAATTAAAAATAATTGTATACAAAAATATCTCAGTTACAACTTAAAGTATAATGAAAATTGGTAAGAATAATTAGCAAATTATATGACAAATGAGAAGTTAATATCTTTAACATAAAATAGAAATTAAGAATCAGTTTAAAAAAATACAATATAGTGTGTTTTTGTTTCAATGGGCAAAGAAATGTTAAGAAAATTCATTTACACACACAAAAAATATCTTTTCCAGTCTTAAAAAGAAACGTCTACAGTCCCCTTTGTCACAAATCAAAAAAAAAAAAAAAAAACTCATAAAATGCTATAGTCTTTGCATTTAAAATTGGTAAATTATTTCATGCATTCATTTCTTGAACAAATATTTTTGGATGTCTACTATGTTCTGGATACTGCTAGGTGCTGAAACCTTTAAAAATAAGTACCTCTTTTTTACAATCCAATGAAATACTAACGCAAACTCTTAGGGAGAGTTTTAAATTGATGTAACATTTTTAGAAGGCAGTCTGGAAATATCTCCAATATTTGCATATGGTTTGACTCCATTATGCTTACGGAAAAAACAACCATTAGAATATTGTGCAAAGGTAAATGTGTATCAATGATTTCTTGGTTCTGTGTGTAATATCAGATGAATTGATAGTGGTTAAGAATAGAGGATTTGTTAAATAAATTATAATACATTCAAACAATTGAAACAACATAGCTATTACTTGAATGAATGATACAATTATAGTAATTTTAAACTTTTCTTACAATTATTTATGTAACGTAAATACATTTCTTCAATGTTTTTCAAATACAGAGAAACGTGATGGTGGTGACATGAATCTACATGTGTCATGACATAGAACTAGAAATACATTGTGCCAATATCAAATTCCTGGCTTTGATACTATAGTAGAGATAGCACAAAATATAACATTACTATTTGGAGGAACTGGGAGAAGGAAGCATGGGACTTCCCTGTGCTATCTTTATAATTTCCTGTGACTGTATAAAATTATTTTAAAATAAAAAGTTAAAAATATACAGCAATACATGAGAAATCAAAGACCTTTTTCACCACTGATTTTCATTCTGATTTACAGCTCCATCTTTCAATCCTCTCCTGTTCACAGAGACAACAAATGTTACTTTGGTATTCACCTTTTCAAACCCCTAAAAGTATTTTAAAATAAATATAACGTAGATCAGATAGAAACAAAGATCAAGATATAAAAATGGTAAAAAGGCGTGGTGGCTCATGCCTGTAATCCAAGCACTTTGGAGGCCAAGGCGGGTGGATCACCTGAGGTCGGGAGTTCAAGACCAGCCTGACCAACATGGTGAAACCCCATCTTTAAAAAAAAAATTGCAAAAAAAGACTCTCTATTTAGATTGCTTTTACTTTAATTTCCTACAAACCAAAAAACAAATATGCAAAGATGCATGACAAAATCAAGTGTACGAGGAAGCAAGTAAACACAGTTTTCTAAAGCACTCCAAGATCTGTCTAATGGCAACCTTCCTGGAGTAGCAGAATTTCCCCCAAAACTTGCAGCTTTGTTGTTTGTTTTTAATATTTTTTTACTTTTACTGTATGTACTGCATGTTACACTCTACAATGTTCACTAATCTAGGTGAGATGATACATGAAATATAGAGAAATGCTGTTTATAACATACCCAAAACCTTTCAAGTTTTTGCTAATTAATTTCAATGGATGCTCTGAAATAATTTGCATCCCTGGGCACAAATTTCATTTCTTCCTTCATCATACACACAAAATGTAATAATTATTATTAACTCACCTAAGTATGGCAAAAGATACAAAACAAGAACACAAAAATGGAATGTAAAAGGAAAATAAAACATTTGCATGGTAGTTTATAAACAAGTGAAGGCCTGAGAAATGGATTTTAGTAACTAAATTCAATTTTTTCCATAAACTGAAGTTGTATTACCTTACCTACAAATCATGTACAGATGCTTGTTTGATTTTTAAGAAACTCTTTTGGAAGTGGTGATCCAAAGTTTGGAGGAGCATAGAAAATGGAGATTTACTACATTAAATAGAGGAGGCTAGCAGCATCCACGTCACATGTGTCAATCTTCCACCAGTTCCAATATATAAAGTGATTCTCCCCTGTGATGAATTACATAGGCTATTGTTCCCTTTTGTGCCTCATCATTAGACCTTTATTATGTTTGGCTTGCCAAATCATAGTAAATATAAAGCGTAAATTATACACACATTTTCATGTAAATTTTATTACCCTGTACTTAGATTTATAAGTTGCTTTTTAAATTCAAAACACGTTAAAGAAATAGACACATTAATGACTCTAGGTCTAGTTCCTTCCTTTTAAGTGTTTTGTAGAATTCCAATGTAGAACTAAGAAATAATGAAGCATTTACTACAAAAGGACTTTTAGATCATATCCACTACTCTGATGTTGTAATTAATATTGCAAAAAATATATATCAAGTAGCTTCCTTTATCCGCCACTGTTTTGTCAAGGATACATATTTAGAAGGAAAATTAGGTCAATGCAATTTTTGTTTCAAATAATACTGTCAAATTGCCTTCTAAAATGCCTGTTCAATTTATATTTCTTCTTTTGTGTACGAGTGCACCCCTTTTTCCCAGCAGTCCACAAATAGTTGCTTTTATTGTTTGGATTTTGCTAAAATTAAGGCATTTCGTTATAATCTGCATTTTCTCAATTATCTTTTTTATTTGCTTCCTTATGTTTGTCTTAATTTTACTTCTATTCTACTGTTACATAGTTAAGGTATGTTTCTCATTTTATTTTATTTTATAATAATAAACCCGCTTGACACTTATTGAGCTGCTTTTCTCCCATAGTTTTGCTATTTTACATTGGCTTTTATTGTTAAACATAATTAAAATACACACACAAACACATGCATAAACACATACACACATATGCCTATTTCAGAACTTTTTTAAAAATTTATTTATTTATTATAATTTAAGTTCTGGGGTACATGTGCAGATGATTCAGGTTTGTTACATAGGTATACATGTGCCATGTAGTGGTTTACTGCATCCATTGCCCTATCATCTACATCAGGTATTTCTCCTAATGCCATCCCTGCCTAATCTCCCCACACCCTGATATTCCTCCCCTAGCCTCCAACGCCATAGACTCCAGTGTGTGATGTTTCTCTCCCTGTTTCCATGTGTTCTCATTGTTCAACACCCACTTATGAGTGAAAACATGCAGTGTTTGGTTTTCTGTTCTTGTGTCAGTTTGCTGAGAATGATGGTTGACAGCTTCATCCATGGCCCTGCCAAGGACATGAATCCATCTTTTTTTATGGCTGCATAGTACTCCATGGTGTATATGTGCCACATTTTTTTACTCATTCTATAACTGATGGGCATTTAAGTTGGTTCCAAGTCTTTGCTATTGTGAACAGTGCCAAAATGAACATATGCGTGCATGCATCTTTATAATAGAATGATTTATAAACCTTTGGGTATATACCCAGTAATGGTATTGCTGAATCAAATGGTATTTCTAGTTCTAGATTCTTGAGGAATCGCCACATTGTCTTCCACAATGGTTGAATTAATTTACATTACTACCAACAGTGCAAAAGCGTTCCTATTTCTCCACATTCTCTCCAGCATCTGTTATCTCCTAGCTTCTTAATAATCACCATTCTAACTGGTGTGAGGTGGTATCTCAATGTGGTTTTGATTTGAATTTCTCTAATGACCAGTGATGATGACCTTTTTTTCATATGTTTGTTGGCTGCATAAATGTCTTCTTTTGAAAAGTGTCTGCACATATCCTTTGCCCACTTTTTGATGTTTTGTTTTGTTTTGTTTTGTTTTCTTGTAAATTTGTTAAGTTCTCTGTCGATTCTGGATATTAGCCTTTTGTCAGATGGCTAGATTGCAAAAATTTTTTCCCATTCTGTTGGTTGCTGGTATACTCTAATGATAGTTTCTTTTGCTGTGCAGAAGCTCTTAAGTTTAATTATATCTCACTTGTCTGTTATGGCTTCTGTTGCCATTGCTTTTGGTGTTTTAGTCATGAAATCCTTGCCTATGCCTATGTTTTGAATGATATTGCCTAGGTTTTCTTCTAGAGTTTTTATGGTGTTAGGCATAATGTTTAAATCTTTAATTCATCTAGAGTTAATTTTTGTATGAAGTGTAGGAAAGGAATCCAGTTTCAGCTTTCTGCACATGGCTAGCCAGTTTTCCCAACACCATTTATTAAATAGGAAATCCTTTCTCCATTGTTTGTTTTTGTCAGGTTTGTAAAAGATCAGATGGTTGTAGTTGTGTGGCTCTTTCTGAGGCCTCTGTTCAGTTCCATGCATCTATATTTCTGTTTTGTACCAGTACCATGCTGTTTGGAATATAGTAGCCTTGTAATATAGTTTGAAGTCAGGTAGCATGATGCCTCCAGCTTTGTTTTTTTGTTTTTTTGGTTTTTTTTTTTTTTTTTTTGCTTAGGATTGTCTTGGTTATGCAGGCTCATTTTTGTTCCATATGAAATTTTAGGTGTTTTTTTTTTTTTTTCCAATTCTGTGAAGAAAGTCATTGGTATCTTGATGGGGATAGCACTGAATCTATAAATAACCTTGGGCAACTGCTGAGAGATTTTTGTCACCACCAGGCCTGCCCTACAAGAGGTATTGAAGGAAGCACTAAACATGGAAAGGAACAACCAGCACAAGCCACTGCAAAAACATACCAAACTGTAAAGACCATTCACACTATAAAGAAACTGCATCAACTAACAGGGCAAAACAACAAGCTAGCATAAAAATGGCAGGATCAAATTCACACATAACAATATTAACCTTAAATGTAAAAGGGCTAAATGCTCCAATCAAAGATAAAGACTGGAAAATTGGATAAAAAGTCAAGACCCATCAGTGTGCTGTATTCAGGAAACCCATCTCACATGCAAAGACACACATAGGCTCGAAATAAAGGGATGGAGGAATATTTGCCATGCAAATGAAGAGCAAAAAAAGCAGGGATTGCAATCCTAGTCTCTGATAAAACAGACTTCAAACTAACAGAGATCAAAAGAGACAAAGAAGGGCATTACATAATGGTAAACAAATTAATACAAGAAGAGCTAACTATCCTAAATATATATGCAGGAGCACCCAGAAACATAAAGCAAGTTCTTTATAACCTACAAAGAGACTTAGACTCCCACACAGTAGTAGTGGGAGACTTTAGCACTCCACTGTCAATGAGACAGAAAATTAACAAGGGTATCCAGGATTTGAACCCTGATCTGGACCAAACAGACCTAATAGATAGACATCTACAGAACTCTCCACCCCAAAATCACAGAATATACATTCTTCTCAGCACCACATTGCACTTATTCTAAAATTGACCACATAATTGGAAGTAAAACACTCTCAGCAAATGCAAAAAACACAAATCATAACAGTCTCTCAGACAACAGTACAATTAAATTAGAACTCAGGATTAAGAAACTCACTCAAAACCACGCAACTACATGGAAACTAAACAACATGCTCCTAAATGACTATGGGAGGCAGAAATAAAGATGTTCTTCGAAAGCAATGAAAACAAAGACACGATGTACCAGAATTTCTGGGACACATTTAAAGCAGTGTCTAGTGGGAAAATTATCATACTAAATGCCCACATGAGAAACAAGGAAAGATACAAAATTGACACCCTAACAACATGATTAAAAGAATCAGAGGAGCAAGAGCAAACTCTGACTTAGTACATGTAGAAAAGTCTTGAAGCATTATGTGAGAGGCAGTCCTGTGCCATGTTTGAGGGACAAATTACCTACATTAAGCTCTGATTCCACCATTAATGTCTGAGGGACCTTGGAAAGTTCATGTAATTTTTTCACATTTCAGTTCTTTCATATTTAAAATAGGTTTAATAATAATGGTAGAGATGTCTTAGGCTTTTAAATGAGTTAACTGAGCTTAAATCAGCATCTGTCACACTGAAAATATTAATGACTGTTAGCTGGCATTCTATTTGCAGTTGCATGTGGTGAAAAAAACTTTTAAATGCTTAATTAAAATTAAATTGAAGTGAGATGCCATTTCCCAGATTAGCTTCAAGGGGACCAATAGCATCCCCATATTGCCTTTCTTATTGGAGATAAATGCCATTTTATATAATTAAAACTTCTACTTGAATATTAAATATGAACTTATTCTACCTGACAACTGGTTTGCCCAATAGTTCCATGAAACATTTAATATGGAAACAGATGTATATGACACTGACTGAATCCCCACCTTTTCTCTATCAAATTAATTTACAAATGCCTTTGATTCTATTTTCAATGTACATGCAAATGTCATCTATTTCAGTCTAAGCTATTGCGCTTTCTCACTAGGTTAATGGAATGGCCTCCTATGTCATCTCTGTGCTTTTCTGGATCCATTCAATCCCTTCTCTACCTAACAGGTCAAATTATTTCTGAAAAATAAAAAGTAGCACAGATTACTCTTTGTCTTAAAAGTCTTAAGAGTGGTCCCCTGAATTGTTTAATGAAAAAAGACTGTTGACTATATCCTAAAAAGGCTCTTATGCTGGGGGCCTTTCAAGTGTCCAACTGCAAATTACTTATGGACAGAGGAGGTAAAAAAGTGCAAAAGCTCTGGGAAAGAACAACCTTTGCCCAGCCTCACGAGTTTTCTTTCTCTTTTAACTACTTCTTCCCAAATCTTTAAATGGGAAGCTCCTCATCTCTTTTGATCCCAGCTTCAATGGTATGCTCAGAAACATCATTCTTGAACCCTTCAAGTAACTTCCCAACATTCACCCACAATTGGTCTCTTTTATTCATTCCACTCTATTTTAATCATAACACACATTTTTATCTGTAGTTACCTCATTTGTTTATTTTTCTTTATTGTCTGCCTCTGCCCCATTCTATCCTATATTTCAGAATTAGAATTACATTAAAATGACAGCAAATACCTTGCTGTTCTTGTCCACCACTGTACCTCAAGCATTTGGAACACTGCCTGCCACATAGTAGATGCCCAGCACATATGTGTCAAATAATAATTAGTATATGAATACAGTATTGGTATTAAATATGAAGCTGCAAGGTCCGCTCTTTCTTCAACAGATGCAACTTCAACAGTTATAATTTCGGCCTCTGGAAATTACTGGTTTTGTTAACTTTTACTTTAAAACAGAGTTCTCAAAAACAGAGAAGACACTTTATCATTACCTATTAGTGGCTTTGTCTGCCTTGCAGGGCTCAGGTCCATTGGCAAGGTGACAAATAGTGTGGCTTACAATGAAACACATATATTCAGCATATATAAACATACATGAGATATCCCAATATAGCTCTGAATTCTCCTTTAATATGTATCTCTATATATTATTTTCCCTTACATTTATGTTTTTGTGGTTGAAAAATTTAGGTCACTTGTCCTGTGAGGTTTCTCATGTTGTCAGTTTTACTTATTGTATTCTTAAATACTACAATTATTAATATATTACTATATAAGTAACAAAAAAATTCTGGAAATAATTCAAATATCTAACACAAGGAACAAGTTGAATAAACTATTTTACATGTACACAATGCAGTACCATGCAGTTGAAAAGAAGGCAGGATTTCTCTAAATGATACTATGTACTGATCTCTATAATACATTGTTAAATTAAAAAGCTAAGTGCAGATTTATATAATGTGCTACCATTTATCTAAGAAAGGAAGGATAACAATATATGTGCCCATTCTTAATGTTAAAAACATAGATAATAAGCCATACATTTGTAAGTAGTTTTATATGATGAAAGAAAGAGAATAAGGTAAAAGAGATGGGAAGGTAGAAATTAAATTCTTTTTAATAATGTTTTTAAAACTTTTTATAAAAATAAATATTTTACTTAATTGTAAAATACAATGGAATTTTAAAGAGTATTCCCTGAAAACTGAAAGTATTATGAAATAAGTGAACCTACATAATGTTAACAGCATAAAATGCACAGAGAAAAACTATCCAGTTGATATGAAGACACAGAAATTTTATTATATATTTTTAGTGGAAAATACTCTTTAGTAGGAATGAAAATAACTGAAAAAATGAATATAAAATAGTTTTGGTTATTTTATGGTTGGTGGTAGTATGGGTATTCTATTCTAAGACTGTTAGTGTAGGATGGGAGACAGTAAATGATAAGTTATGTTGGTTACATTAAAAACATAGTTTGTCTTAAGGGAAAAGAGACAGGTTAAATTAAAATCATTAGGTTAAATTAAAATAATCTTGCTCTAAATTTGAATTAGAAATAAGTATAAAAATGCAAAATAACTACTCAGTAGCCATGATCAAAACTAGCACCCAGATTTTGATTGCTAAGTAGCATCTTGGACTAAAAGTAACCATATTACATGGGAGAAATGGCAGATCAAAATACAAGCAAAATTATCCTGGAGTATCTTGTCATGCAAGAAAGTAAAGAAGTCATCAAAGATCACGAGTGTTTATCCAAAAGACTTATTTTGATAGGCCCCTGTTAGGTATGCACTTGGCCAGAAAAAAAAATTTGAGTACCAATAAGCTAACAAACACAACGAATTACAGCATGTTAAATATATTTAAACCCATCAGTTCAAGATAAAATTAAAAAATAACATCTCATTGGTCAAATTTAACTCTGAGAACTAGAAGATAAATGGGAAATACAAAGTATTTATCTGCTTAGGTTCCTCTAGAAAGTGTACCTAAGGGTAATCAAAATTTAATGAGGACAAATACCTGTTATAAAGGCAATTCATCTAACAAAACAATAAAGAATGATATTATTAGAATACCATGATTTTGTAGTTCCTGGGGAATGGGAATTAATACACCACAGCAATGATCATCTGTGTCTGCTAATATCACTGAAAGAGAGAAAGCTGGCATTATGTGCCCCCTTATGGAAGTTCATAATGCCATTCATGAAGTAGTCTTGGAAAAAGAAAAAGGCAAATAGTAACAAAAGAGGAAAAGGAAACTATCTTTTGAAAACGTTTCATGGAAACATGTATAACATTTCAAACTTTATAAATCACCTAAAAGGCCTCACAAATATCTTAGGGAAATTGTAATATCTGGCACCTTGTTAAACCTCAAAATAAATTGAATGAATAAGTGAATAAATTTATTGAAAACACATTTTATTTGGAAAGCTGCTGAAAATCTACTGTCAAAACTCTCATTAGAAAATATTAATAGAAAATTTGTTTCCTGGGGCCCAAAGTGGCTCCGGCCGGATGTCGTGGCGCTTGCGAAGGCGAGGCCAAGAGTTCAAGGCCAACCAACCTCAGCAACCTTACAAGCTCTCAATGATTGGCAAAAAAAAAAAAAAAAAAAAAAAGAAAATTTGTTTCCTAATGAATATTGAATGTGTTCAAAAATTGATTCAGAGAAGAAAAACAAAAATATAGTCAATATAATTTAAACACATAGTCTTTTTCCAAGACAAAGGATATTACTAATATAAAAGGAATAGTCAGCTATTAATAATAATTGTGACTCACTATTTAATTCAGCTTGTAAGCTTCTCTTTAAAATAATAATAATAAAAGCTATTTCTAAAGAGATGTTTTTGCAGGTTAAGGTTTTAAAGTCAGCATGAGCCACACAATCCCATGCAGGGAAGGATGAATGTGCTGAGCAGGATACAAGCTCTTTCTCCATACGGGAAGAAAAAAACTGTGTTATCTGTATCCTCGTGAAAGCCACCCTGCTGGGCAGTAGTTTTGAAATTATAATCTCTTTTGTCCACCCTGCTGGACTCATATGACTCTGACACATAGTACTGTTTCCTACTTAGTCTAAAGCATTGATTATTTTGTGATAATATTGCAAACTATGACTTGCACATTTTCTAAAAGGCTATCCCTAGCACAAACATAAACATACAAAAATCACACTCCCATTTTGCATGGAAGAATCCACTGCCTAAACCAGTTTTGTTGGGTTTGTAGCCAAAGAAAACTATTCCACTTGTACAAAACAGGCATACTTAAGAAAGGAATGACTGTGTTAAGTAGAACAAAGCATTGATTTTGAGTAAAATTTATTAATAAAGCTTCATTTACCTATTAATATTTAATTGCCTAATGATATTCATTTGTATGTTGTAATCACCTTATTATTGACTCAAAAGGTTATAAAGGACACAAAACACACCACCAACCAACTTTTCATTGTTGAGAAAGTAACTTAACTTGCCCAAACCTCCATTTTTTTTATCAGAGAGAATTGAAATAAATAATCTCCAAAATTCATCCAATTCTGGAGGACTCAGAGACTATAAAAGCCTTTTCACTTTCTATCCCCAATACCATAAGCAATGCCTACATGTACAGTGTGTCTAATTGGCTGTTTATATGTACATTTAAGATCATGATTACAAAAATGTTTTCAACACATTTTTCTGAAGTGTCAAATGCCATGCCTACTATTACTTGCAGTTTAAAAAAGAAAAAATCATACAGCTTCTGCCTTGGAAGGCTTATAGAAAGTCAGTGATATAGACAAAAGCAGAACATTTTCAATGCTTAAACTAGTGTTACCAAAGAGATAAAGATAACAAATCCTCTCTGAATCAGGGAAACATTCATGTGGGGTATAACATTTTATCTCAATCTTTAAGATGAGAAAGATCTAGCATAGTGTTTCCAACATGTCTCCAAATACCTGTCATCGTTCCCTAAGAATTAGTACTATATCTTATTAGTCTTTGTTTTACTACATTGGTATATATTGGCAGCTAAAAATGTTTTGTATTTAATTGAGAATAGAGAAATTCTGAATCATAGAATCTCAACAAAAAAGGTCATAAAAATTACTGAGAACAAGCTTCAGATGCTGAGAGCAAAATTTCTAAATCACTCTAAAGTTGTTATTAATCATAAATTGAAGACATTTTTCAAAATTTCAATGTATTAGTTTGTTTTCACGCTGCTGATAAAGACATACTCGAGACTAGACAACTTACAAAACAAAGAGGTTTAATGGACTCACAGTTCCACATGGCTGGGGAGGGCTCATAATAATGGTGGAAAGCAAGGAGGAGTGTCACGTCTTACATGGATGGCAGCAGGCAAAGAAGAAGCTGGTACAGGGAAACTCCTCTTTATAAAACCAGCAGATCTCCTGAGACTTATTCAGTATCACAAAAACAGCACAGGAAAGGCCTGCCCTCATGATTCAATTAACTCCCACCACATCCCTCCCATAACTCATGGGAATTGTGGGAGCTACAAGTCAAGGTGAGATTTGGGTGGGGACGTGGCCAAACCATATCATTCAAGATACCTTTAAACTTTAGGTTGAATATAACCTGGTAATATATCATCTTGACAACTCGTGCATTTTTGCTTGTTAATTATGGCCTAATTTATTTTAACAATAATTTAACTTCATTTCTTATTTGATTCTTAAAGGAGATAGAAAAAATCTAGCCACCTTGTTAATAGTAATCCTTTATACAATTAAAATAACATTAAATTTAAAATGACCATGATGGGTATGGAGGTAGGGTATAATTTTAAATATGCAATAAATATATAGAATTTGTTTTTCCCATAGCATATCTTCATTTCTAAATAGAACTCCTATTCCCCCAATATATTAGAACCCGAAATGGCCATTTTTGTAGTTAAAAAACATTGAGTTTTTCCAAACTAATAAAAACTTAATTATATTCAGTCTAAGTTTTTCTCAGTGAATTTGGTCTTTTCTTTACTCTTCTTCATGTTCTTTCAAAGTTACCTTACAAACAAAAACATTAAAAATAGAAAACTTGACACAGTCCAATGGGCAGAGAGAATAGTTACTTTAAAATGTTTCCCAAAACACTTAAAGAGCAGGGGTCCTGAAACTGACAATGAATACTTTGCAAATTTTGCAAGTGCTTGAGTCATTTTTCCTAATTACTACCACCATATGATACTCAGTTATTCACAGTGTGAGATAAGATTGAAAGTTTTTTATTATTCCAGGGGGCCAGGGAGAGATCATATGGCACAGGAGGCCATGACTGAGCAGGAGCAGTTTCAGACAGACTCCCCTAAGGCGATATTTTGCAGACAGCACAAGCATGACTGCAAGCTGTCAGCAGCAGGGAGGTGAAGAGGGGACTGTGGCCATAGTCCCACTTTTGCAGCCCACTGGCTGAATGGCCCTCCTTGTACTCTGTTTTAAGATTTCTACGTGCATTTAAAATTGACAATTTACTTTCAATTCTTCTCTTGCCTCAGTCTTTCTTTAGCAGAAATAGATATTCTTTTTTTAAACTATGGGCTTCAATGTACTAAATGATCCTCTAAAGAAATAACTGTAACTCTGAGTATCACACATGCAATGGAAGGTTAACAAACCCCAGAGAGAATCAAAGTCAGAAATACCTATCAATTTTACAGAGCCTTTGTGAGAAAGTTGGTGATTAGATTAAATGACATTGAAAGAGTCAAATTCAATGGAAGAGCTCATTATTTCTATTATTGGTGGAACTGGTAAGGGTCATTCATGTCCATTATGCAAGGGCAGGAGAGACGGGGAAAAAAAAATTCCCATTACGCTTAGAGTTTAGTTCATGGTTATAGATTGGTCATACATTTTTATTTAATATTAAAACCAATTGAATGTTTTAAACTGTTTTCTTTCTGTTTTTCATATACGCTTTTAAATGTATATTTTTAAGTAAAAGTGTTCAAATCATTATAGTGTTCATTTCCTTACATGTTGGATTATTGCTTGGTATACTTGAGGCTTTTTAAAGTTATTTCCTCAGAGTCTACACTTTGGAATAGACTGACAATAATAGCTTTTTACAATAAAATATTTTTTTAGTATTCAGTAGCAGAATTTACTTAATAGGGCCTAAGATTAACCTGCCTGTCAGTGCGCTTTGTTTGGAAAATCAGGAAATAGAGCGTTTCACAGTATTATATATCCATGACCACACTATGTGTTTGACTTTTTTTTTTTTTTTTTTTTTTTTTTGAGAAGGAGTTTCGCTCTTGTTACCCAGGCTGGAGTGCAATGGCGAGATCTCGGCTCACCGCAACCTCCGCCTCCTGGGTTCAAGCAATTCTCCTGCCTCAGCCTCCAGAGTAGCTAGGATTACAGGCACACGCCACCATGCTCAGCTAATTTTTTGTATTTTTAGTAGAGACGGGGTTTCACCATGTTGACCAGGATGGTCTCGATCTCTCGACCTCATGATCCATCTGCCTTGGCCTCCCAAAGTGCTGGGATTACAGGCGTGAGCCACCGTGCCCGGCCCGTGTTTGACTTTTTAACCATCTAAAACGTTGTTCTCAAACTTTAGCACACATCAGAATTACCTGGAGGGCTTGTTAAAACACAAATTCCTGGTCCTAACTTCAGATAAAGGCTGTCTTTGGTAAGAGCTGATAATTTCCATTCCTAACACAACCCAGGTGATACTAATGACATTGATCCGGGAACCACCATTTTTAGAATAACTGAATTAGAAGACAGAAAATATCGGCCGGGTGTGGTGGCTCAAGCCTGTAATCCCAGCGCTTTGGGAGGCTGAGGTGGGTGGATCACGAGGTCAAGAGATGGAGATCATCCTGGTCAACATGGTGAAACCCCGTCTCTACTAAAAATACAAAAAAAATTAGCTGGGCATGGTGATGCGTGCCTGTAATCCCAGCTACTAAGGAGGCTGAGGCAGGAGAATTGCCTGAACCCAGGAGGCGGAGGTTGCAGTGAGCAGAGATCGTGCCATTGCACTCCAGCCTGGGTAACAAGAGTGAAACTCTGTCCCTCCCACCCCCCCCCCGGCAAAAAAAAAAAAAAAGAAGACAGAAAGTATGATGTTGGTTTAATTCTCTATAGAGAAATAATTAAATGTAAAGGTCTTAGCATAGAATGAAACATGAAAACTTATTTGAGCAAAGTGTTTGGATAGTCTCAGAGAATGCTCATGTTAACAAAAATGTTTAACATGTTATTGACGTGATATAGGGGTTAGGAATAGAATGGATGCAGTTATCAGTAAAGTAGTATAGCATCAACTGCATAAGAAAATAAATGAAATACCATTAAGGTAGACATAGCATCAATGTGCTGTATCAAACCAAATGTAGTCAGAGGTTTAGTACATACAATTTGGTGGCGTAAATGGAGTAAATCTCACTACCATGCTATGACCCAGCAAATGCTGTCCAGTAAACATTCTGCAAATGCTGAATTTAAATGCAATTTTCAGGTTTCAAGTAGCTTACATATTATAAAAGCTATATGCACTAGCTGATATAGTTTTATATTATATAATATATATAATGTACTAGATAATATTAAAATGGTATCTATTATATTGGTGATCACAATTTTGGCAGTCACAGAAAAACTTCAAAGCATAAACCAAAACAATTAGAAATAGCATGGCCTTAAATTGATTTTTTAAAAATCTTAAGGTGACAAATATTCTGTCATCTGTCATGATGCAAAGCTGGTTCCACAGAAGGGCAAATTAGGAATCTATTACCTGGAATAGCCATTCCTCATGCCTAGAAAAAGAATCTCTACAAGTAGGATTATAGCTGTTCAACTTGCCCTTGTAAAATGGGGCCAGACTGAATCACTTTTTCTTGGCAATAGACAAGAAAAATCAGACTGTAGCTACAGCTTTGTCACTGGAAATTGGTCAACCATTTCAAAATAGGTAGATTTTTCTCTCTCCTGTGCTTCTACTGGGGCTTGAAGGATTGATAAATATGCTTCTATTTCCTGTCAAAGTTTTGAACTAAGTGAGAAATAGGCAAAGATTCAGGCAGATGGAGATCAAGAAGACAGCGTTATATTTAAAAGAGCTACGGGAAATCTTTGCAGTAACAATTAATTTTTCTATTACTGTAGACAAATATACCTTCCCAGCCATAAGTAGTGCTAGACAACTGCACATCTCCCCATCCCAAAAGATATATAGGCATTTTCTTTTGATGTTCATGAAAATAATTATTTTATCACTATAACCAGATAATTCCAGATAGCAATATGCTTTTGAGGTAAAAGAATATTTCTAAGACACAAACAGAAAATACATGTCATTGAAATAGATACTAGGTGATATTTCACATATGCTATATGAATTCTGCTTCTTTGACAAGACAGATAAATGAAGGGTTCATGGTTGAATGATTGGCATTAAAGTATTAAATAATGAAATAATGAAAGTGTCTTAATGAATGTCAGAACTATCACAGGTCAGATAATGGCCCAGTATGTTTTCAAATAAGTGACACTGAACACCATGTTTTAAAAGTACATGATTGTCCTTTCTGATGTTTATCTTAAAACTTAAGGACATGCTTGCCAAACGTCATAATTTTTCTTAATAACTCATATCAGATAAATCTCCAGCAGAGACCTGTGCTCTGGACTCCAGACTGATGCCACGTAGCCTACTTACTGTCTTTTATTTATTTATTAATTATTTTTTATTTTACTGTGTTTTAGGTTTTGGGGTACATGTGCAGAACATGCAAGATAGTTTCATAGGTACACACATGGCAGTGTGTTTTGCTGCCTTCCGCCCCTTCACCCACATTTGGCATTTCTCCCCATGCTATCCCTCCCCTGCTCCCCCGCCCCTGCTGTCCCTCCCCTATTCCCCCCAATAGACCCCAGTGTGTAGTACTCCCTTCCCTGTGTCCATGTGTTCTCACTGTTCATCACCCGCCTATGAGTGAGAATATGTGGTGTTTCATTTTCTGTTCTTGTGTCAGTTTCCTGAGAATGATGTTCTCCAGATTCATCCATGTCCCTACAAAGGACACAAACTCATCAATTTTGACTGCTGCATAATATTCAGTGGTGTATATGTGCCACATTTTCCCAGTCCAGTCTATCATCAATGGGCATTTGGGTTGGTTCTTACTGTCTTTATCTGGAGGTAAAATAGGCCTCTCAAAATGAACATACCTCAGGAAGAGCTCTTAATCTCCCTCTACTCTTCTCCCCACTTCCCCAGCATCTTCCCCATTCTCACCTTCTCTCATCATGTTCCCCACATTTTTTAGCAGGTAATAGACTTCATCCTTATAATTATACAGTTATTAAGCCCCAAAACATGTTGCTTGTATCCTTGACTGACATTATTTTTTAAAATTATACTTTAAGTTCTGAGATACATGTACAGAAGGTACAGGTTTGTTGTATAGGTATACCTGTGACATGGCGGTTTGCTGCACCCATCAACCCATCATCTACATTAGGTATTTCTTCTAATGCTATCCCTCCACTTGTTCCCCACCTCCTGACAGGGCCCAATGTGTGATGTTCCCCTCCATATGTCCATGTGTTCTATTTGTTCAACTCCTGCTTAGGAGTGAGAGCACAGAGTGTTTGCTTTTCTGTTCCTGTGTTAGTTTGCTGTTTCCAGCTTCATCCATGTCCCTGCAAAGGACATGTCCTCATCCTTTTTATGGCTGCAGAGGATTCCATGGTGTATGTGTGCCACATTGTCTTTATCCAGTCTATCATTGATGGGTATTTGGGTTGGTTTTAAGTCTTTGCTATTGTGAATAGTGCTACAATAAACGTATGTGTATGTGTGCCAACCCCATCAAAAAGTGGGTGAAGCATATAAACAAACACTCCTCAAAAGAAGAAATTTATGAGGCCAAGAAGCATATGAAAAAAAGCTCACCATCACTGGTCATTAGAGAAATGCAAATCAAGACCACATTGAGATATCTCATGCCAGTTAGAATGGCAATCATTAAAAAGTCAGGAAACAACATACGCTGGAGAGGATGTGGATAAATAGAAACCCTTTTCCACTGTTGGTGGGAGTGTAAATTAGTTCAACCATTATGGAAGACAGTGTGGTGATTCCTCAAGGATCTAGAACCAGAAATACCACTTGATCCAGCAATCCCATTACTTTGTCTATACACAAAGGATTATAAATAATTCGATTTCTTTTTTGAGATGGAGTTTTGCTCTTGTTGCTCTGGCTGCAGTGCAGTGGCATAATCTGGGCTCACTGCAACCTCTGCCTCCTGGATTCAAGTGATTTCCTGGCCTCAGCTTCCCAGGTAGTTGAAATTACACATGCCCACCACCACACCCATGTAATTTTTGTATTTTTAGTGCAGACAGGCCAACATTCACCATGTTGGCCAGGCTAGTCTCAAACACCTGACCTCATGTAATCCGCCTGTTTCACCCTCCCAAAATTCTAGGCCACTGCTCCCAGGCACAATTTTGTCAATAACTTATACTACATTAACAAATGTTATCAATAGTAATTCAAAACATCTTCAGACTCTGTTCCTGTCTCACTACCATCCAGATCCAAACCAGCATCTCTCCACTCTCCAGTTAGGTTAACTGCTATTGCCACCTAACTGATTTGCCTGCTTCTTTGCTACCCCTTGACTTCAGCCTATTTATGGTCTCTGCAGTTAGAGTGATTCTTTAAGAATATGTCAGACCAGTATTGTACTGAAGTTTTTCACATTGTTCATCATGGATATTGGCCTGAAATTTTCTTTTTTAGTTATGTCTCTGCCAGGTTTCAGTATCAGGACATCAAAAAGCTTGTCCATCACAATCAGGTTGGATTCATCCTTGGGATGCAAGGTTGGTTCAACATACACAGATCTAAAAATGTAATCCATCACATAAACATAACCAAAGACAAAAAACACGTGATTATCTCAGTAGATGCAGAGAAGGTCTTTGACAAAATTCAACAGCCTTTTATAAACTAGGTATCAATGGAATGTATCTCAAAATAATAAAAGCTATTTATGACAAACCCACAGTCAATATCATACTGAATGGGCAAAAACTGAAAGCTTTCCCTTTGAAAACCGGCACAAGACAAGGGTGCTCTCTCTCACCACGCCTATTCAACATAGTATTAGAAGTTCTGGCTAGAGAAATCAAGCAAGTAAAAGAAATAATGGGTATTCAATTAGGAAAAGACAAATCAAATTGTCTCTACTTGTAGATGACATGATTGTATATTTAAAGGACCCCACCATCTCAGCCTAAACTCTCCTTAAGATGATAAGCAACTTCAGCAAAGTCTCAGGATACAAAATCAATGTGCAAAATCAAAAGCATTCCTGTACACCAATAACATACAGAGAGCCAAATAATGTGTGAAATCCCATTCACAATTGCTACAAAGAAAATAAAATACCTAGGAATACAACTAACAAAAGAAGAACTAGCAGAGCAGAAGCTCTTTTTTTTTTTTTTTTTTTTTTTTTAGGAAAGGAAAAGAGAAGAAGAAAAAGAGGGAGAGAGAACAGGAATATTGCTTTATTCTATAAATGGGTATTAATAATGGCCAATCATTATTTTGTGTATTTAAAATGGAGAATGTATATTTTATTTATCTAAAGTGGAGAGTTCTACAAGTGCTTATTAAGTTTACTTGTTACTGTCTGAGTTCAGATTCTGGATATCCTTATTAATTTTCTGTTTCGTTGAGTCTGAATCTCTTTATGGGTCTTATGTATCTGGGTGTTAGGATGCATTGATCCTTATACCACTCTATCTTTGTTGGTTTGAAATCTGTTTTATCAAATGCATGAATTACAACTCCTTTTTGTTTATTTATTTGTTTTTGTTCTCTATTTGGTTGGTAAATCTTTCTCCAACCCTTTGTTTTTACTCTTTGTGTATCTTTGGATATGAAATGGGTCTGGATATAGTATACTGTTAGGTTTTGGCTGTATCTTTTAATTAGAAAATTTAGTCGATTTCAATTTAAGATTACTGCCATTTGATGTTAACTGGATATTTTATCCATTCGTTGATGTAAATTCTTCTTTATGTTGATGCTCTTTACTTTTTGGTATAATTTTAGAAAGGCTAATACTGGTTGTATTAGCAGAGCTCTGTATCTGCAGAGCAAAAGAAACTCTATTTAGAGTGAACCAGCAACCAACAGAATGGAAAAAATTTTTTGCAATCTACCCATTTGACAAAGGGCTAATATCCAGATCTACGGGGATATTTATAAGAAATATACAAACAATCCCATGGAAAAGTGGGTGAAAGATATGAACACACACTTTTCAAAAGAAGGCTGATGCAGCCAATGAACATATGAAAAAAACTCATCATCATTGGTCATTAGAGAAATGCAAATTAAAACTACATTGAGATACCATCTCACACTATTTAAAATGGCAATCATTAAAAAATCAGGAGACAATAGAAGCTGAAGAGGATACAGAGAAATAGGAACACTTTTACATTGTTGGTGTGAGTGTAAATTAATTCAACCATTGTGAAAGACAGTGTGGCAATTCCTCAAGGATCAAGAACTAGAATTACTATTTGACTCAGCAATCCCATTACTGGGCATATACCCAAAGGATTATAAATCATTCTATTATAAAGACACATGCACACGTATGTTTATTGTGGCAGTGTTTACAATAGCAAAGACTTAGAACCAACCCAAATGCCCATCAAGGATAGACTGGATAAAGAAAATGCAGCTCATATTCTCCATGGAATGCTATGCAGCCATAAAAAAGGATGAGTTCATATCCTTGGCAGGGACATGGATGAAGCTGGAAACTATCATTCTCAGCAAACTGACACAAGAATAGAAAACCAACCACCTCATGTTCTCACTCATCAGAGGGTGCTGAACAATGAGAACACATGGACACAGGAGGGGACATCACACACCAGGGCCTGTTGTAGGATGGGGAGCTAGGGGAGGGATAGCAGGGGGTGGGGGGATTGGGGAGGGATAACATTAGGAGAAATACCTAATGTAGATGACAGGGGATGGATGCAGCAAACCACCATGGCACATGTATACCTGTATAACAAACCTGCACTTTTTGCACATGTACTCAAGAACTTAAAGTATAATAAAAAGAGAGAGAGAATAGAAAAGTCAAAATAATAATAACAATATGTCAGACTGAGCTATTCTTCTGTTTAAACCCTCCAAAGCCTTTATTTTCCATCCCACTCAACGTATTCATTTCCTCGGGCTACTGTAACAAATTACCACCAACTGAGTAGCTTAAAAGCACAGAAACTTACTCTCTGCAGTCTGGAGGTTAGAAGTTAAATGTAAGGTGTCAGCATGGTCATGTTCTCTCTGAAGGCTCCAGGGGAGGATACATCCTTGTCTTTTCCTAGTTTCTTATAGTTGCCATAAATCCTTGGCATTCTTTGTCTTCCAATTACATCGCTCCAAGCTCTTCCTTCATCTTCACATGACCTTATCCTCTGTGTGTTTTTCCAAATGTCCTCATTCTTATAAGCACACCAGTCATTAGATAAGGGCCCACCAGAATCCACTTAACTTGATTTAATAGGCATGATTTTATTTTCGAGTAAGTTCATATTTACAAGTACTGGGAGATGGGACTTGAACACCTTTTTTAGGAAGACACAATTCAACCCACAGTACTCAAAATAAGTGGAAAACTCAGTGTTTAAGCATTATTGTTCTGCTATATACAGTACTGAGCATGTACATAAATGGTATGATTTAAGCATGACAATAATGAGATATAAATCACACTATTATTCATTTTTACAGGTGAAGAAATCAAGGTCTACAAAAGAAATCAAATAATATGTCCAAATTCATACCACTGATAACAAGGAAAACAATTGATTTTAGAACTTTCAGATTTTTGTCTTTGTTGAATACTTTAAAAAATAATTTTACTCATAAGAAGTTACAAAAATAGTAAAAAGAATGACCATGTTATTTTAAGCCAACTTTCCCCAGTGATTCTAACTTAACCTAGTATATTGCCAAAATCAGGCAATTGACATTGTTTCCATACCATTAATATTTCTAAGGATTTTACATGTATACTTGTGTAGGTATATGTAAGTGTATATGTGATGTGTGTATACAGTTCTATGGAGTGTGGATTTATGTAACCATCACCTTAATCTGGATGCATCTCTGCTCTATCACCACAAAAAAAGTACATGTTCTCACATTATCCCTTACTAACCACATTTTGCAACCAACCCTGACCCTTGGCAGCCACTGATCTATCTCCATCACTAGGATTATGCTATGTAATTCAGGCATTTTTGGAACCAAAGCTCATGAGGTTGCTAAATAAAAAATCATTTTTTATAAAATAATATTTTCAATCTGTATAAATGGTATACGGTACAACATATTCAAATGCACTATGCGTGTATAGGTGAGCTAAAGCTTGAACATGGATCTAAGTTCACAAATGTAAAAAATATTGTATACTGTTATCACAATATTCCTATTTGTATTTTTTTCCCCCAAAGCTAGTAGTAGTGATGTTTGCTTTCTCTTAAACTGTCAGAATTATAGTCACTACTAATTGTAAGTATGTTTGCATACTGCCTGATTCCACTTACATAAGGTACCTAAAATAGAAACAGAGTAGAATGCTGGTTGCCAGGGACTAGAAGGAGGGGTATAAAATTCAATTACAACAAATGAATAAGTTCTTAGAGGTCTGCTGTCAACAGAGCACCTATAGTTAACAAGATTGTATTGTGCAGTTAAAAAGTATTAAGAGGATAGGTCTCATGTTAAATGTAGTTACCTCATTAACAGAAAAGAATTACATGTATGCCTTAATTTCACATTTTGTTTCACAAATTGAAATGGTGCTAAAAAGATATTTTTGTATTGAAACACATCTAACTGAAGGAGAAGGTACAAATGAGTGATCATTCATAAATAAAATATAATACTGGGGACTGAGGTTTTTCCATTTTGAATACCCTCCACAATTAGTCTTAATAATTACATTGACTCCATGCAAAACAATGATTTCTCAAGAGGCAATAGAGAGTAGAGAATACGTCCATTCTTCAGGAAATTTGTAATTAGTCAAAGTGATTATTTTCATCCTCCTTTCTTATTTGAACCTCAAGTACTCCCAGCCACTCTGTGCTCTTTTTTCCTGAGACAAAATAGTCCATCTATCCACAGAGTCAGGGCATTCTCTAACCACTCTTCCCTAGAGATGTCAACAGATTTTTACTCAGCTATACTGTCTCAGTGCCTGTCTTCATATCAGATTTCCAAGACCTGTGGACCATTCCCTTAGGCCCTTGCAGGGCAGTGCATTATATATTCCATGCTAATTATCAAATGAAGGTCACTAAATTAATATTTTATTATACCACATAAAATATTCTTAGATCTAACAGTACAAAACTTTCCAATTATGTCACTCCTTTGAATTACATTCTAAGGCTAACTTAAAGAGGGTGTCACAAAAACAGAAATAATAGGGACAGAAAATGGTCCCAATTTTCACTGCACTGTTCCTAAGACCACCTTGCCACTCATCATTATAGAATGCCTTTCAGGTAACATAATAAGAGACATTTTTAATACAGAACCTTACTGTACATGTGTGTGACAGGCAGGACCTCTATTATAATTCATAGTTTACAGATGAAGCAGTTAAATTTGGCCCAGGTCACTGGCTTACTAAATGACAGGCTAACACAGAACCATGTTTTATTCTCAAATAATACCATAAATAAGAGGACTGATTGAAATGAATTATAAAACTTTCTTACAGTCCCAGTAACCATTATTGATAAG
This sequence comes from Saguinus oedipus, assembly GCA_031835075.1. NCBI lineage: Eukaryota > Metazoa > Chordata > Mammalia > Primates > Cebidae > Saguinus > Saguinus oedipus. The sequence goes on along the minus strand of CM063171.1, from coordinate 72,557,290 downwards.
GTAATGATTTCTTTATTAATAATAATCTGATATGACAAGTAGAATGTGACAGAATTAACATGATCTATTAATCAGATGTGGGTAGTAGTTTGTGTTTGTTTTTGTTTTTTACAGCATTTCTATTTTAAATTGTTTTCACCCCAATAGAAGACATACTGATTCATGTATTTTTCTTTATATGCTACTAAATAAATTACATACAGCAATTCCTTTAATTTTAATAAATAAACACTATATAGTTATATTTATTATTATGTAAATATTCCTTGGGCATTTACTCTCTGCAAACTGACTTTTAGGCATTCAAAATTTACAAGAGTAAGCAAAATAGACTTCTTGCTCTCATAGAATTTATATTATAATGGGAAGATGTAAATAATTTAAGAGAATATCTTTATGATATATTTATCAGTGACAAGTAGTAAGAATAAAAATAAAACCAGTTAAGAGGATAAAAAGTGATGGGAGATTGCCTGTTTTAGGTAGAGCGGTCACCACTGCAGAAAGCTGCAGTGGTGATATTTGAGCAAAGATCAGAATGATGGATTGAATATGTGAATATTTGGAGGAAGATCTTTGAGGTTACATAAATAGCAAGTAAAAATTATTCTAAGACGGGAATTAATTGGATGTATTTGAGAAGGAGTAGGAAGCAGGAGCAGATTGAGTGACTGACTGGAAGAGAGAGAAAATGGGACAAGAAAAATATCTATGTCCTTGCTGTGGCATTGCAGATTTTAGGGCTGTACTTTAAGCGTGATGGGAATCTATCAGAAGACTTTGGAGAGTATGTGTGTGTGTGCACGCGCACGTGCACGTGTGTGTGTTGGAGGCTGGATTGAATTTTAATGTTATCTATACCCTTTAAAGAGTCTCCAAATTTATATAAATCTTGAATGGAAATTACTTTAATGCCTCACTTAAAAGGTACAGATTGGCGGTTAAATTTTTTTTAAAGATCCAATCATCTACTGTCTTAAGAGACCTACTTACAAAGAGACTTAGACTCCCGCACAATAATAGCGGGAGACTTTAACACTGCACTGTCAATATTAGACAGATCAACCAGACAGAAAATTAACAAGGATACCCAGGGCTCGAACTCAGACTTGGAACAAGCAAACCTGATAGACATTTACAGAACTCTCCACCCCAAATCCACAGAATATACATTCTTCTCAGAACCACATCACACCTACTCTAAAATTGACCACATAATTGGAAGTAAAGCACTTCTCAGCAAATGCAAAACAACTGAAATCATAACAAACAGTCTCTCAGACCATAGTGCAATCAAGTTAGAACTCAGAATTTAGAAACTAACTCAGAACTGCACAGCTTCATGGAAACTGAACAACTAGCTCTTGAACGTTGATGGGACAAACAATGAAATGAAGGCAGAAATAAAGTTCTTTGAAACCAATGAGAATGAAGAAACAACATACCAGAATCTCTGGGACACATTTAAAGCACTCTCTAGAGGAAAATATATAGCAGTAAGTGCCCATATGAGAAGAGCGGAGAGATCCAAAATTGACACCCTATCATCAAAATTGAAAGAGCTAGAGGAGCAAGATAAAAAAAACTCAAAACCTAGCCGAAGACAAGAAATAACTAAGATCAGAGCAGAACTGAAGGAGATAGAGACACAAAAACCCTTCAAAAAATCAATAAATCCAAGAGCTGGTTTTTTGAAAAGATCAACAAAATAGACAGACCAGTAGCCAGACTGATAAAAAAGAAAAGAGAGAACAACCAAATAGATGCAATAAAAAATGATAAAGGGGAAATCACCACAGATTCCACAGAAATTTAAGCCATCATCAGAGAATATTACAAACAACTCTATGCACATAAACTAGTAAACCAGGAAGAAATGGATAAATTCCTGGACACCTGTGTCCTCTCAAGCCTAAACCAGGAGGAAGCTGAAACTATGAATAGACCGATAACAAGGTCTGAAGTCGAGGCAGCAATTAAGATCCTACCACACAAAAAAAGCCCAGGTCCAGATGGGTTCACAGACGAATTCTACCAGACACACAAAGAGGAGCTGGTACCATTCCTTCTGAAACTATTCCAAACAATCCAAAAAGAGGGAATCCTTCCCAAATCATTTTATGAGACCAACATCATCCTGATACCAAAACCCAGCAAAGACTCAACAAGAAAAGAAAACTTCAGGCCAATATCCATGATGAACATAGATGCAAAAACCTTCAATAAAATATTGGCAAGCCGAATGCACACGCCAGTTAGAATGGCGATTATTAAAAAATCTGGAGACAACAGATGCTGGAGAGGATGTGAAGAAATAGGAACACTTCTACACTACTGGTGGGAATGTAAATTAGTTCAACCATTGTGGAAGACAGTGTGGTGATTCCTCAAGGACCTAGAAATAGAAATTCCATTTGACCCAGCAATCCCATGACTGGGTATATATCCAAAGGACTATAAATCATTCTACTATAAGGACACATGCACATGAATGTTCATTGCAGCACTGTTTACAATAGCAAAGACCTGGAACCAACCCAAATGCCCATCAATGATAGACTGGTCTGGGAAAATGTGGCACATTTACACCATGGAATATTATGCAGCAATCAAAAATGATGAGTTCGTGTCCTTTGTAGGGACATGGATGAATCTGGAGAACATCATTCTCAGCAAACTGACACAAGAACAGAAAATGAAACACCACATATTCTCACTCATAGGCGGGTGATGAACAATGAGAACACATGGACACAGGGAAGAGAGTACTACACACTGGGGTCTATTGCGGGGAATGGGGAGGGACAATGGTGGGGGAGCAGGGGAGGGATAGCATGGGGAGAAATGCCAAATGTGGGTGAAGGGGCAGAAGGCAGCAAAACACACTGCCATGTGTGTACCTATGCAACTATCTTGCATGTTCTGCACATGTACCCCAAAACCTAAAATGCAATAAAAAATAAAAAATTTAAAGAAAAAAGAAAGAAAGAAAAATAAAAAAAGAGACCTATCTCACACATCATAATATACAGAGATCTAAAGTAAAGAGCTGGAGAAGGATGTACCATGTTAATAGAAAACAAGAAAAGATCATGGGAGCCATTCCTACATCAGATTTAAATCGGCAAAAGTAAAAAAGAACAAAGAAGAACATTACATGATGATAAAGGGTTTCCCATCCAAGTACTAACCAGGCCCAAACCTGCTTAGCTTCCGATATCAGAGGAGATATCGGGCATGTTCAGGGTGGTATGGCCAGCCATAGACCATGTCTCTTGTTGTCAGGTTCACCTCAGAAATGCAAAAGTCACAGCACTGGTCAGGAAGTGTGGGGGAGCACACTTGCCCCAACTCCCCCAACCCCCAATTCCTCTGCCACCATCTATGTGCTTCATCTTCTCATGGGGGAGATCATCATCTTTCATATCATCTTCCCTGATGTGTGGATGAAGTGACAGCCCAGGATACAGCCTTGTGGACAGGCAAGAACACAGCTCACCCATCACCACCTAGATGAGAGAACCCCACAACCAAGCACAAGGGACCAGACAGACAGGAGCCAAAGACCCAGCCCCAACTCTAGGCCTGGCTTCTGGGGCAACCTAGGGAAGTTGCTTCCCCTCTGAGGGAGAATTTCCCCATTGATATGTGTGATGATCTCTTCCTGAATTATTTCTGTTGGGGAAATGCCTTGTACTTTACCACTAAGGAAGAAAAAGATTATAACCAGATGAAAGCATATACGAAGGGAAAGCCCAGAAGGAACTGGCTAAATATTGTGATGGGATCCCACTTGTCCTGTTTCTAAAAACCTGAGCAATAAGACCTGCCATCAGCTTTGTTTTTTTCTTGGCCAGTATCATCACTTCCATGTGAAAATAAAGTTATTTCTCCCTTTTTTTTTCCGTAATAATTTTTTTTTTTTAATTTTACTTTAGGTTCTGGGTACATGTGAAGATCATGCAGAATTGTTGCATAGGTACAGATATGGCAATGTGGTTTGCTGTCGCCATGCCCCTGTCACCTACATCGGGCATTTCTCCCCATGTTATCCCTCGCAGACCTCTCCTCCCCCACTGTCCCTCCCTTGGTTTCCACAACAGACTCCAGTGTGTGATGTTCCCCTCCCTGTGTCCATGTGTTCTCATTGTTCAATACCCGTTTATGAGTGAGAACATTCGGTGTTTGATTTTCTGTTCTTGTGTCAGCTTGTTGAGAATGATGGTTTCCAGATTCACTCATGTCCCTACAAAGGACACGAACTCATCCTTTTGTATGGCTGCATAGTATTCCATGGTGTATATGAGCCATATTTTCCTTGTCCAGTCTATCGTCAATGGGCATTTGGGTTGGTTCCAGGTCTTTGCTATTGTAAACGGTGCCACTATGAACATACGTGTGCATGTGTCTTTATAATAGAACAATTTATAATCCTTTGGGTATATATTCAGTAATGGGATTGCTGGGTCAAATGGAATTTCTATTTCTATGTACTTGAGGAAGTGCCGCAGTGTCTTCCACAATGATTGAACTAGTTTACACTGCACCAGTGATGTAAAAGTGTTCCTATTTCTCCACATCCTCTCCAGCATCTGTTGTCTCCAGATTTTTTAATGATCTCCATTCTAACTGGTGTGAGGTGGTATTTCAATGTGGTTTTGATTTGCATTTCTCTAATAATCAGTGATGATGAGCATTTTTTAAATATGTTCGTTGGTTTCTCCCTTCTTAAAGCCAAAAGAAAGACAAAGGGTTTAATTCAACAAGAAGACTTAACTATTTTAAATATATATGCAACGAACATTGGAACACAAAGATTCATAAAACACATACTTCTAGATCTATAAGAAGGCTTAGCAATATAGTAATAGTGGAGGAATAAACACACCATTGACAGCATTAGACACAACATTGAGGCAGAAAACTCATGAAGAATTTCTAGATTTAAATTTGACACTTCACCAATCAGATCTAATCAGATCTAAAAGACATCTATAGAATGAATACTCCACAAATCAACCACAGAATAAACCTACTCTCATCTGTGCATGAAGCATACTCCAAGATCAACCACATGCTCAACCTTAAAGCAAGTCTTAACAAATTAAAAAAATATATACCAATCATGCTTTCAGACCACAGTTGAATAAAAAAAAATTAATATCTAGAAGATCCTCAAAATCACACAATTATGTGGAAATTAAACAAATTGCTATTCAATGACTTTTGGGTAAACAACAAAATTAAGGCAGAAATCAAAAAATTATTTGAAATAAATAAAAACAGAAAAACAACATACCATATCTCTGAGATTCAACAAGAACAGTGTTAAGAAAAAAGTTTATAGCACTCAAAGTCTATCTCAGTAAGTTATAAAGGTCTCAAATTAACTGTCTAACATCACACCTAGAGGAGTTAGAAAAACAAGAACAAACTAACCACAAAGCTGGCAGAAGAAAAAAATAACAAATCAGAACAGAACTGAACAAAATTGAGATCCAAAAATAGATGCAAAGAAAAAACAAGCCAAAAGTTGATGTTTTTGAAAATACAAACAAGATCAATATACCAACTTGATTAATAAAAAAAAAAAAAAGAGAAGATTCAAATAAGCACAATCAAAACCAACAAAGATGACATTATAACTGTTCCCACAGAAATAGAAAAGATCCTCTGGCATGATTATGAACACCTCTATGCACACAAACTAGAAAATCTAGTGGGTACAAATAAACTCCTGGAAGCAAACAATTCTTCAAGATTAAATCAAGAGGAAATTGGAACCCCAGTCAATACTGAGTTCTAAAATTGAATTAGTAATTAAAAACCTAACAACCAAAAAAAAAATCCCTAGAGTAGATGGATTCACAGTTGAATTATACCAGACTCATAAAGAAGAGCTGGTACTAATCATACTAAAACTATTCCAAAAATTGAGGAGAGGGACTCCTCCCTAACTCATTCTATGAAGCCAGCATCATCCAGATATTAAATTCTGGCAAAGACACAAAGAAAACTTCAGGCTAATTCCTCTGATGAACATAGACACAAAAATTCTCAACAAAATGCTAGCAAACTTAATCCAACAGCATGCCAAAAAGTTAATTCACCATGATCAAGTAGGCTTCATTCCAGGGATTCAAGGTTGGTTCGACACATGTAAATAAGTAAATGTGATTCACCAAATAAGCAGAATTAAAAACAAAAACCATATGATCATCTCGATAGAAGTGGCAAAAACTTTTGATAAAATCCAACAAACTTTCATGATAAAAGCCCTGAAGAACCTAATCATTTAAGGTATATATCTCAAAATAGTAAGAAACATCGATGACAAACCCACGACCAAGATCAAACTAAATGGGCAAAGACTGGAAACCCTTCTTTTGAGAACTGAAACAAGACATGGATGCCTACTCTCACTACTCATATTTAACATAGCACTGGAAGTGCCAGCTGGAGCAATCAAGCAAGAGAAAAATATAAAAGGCACTCAAATTTTGAAAAAGAAATACATCTAAACAAGAAGGTGAAAGACCTCTATAAAGGGAATACAAAACACTGCTGAAAGAAAACACAAATGACATAAACGGAAAAATATTCCATTCCATGCTCATGGATTGGAAAAATCATTATTGTTTAAATGGTCATATAGCCCAAAGCAATCTACAGATGTAATGCTACTTCTATCAAACTACTAACCTCATTTTTACATAACTAGAACAAAGTATTCTAAAATTTATATAGAACCAGAAAAGAGCCTGAATAGTCAAAGCAACCCCAAGCAAAACAAGCAAAGCAAGAGGCTTCACATTACCAAACTTTAAACTACAGTATAAGGCTATAGTAACCAAAACAGCATGGTACTGGTACAAAAATAGACATATAGACTAAGGGAACAGAATAGACAGCCCAGAAATAAAGCCACATACCTACTGCTATCTGATCTTGACAAGTTAACAAAAATAAGCAATGGGGAAAAGACTCCCTGTTCAATAAATGGTTATTGGAAATTTGGCTCACTGTATGTAGGAGAAGAATAAAATTAGACAACTTCTTTCACCATATCTAAAAATTAACTCAAGCTGTATGTAGGAGAAGAATAAAATTAGACAACTTCTTTCACCATATCTAAAATTAACTAGGCAAAACCGTTCAGGACATAGGAGTAGGCAAGGACTTCATGACCAAAACACCAAAAGCATTGGCAACAAAAGCCAAAATAGACAAATGGGACCTAATCAAACTCCACAGTTTCTGCATGGCAAAAGAAATAGTTACTAGAGTGAATCGGCAACCAACAGAATGGGAAAAAAACTTTGCAGTTTACGCATCTGACAAAGGGCTGATATCCAGAATTTACAAAGAACTCAAACAGATTTACAGGAAAAAAACCAAGCCCATTCACAAATGGGCAAAGGATATGAACAGACACTTTACAAAAGAAGACATACATGAGACCAACAAACACATGAAATAATGCTCATCATCACTGGTCATTAGAGAGATGCAAATCAAAACCACATTGAGATACCATCTCACGCTGGTTAGAATGGCGATCATTAAAAAATCTGGAGACAACAGATGCTGGAGAGGATGTGGGGAAATAGGAACACTCTTACACTGTTGGTGGGAGTGTAAATTAGTTCAACCATTGTGGAAGACAGTGTGGCGATTCCTCAAGGACCTAGAAATAGAAATTCCATTTGACCCAGCAATCCCATTACTGGGTATCTATCCAAAGGACTATAAATTGTTCTACTATAAGGACACATGCACACGAATGTTCATTGCAGCACTGTTTACAATAGCAAAGACCTGGAACCAACCCAAATGCCCATCGATGATAGACTGGACTGGGAAAATGTGGCACATATACACTATGGAATATTATGCAGCAATCAAAAATGATGAGTTTGTGTCCTTTGTAAGGACATGGAGGAATCTGGAGAACATCATTCTCAGCAAACTGACACAAGAAAAGAAAAAGAAATACCGCATATTCTCACTCATAGGCGGGTGAGGAAAATGAGAACACATGGACACAGGGAGGGGGTCTACTACACACTGGGGTCTATTGGGGGGAATGGGGGAGGGACAGTGGAGGGGGCTGGGGAGGGATAGCCTGGGGATAAATGCCAAGTGTGGGTGAAGGGGAGGAAGGCAGCAATACACACTGCTATGTGTGTACCTATGCAACTACCTTGCACGTTCTGCATATGTACCCCAAAACCTATAATGCAATAAAAATTAAAAAATAAATAAATAATAATTACTGTTTCCAAAATAAATCAGAAAAAGAAACCAAAGTAAAAAAAAAAAAAAAAAAAAAAAAAAAACATACATTAGACTTAAATGTAAGACCTCAAACTATAAAAGTTCTAGAAGAAAACCAAGGAAATACACCTCTCAATAATGGCCTTAGTAAAGAATTTATAGCTAAGTCCTCAAAAGTATTGCAATAAAAAAAAAAATTAACAAATGGCACCTAATTAAACTAAAGAGTGCTGAATAGCAAAAGAAACTATCAACAGAGTAAACAGATGAAGTACAGAATGGGAGAAGATATTTGCAAACTATGCATATGACAATGGTTTAATATCCAGAATCTGGACCCATCAACTTAACAAGGAAAAAACAAACGACTTTATTAAAAGATGGGCAAAAGACATGAACAGACATTTCTCCAAAAAAGTCATATAAGCTGCCAACAAAAACATGAAAAAATACTTAATACCTGTAATCATAAGATAACTGCAAATCAAAACTATAGTGAGATACCATCTCACACTAGTAACAATGTCTATTACCGAAATATCAAGAAACAACAGATGCTAGTAAGGCTATGGAGAAAAAGGAACAGTTATGTACTGTGGAAATGTAAATTCACAGTAACTATTGAAAGCAGTTTGAAGATTCCTCAAAGACCTTAAAATGGAGCTAACATTCAACCCATCAATCACATTACTGGGGTATATGTGTATCAAAAAGAAAATAAATTGTTCTACCAAAAAGCCACATGTACCTGTATGTTCATTGCAGCACTCTGAACAATAACAAGGACATGGAATTGAACTAGGTCCATATCAACAGTGGATTGGATAAGAAAATGTGGTACATATACACCATGGAATGCTTTGCATCCATAAAAAAGAGCAAAATCTTGTCCTTTTCAGCAACATGGATGCAGCTGAAGGCCATTATCTAAGTAAACTTAGGAACAGAAAACAAAATACGTCCTGTTTTCACTTATAAGTGGTAGCTAAATGTTGGATACTAATGGACATAAAGATGACAATATTTATGATGACAAAGATGACAATTCTACCATTTCAGCATTTCTACAGACAGATTAAGAAAATTTCTGAAGTTACTGAAACTGTATAAAGACAAATTATTTGGTTGATAAATTGCTATCATTCTAAAGTCATGAAGGAGGGGTAGGGAGTTGGGGAGGGATAACATGGGGAGAAATGCCAATTATAGGTGACAGGGATGGAGGCAGCAATCCACACTGCCATGTATGTATGTACCTATGCAACAATCCTGCATGTTCTGCGCAAGTACCCCCGAACCTAAAGTACAATAAAATATATTAAAATAAAAAGAACTTCACTTTCTGTGAAAGAAAAGCATAAGGATGAAATATTTATTTAATGAAATTTACATTTTTGTTTCATTTTTTTACATAATAAAAATTCAGACAAACAGAAATTAAAAAGAAAAGATGGCAATAACAGACAATGGAGAGAACTAGAGGCAGTAGGGAGAGCAGTAGAATTGAAAAACTATTAAGTACTAAGGTTTATACCTGGGCGATGAAATCAATCATACCCCAAACCTCAGCATCACACAATATACCTAGGTAACAAACCTGCCTACATACCCCATGTATCTAAAATACAATTTGAACTTTAAAAAACTAAAAAATAAATAAAGGATATCACTACTATTTGAGTAGGACATGGTTTTAATTTGGGCTGCCATAACATATTTCCACAGACTGTGTAGCTTAAACAAAAGAAATATACCTTCTCACAAGTCTAGAGGCTAGAACTGTCCAAGATCATGGTGCTCACAAGGTTGATATCTTCTCTGGCCTCTCTCCTTGGCTTGTGGAGAGCTATCTTTTTCATCTACCTTCACTTCCTCTTCCCTCTGCGTATCCTAGGTAGGCAAGGGTCTTCTTTTTTGGATTTGTCTGTGTCCAAATTTCTATTTTAGCTTAATTACCTCTTTAAAGATCATGTCTCCAAATACCATCACTGTATTTTAGGTACTGGGAGTCAGAATATGAATTTTTTTTTTTTTTTTTGAGACAGAGTTTCACTGTTGTTACCCAGACTGGAGTGCAATGGCACGATCTCAGCTCACTGCAACCTCTGCCTCCTGGGTTCAAGCAATTCTCCTGCCTCTGCCTCCTGAGTAGTTGGGACTACAGGCACGCACCACCACACTCAGCTAATTTTTGTATTTTTAGTAGAGACGGGGTTTCACCTTGTTGACCAGGATGGTCTCGATCTCTTGACCTTGTGATCCACCTGCCTCAGCCTCCCAAAGTGCAGGGATTATAGGCATGAGCCACCGCACCCGGCCAGCATATGAATTTTAAGTGAACACATGAGGCAAGGGTGAAACAGAGCGATCATTTAAAAGACGGTTGCATTATCCAAATGAAAAACTTTGCTAATTGGACTAGAATATAGGTTATGAGAACCAGTAATTATAACAGTTATATACAGAAAGGAATTGTGCTGCACATCAATGTTTTTTCATGAAATCCTCCAAATGACATTTTGGATTTCCTACTGTTTTCCTCAATGTTAACTGTAATCCATGCATTAGTTCACCCAACTGGAAATTCAAAAGGTAGAATTCAATGTACATATGTCTAATTCTCAAGATTACATTCTATCTTCCATAACATGCTTCCTGGAGATTGACTTTTATCCTTTTAAGTTATTTAACAGTAAGTGAATAAAGATGTGTTAAATAGGAAGCCTTTGATCACAGAGTGATTATATGTTTTCCTAAAGATATAATGCATATTTAGTTTGCTTTTATAGAGAATACATATCAGTAGTAACTAAGCCTGAGTTGAGGCTTTTTGTACAACAGCTCCTTAGTCTCTATTGTTTATTGAATTTTATACTAAATACTGTGAGGAGTCAGTGGTGACTGCTTTTGCTTTGAATGAATTTCCCATGATGTTGAGAAGAAAGGTAATATGTACATGTAAATATGGTATTTTCTATTAACCAAATGAGTTAGCTGATGAATAGTACTAGAGGAGTTCAGAAGAGAAAAACGGAGAATCACTCCAGGCTTAGAAAAAGTAAAAATGGATGAAGCTTAACTATAAATTCAATTTAAAAAAAAAAGACAAAGCCTAATAATATCAAGTTACAAAAGTTGACTTCTTTTATTCTAGGTAGGCAAGGGCCTTCCTTTTTGAAGTCTTTTGTGAATCTTAGTCTCACAGTTTTAGGCTTCCAAAGGTTGCTATTATATAAAAGCACAGAGAGTATCTTGTGTTTTTCCTTCCTAGCAGTCTTCATATTTTCATTTTATTTGTTTGTTTAACACTAGCATCAGTTGGTAATTGGCAAGCATCAGGAAAGCAGGAATGACTTATATCTGCTTTAATTTCATTTTATTTCCTTCAGTACACAGAAAATATTATGAGAAAGAAGTCAGTAGATTAGGTTCAAAGACATAAAATGTGGCAGGAATAGCAATGAGATAAGACCTTTGTGTAAAATGAGATGATTGCAGGGTAGTTTTAAAGGTCATTTCCCGATTTGGGAGGATCCAAGATGGCCGAATAGAAACAGCTCTGGAGTGCAGTTTCCAGCAAGAGCAATGCCGAGGGTGAGTGCCCACTGCATTTCCAAACAAATTTTCACTGCCCACAGACCAAGAGATGCCTGGGCCAAAAAGCGCCATGAGTTTTCAGCACAGAGGTTTCATCCAGTGCTGGGTTGGCACACAGAAACTCATACAAATCTGGGCGGCCATTTCAACTGGTACCTAGAATGCCTGGGAGACAGAGCCGCCCATTCAAATGAAAGGGAGGGGCAGAGACAGGGAGCCAGGTGATCTGGCTCAGTGGGCACCACTCTCATAAAACAAGCAATCCAAAATGCTCTGGATTGAGAGTTTCACAGCAAGCACAGCTGGACCATCCTGGGCAGACTGTGACTAGACTACTCTGTGCGGGGCAGGGCATCTATGAAAAAAGGCAGCAGCATGACAGGAACTTATAAAGAAAGCCAACCTTACTAGGACAGAGCACCTGGAAAAAGAGGAGGTTATGAGTTCTACTGCAGCAGACTCAAAAGTACCTGCCCAGCAACTCTGCATGGAACAACAGAGCTCCCAGCACAGCACTTGAGCTCCTATAAGGGACAGACTGTCTCCTTAAGCAGCTCCCTGACCCCTCTATACCAAAAGAGACACCTCATAAAGGAGAGCTCAGGCTGACATCTGGTAGGTACACTTCTGGGACAAAGATAACAGAAGAAGAAACTGGCAGCAACTCTTACTGTTTTGCAAGCCCCACAGGTGATCCCCAAGCAAGCAGGGTCTCAAGTGGACTTCCAGCAGACCTGCAGCAGAGGGGCCTGTTAGAAGAAAAACTAAGAGGCAGAAAGAAATAACTTCATAATCATAATAAAAGGACATCTACTCAGAGACCCCATCCAAAAGTCACAAACTACAAAGACCACAGGTAGACAAAGCCACAAAGATGGGAACAAACCAGTGCAAAAAGGAAGAAAACACCAAAAACCAGAACGCCTCTCCTTCTCCAAAGGATCACAACTCCTCACCAGCTATCAAAGATGGATGGAGAATGAATCTGATGAAATGACAGAAAGAGGCTTCAGAAGGTGGGTAATAACAAACTTCTCAGAACTGAAAGAACATGTGCTAACTCAATGCAAAGAAACTAAGAATGTAGAAAAAACGTTAGATGAGATACTATCTAGAATAAACAGCTTAGAGGAGAATATTAATGACTTGATGGAGCTGAAAAACACAGCACGACAGCAAAATAAACCATCATTAGAATGAACAGGCAACCAACAGAATAGCAAAAAAATTTTGTAATCTACCCATCTGACAAAGGGCTAATATCCAGAATCTACAAAGAACTAAAACAGATTTACAAGAAAAAAAACAAACAAACCCATCCAAAAGTGGGCAAAAGATATGAATGACACTTTTCAAAAGAAGACATATATAAGGTCAACAAACATATGAAAAAATGCTCATCATCACTGATTATTAGAGAAATGCAAATCAAAACCATATTAAGATACTACTTCACGCCAGTTAGAATGGTGATCATTAAAAAATTTGGAGACAAAAGATTTAGGAAATAGGAACACTTTTACACTGTTGGTGGGAGTGCAAACTAGTTCAACCATTGTGGAAGACAGTGTGGTGTTTCCTCAAGGACCTAACAATAGAAATTCCATTGGACCCAGCAATCCCACTACTGGGTACATAACCAAAGGATTATAAATCATTCTATTATAAAGACACATGCACACATATGTTCATAGCAGCACTGTTGACAATAGCAAAGACCTGGAACCAACCCAAATGCCCATAGACAATAGACTGGACAAGGAAAATGTGGCACATATACACCATGGAATTCTATGCAACCATAAAAAATGATGAGTTTGTGTCCTTTGTAGGGACATGGATGAATCTGGAAATCATCATTCTCAGCAATCTGACAAAGGAACAGAAAATCAAACACGGCATGTTCTCACTCATAGACAGGTGTTCAAAAATGAGAATATATGGACACAGGGAGGGGAGCACGACACACTGGGATCTGTTGGGGGAGCCAAGGGAGGAATAGCGGTGGGGTGGGGAGGTTGGGGAGGGATAACATGGGGAGAAATGCCAGATATAGGTGACAGGGGATTGAGGCAGCAAACCACATTGCCATATGTATACCCATGTAGCAATCCTGCAAGATCTGCGCATGTACCCCAGAACCTACAAGTACAATAAAAAAAGAGGGAAAGTAAAAGATCATTTCCCTTATGAAAATATGGAATGTTGTGCACACTGGTTTCATAGACTTTGTGTTTTGTTAAAGACCTTAATCAAAAATTATAAATGATATCTCATATTAATAAGTAAATATCAATAACATTATTTTAATGGCTCTATAAATACCTTATTGTGTGATTGTATTATAATTCCTTCAACAAGTGTTCATTTTTGAACAATTAGACTCTTTCTGATTGTTTTCCTTTATAAAAAATGCTATATTATACATTTTTGGATGTATTTTTAAGATATGAAATTGTTAGGCCAAAAAATGTGAATAATGTTAGGTCTTTGGTAAGTACTGTCAGAATTCTCTTCGTAGAGGATATGGTAAAGCATCTTTTCATTTGAAGGAACAAAAATAACTAGTATATACTTCTGAGGCTTCCAGCACTTTATTGTTTTTATTTGTTGTTTATTTAGTCTTTTTGGAGGTTTTCTGTTTTGTTTTATAAGCAGGTTTCAGTAATACTTAGTATTCAGTCATGGTGAATACTTGAAGAATAATTTCTCTCTTCAGGATTATTCCTCTAACACCTACAAACAAATATTGTGGTATTCTTTCTTTAAAGGAAAATATAAAGCATAGAAAAATTAAATGCTGCTGAAATTCTAAAACTATGAAAATATAATAATGGAGAAAACAAATAGAAAGTTTGTAGCTACTCAATGAGTTTAGCATTGAGTGGATCCTAGCATGCCTATTTTTGCCTAGAATGAAAAAGACACAGCAGCTTCCTTTGGAACATCAAACTTAGAAAATTGACTACAGCTTTCACAGCCTTAAAAGAATTTTTTGGCAGAATAAATAAGTATGCATAATTGAGAAAAGTACCCTAATCTGTAGAAAAAAAATAGATATAAAAAGACACTAAACAAGAATGCTGCTGCCTGTTCTTTTCTTAACAATCTTATACCTGTCCCTGACTGCTGTGTTTAGGCAATCAAAGTTTAAAACTGGAAAAAATAGGAGGTTGGAGAGTTTGGGATGAAGGCAATGTGGGGCTGTGTAAATTGCAGAGAACTTGGAGCCAGAAGACTTGAGTGGCATGCAATTGCGGACGGGCTATGAAATCAGAGCACCTGGCTTTAAATCCCATCCCAGGCATTTTACTAATCCTATGATCCCAGGCAAATACCATAGCCCCTCTTTGGCTCAATTTCTACATTTTTAAATAGAGATAAAAAAATAGTGCCTTACTTTCTCAGTGCCTGACTCATATTGTTTATTAAATAGTAGACATTGTTTTATTATATAACTAGATTGGAACTGGGCAGGTCACTTTACCTTATGTCTCAATTTCTTCAACTGTAAAATGCAGTTGTCAGACAATGGGAGCACGTGATATCACAACTAGATGTGAATGTCTATGGTCCTGTCAGAGCATCAATAACAACAAATTCACTGGATGCTATTAGGTTACCATTAGAGTAGATTTGGAAATTATTTGAAACCAGCAAAGTGAATATGAATATAAAGAATTCAAAGCAAAGTAGGGGAGAAAGGAAGAGAGGAGAATTAAGAAGAGTCACTTTTACAGATAGTTTTTTTACATCTACATTTATCATCTGATACTATAATTATATCAAATGTATGATTGACTGCATAGGCTATAAAGTTACTATAAAACAGTCATTTGTGCATTGCAAGAGAGTGGTTTTTTTCCCAACTTGCTTTGGTAAACCAAAAAGGGAATAAGGCAGATCTCAAGTTATTTAGAGATTTTGCTTTGCAAAGTTGAGGATGCACCTGGGAGAAAGAAGCACAAGTCACATTAGGTGGTGTCCTGTGCTTTTTCCAAAGAGGGTTTTGGGAACTTCAATATTTTAAAAAGAAAGAGCAAACAGGCAGGAAATTAAAACAGAGGGGGAAAACAAGGAGAGAGGGTAGACAAGAAATCACTACATTCTTGTAAGGCTCTAATTAGTGGGCTCAGTGAATCTATGTTACACGTGGGGGAAAAAAAGGTGGAAGGAGTCAATTGTACATTCATCTCCACTCTCAGTAAGTCTACATTTTACATAAGATAAAGTAAGCAAGTGAAATTACATCTGTTTGGGAACAAACGGATGGCAGTTTTTGCACCTCAGGTCCCAAGCTTAATTTTCCTTTGTCATAGTGAGTTTGGGGTCCTGAGATTCTGGTTTTCTTTCATACTTTTTACCAATATAAAGCTTCCACATAGATACTTCTTTTTCAAACATTAACAACCCTTATGGTTTTCTCTCCTTTTAAGTACAGAAAAACATAATTCTGTACAATAATTTTATCGGTCTTGAATACAAGACAGCTTGTGATTCACTTAAATTTGAACAATGGCTCCACATTGCTGGCTTTTAGCCGTATCACAATTTCAACCACAAATCAGAGCTTTTTAACATTGAGTTTCAAGGACCCAGTAAAGAAGATATATAGAGCTTTTCTTAGGACAGTGTTATGACAGCCAACAAAATCAAGGTCAAACTGAATTACTTATTGCAAACATCATTGCAGCTTTTTACTAACTAGCAGAGACTTTTCAGTGCCTATAGCAGTGTATTCTGTAATTAAATATTATGGGGCCAGGTATGATGGCCCATTCCTATAATCCCAGTGCTTTGAAAGGCCAAGGCAGGAGGATCACTTGAGGCCAAGAATTTGAGACCTGCATAGCATAAGCACATCTCTATAAATATAATAATAAAATAAATTGGCCAAGCATGATGGCAAGTATCTGTAGACTTAGCTGATTGGGAGACTAAGATGGGAGGATCACTTGAGCCCAGGAGTTTGAGATTACACAAACTATTACACACTATTGCACTCCAGCCTGGGCGACAGAGTGAGACCCTGAGTCTAAAAATAAAAAATAAATTAAAAATACATAAATACACAAATAAGTATTATGGAATCAAAAAATAAACAAATTGAATAAATGATTAAGTAAAATTGGTAATGAGGCCTTTCTTGACTAACCTATATAAAAGAAATCCACAGTCCCCCACATTCTCCTTACTTTTCTTATTTTTCCCCATTGGATTCATAGTCCTGTTACTCTACATATGTATTTGTTTATGAACTTTCTCTTACTTCTAGAATGTAAGTTCCATGATAGAAGGGATGTTGTTGGTGATTTGCTTTGTATTTTTTCCACTGCTTAATTCCCAGTGCACACAGTAACCACACAATAAATATTTACTGTATGGATATTTAAGTAAGTCACTCCCCCTGATTCCTTCTTCAAATTATATATGTCACTTTGAAGTTAAAAACTCTCTTTATAGATCATTTTCCCTTCAATCTCTACTTTTTTCTACTTTTTTTTAAAATTATACTTTAAGTTCAGGGGTACATGTGCAGAACAGGAAGGTTTGTTACATAGATATACATGTGCCTTGGTGGTTTGCTGCATCCATCCCCACATTAACTATATTAGATATTTCCCCTAATGTTATCCCTCCCCAATCATTTCACCCCCTGCTATCCCTCCTCTAGCACCCCCACCTCCTGACAGGCCCCAGTGTGTGATATTTCCCTCTCTGGGTCCATGTGTTCTCGTCGTTCAACACCCACTTATGAGTAAGAACATGTGGTGCTTGGTTTTCTGTTCCTGTGTCAGTTTGCTGAGAATGATGGTTTCCAGCTTCATCCACATACCCGCAAAAAACATGAACTCGTTCTTTTTTATGGCTGCATAGTATTCCATGGAGTATATGTGTCACATTTTCCTTATCCAGTCTATCTTTGATGGGGATTTGGGTTGGTTCCAAGGCTTAGCTATTGTAACAGTGCCACAATAAACATACGTGTGCATGTGTCTCTATAATAGAATGTTTTATAATCCTTTGGGTATATACCCAGTAATAAGAATGCTGGATCAAATGGTATTTCTAGTCTAGATCTTTGAGGAATCACCACACTGTCTTCCACAATGGTTGAATTAATTTACACTCCCACCAACAGTGTAAAAGAGTTCCTATTTCTCCACATCCTCTCCAGCATCTGTTGTCTCCTGATTTTTTTAATGATCACCATTCTAACTGGGATGAGACAGTATCTCAATGTGGTTTTGATTTATATTTCTCTAATCATCAGTGATGATGAGCTTTTCTTCATGTTTTTTGCCTGCATAAATTTTCTCTTTTGAGAAGTATCTGTTCATATCCTTCACCCACTTTTGATTGGGTTTTTTGTTTTCTTTTTTCTTGTAAATTTAAGTCCCTTGTAGATTCTGGATATTAGCCCTTTGTGAAATGGGGAGATTGCAAAATATTTTTCCCATTCTGTTGGTTGCTGGTTTAGTATAATGATAGTTTCTTTTGCTGTGCAGAAGCTCTTAAATTTAATTAGATCCCATTTGTCTATTTTTGCTTTCAGTGCCATTGCTTTTGGTGTTTTAGTCATGAAGACCTTCCCTATGCCTATGTCCTGAATGGTATTGCCTAGGTTTTCTTCTAGGGTTTTTATGGTGTTAGGTCTTATGTTTAAATCTTTAATCCAGCTGGAGTTAATTTTTGTCAAAAGTGTAAGGAAGGGATCCAGTTTCAGCTTTCTGCATATGGCTAGCCAGTTTTCCCAACACCATTTATTAAATAGGGAATCCTTTCCCCATAGCTTTTGTTGGGATTGTAAAACTCAGATGGTTGTAGATGAGTGGCATTATTTTTGAGGTCTCTATTGTGTTCCATTGTTCTATATCTCTGTTTAGGTACCAGTACCATGCTGTTTTGATTATTGTAGCCTTATAGTATAGTTTGAAGTAAGGTACTGTAATGTTTCCAGCTTTTTTTTCCACCTTAGGATTGTCTTGGCTATGAGGTCTCTCTTTTGGTTCCATATGAAGTTTAAGGTGGTTTTTTCCATTTCTATGAAGAAAGTCAATGGGAGCTTGATGGGGATAGTGTTGAATCTATAAATTACTTTGGGTATGTGGCCATTTTCACAATATTGTTTCTTCCTAATTATGAGCATGGAATGTTTTTCCATCTGCTTGTGTCCTCTCTTACTTCCTTGAGCAGTGGTGTGTAGTTCTCCTTGAAGAGGTCCTTCACATCCCTTGTTAGTTATATTCCTAGGTATTTTATTCTCTTTGTAGCAATTGTGAATGGGAATTCACTCATTATTTGGCTCTCTGTTTATACGATATTGGTGTATAGAAATGTTTATGATTTTGCACATTGATTTTGTATCCTGAGACTTTGCTGAAGTTGCCTATCAGCTTAAAGAGATTTGGGGCTGAGACAATGGGGTCTTCTAAATATACAATGATGTCATCTGCAAATAGAGACAATATGACTTCCTCTCTTCCTAAGTGAATACCCATTTATTTTTCTTGCCTGACTGCCCTTGTCAGAACTTCCAATACTATGTTCAATAGGATTGGTAAGAGAGCGTATCCTTGTCTTGTGCCTTCAAAGGGAATGCTTCCAGTTTTTTCCTATTCTGTATGATATTAGTTGTGGGTTTGACATAAATAGTTCTTATTATTTTGACATATGTTCCATCGATACCTAGTTTACTGAGAGTATTTAGCATAAAGAGCTGTTGAACTTTGTTGAAGGCCTGTTCCACATCTATTGAGATAATCCTGTGGAAATAAGTCACTCCTCAGTAAATGCAAAAGTACAGAAATCATAGCAAACAGTCTTTCAGACCACAGTGTAATCAAATTAGAACTCAGGACTAAGACACTCACTCAAAACTGCACAACTCCATGGAAACTCAATAATGTGCTCCTGAATGTCGACTGGATAAATAGTGAAATGAAAGCAGAAATAAAGATGTTCTTCAAAACCAATGAGAACAAAGGAACAATGTACCAGAATCTCTGGGACACATTTAAAGCAGTGTCTAGAGGGAAATTTATAGCACCAAATGCCCATATGAGAAGTGAGGAAAGATCTAAAACTGAAACACTAACGTCATAATTAAAAGGATTAGAGGAGCAAGATCAAACAAATTTCAAAAGCTAGCAGAAGAGAAGAAATAACTAAGATCAGAGCAGAAGTAAAGGAGATAGAGACACAAAAAACCCTTCAGAAAAATCAATAAATCCAGGAGCTGGTTTTTTGAAAAGATCAACAAAACAGACCACTAGCCGGACTAATAAAAAAGAAATGAGAGAAGAACTGATTAGATGCAATAAAGAATGAAAAGAGGGATATCACCACCAATTACACAGAAACACAAGCTACCATCAGAGATTACTACAAACACCTCTATACACATAAACTAGTAAACCTAGAAGAAATGGATAAATTCCTGGACACTTACACTCTCCCAAGGCTAAACCAGGAAGAAGCTGAATCTCTGAATAGACCAATTACAAGGTCTGAAGTTGAGGCAGCAATTAATAGCCTACCAAACAAAAAAAAGGGCAGGATCAGATGGGTTCACAGCCAAATTCTACCATATGTACAAAGAGGACCTGTCACTGTTGCTTCTGAAACTATTCCAAACAATACAAAAAGAGGGAATCTTCCCTAACTCATTTTATGAGACCAACATCATCCTGATAACAAAACCTCGCAGAGACACAACTAAAAAAGGAAATTTCCAGTCAATATCCATGATGAACATTGATGTGAAAATCCGCAACAAAATACTAACCAATCAAACCCAACAGTACATCAAACAGCTTATCCATCACCATCAAGGTAGCTTCATCCATGGGATGCAAAGCTGGTGCAACATATGCAAATCTATAAATGTTATCCATCACATAAAATCAAAGACAAAAACCACATGTTTATCTCAATAGATGCAGAGAAGGCCTTCAACAAAATTCAACAGCTCTTTATGCTAAAAACTCTCAATCTCTACTTTTAATGTGTGTCACTGGCAAACTTAACAAGTATGCTCTTTGTCCAGGACAATAATGAGAATATTTAAGGACTTTATCAAATATGTATTGAGTGTTCCTCTATAATGGACACTCTACTATGTATTTTACATGCATAGTAGTTTACTTCTTAAAACAGTCTCATGAAATATGTTTTTATATCCTAATTTTAAAGCTAAGAAAGCTAAAACCAAGTAAATTAACTTGTTCAAAGTTACACAGTTACTGATAAAGCTGAGATTAAACCTGTATCTGTCAGCTATAAAAGATCACATTTTAACTATGAGCTTCATCTGCTGTCTGGTTTTCCTCACTGCTTACTGTTTGAGATTCTCATTCTCGAATTCAAGAATCTTCCGTTCAGACAACAGAGATTTGACTTGGGCTTTGTTCCTAGGTTCTTCTCTTCTCCCTAGATCTCAGTCTGAAGTTTCTCAACAGTCTGTCCAAGAACATTTCTGATACAAACAGATTTTCCTATGACATAGCAATGACTTCTTTCAGGATGTATCTCTCTTTGTTACTACAGGTATAATGTGGAATAAACTCTCTCCAAATGGATACTGTTATTAGTCAACTCAGGCTACCTTAACAAAATACCATAGACTGGGTGGCTTGAAGACTAGAAATTTATCATTTTTTCTCACAGTTCCAGTAGGCAAAAGTCTGAGATTGGGGAGCCAGTGTGATCAGGTTCTGATGAGAGCCCTCTTTCTGTCTTACAGATGGCCACCTTCTTACTATGTCCTCAAGTGGTGGAAAGAGAGCAGGCTGTCTGGTAGTCATCTTATAAGGACACTAATCCACTAATCTGATCCAATCAAGGCCCTACCTTTATGACTGCATTTAACCTTAATGACCTCCAAAAGGCCCTATCTCCAAGTATACTCACATTAGCAGTTAGGGCTGTATCATGAATTTTGAAGGGGCACATTAGGTCCATAGCAGATACTAAAAGCATGTTTGCTATTTATGACACTTGTAAAGCTTTTCAATATACTTTGATGTCTAAGTCAAACTCTCTCATGCAAGGAACACTATTCATTTAATAAAAGAAAAATAGAACTGTTAATATTGATAAGAGTAGTACTATCTGATATAAAAGATTAACTTCTGTGGTAGCCAATGTTTAAAATCTGAAGCGAGGCCAGGTGTGGTGGCTCACGCCTGTAATCCCAGCACTTTGGGATGCCAAGGTGGGCAGATCACTTGAGGTCAGGAGTTCGAAACCAGCCTGGCTAACATGATGAAACTCTGTCTCCACCAAAAACACAAAAATTAGCCAGGTGTGGTGGTTCATGCCTGTAATCCCAGCTACTCTGGAGGGGAATTAACTTGATACAGAGGAATAGCTTGAACCTGAGAGGCGGAGGTTGCAGTGAGCTGAGATCCTATCACTGCACTTCAGCCTGAGGGCAACAGAGGGAGACTCCATCTCAAAAACAAACAAACAAACAAAAGAAAACCAAACAAACAAAAACAAAACCTGAGGTGACTCACAAAAAGCCTTATATTCTGTTATTCACACTACTGGGTAGCTCTCACACTGCACCTTCGTTCTTCTGTGTGACCAATAGCACAGTGATGATATGCTGTCTCTGAGATCAGATTATTAGACCGTGGTTTCCTTGCTCCCATCTTTAGTCTCTCCCTCTCCTTATCTTTTTTAGTTCCTCTCCCCTCTCTCTACTACCAGCTTTGGTGGAAGTCAGCTGCCATGTAAGGAGGCTGTTCAGGCAGCCTATGGAGAGACCCATGTGGCAAGGAACAGAGGCCCCCGCAAACAGCCAGTGAGACACTGAGGCCTGCCAACAACCCTGTGAGAGAGCTTAAAAGCAGATTCTCTGGCTCAAGTTGAACCTTGAAATGACTGCAGCCCCAGCTGACAACCTGACTGCAGCTTCACAAGAGATGCAGAGCCAACACCACTCAGCTAAGCTACTGCAGATTCCTGACTCTCAGAAACTGTCTGATAATAAATGTTTGTTGTTTTAAGTTACTAAATTGTGGGATTATTCGTTACACAGAAGTAGACAACAAATATAACCACAAACTCTCCAATTCTCAAAATAGCAGTTTATTTTGTTACTTACAAGTGGTCCAAAACAAGTGTTCTCAATGATCAGGTAGTTCTCTCTTCCAAGTACTGATTTGTAATTAGGAAAATTTTGTATTGTGGATGCACCATCTTTGCATGGCTTCTAAGTTCACTGTTCTCATTTGTATAGGCAAATAAAAAGGGAAAGACATATAGGACTGTAAAGGGAACACTTTTAATACACTAGTCATGGAATTCGTGTGTAACATTATTTTTAAATTCCATTAGTTAGAAGTGAGTCACAAAGGCTCACCTAACAGAAGGGAAGCTGAGAAATGTAGTAGCTCTGTGTGTTCAATAGGAAGAACTTGGGGTCAACTAAAGGTCTCTTCCCAAGATGTGGCTCTAACATTCTCCCTTTTGAATTCCAGACCTGAATATCAAACTGCCTATTGGATATCTTCACTTAAAACATGACATTTTTTTTTTTTTTTTTTTTGAGATTGAGTCACAGTCTGTTGCCCAGGCTAGAGTCCAGTGGTGTGATCTCAGCTCACTGCGAACTCCACCTCCCGGGTTCAAACAGTTCTCATTCATCAGCCTCCTGAGTAGCTAGGACTACAGGTGTGAGCCACCATGTCTGGCTAATTTCTGTATTTTTAGTAGATATGGGGTTTCACCATGTTGGCCAGGCTGATCTTGAACTCCTGACCTCAGGTAATCCACCCTCCTTGACCTCCTGAAGTACTGGGATTATAGGTATGAGCTACTGCACCTAGTCTAGAGTATGACTTATTAACATTATTGACACTTGGGACCAGATAATCCTTTGTAGAGGGGATATTCTGTACATTTTAATAATTTTAGCATCTTCTCTGGTCCCTACCTACCTGAGGCCACTAGCACTCACCACCTCAAGTTATGACAAATAAAAATGTTGCCAGGCATTGACATACTCTAGAGGTAAAAATCATTTGATGTTCCAAAACCTTTGAAAGATCACCTGTTCAACAATATACTCATCATCTATTACAACAAACTCAACTTCCTCTGATTTCCTTAATTTAGAAAATAGCAGAAAATTAAACTTGTGTCTTAAATCAAGACTCTTGTGCTTGATTCTGTTCTTTCTTGGCCTAGCTTGAAAACAATCACAAAATTCCCCTAGTCCTTCTTTAACAAGACTCAAATAACTTTTTATTTTTCATTTTTTTAACACTAATGCCAGTATATTAGTTCATACTTCCTATAAATAAAAGACTTTGGATTTGCCTTCAGCCTTCATTTTCCTCTTCTTTTACCTCTAATAATCAATTGCCAGAGAGATTTTCTTTGAAATGAAAATCTGGGTTGGCTTTACAATTAATTCTCTGAAACTTCAGCAATTATAATTTCATTTTCTTCCTAAACTCCCATCCAAAATCAACAAAATAGAAAAAAAATTCACTGAAACATCAAATTAAATAAAATGACAAGTCAAAACTAGGAATAATAACTGCCAAAGATAGTAGTTTTAAATTTTAAACTTACACATCAAGAACCTGTACATTCATCTAGACAAAATATTCATGGAAAAGATTTTTCTAAAGTAAGTGAGGCTATTCAATAAGGTGCTGCCAAAAATGATTTTACTTGGATGTTGGAATTAATAAGACAAGCTGAATAGGCTAATGACAAAATTCAATTTTTATAAACAAGATGCAAATAAAATATTAGATGTAGAAACAACTTTATAGGTGGGGTCACAGAAAAGCTGGAGACATCTCTATAATACTGAGTGTCATACTACAGAATTTCCAGGTATGTTGTCATTATGTCACCAAGTAAACATTCATTGTCTCCATTTCTCCTGCGTTACACAAGTGAAGAGCATGGGCTGTCTCTAAAAATCTCCCTGAACCTGGTTTAACACCATGGCATGGCAAAAGGTAACTCTGACTTTGGAAATAAGCAATGATATCCACCCTTCCCAGCAGGTTACCTTTGTGTCAGAAAAGAGAAATATTCTGAGCCACAAGAAGCTCTGCATCTGCCAATTTTTTGTCATCTACAAAGACAGCTACATGAAGAGAGAGACAAGAAAAAAAAATCTGCAAAGTTTATTCTGAGTCACTGGGACTTTCAACTTATAGAAAGGAAAATCAAGTCAAAAGGGCAAAGAAGTGTTGATGAGAAGTTTCCATAGACCACAGAAGGAAGCTCAAGCTGCCTGTCATAACTGCTCACTCTCCAGGCATAACTTACAATATTTATAGAAGAATAAATTATCTGATCCCAGAACTGTATCAATTCAAATAGAAAGAGTAAGTTAGAAATTTCTATGTAAAATTAGAAGAAATATCACAAATCAAAAGCAGATGAGCAACATACAATAAAAGGTTTATATAGTGTATATGTACTTACTAAATATTATAACTAATATATTTTTTTAATTTAAACATGATGTGAAAGGAAATAAGACACCTATAAAACTAAGAGTTTAAGGTATAGCTGCAAGACATTAACAAAAATTCCTGAAACCACAGAGGAATGAATATAAGCCATGAACTACTTGAAAAAAAAAATGTGTGTGGGTAAGGAAAGACTTCCAAAATAAAAGTAGAAAAAAGGTTACATAAATGTCATGCATGGATTTACATTTGGTCTCTCCATCATGGTGGTCTTGCTTCTTACATGGCAGCTGTCCCAAAGACAATGTTTTGAGACAAGCTGAAGCTACATGGACTTTTCTAAACTGCCCTTATTAGCTACCCAACATTATTAATTGCATTTTCTTGGTTAAGAACAACATACTTAGTTTGCCAAATGCAAGTAGAGAGGGCAAAGACAGCAGGATGGCAAGGTCCACTGTAAAAGAGCATGTGGAATGAAAGATATTATTTAATCCATCATTGGAAAATACAGCTTGCCAGAGCAAGATACGTAAGGGTCAATTAGAAATTAGTTTTGCACACATGGTGGACATTCATCAGTTATGTTTTACAGAGAGAACAAACAAGCAATGCTTAAAACAAGTCAATTAAGTAGAGATCAGCTAGGAAAGCTCTAATCTTATCTGATTACTCCAGTGTTGAAAATAGGGAGTAAGAGTTCCATAGAAACTGTTTGAAATTAATAAATGGAGTAAAAGAGGTATAAGTATTTTCTTAAAGGTGTTAATGTCACTATCAGAAAAACTAAAAATAACATTAACTGATGGTGAAGGCAAGAGAAGAAATCTGGGAGGAAATGAAAGAAGAAACATTCTGGAGGGGGAGGAGGCAAGATGGCATCGTAGAGGCGACTCAGGATTGCAGCTCTCAGTGAAGGCGCAGAGGGTCCTAGCCACATTCTCGGATGTTCCTTTTATGCCCACAGAGCATTGAAAGTCCCAGGTGTGGGAGAGACACGGGACGCTAGCGCACCCGGCTAACACAGCCGGCTCCCGCCACCTCTTCGGCCGGCGCTGCGGCGGGACCCGGCGCGGAACTCACTGGTCTGGGTGCCCTGTTAAACTGGCAATCTGAGATTTGGAAGGGCAGTTTGGCATGTTCATCGGATTGAACAGGACTTGGACGATGAGCCAGACCAGGAGTTTCCTGGGAAGCGTGATCTGAGCTGGGGTAGTGGGCAGCGGCACGGGAGATCGCACAGATCCCAGTGCCCTATCGGCAGGCTACTGGGGTGCCAGTGAGAGAGTCGACCTTTCAGCTTGGGGAGAGGAAGAGAGAGAGAGAGAGAGGACGGACTCTGAGGCAGGGAGCTGGGTGATCGGGCTCGGCGGGTCCCACGCTCACGGGGACAAGCAGGGCGGCGACTGGAGGTGCTTGGGGCTGAGAGTTTTGCTGCCGGCATCCAGGACGGTGCAGCCCGGTGAGGGAGGGGCGTCCACCATTGCTGACACAGTCCACACCCACTGAAGTACCGCCCAGGACTGACGCAGCCCGCTCGGCATAACAGAGAGACTCCGCGCTCCACAGCAGAAGGGAGCCCAGCAGCAACAGGGCGGACCCGCTCTAGCAGGTCAGAGCCCCGGCAGGCAAATAGTGAATAGACTGCTGCATAGTGGGGCAGGACAGTACAACAGATACTCATAAAGAAAGCCCCAACTCCCTGAGACAGAGCATCTAAGGGGGGGGAAGGGTGGTGTTTTATGAGTTCTATTGCAGCAGACATAAACAACCTCCCAACAGCCCTGAATGAACAACGGAGCTCACAGCTCAGCACTGGAGCTCCTATAAAGCACAGACTGTCTCCTCAAGCAGCTCCCTGACCCCTGTATATCCAAGGAGTCACCCCAGAAAAGGACTAATCAGACTGACATTTGGCTGGCATTATTCTGGAACAAGGACAGCAGAAGAAGAAACTGGTATCATCCCTCACTGTTCTGCAGCTGCTGCAGGTAGACCCCAGACAAGCAGGGCCTGGAATGGACCTCAGCATTCATACAACAGAGGGGATAGACCATTAGAGGGAAAACTAAGTAACAGAAATACTTCATCATCAACAATCTCAGTGTCCACACAGAGATCCAATTGAAAAATCAGCAACTACTAAGACGACAGGTGGATAAATCCATAAAGATGGGAAGAAACCAGTGCAAAAAGGAGGAAAGCACCCAAAACCAAAACACCTCACCTCCAAAAAAGGACCAAAACTCCTCACCAGCAAGGGAACAAAGCTGGACGGAGAATGAATGTGACGAAATGACGGAATCAGACTTCAGAAAGTGGATAATGAGAAACTTCAGTGAGCTAAAGGAACATGTACTAAACCAGTGCAAAGAAACTAAGAACCTTGAAAAAAGATTGGAAAACAGATTCGAGGAACTGATAACAAGAATGGACAACTTAGAGAGGAATATGAATGAATTGAAGGAGGTGAAAAACACAATACGAGAACTTCGCGAAGCATGCACAAGTTTCAACAGCCGAATTGACCAAGCAGAAGAAAGAATATCAGAAGTTGAAGATCAACTCAATAAAATAAAATGAGAAACCAAGATTAAAGAAAAAAGTACAAAAAGGAATGAACAAAATCTCCAAGAAATGTGGGACTATGTGAAGAGACCCAACCTACGTTTGATAGGTGTACCAGAATGTGACGAAGAGAATGAATCCAAGCTGGAAAACACTCTTCAGGATATTATTCAGGAAAATTTCCCCAACCTAGCAAGACAGGTCAATACTCAACTCCAGGAAATACAGAGAACACCACAAAGATACTCTGCAAGAAGAGCAACCCCAAGGCACATAATCGTCAGATTCACCAGGGTTGAAACGAAGGAGAAAATACTAAGGGCAGCCAGAGAGAAAGGTCGGGTCACCCACAAAGGGAAGCCCATCAGACTCACAGCAGATCTCTCGGCAGAGACTCC
The DNA here is from genome assembly GCA_031835075.1 of Saguinus oedipus. Lineage (NCBI taxonomy): Eukaryota > Metazoa > Chordata > Mammalia > Primates > Cebidae > Saguinus > Saguinus oedipus. The sequence continues at coordinate 72,529,002 of CM063171.1, read as the reverse complement.
ACAAGCCAGAAGAGAGTGGGGGCCAATATTCAACATCCTTAAAGAAAAGAGCTTTCAACCCAGAATTTCATATCCAGCCAAGCTGAGCTTCATAAGTGAAGGAAAAATAAAATCCTTCACGAACAAGCAAGTACTCAGAGATTTTGTCACCACTAGGCCTGCTTTACAAGAGCTCCTGAAAGAGGCACTACACATAGAAAGAAACAACCAGTTCCAGCCATCCTAAAAGCATACCAAATGCTAAAGACCATCAACAAAATGAAGAATGTACATGAAAAAACGGGCAAAACAGCCAGCTAGCATCAAAATGGCAGTATCAAATTCACACATAACAATATTAACCCTGAATGTAAATGGGCTAAATGCACCAATCAAAAGACACAGACTGGCAAATTGGATAAAAAACCAAAACCCATCAGTGTGCTGTATCCAGGAAACCCACCTCACACGCAAAAATACACAAAGGCTCAAAATAAAAGGATGGAGGAAGATTTACCAAGCAAATGGAGAGCAAAAAAAAGCAGGAGTTGGAATTCTCATCTCTGATAAAGTAGACTTTAAAGCAACAAAGATCAAAAGGGACAAAGAAGGTCATTATATAATGGTAAAAGGATCGATACAACAAGAAGAGCTAATGATTCTAAATATATATGGACCCAATGTAGGAGCACCCAGATATATAAGGCAAGTTCTTAATGACTTACAAAGAGACTTAGACTCCCACACAATAATAGTGGGAGACTTTAACACTCCACTGTCAATAGCAGACAGATCAACCAGACAGAAAATTAACAAGGATATCCAGGACTTGAACTCAGACCTGGAACAAGCAAACCTGATAGACATTTACAGAACTCTCCACCCCAAATCCACAGAATATACATTCTTCTCAGCACCACATCACACCTACTCCAAAATTGACCACATAATTGGAAGTAAAGCACTCCTCAGCAAATGCAAAACAACGGAAATCATAACAAACAGTCTCTCAGACCATAGTGCAATCAAGTTGGAACTCAGAATTCAGAAAATAACTCAGAACCACACAGCTTCATGGAAACTGAACAACTGGCTCTTGAATGTTGATTGGATAAACAATGAAATGAAGGCAGAAATAAAGAAGTTCTTTGAAACCAACGAGAATGAAGACACAAAGTACCAGAATCTCTGGGACACATTTAAAGCAGTCTGTAGAGGAAAATATATAGCAATAAGTGCCCACATGAGAAGAGTGGAGAGATCCAAAATTGACACCCTATCATCAAAATTGAAAGAGCTAGAGGAGCAAGATCAAAAAAGCTCAAAACCTAGCCGAAGACAAGAAATAACTAAGATCAGAGCAGAACTGAAGGAGATAGAGACAAGAAAAACCCTTCAAAAAATCAATAAATCCAAGAGCTGGTTTTTCAAAAGATCAACAAAATAAACAGACTACTAGCCAGACTGATAAAAAAGAAAAGAGAGAACAACCAAATAGATGCAATAAAAAACGATAAAGGGAAAATCACCACAGATTCCACAGAAATTCAAACCATCATCAGAGAATGCTACAAACAACTCTATGCACACAAACTAGTAAATCAGGAAGAAATGGATAAATTCCTGGACGCCTGTGTCCTCCCAAGCCTAAACCAGTAGGAAGCTGAAACTATGAATAGACCAATAACATGGTCAGAAGTTGAGGCAGCCATTAAGAGCCTACCACACAAAAAAAGCCCAGGTCCAGAAGGGTTCTCAGCTGAATTCTACCAGACACACAAAGAGGATCTGGTACCATTCCTTCTGAAACTATTCCAAATAATCCAAAAAGAGGGAACCCTTCCCAAATCATTTTATGAGACCAACATCATCCTGATACCAAAACCTGGCAGAGACTCAACAAGAAAAGAAAACTTCAGGCCAATATCCATGATGAACATAGATGCAAAAATCTTCAATAAAATACTGGCAAACCGATTGCAACAGCACATTAAAAAACTTATCCATCATGATCAAGTAGGATTCATCCCGGGGATGCAAGGCTGGTTCAACATACAACATAAATGTAATTCACCACATAAACAGAAGCAAAAACAAAAACCACATGATTATCTCAATTGACGCAGAGAAGGCATTTGACAAAATTCAACAGCCATTTATGCTAAAAACCCTCAATAAACTTGGTATTGATGGAACATATCTCAAAGTAATAAAAGCTATTTATGACTAACCAACAGCCAATATCATACTTAATGGGCAAAAACTGGAAGCATTCCCTTTGAAATCTGGCACTAGACCAGGATGCCCTCTCTCACCACTTCTATTCAACATAGTACTGGAAGTTCTAGCCAGAGCAACCAGGCAAGAAAAAGAAATAAAGGGTATTCAAATAGGAAAGGAGGAAGCCAAATTGTCTCTATTTGCAGACGACATGATAGTATACCTAGAAGACCCCATCACGTCAGCCCAAAAGCTCCTGAAACTGATAAGCAACTTCAGCAAAGTCTCAGGATATAAAATCAATGTTCAAAAATCACAAGCATTCCTATACACCAATAACAGACTTAAAGAGAACCAAATTAAGAACAAACTGCCATTCACAATTGCTACAAAGAAAATAAAATACCTAGGAATACAACTCACAAGGAATGTAAGGGACCTCTTTAAGGAAAACTACAAACAACTGCTCAACGAAATAAGAGAGGACACAAACAGATGGAGAAACATTCCATGTTCATGGTTAGGAAGAATCAATATTGTGAAAATGGCTATACTGCCCAAAGTAATTTACACAATCAATGCTATCCCCATCAAACTACCATTGAATTTCTTCACAGAACTGGAAAAAACCACCATGAATTTCATATGGAACCAAAAAAGAGCCCGCATAGCCAAGTCAATTCTAAGCAAAAAGAACACAGCGGGAGGCATCACGCTACCAGACTTCAAACTATACTACAAGGCTACAGTAATCAAAACAGCATGGTACTGGTACCAAAATAGAGATATAGACCAATGGAACAGAACAGAAGCATCGGAGGCAACACAACATATCTACAAGCATATTATCTTTGATAAACCAGACAAAAACAGGCAATGGGGAAAGGATTCCCTATTTAATAAATGGTGTTGGGAAAACTGGCTAGCCATGTGCAGAAAGCAGAAACTGGACCCTTTTCTGACACCTTACACTAAAATTAACTCCAGATGGATTAAAGACTTAAACGTAAGACCTGACACCATAAAAACCCTAGAAGAAAATCTAGGCAAAACCGTTCAGGACATAGGAGTAGGCAAGGACTTCATGACCAAAACACCAAAAGCATTGGCAACAAAAGCCAAAATAGACAAATGGGACCTAATCAAACTCCACAGCTTCTGCATGGCAAAAGAAACAGTCACTAGAGTGAATCGGCAACCATCAGAATGGGAAAAAATCTTTGCAGTTTACACATCTGACAAAGGGCTGATATCCAGAATTTACAGAGAACTCAAACAGATTTACAGAAAAAAAACAAACAAGCCCATTCAAAAATGGGCAAAGGATATGAACAGAAACTTTACAAAAGAAGACATACATGAGGCCAACAAACATATGAAAAAGTGCTCATCATCATTGGTCATTAGAAAGATGCAAATCAAAACCACATTGAGATATCATCTCACACCAGTTAGAATGGCGATCATTAAAAAATCTGGAGACAGCAGATGCTGGAGAGGATGTGGGGAAATAGGAACACTCTTACACTATTGGTGGGAGTGTAAATTAGTTCAACCATTGTGGAAGACAGTGTGGCGATTCCTCAGGGACCTAGAAATAAATTCCATTTGACCCAGCAATCCCATTACTGGGTATCTATCCAAAAGACTATAAATCGTTCTACTATAAGGACACATGCACACGAATGTTCATTGCAGCACTGTTTACAATAGCGAAGACCTGGAACCAACCCAAATGCCCATCAATCATAGACTGGACTGGGAAAATGTGGCACATATACACCATGGAATATTATGCAGCAATCAAAAATGATGAGTTTGTGTCCTTTGTAAGGACATGGAGGAATCTGGAGAACATCATTCTCAGCAAACTGACACAAGAACAGAAAAAGAAACACTGCATATACTCACCATAGGTGGGTGAGAAAAATGAGAACACATGGACACAGAGAGGCGGTATACTATACACTGGGGACTGTTGGGGGAAATGGGGGAGGGACAGCGGGGAGGGCTGGGGGGGATAGCCTGGGGATGAATACCAAGCGTGGGTGAAGGGGAGGAAGGCAGCAAAACACACTGCCATGTGTGTACCTATGCAACTATCTTGCACGTTCTGCACGTGTACCCCAAAACCTATAATGCAATAAAAATTAACAAAAAGAAAAAAAAAAAAAAGAAGAAACATTCTAAAATGTGTAGTCAATAGTTAATGTCTAAAACGACTACATCAAAATCTGATATTTTCCATGCACTAGGCCATATGTAAAATGTTTTCTCAGAACATAAAAATAAAATATTACCATTTCTATCTTAGTTGTTTGTATCTGGAATAAGAGAGAGACATATTTTTTTTGCATATTTAATATAAATACTAAGAATTTTACCTATAAAAATACATAACGATTTGTATTGACATGTTGAGACTATATTTTGGGTTTTATCTTTTTGCTAATAATGATTTAAATCTTTAAAGGTTTTGAAACTTTACCAATAAATGGTTAAAAAGTAGCCACTTGAAGAAGGTAGACTATTACATTTCATGTTATAAAAGGAAAACACACATATCAACTGAAATAGAAAAAAGAGTGAACAGTTTTTTAAAGGCACAAAAAAAGAGGAAATGTGAAAATATACACATGTAAGTAGAGACTTTTTTTGTCCCTTCAAGAAGGAAAATATTTCACATAATAAAGGGAAAAAGATTCTCGCAAAATGCTCAAAACAAACCTTAGGAATATCTTACATACAGATGAAACCCCAAAAATTTGAAATGAGAACCACAGCTCCATCACCAAAGGTTTAATTCACATTAAGTAGCAGTTAATACTGTAAAGACCAATTTACAATTTTTTGAAATATGTAAAATAAGGAAAAATATGTCATAAAACCTTAGGCATAGAAAATGAAAGTATCAAAATTCATAAGTTATAAACTATAATAAATATTAAATGTACAAAAATAATAAGACATTCAGAAACTCAAGTATTGCTTGAAGCATTGCCAAAAATTTACAAAACATTGAGCATATAAAATAATTTTAAAAGTCTGTAACTATATTTATAGCATATTAGTAAAGCAAGACTCAAATATAATACATGGATTGAAACACCTAATTTAAAAACAGAATAAAGATACACGAGTTGAGTAACCTGTTCCAAACTTTAGAATAAATAAAACTAAATAAGCAAAAGGAAAGCAGAATGAAAGAATTGGTAAAGCAGAAATGAGGAATTAATAATTTTTAAAGTAATAAATCAAAAATGCATGTTTTTGTATTAGAAAAAATTAACACAATAATAAAATTAAAATGCAACAGTAAATAAACCTAAATAAAACCAAAGGAAAAAAGTTAAAATTTGTAACTTTTTTTTAAATATGGGTATAATTCAAGGAAAAATTCATATTAAATTTACCAACATTATGAAATAAATCTGAATAATGAATGAAAATTAATATTTTCTAGAATGATACAAACTACCTAAGCATAATTGACAACAAATAGAAACCCTCAAGTTTCTGTTCTAAAGAATATAGACATTTGAAAATTGAGAATGATAGGTGTCCCTTAAGCAAGCTCTAGGCTCTGATTGTTATAAAAGTTCTCCCTAGTTGGGAGGCTGAGGTGGGTGGATCACCTGAGGTAAAGAGTTCAAGATCAGCCTGGCCAACATGAAACCTTGCCTTTACTAAAAATACACACACACACACACACACACAAAAAAAAAAAAAACTTAACTGGGCATGGTGGCACTCGCCTGCAGTCCCAGCTACTCAGGGAGGCTGAGGCAGGAGAATCACTAGAACCTAGGAGGTAGAGGTTGTAGTGAGCCAAGATTGCACCACTACACTCCAACCTGAGTGACAGGGAGACTCCATCTAAAAAACAAAGTTCTCTGTGAAACTTTCAAAGAAAAGAAAACATTGAATCTGTCTAAATTGGTCCAGATAATAGAGATAAGTATGTCTACCAATAGATTATGAGGATAGCATAATACTGACCTCAATCTGGCAAAGGTTACACATTAAAAAAAAAAAAATGAAACTTCAATCTCATGAACAGAAGACAACTCAAAATGGTGATACTGCCCAAAGTAATTCACAGATTCAACACTATCCTCCTTCATCAAGCTACCAATGACCTTCTTCACAATACTGAAAAAACACCCCAAACTTCACATGGAACCAAAAGAGAGCCCACATAGCCAAGTCAATTCCAAGCAAAAACAACAAATCTGGAGGGCTCACACTACCAGACTTCAAACAATAGTACAAAGCTACACTAATCAAAACAGCCTGATACTGGTATCAAAACAGAGATATAGACCAATGGAACAGAACAGAGGCCTCAGAGGTAACGCCATGCATCTACAGCCATCTGATTTTTGACAAACCTGACAAAAACAAGCAATGGAAAAGGATTCCCTGTTTAATAAATGGTGTTGTGAAAACTGGCTAGCCATGTGCAGAAAGCAGAAACTGGACCCCTTCCTGACACCTTACACTAAAATTAACTCCAGATGGATTAAATACTTAAACATAAGACCTAACACCATAAACACCCTAGAAGAAAATCTAGGCAAAATCATGCAGGACATAGGAGTAGGCAAGGACTTCATGACCAAAACACCAAAAGCATTGGTAACAAAAGCCAAAATAGACAAATAGGACCTAATCAAACTCCACAGCTTCTGCACAGCAAAAGAAACAGTCACTAGAGTGAATCAGCAACCAACAGAATGGAAAAAAATTTTTGCAATCTACCCATCTGACAAAGGGTTAATATCGAGAATCTCCAAAGAACTAAAACAGATTTACAAGAAAAAAACAAGCCCATTCAAAAGTGGGTGAAGGATATGAACAGACACTTTACAAAAGAAGACATACATGAAGCAAACAAACATATGAAAAAATGCTCATCATCACTGGTCATTAGAGAAATACAAATCAAAACTACATTGAGATACCATCTCACGCCAGTTAGAATGGCAATCATTAAAAAATCTGGAGACAACAGATGCTGGAGAGGATGTGGAGAAATAGGAACACTTTTACACTGTTGGTGGGAGTGTAAATTAGTTCAATCATTGTGGAAGACAGTGTGGCGACTCCTCAAGGACCTAGGAATAGAAATCCCATTTGACCCAACAATCCCATTACTGGGTATGTATCTAAAGGATTATAAATAATTCTACTATAAGGACACATGCACACAAATGTTCATTGTGGCACTATTTACAATAGCAAAGACTTGGAACCAGCCCAAATGCCCATTAATGATAGACTGGACAGGAAAAATGTTGCATATATACACCATGGAATAATATGCAGCCATAAAAAACGATGAGTTCATGTCCTTTGTAGGGACATGGATGAACCTGGAAACCATCACTCTCAGCAAACTGACACAAGAACAGAAAACCAAACACTGAATGTTCTCACTCATAGGTGGGTGTTGGACAATGAGAATATATGGACAGAGGTTGGGGAGCATCACACACTGGGGTCTGTTAGGAGGAACTAGTGGAGGGACAGTGTGGGGTGGGGAGTTGGGGAGAGATGACATGGGGAGAAATGCCAGATACAGGTTTTGGGAGGAAGGCAGCAAATCACACTGCCATGTGTGTACCTATGCAACAGTCTTGCATGTTCTTTACATGTATCCCAAAACCTAAAATGCAATTTAAAAAAAGGAAAAAAGTTAAATAAGCAAGGAAATAAATTAAGAAACAGAAAAACTCTGTAATGGATTTGAGCAAACTGAAAGCAGTAGTAAATAAAATAGAAAAATCATTCAATATTAGGAATTTATAATAGAATCTTGATATGGTTTGGCTGTGTCACTCTTCAAATCTCAACTTCAATTGTATCTCCCAGTATTCCCACATGTTGTGGGAGGGACCCGGGTGGGAGGTAATTAAATCATGGGTATCTTTCCTGTGCTATTCTGATGTGATAATGAATAAGTCTCATGAGATCTGATGCATTTATCAGGGGTTTCCACTTTGTTTCTTCCTCTTTCTCTCTTGCTGCCACCATGTAAGAAGTGCCTTTCACCCTCTTCCATAATTATGAGACTTCCCCAGCCATGTGGAACCATAAGTCAAATTAAACCTCCTTTTTGGCCAGGCGCAGTAGCTCAAGCCTGTAATCCCAGCACTTTGGGAGGCCGAGGTGGGTGGATCACAAGATCAAGAGATCGAGACCATCCTGGTCAACATGGTGAAACCCCGTCTCTACTTATACTCAAAAAATTATCTGGACATGGTAGCACGTGCCTGTAATCCCAGCTACTCAGGAGGCTGAGGCAGGAGAATTGCCTAAACCCAGGAGGCAGAGGTTGCAGTGAGCTGAGATTGCACCATTGCACTCCAGCCTGGGTAACAAGAGCGAAACTCCATCTAAAAAAAAAAAACCTTTTCTTTCCAGTCTTGGATATGTCTTTTTCAACAGTGTAAAAATGGACTAAAACAAATATGTAATATTAATGAGTATGAAAATTTTACAATGACCTCCATAGTTGTCAAAAAGGCTAAGTATATATCACAAAGGAGTTGATTACAAAAGTTATGCTAGTGCTATGTGAAAGAAATATCTGCTGCTTTTAGAAAGATTGAGCTAAGATTATAAGTATTTCAAAATTTTGCTTCATTTACCATTAAGCATGTTGAAGAGGGGAAGCTTGTTGCAGAAGAGCATGTACAATTCTCATGAATGTAAAATAAAAAATACTCAATCGTAATAACCATTCTTGCAATAAGGAAATAATATTGGTTGGGCACAGTGGCTCACACCTGTATTCACAGCAATTTGGGAGACCAAGGCAGGTGGATCGCCTGAGGTCAGGAGTTCCAGACCAGCCTGGCCGATATGATGAAACCTGTCTCTACTAAAAATACAAAAATTAGCTGGGCATTTTGGCAGGCTCCTGTAATCTCAGCTACTCAGGAGGTTGAGAGAGAATTACTTGAACCCGGGAGATGAAGGTTGCAGTGAGCTGAGATTGTGCCACTGCAACCCAGCTTGGGCAACAGGAGAAAAACTCCAAAAAAAAAAAAAAGAAAGAAAAAAGAAAGGAAGGAAGGAAGGGAGGGAGGGACAGAGGGAGGGAGGGAGAGACGAAGGGAGGGAGGAAGGAATATCTTAATGAAAATTAAACTATCTAAAAATAAAATAATTCAACGTGAAATAGATTAAGTCAAAATCTGTGGGAAAAGTTTTTAAATAAAATCAAAAATAGTTTCCAAAATAAAGTATGAACTCCTCCAAGGCACTTAGAAAAGTCCAAAACAATTCAATTTGAAATAAAAAGGAATGTACATAAAAGTTCTCAGGAAAAAACAAACAAATGGTTTATAACTGAAGATATGGAAAAAAAGACATTAGAGTACCAGAGCTCAAATTTTTGATAGTAAATAATGTTCGTGAGGGTATAAAACATTTAGTGAGAGCAAAATCTGGTACAGGCTATTCAAAAAGCAATTAAGAGAGAATATTAAATGCAGAACTACTTTTGAAATTTAACTCCTAGTAACATATTTTACAGAGGAACCCACACGCACATGCTTATGACTAGAACTCTCTGCCTAAGGAAGCCTTCACGATTACTTGAAGACTTGATTCACTATTTCTTGCTGGTAATTGTTACCTTCTCCCCTAGTTAGCCTCATGAGGCACTCGTCTCTCTGTATCACCTTTATTTATTCTCTCACCATCTTTACTTCTAATTCATAAATTACATTAGGGAAGGAATCATTTCTAAGTAATTGTACATCCAGTGAGCTCTTATAACATCTAACAAAAATTAAGTGCCCAACAAACTCATGTTGGATAAATACTGAACAAAAACAAAGTAAGATATAACATGTCATTAAGTTGATGGTTATAAAACATTATATGAATCACTTTTAATATTAAAAAATTTATTTTTCAAGCTTGCATGGCTTTTAAAATTTTTTTTTTAAATTCTCATATTCCTATTTATAGGCTCTATTTTAGAGAAAATAAAGCACAGATTCTGTATTTTGACTTTTGCATTTCTTACTTTCTTCTCTTGTCTTTTTTTTCACACCACAGGTGAAAAAACAGCTCTCAAAATGCTAGAAAGTGTTGTGTTTATTATTCACAAATATAATGGTAACACTGGAAACAACTCTCCTTGCTTCTTCCTCCCAGTTGTTTTTTGGTGTTTTGTTTTAATAGATGCTTTTTCTCAAAGCTTACCCATTTCCTTTAGATTGTGTAAGATTACTTTCTGTTTTCTAAAAAGCCAGGAAGAAGCCACTTAAGAAACTGAAATATATGTTGCAGAGGGCTGTCCTCTTCTGTGGCAGGGTTAAGGAAATAAGCAGAACCTGGGCATGAAAGGACAGAGGGAATAGATCTTAGGCGTCAGTCATTGGAATGTGGTAAGAATGAGGCACTTGGGTAAACCCAGTAATAGCATTGAGCAATAGGGATCTGGAGAACAGTTCTAAATGCATAAGTTTGGAGATCTGCATAAATCGTAGAAAGTTAAAGGGAAAGTAAAAATATCTGAATTAGTGTTAGTAATAATTACTAGGATGGAAGGTCAGGAAGACCTGTATAGGCAATAATTGGTATTAATAATCATACAAATCTGATTCATAAAAAGTTACTCATCTAGAAAAAAATGTACTCTCTGCCATTTACAGCTAAAAAACTCTAGGGCTAACTCACTGTGAAAGATTCAAAATTTGCATAATGCCATTGCCTCTTTATTCTTATCGTAACCTCAGCTAAACCTAGTTCTTCTTGGTTGTAAAATTTAGGTTATTTGTTTTCATCTGTGTTCAACATAAAACGTATTGTAAGTTGTCTAGTATACCTTGAAATATCAAAATTTAAGGCAAAGTACATAAGCAAGACAGCATCTAAAGTCCCTCTTTTCATTTTATTGTTATTTTTAGGTACACTGTTACAGCTTTAAAACAAAAGCTGTTAAAATATTTTAGTTTCATAATGTTTATGAATGTGGGTCTCTCTGAATCAAGTTTAGAACAAAGACTGATTGTCTCAGGTAAACATAATCTTGTGCCAGTAAAGTCTCCCCAAAATTTTCTGGCCAAAGTTCTCACTCTTGTGTTAAATTTCTCATGGCTCAAAGCTTCCTGGTTACCGTGAAAGGTAGAGCAGGTCCCAGCATCCCTAACAAATGTGCATACAACCAAGTTTAAGTAATGTTTTGAGTCTAACCCTGGAAACCTTCAGGTTTCCCTCAGCTTAACTAAACTTTACACAGAGTTCTTCCTCAGTATAGGCCCCTGACAAACCTTTTCTTAGAATATTTATTTTAGAAAACTTGCAATCGTAAATTATTTCTCTACTCTTTGAAATGTATGTCAATCTCCTTCCAGCTTCTTGTCAGTTTTAAAGCTCAGGAATGTCCTTCTCAGTGACCCAGGACCTATCTCTTTGAAATATAAACATTGTAGGGAATAAGCACCCTATTGCCCAGTCTCCTTGTGAGAGTAGGAGACTACCTTCAATGGGTCCCAACTAGCAAACACAAATGGCCTAATCACAGAAAATAAAAATGCAAGCTCAGGAATAACTAATTGTGCTGGACACATTCCAGGGATAAACCTTCTCCCTAAAGCCCTCCAGTACTTTTCCATGCGCTCATTCCAATGCTTCAAAACCTTCCCACCTTTTCCTTAAGTGAAGATGATTTCAATCTCTATTTTTGCAATCATCTTGAATAAAGTCTTCTTCACCTGTTTAACTTTGTCCAGTGCAATTTTATTTTACAAGCCTAAGATGAGCATAATCTAGACAGAGGAACACATTTACCTACTTGAACATGGCTTTCTAAAGGATGCGGTTTTTGCAGATTGTTGACTATATATCAAACTTGCTTTTAATTTTCAAAAAACAGAAAGTTTCAGTCTGTAATCTCAGCATTTTGGAAGGACAAGGGAAGGGAATCACATGAGGCCAGAAGTTCAAAACCAGCTTTGGCAAGATAGTGTAACCCTACCTCTACAAAAAAAGTTTAAAAATATTAGCAATCAGGCATGGTGGCACATGCCTGTAGTCCCAGTTATTTGGGAGGCTCAGGCAGGAGGATCACTTGAGCCTAGCAATCTGAGACTGCAGTGAGCTTTGATTATGCCATTGCACTCTAGTCCGGGCAACAGAATGAGATTCTGTCTCAAAAAAAGTTTCTAATCCATTTGCTTATACAAAATCTGTGATAATTAGAACTAATGACATGACTGTATAACTTTGAAAAGTTATACCTGAAAAAACTGCAATATGAAAGAGATGTAACAACATGCTATAACAACATGGACAATGGAAATTGTGTATATTCAATACATTTCTGAAAATTAATAGTGAAAATATCAGCGAACACTAGAAAGCTGCTTTAGTTTGAACTTGTCAAAAGAATCATGATACTTGAAAATTAGAATTTTGACAGCTTGCCATAAATTATAAACTAAGATATTGTGCCTGATATGAGTAGAAATGGTTTTAACTATGGAAAAGTAAAAGATCACCAAAAAAAGTGTTTGAATTATGATCTTATCACTATTAACTTAAAAAGAAACATAGAGCAGACTTGACATTTAAAAGAGTCTCTTTACCTATCCCCGTTTGCTTCATTTAAAGCCATATGATGAGAGTTTTAATATACGTTTGTTGTATTATCCATTGTTTTAAGAATATAAATAGATATGCCATTCTTAAAATTCTCAAGATTTTCATGACATCACCAAAAGGATAAACAGAAGCATGAAAAAAATCACTTAGCCACATTGATGGAAACGACGCTATAGCTCTGGTTGAAGTACACCATTTTTTATGTGCTAAAGTGCTAAAATGTTTGCAGTGTGTTTAAGAAACAGTCACTAGAATGAATTGGCAACCATCAGAATGGGAAAAAATCTTTGCAGTTTACCCATCTGACAAAGGGCTGATATCCAGAATTTACAAAGAACTCAAACAGATTTACAGGAAAAAAACAAGCCCATTCAAAAATGGGCAAAGGATATGAACAGACACTTTACAAAAGAAGACATACATGAGGCCAACAAACACATGAAAAAATGCTCATCATCATTGGTCATTAGAGAGATGCAAATCAAAACCACATTGAGATACCATCTCATGCCAGTTAGAATGGCGATCATTAAAAAATCTGGAGACAGCAGATGCTGGAGAGGATGTGGAGAAATAGGAACACTCTTACACTGTTGGTGGGAGTGTAAATTAGTTCAACCATTGTGGAAGACAGTGTGGCCATTCCTCAAGGACCTAGAAATAGAAATTCCATTTGACCCAGCAATCCCATTACTGGGTATCTATCCAAAGGACTATAAATCGTTCTACTATAAGGACACATGCACATGAATGTTCATTGCAGCACTGTTTACAATAGTAAAGACCTGGAACCAACCCAAATGCCCATCGATGATAGACTGGATTGGGAAAATGTGGCACATATACACCATGGAATATTATGCAGCAATCAAAAATGATGAGTTTGTGACCTTTGTAAGGACATGGATGAATCTGTAGAACATCATTCTCAGCAAACTGACACAAGAACAGAAAAAGAAATACCGCATATTCTCACTCATAGGCAGGTGAGAAAAATGAGAACACAAGGACACAGGGAGGGGGTCTATTACACACTGGGGTCTATTGGGGGAAATGGGGGAGGGACAGTGGGGGGGGGCTGGGGAGTGATAGCCTGGGGATAAATGCCAAGTGTGGGTGAAGGGGAGGAAGGCAGCAAAACACACTGCCATGTGTGTACCTATGCAACTACCTTGCACGTTCTGCATATGTACCCCAAAACCTATAATGCAATAAAAATTTAAAAAAATAAAAAAAAAACTTTTAACCCACAAAGTACAAAAATAACATATCTGCCAATTAAAAGCTACAGATTAAAAAAAGAGACAACATGAATAAAAAGATAAATTGATCAGTTGCATTTTTAGCATTCCTCTTTTCAAAGAATATACTGTTTTACTTTATTTTTCATGTCTTTCTTCATTAACAGACATTAACAGGTTTTGCTAAGTGATACTGTTACTGTTGATGAATCTGTACAGGTCTACGGCAACCTCAATTCTTGCCTCCTTGGAAGAGTTTGACTGAGGGGCATAACACACAGTGCCAGATCAATGCAAATCTTAGAGCAGCAGTAAAGGTTTTTAAAAAAGTTTAGGGCAGGAACAAAAGGAAGTGAAGTATACTTGGAAGAGGGCCAAGTGTGCAACTTGAGAGACCAAGTGATCCATTTAACCCTTGACTCAGCGTTTTATAAGTCGGCATACTTTCAGAGTCTTGTGTCCCTTCCCCACTGATTCTTCCCTTGGGATGGGTTGTCTGCATGTACAGTGGCCTGCTAGCTCTAGGGAAGGGCCACATGTGCAGTGTGTTTACTGGCGTTCTATGCATGCTCACTTGACACATTCTTCCCTTACTAATTAAATGTACCTGAGAGATTTTATACCAGTTAAAATCCACCATTTTCCCCTTGATGCACAAGCTTGAATTGAGCCAACTCACCCAATTCTTGAGATCTTTTTGAGAAGCTGCTAATCACAACTTTCAGGTGTTTTTATCTGCTGAGAGACTGCCTCTCCCTGGTGCTGGCTGTGAACAATTTTTGCTTTAGTGAGACAGTTTAATACCATCTGATCATTACTTGGTGGTTGCCTGACATTTCTGGTGGTGGTGGCGGGGCACTCTCCTTTGCTCATATCTGACTAGCTACCTACTGTAACATTTCCCTCTGCAAGAGTCCAAGACCCCAATTAGTTTGGAAAAATGCATGTATGTCAGTCTTCTGTAACCGTTTCCTGCTGACAGAGAGGTGGCGGTGGTTGTTCTGTAGGTCATGGCCTCTTGCTAGCTTTCAGGACAGGGTGGTTCTGTGGGTTGGTGAAAGCAGTATCCAGCCAGGTCCAAGGGAGACAGGGGCAGAATGTTCCTTCTGTCATGTCCCACTGATGGACACTCTAGGGGTCCTCTGTAGAAGGGTGGTTCTTGAATACTGAAAGCAAAAGGAGCCAAACTGGGTTATTAGATTTAGAGGACGTGGACCAAAATGAGCAAAAGTAGACCAACAAGAGGTCCCAAAAAGGGAAGAACCCAGGAGGACTATTTCCAGGTTCTTCCCAATTTAACCAAACTGAAAGGCTTGTTCCCATAAACTGGAGGCTTGATTTAGGAGTTGTCTGATGTTATCTCGTACTTTTCCTAGTTGATTTACTCAAAAGCAACATTTTTCATCTAAGGCTAAACAAATTCCTCCCTGTGCTGCTATTAAGATATGTCGTCCTCAACACCTTTGGAGAACTTCAGCTGCTAAAGAGTTTATTTGTTTGTGCATGGTTGTTAAGGTTTTGGCCACGGCATCCGTGTTGTTGGCTATTTCCTTTGAGAACTGGCTATAGGTTAAGGAGGCTTTTGTGATTCCAGTAATTCCATTTCTCATATTGGCAATAACACTGAGTCTCATGAGCAGGAGAGGGGAATTAGTTGGATAGGCTTCCTCACCCTGGGCAAGATGGAATGCTCATAGACTGGTACTGGAAAGGAAAGATTACCAGGAACTATAAAAATGTCCAGGGATATATAGCCTATGGTGCAACTTCCAGTCCAGCTAGGAGGGAGGTATTGGTGAACTAATTAGCCAGATATAGAAAGTTCCTTGGGTTTTAAGAAAAGTAGGGATGTTGAAACAAAATAAGGCAGTGAGGGAGGTTCAAAAAATTCCTGGGTGCTGACACACTCTGGTAGCTGGTGGCTATCGTTACACCTGCTAAGACTTGGATGCATAGAGTTTGACTGTTTAGATCCCTTGATTTTATTTTCCCAAAAAAGATAATTTTGAATTTGGTATAGTAGGACCCATTCTGCTGTAGAGCTGGGGTTGGCAATTTGCAGATATTAGTTATAAACAACAGGCAGGAACCAGAAAGTGAGTACTGCATGAGCTTGGTCATCCCTGGCAAAACTGGATAGACTTATCTAGCAAAGTGCCCCAAGGAAAGGTAGAATCTGGAGGTTTGGGGAATCTTGGTTTCTGGTAGAATTTGTTATGGGTATATGTGTGGTAGGTCTGTTGGTTAGGCTCTACAGTGAAAATAACAGTAGAAGAGTTAGTACATAACCAGCAATTGGTGTAGTAAGGGAATCCTGTGCTTGGAATCAATTGCTGAGCTTTTTCTCTTAATGGGAAATCAGGATGATAGTGTGCTGCTAGTAAAATGGTGAGTATGAGAACCCGCAGGAGCAGACCCATGGTGACCTATGGTGATTGTAAAAGAGAGAAATTGGTCACAAAGCAAGCTGCTGCTGAAACTCCTGGTAACGCACAAGTTAGGGTTAAAATAGTGGTAAGAATCAGAGCAAATGCAGCAAAATTCATGATATTGGGGCCACCTTACTTTGAGGTGAGAAAGCATTACTTATATTTTCACTTAAAGAAGAATTTCGGATCTTTCGGTGCCTTGCAAGTATTTGCAGGAACTGCGGGTGTTGCTTCTGGCTCTGGTGTGCTGGGTCCTTTCCACGACTTCCCTTGGGTGTGTTATATCCAGCAGGCAATCTCTGGTATTTTAGTGGCTTTGAGAGGGGTAATAGAACAGTGAAGGGACCCTTCCAGAGTGGAGTTAGTTGGGAATTTAGAAATTCTATTTTTCCAGGCTTTAATGAGAACTAGTGAGCTTAGAGGATATAGATGTGGGTATTTTTCCCCTTCTGATTTTGGGTTTCCTTCATATTCCTGGAAAGCCTGATGGAAGCCTGCTAAAGAAGAGACATACTAGGTGATTTTTGGTAGTTTCTTCATCTGGTGATGAGTCTGAATATATTACTTACCATATCAGGCCTTGAAAGGGCTTAATTGCAAGGTAGCCTTGGGGGCAATACAGATGCAAAGGAGAGCTAAAGGTGAGAGGTCTACACTCATGGCTATGCTGTTTCCTGGCAGAGTTTATTAATGATGCGTTTGAGGGTTTGGTTAGTTCTTTTGACTTTTCCTGCAGATTGCAGTCTCCAGACAGAGTGAAGGTACCACTTTTTGCCTAGGGCACTACTAACATGTTGAGTTACTTGGGAAGTGAAGGATGGACCATTGTCATTCTGCAATGACCTGGGGAGCTCAAACCAGGAAATGAGTGTTTTTTTTTTTTTTTAAGAGGAATTTAGCTACCTCCCATACCTTTTTAGTCCTTGTGAAGCAGGCATCTACACATCCAGTGAAGACATCTACACAGACCAAGAGGTATTCATATCTGTAGCATGTAGGAGCTGAGTGGAGTCCATCTGCCAGTCTTCCCCAGGGTATGTACCTCTCCATTAGATGGAACTTACTCATGAAAGGGGCCTCCATCTCTGGGGATTAGTTATGGTACACAAGGTGCATTCTTGGCAAACCAGTTGAATAGTTTTGTTTAGTATCTCCCCGCTGAACACTCATTTACAAATTTGCCCTACACTGTCCTTTTCAAGGTGGCAGGGGTCAGGTAAACTCTTGATGACTTTCCATTGTGAGGCTTTAGGTAGATGGAGAAGTTCTTCCAACCTGTACCATTTGTTCGTTTCTTCTTTATACCCATCTAAAGTGGCCCAATCT
Organism: Saguinus oedipus; assembly: GCA_031835075.1. NCBI lineage: Eukaryota > Metazoa > Chordata > Mammalia > Primates > Cebidae > Saguinus > Saguinus oedipus. The sequence continues at coordinate 72,511,184 of CM063171.1, read as the reverse complement.
ATTTCGTCTTTAGTGTACTGGAGTTGGGAAGTTCACTGTGGGGCAACAAGGCCTCGATGAAGGTATTGTTCGAGATGCCTGCCTCTTTAGCTTTTTTGTTAGCTAACCTATTTTCTCATTCAGTTTCTTCAGAGCTCCTTATTCTCCTTTATAGTGCACTACTGCCACTTCCTGGGGCAAATGAACAGCCTCTAGTAGCTCTAATATTTGAGGCCCATATTTAATAGGAATATCCCAAGCTGTTAGATATCCACTTTCCTTCCAGATAGCAATGTGTGCATGAAGCACCAGAATGTGGTATTTGGAATCTGCACATATGGTTATTCTTTTTTTCTCCCCCTAGTTTTAGGGCTCTGGATAGCACAATGAGTTTAGCTAGTTGTGCTGAAATTCCCAGTGACAGAGCTTTAGCCTCTATAACTTGGTGAAGGGACACTATAGCATAGCCTGCCTATCTGGTTTCATTCCTGTCAAAGCGACTGCAATCTAACTACCTTATTCCTTCTGAATCATCTAGGGGCTGATACTTTAAGTCTTCATAGCTGGCATAAATTTGGTTAAGTATCTCACAACACGAATGTTTTGAGTCATCTTTTCCTGGTAGTTGGAGTAAGGAGGTTGGGTTGAGGGTAGAACACCATTCAACAGACTGCTCATGTTTTCTAACAGGACTTGGTACGTTAGCAATCTGTCGTCAGTGAGTCACTATGTTTCCTTTATGCCCAATGAGGGGCCTATTTTGTGGTACATCAGGAGACAGATTGACTGTCCCATTGTGATTTTGAGGGCCTCCTCAAGTAAGAGGAGCCACTACCTTGAGAAAATGTGTCCACCCTTATGCTACTGGGTCTAGATTCTTTGGAAAGTAACCTACAGGATGATTGATTGACCAGTTTGAGTTAGAACTGCTATGGCTACACCTTACCTCTCAGTGATGAAAAGATTTGGTTAGTATGGGTGCCCCAAGGGACTGCCTAAAGCTTTAGTTGCCTAAAGGCTTCTTCTTGATTCTTTTCTCACAGAAGTGGGTCCCTATCAGTCCCTTCTTTTGGAGCCTGATAAAAGAACTTAACAATGCCACCATATCCCAATATCCAAAGTCTGCAATATCCTAGAAAAGCCCAAAGTTGCTTTTGAGTTGTTGGGGTAGGTACTCTAAGGATGGACTGTATCTGTTCAAGAGGGAGCTTATGTTCTCCAGGGGTAATGAATATTCCCAGGTATTAGACCTCTTGTGTTAGTAGCTGTGCCTTGGCTTTGGACACATTGTGCGCTCTGTCTGCAAGAATATTCAATGTCTTTTTTATTGCATTTAAGGTTTTGGGGTACATGTGAAGAACATGTAAGATGTTGCATAGTTACACACATGGAAGTGTGGTTTGCTGCCTTCCTCCCCATCACCTATATCTGGCATTTCTCCCCATGTCATCCCTTCCCAACTCACCAATCCCCACTGTTCCTCCCCTAGTTCAGCCCCCAACAAACCCCAGTGTGTGATGTTCCCCTCCCTGTGTCCATGTGTTCTCATTGTTCAACAGCCGCCTATGAGTGAGAATATGTGGTGTTTGGTTTTCTACTCTTGTGTCAGTTTACTGAGAGTGATGGTTTCCAGGTTCATTCACATCCCTACAAAGGACACGAAATCATTGTTTTTTATGGCTGCACAGCATTCCATGGTGTACATGTGCCACATTTTCCCTGTCCAGTCTATCATCAATGGGCATTTGGGTTGGTTCCAAGTCTTTGCTATTGTAAACAGTGCTGCAATGAACATTCATGTGCATGTGTCCTTATAATAGAATGATTTATAATCCATTGGATATATACCCAGTAATGGGATTGCTGGGTCAAATGGAATTTCTATTTCTAGGTCCTTGAGGAATCACCACACTGTCTTCCACAATGGTTGAACTAATTTACACTCCCAACAGTGTAAAAGTGTTCCTATTTCTCTACATCCTCTCCAGCATCTGTTGTCTCCAGATTTTTTAATGATCACCATTCTAACTGGCGTGAAATGGTATCTCAATGTAGTTTTGATTTGCATTTCTCTAATGACCAGTGATGATGAGCATTTTTCCTATGTTTGTTGGCCTCATATATATCTTCTTTTGTAAAGTGTCTGTTTACATCCTTCACCCACTTTTGAATGGGCTTGTTTGTTTTTTTTCTTGTAAATTTCTTTTAGTTCTTCGTAGATTCCAGATATTAGCCCTTTGTCTGATGGGTAGATTGCAAAAATTTTTTCCCTTTCTGCTGGTTGCTGATTCACTCTATTGACTGTTTCTTTTGCTGTGCAGAAGCTGTGGAGTTTGATTAGGTCCCATTTGTCTATTTTGGCTTTTGTTGCCAATGGTTTTGGTGTTTTAGTCATGAAGTCCTTGTTTATGCCTATGTCCTGAATGCTTTTACAATTTTCTTCTATGATTTTTATGGTGTTAGGTCTTATGTTTAAGTCTTTAACCACCTGGAGTTAATAAAAGAAAACTTCAGGGCAATATCCATGATGAACATAGACACAACAATCTTCAATAAAATACTGGCAAACCAGGGCTGGCACAGTGGCTCACGCCTGTAATCCCAGCATTTTGGGAGGCCGAGGCAGGTTGATCATGAGGTCAAGAGATTGAGACCATCCTGGTCAACATGGTGAAACCTCGTCTCTACTAAAAATACAAAAAAAAAAAAAAAAAAAAAAAAAAATAGCTGGGCACAGTAGCATGTGCCTGTAATCCCAGCTACTCAGGAAGCTGAGGCAGGAGAATTCCATGAACCCAGGAGGCGGAGGTTGCCATGAGCCGAGATTGTGCCATTGCACTCCAGCCTGGGTAAACAAGAGCGAAACTCCATCTCAAAAAAAAAAAAATACTGGCAAACCGACTGCAACAGCACATCGGAAAGCTTATCTACCATGATCAAGTAGGCCTCATCCCGGGGATGCAAGGCTGGTTCAACACATGCAAGTCTATAAATGTAATTTACCACATAAACAGAACCAAAGACAAAAATCACATGATTATCTCAATAGAAGCAGAGAAGGCCTTTGACAAAATTCAACAGCCCTTTATGCTAAAAACCCTCAATAAACTAGGCATTGACGGAATGTATCTTAAAATAATCAAAGCTATTTACGACAAACCCACAGCCAATATCATACTGAATGGGCAAAAACTGGAAGCATTGCCTTTGAAATCTGGCTCTAGACAAGGATGCCCTCTCTCACCACTCCTATTCAATATAGTATTGGAAGTTCTAGCCAGGGCAATTAGGCAAGGAAAAGAAATAAAGGGTATTCAGTTAGGAAAGGAAAAAGTCAAATTGTCTCTATTTGCAGATGACATGATTGAATATTTAGAAGAACCATTGTCTCAGCCCAAAATCTCCAGAAACTGATAAGCAACTTCAACAAAGTCTCAGGATACAAAATCAATGTGCAAAAATCACAAGCATTCCTATACACCACTAACAGACTTAAAGAGAGCCAAATCAAGAATGAACTACCATTCACAATTGCTACAAAGAGAATAAAATACCTAGGAATATAACTAACAAAGAATGTAAAGGATCTTTCAAGGAGAACTACAAACCATTGCTCAACGAAATAAAAGAGGACACAAACAGATGGAGAAATATTCCATGTTCATGATTAGGAAGAATCAATATTGTGAAAATGGCTATACTTCCCAAAGTAATTTACAGATTCAATGCTATCCTCATCAAGCTACCAATGACCTTCTTCACAGAACTGGAAAAAAACACTTTAAACTTCAAATAAAACCAAAAGAGAGCCCACATAGCCAAGTCAATTCTAAGCAAAAGCAACAAAGCTGGAGGCATCACACTACCTGACTTCAAACTATTACTACAAGGTTATAGTAATCAAAACAGCATGGTACTGGTATCAAAACAGAGATATAGACCAAAGGAACAGAACAGAAGCCTCAGAGGCAACACAACACATCTACAACCATCTATCTGATCTTTGACAAACCTGACAAAAACAAGCAATGGGGAAAGGATTCCCTGTTTAATAAATGGTGTTGGGAAAACTGGCTAGCCATGTGCAGAAAGCAGAAACTAGACCCCTTCCTGAAACCTTACATAAAAATTTAATGTCTAGACTAGATGTTGGATTCCTTTCTTGTGAGAGAGTAGATTAACAGATCATCTGCATACCATAGGAGACCCTGTGGCCCCACTTCAAGAGTTAAAACCTGCAAATCTCTAGCCAGGGCTTCCCAAAATAGATGGGGACTATCTCTGTAACCTTGTGGAAGCACTGTCCAGGTGAGCATTGAATATTCTCTTTTTCATTCTCTCAAATACAATAAACTTTGGGAAGATGGGTCCATGGGGATACAAAAGAAAGCATCTTTGAGATCTATGACTGAAAACCACTGAGCATCTGGAGGTATTTCTCTTAGAATTACATATGGGTTGGGGACCATTGGCTTTACTGAGACTGCTGCCTCATTTATGAATTTGCAGGTCGTGGACTAGCCTGTATTCTCCATTGCCCCATTGCCCTTTTTAACAGGTAAGATAGGGGTGTTATAGGATGAGTTAGAGGGTATTCAAAATCCACGTTTTACAAATTTTTCAATCATGGGTCGAAGTTCCTCTTTGGTCTCTGGCTGAAGAGGAAACTACCTTCTACAGAATAGCAGGAAGATCCTTGAGCCGAATTACTATAGGCATTGCCATATGGCCTTTCTTAGTACTCCTGGGGAGCAGACCTCCGGACTAATGGGAAGGTCTGGACATAGTTCTTAAGAATGTGTGTGTGTGTGTGTGTGTGTGTGTGTGTGTGTGTGTGTGTGTGTGTGTGTGTGTGTGTGTGTGTGTGTGTGTGTGTGTGTGTGTGTGTGTGTGTGTGTGTGTGTGTGTGTGTGTGTGTGTGTGTGTGTGTGTGTGTGTGTTGAGGCATAAGATTTTATTTGGAAAAGGATGCGTTGGCCCTGAAGGAAAGGTTAAGTGAGCTTCTAGTCTGAACAAAATCTCTCTACCCAAAACAGGACATAGGAGATTCTAGCATCACTAAAAATGAGTGAGAAAAGACAGTTGCCAAACACAGGCAGCACAGAGAAGGAGTAAACTTCCAGGTTATGAGTGCCCCATTTACCCCCATCAGCTGACGGTATTTGGAGAATAATTGCCCAGTAAAAGAGATAAGTATGAAGCAGGCCTCTCCTGTGCTCAAAAGAAAACTTATATTTCTACCTACCACATCCAAACAGCCTTTGGCTCCATCACTACAATGGTGATGTTTGATCCAGGAGCCAACCAGAGCATAGGGCCCCTTCAGCTCAAGGCCATCAGGGATTGAGATTCTGTCCCAAATTTCCTTCAGTGCTCAGGGCAGTCCTGTTTCCAGGGGATGAGCTTGTGGCAGAGGGGCCAAGCTGTGCAGAGCATTTTTCCATCTGTCTCATTGGGGCAGTTGGCCTTCCAGTGACCTGGAAAGATATTCCAAGAGCAATCTCAAGGGCTTTGCAGACTTGTAGGGCAGCAAGTAGTTGAAATTGCTGCTTTTCCTTTTGCCTCTCCTTTCCTGAACCTTTCCTCTTTGACTGGGTCCTGATCGTAAAAGACTAAAGAAGTTATTTTGAGGATGTCAAGCACAGGGGTATTGGGACCCAGTGTGAGCTTTTGGAGATTCCTCTGAATATCTGGGGCGGCCTGAGTTAGAAAATGGTCTTTTAGGGCCAGTTGCCTTGCTGGTATCTCTGGGTCTATGTTAGTATGTTTCATTAGAGTCTCTTGTAGCCTTTCTAGGATAACAATGAGTTTTCAAGATAGGCTTGGTCTATTAAGATCGATTTATTAGAGTTCACAGGCTTTGCTCCTCTAGCTTTCATTCCTTCTGCCAGGAAGTTGAACATGTGGTCCTTTGCCCATATACACCCCTGTTTATTGTAATCCCAATGAGGCTGACCTGGGGAACTGCACTGGCTCCCACAGGATAGCCACCAGGGACCATCATATGCATTGCGTTTCCAAATTGTTGGCCCCTCCATAATAAAGTCATATTCTCTCTTAGACAGAGTTTTCTCTAGTCTGACTGAGAAATCTCTCCCAGTGATTTCAAATGTTAAGCCCAGCTTATGGAACCCTTTGATGTATTTGTCAAAGTCCTTTATAAACTTTCCAAGTTCTGTTTTAATGTGGCTTGAGTCTTGCATAGTGAATGGAGTCCGGACTCTAGTGGGTCTACTGGGGCCACTAACCTCTTGAAGGGGGCATAACTTAAGGGGCTGATTTCCAGAGGATGACCTTGTGTAGAAAGGGGAAGGCTCTGGGGCTGGGAGATTTGGATATAACATGGTAGAAAGGACAGTGGGGTTTGAGCTCAGCTCTGCTCTTGGTTCCTCTGGGACTTCAGCCCTGGGTAAACTCAATAAGGAGTCTCCCAAACCAACTGAAGGGGGCTGCCTGATGATGCTTATTACCATGGCTGGATCTCTTTTATAAGCCTGACAAAGAGTAGGTTGCTTTTTAGGGCATAAAGTCCTGTACATAGGGGTTCTGTCCATTTTTCCTCTGGTAGTAAAATAAATCTATTTGATAGAGCATATTAAAATTTAGGCTTCCACTTTCCAGCCAAAATTCCTGAAGTTTGTATTCAACACAAGTTGTGTTACTGAAAAATACAAGCCTTTTTCCTTTTCCAGTTCTCAAGAATGCATGGGAGGGATGTGCCCTGTGGTATGGAGCTATGGTTTTCCCAGTTCTTGAGGATGCATGCTAGGGGTGTGTCCTGTGGTATGGAGCCATGATTACCCATCCATGAAGACAGAGTAAAGGAGAAAAAAAGAAAAAAGAAGGCATCCCCTATTAGTTTAATGTTATCTTTGATAGGTGTTCTTATTTTTGACTTGGATTCTAGAATGAACCTGTCTTACCATGTACCCTTATTGTTTCCCATCTTCTTATAATTACCTGAGAACAGAAGAGATACCAAAGTGAACAGTGGGCCCTGTCTGGTTCTTCCTTGGGGTTCCAAATGAAATGGTCTTACCATATACCCCTGACCTTGCCTTCACTTCTGTTCTAATGGAAATCTTTCAGCCTGGGACCAACCTTCATCTCTGTCCAGCCAACATCCCTGTCTCTATCACCTTATAGTGACTCTTGCTCGAAGCGTTCCAGCAAGAAAACGATTACCTCTTTTCTTAGATTCCCATTTCCTATGGTCTTTAAGGAGATGAGAATCCTGTTTCTTAACTAACTTCCAAAAGGGAGTGAATTTCTCTCCCTTTGAATATGACCTTGAATGTCTTGATGCATGTTGGGAAGGGCATTGTAGTGATTAGAGAAGTGGAGGCTATAGGAGGAATTGGGAGGAAATGAGATAAAAAATCACAGAAAGCCTTAATATACTCACGAAAACAGCAGCTCTTAGATCAGAGAGCGCAATGCTTATTTGCCCTCTTGACATAAAGTAGTAACCTCCAGAAGCCTTGGGGCTTGGGATACAAAGTCACAAATGGCAAAGGAAGAATTTTCCCTCCTCCAAAGGGGTGCTATCTCAGAAAAAGCAAGTAAATGGGATCCGTAAAGGGCCACAAAGTGAGGCCCTATACAGACAGACAAACTCCTACAAAAGCCACCAGAAAATTTGGTTCTAAGGCATAACAGGAACAAAACATTTGGAGCTGGCAGAGCCAGAGTTCCAATTAGTATCTGTCCTGGCATTGTGCCAGTAGACATGGGAAGGTCTCAAAGCCAGCTGAGCTGGTAGGGTAAAAACAAATATAACTTTTAGGGAATATCTGCAAGTGAGTCAGTGACTTTCCTGCTTCACAAATGCATCAAGAGCTGAGAGCACATGAATAACATGAAGTGAGTGTTTAAGAAGTCAGCTGGCGGCCGGGTGCAGTGGCTCACACCTGTAATCCCAGCACTTTGGGAGGCCGAGGTGGGTGGATCATGAGGTCAAGAGATCAAGACCATCCTGGTCAACATAGTGAAAATCCGTCTCTACTAAAAATACAAAAAATTAGCTGGGCATGGTGGCGTGTGCCTGTAATCCCAGCTACTCAGGAGGCTGAGGCAGGAGAATTGCCTGAACCCAGGAGGCAGAGGTTGCGGTGAGCCGAGATTGCGCCATTGCATTCCAGCCTGGGTAACAAGAGCAAAACTCCATCTCCCCGCCCCCCCCCCAAAAAAAAGAAGTCAGGTGGCATACAAAGTGAAAGCAAAGAGGAAGATTGGCCACTGAGGTAGACGGTCCAGTGGGTGCACAAGGCCATTTTAGAATACTTATGGAGAAGACAGGAGAATAGGCTGGGCACGGTGGCTCATGCCTGTAAACCTAGCACTTTGGGAGGCCGAGGCAGGTGGAGCGACTGAGCTCAGGAGTTTGAGACCAATTTGGGCAACATGATGAAACTCTGTCTCTACTAAAATACAAAAGAAATTAGCAAGGCATGACGCTGCCTGTAGTCCAAACTACTTAGGAGGCTGAGGCAGGCCAACTGCATGAACCCCAAAGGCGGAGACTGCAGTGAGCCAAGATTGTGTCACTGCACTTCAGCCTGGGCAACAGAGAGAGTCTCTGTCTCTAAAAAATAGTAATAAAATATATAAACAAGAAAATGGGAGAACAGGTGGTGTGGGTTTGTGGGAGTTAGTTTTAGTTGATAAAGCAGAGGATACCCCAGAAATTGCAGTTTCAGGCTTTAGTCCTAACACTCTCATAAGCCTCCTGTCCAAGAGGGCCATCAGTGGCTCAGTCCTATTCCATGGAGACTCCAAGGTCCTTTCCAACCCCAAGAACCACCCATCAGGGTGAGCTAAGAGATTAGCTGGAGGGAGCAGAGACACTGTGGCCAAGAGGAATCATTCTGGGGGATGGTTAATAAACAGGAGCGTGAAAGGGGAGAAGAAAATTGTTCATGGGGATTGAACACCACCAACCAAAGCAGGTAAGGCATATAGGTATTTTACCACTGAGGAACGTATGTTACCAAACCAAAGGTTTGTATGGAATGTATGTAACATATCAAAGTATGTTACTGAGAGTTAACTAAGGTTGTCTGTAGCAACCTCAATTCTTGCTTTCTTGGTGAAAAAAAATTTGACCAAGGAAAACTAGGTAGAGTGAAAAAATTTCAAAGCAGGAGAAAAAGTTTATTAAAAAGTTTAGATGTAATCCCAGCTACTCGGGAGGCTGAGGCAGGAGAATTGCCTGAACCCAGGAGGCGGAGGTTGTGGTGAGCCGAGACCGCACCATTGCACTCCAGCCTGGGTAACAAGAGCGAAACTCCATCTCAAAAAAAAAAAAAAGTTTAGAGCAGGAATAAAAGGAAGGACACTTGGAAGAGGGCAAAGTGGGCAACTTGAAAGATCTGGTACCCAGTTTGACCTTTGACTTAGGGTATCATATGTTGGCATACTTATGGGGTGTTACATCCCTTCACCTCTGATTCTTCTTTTGGGATATGTTGTCTGCATGTACAGTGACCTGCTAGCACTTGGGAGGCATCACATATGCAGTTCATTTATGGAAGCTGTATGCATGCTTATTTGAGGCATTTTTTTTCCTTATCAGTGAAATGTCCCTACAAGGTCATATTTAAACTATGCCATTTTGCCTTTCAGTGTGCATGCTTAAGCCTACTCACCCAACTACTGAGATCTTATGGGGAAGTTGCTGATCACCAGCTTCAGATGTTTCTGTTTATTGGGAGCCTGCCATTCCTGTTGCTGGTTGTAACCAAGCATTATTTTAGAAAGACAGTTAACAACTACCTGACCATCATCTGATGATGGCTTGACATCTGACATTTCTGTTGTGTGTGTTTTGAGGTGAAGAGGTCCTCTCCTGCCCTGTTCTTTTCTGACTAGTTACCTACTGTTAAAAGTAAAACTATATTTGGATTCCATAACATGATACTCAGAAGAAATTTCAAAATCTTTCAAGACATTTATGAATCATCGACTTTTGGGGTTGTTCTACTGGTTCGCTTTAATGAAAACTCTAGCAAGGACACAGCAGAAACTATTTTGAATTTGGGTGTGCCTCTTAAAAAGGATTGTCTTCATTTCAAGCAGGGTCAGTCTGGCCATTTGGAGATAAATATATACATAGGTTAGTGGCTACATCTCTCCAAATAGCTGCAACATCCATTCAAATAACACATTTCCATTTTCATTTCTCAAGTCATACTAATAGTGTGTTACAGATGCTGCAAGTTTTTTAGTAACATTATTCTGCTAACTTGTCTTGAAAGTATCACTGTATAATGCATTGTTACTCTGAATTCTTAGTTTCACTTTGGCATAAAAGGCATACTTGCCTTTTATAGGCAAGTGTATCTTGCCTTTTATAAGCAAGTGTATCTCCTGTTTACCATCTTATTTTTAATATAGAATTAACCAGTTCTTATGCTTCTATGCAGTAACAGACTCTTCACCCAGAGACAGCAGGGTTTGTAGCAAAGTGTTCAGTAATAGTAGGGCATCAAGTAAGTCAATAGGAGGAGACCCTCAAATCCATCTCCTTGAGGAATTCTGGGCTGAAGTTTTTATAGGAATCATGGAGGTCAAGGGGCTGTAGAATTGGGTATGTTGATTGGTCAAGGTAATGGGGATGAAATCATCGGGATGCATTTTTTGGTGAGTCAGCTTTTTGTTGCACCCTTTGGACATTAGCTGATGTCAGTAGAGTCCTTCAGACTAGCTGTGATTAGCAGGGTCCCTCAGACCAGCCAGTGCCAGTGAGGTCCTTTAGATCAGCTGAGTCAGAAGTTTCATCAATACAGAGTATCTGAAAGACTATCTCAAAGGGAAAACAATGTTCTATAATGTTCAAATTGTTATCTATACAATTATTAAGGGCAACTATAGTCTTGTAACAGGGTCTATGTGATGCCAGGACAAAACAGCTATGATGAAGCAGGTCTGAGAGTAGGCTGACCTCATGATTAATGCTGAATGCGCTGCAAGCTCAGTTTCATTTCTCCCCCTCCATTTTTCCCTGAATAATTTTATAAAGCTTGTGTGAGTAGTTTTGTTTCAATGAAGGTAAGTTTTAATATCAACTGGATGAGACTCATATATTACAAAATCTTGAAATAAATAGTTTCATATTATTTTACCTGAGTAATTGTATCAAGTGTAAATACACCTGTTATATATATCTATGCTATTAGATAATTGTTCTTTTTTCCATTATTTACCAAACCAAGAATATCTTTCAACATAAATAGTTTTTACATTATGATAATAATATGTCTCAAAAAGTCAACACTTTAAAACTTGATAAATACAATTTTAGTTATCTTGGGTCTTTTGAATACATTGATTACAAACATTAATCAAACTGTCTAGAGAATTCATGTTACATTTACGCACACCAATTGTTATAACTCAGGTTCTTGGAATTAGGCACACTCTGATCTCAGTTACTGAAAATAATAAAAAGCCATAGTGTCAATACAACAGGACAACTGGGCAAGTTGATGAAATGTCCAAGTGGGCAAAGGTAAGATGATTTAGACAGGTGTCAGTAACTGAAAAAGTCAAATTCAGGAGAGAGAGGGGTATGGCAGAATAAAGATTGGTGAGAACCAATTCTTGGAGACAGGGTGAGAGGAATTAATGCTCTGGGTAGCTGCTCTGCTTATAGAAAGATATATACGTAGTTGAAGGTAAAAAGTACAGAATTCAGCTCAAATGGAGAAATAACTATCAAAAGCAAGCAGCCTCGGGTTTCTAGAAAACTGGGATGTAAGTCATCACAAGATACTGGATTTCGAGACCAACCCAAATAGGAAAGGAGAACCAAAATAGCTTTTTCATTCTGATTTGGCAAAAATGGTATTTAAGAAGTGATGAGATGTTATAACATTTAATACCCAAGCATGACCAGAGCTTACTAACACCAGTCCAGTAACAGCACAATGAAATGCAGGCCTCAGTTAAAAGGCTCAGCTACTGTTCAGGGGTGTACTGAGCTCCTGAACAGTAAGGAGAGCCAATAATTGTATGCAGGGACTTTAGGACAACAGCTTGTTATTGACCATGGTAGGAGTATTTATTTCATGGAAACAGGAAAATGCTGAAAATCAGGACTCTTCTTTCCCCTAAGACCCTGTAGTCACTTACTATTACATACCTGTTATTCATACAGTTGACCTTTTAACAAGGCAGGAGTTAGGTGCATGAAACCTCTGTTCAGAAGAAAATCCACTTAAAATGTTTGACTCCCCAAAATCTTAACTACTTCTAATAGCCTACTGTTGACTGGAAGTCTTACTGATAATATAAACAGTTGATTAACACATACGTTGAATGTCATGTGTGTTATATACTGTATTCTTACAATGCAGGTAGAACATGTTATTTTAAAAATCATAAAGAAGAGAAAATATGTTTACAGTATGGTAATGTACTTATTGATACCATAAGTTATGTTCTCTGTTCCATATGAAATGGTGAACAATCTCAGGTACAGGCCTCAATCTAAGACATGTATCATACAATTTAAGCTTTTTTTTTGTAGTGTCATGACTTTTCTCTGCATCTTGGGAGCTTATTCAGCATTAGTGATCTTTTGTGTAAATTCCATGGCATTATTTAATGTTTACAGTGTTACACTAAGTGTGAAAAAAATTTACAATAACTAGGAGAGATCACTTTTTACTGCAATATGCAATATACTGGTGATAAACCGCTCACATGGAGATGATTAGTGACACATGTCATTTTAAGTGGACACTCACAATATGAGCTTATCCCAATAGCAAGTGGAGGTGGCTACATAATTATCACAGTAATACAATGTATACTACAGTGAATTTTATGCAGTTATAATTTAATATGCTTCTTTACATTTGTTTACATTTCCCTCAACTATGAAATGTGTCAGGTAAGGTCTGTGTCTGTGTGTACATGTTTTCATATATATTTAACCTTTTATTATAGATTTGTGCATATTTTATAGTGGCAAATAATAAAATAGTCTAGAATCTACATATAGTTTATGCATTCATAACATACCTAACATTTTCTTAATTAAAAAAAAATTCCTAAGCTAAGGAATATTACCTGTTAGGCTTTTTCAAGTTGTGCAAATCTCCAAAAAATGTTATCAATATGTTTATTGAAAAAAAATATGTGCACAAATGAACGCACAAAATTCAAACTCATGTTGTTGAGAAGTCAAATGTACATGTTTACCTCCCCCCATAGATTTAACTCAAGACCTGAGCCAACCAGTGAAAATCTTCATCTGCAATTCAAGTTTAGATGGGCTGTAATAATTCATGATTTTTTTTCTTTTCCCTAACTACTGTTTTGTTACACCAAATCAACAAGGAAATCTACAAAATAAGCATGTGAGTGTCTCAGGTGAAACAAAAGCAAAGCAGAGTTACAAAACAATCAGAAAAATATTTTAAATCTCATTAACATTATTGGGTAGTAACAATAGCATGTATCTTTTTAAGATACTAGAAAGTTTGTTTAGACAGATGATCAAGATAATTACATTTATAGTATTTTAAGGATCAATTATCAGTGACCAAATTTTTTTTCTTGAAAATATTTATTTTAAGAGAACACAGAGTAAATAACTTTAAACCAGTATTTTCAGTGTTTTTTGTTTGTTTGGTTGGTTGGTTGGTTGGTTTGGTTTTTCAGCCAGTCTTCTGTTGCCTAGGCTGGAATGCAGTGGCATTATCTCAACTCACTGCAATCTCCACTTCCAGATTAAAATGATTCTCCTGCCTCAACCTACCGAGTAGTTGGGATTACAGGCATGTGCTACCACGCTTGGCTAATTTCTGTGTTTTTATTAGAGATAGAGTTTCACAATGGTGGTCAAGCTGATACCAAACTCCCAACCTCAAATGATCTGCCAGCCTCCACCTCCCGAAATGTTGGGATTACAGACATGAGCTGCTGCGCTCAGCTTATTTTCACATTTTCAATGAAACTTGTCCTACTAGATTCTCTGAGATTAAAAAAAAATATTGGTATAGTCAAATATATTTGGAAAATAGAATGTATATGTGATCCAAGATGATTGAATAGGAACAGTTCTGGATTGCAGTTCCCAGCAAAAATGCAGAGGGTGAGTGATTATCGCATTTCCAAATAAATTTTTACTGCCCACAGACCAGGAGATTCCCAGACGAAAAGGCACCACGAGCCCCCAGCACTGTTTCAGACAGCGCAGAGAGTCTCCATACAAAAAATCACACAAATCTGGGCACCTTTTCAACTGGTGACTGGAACACCTGGGAGACAGAGGCGCTCATGCAACTGAAAAAAAAGGGGACTGAAACAGGAAGCCAGGTTATCTAGCTCAGCTGGTCCCACCCCCATACAGACCAGCAATCTGAAACACTCTGGATTGAGAGTATCACAACAAGCACAGCTGGACCCAGGACGGTCCACCTCTATGGGGGAAGGGCATCTGCCATTATTGAGGCAGTCCACAACTACTGAGGCAGCCTGCCATTAAAGAGGCAAAAGCCATTACTGAGGCAGTTCTAACTATACCCCTATAAGCAAAACTGCAAGGAGGTTCACACAGCAGCTGGGCAGAGCCATGGCAGTTCAGCAGCACCTCTGCCAGCAGACTGTAACTAGGCTACCTCCTTGCTGGGCAAGATGCCCCACAAGATGACTTGCTGGGCAGGGCATCTCTGAAAAAAGGCAGCAGCATGACAGAAACTTATAAATAAAGCCCTACCTTCCCAGGACAGACCACCTGGTAAAAAAAAAAAAAAAAAAAAAAAGGCAGTTATGAGTTCCACTGCAGAAAACTTAAATGTACCTGCCCAGCAGCTCTGAACAGAACAACAGAGCTCACAGCTCAGCACCTGAGCTCCTTTAAAGGAAAGACTGTCTCCTCAAGCAGCTCCCAGACCCCCATATATTCAAAGAGTCACCTCATAAAGGAGAGCTCAGGCTGACATCTGGCAGGTATCCTTCCAGGACAAAGATAGCAGAAGAAGAAACTGCCAGCAACCCTTACTGTTCTACAGCCACTGCAGGTGATTCCCAGGCAAGCAGTGTCTGGAGTGGACCTCCAGCAGTCCTACAGCAGAGGGGCCTGATTGTTAGAAGGAAAAGTAAGAAACAGAAAGAAATAACTTCATCATCAATAAACAGGACATCTACTCAAAGACCCCATCTAAAAGTCATGAACTACAAAGACCACAGGGAGATAAATCCACAAAGATGGGAAGAAACCAGCATAAAAAGGATGAAAACACCCAAAACCAGAATCCGTCTCCTCCTCCAAGCAATCACAATTCATCACCATCAAGGGAACAAGACTGGATGGAGAATCAATCTGATGAATTGACAGAAGCAGGCTTCAGAAGGTGAGTAATAAGAAACTTCTCTGAGCTAAAAGAACATGTTCCATCCCAATGCAAAGAAACTAAACACCTTAATAAAAAGGTTTGACGAAATGCTAATGAAAATAAACAGCTTAGAGAGGAATATAAATGAATTGATGGAGCTGAAAAACACAACACAAGAACTTCGCAAAGCATACACAAGTTTCAATAACCGAATTGACCAAGCAAAAGAAAGGATATCAGGGATTGAAGATCAACTCAAGGAAATAAGATGAGAAGGCAAGATTAGAGAAAAAAGAATAAAAAGCAAGGAACAAAGCCTCCAAGAAGTATGGGATTATGTGAATACACCATGGAATATTATGCAGCAATCAAAAATGATGAGTTTGTGTCCTTTGTAGGGACATGGATGAATCTGGAGAACATCATTCTCAGCAAACTGACACAAGAACAGAAAAAGAAATACCACATATACTCACTCATAGGTGGGTGAGAAAAATGAGAACACGTGGACACAGAGAGGCGGTCTACTATACACTGGGGACTGTTGGGGGGAATGGGGGAGGGATAGCAGTGGGGGGCTGGGGGGGATAGCCTGGGGATGAATACCAAGTGTGGGTGAAGGGGAGGAAAGCAGCAAAGCACACTGCCATGTGTGTACCTATGCAACTATCTTGCTCGTTCTGCACATGTACCCCCAAACCTATAATGCAATAAAAATTAAAAAAAAAAAAAAAAAGAAAAAGAAAGAGCACAATAAAAAACTGGTTTTCAGGGGAATGTCAGACATCCATGGAGGGGCTTTATGTGGTGTCTCCCCTGGGCCCAGCTTTCAGAAAAAAAAAAAAAAAAAAAAAAAAAAAAAAAAAAAAAGACCTAATCTAGGTTTGACAGGTGTACCTGAATGTGATGGGGAGAATGAATACAAGCTGGAAAATACTCTTCAGGATATTATCCAGAAAAACTTCCCCAACCTAGCAAGGCAGGCCAATATTCAACTCCAGAAAATACAGAGAATACCACAAAGATATTTCTCAAGAAGAGCAACCCCAAGGCACACAATCATCAGATTTACCAGGGTTGAAATGAAGGAAAAAATGCTAAGGGCAGCCAGAGAGAAAGCTTGGGTTATCCACAAAGAGAAGCTCATCAGACTCACAGTGGATCTTTTGGCAGAAACCCTACAAGTCAGAAGAGAATGGGGACCAACATTCAACATCCTTAAAGAAAAGAAATTTCACCCAGAATTTCATATCCAGCCAAATTAAGCTTCATAAGTGAAAGATAAATAAAATCCTTTATGAACAAGCAATTGCTCAGAGATTTCATCACCACCAGGCCTGCTTTACAAGAGCTCCTGAAAGAAGGACTAAACATAGAAAGGAACAACCAGTACCAGCTACTCCAAAAACATACCAAATGTAAAGAGCATCAACACAACGAAGAAATTGCATCAACTAATGGGCAAAACAACTAGCTAGCATCAAAATGGCAGGATCAAATTCAGACATAACAATATTCACCTTAAATGTAAATGGGCTAAATGCTCCAATCAAAAGGCACAGACTGGCAAACTGGACAAAAAAGTCAAAACCCATCAGTGTGCTGTATACAGCAAATCCATCTTACATGCAAGGATACACATAGGCTCAAAATAAAGGGATGGAGGAAGATTTACCAAGCAAATGGAGAGAAAAAAAAAGTAGGAGTTGCAATCCTAGTCTCTGATAAAATAGACTTCAAACCAACAAAGATCAAAAGAGACAATGAAAGACATTACATCATGGTAAAAGGGTCAATGCAACAAGAAGAACTAACAATCCTAAATATATATGCACCCAATACAGGAGCACCCAGATATATAGGGCAAGTTCTTAATGACTTACAAAGAAACAGACTCCCACACAATAATAGTGGGAGACTTTAACACCCCATTGTCAATACTAGACAGATCAACAAGACAGAAAATTAACAAGGATACCCAGGACTTGAACTCAGACCTGGATCAAGCAAACCTAACAGACATTTACAGAACTCTCCACCCCAAATCCACAGAATATACATTCTTCTCAGCAGAACACCAAACCTACTCTAAAATTGACCACATATTTGGAAGTAAATCACTCCACAGCAAATGCAAAAGAATGGATATCATAACAAAGAGTCTCTCAGACCACAGTGCAATCAAGTTAGAACTCAGAATTCAGAAACTAACTCAGAACTGCACAACTTCATGGAAACTGAACAACTGGCTCTTGAATGTTGATTGGATAAACAATGAAATGAAGGCAGATATAAAGATATTCTTTGAAACCAATGAGAATGAAGACACAACATACCAGAATCTCTGGGACACATTAAAAGCAGTGTCTAGAGGAAAATATAGAGCAATAAATGCCCAATGAGAAGCAAGAAAAGATCTAACATTGGCACCCTATCATCAAAATTGAAAGAGCTAGGGGAGCAAGATCAAAAAAACTCAGAGGCTAGCACAAGACAAGAAATAACTAAGATCAGAGAAGAACTGAAGGAGGTAGAGACACACAAAAAAAACTCTTCAAAAAAAATCAATAAATCCAGGAGCTGGTTTTTTGAAAAGATCAACAAAATAGACCACTAACCAGACTAATAAAAAAGAAAAGAAAGAATAATCAGATAGATGCAATAAAAAATGATAAAGGGGATATTACTGCAGTTTCCACAGAAATACAAACCACCATCAGAGATTACTACAAACAACTCTATGCACATAAACCAGTAAACCTGGAAGAAATAGATAAATTCCTGGACACTTGCATCCTCCCAACCATGAATAGACCAATAACAAGGGCTCACGTTGAGGCAGCGATTAATAGCCTACCAACCAAAGAAAGCCCAGGTCCAGATGGGAAAACAGCTGAATTATACCAGACATACAAAAAGGAGCTGGTAACACTCCTTCTGAAAGTAATCCAAACAATCCAAATCGAGCGAATACTTTCCATATCATTTTATGAGACCAATATCATCCTGATACCAAAACCTGGCAGAGACTCAAAAAGATAAGAAAACTTCAGGCCAGTATCCATGATGAACATAGATGCAAAAAATATTTAATAAAATACAGGCAAACTGATTGCAATAGCACATCAAAAAGCTTATCCATCACAATCAAGTAGGCATCATCCCGGGGATGCAAGCCTGGTTCAACATACGCAAGTCTGTAATAATAATTCACTGCATAAACCGAACAAAAGACAAAAAACACATGATTATCTCAATAGATGCAGAGAAGGCCTTTGACAAAATTCAACAATGCTTGATGCTAAAAACTCTCAATAAACTAGGTTTCAACAGAACATATCTCAAAATAATAAAAACTTTTTATGACAAACTCACAGCCAACGTCATACTGAATGTGCAAAAATTGGAAGCATTGCCTTTGAAATCTGGCACTAGACAAGGATACCCTCTCTCACCACTCCTATTCAATACAGTATTGGAAGTCCTAGCCCGAGTGATCAGGCAAGAAAAAGAAATAAATGGTATTCATTTAGGAAAGGAGCAAGGCAAATTGTCCCTATTTGCAAATGACATGATTGTATATTTAGAAGACACCATCATCTAAGCCCAAAATCTCCAGAAACTGATAAGCAACTTCAGCAAAGTCTCAGGATACAAAATCAATGTGCAAAAGTCACAAGCATTCCTATACACCACTAACAGACTTAAAGAGAGCCAAATCAAGAATGAACTGCCATTTACAATTGCTACAAAGAGAATAAAATACCTAGGAACACAACTAACAAAGGATGTAAAGGACCTCTGCAAAGAGAACTAAAAACCACTGCTCAATGAAATAAGAGAAGACACAAAAAATGGAGAAACATTCCATGCTCATGGTTAGAAAGAATCAGTATCGTGGAAATGGCCATACTTCCCAAAGTAATTTATAGATTCAACACTATCCCCATCAAGCTACCAATGACATTCTTCACAGAACTGGAAAAAACCACCTTAAACTTCATATGGAACCAAAAGAGAGCCCACATAGCCAAGTCAATTCTAAGCAAAAACAACAAAGCTAGAGGCATCACACTATCAGACTTCAAAATATACTACAAGGCTACAGTAATCAAAACAGCATGGTACTGGTAGCAAAACAGAGATATATACCAATGGAACAGAACATAGGCCTTGGAGGCAATGCCGTACATCTACAACCATCTGATCTTTGACAAACCTGACAAAAACAGGCAATGGGGAAAAGATTCCCTATTTAATAAATGGTATTGGGAACTGGCTTGCCTTGTGCAGAAAGCAGAAACTGGACCCCTTCCTGACACCTTACACTAAAATTAAGATTAAAGACTTAAACATAAGACCTAACACCATAAAAACCATGGAAGAAAATTTAGGCAAAACCATTCAAGACATAGGCATAGGTAAGGACTTCATGACTAAAACATCAAAAGCAATGGCAATAAAAGCCAAAATAGGCAAATGGGATCTAATTAAATTCCAGAGCTTCTGCAGAGCAAAAGAAACCATCATTAGAGTGAACCAGCAACCAACAGAATGGGAAAATTTTTTTGCAATCTACCCATCTGACAAAGGGCTAATATCCAGAATCCACAAAGAACTAAAACAGATTTACAAGAAAAAAACAAGCAAACCCATTCAAAAGTGAGTGAAGGATATAAACAGACAGTTTTCAAAAGAAAACATATATGAGACCAAGAAACATATGAAAAAATGCTCATTATCAATGGTCATTAGAGAAATGCAAATCAAAGCTACATTGAGATACCATCTCATGCCAGTTAGAATGGCGATCATTAAAAAATCTGGAGACAACAGGTGCTGGAGAGGATGTGGAGAAATAAGAAGACTTTTACCATGTTGGTGGGAGTGTAAATTAGTTCAACCATTGTGGAAGACAGTGAGGCACTTCCTCAAGGACCTAGAAATAGAAATTCCATTTGACCCAGCAATCCCATTACTGGGTATATATCGAAAGGATTATAAATCATTCTATTATAAGGACACATGCACAAAAATGTTCATTGCAGCACTGTTTACAATAGCGAAGACTTGTAACCAACCCAAATGCTCATCAATGATAGACTGGACAGGGAAAATGTGGCACATATACACCATGGAATACTATGCAGCCATAAAAAAACGATGAGCTTGTGTCCTTTGTAGGGACATGGATGAACCTTTAAACCATCATTCTCAGCAAACTGACACAAAAACAGAAAATCAATCACCACATGTTCTCACTCATAGGTGGTTGTTGAACAATGAGAGCACATGGACACATAGAAGGGAGCATCACACACTGAGGTCTGTCATGGGAAACCAGGGGAGGGACAGTGGGGGGTGGGGAGTTGGGGAGGGATAACATGGGGAGAAATGCCTGATGTAGGTGATGAGGAGGAGGAAGGCAGCAAACCACATTGCCATGTATGTTCCTATGCAACAATATTGCATGTTCTTCACATGTACCCCAAAACCTGAAATGCAATAAAATATATACATATACATACCTAAAAGAATATGTATGGTTCTCTGGGTATTGGTGCAATTACTGACAACTTCAAAATCTCAGTAGTCCCAATAAAACAAACTTCTCATTTTTTTTTTTCTGGTCAGCTATGGCTCTCCTTCATTTCTTCTTCATTCACAGACTCAGAATTAGGGAGCAGCCTCTATTGAGGCATGCTGGGCTGGTGAGAGAGAAAAAAGAGGAACAGTGGAAACACATGATGCATCTCAAGCTTTTGTTCAAAAGTAGTATATGTCCACTCAAAAATTTCTTTGGCCAAAAAGAAAAAAAAAAGATTCTAACTCCAAGTTAGCAGAGTAGGAATCAATCATAATCTCTTAAGGGATTCATAAATAATTAGAAGAATAATATATTCTAATTCATTCACCATACTATATCCTCCTCATTGATATTCATGTTAAGTGTTTTAAATAATTATGATGTAAAAATTTATTTCCATTTTCATTGGAAGTAGGTTTCCATTTATCAGAGGTTTCTATTCCTTCTAATACATAACTAGGATCCTAGAAAATCATGATATCCTTGCCTACATGCCATGTTAGAATTTCCATAGTCACATAAACAATTCATGGTGCCTATTTCATGTAGAACTGAATTTTTATTTTCATCAAAGAAAAGTAGAATCGTTTCTTGTTTAAGGAAACTTGATGTCAGCTAATTCCTATCATGCTTTCCTTCCCTGTAAAATTTACACAACACCCAAAATATGATTCCCTCTAGTCTTTTTCTGGTCCCATAGAAGTTTCAGAGTCACACTGTTCTATGCTTACTTGGCTTTAATGTAATTTCCCACTGTTCTCTCCTCCAAAATTTTTTCCTCTGACCTTTTCAGTCCGTGTCCCACAACAACAAATAAATCTGTGTCTTTATTTTATTTTATTTTTATTATGCTTTAAGTTCTGGGGTATGTGTGCAGATTGTGCAGTATTGTTACGTAGTTTTACACAAGCTATGGTGGTTTGCTGCATCCATCCCCCCATCATCTACATTAGGTATTTCTCCTAGTGTTATCCCTCCCCTAGCTCCCAAACCCACCAACCTTTGTCTTCAACCTACTGGTTGATTTCCTGTCTACCTCCTTATCTTAACTCATCTTACTTGATGTTATTTCTTCCTGATAATGTCGGTTCACACTCAGCATTATTCCCACCCAGTAAGATCTCACCACCATGTATCCTAAGATATGAAGATTGGGAAAATTATTTTCCTAACTTCTCTACCAGCAAAGTCTTTGTTGAGTCTAGTGAAACATACCCAGTGGAATTAATGCTTCCCTCTGTTAATGTCCTGCTTCAGGTCTGCAAACAGTTAAGATTATTAACAGTGCTTTCGTCCACTTTGCTGTAGTGATTTCCTGTGTGAATGAAGTAGCTGCTTTGTTGTTGTAAGTTGCTAATTCTCTCCATTAAACCCCTTCTTTTCTAGAGAGCTTTCCACTATCTCAACAGATTCCTGATGAAGTGCTGTCTTATCCATCCATATCTACTCTCCTCTGAGACCAGAGCAAGGGAAGTTCAAGATAATATTTCACTTCATGGTGCTAATTTTGAACCATCACTGCTTTATCTGCCACCAGTCTTCCTGTGTCTGTATAACTCCCTATCACCCCAACTGATGTATCAAAGACCTTTGTTCCTTGTTTGCTGTCTTCTTTTCTCCCCCAACATCTACCACCATCAGAAGTAAACCTAAGAACCAGGTGACAAAGTCCTCTGACTTTTAAGCTTTTTTCTTTCTGGTTTTAGAGAATTCTGATTAGTTCATGCTGTTCTATTCCTACTGCCCACTCTGATTTCCACACCCTAGACTTTGTTATTACCCAGTAACTCCTCTGCTCCTGAAACGATACATTAAAAGACATCACTCTGATCAAAACATCCTATTCTTCTAGAACCAGTTTATTTTTATCAAAATTTGGCTCTAAATAAATCTAAGATTTTATCATTTCTATTACTTTTTCCAAGTGATGAACATGGCAATGAGAAAAATAATAGTTATCCGAACTGATGCTACTGAAATATTTTAGTCTTCAATGTTAATACAAGACAGGCCTTTCTAATCCCACCATAAACAGCTTTATTCTATCTCTACATCTCTCCTGTCACTATTAGTTGATATTCAGTGGCTAATGAAAATTTCCTGTTACATTCTCCCAAACTAATATCTACTAAGCCCTGGCCTTTGAATTCCATAGTTCTGTGATTCAGCATCACATTCAGGCACATTCTAAAATATCATTGCATTTTAATTACATATAAATATAATAACTCCAAAGTCTATATTTGAATTCCAAATATGTCTTTTGCTTTTTTCAGCCAGTTTCTACAGATAAAAAGCTGATAGGTTGTCTAAAAATATACCTTTGAATATAAATTTCCTCTTCCATAAAGTAAGAGTGATGTTAGACTCTCTCTAAGGTTCTTTATATTTCTAGTTACCCATGGGTTTATTTTAATCAATTACTGTTTACAGCATACCAATCCTATGATTGTGACAAGAAATATTTTTAAGTAATTATACAAAATTAATGGTGTTGCTTTATTGTGCATTCAATAGCAGAAAAAATGTAAATCGAAATATGGTAGAATTGTTTTTACACAAAAGAAAAATATTTATTCTGATATTCACTAGATTCAAAGAGTATAGTTTATTTTATTTAACAAATTTTCAAGTTACAGGAAAAATATAAATCATCTCTCTACCAGGTATCTTCTCCAAAAGATCTACCAGTTGTGCAAGTTCAATCAGCATAAAATCACAAGGTATTTCCTCTTGGCCTATAAATTTATCTTTTCTGTATTGCTGTGAATATAATACAGACCCTAATTTCTTCCATCTATTTATTTTATGCCTCTTTCTAAAAAATCCTCTACCTGGGCAGGAGCAGTTCTTTTTTTGTTTTAGGGCCGCACAGCCAAAAAAAAAAAAAAAAAAAGAAAGAAATCCTCTAATTATATATTCTTTTGCAACTTTCAGTAGAGAGAAATTCAAATCCTTAACTATTCCATTCTATATGATTCTATTTTGTATTCAACTGATTATTTTTCCTTTATCAGCTTTTTTTAGGTTACCAAACATTTTTTGTTTCTTTTTTTATAAAATTCTGTAGTATTCTTGACAGCTTAAAGCAATGCTACCTTATGATCTTCAATAAATATGAGACTCATACCTGATAAGTTTAACAAGTTAAAAGTCACCTGCTAAGAAGATGGCAGAACTAGAATATGACATCTTTGTTAAGACATTTACGGTTATTTCCAACCAAGAATAGTATTGCCTCTCCTACTGCATTGCATACTCTACATAAGGGGCATTTCAAAAGGTGTGAATCCATATTTCATTGTCACCATGACTGGGGCAGGTAGTTACTACTGGCATTTAATAAAGGACAGGAAAGCTAAGCTTCCTAAAATTCTAAATACAGTCCTTCAAAATTGAGAACTACTCTGCTCAAACTTTCAATGTGAGAGACAATGCCATATTCCTAGCAGTGTCTGAAGCAGGTAAGAAACTTAAATCGACATGTGCCATATATACAGCATGGAATACTATAAAGCCATAAAAAATATGAGTTCATATCCTTTGCAAGGACATGGATGAAACTGGAAACCATAATTCTCAGCAAACTGACACAGAAACAGAAAAGCAAACACCGTATGTTCTCACTTGTAAGTGGGTGTTGAGCAATGAGAACATGTGGACACAGTGGGGGAACATCACACACTGGGGCCCGTCGGGGGATAGGAGGCTAGGGGAGGGAGCAGGAGGCTGAGGGGGTAAGGGAGGGACAGCAGTAGGAGAAATAACTCATGTAAATGACCAGGTGATGGATGCAGCAAACCACCATGGCATGTCTATATGTAACAAACTTGCACATTCTGCACATGTATCCCAGAACATAAAGTATAATAATAATAATAAAAGAAATGTAAATTGATAAATGATAGAGAAATTCAATTTCTTTACAGATCTTCTGTGACTACATCTTCCTAGTACAATATTATTTATTAAAATGTAGTAAATTTTTGACATAAAATTTCTTGTATATTCAAACATATCTGAAAAAAAAACTATCTTTGAAAAAATTATAACAATTCTTCTACTTAGGAAAAACAAACCATTTATATTTCTTGAATCCTAGGATTTTACACCATTATACTTAAAACTGATTTTTAGTTGACTGCAAAATCTATATACTGTCTAGCGACAATAATGTCTCAGTGATGCCATCAATAGTTGTCAACCAAAACTCTAAATGCTGAAAGATCTGTGGTTATTATTTTTAATGCAATGTTTCACTTTTTAAAGAGAACTATGATAGTCAGGAATAATAAAGATGCCAGAAATAAGACATATTATCTGACCAAATGGATGTACATGTCAATTAGTGTTTGAACCTAGGAGAGATGCCTAGAGACTTCGATAATGAAAAAACAGGCAGTTTCTATGACAACCATGTCAGTGATCTGTGCAGAAGGGTCCACATTTCAAAGATAATGCTAATTCTGCTTAGGGCCAGTACATCATGATGTTAAGCATATTTTGGTCTCTTCATTTAATTGCTTTGTGGCTTACATTAATTATAGGTCTTTCAGCAAACATAATTACTTTGCATTAAGTCTATAACTTAATTAGAATTTGAGAAGAATTAAAACTCAACAATAGTTTCATAAACCTGTGACTGAGGGCTCCCAAATGGGGGCATTGGATCAAACCCTGGAGGTGAGTATAGAAAGAGCTAATGTAACCCTCAAGGTCTTATCTCTGAACCGTGGCCAGCCAAGGGAGAGTCAATCATGAAAACATCATATTTTTCTCCAAGCTATATGTTATTAATATTGATAACATGGTAACTTTCTTAATGATTAGGGTTGGAATTTGCATCTAGTTAAAAGTATAAATCTATGTGAGGTTGCTCTCTATTCAGAATGGGAGCACATTTTATTACAAGTGTGAAAGGGAATAAACAACAGCATCACTAATTCAGTCTGGTATTTTGCATGTTTTTCTTCTATACCATTGTAGAAAGAGAGCATTGGGATAGGACAAGTCAGACCCTAAGCTCTAACAATTTTTAGCCAACCCTAATACACTCCAGTTACCCCAGTCATTTCTTTAATGGATTATACAGTTTAGAATAAATGGAAGTTGTTTGATTTGTTTCATAACCTTGTAAAATAGTTTTTTTTAATATTTGTAAAAATGAACATGTCAAGACGTTCTAAGCCCCTATGCATCTTTTCATGAAATTAAACATAAAATTTGTTGAGCTCCTTACTGGAAGGAGGCAGGTGAACAAAGTGAAGGGCTATCTGAAATGAACAAGTTCTCTGTATTTAAGCATTGCCAGTTAATGAGTGATGATATACTTTGGTTAGATGCTATGAACATAGCATTCCACCTAGAATATTGTAGTAAGCAATACAGGTACTTGTCCTCATGGAGCTTATAGACTGAAAATAAATTATTCAGAACTCTTTACTTTTGCAAGAATAATGACCCTATAGAAATAAAACATACCATTTATCTTTCTCACTGGTATTGTGAGTATACTCTCCAAAAAATAAGTACACAGGATTTAGAGTCTAAAACTGTGTTGTAGCTAAAGCACAAGCATGAATACAGAAGCCATAATCTTTTGAATTTGAAATAATTTTAGTGGTCAATGTTAGAATGCCATTGCAGGTTATTAATGTATAAGCCCCAGCTGCTACTCAAACCAAAACATCTTTCTAATGTTTTTTCTGTCTTGTCTGTCAAACTAGGGAAAAGACGTGCTTCCTCCTCATGACATCTGTATCACTCCTTAAAATAGGAACACTTTTCTTTCACATTTTCTTTTCTATTTCTCTACAGAGGGCTATGCTTGTTCCTCAGTTTAATTGCTATTAGTTACAAGGAAATAAAAGCAAATAATAAAAATAATAAACACCTAGGAAATCAGAAGGCTTAAGAAATGTTACTACTTCTTATAGAAATGATTCCACATGAATTGTTTGTGGTTCCCTTTCTGTGATATTGACAGGAAACCTCCTCTGATCTCTGTGCTCTACTTCTCTTCTTGGTTTAGTAGGATGAGGTGTTTCCAACTCCTTCTTCAGTATTTGTATTAGTGAGGGTTCTCAAGAGGGACAGAACTAATGGAATAAGTATTATAGTAAATAAGTGTTCCTATTTAATATATAAATTCCATTAAATATATAATAATATATTTATTATATATTTTTTATTGTACTTTAGGTTCTGGGGTCCATGTATAGATCATGCAGGATTGTTGCATAAGTACATACGTGGCAAGGTGGTTTGCTGCCTCCATACCCCTGTCACCTATACCTGGCATTTCTCCCCATGTTATCCCTCCTCAACCTCCTCACCCCCCCATTCCTCTCTTAGGGCCCCCACAACAGACCCCAGTGTGTGATGCCCCCTCCCTGTATTCCATAATATATATATATGTCCCCCATTCCATCATACACACACACACACACACACACACACACACACACACACACACACACACACACAGATGTTATTCGGTTTTGAAATATATACATATATGTCCCCCATTCCATCATATATATATACATACATATATATATATATGGTATATATAAAACACATATTCCATTAGATGCAGTATAATACATATTCCATATATGTAATACTTATATTTCAAATATATATTCCATGAATATATATATAATATATATTCCATGAGTTTATATATATATATATATATATATATATATATATATATATATGGGAGTTTATTATTAACTCACATTATCACAAGGTCCCACAATAGGCCATCTGCAGACTAAGGAGCAAGGAGAAAGAGTCCATTCCAAAACTGAAGAACTTGGAGTCTGATGTTCAAGGGCAGGAAGCATACAGCACAGGAGAAAGACATAGGCTAAGAGGCTAGGCCAGTCAGTATTTTTATATTTTTCTGCACACTGGCAGCTGATTATATTGTGCCCACCCAGATTAAGGGTGGGTCTGCCTCTCCCAGTCCACTTACTCAAATAATCTCCTTTGGCAACACCCTCACAGACACACCCAGGATCAATACTTTGTTTCCTTCAACCCAATCAAGTTGACAATATTAACCACCACAACATCCTAGTGTTTCTGACCTCGTCCTGAATTTAACACAAAAACAGAAAATGTAATCAAAAGAAACTTTGATTTCCTCCAACTCCGTCAATTGGTCAATTTTCTTGATGAGGATTTTAAAACTGGAAGTCACTCATTTTTCTGTGCCTGTAACTTAGATTATCATATATATTAATTTTGACAACTTTATGGTAATACATGAACTATTTCAAAGTGGTACAATAGAAGCGTTGTGTGTTGGAAATATCATCATTATTCCCCGACAATATCATTGCTCCATAGTATTTCACATCTCTTGGTTTACCAGTCAACAATCAGCCAGGAACCAACATTTGTTTCTCTATTATTAGAAAAAGATATTGAGGGTTAGTGGGTCTAGGACAGCTAAGAGACTAGCAAAGTCTAGAAATAAAACGAAAACAATCACACAACAACAACATAGGGGTGTATCTAGCTACAGACAGAAGGGCATCCACTTAGGCAGAGTCAATTATTTAGAGGATTAAGCCACAGATAATAAGTAAGCAGTATTATAGGCCAGTTTCAGTGAAATGTTAAGTAACAGATTGTATAGACGTGTGTAATGTAGCCACAAGGAACCTAAGATTATGCCAGATGAAGAAACATTAGTGGTTTCTAATAGTGCCTAGCAAGACTCTAGTTAAAGAATGGACATTAGCAGATGCTGGAGAGGATGTGGAGAAATAGGAACACTCTTACACTGTTGGTGGGAGTGTAAATTAGTTCAACCATTGTGGAAGACAGTGTGGCCATTCCTCAGGGACCTAGAAATAGAAATTCCATTTGACCCAGCAATCCCATTACTGGGTATCTATCCAAAGGACTATAAATCGTTCTACTATAAGGACACATGCACACGAATGTTCATTGCAGCACTGTTTACAATAGCAAAGACCTGGAACCAACCCAAATGCCCAACGATGATAGACTGGACTGGGAAAATGTGGCACATATACACCATGGAATATTATGCAGCAATCAAAAATGATGAGTTTGTGTCCTTTGTAGGGACATGGATGAATCTGGAGAACATCATTCTCAGCAAACTGACACAAGAACAGAAGAAGAAATACCGCATATACTCACTCATAGGTGGGTGAGAAAGATGAGAACACATGGACGCAGAGAGGCAGTCTACTATACACTGGGGACTGTTGGGGGGAATGGGGGAGGGACAGCGGGGGGGGCTGGGGGGGATAGCCTGGGGATGAATATCAAGTGTGGGTGAAGGGGAGGAAAGCAGCAAAGCACACTGCCATGTGTGTACCTATGCAACTATCTTGCTCGTTCTGCACATGTACCCCCAAACCTATAATGCAATAAAAATTAAAAAAAAAAAAAGAATGGACATGAGAAACAGAGTGGCCGGGCGTGATGGCTCACGCCTGTAATCCCAGCACTTTGGGAGGCCGAGGCGGATGGATCACGAGGTCAAGAGATAGAGACCATCCTGGTCAGCATAGTGAAACCCTGTCTCTACTAAAAATAC
This sequence comes from Saguinus oedipus, assembly GCA_031835075.1. Taxonomy (NCBI): domain Eukaryota; kingdom Metazoa; phylum Chordata; class Mammalia; order Primates; family Cebidae; genus Saguinus; species Saguinus oedipus. The sequence goes on along the minus strand of CM063171.1, from coordinate 72,481,687 downwards.
AAAAAATTAGCTGGGCATGGTGGCATGTGCCTGTAATCCCAGCTACTTGTGAGGCTGAGGCGGGAGAATTGCCTGAACCCAGGAGTCAGAGGTTGCATTGAGCCGAGATCGCGCCATTGCACTCCAGCCTGGGTAACAAGAGCGAAACTCCATCTCAAAAAAAAAAAAAAAAAAAGAAAGAAACAGAGTGTTTGTTGTGTCTACACAGGGGTAGAGGTGGGGGCTGAAAAGTGAGAGAAAGTTCATAATGATTCACAAACGAAATTAGTAAGAGCGAAGAAGAGACAAAAAGATGGAAGAATCAGTGGTGAAAGTATGGAGAGTCAAAGAATTTTAGCCCAAGTGCCCCCAACAACATAAATGTTAATCACAAAGAAAATACTGGCAAATTTTATTGTTCACATGAGCATCATATGAAATATGCACAATAACTGAGCTGTAGATTCAAAAATACCAATGTTAGGAAATAAAAGAAGAAACAAAGAATGGCACCAGGTTGAAGACATCTAAGGAGATATGACTGATGGATACAACATATGATCCAAGAATCTTTTTGCTATAAAGATCATAATTGAGACAAATAGCAAAAATCTCAGTAAGGAGTGTACATTAGATAATATTGTCTATGGTAATTTCTTGATATTTGTTATTTACTTCATTATGTAAGATAATGTAATTGTATTTTAGGAAGAACACACTGAGGATTTAAGGGTCAAAGGCCTTCATGCATGCAAAATATTCTCCACTGCAGCCAACGCAGTAAAATGTGAACATTTGAGTGATCTTAGTGTAAAGAAAACCTTTGTACTATTACAGCAATTTTTATAAGTCTTAACATATATCACAACAAAAATTAAAAGATCTACTAAGCAATTTTTCAAAGTAGGTACTCAAGCATAGGAAGCCGGGCAACAGCCCACTTAATAGAAAAGTCTTAAGAACAGAAGAGTGTTGCCAGTTACTCTTTTTATTGTTAGTGATAGAAATATAACTAGAATTCATTTAACAAACAATAACAACAGCAACAACAAGGGTTTGGGAAGTATAGTGGCATATGCCACAGAATCAACAAATGAAAGGCTTCAGTAAAAAGGAAACATTTAGTACTCTCAATGCCTGAAACCTATAGACTTCTTTATAAATGCATGCCTCAAGCTCTCACCTTAGCTAATTTCTCAGTATCACACTTTTATATAAGATGATTGTCTTTGCTTATTTGTATTATATATATATTTTATCTATCCCACATATATATGTGGGATAGACAATGACCAACTGACATTGGTCTCACTCATTGGACCAATCACTTTAGATGAGAGGATACAGCATTTTGATCAACTCTCTGCGTCTTCTACTCAGTCCTGGGTGGAGTTTTGGAGGTAGAGTGCTATGATTGGCAGCTTCACAAGCAGTCATTACATTAAGGATAAATTCCTCAAAGGTGAGTAGTGAAATAAACATTATAGTGTTACAACCAGTGCTTTGGTTTGAGTGGGGATTCACTCCAACCCTTACATTAAGCATGAGTCCTAATTTTTCCAATCTTAGGGATTGGGTAGAATGCTCAGGACAGGATAATTGCTCGGGATCAACAGATCAGGCAGTAAGACCATTATAGTTCAATACAAATTCTACTAAAACTCCAAGGATACTAGCATGTACTGTCTTATACTGAAATTGACCCTGGAAATTTGTAATTGAGAAGCTGCTATCCGAAAAGCAAAGGCACTGATAAGAGTTGAGTAAGAGAGGGAGAAAAATTGTTCTTGATGACATTTTTTGAGCGCAGGGAACCATGCTTGAAGCCAATTATACCCTTGAAGTTTTTAATCAAGAGTCATTAACTTCTTTTATGTTCTTTGCTTATATCCATTTGGGTTTGGTTTACTTGTCACTTATGTCAGAAATATCCTGATACAGTACTGTTAACAAAAGAAAGGGGAAGCAAATGCTTGATACCCACCACCACCACACACACAAACCCCTATACGCACACCTCAATAGAGTTTCATCTCTATGAATGGAAAAGAAAATCAAAGCAAGATCAAAAGTAAACTTATTTTCATGGTTAACCACAGTAACTCAATTGTTCTTAAGACCCACTTACCAGAGAGCAAGAGTGATCTTAGTGTATGGGGTGTGACCATTTTATAAGTGAGAGGGAAAAAGTGGAATTTTGAAAGCAAGAAACCAAACATGTGACACTATTTCAATCTGATAGTTGAATAATTATTGTATTCCTAGATTTATATGAGCCAATGAAACTTACATAGAAGGCTGCTAAGAAGTGCACACTTTCCTCACCCTATTATTGCTCACCAATTTGTACAAGAATTCTGATTTGGTCTCAAGGGGTATATTGATTGAGAAATTTTAAAATAAATATTACCTTCCCCTATTCTCACTACCATGCCAAAAAGATATCCAAATGAACTCATGGTTTCAACAGTGGGTTAGTTAATTTTATGTCAACTTAACTGAGGTAAGGGATGTCAAGATAGCTGGTTAAACATTATTTCTGAGGGGGTCTCTAGAGAGTTTAGCATTTGAATTAGTGGACTGAGTAAAGAACCCTCTCAACAATGTGAGTGGGTATCACCAATCCATTAAGGACCCAGGTAGAACATGGCAGAGGAAAGGCAGATTTGTTCTTTCTGCTTGAACTGGGTCATCTATCTTCTTCTGCTCTTGGACATTAGCACAGGTACTTGGGTCTTGAAACTTAGATCAAGACTTATCCTACTAGCCCCATGGTTCTCAGTCCTTTGAGTTTGGACTGGAACTACACCACTGGTAGACTTTCACCTTACCGATAGAAAATCATGGGACTTCTCAGCTTCCATAATTGCATAATCACTTGTAATAAGCCTCATAATAAGCCAATCCTTCATAATAAATATCTTTCTATATATCTATCTATAGACACAGATATCTATGTAAATATCTGCAAAGATACAGATATATAGATACATCCTATTGGTTGTATTTCTTTGGAGAACCCGGACTAATACAAACAGTTATCAAATACTGAGGCCTCTTTGTTTTCAACACTTAATAATCAGACTGAGGGCTAACATTTTTTAAATAATAAATAACTGATTATACTACATCTCTATGGGCTGGCTGTTTAATGTCTATTTCCATTTTCATCTGTACATGGTATTAATTATACTGCCTTATCTCCCATAAGTACTGTGATGATTACTGTTGGTAAAGCACTTAGGTTTATGTGAATAAGGGAGATGGTGCAAGGGCAAAGCATTATCATCATAATTATCATTGCTCTGGGCATCTGTTCACTAATGGCTGCATTTGAGTAAAAACCCATGAAAGGTTTAATTGATATGAGGCAGAAATTGGTCAACCCTACTCATGTTCACTGCCAAAATTAAGTCCAGAGAGAAAAAACTTCTAAGTAGATCATCCCAAATGCCATCACAGAATGGAATACAATAGTTTTAAAGTGTTTAAACAATTCAGAATTCATTCATTTAACAAACATTTCTTGAATATCTAATGTGTGACAGACATCGTTCTGGATTCTGTGCATATAATGGTGAAGAAACATAAAATTGCCTTTGTGAAGTTTACATTCTAGGGTTTAGAATATGTACCTGGGCTATTGTTTTTCTATTCTGATCCAGGTCATCTTTTAAGTTCTTCATCACACACTCTATCCCTGATGCTATCTTTTGCAACACATCTCAAGTCACTTGCATTTTTTTCCCTCTCTGGAAGCTAAGTTCTAAATATTTATTTTCCTAAACAATGAATTGCTGCCCGTCATGTAAAACTTCATATTTGCATGCTATTTTTTCCCTAAAACCACTGGAAGTTTTAATTGTCCATGGCGTTTAGCATTGGTTTTTACACATAGTGTGCTCATAAGTGATTCTTATTAAATTAAACATGTTATATCTGTTATTGATTTTTTCAAAACTGTACACTTAGAAATGATTTGTAGACATAAGCAACCTATTTGTTACTTGGCCAAGCAAAACTAGGGTTTGCAAAAAGGTCAGACTTAGAAAAACATACTTCATTTTCTGTCTGTGCTCCTCCACTGCTCACTGCCATTGCAGCATCTCCAGTTTTTTGCAAGACAGTGGCTGCCAAAATCACCCCAGTCATCCTGCAGTGTATTTTCGAGATACTCATGACCATGTCAATTAGCAGCCACAGGATATCCAAGTATTATTTCTTCAACTCTGACTCTCTTCAGTACGGTCAACTGCTGAGTTTCCAACTGTCTCCAAAACTGCATGAAGGTAATTTAGCTCTTACTACGTTGAGCTCGTTCTTCCCCAATTACCATTGACACTAATTCTGTTGAGCAAAATACCCTAGAGCAATGGTGATAACAAACCAATGTTCAATTTTGCCTACATTAGGGTTCATATTCAGGTTGTATGTTCAATAGAGAAAGGGAAAAAATGCACGTTTCCTTTTTTTTTTTGTGGCCAACTGTCCCAAGAACACAGAGAAAATACTGTTTTTGAATTTCAAAATGCTAAGGATTCTTGACATGAAATATCTATGTCAGTTTCTGTGTCTCTTGGTCAATTTCTCCATTCTCTCAATAGTCCTAACTTCTCTCCTTGCTCTCCAGATCAAATAAATGAAACCATAGTGACTGAACTAGGAAAAAATCTAGTCAATAAACACCATAATGTGAACAGACTCCATTCTGGCCACTACAGGGCCAAGCTTATCTGATTTGTTTAAGGTATAATTGTCATCTCAAAAGTTCCTTCATGCAAAGAGTTTTCTTGTAGCATCTTCCTTATCTAGATATGAGATATGCCCTGAAATGAGCATATCTTATTTACGCTGAATGAGAGAGTCTTTCACACAATGACTTTTTTTGTCCCGCTTTACTTCCTTGTGGGATCAATGGATTCGGAAAATATATACCAAGCAGTCACTCTGTTTTGGTCACTATACCAGGCTTGTTTTTCAAATACTTGAAGGTCGTGTGAAAGAAAGTAAGCTTTGTATTGCTTTCAATAAATGGAAGCTATAGAAAGGCTAATTTAAACAGTTTTATACTATAAAGTTGTAACTAGGGCTGGGCACAGTGGGTCACACCTGTAATCCAGCACTTTGGGAGGCTGAGGTGGGAGAACTTCTTGAGGTCAAGGTTTCAAGTCCAGCCTGGGGCAACATAGCAAGTTGTCTCTACAAAAACATATTTTTAAAAAATCAGCTGGGCGTGATGGTGCATACCTATAGTCCTATCTAATCGGAGGCAGAAGCAGGAGGATGGCTTTGGCCCAGGAATTCAAGGTGACAGCGAGCTATGATCACATCACTGCTCCCTAGCCTGGGTAACAAAACAAAACCCTGTCTCGAAAAAAAAAAAAAGTTGTAATTGATGTTATATACATTAGTAATACTGGTGGGTTTGGGGGAAGTTAGCCTACATTAAAAACAGGAATGTCAAATTATTGCTCTTGTCAATTAAACCACTGCACCCCCAAATTCCACTCATAAACTCTTTGAAAGCATTATCCTAAAGGAACATCAGCAAAATGAGAATCAAATACTGCCCAATACCCTCATTAAGCACTCTGTTAATAGCTCAGTTCAACAAATGCTTTGTTTTAAAGCCAGAGACTTGTACTCCCTCCATCACTTTCATATTTGCTCCTTTCCAATTCCAAATCTTGAGTTCTTGCCACATTCTTAACAGTTGCACAGGGGAAAAAAATCAAGGATAAAGAAGATGCAAGATGGCTGGGCTTAATTTCAACAATGACAACTTCTTGGATAAGTCCTTAACTTCTCTGTGTCTCATTATTCCTGTCAGTGAAGTAGGAATAATCATCATTTCTACTCCATACTTGAGTTATGAGTAATAACTGTGCTAATCTATGTAAAATGCTTCAAACCATGGTTAATAAATAGTAATTTTTGATAAAATTATCATCATGTCATCTTCCTGATGACATATCAGGCCCTGCCCCAAACTTATCATTTATTTTCAAGAGAAAGGAAGAAAAAGGAAGAGAAAGGAAGAAAAAGAGAGAGGCCTATTTCGAATTCCTTGATCTATTCAGTCACATCAAAAGGAGGTAACCATTCAGAAGAGGAGTTTTCCCACTTAGACAAAATATACACACCAATGTGGTTGAGTCAATTTATAAACTTGAACTAACCAAATTGATATGTCCTCTTTCTTTAATGAGGATAAAATATAGTCAAGCAAAAGGGTGACTGGATGTGAAGAGGAACTGAGGAATAACCTTTCTCTATAACAAAGCTGCCAAATAAAGACATGAGATGCCACAAAAATAATAAATTCGAAATTGGGAGACCAGTTTAGAAATTCTGAGAGAGAAATGCCTGCAGTGGTATGATACTAAATTTAATATTCTCAAGAGGACATAACCAATGGAAGGCTAGGACTACTAAGTGTGAGTGAGGGAAGGAAAGTGGCAATGAAAATATAGAGAGAACGGTCTAATGATCAACACTGAACACAAATACAAAACATACGATGATCAATCTACAGTTTTTAGCAATAAGTTTTCAAGTCATCAAAGGCCCCAATATTTTATGAGAGTCACAAATTTTACTGCTAAGTATATTACACTATTCCAAGGATTAAGCTGATCATATCTTCACTGATTTTGTCACCCACAAAATTATATGGCTCCATAAAAAATAAAGAGATTACTTTTCACTAGTCAAGAGGAGAAAGTGAAGATTCCAGTTTCTTTGACAGAAGTGCATTTCTGAAAAGAAATGGCTTCTCTGCAGACTCATAGAATCAAAAAATTCATATCCCCTCTGGAATGAATTACAATGATGTCAGGACTTAGAAGAGCACCCATCATTACCTTACTTATCAGTAATCCCAGGGCAGCAAAATCAGATTAATCATTCAACTTCTCTTTGAAGAACTCTGAAGGGAGCTCTGTTTAAGAAAGAATGCTAGAGAGATCATGATGGAAAACACATATTTGCATTATTCTACACAAGACAAAACAAGCTACCGAAGTAACAACAGAACCTAGCACCAAAAGTGAAGGCTGCTCTAAAAAGGGATGGAAGTGACAAAAAGGAGGAGTTTTTATATTTTCTTTGCATTTCAGCTGGTTCTATTTTCTCATTTCAATTCCTTCTTGGAAAAGAGTTTAAGTGCTCTGTGTGTGTGCGTGTGTGTGTGTGTACGCGCACACACACGCGTGCACATGTGCATGTGTCTATTCCTTATTATTCTTTTCTTGAGATGGAGTCTTGCTCTGTCACCCAGGCTGGAGTGCACTGGCATGACCTCTGCTCATGGAAACCTCTGCCTCCTGGGTTCAAGCAATTCTCCTGCCTCAGCCTCCTGAGTAGCTGGGAGCTGGGTTACAGTTGCATGCCACCACACCTGGCTAATTTTTGTATTTATGTTAGAGATGAGCTTTCACCATGTGGCCAGGCTGGTCTCGAACTCCTGATCTTTTGATCCACCTGCCTTGGCCTCCCAAAGTGCTGGGATTACACGTGTGAGCCACCACACCTGGCCCGCATGTGTCCATTCCTAGGGCAATCATAGTCCATTTACTTTAGTGACTCATACTTTGAAAGGCATCAATTTTCTTTTTCTCTTTAACAGGAGGGTGCCTCTTTTCTTTGGTATTTGACCTCTATTGTACCAAAGGAAATGTGATTTTTGGAAACATTGGGATGGAACTATTTTTATTGTTATATGTTGGGTAGTAGTGATACAGTGGCAGACCATCATTAGGCTAAGATGTTTTAATAAACATTTTTAAAAACAGCTGTTTGAAGAAAAGACATAAATATTTTCAGCATATTTACCAGAAGACAAAAAAACTTTTTTAAGCCAGTTGTATCATCAGTAATTGATATCTAGTTGAACAATAGAAACATACATATTGCTATGGTAATATGTGGTTAAAGATGACTTTTTTCTTAGTATGCAATGCCAAAATCTTTAATTATTAAATGTTTATGTATTGAGACAAACTGACATCTTATAATTAATCTACTGAACCCTTCCTTTCTTTCTCAAAGATGTATGTACATTCTTTTTTAAGTAAAATTTAACCATTTTTAAACCATCTATTAAGGCAAACTGTTTTTCTCTCTCAAACTTACTGCATCCTCTCTCAACACTCACTGTCTTCTGCGACTTTCTGTCCCTGGACTATCATCACATAAAATAATATGCTTCTTACAAATGATTTTGAATCAGGATTTCAGGTCAAAAGAATTATATTTAAATGATATATGTTTGATAGTTAACTCTTCATAATTTTTAGGCAATTGCTGAGAAATTTTAAGGTATATATTGCATGCTAAAATACATATTCCATGATAATCTTAAGATTATCTTCCTAGTATTCTGCAACTTGGTAAAGGGTAATTAACGATACTCAGCTTCTCTTGTAGATATGTTTTACTAACTCAAACAGGTGGTAGAAATGGCTTTTTACATTTAACCACAATCCACTAATTGGTAACATGGTTCAGTGTATGTAATATGAAGTAGTAGTTACTGACAGCAATAGGAGACAGACAAATTCCTAGGTAGAGAGGGACAGACCCAATGAAACCTGACCTTCAAGCCAAATACAGTCCAAAACCTGAAAACCAAGCTGCCAGTTCTGGATAGAGTGCAAGACCACAGTGAAAACTTATATGCCTGTCTTACCGTCTCTCCCTCTATTGGTTCCTTCTGGATGATGCCTTTTAACATATCAAATGGTGCTTTTTCCAAGACCACTCATGGACTAATCATCATGCATTTCCCCATTCTAAGCCCATAAAAACTTTGGACTCAGCCTCACAGATAGCTGTTTTCAGTGTCCATTCTTGCGACTGAGATCTTTTCCTCTGTTGCTCAATAACACTCTTCTCTGACTTACTCACTCTCCAGTGTCTGCATATCTTTTTCCTCTTGGTCATAGGACAAGAATCTGGAACTCACCAAGTTGTGGGCCGTAGGAATGAAAGAGCTGTAACCCTCCCATTTGCAGAGCTGCAGGGGCAAAAAAGCTGTGGGTGATAATCCCTCTTGCTTGCCAAACTATAGGAAAGAAAAAGCCAATGGGTCCTACTCCTTCCCACTCTCTGAACTATGGGAAAGGAAAAGCTACCTTTCCATGATAGAAAACAACAGGATAAAATTAGTTCAACTTGCAACAAATAAAATCTTGAATGGATGAAATTAGAACTATTGTTCAAAAGAATTGTCCAGTGTTGCAAAAGGTCACAAAAAAAAGTCAGGGTGTTTAGAGGAATAATGCATAAGGATTGTGAGAATCCCATTTTCTTATACTTTTTAAAATAATGTATACATTTAGGAGTTTGTCATATCTAAGAACCTTTAAAATATGTTTTGAATAAAATGACATTTTTCTAGAATAAATTTAGTTTTAAGAAAGGAATTCTTAAATTAGTATAAAAAATAAAATACCAGTATCATTAGCCATAAATAGAAAGTAATAAAAGTAAACCAATACAAAGTAAAATAATGTTATTTACTTTATGTACTTAAGTAAAGAACTAGCATAGATAATCACATTAATATCATTTTCCGTTGACTTTACATCTCAAAATATGACAAGTATTTACATTGGTCCTAATTCTTAATTGCAAGCCACTAGGTAATCATAATTAAGTTTCTTAGTGAGCAATCTCTAGAAACTCTTCTGAAACTTGTGTTGCTGTTTCTAAACACTACACCATAATGTTGTCATTTATTTTTCAGTAAAATAAGATAACACAGGCTTTCTTCTGGTATTAAAGAACTCTTCCAAAGAGGAAATCAATTTTTTTTTCCAAGACGGTAGATTAGAGGATTTTAGCATGCCTCAATCATTTTAAAATAGCAAGACAGTGCATAAAGGTAAACTCTGTAGGGCTTAATTCAAGAAGGAAAACAGGAACCCACCAGAATTGTGAAGAAGACCCCAGATCCCAGGGAGGATGCAGGAAAACAGCCCCTGTGATGACACCCAGCTTGTAAACGTGAATGAAGCTGTAGTACATGAGAGTGACAGAGACCCTCCCTCTGTGACTCACCTTTCCACTGGAGATCTGAGCAACTCAGGCCAAGAGAAAGCACTTTGTTTTCTTAACAAGCCCTAGAGCTAACATGGGGATAGGCTTAAAGACACTGTGAGAAAAAGACAAGGGGAAAAGCTGCAAGCATGTTTTCAGACCAGGGATTTAGGGCAAGATGCCAATTTTAATCCAGGGACATACAAAGTCAGCATTTCTTTGGCAACCTAGCAGAATGGCTATGCAGGCAGTTTAGTCTTGGGCCAGAGATTGGAACACCTGCACTGGAGTGGGGGTACAGGCCTCAATAGCCAAAACTGTGAAAACACCTCAGCAGTAGGTGCTGGACTTCCTAGGGCAGGAGGAGAGCTGCTACAGCTGTTGTTTCTCCTGGATGATGAGACTTGCATTCAGGGCTAAGATCGACAACTTAGAACTGGTCTCTAACTGTCATACTGTGTGACCCAGCCAGCCCTCCTGAGATCATATTGCAGTGTGGCCTCTCTGTTCCATGTCCTGGCAGGTCTTCAGGTATTCAGAATACCTCCTCACTTGATTCAGCAGCTGGACCCTTCCCACCCTTCCTATACATAGATGTGGCACAGTGGGTCATTTTTATTCCAGATGTAGGCAGATCACCAGGCATCTGGAGCACCCAGTCACAAGGACCAGCAGCCTGAGTTGTCCCTTTCTATGCAGAAATCCTGTTCTGGGGAACCCTCTGTACTTCACACTCAGGCAGATCTCCAGGCATTCAAAGCATTTGCTCACCTGGATCAACAGCCTGAACTGCCCCACCCTTTGTGCGCATAGATCATGGGGAAGCAAGGCCCTCTCTGCTCCACATCGAGGCAGATCTCCAGGCATTCAAACTACCTTCCTTCCTGGATTGGAAGCCTGAGATGGCCCAACCTTCCTATGCAGAGATCAGGGTGCAGTGGGGCCAACACTGCTTCATGCCCAGGCAAATCTTCAGGCATTCAAAGAATCTGCTGGTGTGGTTCGGCAGCCTGAGTCACCCCATCCCACTTGTGCAGAGATCTTGGTACAGATGGGCCTTCTCCATTCCATGCTCAGGCAGATTGCTGCACATCTGGAGCACTCACTCTCCTGGATTAGGAGTTTTGGCTGCCCCCTCCAATCCCCATGCAGAGAACTCAGGGCTGAGGTTTCCCAGCTCCACATCTCTGGGCACTCAGAGGCCACTCATAGAATTATATCTTGGCATTGGTGTTTGTGGCTGCCACGGGAGATATGTAGGTGGACCTATCTGGTTTATCCCTGCCCTTCTTGACCCCAACATCCTGGGACTGAGAAGAGAACTTAGATGAATGTGCACTCCATGAATCAGCACATTTCCTTAAGCAATAAAGAGCTTCTCTCTAGCAAAAAAGGATTAAGCAAATACCCAGAAGCAGTGGCCAAAGCTGGCTGCTACCCAAAAGCACCATCTCCTGGCTTGTAGGTCAAACTGCAAAGCCCAACATAAAACCTGCCTGCATAGGGCTAATAGAAGCAAAATCAAAAGACCATAACCTCATTCTTTATAGTCATATCCCCTAGGGAAGGAGAAGGAAAAGGGAAATAAGAAAAAAGACAATAATGTTATAGAAAAGAAATAAAAAGAAAAAAGTCATACCTGCACAAAAATAGTTACAAAAATTACAAGTACCAGCTTCTCCAGATGAGAAGAAATCAGCACAAGAATTCTGACACCATGAAAAATCTGAATGCAGTGATACCACCAAAGGGTCACACTAGCTCATAACAAAAATGGGAACTCAGAAGTGACAAAAAATTTAAAGCATGGCTTGGAAGGAACTCAGTGAGATCCAGAACAAAGTTAATAATCAAGACAAAGAAACTTCTAAAGCAATACAGGAAATGAAGAAAGGGATAAAAATCTGAAAAAGAAATGACTTAGAGCTTCTGGAATTGAAAAACTCCATCAAGAAATTTCAAAACACAATTGAAAGCTTAATCAATAGATTGGATCAAGTAGAAGAAGGAATTTCAGAGCTTGATGACTGTTCATTCAAAGTAACTCAGTCAGACTAAAATAAAGAAACATAAATTTAAAAAATAAAAAGTCTTCTATAAATATAGGATTATGTAAAGTGACCAAACATATCAGTTATTGGTATTACTGAGAAACAAAGAAAAAGAAAATAAACTGAAAAACATGTTTGAGGTAATAATTCAGAAAAAAAAAATCCCTAATGTTGCAAGAAAGGTAGACATTCAGGTACCACAACTCCAGAGAGCGCCTGGGAGATACTATACAAAAAGACCATCAACAAGACACACAGTTACCAGATTGTTTAAGGTCAATGTTAAAGAAAAAAAATCTTAAGGACAGCTAGAGAAAAATGTCAGATTATACACAAAAAGAACCCCATCATGCTAACAGTGGACTTCTTATCAGAAACCTTACAAACCAAGAGAGATTAGAGGCTTATTTTCAGCTTTCTTAAATAAAAGAAAATTCCATCCAATACTCCCTGGCAAACTAAGCCTCATCAATGAAGGAGAAATAAAATCTTTTTCAGATGAGCAAGAATTAAGGAAATTTGTTACCACTAGACCAACTTTACAAGAGATCCTTAAAGGAGTTATAAACATGAAAGTAGAAGAACAACTGCCACCACAAAAACACACATATCATGTAGACCCTATAAAACAACCATCCAATGAAACTATAAAATAACCAGCTAACAGCAATATAACACAATCTAAACTGGGATTAAAAAACAAGACCCATCTGTCTGCTGTCTTCAAGAGGCCTATCTCACATATAATGATACTGAAAGGCTCAAAGTGAAGGACTGGAGAAAGATCTATCACCAAAATGGAACACAAAAAAAGAGCAGGAGTTGCTACTCTTATACAAGATAAAACAAAGAGTAAAAAAAAAAAAAAAATGACAAAGAAAGGCATTATATAATGATAAGGGGGATAAGGCGTTCAATTCAACAAAAAGATTTGAGCATCCTAAATATATCCACATGTAACACTGAAGCACCCAGAATCATCAAAAAATATTTCTAGACCTACAAAAGACTTACACAGCCACACAATAATAGTTGTGGATGTCAACACCTCAGTGACAGGATTAGACAGATCATCAAGGTAAAAAACAAACAAACAAGTTTTGGAGGTAATTTCAACACTTAACCAATTGAACCTAAGAGACATCTTCAGAATACTCCACTCATCAACCCCAAAATATGCATTGTTCTCATCTTTTCATGAAACAAACTCCAAGATCAACCACATCCTTGGCCATAAAGTAAGTCTCAATAAATTAATAAAAGTCAAAATCATACCAACCATACTCTCAGACCCTGTTTGAATAAAAATGGAAATCAATATCAAGAAGATCTCTCAAAACCACAAAATTACATGGAAATTAAAGAACTTGTTTCTTAATGACCTTTGGGTAAAAAAATTAAGGCAGCATTAAAAAAGACTATTTGAAACAAATGAAAATGAAGACACAAGGTATTAAAATGTCTGTGATGTAACAAAAGCAGTGTTAAAAGTTTGTAGTGCTAGACACTTACCTCAAAGAGTTTAAAAGACATCAAAATAATGGTCTAACATCATACCTAAAGGGGCTACAAAAAAGAACAAATGAGCCCTAAAACTAACCAAAACAAAAAAAGAAACAACTAAAATCAGAATAACTGAACAAAATTGATATCCAAATATCCATACAAAGAATAAAAATCAAAACTTAATTTTTGAAAGGATAAAGATCAATAGACCACTAGCTAAATTAACAAAGAGAGACAGAGAAAGAGAAACAGAGAGAGGGATAGAGAGGATCCAAATAAGCACAATCAGAAGGGTAAAAGGTGACATCACAACTGATCCTTCAGAAATATGAAACACTCTCAGAGACTATTATGAATATCTCTATGCACAAAAACCAGAAAATCTAGGGGAAATGGGTAAACTCCTGAAAACATACAATCTCTTGGTATTGATTCACAAACAAATTGAAAACTTGAACAGGCCAATATTGAGTTCTGAAACTGAATCAGTAATAAAACATCTACCAACCAAAGCAGCTGTGGATCAGATGGATTCATAGATTAATTTTAGACACAAACAAGAGCTGGTACCAATTCTACTGAAACTATTTCAAAAAATCAAAGAAGTTCCCTCCTTTATAACTGATTCTATGAAGCAATCATCACCCTGATATCAAAATCCAGCAAAGACACAATGAAAAAAATCAAACTACATGCCAATATTCCCCATGAACATAGATACAAAAATTTGTTGAAAATCTTTGTATCTATGTTCATGGGGAATATTGGCACCAACCCAAATGCCCATCGAAGATAGACTGGACTGGGAAAATGTGGCACATATACACCATGGAATATTATGCAGCAATAAAAAATGATGAGTTTGTGTCCTTTGTAAGGACATAGATGAATCTGGAGAACATCATTCTCAGCAAACTGACACAAGAACAGAAAATGAAATACCACATATTCTCACTCATAGGCGGGTGAGGAAAAATGAGAACACATGGACACAGGGAAGGGGGTACTACACACTGGGGTCTATTGGGGGAAATGGGGGAGGGAAAGTGGTGGGGGGGAGATGGGGAGGGATAGCCTGGGGAGAAATGCCAAATGTGGGTGAAGGGGAGGAAGGCAGCAAAACACACTGCCATGTGTGTACTGTGCAACTATCTTGCACGTTCTGCACATGTACCCCAAAACCTAAAATGCAATAAAAAAAAATTCTCAACAAAATACTAGCAAACTTAATTCAGCAGCACATCAAAAAGTTAATACACCATGATGAAGTAGGCTTCATTTCTGGGATGAAGTTTTTTTCAACATATGAAAATTAACAGGGGGGAGGAGGCAAGATGGCGTCGTAGAGGCGACTCAGGATTGCAGCTCTCAGTGAAGGCGCAGAGGGTGAGTCCTAGCCGCATTCTCGGATGTTCCTTTTATGCCCACAGAGCGTTGAAAGTCCCAGGTGTGGGAGAGACACGGGACACTAGCGCAACCGGCTAACGCAGCTGGCTCCTGCCGCCTCTTCGGCCGGCGCCGCGGCAGGACCCAGCATGGAACTCACTGGTCAGGGTGCCCTGTTAAACTGGCAATCTGAGATTTGGAAGGGCAGATTGGCATGTTCATCTGATTGAACGGGACTTGGACAATGAGCCAGACCAGGAGTTTCCTGGGAAGCGTGATCTGAGCCGGGGTAGTGGGCAGCGGCACGGGAGATCGCACGGATCCCAGTGCCCTATCGGCAGGCTACTGGGGCGCCAGTGAGAGAGTCAACCTTTCAGCTTGGGGAGAGGAAGAGAGAAAGAGAGAGGACGGACTCTGAGGCAGGGAGCTGGGTGATCGGGCTCGGCGGGTCCCACGCTCACGGGGACAAGCAGGGCAGCGACTGGAGGTGCTTGGGGCTGAGAGTTTTGCTGCCGGCAACTAGGATGGCACAGCCTGGTGAGGGAGGGGCGTCCACCATTGCTGATGCAGTCCACCCCCACTGAAGTACCGCCCAGGACTGATGCAGCCTGCCATTGCCGAGGCAACCTGCCATAACAGAGAGACTCCCCCAGGAGCCGGGAGCGCTCCACAGCAGAAGGGAGCCCAGCAGCAACAGGGTGGACCCGCGCTAGCAGGTCAGAGCCCCGGCAGGCAAATAGTGAATAGACTGCCGCCTAGTGGGGCAGGACAGTACAACAGATACTCATAAAGAAAGCCCCAACTCCCTGAGACAGAGCATCTAACGGGGGAAAAAAAAAGGGTGGTGTTTTATGAGTTCTATTGCAGCAGACATAAACAATCTCCCAACAACCCTGAATGAACAACGGAGCTCACAGCTCAGCACTGGAGCTCCTATAAAGCACAGACTGTCTCCTCAAGCAGCTCCCTGACCCCTGTATATCCAAGGAGTCACCCCAGAAAAAAACTAATCAGACTGACATTTGGTGGGCATTATTCTGGAACAAGGACAGCAGACGAAGAAACTGGTATCATCCCTCACTGTTCCGCAGCTGCTGCAGGCATACCCCAGAGAAGCAGGGCCTGGAGTGGACCTCAGCACTCATACAGCAGAGGGGATAGACCATTAGAGGGAAAACTAAGTAACAGAAATACTTCATCATCAACAATCTCAGCATCCACACAGAGACCCAATTGAAAAATCAGCAACTACTAAAACGACAGGCGGATAAATCCATAAAGATGGGAAGAAACCAGCGCAAAAAGGAGGAAAGCACCCGAAACCAAAACACCTCACCTCCAAGAAACGACCAAAACTCCTCACCAGCAAGGGAACAAAGCTGGACGGAGAATGAATGTGACGAAATGACCGAATCAGACTTCAGAAAGTGGATGAGAAACTTCAGTGAGCTAAAGGAACATGTACTAAACCAGTGCAAAGAAACTAAGAACCTTGAAAAAAGATTTGAAAAAAGATTCAAGGAATTGATAACAAGAATGGACAACTTAGAGAGGAATATGAATGAATTGAAGGAGCTGAAAAACACAACACGAGAACTTCGCGAAGCATGCACAAGTTTCAACAGCCGAATTGACCAAGCAGAAGAAAGAATATCAGAAGTTGAAGATCAACTCAATGAAATAAAATGAGAAACCAAGATTAAAGAAAAAAGTACAAAAAGGAATGAACAAAATCTCCAAGAAATGTGGGACTATGTGAAGAGACCCAACCTATGTTTGATAGGTGTACCAGAATGTGACGAAGAGAATGAATCCAAGCTGGAAAACACTCTTCAGGATATTATCCAGGAAAATTTCCCCAACCTAGCAAGACAGGTCAATACTCAACTCCAGGAAATACAGAGAACACCACAAAGATACTCCGCAAGAAGAGCAACCCCAAGGCACATAATCGTCAGATTCACCAGGGTTGAAACGAAGGAAAAAATACTAAGGGCAGCCAGAGAGAAAGGTCGGGTCACCCACAAAGGGAAACCCATCAGACTCACAGCAGATCTCTCGGCAGAGACTCTACAAGCCAGAAGAGAGTGGGGGCCAATATTCAACATCCTTAAAGAAAAGAGCTTTCAACCCAGAATTTCATATCCAGCCAAACTGAGCTTCATAAGTGAAGGAAAAATAAAATCCTTCACAAACAAGCAAGTACTCAGAGAGTTTGTCACCACTAGGCCTGCTTTACAAGAGCTCCTGAAAGAGGCACTACACATAGAAAGAAACAACCAGTACCAACCATCCTAAAAGCATACCAAATGCTAAAGACCATCAACAAAATGAAGAATGTACATGAGCCAACGGGCAAAACAGCCAGCTAGCATCAAAATGGCAGTATCAAATTCACACATAACAATATTAACCCTGAATGTAAATGGGCTAAATGTACCAATCAAAAGACACAGACTGGCAAATTGGATAAAAAACCAAAACCCATCAGTGTGCTGTATCCAGGAAACCCACCTCACATGCAAAGATACAGAAAGGCTCAAAATAAAAGGATGGAGGAAGATTTACCAAGCAAATGGAGAGCAAAAAAAAGCAGGAGTTGCAATTCTTATCTCTGATAAAATAGACTTTAAAGCAACAAGGATCAAAAGGGACAAAGAAGGTCATTACATAATGGTAAAAGGATCGATACAACAAGAAGAGCTAACGATTCTAAATATATATGGACCCAATGTAGGAGCACCCAGATATATAAGGCAAGTTCTTAATGACTTACAAAGAGACTTAGACTCCCAAACAATAATAGTGGGACACTTTAACACTCCACTGTCAATAGCAGACAGATCAACCAGACAGAAAATTAACAAGGATATCCAGGACTTGAACTCAGACCTGGAACAAGCAAACCTGATAGACATTTACAGAACTCTCCACCCCAAATCCACAGAATATACATTCTTCTCAGCACCACATCACACCTACTCCAAAATTGACCACATAATTGGAAGTAAAGCACTCCTCAGCAAATGCAAAACAACGGAAATCATAACAAACAGTCTCTCAGACCATAGTGCAATCAAGTTGGAAATCAGAATTCAGAAAATAACTCAGAACCGCACAGCTTCATGGAAACTGAACAACTGGCTCTTGAATGTTGATTGGATAAACAATGAAATGAAGGCAGAAATAAAGAAGTTTTTTGAAACCAACAAGAATGAAGACACAACGTACCAGAATCTCTGGGACACATTTAAAGCAGTCTGTAGAGGAAAATATATAGCAATAAGTGCCCACATGAGAAGAGTGGAGAGATCCAAAATTGGCACCCTATCGTCAAAGTTGAAAGAGCTAGAGGAGCAAGATCAAGAAAGCTCAAAACCTAGCCGAAGAAAAGAAATAACTAAGATCACAGCAGAACTGAAGGAGATAGAGACAAGAAAAACCCTTCAAAAAATCAATAAATCCAAGAGCTGGTTTTTCAAAAAGATCAATAAAATAAACAGACCACTAGCCAGACTGATAAAAAAGAAAAGAGAGAACAACCAAATAGATGCAATAAAAAACGATAAAGGGAAAATCACCACAGATTCCACAGAAATTCAAACCATCATCAGAGAATGCTACAAACAACTCTATGCACACAAACTAGTAAATCAGGAAGAAATGGATAAATTCCTGGATGCCTGTGTCCTCCCAAGCCTAAACCAGGAGGAAGCCGAAACTATGAATAGACCAATAACAAGGTCTGAAGTTGAGGCAGCAATTAAGAGCCTACCACACAAAAAAAGCCCAGGTCCAGATGGGTTCACAGCTGAATTCTACCAGACACACAAAGAGGATCTGGTACCATTCCTTCTGAAACTATTCCAAATAATCCAAAAAGAGGGAACCCTTCCCAAATCATTTTATGAGACCAACATCATCCTGATACCAAAACCTGGCAGAGACTCAACAAAAAAAGAAACCTTCAGGCCAATATCCATGATGAACATAGATGCAAAAATCTTCAATAAAATACTGGCAAATCGATTGCAACAGCACATTAAAAAACTTATCCATCATGATCAAGTAGGATTCATCCCGGGGATGCAAGGCTGGTTCAACATACGCAAGTCTATAAATGTAATTCACCACATAAACAGAACCAAAAACAAAAACCACATGATTATCTCAATTGACGCAGAGAAGGCATTTGACAAAATTCAACAGCCCTTTATGCTAAAAACCCTCAATAAACTTGGTATTGATGGAACATATCTCAAAGTAATAAAAGCTATTTATGACAAACCAACAGCCAATATCATACTTAATGGGCAAAAACTGGAAGCATTCCCTTTGAAATCAGGCACTAGACAAGGATGCCCTCTCTCACCACTTCTATTCAACATAGTACTGGAAGTTCTAACCAGAGCAATCAGGCAAGAAAAAGAAATAAAGGGTATTCAAATAGGAAAGGTGGAAGCCAAATTGTCTCTATTTGCAGATGACATGATAGTATACCTAGAAGACCCCATCACCTCAGCCCAAAAGCTCCTGCAACTGATAAGCAACTTCAGCAAAGTCTCAGGATATAAAATCAATGTGCAAAAATCACAAGCATTCCTATACACCAATAACAGACTTAAAGAGAACCAAATTAAGAACGAACTGCCATTCACAATTGCTACAAAGAAAATAAAATATTTAGGAATACAACTCACAAGGAATGTAAGGGACCTCTTTAAGGAAAACTACAAACAACTGCTCAATGAAATAAGAGAGGACACAAACAGATGGAGAAACATTCCACGTTCGTGGTTAGGAAGAATCAATATTGTGAAAATGGCTATACTGCCCAAAGTAATTTACACAATCAATGCTATCCCCATCAAACTACCATTGAATTTCTTCACAGAACTGGAAAAAACCACCATGAATTTCATATGGAACCAAAAAAGAGCCCGCATAGCCAAGTCAATTCTAAGCAAAAAGAACACAGCGGGAGGCATCACGCTACCAGACTTCAAACTATACTACAAGGCTACAGTAATCAAAACAGCATGGTACTGGTACCAAAACAGAGATATAGACCAATGGAACAGAACAGAAGCATCGGAGGCAACACAACATATCTACAACCATATTATCTTTGATAAACCAGATAAAAACAGGCAATGGGGAAAGGATTCCCTATTTAATAAATGGTGTTGGGAAAACTGGCTAGCCATGTGCAGAAAGCAGAAACTGGACCCCTTTCTGACACCTTACACTAAAATTAACTCCAGATGGATTAAAGACTTAAACGTAAGACCTGACACCATAAAAACCCTAGAAGAAAATCTAGGCAAAACCACTCAGGACATAGGAGTTGGCAAGGACTTCATGAACAAAACACCAAAAGCATTGGCAACAAAAGCCAAAATAGACAAATGGGACCTAATCAAACTCCACAGCTTCTGCACGGCAAAAGAAACAGTCACTAGAGTGAATCGGCAACCATCAGAATGGGAAAAAATCTTTGCAGTTTACACATCTGACAAAGGACTGATATCCAGAATTTACAAAGAACTCAAACAGATTTACAGAAAAAAAAACAAACAAGCCCATTCAAAAATGGGCAAAGGATATGAACAGAAACTTTACAAAAGAAGACATACATGAGGCCAACAAACATATGAAAAAGTGCTCATCATCATTGGTCATTAGAGAGATGCAAATCAAAACCACATTGAGATATCATCTCACACCAGTTAGAATGGCGATCATTAAAAAATCTGGAGACAGCAGATGCTGGAGAGGATGTGGAGAAATAGGAACACTCTTACACTGTTGGTGGAAGTGTAAATTAGTTCAACCATTGTGGAAGACAGTGTGGCGATTCCTCAGGGACCTAGAAATAGAAATTCCATTTGACCCAGCAATCCCATTACTGGGTATCTATCCAAAAGACTATAAATCGTTCTACTATAAGGACACATGCACACGAATGTTCATTGCAGCACTGTTTACAATAGCAAAGACCTGGAACCAACCCAAATGCCCATCAATCATAGACTGGACTGGGAAAATGTGGCACATATACACCATGGAATATTATGCAGCAATCAAAAATGATGAGTTTGTGTCCTTTGTAAGGACATGGATGAATCTGTAGAACATCATTCTCAGCAAACTGACACAAGAACAGAAAAAGAAATACTGCATATACCTACTCATAGGTGGGTGAGAAAAATGAGAACATATGGACACAGAGAGGCGGTCTACTATACACTGGGGACTGTTGGGGGAAATGGGGGAGGGACAGCGGGGGGGGTGGGGGGATAGCCTGGGGATGAATACCAAGTGTGGGTGAAGGGGAGGAAGGCAGCGAAACACACTGCCATGTGTGTACCTATGCAACTATCTTGCACGTTCTGCACATGTACCCCAATACCTATAATGCAATAAAAATTTAAAAAAAAAAAAAAGAAAATTAACAAATGTGATTCACCATGTAAACAAAATTCACAACTAAAACTATATAATTATCTCTGTAGATGTGGACAAACAGTTTATAAAATCCAAAGTTCCTTCATAATTAAAACCATCAACAAACTAGACATTGAAGAACATATCTCAAAATAGTTAAGAGTCATCCATGACAAACCCACAGCCAACATTACACTGATGCAGGATTTTGTGCTCCTCAGCTCAGCTAAATGGGCTCTTTTCTAACAATGAGGAATAAATGGGTGCACAGACATCAAAGAGTGAGTGTAGTAGAATGTATTAAGTGAAAAGGAAAGCTCTTAGCAAAAATAGAGGTCCTGAAAGCAGGTTGCCAGTTGCCCCTATTCATAGTTGAATACAAGACCTTCTACACATCCAAGCTGATGGGGCTGTGTTCCCTATTTGTATAATATGTGAATTCCTGGTGGCTCTACTTCATCATTCCCACATGTATGCAGGCCCTTAAGTTTGAGTCACTCCACATTGATTTATATCCCTTACTGCACATGTGTTAAGGGATGAAGTTTTTCACTGCAGGCATGTTTAGGCAAGCCCCCCTGTGCACAATGTCCTTGGCAGGATGTAGGTTCTCTGGGGACCCTTCCCTATCTGCCTTGGAGAGTTCTCTGCTGTCTTTCTCTGTAATTCCCCTTGAGAACTGGAACAAGACGACGCCCACTCAGATTCAGTATAGAAGTGGAAGTTCAAGCCTGGGCAATCAGGCAAGAAAAGAAATAAAAAGCATTCAAATAAGAAAAGAATCCAAACTATCTTTTCTGATAATATGATCCTACACCTATAAAACTCTAAAGAGTCTACTAAAAGATCCATAGAACTGATAAACAACTTCAGTAAAGTTTCAGAAAACAAAATCAATGTAAAAAAATCAGTAGCATTTTTATACACCAATAACGTTCAAACTGAGAGCCAAAGCAACAACACAATCTCATTTACAATAGCTGCAAAAAAAGTATACACATGGAAATATATCTGACCAAAGAGATGAAACATTTCTACAAGGAGAACTACAAAACACTGCTGAAAGAAATCATGGATGAAACAAACAAATGGAAAAATATTTCATGCTCATGGATTGGAAGAATCAATATCACTATAGCAGCCAAACTGCCCAAGGCAATTTATAGATTCAATGGTATTCCTGTCAAAGTACCAAAGTCATTCTTCACAGAATTATAAAAAAGCTACCATAAAATTCATATGGAATCAAAAAAGGAGTCCAGATAGCCAAAGGTTTCATAAGTAAAAAGAACAAAGCTAGAGGCATCACACTACCTGACTTCAAATTATACTAAAACACAACAGTAACCAAAACTCTATGGTACTGATACAAAAACAGACACATAGACCAATGGAAAAGAATAGAGAACCCAGAGGTAAAACCACTGACTTACCACCATATGATCTTTGACAAAGCTGACCAAAAAAAAAAAAAAAAAACCACAATGGGGCAATAACTCTCCATTCAATATAATGGTGCTGGAATAGCTAGCTGGCCACATGCAAAAGAATGAAACTGGACCCCTATCTTTCACCATATCCAAAAAATTAACTCGATGGATTAAGAAGAGCTCTTACATGTAAGAGCCCAAATTATAAGAATCCTAGAAGAAAACCTAGAAAACCCCATTCTGGGCATCAGCTTTGGGAAATAATTTATAACTAAATCTTCAAAAGCAATTGCAAGAAAAATAGAAATTGACAAATGTGACCTAATTAAAGAGCTTCTATATAGCAAAAGAAACTGTCAACAAAGTAAACATACAACCTACAGAATGAGAGAAGATATTTGCCAACTATGCATCTGACAAAGGTCTAATATCCAGAATCTATAGAGAACTTAAAGAATGGAAGAAGTGAAAAACAAATAAAAGCATTAAAAATGGGCAAAAGACATGAATAAATATTTTTCAAAAGAAGATATATGTACAACCAACAACCATATGAAAATACTAATCAGAGAAATATAAATTAAACCACAATGAGGTTATCATCTCACACCAATCAGAATCACTTTTATTATATTAAAAACACAAAAACAGATGCTGGTGAGGCTGCAAAGAAAAGGAAAACTTATACGCTATTGGTGAGAATGTAAATTACTTCAGCCGCTGTGAAAAGCAGTTTGAATATTTTTCAAAGAACTTAAAACAGAAGTAACATTCAACCAAGAAATTCCATTAGTGGATACATACTTAAAAGAAAACAGGGGCCCAAAGTGGCTCCGGCCGGATGTCGTGGCGCTTGAGAAGGCGAGGCCAAGAGTTCAAGGCCAACCAACCTCAGCAACCTTACAAGCTCTCAATGATTGACAAAAAAAAAAAAAAAAGAAAGAAAGAAAACAAGTTGTTCTATGGAAAAAACACATGCACTCATATATTCATCATAGCACTATGCACAATAGCAAAGACATGGAATCAACCTAGTTGCCCGTCAATGGTGGACTGGATAAAGAAAATATGGTACATATACACCATGGAGTACTATGCAGACTTAAAAAAAAATAACAAAATCATGGCCTTTGCAGCAACATGAATGTAGCTGGAGGCCATTATCTTAAGCGAATTAATGCAGGATCAGAAAACAAAATACCACATGTTCTCAATTATAAGAGGTAGCTAAACATTGAATACTTATGAACATAAAGATGACAGTAGACACTGGCGACTATTAGAGGGGGTAGGGCGGGATGAGGGCAAGAGCTGAAAAACCAACTATTGAGCTCATTACCTGAACAATGCTATCAGTCATACCCCAAACCTCCACAACACACAACATACCAAGTAACAAACTTGCACATGTAACCCCTGAATCTAAATAAAAGTTGAAATTACAAACAAAACAAAACAAAATCCAAGACAAAAATGAAATCCATTGTAACACCTCTACAACTAAATTTAGAATACAAAACAATCTTTAAAATTTCTTCCAAAAAATGACAGTAAAAACAAATTTCTTCTACAGACAAATACTTTTTAAAAATCTAGTCTATAGAGAGGAGTCTGTCAGACAACTAAATTAGCTACCAGTTAATTTTCTCAATGGATTTTCACATGTATTTTTAAATTAAGATTTAGAAAATATTTATCTGCTGCAAATAAACCAGGACAATTTTACACTACTCGTTATTGTAGAAACATATTAATCCCAGCCACACTAAACCTGCTATACAAATAGGTATTCTATTCTCCATAGACTGGGCATCTTTATCAATGGAAATCTGTATAAATGTATCCGCATATCTGAAATATAGACCTTTGTCTGAAGAAAAATTCAAATTACATGGAAATTTTCTTTATCTTCTGCTTTTGTGTGTATAAAAAAATACAAGTAATAAATTGGAACTAAAACTATGTATCATTCATTTTCTCACAATTTATATATTAAAGGTTTACTGTCAAGAACCATGCTATGGGCCTAGGTAAGATAATTATTGCAAAATGTTAACCTATATTCTTTCTTAGAACACAGAGTATAATAATTTAATTGCTATTTGAGAAAGATAGGATGTTTTACTTTTGCCTCATTTAAAGAGCTTATCCATGTGTTATTTTTTTAATCAAATGAATCATAGGCAAAAACTCTCAGCATTGCTAAGGCAGGGTACAAAAGTAAAAAAAAGAAGCTTCTAAAAGAACTGGAGCATAAAGTAAAGCAAGATCTTTGGAAAATTAAGTTCACAAGAAAGTTTTATGGTTTGTAAGTTATTCATAGCTTCTGCTGGATGGAGTTTATAGCAGCTACCTATCCTCTTGGTTGTGGTAGTCATCCCCTAAATATCTCAGCTTATATCCTAAGACAGACGGCATCACTGCTCAACTACAATATTATCTCTCCAACACAATATTCTATAGACAAAGAGGCTACGCAATAGGCAGATAGATGTGTTTAAGTGAGATGTGTTTAGGGATTGTGCTTCTACTGTTGGAATTCACAGGACCCTAAGGATTCATCTCAATGAATCCCTCATCTGACCTATGCTTTTTATTTTATGTTTTTGTTTATTTGGAACACATGAAACAAGGAAAATCAGAATAATTATTTGATTACATAAAGAGAGAAGAAGGATTCACAAAATACTGTATAAGCTGTATAAGAGTCTGAACTTCCACTTATATTATGTGAACTTCTTTTATATCATCCTCATGCATTTAGCCTCATTTTATTTCGTTCGTGTAGCAACCCGTAAGAAAATATTTGTATTTCTAAATTTTAGCTGAGATAATAAAATCTTAGAATATACTTAATAAGTAGTTGGCCTGAATTGAACCAAGTCACCTAAATTCCAATCCAGTCAATTTTGTTACAGTCATTCATTCCTCTTTGACACTTGCAACATGATTCAATATTGAACAGAAATTGAAGAAGTGGGTGGGCCAAACAACTAAAAAGTCTGTCATTAACTGATCTGAGGTATGTCAATTGTATCCATTCTGTAGATGTACTCAGAGCTACCATCACCAGACCACAGACAGGAAATGAGAGTCTTAGCTGTAAATTAGTAAGAAGCTATCTGACACAGTCTTGATTCTGTGTAAAGTGAACAGACATCAAGACCACATGATGCCTAGAGAAACCATGACCTACATCACTCAATGACAGTTCTGAGTAATAAATGCTAGCTTAGCCAAAATGGGGATCATCCTTAGAATGTGTCATGAATATAAATAGCAAAGATACATCACTCAGAGAAAATATAAGTGCATGCAAGATATTTATGAGACCAAAGAGTAAGAAATATTAAAGGGCAGTGAAAGTAGCATCTGCCACATTATGCAAAACAGACTGAAACCTAAGGAAGTACAAATCTGTAGTTACTTTTCAGAAGAAAAGTGCTTGACTCATGGAAGGTCAGAAGTCGAAAACAGATTTGCAGGGACAGATGAGTCATGTCAAGCAAAGGTCTGCATGGACAAGTATAATCAATACTAAGGACTGGGTTAGAAAGCAGGGTCTGGGGACAACTGAAACTTTCACCAAATTAAAAAATATCTGCTCAGGAATTCTACCTGGTACAAAGAAATTACATTATTTCTTTAACAATTAAACCAATTCAGAAATCCCTTGTACATGGCTTTTTTAAATGGTTGCAACAATAATATTACATTCACAACTTTGGTGGCTTTCCCCTTTTACTTTATTATCAGTAAAAATGTCCAGTTAATAAAATTGTCCAATGCAATATTTTTATATTGCAAGAAACTAACTGCTGTAACAAATCAACCTCAAAATGTATAGAGAGCTAATGATGATAGAAGTTTAATTTTCACTCACAACATTTATCCAAAGAAGTGTTCCTAAACAACATTAGCTTCTTTTTGCTCAGTCAGTGGTTCAAGGATCAAGGTTCCTTCCATTTAGGAGTTCTGCTATACCTTAGAGTCCCATCATTATTTGCATTTAGCAAGTAAGGAGGAAAGAGAAGGCACCGTCTTTTCTTAAAAGGCTTGAGCAAAGTACACACATCTCTTCCACTCACAATTCTTTAGCTAGAAGCCTGTCATATGGCCACATCTAAAAGCAAGTAAGACTTGCTATATGTCCAAAGAAAAGACAAAAATGTGTATTTTGACAAATATGTAGCAGTTTTTGCCAGTGAAAGTGTGATAGTAGCAGTAACCAAAGCCTGAAGTACATTTAAAATGAGAAATTCCTAAACAAAATTGAAGTATAATATGGGAGGTACCAACCAATTCAAGAGAGCTAAGCAGTCTTCTAACGCCTAGAAAACAGTCAGGTGCTACTGAACATGACTAGATCTTGTTCCTTCTAACTGTATTTTTGTACCCATTAATCACCTCTTCCTTACACTCCACTCTTTAACTACCCTTCCTGAACTTCTTTTTTATTCTAACATAGATACTTGCTTTTCTTGTTTTTCTTCCCCCATATCCTGTATTTTAATATCCATGAATAGGGACAGTCACAGATAAAATATTTCTTTTGGTCACATACATGACTTTTTTCCAATTTGATTTGAGGAACAGACATAATAACCTGGACACTGGAGAATATATATATGTCTAGAAATAGCCTAGAATTATCTGTTAAATTTCCCAGCATTAATAGAATAATAATCATCTTATAATTTGTTTGACCCAAGAAGAAGGAAATAAATATTTAAATGAGACCCGTAGAGGACACATATCTCCAAATGGCAGGCAAGGTGGAATAGAAGAAGGAAGGCTACATTTCAGGCTGCCATTCTTGTCTTCTATAATAATCCTGTGCCTATTGAAGTTGATACTAAATAAAAGATTGGTGAGTAAAGTTGACAGGAATTTATCTATGTAAATTTACTCCTTTAAAGTAAATTTGAGACATTGCCTTGCTTATTCCCATGAAAACAGCAAGCATCTAAAGGTCAACAACATTTCCTAAAATTCTGAAAGCTCATTGAACTCCTACTTTTCAAGGGCTTTAAAGCTAAGAAAGGCAGCAAAGTCAATAAAACAGAAAATTTCCAAAATCCAAGAGAAACAATGAATGCAGTTTAAGCAGAAAATAGAAAGTCAGTGGTCAGAGAATTGAGACCAACTGAGGATGCCAGCCTCCCATTGCATTGAATGACTCACTTACACAGGGGATTTTAATACGTAACCAGTAGTCCCTGGCCTGTGAATCTCTCTGGTCAAGAATACTAGCCTAACTAATACAACATCAAGAAATAACCCATATACAAATTAAGAAACCTTGCATTCAACACACAAAAAAGGTATTGAAGAAATTGAGTCAATGGGAATAAATACTCTCTTACTTAGCGTTTTTTACTCTCTTACTCTTATTTCTTCTGATGTGAATAGAATTACTATTGTGATTACCAACATTTTAGGAACTTAGACTTAATTTTTCTTATTTTTCTTTTTCCCTATTTTTTTTCTCAAAGTGGTAGAGAATTTTTTAAAATGAAAATAAATGTTATATTTGTTTCAGGGCAGCAGATAATAGAATTGGGATTGGGGTGGTAATTAGTGTGTATGATAGCATTCCTAGAAATAAATGGAGTCACCTTGAGGTGCCCTCTTTGAAACACTTGAGTTTGATTCAAGAGTTAGATTCAACAACTTGAGTTATGTTTTCAGATTTATCTCCTTTTAATTTCTATGTTAATGTTACTATTCAGTTTTACAGAAATTAGACTTTTTTTCCTGGACTGCTTTGAGGAAATTTTGTATCTCAGGATGGTTTTCCTTAAAGTTTCTCAAACACATGTTTATGGGAAACTCAATATATCAATACATATTATTAATAAATGGGAACACAAAGAAACAGTATACTGGCTCAAAGAAATTGCATAGTTTTGTCATGAATAGCTATGAGTCTGATTAATTAGAGATTAATCATTCCATTTTAAAATCCTAAAAAAAAAAGAAAGAAGGCAAATAACACATCCACCAAAATTGGATTTATCAACACACCTGGATAATGGGTTTGTTGAAATATTTAAAATGGCACTGAAATAACTGCTTTTAAAAAATTTTTATTATTTTGAAATAACTGCTTTTTGCATGATACTTTTCCTTTTTTTTTTTTTTTTTTTTTTTTTTTGCTAGCATCACTTCCTTTATTTTGCTTTGAATTCTTTTATTTTTTACTGCATTTTAGGTTTGGGGGTACATGTGAAGAACATGCAAGATAGTTGCATAGGTACACAAATGGCAGTGTGATGTGCTGCCTTCCTCCCCATCACCTATATCTGGCATTTCTCCCCGATGCTTCTATTTCTCTTAAATTTTTCTTTTATTTTCCTAGAAAACCTACTCACATGGAAAAATCTAAATGAAAGGGCCCAATATGCTGGCATTGCAGAATTATAATATTTTTAATAAAATTCACTGCTTCAAAACAACTTGAATTTCCACAGTCTTTAGTAAATAGTCTAAGGAAGGATTGGAGCTTAGCATTTTAAAATTTCAAGTTTTCATTTAGCACATGTTGGAGCGTAAGAGCATACGGAACTGTATGTAAGTTTCATGAACCTCGTTGATAACTGCATAATGAACAGTATCTTCAGCTCCTTCATTCACATTACATAAATATTAAAATCTTTATATTTACTTTTCACAGTATTAATTCTGAATCAAAGCAATAAAAGTATTATTTGCTTTTCAATTTACGTGGTCTTTTCTAAAAGGCTTAGGTTATTTAAATGGAAAGTTTAGTGGTGCAAATGTAAGTGAGAAGAATTTCCATTACCAAAATACAAATTCAGAAGGTAAAACAGCATGCTTATATAATAAGTAGATACTGACACAGAAAAAAATATATAAAAAATGTAAATATATTCAGAAGTTGATTTAAAATTTTAAGTTAATTTCTACATGGTTTTGAACAGCATTTTATTGCAGCAGAATAAATTCTGTCTCCCTAGAGATATTTTTATCTTCTAGTAAAAACATTACTGTCATATACTTCTAAGTTACTAATTTTAAATAATATAAAGAATCTATAGCCCTCTCTCCTCATCTATTGTGGTTATCTGTACATTTCAATTTTGGCAATAACAGAAAATTTTCTCTAGTATTGTAACAACAGTTTTGAATTAAAAAGCTTACATTGATAGTATACCATATTTCTTCTTGACTTTCAACTCACTGAAGCATCAACATCCTTTTGGCTGTATAATTGGGTTTTTGTATATGAAACAAAGTTTTGAATTGGCACTAGAGTACAAATTTAATTAAGGACACAATTCCTGTAATGATCAGAACATCTGTGCCATGACCAAACAGTTCTCACTGCTTACATTTTTAAGATCTTTATTTTAGACTCCTCGAAAGGTTCATTTGGCTTCTGATACTGAACATCTATTGGTAATTTTTAGAACTTTTTTTGAAGCAATTTGGTGAGTACATGCAGTTCATGTGAAGTTAATTAAAAGAAGAAACTAGAAATTTTTAAAGTCTATTTTAACAAAATGCAGATTTTCAAAACTCAAGACAGGGAAAATTTTGTTAAAAACACTAATTTAGAGAAGTTGTACATATTTAAAAATCAATTTTCCATAAATTCATTAGTGGAAAAACGTAAGACTTTTACATTGAGAATTATTTCTTCTTTCTTTTATCTTTATAATGAAAGAGAGAGATATTAACATGAAATATACACATGAATATAAACTTAGCAAATTAGGGAATATTCCTACAATCCCCACAACTGTCAAGCTGAGGTTAAACTTTGAGAAAATATTAAAATGTCATGTACAATTTTTGGCTTTGAGAAAAAGAGGGAAGGCTGGGGCTTTCGAAGGATGAGTAAGAAAGACAGCCACCAAATCTCTGAAGACAAAGTAATTAGCCAGAGAACATGATGAGAAAACAATGTACCACTGTTTTTGAAGTTTCTAAAATGATTTTAATTTTTTTTTTCTTTTTGATGCAGTGGATGAGAGTAGACATGTTTATAAATAATAACTCTTAAAAATAGTAAATGAGCAACTGAGAAATTATAGGGACACATAAGCATGGATGCATATGTGTTATCAACATAACTAAAGCAGTAACATATGAAATGGAATATAAAAAAACTCATCAAAACACCATCAACTGGATTCTACTTTGTTTTAAAGAAGATTTTCATTATACCAACCATAAAAGAGAATCAAACAGAAAATGCTTTGATATATTTTTTGCCTTGTAACAACCAAGGCATAAAAATAGAATTCAACAAATAACCTGAATTAAAATAATTTATTTTAAAAGCAAAAACTTATTTTAAAAAATATTGACACTATGCATCTTTTTTTTCTCCTAGTAGAATGGAAGTTTCAAGAAGTCAGGTTTTGTTGTCTGCTTTCTTTACTGTCATATCCCTAATGCATAAAAGAGTGCCTAGGATAAATACAAGTACATCTCCAAGATATTGTGGCTTCAGTTCCAGACTAACACAAATAAAGCAAATCACAGGAATTTTTTGGCATATACAAGTTATGTTTACACTACATTGCAGTACATTAAGTGAGAAATAGTATTGTTTTTAAAAAGAGTATATACTTTAAAAAATACTTTGTTGCTAAAAAATGCTAACAATCATCTGAGCCTTCAGCAAGTCATAACCTTGTTGGTGGTGGAGAGTCTTGTCTCAGTGTTTATGCCTGTTGACTGATCAAGGTGGTGGTTGCTAAAGGTTGGATGCCTGTGGAAATTTATTAAAATAAAACTATAATAAAGTTTGCCTCATAAATGAAATCTTCCTTTCACAAAAGATTTCTCTGTAGCATGCAATGTTGTTAGATAGCATTTGACTCACAGTAAAACTTCTTCAAAATTGAACTCAATCCTTTCAAACCCTGCTGCTGCTTTATCAACTAACTTTAATATTCTAAATGCTTTGTTGTCATTTCAACAATGTTCATGGCATCTTCGCCAGGAATAGATTCCATCTCAAAAGCACTTTATTTACTTAGCCATAAGAAGTAACTCCTCATTTCTTCAAGTTTTATCATGAGATTGCAGTAATTTAGTCACATCTTCAAGCTCCTTTCTAATGCTAGTTTTCTTGTAATTCTACCACCTCTGTAGTTACTCCTTCTGCTGAAGTCTTGAACTCTTCAAAGTCATTTATGTGGACTGGAGTCGACATTTCAGTATCCTGTGAATATTAGTATAATGACCTTCTCCCATGAATCACGAATGTTCTTAATGGGATCTAGAATTTTGAATTCTATCCAAAAGATTTAAAATTTGCTTTGTTCAGATCCATCACAGGAATCATTATCTATGACAGCTCTAGCCTTACATATGTTTTTCTTAAATAATAAGACTTGAAATTACTCCTTGATCCATGGACTGTTGAATGAATCACTATCTATGGCAGCTATAGCCTAACAAAATGTTTTTCTTAAATAATAAGACTTGAAAGATGAAATCACTCCTTGATATATGGGCTACTGAATGAATATTTTGTTGGCAGGTAGGAAAATATTGATCCCCTTGTACATCTTCATCAGAGTTCTCAGGGACCCAGGTACATTGTCAATGAGCAGTACTATGTTGAAAGGAATCTTTTCTGAGCATTAGTTTTCAACGGTGGACTTAAAATATTCAGTAAACCATGAATGTAAACAGATGTTCTGTCATCTAAGCTTTGTTTTATTTTTGGAATGCAGGCAGAATAGATTTAGCATAACTATTAAGTGCTTTAGAATTTTCAGAATGGCAAATGAGTATTCGCTTCAACTTAAAGTCAATAACTGCATTACCCCTTAACCCATTTACACCTAGTGTCCCATTATTGGAATGCTAAGCTTGTGGGAGTTATTTATATCCTACTGTTCAAGGTCATCACCAACGTCTGAGATTTCACACAAAACATTTGCAATCTCCTGCAGAAATGGGCTAAGGAGGGAGTCAGCCTGTCCTTGAAGCTTTGAAACCAGATACTAACTTCTCCTCTCTAGCTATGAAAGTCCTAGATGGCATCATCTTCCTAGGAGGATTCTGCGTCAACATTAAAATCTATTATTTCGTGTAATCACCTTCATCAATTTTCTTTGCTTGATATGGCTAACTTACTGCTCACCTTGAACTTTTATGTTATGAAGATGATGTCTCCTTTTAAACCTTATGAATAAATCTCTGGTAACTCCAAACATTGGTTCTACAGCTTCCTTATATCTCTCAGCCTTCACATAATTGAAGAGAGTTAGGGCCTTGCTCTTGATTAGGCTTTGTCTTGAAGAAATATTGTAGCTGGTTTGATCTTTTATCTAGACCACTCTAACTTTCTCCATATCGGCAATAAAACTGCTGTGCTTTCTTTTCATTCATGTGTTCATTTGAGTAGCACTTTTAATTTCCTTCAAGAATTTTTGCTTTGTATTCACAACATGACTATTTGGTTTGAGAATACTAGCTTTTGGCTTATCCTGGCTTTTGACATACCTACCTTACAAAGCTTAGTCATTTCTAGCTTTTGATGTAAAGGAGTTCCTTTCACTTGAACCCCTAGAAGTCATTGTATGGTTATTAATTGATCCTAGAGGATTACCGTAACGCATGGGAAAGGGATGTCTAAAAAGAGAAGGCAATATGGGGGAATGGCCAGAAAGTGTAGGAGTTAGAAAACACACAACATTTATCAATAAAGTTCGCCACCTTACATAGTGCAGTTTGTGATACCCCAAAATAATCAAAATAGTAACACCAAAGATACTGATCACTGATCAATATCATATTTATAATAGTAATTCAAAATTTAAAATACTGGGAGAACTACCAAAATGTGGCACAAAGACATGAAGTGAGCCCATGCTGTTAGAAAAATGGCACCCGTAGACATGTTTGACATAGGCTTGCCACAAACCTTCAACTTATAAAATGCATAGTATTTGGGAAGCACAATAAAGTGAAATGCAATAAAATGATATATGCTTATAGATGCTCAATAAATATTTTTCTTACAATAAAGGAACAAATAGTATACATAGAGTATAGAAAATGCCTTTGTCTTTACCATGGCCAGGATGAAATATATCTTTGACGTGCCATCTACCCTTGATGTGATTCCATGCTGACCAAAAACCTTCCAATTAATAAGCTGTTCTCCCAGACAGAAGTGGTATGTGTGGTCACTGAAAAGTTACACCCTCCATTACAAGATATATAATTTCCATTTCATTCAATTACTGAACAGTTCAGAGAAATCTTCTCTCTGACCCAAGGAGGCACCCTGTTGTTGGTACATGGCAACTTTATACACATCAGCAAAGCCAAGATTTCTAAGCCAACAGCTTTTTAAGAAGGAAAAGCTGTGATAAAGAGTTTAAAGAGCCAGTGTAAACTCATTATTGTGGAAAACCCTGGAAATTTTCCTTTTACTAATTTGATTTCACATTTTGTGTTCAAATGATTTTATTGTTTTTGGTGATATAATTGAATGATTTAGATTTATAAATTTAAGAAGTGATGGCATGTTCTGTCAATTCACAGTATACTCATTTAACCTGAGTCATTATCCGTCAAAACAAAGACTTGGATCAATGGCAATGTCACATATCAGATCTCAAAGGTTTGTGGGCATTTCTAGAATGCTCAGTACATACTCTAAAAGATCTCTTCATTATTGATGACAAAGGAATCCTAAGACAGATAACAATGAATGGCCTGCCTGTTGATAAGTCACTTAACGAGATGCTATGTTTGGTTCAAGTATCCTAGTACCAACAAATATGGAGAGAGCTCTCACCTGCCTGTTGGAAACCCAGTGCCATAGACTAAATGTCTCCCGCAAAATTCAGATACTGAAATTCTAATTCCCAATGTAATGATTTAAGGAGTTGGTGACTTTGGGAGGTGACAAGAACACTGAAAACAACATAATTTTTTAGGTTTTTTTAGGTCAAAAATCTGATACTGGACTCATCAAGCCAAAATCTAGGTGTTGGCAGTGCTACAGTCTTCTCTGGAAGTTCTAGGAGTCTGTTTCCTTGTCTTTTCCTGCTTCTAGAGGCTTCCCACATTCCTTGGTCCATGGTTTGCTTTCTCCATTTTTTTAAATGAACAATCTTTTTCCTTTCTGATCATCTTTTGGTAGTCACATCTCCCTCTGACTGCAATTAGGAAAGGTTATACACTTTTTTAGATTCATGGAATTAGATTGGCCCTATCTGGATTATCTGAGATAATCTCCCAGTCTCCCCATTCTTAATTTAATCACATCTGCAAAATCCCTTTTGGCGTGTTAGATAACATATTCATGGGTTCTAAGGATTAGAATGAGAACATCTTGGGGAACCATTATTCCACCTCTTCTACCATATCAGGGAGTGAAAAGGGCTATGAAGAAAAATTAAAGCAAGATCAAAACATCCAGAAGGCAGAGTGCTGGGGGCATATTTTCTTTTCTTAACTTGGGTAGGAATATCTGAAATGTCAGACTAGCGCTTTTCACACAGATTAATTTTGAATTTAATAAACAGAAAATACGATATGACACTTATCAAACATTTAAAGAGTAGTCTGATTATAATCACAGCCTACAGTTTCATTGCTCACCTTTAGTAAAACCTGTGCAGAGTGCTGTTTTGGACCACAGACTCCCCATGATGTCCATATCATCATGGACCTCAAAACATTTACTTATGTCCTCTTCAACACTTTTCCACCTTTGCAGCACAGAGCAATCTCCTGCACTTAGAAAGAAATCTGCTGTGGTGGCTACCTGCCAGAAGAGCTAAAATGCCTTCCATAATTGCTAGCTGATTGTTTCTATCATTTTCAAAAGATACCAACAAACCCTTGCAGATTCTTCATGAAGGATGGGCAAAATACCTTGCTATTGCTTAACATTGCTGTGTTTCTCCCAATTTGTTTTCTTATTTGCTTTTTTAACTAGAATAGTGTCTTCTGTCCTCAGTTTCCCCTAGTGATTGTTTTCCCTTTAAGCAAGCAATCTATTCTATAATTTTACTCTATAATGTATTGACAATTTTTACAGTATGAAAAGCAAGAGTCCTATTATATCGCATGTGACTGACCATGACCAAAAATTAGAAGATATCAACAATGTAATTACCAAGATAGCTAAAGGTTAATTATTATGTACCTAAGTTTTAATTAACAGTTTTTAATTTAAAAATAAAAAACACCAGTATACATTTGCTTGAAATAGAATATATTGAAGGTGATTACCCTCTCCTTGATTTAAAGACATTATTTCAGCCATTCATTACCACTTCACACTGCAATAGTCATGTCTGTTTTTCACTTTTTTTCCATGGTGCCATCATATCTGCTGAACCATTTGGGATTCACCTGAGTTTTACAATCTTCAATTTCTAATCTTCCATAATCTGAATAAATGTATAAACAAGTGTATCAAAATCGTTTTAAAACTTCAAGAAAAATGGCCTTAAAAATTTCCTATGAATACAGTGTATGAACTTGAATGTACACAGCTCTCTACTGTGTAAAGTGGAGTGTTTTCATTTCACACAACTCCCATTGTTAAATTGTAGATTCTACATTTACTCCCCCTGCCACATTAACCTGAACTGATTATTTTCTTTTTGTTTTGTGAATAAACTCTAGCTTTCATTGCTACTTTTCAAAAAACAAACAAAAAACAGAGGGATACAAATGTATTCCTTCACTGGAAGGAAAGGAAGCTCTCTTTACTTAGGAAAGGAATTATCGTCATGGAATAGAGAAATTCAGAGAGTACAGCCTATATGATCATAAGGATAGCCAGCATGGAAAAACTAAAATGAATTTAACTCATCTTAAATTGTAAATGATTGGTTAACTTTCCCTAACTTGTTTCAGCATTTCGAGATAGATTAGACAATCATGATAATTTAGAAATTGTTTAAAAATTTTAAAAAAGAAATAAGATTTCAGAAAAGGTAAACGCCATTTCAAATTTCCTTCTAGCCTTTTAAATTCATATCACCTGATGTGCCAAATTGGCAACATGATCCAGAAATCATTAAGTGAGATGTGAGATGTTGAAGTTCTGTAAATTCCTCTAAATCTGGGTCCTCTGTTACACACTAGCCTATCCACCATATATTCCCTCTTTCTGCAATGCTTCTTACCTGCTTATCTTGGTAACCAGTAAAATTCTCACTTATCCAATGGATAAGTGAGAATTGCCTTTTTATAATTTCCTCATCGATCCATCACCCCACTTATATCATAGGCATTCAATTGCTTAGCTACTTGTTTGTCTTTTCTTACAGAATTTATGCTCCATGAAGGTAGGCACAATATTATCTCTTCACTGTTATACCTCCAATAAACAGTTGCCCAGCAATTAGCGCACACTAAATTCTCTATGTATAGTTTATGACAAAATTAACACTATGATAAATTTTTATGCTTCGGCTCAAATTTGGATTTAGCCTTAACATGTACTACAGCCCACTAAGCAAGGAAAGAGACATATTGAAAGCTGAGGTGCCTGTTATGAAGAGGAAGATTTGACATGTTTCTAAGATATTTTTATTCCTATCATCACCTTCTCCTGTGCTAAGAAAAATTGTGAAGGACTGTGTAAAGCATGAAAAACTTGCCTTTTATTGCCTTTGAACTATTTTAAGATTCTTTAAGTTGTAGAAAACAGGTAAGAATCCAAATAAATTAGGTCCAGTGGACTAAAATTTATTACTTCCCTATGCATATGGGCCAGGTTTACATCTACTTATAAATACATTTATCATTTCTGATTGCCTATCTTAAAAATATCTTTCCAATTGAACTAAGTGAAAGATAAAAATGTATGTTATAAAAAATTTTTCTGAATGTCATACAATGCTGATTAAAAAAGCACATGGGTTGACATGGTAGGCATCCTCCTGTCATTCTCAGCTTGTTCCTTATAATCACCTTCTTTATCTAGTAGCAGCAGGCTGGCACACATATTTTTAATGACAAAATGGTATTTAATATTTCATTTTTAAAAGGAACATTAATTATGCAGCTTCATAAAAATAAAAGAAGGTGAAGATGTATGCCAACATCAATTTACAACTTTCTTTTGTTTAATTAATATTATTTCATGTTTAATTTGAAGTGTGTTTTGCTCATCAACATGAAATGTTTAATTTATATGAAACTTCATTCAGAATACTGCCTCTGGAGAAGCAACAATTTATTCTGAGCTATGTACACACATACTGAATAAAGCATTCAGTTCACAGGGGATTTTGTTGCAAGCATCATTCACAATTAAATTGAGCTCTCAATGATCCAGGCTAATTCTAAATAAATACATTACTTGGTAATTTATAGAATATGCAAATAGAGTGATTTTTCAGCCTTTGATTATCTCTAGTTCTTACCAATTTAATTTCCGTACATTTGTCAAATCCACTGTTCAACTGATTTGAACTGGCAACATCCTTATTCATCTTCCTCATTGTCCTTACTCAGATCGTAACAGTAATCTCCTAGCTGTTCTCCCCAGTTCTCTTTGCATCATCTGCAATACAGCCAGAGTAATCACTTCATTATCCCAACACCTTGACATTCTCTCTTAATTCCTTTTTTTTTTTTACTTTTAGGGAGCACAAATTATACAATATTAATGCTCTACTTAAATGTTTAAATGACCCTCTTGTCACCAGCCCTTAACTCCACTCACACCCTGTGCTGCAGATTTCTATTTGGAGGTCCCAAAAGCTTTCTTAAATTCTATTCACACTCTTTCTGTAATATTCTTCAACACTCCATATTCCTTCCAATTCTGACTAATTCCTACTCATCCTTCAAATCCCAATTCAGAGCAACTTCTTCATAAAATCTTCCATGACAACTGCCTGATACAGATTTATTCTTCTGCACTTCCAAGAAAACTCCATTTATGTGTAATTTCTCATTATTCTGTAAATATCTTAAGAACTAGGACTTTATTTTAGTTGTAATATTTTGACTGATTTGCCTGGATATTACTGGAAAATAATAAAATCCTTATGAATGCACTTTTTGTAAATGTGAACTTATATTTTATGCAACCCAATTAAAGTCCCCAGTTGTGGTTATCCATACATAATTAAGAACACCAAATAATTTCAGGCTTTTTGGGAGGAAATAAACACAAACAATTTCAGAAACAGAATACTAGGAGAAACAGTGGATTTTTTTTCTAAACATTTTATTATCTCCAGTAAAATATTTGGGGAAAATTATATTTAAATGCTAAAGTTTTATTACATCCTACAAATACATAATTTCTCCAAAATATACCAAGACCTTATTATTTTTTTTCGTACTGTCTTCTCTCTCTCTCTCTCTCTCTCTTTTTATTTTTTTTTTGAGACAGGGTCTCTTTCTGTCAACCAGGCTGGAGTGCAGTGGCACAATCATGGTTTACTGAAGCCTTGACCTCTTGGGCTCAGGCAATACTCTTTTCTCAACCTTCTATGTAGCTGGTACCACAGGCATGTGCTACCATGCCAAGTTAATTTTTTTTTTTTTTTTGGAGAGAAGGAAAGAAAAAAAAAAAAGGAGTGAAGGAGAGGAAGAAAAAGGAAGAAAAAGAGGGAGAGAGAACAGAAATGTTGCTTTATTCTAAAAAATGGGTATTAATAATGGCCAATCAATATTTCATTTAAACCTATGAGTAGGTGTGATGTGGTATTGACAAGAATGTATATTTTGTGTATTTAAAGTGGAGAGTTCTATAAATATTTATTAAGTTTACTTGTTCTGGATCTGAGTTTGAGTCCTTGATATCCTTATTAATTTTCTGTCTCATTGAGTCTAAGTCTCTATGTATCTGGGTGTTAGGATCGTTAGCTCTTATTGTTGCATTGATCCTTTTACCACTATATCTTTGTTGCTTTAAAATCTATTTATCAGATGCGAGAATTGCAACTCCTGCTTTTTATTCATTCATTTATTTTTGCTCTCCATTTGGTTGGTAAATCTTTCTTCATCCCTTTGTTTTGAGTCTTTGTGTATCCTTGCATGTGAAATGGGTCTGGATGTAGCATACCGTTGGGTTTTGGCTGTATCTTTTGATTGGGGGATTTAGTCAACTTAAATTTAGGATGACTGCCATTTGATGTTAACTGGCTGTTTTATCAATTCATTGATGTAAATTCTTCTTTATGTTGATGCTCTTTACTTTTTGGTATATTTTTAGAAAGGCTAATACTGGTTGCTTCTTTCTATGTGTAATGCTTCTTTCAGAAGCTCTTGTAAAGCAGGCCTAGTGGTAATAAAATCTCTGAGTACTTGCTTGTTCATAAAAGATTTTATTTTTCCTTCATTTGTGAAGCTTAGTTTGGCTGGATATGAAATTCTGGGCTGAAAGTTCTGTTCTTTAAGGATGTTGAATATTGGCCCCCACTCTCTTCTGGCTTGCAGAATTTCTGCTGAGAGATCTGCTGTAAGTCTGATAGGCTTCCCTTTGTGGGTAACCTGACCTTTCTCTCTGGATGCCCTTAGTATTTTCTCCTTTGTTTCAACCCTGGTGAATCTAACAATTATGTGCCTTGGGGTTGCTCTTCTTGAGGAATATCTTTGTGGTGTTCTCTGTATTACCTGGGGTTGAATATTGTACTGCTTTGCTAGGTTAGGAAAATTTTCCTGAAGAATATCCTGAAGAATATTTTCCAGCTTGGATTCATTCTCTCCGTCGCATTCAGGTACACCTATCAAACGTAAATTAGGTCTTTTCACATAGTCCCACATTTCTTGGAGACTTTGCTCATTCCTTTTTATACTTTTTTCTCTAATCTTGTCTTCTCATTTTATTTCATTAAGTAGGTCTTTGACCTCTGATATCCTTTATTCTGCTTGATCAATTCGAGTGTTTAAACCTGTGCATACTTCTAGGAGTTCCCGTATTGTATTCTTCAGTTCCATTAATTCACTTATATTCCTCTCTAAATTGTCTATTCTTATTAGGATTTCGTCAAACCTTTTTTCAAAGTTCTTAGTTTCTTTACGTTGGGCTACAACATGTTCTTTTAACTCACAGAAGTTTCTTACTATCTACCTTCTGAAGCCTGATTCTGTTAGTGGAATGGTTCTCCATCAAGCCTTGTTCCCTTGTTGATGAGGAACTGTGATCCTCTGGAGGGAGAGGCATTCTGATTTTGAGTATTCTCAGCCTTTTTATGCTGGTTTCTTCCCATCATTGTAAATTTATCCACCTGTCGTCTTTGTAATTACCAACTTTCAAATTAGGTCTCTGAGTGGATGTCCAAGTTGTTAATTCAAAGACCTTACTATTAATCAAATAATCACATATATGGGGTGTAAATGTTATTAAGATATCTCTCTGTCAATATATTTCCTTCCAATATATTAAATTGATCCACATGAAACTGCCATCTTAGTAAGTCAAAAATAGTCAAGTGTTGCCAATTTGATATGGTTCAAAGTAGTATTATGGAAATAGATAAAGAACTTAAAATATCGAAAGTAGAATGTCTAAAAGTAGAAAGGCTTTGAATAGAATAAGAAATGCACTAAGAAAAAAGATGTGTAAAAACAATACTAATTTTGGGTGAAATTTAGAAAAGTCACAAATAGGCAATAGGAATTGACCTAGATCATAAAGCACCTCTACAATTTCAACTAATAAAAATGTTGGAAAAGTCACAATTAGAAGGAACATTAAAAATGTTTTTCATGGAAAGTGGAAGTCTCACTAAGGCTATTTTGGATGAAACAAATGAAAATATATATCCAAATTAGCACTAAAGGAGGCTATATCTTATACCGTATGTCCTCAAAAACTCAAAGATAAGAAACAAACTATACCTAGATATGATGGGAATTTGACCTGGAAGTTGGAGTGAAGTCTTATGTTGCCATATCTTGGGCATTAGATTTTCATTGTTGCAGGATAACCAGACTGCTTGCATTCAAATCGCAGTTTACCCAGTCTATAGACACATGATCTTGAGTAAATCATTTACCATCTTTTTAAATGTAGGAAAATGTTGTGAGGATTAAATGATGTTAACATATACATATGCAAAGTGACTGGACAGCATGAGGCACACAGTAAGTGGTACAGACGAATTTGCTAATATTATACTTACTGGCCTGCTCCAGTTTGCCTCTTTTTTTCTCCATTGACTAGATTTCACCAACTCATCTTGCTGTTTCTCATCATGGAAGCCTCCTGTATCCTCTCTATAGCATGTAACCACTTTCTCTCTGGCAAGATACTGCACTGGTTTTGAGTTAAATATATGTTTCCGATCCAGTTGGTCATAGATAGGAAATTCATATTCAACTAGGAAATGAAAAGCTTTAAGAATTTCTGTGAGTCAGACAATGAAATATAGCTTAAAATAAATATGCATGTTTTAATATCTCAAATCCACTGAAGATAATGGCTTAATGATTAGTCCAGGATAATCTTAAAAGTTTGTAAAAATGTGCAAGCAAATTAAAGGCCAATACTGAGGTCTGTATGAGAAATTTATACTCCTTTCCATGAGTAATAGGGAAACATGAAAGACTTTGGGCAAGACAGTGTTTGAAGATAATAACTTTGAAGCAATATGGAGATAGAAATAGACGGTGAAGAGACAGAAGGTTATGAGAGGAAAGAAGACAGGATGTGAATCTAGTGCAGGGTTTAACCAACATGGTTCACACAGAAAAATCAGTAATTATGAGAAAAAGCTGAATTCTATATAACTTACTGATGTGTGAAACAAGAATTATCTACAGCTGTGTAGCAAAGGTAGTTCTCCTTTCTAAAAATATATAAAAATACATTAATGTGTCCATATCACCAGGATGGTTACAAAGATCAAATTAAATCATATATATGGTCATATATATGCATATATTTGTATACATACATATATATGTGTATGCTCATATTTACATATGTATATATACATATGTGTGTATATGTGTGCATGTATACATATATGCATATTTATGTGTGTTTATATACACATATATTTATAATTTTGAAGACTCAATAATGACACTGAAAGGCATTTACTAATGCTTATTTACTATCTGAAACCTACTAATAAAATCAATTCCCAAGGAGAGCATTTGTTCTATAACATATTCAATAGTAGTAGAAGCTCAAGCATTACTCATATTTCTACACTAAAAACTTAATTCCAGAAGACTTGTAGCAAAATTCTAGCTGAAAATAAATCTTTCTTCTTCTCAACAAAACTTTTACTTTCTCTCTTCCATCTTGTAGTATGTTCAGATTTTTTAAAAACAGATGACTGAAGCTAGAAGTGTAAAAAGAATTTTACAAACATTTTGATACAGCTGCAGTGATTGCAAATAAATTAGCTGATAAATCCTCAGCATTCAGCCTTTGATAAAGCCCAGATATGCTCTGTTACATCTAGAATTTATTCCATTTCTGGGAACCCTTAAACTTTTCAAATATGACTGGTTTTAAAATCACTTGAGGAGTCCGCCAAGATGGCCAAATTGAAACACCTCTGGAGCGCAGTTCCCAGCAAGAGTGCTGGAGAAGGCCAGTGATCTCCACATTTCTGACCGAGGTACTAGGTTTAACTCAATGGGACATGTTAGTCAGTCGGTGTAGCCCAAGTAGGGCAAACTGAGGCAGGGTGGGGCGCTGCCTCACCTGGAAAGTACAACTGGTCAGAGGACAAACATCCAAACTAACAGAGGTTATCGGGGACTCGGGGACTTTTCCAACCACTCTGGCACACCAGTTCAGATTCTGTGCTTCTCCCATGGTCTTTTTTTTAAAATGAGATATATATATATATATATATATATATATATATATATATATATATATGTGTGTGTGTGTGTGTGTGTGTGTGTGTGTGTGTATAATTGCACCTATAATTGCATTTTAGGTTCTGGGGTACATGTGAAGAATATACAGGATTGTTGCATAGGTACATACATGGAAATGTGGTTTGCTGCCTCCATCCACATCACCTATATCTGGCATTTCTCCCCATATTATCCCTCCCCAACTCCCCACCTCTCACTGTGCCTCCCTAGTTCTGCCCCACAGACCTCAGTGTGTGATGCTACCCTCCCTGTGTCCATGTACTCTCCTTGTTCGACACCTGCCTATGAGTGACAACATGCAGTGTTTGATTTTCTGTTCTTGTATCAGTTTGCTGAGAATGATGATTTCCAGCTTCATCCATGTCCCTACAAAGGACACGAACTCATCATTTTTATGGCTGCATAGTATTCCATGGTGTATATGTGCCACATTTTCCCTGTCCAGTCTAACATCGATGGGAATTTCGGTTGGTTCCAGGTCTTTGCTATTGTAAACTGTGCTGCAATGAACATTCGTATGCATGTGTCCTTATAATAAAATGATATATAATCCTTTGGATATATACCTACTAATGGGATTGCCAGGTCAAATGGAATTTCTATTTCTAGGTCCTTGAGGAATCGCCACATTGTCTTCCACAATGGTTGAACTAATTTACACTCCCACCAACAGTGTAAAAGTGTTCCTATTTCTCCACATCCTCTCCAGCATCTGTTGTCTCCTGGTTTTTTAA
Source organism: Saguinus oedipus (assembly GCA_031835075.1). Taxonomy (NCBI): domain Eukaryota; kingdom Metazoa; phylum Chordata; class Mammalia; order Primates; family Cebidae; genus Saguinus; species Saguinus oedipus. The sequence continues at coordinate 72,437,287 of CM063171.1, read as the reverse complement.
TGATCGCCATTCTAACTGGCATGAGATGGTATCTCAATGTAGTTTTGATTTGCGTTTCTCTAATTACCAGTGATTATGAGCATTTTTTCATATATTTGTTGGCCTCATACATGTCTTCTTTTGTAAATTGTCTGTTCATATCCTTCATGCACTTCTGAATGGGCTTGTTTGTTTTTTTCTTGTAAATCTGTTTTAGTTCTTTGTAGAGTCTGGATATCAGCCCTTTGTCAGATGGGTAGATTGCAAAACTTTTTTCCCATTCTCTTGGTTGCCACTTCACTCTAATGATTGTTTCTTTTGCTGTGCAGAAGCTCTGGAGTTTAATTAGGTCCCATTTCTCTATTTTGGCTTTTGTTGCCAATGCTTTTGGTGTTTTAGTCATGAAGTCCTTGTCTATGCCTATGTCCTGAATGGTTTTGCCTAGATTTTCTTCTAGGATTTTTATGGTGTTAGGTCTTATGTTTAAGTCTTTAATCCATCTGGACTTAATTTTAGTGTATGGTGTCAGGAAGGGGTCCAGTTTCTGCTTTCTTCACATGGATGGCCAGTTTTCCCAACACCATTTATTAAACAGGGAATCCTTTCCCTGTTGCTTGTTTTTGTGAGGTTTGTCAAAGATCAGATTGTTGTAGATGTGTGGTGTTGCCTCTGAGGCATCTGTTCTGTTCCATTGCTCTATATCTCTGTTTTGGTACCAGTACCATGCTGTTTTGATTACTGTAGACTTGTAGTATAGTTTGAAGTCAGGTAGTGTGATGCCTCCAGCTTTGTTCTTTCTGCTTAGAATTAACTTGGCTATGTGGGCTCTCTTTTGGTTCTATATGAAGTTTAAGGTGTTTTTCTTCCAGTTCTGTGAAGAATGTCATTGGTAGCTTGATGGGGATAGTGTTGAATCTATAAATTACTTTGAGCAGTATGGCCATTTTCACAATATTGATTCTTCCTAACCATGAGCATGGAATGTTCCTCAATCTGTTTGTGTTCTCTCTTATTTCATTGAGTGGTGGTTTGAAGAGGTCCTTTACATTCTTTGTGAGTTATATTCCTACGTATTTTATATTTTTTTGTAGCAATTGTGACTGGCAGTTTGTTCTTGATTTGGCTCTAAGTTTGTTATTGGTGTATAGAAATGCTTGTGATTTTTGCACATTGATTTTGTATCCTGAGACTTTGCTGAAGTTGCTTATCAGTTTCAGGAGATTTTGGGCTGAGACAATGGGGTCTTCTAAATATACAATCATGTTGTCTGAAAATAGAGACAATGTGACTTCCTCCTTTCCTAACTGAATACCCTTTATTTCTTTTTCTTGCCTAATTGTTCTAGCTAGAACTTCTAATGCTATATTGAACAGGAGTGGTGAGAGAGGGCCTCCTTGTCTAATGCCAAATTTCAAAGGGAATGCTTCCAGTTTTTGCCCATTCAGTATGATATTGGCTGTGGGTTTGTCATAAATAGCTTTTATTATTTCAAGATGCGTTCTGTTGATACCTAGTTTATTGAGAGTTTTTAGCATAAAAGGCTGTTGAATTTTGTTGAAGGCCTTCTTTGCATCTATTGAGATAATCATGTGGTTCTTGTCTTTGGTTATGTTTATGTGGTGAATTACATTTATAGAATTGCATATGCTGAACCAGCCTTGCATCCCTGGGATGAAGATTACTTGGTCGTAGTGGATAAGCATTTCAATGTGCTGTTGCAATCAGTTTGCCAGTATGGTATTGAACATTTTTGCATCTATGTTCATCATGGATATTGGCCTGAAGTTTTCTTTTCTTGCTGAGTCTCTGCTGGGAACAAAGGCAGTATGTACCAGAATCTCTGGACACATTTAAAGCACTGTCTAGAGGACAATTTATAGCAATAAATGTCCACATGAGAAGCATCAAAGGATCTAAAATCAACACCCTATTGTCAAAATTGAATGATCTAGAGGAGCAAGATCAAAAAAAACTCAAAAGCTAGCAGAAGACAATACATAACTAAGATCAGAGCACAATTGAAGCAGATAGAGACACAAAAAAACCTTTCAAAAAAATCAATAAATCCAGGTGATGGTTTTTTAAAAAGATCAATAAAATAGACCACTAGCCAGATCAATAAAAGAGAAAAGAGAGCATAATCAAATAGATGCAATAAAAAATGATAAAGGGGATATCACCACAGATTTCACAGAAATACAAACCACCATCAGAGATTACTACAAACAACTCTATGTACATAAATCAGTAAACCTGGAAGTAATGGATAAATTCCTGGACACTTACATCCTCCCAAGCCTAAACCAGGAAGAATTAAAAAACCAGAATAGACCAATAACAAGGTCCAAAGTTGAGGCAGTAATTAAGAGCCTACCACCCCAAAAAAAAGCCCAGGTCCAGATGGGTTCACAGCCAAATTCTACCAGACATACAAGGAGGAGCTGGTACCACTCCTTCTGAAACTATTCCAAACAATCCAAAAAGAAGGAATCCTCCCCAAGCCTTTTTATGAAACCAACATCTCCCATGGTCTTTACAGCCCACAGACCAGGAGATTTCCACCAGGCTGACAAGTGCTGCAGATTTCCAGCACAGATCTGAGTGGCCATTCAAGCTGGCTCAGTGAATTTTCAGCACAAATCTGGGTAGCTACTTTGGCTGGCACCTGAAATGCCTGTGAGACAGAGCCTCCCACTACCCTGAAATAGGAGGAGCTGAAGGAAGGGAGCCAAGTGATCTGGCTCCATGGTTCCCACCCCTGCAAAGACCATAAAACTGAAATCCTCTGGCTTGAGAGTTTTGCAGCCAGCACAGCAGTTTGAGCTCAACCCAGAATGGTTGAGCTCAGTTGGAGGAAGGGCAACTGCCATTGCTGAGGCAGTATAACCTTAACTGTGTAAACAAAAGTGTGAGGAAGTTTACAGAGCAGCTGCACAGAGCCCACAGCAGCTCAGGATTACCTCTGCAGGCAGACTGTGTCTAGATCCCTCCTTGCTGGGCAGGGCATCTCTGAAAAAGGCAGCAGCACATAGGGCACTTATAAACAAAATCCAAACTTCCCAGGACAAAGCACCTGGGGAAAGGGGTGGTTGTGAAATCCACTGTATTGGGCTTAAACATCCCTGCCCAGTGGCCCAAAAGGGAACAACAGAGCTCCCAGCATAGCTCTTGAACTCTGATAAGGGACAGACTGCCTCCTCTAGTGGTTCCCTGACCCCTGTATATCCAAAAAGACACCTAATACGGGAGAGCTCTGGCTGACATCTGGCTGGTCCCCTTCTGGGACAAAGCTACCAGGGAAAAGAACAGGCAGCAATCCTTGCTGTTCTGCAGCCCCTGCAGGTGATTCCCAGGCAAGTAGGGTCTGGAGTAGACCTCCAGCAGTTCTGCAGCAGAGGGGCCTGTTAGAAGGAAATTAAAAAGCAGAAAGAAATAGTTTCAACATCAACAGCAAGGACATCCACTCCGAACCTCCATTCTAAAGTCACCAACTTAAAGACCAAAAGTAGACAAATCCATGAAAATGGGAATAAACCAGCACAAAAAGGATAAAATCACCAATAACCAGAACACCTCCTCTCCTCCAAGGGATCACAACTCCTCACCAGCAAGGGAACAAAACTGGATGGAGAATGAGTTTGATGAATTGACAGAAGCAGGCTTCAGAAGGTGGGTAATTACATATTTCTCTGAGCTAAAGGAACATGTTCTAACCCAATGCAAAGAAACTAGGAACTTTGAAAAAAGGTTATAAAAATGCTAACTAGGATAACCAGCTTAGAAAAGAAAATAAATGACTTGATGGAGCCGAAAAACACAGCACAAGAACTTCGTGAAGCATACATAAGTTTTGACAGCACAATTGATCAAGCAGAAAAAAGGGCATCAGAGATTGAAGATTAACTCAATTAAATAAAACAAGAAGGCAAGATTAGAGACTAAAGAGTGAAAAGAAATGAACAAAGTCTCCAAGAAATATGGGATTATATGAAAAGACCTAATCTACATTTGGTTGGTGTACCAGAATGTGATGAAGAGAATGAATCCAAGCTGGAAAACACTCTTCAGGATATTACCCAGGAGAACTTCCCTAACCTAACATGGCAGGCCAACATTTAAATCCAGGAAATACAGAGAACATCATAAAGATATTTCTCAAGAAGAGCAACCCCAAGGCACATAATCGTCAGATTCACTAGTGTTGAAATGAAGGAAAAAATGCTAAGGACAGCCAGAGAGAAAGGTTGGGTTACCCACAAAGGGAAGCACATCAGACTCACAGTGGATCTCTTGGCAGAAACCCTACAAGTCAGAAGAGAGTGGGGGCCAATATTCAACACCCTTAAAGAAAAGAACTTTGAACCCAGAATTTCACATCCAGCAAAACTAATCTTCATAAGTGAAGGAGAAATAAAATCCTTTATGGACAAGATATTACTAAGAGAGCTCATCATCACCAGGCCTGCCTTACAAGAGCTCCTGAAGGAAGCACTAAACATGGAAAGGAACAACCAGTACCAGCCACTGCGAAAACATATAAATCAGTAAAGACCATTAACACAATGAAGAAACTGCATCCACTAATGGGCAAAACAACCAGCTGGTATCAAAATGGCAGGACCAAATTCACAAATAACAATGTTAACCTTAAATTTAAATGGGCTAAATGCCACAATCAAAAGACACAGACTGACAAATTGGATAAAAATTCAAGACCCTATGGTGTGCTGTATTCAGGAGACCCATCTTATGTGCAAAGACACACATAGACTCTAAATAAAGGGATGGATGAAGATTTACCAAGCAAGTGGAGAGCAAAGAAAAGCAGGGGCTGCAATCCTAATCTCTGAAAAAACGGACTTTAAACCAACAAAGATCAAAAGAGACAAAGAAGAACATAACATAATGGTAAAGGGATCAATGCAACAAAAAGAGCTAACTACCCTAAATATGTATGCAGCCAATAGAGGAGCACCCAGATACATAAAGTAAGTTTGTAACAACCTACAAAGAGTCTTAGACTCCCATACATTAATAACAGAAGATGTTAACACTCCACTGTCAACATTAGACAGATCGACAAGACAGAAAATTAACAAGGATATCCAGAACTTGAACTCAGATCTGGACCAAGTGGACCTAGCACATATCTACAGAACTCTCCACTCCAAATCCACAGATCAGAACCACATTGCACTTATTCTAAAACTGACCACAAATTTGGAAGTAAATCACTCCTCAGCAAATGCAAAAGAATGGAAATCATAACAACCAGTCTCACAGAGCACAGTGCCATCAAATTAGAACACAGGATTAAGAAACTGACTCAAAACCACACAAGTACATGGAAAATGAACAACTTGCTCCTAAATGACTACTGGATAAATAATGAAATGAAGGAAGAAATAAACATGTTCTTTGAAACCAATGTGAAGGAAGACACAATGTACTAGAATCTCTGGGACACATTTAAAGCAGTGTCTAAAGGGAAAGTTATAGCACTAAATGCCCACACGAGAAGTGAGGAAAGATCTAAACTCAACACCCTAACTCACAATTAAGAAAACTAGAGGAGCAAGATCAAACAAAATTCAAAAGCTAGCAGAAGACAAGAAATAACTAAGATCAGAGCAGAATTGAAGGAGATAAGAGACACAAAAAAAGTTCAAAAAAATCAATAAATTCAGGAGCTGGTTTTTTGAAAAGATGAACAAAATAGACCCCTAGCCAGACTAATAAAAATGAAAAAAGAGAAGAATCGAATAGATGCAATAAAAAATGGTAAAGGGGATATCACCACCAATTCCACAGAAATAGAAACTACCATCAGAGATTACTACAACAACTCTATGCAGATAAACCAGTAAATTTAGAAGAAATGAATAAATTCCTGGCCACTTACGCCCTCCCAAGACCTAAAAAGGAAGACCTGAATCCCTAAATAGACTAATAACAAGGTCTGAAGTTGAAGCAGCAATTAATAGCCTACCAACCAAAAAGAGTCCAGGTCCAGACCGGTTCACAGCTGAATTCTACCAGATGTGTAAAGAGGAGCTGGTACCAATCCTTCTGAAATTATTCCAAATGATACAAAAAGAAGGAATCTTCCCTAACTCATTTTATGAGACCAACATCATCCTGGCAGAGACACAACTATAAAAGAAAATTTCAGGCAAATATCCATAATGAATATTCATGCAAAAATCTTCAATAAAATACTGACAAACCAAATGCAACAGCACATCCAAAAGCTTATCCATCACGATCAAGTAGGCTTCATCCCGGGGATGCAAGGCTGGTTCAACATATACAAATCTATAGACATAATCCATCACATAAACAGAACCAAAGACAAAAACTACATGATTATCTCAATAGATGCAGAGAAGGCCTTTGACAAAATTCCACAGCCCTTTATGCTAAAAACTCTCAATAAACTAGGTATCAATGAAACATATCTTTAAAAATTAAGAGCTGTTTATGACAAATCCACAGCCAATGTCATACTGAATGGGCAAGAACTGGAAGCATTGCCTTTGAAAACTGTCACTAGACAAGGATGCCCTCTCTCACTACTCCTATTAAATACTGGAAGCTTTATTCAGAGCAATCAGGCAAAAATAAGAAATAAATGGTATTCAATTAGGAAAAGAAGAAGTCAAATTGTCTCTGATTGCAGATGACAAGATTGTATATTTAGAAGAACCAATCATCTCAGCCCAAAATCTCCTTAAGATAATAAATAACTTCAGCAAAGTCTCAGAATACAAAATCAATGTACAAAAATCACAAGCATTCCTATTCTCCAATAACAGACAAACAGAGAGCCAAATCATGAGTAAACTCCCATTCATGATTGCCAGAAAGAGATAAATACCTAGGAATACAAGTAACAAAGGATGTAAAGGGCCTCCTCAAGGAAAACTACAAACCACTGCTCAAGGAAATAAGAGAGGACACAGATGGAAAAACATTCCATGCTCATGGTTAGGAAGAATCAATATCCTGAAAATGGCCATACTGCATAAAGTATTTTATAGATTCAATGCTATCCCCATTAAGCTACCATTGATCTTCTTCACAGACTGGATAAAACCACCTTAAACTTCATATGGTACAAAAAAAGGAGCCCACATAGCCAAGACAATACTAAGTAAAAAGAACAAAGCTGGAGGCATCATGCTACCTGACTTCAAACTATACTAGACTACAGTAATCAAACTGTACTAGGCTAAAGTAATCAAAACAGCATGGTGCTGGTACCAAAACAGAAATAAAGAACAATGGAACAGAACAGAGGCCTCAGAAGTAATGCTGCACATCTACAATCATCTGATCTTTGACAAACCTGACAAAAACAAGCAGTGGGGAAAGGATACCTTGTTTAATAAATGATGTTGGAAAAACTGGCTAGCCATGAGCAGAAAGCTGAAACTGGATCCCTTCCTTACACCTTACACAAAAATTAACTCCAGATGGGTTAAAGATTTGAACAACACCATAAAAACCTTATAAGAAAAGCTAGGCAATACCATTCAGGACATAGGCATAGGCATAGGCAAGGACTTCATGACTAAAACACCAAAAGTACTGGCAACAAAAGCCAAAATAGATGAATGGGACCTAATTAAACTTAAGAACTTCTGCACAGCAAAAGAAACAATCATTAGAGTGAATTGGCAACCAACAGAATGGGAAAAAATTTTTGCAATCTACCCATCTGACAAAGGGCTACTATCCAGAATCTACAAAGAACTAAAACAAATCTACAAGAAACAAACAAACAACTGCATCAAAAAGTAGGCAAAAGATATGAACAGACACTTGCAAAAGAAGATATTTATGCATCCAACAAACATATGAAAGAATGTCCATCATCACTGGTCATTAGAGAAATGCAAATCAAAACCACATTGAGAAACCATTTCATGCCAGCTAGAATAGCGATCATTAAAAAAATCAGGAGACAACAGATGCTGGAGAGGATATGGAGAAATAGGAATGCTTTTACAATGTTAGTAGGAGTGTAAATTAGTTCAACCATTGTGGAAGACAGTGAGGTGATTCCTCAAGGATCTAGAAATAGAAATACCATTTGACCCAGCAATCCCATTACTGGGTATATACCCAGTGGATGATAAGTTGTGATATCATAAAGACACATGCACACATATGTTCATTGTGGCACTGTTTACAATAGCAAAGATGTGGAACCAATCCAAATGCCCATCAGTGATAGACTCAATAAAGAAAATGTGGCACATATACACCATGGAATACTATACAGCCAAAGAAAAGAATGAGTTCATGTCCTTTGCAGGGACAATGAATCTGGAAACTATCATTCTCAGCCAACTGATACGAGACCAGAAAACCAAACACCACACGTTCTCATTCATATGTGGGTGTTGAACAATGAGAACACATGGACACAGGGAGGAAAACATCATAAACCAGGGTCTATTGGGGGCTGGGGGGCTTGGGGAAGGATATCAGGTGGTAGGGAGATTGGGAAGAGATAACATTATGAGAAATACCTAATATAGGTGACTGGGGGATGGAGGCAGCAAACCAACATGGCATGTCTATACCTACATAATAATCCTGCAAGATCTGCACATGTATCCCAGAACTTAAAGTATAATATATATATGTATATATACATATATGTGTGTGTATATATATATGTGTGTATATATGTGTGTGTGTGTGTGTGTGTGTGTGTATATATATATGTCATTTGAAGAACCTTAAATAAATAAACATTCAAGGGCCAATACTGTTCTACTCTGTTCAATTCCTGAGTTTTGCTATTATCACTTCATTCTTTCCATTCTTCTGCATTTTGTTAAAGACATTCCCTTCAGGATGAATTATTCTGTTTCATCATTTCTTTATCTCCTGTGTCAACAATATCCTAAAATATATTGCTTTAGTAATATACAAGAATATTTAAATACATATTCTAGTGTTATTCTTTCTAAAAATTAAGTCAGTGTCAGCCAGTGTTAGCCTCATCCTCCTTTGTTTAAAATCCTTGTGCTACTTGCATGTTTTGTTCTTGCAGAAACAGTTAATACAGTCTTTATCAGGGTTGACAGGGAATATAATTTTCTGATATCATAGATGGCTAATATCTATTATGTGTCAATGTTCTAAATGCTTTTACGTATATGAATGCATTTAATACTCACAGAAACCCTATTCAAAAGGCACTGTTGGTACCACTGTATTATATGTAGGAAAACAGAAGCAAGGTGGTGTTATATGACTTGCTGAAGGTAACATACCTAGAGCCCAGACTATAGGCTCTAGTGTCCATATCCTTACCATTTACTCTGTACAACATTTCAATCAGCACAACAGATAATTGAGTTAAATACCAAATATACTCAAGTAATATTACTAAAGATATTGATAATGTTTTATACAACCAAATGCAAAAGCACAAAATAAGAAGGGCAGTTTATGAGCTATAATTATGTCAAACACTTGGACTTCTTGACTATGATTCAATAGTATAATAAGTTGCTTATTGTTCTACATGTGTAGGGTACAAAATAAATTATTATGTGCTTTAATTATTTTTCTTAAATCTTGACTAAATATATGTTTGCACCAGAGGCCACAAGTCTTAATTCTTAATGAAAAACCTATTAATCACTACAATATTTACATTAGATTTGCATTTCAAATCTTGTCAATGCAGAGTTAAGTTTCTTTCCAGTCTATCTAAAAAGGGCAAAAATCTATGTTGTCATCCAAGGACTATTAACATGTATGCTTGAGACCATTAATTCCTGTAGTAAGCAACTACATTTGTTAAAATGTTTGTTATAGAAAAATATATTTGCTCTCTTCAAGTTGTTAATCTCCTTTGTCATAGAAAGTTGATTTTAGTCACTAAGGCCATTAGTGAATAAAATTATCCCACTGACTCTCACCTTACTGATCTTTTCACGATTAATTTAATCAATTATAGGAAAACCTGCTGATTCCCATAAAATAGGAGAAATTCCTTAAGGTCTTCTTTCTTGAAAGAAAAAAAAATGATTTATTTGATAAGTTTAATAAATGAATAGTTCTAACAGATGAACCTCAGAATCCAATGCAGAATCTTGATTTTTCCACCTCAGTAAAACACTAACAACATAGAAGGGACTTGAAATAAGGGATCCAGTAAGAATGACCACAAACCATGTTCTTTGCTAAAGAGTTAAAATAAGTGGAATTATTTAATCTAGGTGAAAAAGAACCTAAAGACAAAGAATAATAATATTTGAGTAGCATTTATTAACTCATAATAAATCTATTTTCTACTCTTGTTGTACATGCTATGCTTCCCTTGATGCAGTCTTAAATTGTAATATAGCCACTTTTTCTATGTGCCCATGTAGACACACACATATGTATATGTACATTCATTTATTTAGAGAACCCATATGTGGTAAGCATTTTTATTACTCTTATTATCTGTGACGATGATGATCCCTTTAAGAAAATGTAAACTAAGGTATACAACTCATGAGTGGAGAAATTTGGATTTGAACTAGACAGTCTAGTTCAGAGTCCACCTTTTACACGTCACTGTCTCGCATAATAGATCTATTTAAACAGTTGAAGGTCTGTTATGTCAAAAGGGTCTTAGGTTTTACTAACAGGAGAACTTATGCCCACTCATCTTAGTTTCAGAACTAGACAAAACCCAAAAGAAAAGGAACAGTGACCTATTGGGGCCAATGTGTTTCTTACTAAGAAAGCAGGATCAATACTTTGGGGCAAGGTTTCTCAACGTTGGCACTACTGACATTTGGGACTCGAAAATTCTTTGCTACGGAGGCCTCTGTGTACTTCAGGGTATTAGCAGCTTCCCTTTCCTCTAGCCTCTAGATTCCAGTAGCAACCCCTCAGTCATGATAACTAAAAATGCCTCCAGACATTGCCAAATGTGCCCGAGAGGTCAGAATCACCTTCATTGAGAATCATTGCTTTAGAGACAAGGATAAAATTTTCCACTTTCAATACAAGAGAAAGTTTACCAGAATAAAAGTCTTAGTTAGAAAGAATGAATAAGGTCTAGTATTCCCTAGCACGACAGGGTGACTATAGTCAGACATAATTTCACTGTATATTTTAAAATAGCTTGAAGAGTATAATTCGACTGTACGTAACACAAAGGTAAATGCTTGAGGTGACATGTACTGCTTGCCCTGTTGTGATTATTACACATTGCATGTCTATATCCAAAATATTTCATGTAACCCATAAATAGATATACCTAGTATATATATCCACAAAAATTAAAAATAAAAAACACTACAGAAGACAAAAAAATATAACCAAGGGAGAAGCAGGATGCAGCCAAAAGCTTGATAAAAAGTAAAAATTACCTAAAGTAACTGATACACATCCAGAACCAAAAAATAAAAATGAAGGTACATTTTGAAAGGAAAGGTACTATCTCTCCAGTTTAAGGTCTCATTTCCCTTTTCCACTCATCCCCATCTAAGAATGACAAGGGCACAAACTTGGTTTTTATGGACTCTTAATAACCAGTTTTCATTATACCAGTAACATTAACTCATTGCAGAAGAACAGATATGCCAAAAGAGGAAACCATTGTTAAAAGTCTTTGTATACATACTATCAGAACAAGACTTTTCTAAAATGTCAAAAACCACAGATGTTGGTGATGCTGCAGAGAAAAGGGAACACCTATACACTGGCAAAAACATTTTTTAAGAATATGAATAGAACCTGCCACAAAAAAATAATAAATGTTCCAAGTGTCTATGAACATTACAGAGCAAACAGGGCTTGTTCTATCATCTCCTTCACTCTCCACCAGAAACAGCAAGTGTATAAAACTGCCATCGCTCCCTGCTGTGGCCATAGCAGGTGTCACCAGTTGATGGCAGTATTTTCCTGCCAAGCTTAGATGCAGCTTCAGATTCCCATCAGCATTGTATTCTAGGCAAAACCTATCACTAATCAGAGTTGACATGTGAGACAAACTCAATTTTTCATACCTGTTACAGATGCTATGGTTCTCTTGATGCATTCTGAGACTAACAACCATTTTTGGCAATCACATAAACTGTTAACTCATAGTGATCTTATTTTTCTACCAGATATCTAAGCAACATTTTATCTATGTTGATCCAAAGGTAAGTTTGGGACACCATAAAATGTTATTTTACTAGAGAAGCTCTTGTTTCTAACTCGCAGTTAAACCCATGGAGATATTTGTAACTGGCTTCCAAACAATGGAATTCAATCACATTGCCAGCCTCAAGTCATCTACAAATTTGGTAAGAATCCTTATCTCTTCATCACAGAAATTAATAAAAATATTCAATTCAACAGATTCGCATTTCTTGAGAAACTTTACAGTTTTATACCATTCCATTTTTGCATACTATTCACTCCATATTTAATCAACAAACATTTGCTGAATAGAATCTTTTAACAGTCTTTTACAAATGATTAATAACTATCCAAGTATAGCTTCCAGTCTATTATTTGATATCATAAATCCTTTTCAAAAACTTTGTTGAAGTCCAGAAACCTTATCTACCATGTTTCCTAATCTACTCTCAAAGACAGAAGCAAGGTTAATATAACGTTACCTTGACAAGAGTGAGTAGCAAATAATTGGATTTATTGATCGTTATATGAATAAATAATGATTATTTAATAATGATTATTAAATGATCAAATAATAATTACTTTCAATAAATCCAATTCTTTACTACTTACTCTTGTCAAAGTTATCAAAAGTCTGAGGTTATACAAAGATGTTTATAATCTGAAGTGGTGATTCAAATATAAAAACATGTCAATTTCAAATGAAATCTATCTGAGATCTAAAATCTAAATAAGATCTTTCTGGAACACCATTCTAAAGCCTGTATAAGACAAAAGGCCTCCCTACTTTGTCTGAATTTTGGGGGCACTAACATTATTGACATTTCCACTGGTTTCTTGCTTTATGCTTCAGTGGAAAGCACTTAGTGAACTATCCTGCCATCTGATCTGGGCTAACATAAACTAGAAATTGACGGTTAGATGACCCTTTAGCTGAAATGGCCTCTCTAACATCAGGAAAGTTTCTCAGGCCAACCCACCCACATTGTGCTTCTACTTCTACAAATCTTTTAGAATTCTCTCTCCCCTTATTTTCCACCCCTTTACTTTTCCTCTCTTTCTTCCTTCCTAGAGGCAAAAACCAAATTCTTTCTGTTTTCTCTCTCAAATATATATATACACACTTGTTTTCCTTCTGCCCTCAAGGTATCTTTTATAAAGACACTTTTCTAAAACAGAAGAGGGCAAAAAAGGGGATAATTCATATAATTACCAAGAAGACAGGACACTATGAATTACTAAAGTAAACTGAATGTCAGAATAAAAGCAATGCAAATCTACTGAAATATGGCAACTGACATCCTGTTTCAGTATGAGGAAGATAAGAGGAACTGATCTGGACCATGGCAAATAAAAAAGAGCATGCCGGCCTAAAAGGGATAGCTGTTATTTAGCTACAAAACATGGCTGACATGTTGATCAGTATCTGGTCTCATGAGAAAATCTGGGAATCCACACTATGCAAAATCTCCTAAGTTTAAAATATTGGTTTATTTTAATGTATGATTCATGTCAACGTAAATCTGTCTGTAGGCTGCATAAGGCCTGGGAAAACCAGTGGGCCACCACTGTTCTAAACAAAAAATATGTCTTTTAAAGTTAATTCTTGTGCCAGCTGTTAAGCAAATAAAATTTTCACAAACACCCACATTATCTACATTGTAAATGCCAGAGAAGGCAATTCAGAAAGATGTAGCTAGTAATTTGTAAAATTCAGAGCTAACACAAGAAGGAGCCAATATGAAATGGCCATCGAATTTCCAAGTTTGCATCATGCAATTCAGCTTAGTTTATATGTACCCAGCTTTAAGCTTTTCTTTAAAGAGGCACATCAACTATATGCATTGTTATCACAATGATGCATTAGCAGTAAGGGGAAGCAATAAGGCAAACTGACCACTCTTCTTGACTTTGTTATTTTTCTCAGCATTGAAAGTTATCACTGTGCAATGTATTATTTCTGTCCCTATCAGGATCATTGGTTAAAAAGTGAACAGTTTTCAACTGTGGTAATCTAACAGGGAATTACCTCCTTCACTATCACACAGAATACAACTTTTCAAATATGTGAAGAAAACTAAAAGACACTCTCTAGTACCTCTTAAAAAGGTACTTTTAAAATTCTTTCCATTGTTCTGTGGTTTGCTACATTTATTTTGCTCATTTAACACTCAGGGTGTCTTCTCCCCCATTTAGTCATCATACTCTTTATGGCATGAAAGGAGAATTGATCTTCCTAGAAGAAAGCACTGTGTGATTTTAATAAATGGGCACATTATGTAACTGGAATGAATATTCTCTAAAAGTTTTGGTGTAATTTATAACAGGCTTTCATCACAGATAAAGCTGAAGTCAATCCTCAAAGACTCAAATACCTTTTGTGAAAAAAGCAAAGTCACACTAAAGATGAATTTGTAGCACGAGAATTATTTTTTACCTGAAAGTGGAAATAGAACAAACTGCACAAACATCTCTCAGTCCACAGGAGTTCAATGAAATTCATATCCTACAATTCCTTTGAGACATACTATTTTTATCATTTCTTTCTCCCTGAAATATCTTTTGTATTTTTAAGTACCCTGATTATTTTTGTAGCTAATAATAATTACAGTCATCATAATGACAAAAGTCTTAGGCAGTAAATGAAAGATAAAATTAAGTACTGAGTTTCTGGAAAGGGAGTGCATTGTTCCTAGCTAAAGATTAAGGAAAGATTTGCTCTTAATAACAATGTTTAACACAGCTGTGCACATTTTTATGCCTACCTGCACAGTGCCAAGAGAAAAACACAAGCCAAAGGGAAATCCAGCAACAAGGCTGAGTTTCACTAAAGCCACCTTTATATTTGTTAACATTTTGCCAGGTTTTCACAGAGATTTCTATTATGTGATAATATCAAATATATTACAGAAACTCCTTTTAGTTTTCTCTTAGCTGAATAAAATGATAGACATTTTAAAGGAGTGAAAAACTGACTTGGGTGACTCTGGATGTGTTCAACTCTACATGTTTAGGAATCCGAATTTCTGAGCTCTACAGTCCCTCTTCCACTGTCAGTTCAGTGTCCTGGTTGAACCCCCAGGAACTCACCTATTGTTTAGGTCCAGTAAGATGTTGTACACGAGAAAAGAATGAATCCTGCTTATTGTTGTGCTACAGAAGGGAATCCTGGTGGCTTTGAAGGTTAATGTGCCACAGCAAAGGCCACAGCTATTTAAGCAGAAGTTACTAGTGCCGTAGCGTAATGGTCTGTCAGCATTTGTCTGGTCCTAGCCTCCATCCATCTGTTCAGAATCTGCATCCAACTCCATACCGGCCATCCGGAGCATGTCCCAGAGATAAGTAGAGGGAATTGGTCAGTATTTCCAAAACTCTCATCTCAAGTATACTAGTTGGGGAGATGTATTTAAAAATAGTTGTTCTTTATCCAAAGACTAAATCCTTGTTCGTGTGATTAAGACCCTTCTCTACTACCAAGTTTCCCAGACATGGACAAATTTCCTGGCGCTTTATCTATTACTTGTTGCCAAATGCTTCTCCTTCCATGTTCCACTAATCTGCCAAAAGAGCCACCTGTCTGCCTGGCCATCCCTGGACTTCCTTGTGACAATTGACCTGTCTGTACTTTCCTTCAAGAGGCCTTCGGTGACTCTGATTCCCAGGCTGGCTCATCTCACTATAAGTAACAAAGTCTAGACACTAACATTTAAGGAAAATCTGGTATTAAATTTCTAAGACATGGCTAAAAATGTATTAGAAGTCTTGACTCCCAGACAGGCCTAATTTTGCTGTTAAGCTGACTCAGCAACAACTTAAAGAATCGAGTCAGCACTTAGCACATAATTAATTTTAAATGTATACACCTTTGGAATCTTGTTATAAAGCAACAATATTTTCTTTTAAGGAAGTATGACTAAGATTTTGAGAAATGATTACATCTATTTTGAATAAAAGACTTTCCATTAGGGAGGGTGTTCTGTTTTTTAATGGTTTACAGAATAAAAAAATGCATGGATGCATTCCATGAACACAATTAACAAATTGCAGAAGGTTTTGGAAACATATATCCCATATTTCCTGAAAATGTCAATATCAGGTCAGATAGGCAAAAAATTTAAAAAAAAAAGAAAAGAAAAAAGAAATCCTGTCTTGTCCTATAGTGCCACCAGGTGGACAATATGAATAAGGTAGTTGAACTACAGCAAATTCTCACCTGCTTTAAAACTCACATGACCATACATCCCTGCATGCCTGAGACTAGCCAGGTTTTTACCTTTTGTCACAGCATCATCAATAACAAAGCTATCCTTTACTGTACAAAGATTCTGGGTTTAGAAGAAAATTCATAACTTAGATAAATAGAGGCTTAGCTCAAAAGACACTACCTCCAGCCATTGTCCACCTAAGCTGTCGAATCTCCCTTGTTCATGATACCCCAGCCACATTCGCCTTTATTTTCCTCACAGATTCCAAGCCACTGTCCCTGATGTTCCTTCTACCTGGAAGACTTTCTCTTTCTCCAGACTGAAATAAAGTTGTTTCTGTTCAGTACTCAAATCTCAGTCCAAATACAGTGACTTCTCCTTCTATATTCCAACTCTGCTTCTACTATCTGCCTTGAATTCAGCAAGACTAATCTAATTAGGCCCTTTACCCCTTTTCAAGACTATCTGTTCAAGAAGCCCCAGATTCCAAAGCACTCCTCATCTCTTATGCTCTAATGCTCATAAAGCAATTGAGGCTATCATGAGTCCAGGTGGGGCTGAAATGGTTCCTACTTATTCTTACTGTCCTGGAATTTACATTAATGATATCCTTCTACATTTAAAAAAACACTGTTTGGATGATAACTTATATATTCACTCCCCTATTTTGTATCCTTCTTCAGCTCTCATTCAATTCCTAAAAGCATCCATTGTACCTTCTGAGATACATGGCTCATCATCAACAAAAATCCTCTCAATTCATTCTCAAATCCTTCTACTAGTGTTTTCTTTATTTTCCTGCTGAAATTACTAGTTATTACGTGAGAACTATGCTTTCCTACAAATCTCTCATGGAGTATCGGTTCCCTCCCCCTCAAACACAGTCTAGTAGGTATGAATAGTAAAAGAGACTCAGTCCTCATTCCTGCTTTCAGACAGTTTTGTTTCCTCTTTCCTATTAATACAAGAGCTTTTAATTACATGTCATCCGATGTAACTCACTGTTGCTGTCATCAAATATCCTAGTAGCTAACACCGTGTAAAATTTCTCAAAAATTATAATCCTATTTCTCAGCATGATGTAGCACCTAGAAATACTTCAATACTTTACTGTCAGAAGAGTTCAGTAGAAAGTTACATGCTATGTGGGAGAAATATCTTATTGCTATTGTCTTTGATTACTGAAATAGCCTTCCAGCTTGTCTCCATGTTTCCACCTTTCTTCATCCTCAATGCAAAAACTGGAATACTTTTTGTAAAATGTAATTTAACAGAACTATACAACAATTTCCATTTGACTTAGACAAAAGTTAAAATCCTTTAAATGGTTTAGAAGGTTGTTAGCCTCGCTCTACCTCTCATTCACTTCATTCCAGTGACAATGGCTTCCTTACTGTCACTTCAACAGGCCTCACATGACTCCAGATTACCTCCCAATTGACTCTTCCCTCAGCCTGGACTGAACTTTCCAAATACTGCATGGCCAGCTCCTTCACAACTGTGGAAGAAATGGCTCAATTCCACCTTTTCAATATGTTCTCCTTCATCTTCTATTAAAAAATGCAGCCACCTTGAGAATCTTCTAATTATCATTGGCTTTTTCAATGGTACTTTAAAAAATCATTTCTGTTATTTATTTATTCATGTCAGAACAAAAACCTCACAAAGAAAGATTTTCATCTAACTTGCCACCAATGTATCTCAAGCACCTAGAACTGTCCCAGGACATAGTAGGTGTATAGTAAGTATTTTGAACAGATTAATATAAGGATATTTAAGCTAATTTATAGTTACCATCCAAATAGAGCCATACACATAAATAGAATTTATGGATTTGTTAAATATATTTTAGTTTTTGAGCATCATATTCAATTGTGTTCATCAAAGATAAAAATTTAATGACACAGAGATCAAGTTATGGGGTCCTCATTTATGCTTTAATTGGATGGTCATGTGCTTTTACATTTTATATTTGAAGTAACATATTTTTAACTCAACATAGTCCCCCAAAGTCCATCTTGTTTTACATACAATAAATAGCACTGATTCTTTTTCTTTTTGCCTATTCGGCCCATACATATGTATTTATGTTTGTGAATCCTGATTTAAATTTCCAATACAGTGGCCAGAGAAATATTTCTTAAAGCATTATGGGATGCGTACCTTCAGCAATCTTCAGCAAACTCTGTGAAAGAGCAAGTACAGGTCAGTCTTCATCCCATACACAGGCAATCCTGTAAAGAAATATAGATGAGAAAGCATCATCAAAATATCCTAGGTGTGGCTTCTGAGTGCAGACTCAAAGGTAGTCTATATCTTATTCATATGTAAGGACACTGCAGCCCCTAGAACAGCATGTGATATGTAACAGACTTAGGACCATGCACTGAAGTGCCAGTTTTCAAAGGGAATGCTTCCAGTTTTTACCCATTCAGTATGATACTGGCTCATAAGTGGGTGTTAAACAATGAGAACACATGGACACAGGGAGGGGAACATCACACACTGGGAATAATGAGAACACATGAACACAGGGAGGGGAACATCACACACTGGGAACAATGAGAACACATGAACACAGGTAGTGGAACATCACACATTAGGGTCTGTTTTGGCATGGAGAGATTGGGGAGAGATAACATTAGGAAAAATAGCTAATGTAAGTGACTGGGGGATGGAGGCAGCAAACCACCATGGTATGTGTATACCTACGTAACAATCCTGCAAGATCTGCACATGTAGCCCAGAACTTAAAGTATAATTTTTTTAAAAAATGGGGGGGGGGATTATTTAGTTCCATTCAGAGGACACACACTGGTAGATTTGTTCATTTAATAAATATTCTTTCCTTCGTTCAGCAAGTACCCATATGCTCCCATATGTCATGCCTATTTTAGGTGCCAGAGATAGCATAGTGACTAGGATTGCTTAGAATTGACTTGGCAGGGATTTCCAAGATGGCACGGTAGGAACAACTCAGGATTGCAGCTCTCAGTGAAGGTGCAGAGGGTGAGTCCTAGCCGCATTTTCATACGGATCTTTGTTGTCCACAGAACAGGAAAATTCCCAGGTGTAGGAGGGACACAGGACACCAGCACAGCCCTATTGGCTTGTGCTGCCGTTTTGGCCAGTGCCGCAGCGCAGCGGCACCCCGCACAAAACGCACTGGTCTGGGTGCCCTGTTAAACCGGCAATCTGAGATTTGGGAGGGCAGATTAACGTATCCGTCTGATTAAATGGGACTTGGACAGTGAGCCAGACCAGGAGATTCCCGGGAAGCAGCATTTGAGCCAGTGCAGTGGGTCGCTGCATGGGAAATCACACAGATCCCGGTGCCCTATCAGCAGGTGACTGAAACACCTGTGAGAGAGTCAACTGTTCAACTTAAAAAATCAGAGGCAGGGAGCCAGGTGATCAGGCTCAGCGGGTCCCACCCCCACAGGGACAAACAAAGTGGCGATTCAAAATGCTCAGGGTTGAGAGTTTTACTGAGGGCTCAGCTGAATCCAGGATGGTGCAGCTCTGTGGGGGAGGGGTGTCCGCCACTACCGACGCATTCCACCCCTACTGAGGTACACTCCCATTGCTGAAGCAGCCTGCCATTGCTGAGGCAACCTGCCATAACAGAGAGACTCCACCAACAGGGTGGAGCCCACGACAGCAGGGCGGAGCCCACGGCAGCAGGGCAGACACCATGGCAGCAGGGCGGAGCCTCGGCAGGCAAATAGTGACTAGACTGCCTCCTAGCTGAGCAGGACAGTGCTACGGATACTCATAAAGAAAGCCCTAACTCCCGGAGACAGAGCATCTGAGGAAAAAAAAAGGGGTTTTATAAGTTCTGCTGCAGCAGACCTAAACGCACCTGCCTCACAGCCCTGAATGAACAACGGAGCTCACAGCTCAGCACTTGAACTCCTATAAAGTACAGACTATCTGCTCAAGCAGCTCCCTGACCCCTGTATATCCAAAGAGGCACCTCACAAAAGGACTAATCAGACTGACATTGGGCGAGCATCAGTCTGGGACAAAGATAGCAGAAGAAGAAACTGGTAGCATCCCTCGCTGTTCCACAGCTGCTACAGGTGTAACCCAGACAAGCAGGGCCTGGAGTGGACATCAGCAGTCGTACAGCAGAGGGGCTAGACTGTTAGAAGGAAAACTAAGTAACAGAAATACTTCATCATCAATAATCTGGGCATCCACTCAGAGACCCAATTGAAAAGTCAGCAACTACTCAGATGACAGGTGGATAAATCCACAAAGATGGGAAGAAACCAGCACAAAAAGGAGGAAAACACCTGAAACCAAAACACCTCACCTCCTACAAAGGACCAAAACTCCTCACCAGCAAGGGAACAAAGCTGGACGGAGAATGAATGTGACAAAATGACGGAATCAGACTTCAGAAGGTGGATAATGAGAAACTTCAGTGAGCTAAAAGAACATGTTCTAAATCAATGCAAAGAAACTAAGAACCTTGAAAAAAGAATTGAAAAAGATTTGAGGAAATGATAACAAGAATGGACAACTTAGAGAGAAATATGAATGAACTGAAGGAGCTGAAAAACAACACGAGAACTTCGCGAAGCATGCACAAGTTTCAACAGCGAAATTGACCAAGCAGAATAAAGAATATCAGAAGTTGAAGATCAACTCAATGAAATAAAATGAGAAACCAAGATTAGAGAAAAAAGCACAAAAAGAAATGAACAAAATCTCCAAGAAATGTGGGACTATGTGAAGAGACCTAACCTACGTTTGATAGGTGTACCAGAATGTGAAGAAGAGAATGAATCCAAGCTGGAAAATACTCTTCAGGATATTATCCAGGAAAATTTCCCCAACCTAGCAAGGCAGACCAATACTCAAGTCCAGGAAATACAGAGAACACCACAAAGATATTCCACAAGAATGGAGTTGGGGGAAAGAGAAAACGTAAACAGGCAAAAATAGAACTTTTTAAAAGAGTGATGTGATTCATGAGATGGCCCACACTACAGAAACACCATTAAAGTAGAGGGAAAGAACCAAATTAGAGGGACTTCTAAAGTGGAATAATAGAGAGAAAAGGCCTGAGGAAGAATGGGTTAGGAAAGGAGAATAAGCCCGTAAGTTTCAGACGGACCAGCTGACAATCTGACACCCAGGTATGGCTTTCTGGCAGTTAGAAACATCAGCCTGGAGCCTAGGAAAGAGATTGGAGTTGTGGTCATCATTCATTAGGGCAAGAATCACAACAGTGTGGGCATCGTGGTAGGCACTATCACAAGGTACTTCACTTCAAGAGACACTAAACAGAAAATGGGCTCTCTGAAAGTACATTTATGCTAACTAGAAAGGCAACATTTTCTCTAATAAGACATTGTCAAGACACAAACACATTTACTTCAAAGGGATTATAATTATTATATATAAGAGTCCAACTATGTTTGAATCACATCTGCCTATAAAATGTTTCTGTGTTTTAGAATATTAAGTTAAATAGTTATCAAAAAGATTTAGATATCATCCTCATATTATTTAGTTCTATCAATCAGTATTATGACTCTACATTTAAAATGAATCATTTCCTTTTAGCAATCATTTTTTAGTGATATTAGGCCTATAGGTTCTAATATTTTTAATGTGGTCAAACCTTGATGGAATCATATAAGTCAACATGAATATTATGAATAGCACAGGAAAATATTAAAAAAGACAAGAACCACACAGGTCTAAAAAAGCATACCAGCAAATAAACATAGGTTTAATATGTGTTATATATTATTATTTATATATGTTATAATATTATATATGTTATAATTATAACATATTACATTACATATAAATATAAACATATTTATATATTTTTATAGATATTTATATACATTACATATACAAATATAATTATATACATATATAATTATTATATATAAAGTTTTCAACATTTTAGCATTTAAAAAATATATGCATATATAATTATGACATATAATTATATGTTATATAACAATATATGATGTTAACATATATATTATAAATAAATATAAATACATTTTATACATATACATACACATATAATAGACATACAATTTTAAATTAGACATGTATTATATATATAATTTTATAATAGACATGTATCTACTATAGGGATATATATATAAATATGGTTTTTCTTTCAATCCAAGAAATTCAAATTCAAGTAACAAGCACATGTTGAAGACTATCATAATGGCAAATATTTTTTAAAGTAGATGACTTCCTACTGTGAAAACACACAAAAAAATTATAGATAAGGACATTAATTTATACATTAGTTCTGAAGGGCAATTTGGCAACATACATCAAGAATTTTTTTATTTTTAATGTAGCAAATAAAATCCTATGAATTAATTGTCAGGACCAAGTCAGAAATGTACACGAATACTTACATGCATGGAGGTTTATAGTAGTAGTATTTAAATACTAAAATGTTGAAAACATAAATATTTATTAATGAGTAAAATTTTAAGTAAACATGTTTATATACACTTTGTTGAATATTATGTAGACATTAATAGTTCTAAGGAATATTTATTAATGGTGATATATGAATAATAAATTAACAGAAAAGATGAATACATCTTTGCATATTCTAGGTAATTTTCATTTTAAGTACACACATATGCTTACAAAAAAAAAAAAAACTAAAAGATTGTAAATGTATGCTCCAACATGACAGTAATGTTTGTATCTGGGTGGTGGTATCATTGTTACCTTCATTTAATATGTTAGGCTTTTCTATATCTTATCAGTGTTCTACAATATTTATGTGATTTCTATACTCAGAAAAGAATATTAACTTTAAATGAGAATCACCTAAAAACAAAATGGCTAGTATAATATAGTAATTAAAGGAATACATTGGAATTGATGACTCAATATTCCTATAAAATTATCCCTCATAAATTTTTGTGTGGAAGAGAGGACAATTAAGGCTGCTGGAGCTATAGCAATTATGGAATAAAGAGTGGAAGTGCTAACAGGTGTTCTGTTGTTAGTGCAATAAACAAATACACAGACATATCTAAAAACTCATATAAAAGGATATAAATTAAGAATCCTAGATGCATTATATCTGCCAATGGAACATCGTGAAAATAAGAATCAACCCATTTTACTCAGTTTTCCTACAAGAAAGGCTCTTAGAGTAAATATCCTGAATGAAATTATGTATACAGTTTATTATACACATTGGAATTTAGCATAATAACTACAGAAAAACCCAGGGAACTTCCCAGATCATATTTTTTTTGCCTGAACATTTTACATATTTTTCTATATGAAGTGTTATTCCACTTCTACTCCCTTAGACTCCCAAACTCTTCACTTGAGTAACTTGAATTTACCCTCTGTGTTTTGCTGAACTAACATTCTCTTCTGTTAGCCTGTCATTACTCTCTAGGGTAAATATCCTCACCTCAGGTTGTTAAAATTGCCCACATTACTTCAAAGCATTTATCCTAATGGACAAATTTCATATATTCAATAACGGATGAATTAATAAATTAATTCATAACTGCAGTTTAGAGGTTACTTAACATGATATTTGTATGTTTTGTTTCTAACTCTTATAATAGCCCTATGAAGTTCTCAGTAAAACAATTAGTGATCAATTGTATACATAAGTAAATAAAAATTAAAGAGATTCCATTCTTAACAAAACCACATGGCTAGTCATTCTCACACTGCTAGAAGGAAATATCCAAGATGGGGTAATTTATAAAGAAAAGAGGTTTAGTTGACTCAGTTTTATGGTGCTGGGGACACCTCAGGAAACTTATGATCATGGCAGAAGGGGAAGCAAACATGTCCTTCACATGGCAGCAGCAAGGAGAAGTACGGAGCAAAGTGAGGGTGGGGGGCAGAAAGCCCTTATAAAAACCATCAGATCTCTTAAGAACTCACTCACTATCACAAGAAAAGCATGGGGATAACTGCTCTCAAGATTCAATTACCTCCAACTAGGTTTCTCCCACAACATGTAGGGATTATGGATACCATAATTCAAGATGACACTTCGGTTAGGCACAGCCAAACCATATCAGCTAGGCAGTGTGACAAAAATGCTTACCTACTAATTTGGCATTAATTTCAGTATGGTTTAATAATTCAACTATGCTGCCTCACTCATCCATTCATTCAGTGAAAAGTACTTGCCTTTACAGAGTATACTTTCCTTTTACCTATGATAAATGCAGCAACATCTAAGAATTTTTGTGCACTGAATACAATTTAGAATCCATTTCTCTCCATTGGCACTGCTGTGGATAATAAAGAGTTCAACATATTTTTCCTGATATCCTTTATTTAGATAGGGGATTCTCCTTTAATTCCTCCTCAAAAGCCTGAATCTGTGGGCCACCAGGCCTACTTATCACTATCACAGCGCAGCCACTAAAGATAAGAATGTGTCCCAAGTACTAAAAATAGCTTGAATAGATTGTTCAGTGGAATCCAAGAGTGAATTAGAAATGGCATGCCCTAGAGCTCAACGATAATTTTAATCCTAAGTAAAAACTGATAACTTATGTACCATTTGATGTGTGAAGAGAGCCTGAATATGTTCTAACTCCTCCCCATAGTCCCAAATCTGAAGAACTAACCATAGGAAAGCCTTCTTTAACAGGTTGTCAGTAGTTATGTCTGCTTAGGCTTTTCTGGTTTTTTTTTTTTTTTGTAGAAGAATGGATGATCTCCAGTTATGAGCTGTTTTCTTTGGCATGAACTGCAAAAGTGGAATAAATTGCTCAGTACTTTTACCATTGATCCAATCTGTATTAGTAATCAGATTCAAAAAGCAATTAACAGTCCTACTGGGATGTGAAAAGTGAGTCTGCTCTATGGAAGCGGAGTTTTAGAGTCCCTGAACAGGATATCTGATTGTGTGATGTAAGAAAATAATAAGGCAAAAATCTTAATATGTCTTTTTTTTTTTTGCTTAATTCATCACATGGCATCATTTTTAGATATTTTTATTATGAGCATTTCACCCTGGCGTGAAAAAAGGAGTTAACCTGAAACTAATTTTCACCATCAAATTGGCAAAAATTTTGAGTTCCATACCAAGTGTTATTGAAAATATAATAAATGGGCATTACACATGGAATGGTTGAGATGATCCCTTTGTGAAGATATCAAGTAATATCTATTATAATTGAGATTATGGGTGCCCTATACCCTTCCATTTTCACATCTCTATATACGTTCTTGAGAAACGCTGGCATCTCAAACTAAGGAGTCATGTTCAAGGATACTTATTCAGCCTTTATTTGTAATAGTAAAGAACTGGAAATAATCTGAAGACTGTTGATGAAAGAATGGACAGCGTATTATGGACTACAGTATTGCAGTTAAAAAGAATGAGGTAGAATATTCTAGCATAAACATATCTCAAAGACATATTGTTGAAGTGGAGGAAGCAAACTGCAGAACATGTACATTTTAATTTCTAAGATAAAGCAATACTTTGTTCCATAGTTACATGTATTTACAGAATTCAAATATAAGAAAAAGACACTAGGAGAGTATGCATGAGGAGCTATTTCCATAGTTATTTCTGGAGGAGAATGAAAGGGACAAAGATTGCACTCATGATAAAGGGAACTTAGATTTATCTATCATGTTCTAATTTTAACAGGCGCAATGCAATTAATGTGTTAAGTTAATATAAAAGAATTATTCTCAATATAATTTGGTACTAAATGTATCACTTTGAATAAATGCCTCAGAGAAACTTTTGAGCTTGTCATCCATATATGATACAAAAGTAACTCAGTTTGTACTTTTTCTAAAATTAGTTTCCTGAAGCAAAATAAAGCAGTTTATCTAAGCATCATTGGAATTCTGCTTCCCTGAGTAGATTCTGGAAGAATATAAGATAAGTTATTATTTTCTAGAGTGCTAACCTTGGACTAGTCAGGGTCAAATGGTTCTTCTGGGCAGGGGAAGATGGGGTTGTGGGGAAGAAAGGGGCAAACAGAAAAAAATCAGTGGGCTAAAGAGGCCACAGTCACTTCTAACTATGTATACCCAAAGGAAAATATCTGTAAAACTGTTTTCTGTCAAGATCCCAAAATGAAAACATCAGATAAATAGGCAACTTCAAATTTCCTTTCTCTTTCTTTTGCTTAATCCCTCCCTACCCAGAAAAGAAATGAACTTTTTTTTTTTTTTTAAATTTTTATTGCATTTTAGGTTTTGGGGTACATGTGCAGAACATGCAAGATAGTTGCATAGGTACACATATGGCAGTGTATTTTGCTGCCTTCCTCCCCTTCACCCACATTTGGCATTTCTCCCCAGGTGATCCCTCCCTAGCTCCCCCCTGCTGTCCCTCCCCTATTCCCCCCAATAGACCCCTCTATTGTGGGGGTACCCCCCTCCCTGTGTCCATGTGTTCTCATTTTTCTCACCAGCCTATGAGTGAGAATATGTGGTATTTCCTTTCCTGTTCTTGTGTCAGTTTGCTGAGAATGATGTTCTCCAGATTCATCCATGTCCTTACAAAGGACACAAACTCATCATTTTTGATTGCTGCATAATATTCCATGGTGTATATGTGCCACATTTTCCCAGTCCAGTCTATCATCGATGGGCATTTGGGTTGGTTCCAGTTCTTTGCTATTGTAAACAGTGCTGCAATGAACATTCCTGTGCATGTGTCCTTATAGTAGAACGATTTATATTCCTTTGGATATATACCCAGTAATGGGATTGCTGGGTCAAATGGAATTTCTATTTCTAGGTCCTTGAGGAATTCCCACACTGTCTTCCACAATGGTTGAACTAATTTACACTCCCACCAACAGTGTAAGTGTTTCTCTTTCTCCACATCCTCTCCAGCATCTGTTGTCTCCAGATTTTTTAATGATCGCCATTCTAACTGGTGTGAGATGGTATCTCAATGGGGTTTTGATTTGCATCTCTCTAATGACCAGTGATGATGAGCATTTTTTCATGTGTTTGTTGGCCTCATGTATGTCTTCTTTTGTAAAGTGTCTGTTCATGTCCTTTGCCCATTTTTGAATGGGCTCGTTTGTTTTTTTCCTGTTAATCTGTTTGAGTTCTTTGTAAATTCTGGATATCAGTCCTTTGTCAGTTGGGTAAACTGCAAAGACTTTTTCCCAATCGGTTGCCGATTCACTCTAGTGACTGTTTCTTTTGCCATGCAAAAGCTGTGGAGTTTGATTAGGTCCCATTTGTCTATTTTGGCTTTTGTTGTCAATGCATTTGGTGTTTTGGTCATGAAGTCCTTGCCTACTCCTATGTCCTGAATGGTTTTTCCTAGATTTTCTTCTAGGGTTTTTATGGTGCCAGGTCTTATGTTTAAGTCTTTAATCTATCTGGAGTTAATTTTAGTGTAAGGTGTCAGGAAGGGGTCCAGTTTCTGCTTTCTGCACATGGCTAACCAGTTTTCCCAACACCATTTGTTAAACAGGGAATCCTTTCCCCATTGCTTGTTTTTGTCTGGTTTATCAAAGATTATATGGTTGTAGATATGTTGATTTGCCTCTGATGCCTCTGTTCTCTTCCATTGGTCTATATCTCTGTTTTGGTACCAGTACCATGCTCTTTAGGGAACCCTTCCCAAATCATTTTATGAGACCAACATCATCCTGATACCAAAACCCAGAAGAGACTCAACAAGAAAAGAAAACTTCAGGCCAATATCCATGATGAACATAGATGCAAAAATCTTCAATAAAATACTGGCAAACCGATTGCAACAGCACATTAAAAAACTTATCCATCATGATCAAGTAGGATTCATCCTGGGCATGCAAGGCTGGTTCAACATACGCAAGTCTATAAACATCATTCACCACATTAACAGAACCCAAAACAAAAACCACATGATTATCTCAATTGACGCAGAGAAGGCATCTGACAAAATTCAACAGCCCTTTATGCTAAAAACTCTCAATAAACTGGGTATTGATGGAACATATCTCAAAGTAATAAAAGCTATTTATGACAAACCAACAGCCAATATCATACTTAATGGGCAAAAACAGGAAGCATTCCCTTTGAAATCCGACATGAGACAAGGATGCCCTCTCTCACCACTCCTATTCAACATAGTACTGGAAGTTCTAGCCAGAGCAATTAGGCAAGAAAAAGAAATAAAGGGTATTCGAATAGGAAAGGAGGAAGCCAAATTGTCTCTATTTGCAGATGACATGATAGTATACCTAGAAGATTCCATCACCTCAGCCCGAAAACTCCTGAAACTGATAAGCAACTTCAGCAAAGTCTCAGGATATAAAACCAATGTGCAAAAATCACAAGCATTCCTATACACCAATAACAGACTTAAAGAGAACCAAATCAAGAATGAACTGCCATTCACAATTGCTACAAAGAGAATAAAATACCTAGGAATACAACTTACAAGGAATGTAAGGGACCTCTTCAAGGAAAACTACAAACCACTGCTCAACGAAATAAGAAAGGACACAAACAGATGGAGAAACATTTCATGTTCATGGTTAGGAAGAATCAATATTGTAAAAATGGCTATACTGCCCAAAGTAATTTACAGAATCAACACTATCCCCATCAAGCTACCATTGGATTTCCTCACAGAACTGGAAAAAAACACCATGAACTTCATATGGAACCAAAAGAGAGCCCGCATAGCCAAGTCAATTCTAAGCAAAAAGAACACAGCAGGAGGCATCACACTACCAGACTTCAAACTATACTACAAGGCTACAGTAATCAAAACAGCATGAACTTCTTTTCTTGTTTTGAAGTATTGTTAATGATGATGTATTTAAAGAACTCATGAGAGCAAGTCGGGAGAGCTGAGACTTATCCAGCCTTTTCTCATTAACACACAGAAGTAATCTCCTACAAGAGTAATTATTAAAATTTAGATTTTCAAAATCTTTTGTGCACACTTTTATATCAAAGTCACATATATTAAGCCCTTTTCTGCAATGGATCAATTTGGGAGGCCAACAATTTAAGATTGAATTACTGCATAATATTTACTAAGAAGCTTAATATTATCCAGTTACAAAACTAGTTTCACTTTAGAGGAAGGGGTTAATGGGAAGCATTACTCCCTGACATAATGGGCTCACAGGGCCTTTGTAAGGATCAAAGCATAAAAGAGCATTAAAAAGAGTAAATCACTCTGCAAATTATCACTAATGATCAGTTGAATCCAGCTGTGTTTCAGAAATATCCAAAACAGGAAAAGAGAAGGTAATAGAAAGGAAATATTCTCAATACCTTTTGTTTTCTCAAAGAGCAGAAAGTAAGAAGGCAGATGGTCAATGTTTGTAAAATGTATTTTAAGTTCATAAAAATGCAAAGAATTCAAACATATTTATTCTGCTTAAACAATTTTTTATTGTAATGACAATTTATTTACTTTGTAAATAAACAGAGTAAGTATAATGTAGTAAAATATAGTAGGAAAAGCATGTTAATGAGTATGTAGAAATGGAGGTGTAAAGTACAAGTAGAGATACCTGTTGAAGTAAAAATATACCTGGAATCCCTGAAATTTATTTCCAATTCCTTAAGGGGAAAAGCACGAAGTTTAAGGTGTTTTTTTCCAGCTCTCTGAAGAACATCATTGGTAGCTTGATGGGGACAGTGTTGAATCTGTAAATTACTTTGGGCAGTATGGCCATTTTCATGATATTGATTCTTCCTAACCATGAACATGGAATGTTTCCCCATCTGTTTGTGTTCTCTCTTATTTCATTGAGCAGTGGTTTGTAGTTCTCCTTGAAGAGGTCCTTTATGTTCTTTGTTAGTTTTATTCCTAGGTATTTTATTCTCTTTGCAGCAATTGTGAATGGCAGTTCGTTCTTGATTTGGCTCTCTTTGAGAGCCCACATGGCCAAGTCAATTCTAAGCAAAAAGAACAAAGTGGGAGGCATCATACTACTGGACTTCAAACTATACTACAAGGCTACAGTAATCAAAATAGCATGGTACTGGTACCAAAACAGAGATATAGACCAATGGAACAGAACAGAGGCCTTGGAGGCAACACAACACACCTACAACCATCTGATCTTTGACAAAACTGACAAAAATAAGCAATGGGGAAGGGATGCCCTGTTTCATAAATGGTGTTGGGAAAACTGGCTAGCCATGTGCAGAATGCAGAAACTGGACCCCTTCCTGATGTCTTACACTAAAATTAAGTCCAGATGGATTAAAAACTTAAACATAAGACCTAACACCATAAAAACCCTAGAAGAAAATCTAGACAAAACCATTCAGGACATAGGCGTAGGCAAGCACTTCATGACCAAAACACCAAAAGCATTGGCAACAAAAGCCAAATAGACAAATAGGACCTAATCAAACACCACAGCTTCTGCACAGCAAAAGAAATAGTCATTACAGTGAATTGGCAACCAACAGAATGGGAAAAAATTTTTGCAATCTACCCATCTGACAAAGGTCTGATATCCAGAATTTACAAATAATTAAAACAGATTTACAAGAAAAAAACAAACAAGCCCATTCAAAAGTGGGTGAAGGATATGAACAGACACTTTACAAAAGAAGACATACATGAGGCCAACAAACATATGAAAAAATGCTCATCATCACTGGTTATTAGAGAAATGCAAATCAAAACCACATTGAGATACCATCTCATGCCAGTTAGAATGACAATCTTTAAAAATCTGGAGACAACAGATGCTGAAGAGGATGTGGAGAAATAGGAACACTTTTACACTGTTGGTGGGAGTGTAACTTAGTTCAACCATTGTGGAAGACAGTGTGGCAATTCCTTAAGGACCTAGAAATAGAATTTCCATTTGACCCAGCAATCCCATTACTGGGAATATACCCAAAGGATTATAAATCATTCTACTATAAGGACACATGTACACAATTGTTCATTGCAGCACAGTTTACAATAGCGAAGACCTGGAACCAACCCAAATGCCCATCAGTCATAGACTGTACAGGGAAAATGTGGTACATATACAACATGGAATATTATGCAGCCATCAAAAACAATGAGTTTGTGTCCTTTGTAGGGACATGGATGAACCTGGAAACCATAATTCTCAGCAAACTGACACAAGAACAGAAAATCAAACACCGCATGTTCTCACTCATAGGTGGGTGTTGAATAATGAGAACACATGGACACAGGGAGGGGAGCATCATACACTGGGGTTTGTCAGGGGGAAATAGGGGAGGGACAGTGGGGGATGGGGAGTTGGGGAGAGATAGCATGGGGAGAAATGTCAAATATAGGTGATGGGGAGGAAGGCAGCAAATCACACTGCCACGTGTGTACCTATGCAACAATCTTGTATGTTCTTCACATGTACTCCAAAACCTCAAACAGAATAAAAAATAAAATAAAATAAGAGGAAAACCAGAAAATAAATCAAGAAAACTGACATTGGGTAATTTTTTAGAAAATTAATTTCAGATGAAACTTTCAAACAGCTTTTTAGTTCTGGGGATGCATGTTTGCAATTCTGAAACTTAGAGAAACTGACATGAGTTTGCCACTAAGAATAAAACCCGTTTTTGAGTGTGACTCCAAAGAGAAAGCCATCCCCTGTCTAGGCAAAGAAACAACAGAAGGGTGATGGCTTTGTGACGGCAAGTATTGATGCATATTTTTAGTTTGACGTGCCATGGAGGCCACTTTTCAGTCTATTGATTCCCAAAGTGCAAATTGTCACAATAATCTATTGCCTTTAGTAACTTGAAAACAATATTTTATCTCTCATTTTATGTAGGCGTGAAAAGAGAAAGAACATTTGTCTCAGCCCAAAAACAATTATAAATCATTGATCATCAAAATATTAACAAAATTTATATGGTATGTTTTATGTTCCAGGAACTTCTCAAGGCAATTTATACTTAATCTTCATAACTCTATGAAATATGTACTAATATATATATATATATATATATATATCATATATATGATTGTAAAATATACAAATTATGTATATTTGTTTTATAGCTTACAAATATTTTCCATCCATCAATTAAATACTAGAATAGATTTTTCATGCAAATAAAAACATACATGAAACACATAACAAAATATAATGCCACAATTCATAGTATACGAAACGGCATGGGTATTTATTTTAAAATTTTTCTTAAAAGCACATATTGTAAAAATTAGTTGTTACTTTACCTTTTCTAGTAAAAATGATAGATAAATAATATATTACATTCAGTTATTACTAGAAGTAAGGCTTGAAAAGTATATTTGGAATTAGCAATTGGTAAATATCCCAATAAGCTTTTAAAAAACTACAAATGTTTCTTTACTTGCTTTTAACCACTAAATTCTTTTGCTTTCAAAGAAGCTTTTTCTCCACCTTGAATGAAAAGAGCTTGTAAAGTTTCTGGTTGTTTATGTACTGGTCTATGACTAGTTAGTGTTTACAAAGTATAAGGCTCTTTTGCTGGGTACTGCAACCTTAATGAACACAGAGGACATGGAGCTTGAAGAGCAGTGAAGAGATTTTGCACAGTAACTGTACAGTATGTTAAGAGCAACAATAATGGAAGTAAGAAGTGCCACAGAATCACAGAGCAAGGAGACTGAGCCCGGCCTAAAGGCTTTAGTGCAGGAGTGTGTGTGTCTATGCAAAAGCAAGTCTTCTTCTTAAGACTAAATAATTAGGGGAGGAAGAAAGATGAGAAGGCAATTGACCTTGGCAGAGAGCAGCTTAGGCAAAATACTAGTTGGTTCTGGGAAAGTAGATCATTTGCCCACACAGAGATGCAGCCCTTCCACTTACTATGCAAATGCTGAAACAGATGAGATAAACATGTAGGGTGGTTCAGAAATAAGAGAATCTGGAAAATCCGGAAGTCACTATGATAGAAGCCCTAAGAATCCCATATATTCTTGATAGCCAACATTCTAGGAACTCAGGTTTTGATAATTATGCTTCATTTTGTATTAAATTCTGAATAAAATAGTCATGCTTTTTGCCTAAAGGACTTCTAATGAGACATCAAGTTATATGAGTAAAAAGCGTAGGGAACACTACTACAGATGTGAATATGAGTGAAAGAAAGATGTAGAGGATATGTATGTGTCATGAGTCATACTGTCTCAACAGCAGATGCTAATAAGATCAGATAATTAAATTAAATTTCTGCTATCTCATAACCTGAGCTACTTAAAATATTTGATTCTTGGGCTTCAAACAACTATCACTTTTAAAATACACATTAAAACTGGATTATGAAATAGTCAAAGTATTTAAGTTGGGAAGATACATATAAATTAACAGAAAATAAGTAAAAATCTAGTTAATATGGTAAAAACCAAATCCTACCTGAATGTGGTAGCCAGTTCAAAATGTCTACTGTGCAATGGCTGGAGTCTCACACTTTCTGGCTCTCGTCATATACGTAAATTATGAGCAGACTACTTTCGATTAGCATGCATATTAATAAATGTAGTAGATTAGGATATAAAATGAGAAGACCACTTGCATTTTCAGATATTTCAATTTCAGTTTTCTGACTCATTTTTTTTTTTTTAATTTTTATTGCATTATAGGTTTGGGGGTACATGTGCAGAATGTGCAAGATAGTTGCATAGGTACACACATGGCAGCGTGCTTTGCTGCTTTCCTCCCCTTCACCCACACTTGGTATTCATCCCCAGGCTATCCCCCCCAGCCCCCTTCTGACTCATTTTTAGCCCAGCTTTTATATCTAGTCTTTTACTTACTCAAAAGACAGAGGAAGTCTGAATTTTAAATTAACATATAAAACACTTTATGTTGATTTAGAAAAACTAAACTGACCCTCAGGTATTTTAACCATCAGCGAAGATTAGTGGAATAAAGAGTAATAAGTTATGGGGAAAGCATTACCAAATTTTCATTGATTCATTTAATAGGGCACAGTTCTGGGCAATATAAGATTTACTAAACTCAACATTCCTATCATGTAGTTAAGGATAAAAAAATCACAATTATAAAATGCTAATATCAGTTTATCTCCAGAAAAAATAATCTCAAGGTTCTCCAGAGAGACAAAATCAATAGGTTCTATGTATATGGTGATTGTATTTCAAGGTATTGGCTTACATGATTGTGGGAAAACAGCAAATCTGACATTTTTAGAGGAGGCTGGCAGGCTACAAACTCAGGCAAGAAAAGATCCTGCTTTCCCTATAGCATTTTCTTGTTTGAGTTTACCTAGCTGCTATAAGTCTGCAGGCCCCATTCAGGGAATCTGTAGCCTCATGAGCAGTATACAGATTTTCAAAATGAACTTGTGATAAAATAACCTCAAAACAGGGCATTTTTGATGATTATCCATCATGTAGTTTGTAAATATAAAGAAGACAAAGGAAGGGTCATGATTATGTTACTGTGGACTGGTTTGGGGGTCACAGGACCAGATGGAGAAGCACCAGGAAACCAAGAGTGACAGAGGGAATGGCATTCACCCAAAGAAAAGTTCTCACTCATGAGACAGTCTGGGCAAAGAATGAGCTTGTAGAAAACACAGACTTTCAGTCAGTGTTTGCCCCAAATGATTTCTTAAACATGCCTCACATATTAAAAATTTCCATAACAATATAGTTTTAAACAATCATCTGAAGGCACAAACCAGGAGAAGCCACTTAAAAATCATGAATATAGAGAACTTCCCAGAATGTTCTTTTTATTCAACTTAAAAGGACTCAGTCAGAAGACAAATCCTGTAAGTGATGAACGTGGCTTAATCTTTCATCACAATGGTACAATCCTAACTTTACTCTGGAAATCTATAAGAAAAGAAAACATTTGACAGCTTTTAAACCATAGAATGTGTCTTAATGAATATCAGAAATTTCCTGTTGAAAAGATTCAATAGACAGGTAGTGCAATCTCCCAGACCACACATTCTCCTGAAAACATGAGAACGCCTCTTAATGAGAAATTCTGTGGATGGGATCAATCCTTTGTTGCACTTTTTATCTCTTCCTATTTTATTCTCACCATATTTTTTCTGCTTCTGCCAGCTCATGCATTTTCTCCTTTGTCTCTCACATTTCCTGAGCTCTCCTGTTTCTCTCTAGCCTTTGTATATTGGCTTCATATGTTTATATATTCAACATGACTTTTATTTTACACTTAGGACCAACATTTTTTTCTGATATTGTGTTTTGCTTTGTTTATTGGTGAAGGAGTGTCTTCATATCCACTAAGATTTTTTTTAGTTTATCAACATTTTATTTTGTGTAATATTAAGAAAGGACATTACAAAAACAACTGTAACTATTATTTTGTAAAAGAAAGAGCACTGTAACTTCAAGACGGAGGCAGGGAATAATCTCAGAATAAAGAACAGTTTCCTCTCAAGATAGGGCAGTAAGCAAACTTATGCCAATATCTCATACACGCACACACACACAAGTGACTTTGTCCTAATGTTTCGTATTTTGCTACAGAATAACAAAACTTTCACCTTAGACTGGTCGCCAAATGAGATGATCTCTCATATTTTTAGAGTCTATACTTTTATAATTTTAATCAAGTTTTTATTCTATTCTATTCTCTCTATATTTTTCATTCTATGCAATAATCCACCTTTACTTTTAATTATCTAGCTCCTAAACATGGGTTATAATATAAATTTTCAAATCCCAAGCAGCCTCCGTCTTCCTGTGCTACTTTTTAAAATTAAAATTCTTAAGGATATAGTTGTAGATTCATGTGCAGTTGTAATGAAGTTCACATGCAATTGTAAGAAAGCCCATGTTCACTTTACCCAGTATAGCATATGACATTTTACAAAATGCAACCAGGATATTATATGAATACAATCCACATATTTTAGTGTGAGTCATTCAGTTTTACTTTTATTTATATGTGTGTGTATGTACATGTGTGTTTAATTCCATACAACTTCATCATATTGGTAGGTTCATGTATCCACTACCACAGTCAAAATTCTGACCAGTTCCATCACTGCCAGGATCCCTTGGTTTGCCTCTTTTTTGGGAGGGGAAATTGCCCTAAGTTAATTTATTTTTTTAAATTATACTTTAAGTTCTGGGGTACATGTGCAGAATGTGCAGGTTTGTTACATAGGTATATATATGCCATGGTGGTTTGCTGCACTCATCAACCCATCATCTACATTAGGTATTTCTCCTAATGCTATCCCTCCCTTAGTCCACTCTCCCCAAAAGGCCCTGGTGTGTGATGTTCCCCTGCAGGTATCCATGTGTTCTCATTGTTCAACTCCCACTTATGAGAACATATAGTGTTCGGTTTTCTGTTCTTGTGTTAGTTTGCTGACAATGATCGTTTCCAGCTTCATCATGTCCCTGCAAAGGACATTATCACTTTTAATGGATGCATAGTATTCCATGGTGTATATGTGCCACGTTTTCTTTATCCACTCTATCATTGATGGGTATTTGGGTTGGTTCCAACTCTTTGCTATTGTGAAGAGTGCTGCAATAAACATACATGTGCATGTGTCTTTATAGTAGAATGATTTATAATCCTTTAATAAATGATATTGGGAAAACTGGCTAACCATATGCAGAAAATTGAAACTGGACCTCTTCCTTACACCTTAAACAAAAATACACTCAACAAAAATTAACTCAAGATGGAGTAAAGACTTAAACATAAGACCTAAAACCATAAAAACCCTAGAAGAAAACCTCCACAATACCATTCAGGACATAGGCAGGACCAAAGATTTCATGACTAAAACACCAAAGCAATGGCAACAAAAGCCAAATTGACAAATGGTATCTAATTAAACTAAAGAGCTTCTGCACAGCAAAAGAAACTATCATCAGAGTGAACAAGCAACCTACAGAATGAAAGAAAATTGTTGCAATTTATCCATCTGACCATCTTTTCAGAACCCACAAAGAACTTACATTCACAAGAAGAAAAAAACAACCCCATCAAAAAGTGGGTGAAGGATATGAACAGACACTTCTCAAAAGAAGACATTGATGCAGCCAACAAACATATGAAAAAAAGGTCATCATTGCTGAACATTAGAGAAATGCAAATCAAAACCACAATAAGATACCATCTCACACCAGTTAGAATGGCGATCATTAAAAAGTCGGTTTACCTCTTTATCACCACAGCTATGCCAACTTTCCTTGCTCAGTCGTTTTTCCTAATCCAGGCAATGTTTTTAATTTTAAAAATCTTATATAAATGGGAAAATATACTATTTAGCCTTTAGGATTGGCTTTTTAAAATCAGAATATATCCTGGAGCATCATCTAAGTTGCCATGGATGTCAATACTCCTTTTTGTTGTTGAATAGTATTCCATGGTACATATATGCCATGGATTGTTTGGCCACTCATCAATTCAAGAATCTGGATTGATTCCAGATTCTGGCTATTAAAAACAAAGTCATTTTGACTAGTTCTGGCAAAAATAACAGAAGTACAAATAAAACTTTTAATGGAGTTTTGTCATCATATGAAAGGTAGAAGACCATTATTCATATCTTCTGGGCTTATCCAGCTTAATGTGGTATTTTCATACTAGGCACTGTTCAAATCATTTAAAATCATTTAACTTTCATAAAAAATATATGAAGGAAGTACTGTTATAACCCCATTTGATGAGTTAGAAAACAGGCAGAGAATGTTTAAGTAACTAGCTCAAGGTCACATAATTTGTAAATGGTCAAGCTGGAAACTGAACCCAGGCAGCCTTACTCCAGAGTTTACGATAAACACAGCTCAATACAAAATCAGAAAGAGCAGAAGAATCCATTGAGAAATAATTCAATTTTCACTATTCACAACTATTTTTCAGCTTCCATTAGTTTGATTTGGGCACATCACTTGAGCTAACTAGATCTAAACATATTTAAGGATAAAATGGGGTAGATATTTTTCATTATGTATGTACTCTCTTTCAGAGCTCATATTTCAGTTTTTACCAAGGTTATAGGAATGCATGCCTAAATATGAGACCTTTGACTGCTGGAATTGGTAAGCCCCAACAATTTCAGGGCCCTGGGATTTATTTTTTAATACAAATCAGCTAAGCACCAAACATTCTATATTTCATATTTACTTTAAAACAGATTATTTTACAATGCTCTTATCTATGACAGAAATACATTTCCCCTGAGGACTACTTTAGTTCTTACTTTAAGGCAAGAATTTTACAAATATTTATGCTAATGTGCCCTGAAATGGCATCTCCAAAATTTTATGAGCTATTATACTTATTGCTAAAACAGAATTAGAACAAAATCTTCTATTTTCCCATCTACCCAAAATTGAATTTAAAAACCAATAAATAATAACATGTAAACATATTTTTCATACCTCCTCATGTATACCTATTATTCCTTTGTTGACAGCAAAAACATTCTGATTTTGTCTTTTTAAGTTATTTTATCTCAGATTGTATGCATTCTTTAGGGTGTTTTCTAATTCAAAGTTGTTTCAAATGTATTTTTAATCTAAAGTATAATACTATACAATTGATACATAAATTGCAGTTTCTGTATAACATCATAGTAGACATGTTTATCTGTGTCAAAGAGGGTAAATATTAGAACCCTGGGGTAAAATGTCATATTTTAAAATTTAATAGATATTATTCTGAAAGAGCAACAGTAAATCGTATCACAATTTGTAATGGTACTTCAATTCATTAATTTATTGTTAAACCATTTTTCAGATACAGTATAAGAAAGAAGTTACCCTTATTACAGAAAATAAGGTTTGAAATGTGTGTCTCATAGAGTTTATATTAGCTACCTCAAAGAGAAAGACTTTTCAAACACAGCTAACCTTTATTCTATTCCCATGAAATTTGATAAATTATTGACCAGGAGAAGATAAAGTCTTATAAAACAACAGAAAAAAATTAATATTTTTCCAATAGTCAACAATCTGACAGATACCATGTAGAATTAATGCTGATTTCTAGAGTCTTTTGTAAAGTTGTTTCTAAAACAGACACACGTATACAAATCATAGCAATTTTATGCTATGCAGTTGCAGACACATAAAAAAATTGTTTCTTTTTTTCCCCCAAGGAGGCTCCCTTTTATTAAATGTTATGCCCAATTAAGTTCAGTTAATTGTTTTGGTGTAAAATGAGTTGCTATGAAGTTGTTTTCCCTGAGGGAGTAAGCAGCTCTCTAGCTTTAGAGTATAGGAAAAACATCTGAAAGAAATCAAATATCACTCCAGTTCCACAAGAAGTTTTTCCTTAATATAGGATCATTTTGCCTAGATACCATTGACTTTAATAAGGCTAATAAAGCGTTTCTTTAAATGATAGAATAACCAAACCAAGACACACCACATTCTCAGTGCTTAAATGACCTACAAAGTGTAGTTGCCTACAAGGTAAGGAGTCACAGGAGTTTATAGCACTTTGGGAGACTCCCTAAATAGCAGTGAATAGGAAGGGGCAGTCTTTAGCAAATTAACCTTGCAAAGAACGCAAATGTATGCTAATTATAAATGTACTTATTTCTCATTGGTCATTTTTTGAGCAATAGATTTTATATCAGTTATAGAAAATAGCAATGATACTACATAATTTTATGTTTGTCTGAAAAATTAGGACTCCAAAATCTTCTCAATTTTATATACCATGTAAAGGGTCTTAGTCATGTTAACTATAGCAATCAAAGTCATAAATAATTGAGTAAGATGACCTTCAAGGACTGGAGATTAAAGACTACATTTCATTTTTATTCTAACGATGATGGAAGCCTGAATAAAAAAAATTGCTCCACATACACCATGGAATATTATGCAGCAATCAAAAATGATGAGTTTGTGTCCTTTGTAAGGACATGGATGAATCTGGAGAACATCATTCTCAGCAAACTGACACAAGAACAGAAAAAGAAATACCGCATATACTCACTCATAGGTGGGTGAGAAAAATGAGAACACATGGACACAGAGAGGCGGTCTACTATACACTGGGGTCTATTGGGGGGGAATGGGGGAGGGACAGTGGGGGGGCTGGGGAGGGATAGCCTGGGGATGAATGCCAAGTGTGGGTGAAGGGGAGGAAGGAAGCAAAACACACTGCCATGTGTGTACCTATGCAACTATCTTGCACATTCTGCACATGTACCCCAAAACCTATAATGCAATAAAAATTGAAAAAAAAAATTGCTCCTGACTAACCTCTAAAACAACATGTACAGAAGTCTTCCAACAACCACCAAAGCCATTATTCACTATGCAGCATGATCCAAATGATAGCATTTTTCTTAATAATCCCTAATTTACCATCTGTAAATAAAAAATCATAAATGCAATGCATAATTTTTATACACAATCTTTTTAAGGAATTACAAATTAGTCAACATTCTTCAAAACTTTCTGCTAATGTTCTAATGAGACCAACAGATGCTGGAACCCTGTAAGTATATATTGGAAATGTTATTACATAAATGGAATTTCAACTAATTTATATTTTCATAAAATGATTCATTTCAAATTAATGTACTAGAATAATCTGGTATTGTAAGAATTACAGTAGAGCAAAATGACATACAAATGCAATAGAGTAATAATGTTTAAAT
Organism: Saguinus oedipus; assembly: GCA_031835075.1. NCBI lineage: Eukaryota > Metazoa > Chordata > Mammalia > Primates > Cebidae > Saguinus > Saguinus oedipus. Next base: position 72,396,401 of record CM063171.1, on the reverse strand, counting down.
TTAATATGGATTTAACAAGTCACATTGTCATGTAAAAGTATTTGTAACGAATTTCTAGAGCGGTCTCTACCAGAAACCTCAAAATTTTGTAATTCACTCCATTGTGTAGTGGCCAGACGGAAGTGCAAGAAATTATGGAAGTCAGAACATAAAGGTAACTTGGAGAAATCAGTAGGAGCATAGAAGCTGGTATAAGACTTGAATATCTGAGTGAGGCGTTGAGACAGAGATGCAGTGGTAAACTCTTGAGGAGCAGCCAGAAGTTAAGACAGTGCCTGAATGTTGTCATTTCAGGCATGATTCAGGTAAGAATAAATGTCAAAAAGTCTAATGAGTGCCATATTCGTAGCTAACTTAAAGAGAGAAATGAGACTTGTTATAGAGATATAAATGTTTTTCAGGGAAGCAAAAGGCAGAACTTCAGCAGAGGCATAGCAAAAACATAGAAACAATCAGTGGAAAACTACAAGTTAACCACAAAATCATCTTTCTCCATCTCTTGATCTCCTCTGTGCTGATCTGCTTCATGTTTCTCTCATTCTGAAAATGAGGTTTATCTGCTTTATAGCATGCCTGATAGAAAATGACCAGCACGAATAGCCCTCAATGCATTGTTTCCCTTTAGAGAGTGATGGCAAACTGATTGGAACCACCTGTTTCAAAGTCCCCCACCCCCTGGAAAAGATTCATTGGCTTAAGTCAGCAGTCAAATTAATTGGAGCTATAAGTGGGGTAAAAGAGATGCAGAAGCAATGAAAACTACTCGGAAGTCACGCAACCTGTGACTCTTGCATTTCTGTATAAAGGAGAATGTTATGAAAAGAATGTATCCAAGAAGAAAGATCTAGAATTGAGAGGAGAAATAATAAAAATAATGAGGGTCACCAAAGCCTACATCACTTGGATAATTATCTGCTAAGATCATTAATCCTACAGTGACACCAGGGTATTTAGCAAAGATTCCTCAATCTATCAACTATGAAAGAGGACTAGTGGATTTGGGATAGAATAGAGGATAAATAAATGGACAAGAAGAGTTGGAAGAGTTGACCTGTGAAGGATAAAACCTAGACCCAAGGTTTCTATGTATGTGGAATTAAGAGACAGGTGCAAAAACTCCTAAAACTCGTTGAATAAAGGTCATTCAGAGAGACACCTGGAAATCCAACAGTATGATTAAACACAAAATACCAAGTTTGAGAAAGTAATTCTATTTCTCATGAAATAGCAGGTTTGTAAGCTGTTTATATACACTTGTATGCCTCAGAAAATAGAAATGCATTGAGCCAGGCACAAATCCTTGCCAACCTCATATAGTTTAGAGGAAAAATACTTTAATTTTTATTTATGAAACTACTAGAAATGATTAGTAATGTTTTGCATGTTTGTCATTCAGTTTTAGATTCACTAGTCATTTAATTTTCTGTTTTATCTTTTGGAATAATTTTCATTTCATAATGAACTTATAAGAGACATTTTATGGGTTTTGGTATAAGAATATCTAAGCATGACTGTCATAAGTTGCAAACATCTTTCTATACAAGTACTTCACTCAACAGCTGAAGAATTCTTCTTAAGCAGCACACATGGAATATTCTTTAGTATTGATCACAGGTTAGGTAATGAATAGCTTCATAAATATAAGATCAAAATCATACCAAGTATTTCTTATGAACACAATGGAATGAAACTAGAAATCAATAACAGTAAGAAAATGGGAAAATTTACTCATCTCTGGAAACTGAATAACACATGCTTGAACAAGGGCTGGGTCAAAGAGGAAATCAAAATGGAATTTTAAGAATATAAGATTACCAAAGACAAAAACACCTCATACCAAAACTTATTAGATGCTGCACAAGCGGTAAGAACAGGAAGGTTTATATATTAGTCTGTTCTAACGCTGCTATGAAGAAATACCCAAGACTGTGTAATTTATAAAGAAAAGAGGTTTAATTATCTCACAGTTCTGTATGGCTGGGAAGGCCTCAGGAAACTTACAATTATGGCAGAAGGCATCTCTTCAAACGGTGGCAAGAGAGAGTAAGTGCCAGAGAAAGGGGGAAGCTCCTTATAAAACCATCAGATCTCGTGAGAACTCACTATCAGAAGAACAGCATGAGGGAAGCCGATTTATCCAATTATCCAATTATCTCCACCACATGGGGATTATTGCAAATCGAGTTGAGATTTGGGTGGGACACAGAGCCACACCGTCAGTTTATAGCAATAAACACCTGCATGTCAAATAAACAACCTACCTGCACAGTTTAAGGAACTAGTAAAAGAACAAGCTAATCTCAAAGCTTTCAGAAGGAAATAGTAAGAATCAGAGTATAAATAAATCAAATAGTGAACAGAAACCCATAGAGAAAGCCAACAAAACTAAGAAATTTTATGGCATTTTTGACACAATAAATTCATTAAAATGTAAGTAGTCATTTTGATTCCCTTTTGTTTTGTTTCTATATGTATACAAGGTTGCAATATAACCATCACACAAGTTTTTAATTACGTCTGAGAACAGCTTTTGTACCTAGAATGGAAGAGTCATGATTATCACTATTATAACTAATTTAAGTGTTTTAAATAGATACAGGGGTATATATGCAGGTTTATGACATGGGTTTATCTCATACTAGACTTTGGGCTCCTAGTGAAACCTTCACCAAAATAATGAACATAGTACCCAATAGGTACTATGGGTACTATGGTAGTTTTTCAATGCTTGCCTTCCTCTCTCTCACCCTCTTTCTGGAGTCCCTGGTGTCTTTTGTTTCCATATTTATGTTCATGTGTATCCATTGTTCAGATTCCTTTTATAAATGAGAATGTGCAGTATTTGATTTTCTGATTCTGTGTTGATTCACTTAGGGTAATGGCCTCCAGCTGCAACCATATTGTTGCAAAGGACATAATTTCATTTTTTTAATGTCTGTGCAGTATTCTATGGTGCATACATGCCACATTTTCTTTATCTAATACACTGTTGATGGACACAGGATGATTCCATGCCTTTGCTATTGTGAATAGTCTGTGATAAACATACAAGTGCAGATGTCTTTTTGATAAAACGATTTCTTGTCCTTTGGGTATATACCCAGTAGTGGGACAGCTCAATGGAAAGCTAATTCTATTTTTAGTTTTTTGGGAAATGTCCATAATGTTTTCCACAGGGATTAAACTAATTTACATTCCCACCAAATGTGTACGAGCAATTCCTTTTCTATGCAGTCTTGCCAACATCTATTATTTTTATGAAGTCTTGTTTTAAGAGTAGTTTTTAAAAACTTTATGTTGATCTAAAATTCTTATGCATAAAGGCAAACATAGATAGTGCATGTATCTGACAAATATTTTATTAACTCACATATTTCATATACTAAACATCCCTAAAGAATTTGCTTTGTGCATAAAGGTAGGCAATTATGTTTTCTTAAACATTTCACACTGTTTACATAATTAATACATCTTATCTTTTAAATTTTTCAAACGCCTCATAGAACAAACTTAGAAATATACTAAGGAAAATCCCTCTATTTTCTTAAGCAGCTTTTTCCAATCCAAAAAACTCACACATTTGTCATTTTTTCTAGAAATAGTTATCTGAGCCTGTTATGTTCCTTTAAAGACAGATTGTATTTTTTGTCTTTTATATAACCAAATTTGAAATTATAAGTAATTTAATTATCATTTTTCTATCATGACTTTATTAATTTTAAACTAAAACAGTCATCCTTCATTCAGAAATATAAAATTATATACTAGCCTTTTTCTTCTCTCTTCTCTTTTTGTATTTCACTTTGGCTACTGGGAGTCACAGAACTTAATTTATTGCCCACTTTATGGAACAGCGTAGTCCAAGAGGAGTGTAAGTCTATATTTTGAATCTCTTCCTACTAAGTTGTTATTCAAATTTAAATTTTATTTAATCCTTCTATTATATTTATTTTCTGTAAGGTCCTTCAAATATTTTGTCAAACAACACCTGTTTTTAGTTAATAGCATTTTTTTCTGTCTTTGAGATTCTTGTTTTTATAGGATCTCTAGTGTAAAAAGGATTCACTTAATATAGTTCAAACAAAACATACCTCAGTCTAACAAACGATGATGCCAAAATGTGTCTATAGAATGAACATAGTTTACAATCCATTTGGCCCGTCCAGTTACGAAATTATTCAATTCCTAAAATTTGTTTTTCTTTTAAGTTTTGGGCTGTTAACATTATGTAAATTTAAACATGACATTGTTGACTAATAATTTTAATGCATTCTGTCTTAAATGTGCATTATTTATATTGTTAATGCCATTGGTTTATTTCAATCTGCATGCACATAAATCATAACCACGCATCCAAGATAACCCTTAAAAAAAGTTAAAAATGAGAGAATTTATTGAGCCAAGACTGAGTAACAAAGATCAGATTTTGCTTCTCCTCTGAAACTACTAGGAAACAAGGATGGGACAGGGAATGCATGAGACCACAATTCTTGCAACAATATACATCAGATGACTAAGGACAGTAATTAATCCCTGAGAAGGTTCTTATGATGTGGCAAAGAAAAGAAAAATCAGACAGAGCTTGGCAGCCTCCCTGAGTTAAGACAGAGCTGGAAGACTAGGAAAGCCAAGATAGCTGGAGAGCTGCACAGAAATAAAGCTCAATAGAAGTATGAACATTTTTCCCTAGACAACTCCAGTCAAATAATCATTGCCAAGTAATCATCACCTCAGGAATATGAAGCAATTACCTGAGGTCAGGAAAAGAACTATCCTAAGGTATTAGAAGAAGTAATCAGAGCTCAAGCAAGGCTGGAAATAGTTCCTATTCCCACCAGCAAGAGAAGAAAATTTCAGAATTTAAGCAACATCAAGTAGACTACTCAGAATGCTGTCTTAATCATATGACAAAATTACCCCTTGAGCAATGCTACACTGGTCACACCTACATTTTGAAACAAGACTCAACAGGAGTCAAATTATTTTCAAGTAAATTAACTGCATTTTAAAACAAAGCTCAAAAATATTTATAGAATTCAAAAATATCAAGCACTCAATAATGTCTAAACATTCACAATGTTGTACATCAGTCAAAGATTACCAGGAATGCTAAGAAATAAGAAAGTAAGATCAATGAAAATAAGGAAATAGAATCAATCAAAATTGAAATCACATATGTAAATGATCAATGTATTATTAGTAGATGACAGCATTAAAACAGTTATTTAAACTGTAGTGCTTATGTTCAAGAAGCTAGAGAAAAGACTGAACATGTTCAATAGGCAGATGGAAGATATAAAAAAATCAAAACAAATGTCCAGAGTTTAAAGCTAAAATAGCTGCAATTTAAAAATACCCTGGTAGGATTAATGGCAAATTATACACTGCAAAATAAACAATTTGGGAACTTGAAAGAATAGTGATAGAAATGACACAAAAAATTAAACAAAAACACACTGAAAAATTAAGAGTTGTGAGATAATTTAAAGTGGTCCATGTATTCAGGTACACAGTTAAAGTGCATATGTATTTGGAGCCTCTGAAAAAAATGACAGAGAAGGGGGTGAAAAAAACATAATTTGAAGAAATTATTGCCCAAAAGTTCGTAGAAAACTATAAACCCACATTTTAAAGAAGGCTTCACAAATCCCAAGCACAAGAAATATGATAAAACTTCACCAAGGCACATCATAATCAAATAATTTTTAATGTGATAATAAAAAATGCTTTAAAAGAAGACAGGGAAAAAATTTCAAAGGAATAAAATTAGACTGACAACAGATTTCTTGTTGGAGTCCAAGTAAGTCAGAGAAAAGGAGGGCAATATTTTTAAAGTAATGAAAGAAAAGCCTGCCAACTTAGAATTCTACAACCAGTTAAAAAAAATGTAAATTCTACTTTAGATTCTGGGGTACACGTGCCGATCATGCAAAACTGTTGCATAGGTACATTCGTGGCAAGGTGATTTGTTGCCACCATCCCCCCTTCGCCTATACCTAACATTTCTCCCCACGTTATCCCTCCCCCACCCTCCCTCCCACTATCCCTCCTGTAGCCCCCACCAATGGACCCCAGTGTGTGATGTTCCTCTCTTTGTGTCCAAGTGTTGTCATTGTTCAGTACCCACCTATGAGTGGGAACATCCAGTGTTTGATTTTCTGTTCCTGTGTCAGTTTGCTGAGAATGATGGTTTCCAGGTTCATTTTTAATCAAAGGTGTATTAAAGGATTTCCAGACATATGAAAGCTGAGGGTGTTCTTCACCAGCATCCTGCATTACAGAAAATTAAAGGGATTCTGAAGGAAAATGATACCAGATGAAAATCTTCATCAACACAAAGGAATGAAAAACACTGGGAGTTGAAACTGCATAAGTAAATATAAAAAAACTAATAGCGCTATATGTTTTTTAAAAAATAAATTTTCACTTGTAAGTAAGCCTTCCTACAAAAGCAACTTCAGGTGCACATGACTTCACCTTTTTACTAAACAGTTAAGAAAGTAATAATATCAATTTTGCATAATCTCTTACAGAAAATGGGAGAAGACTATGCAACTGATGCTATGAAGTCAGCATTGCATCACCCTAATGCTAAAACCGTAAGAAAACGTTGCAGAAAAAAAAATATAGGCCAATAAATAGCTCTTATAAAAATTAGATGTAAAAATTCTTAGCAAATTTCATTAAATTAAATCTCAAAAGTATAAAAGTTATATCATGACCAAGGAGGGTTTATTCTAGGAATGAAAAACTGGCTTAATATTTGATAATCAATCAATGTGATGATTCACCATATTAACAGAATACAGTGAAAAACATATTATTTTAATAGATACAAGAAAGCATGTATTGAAATGCAAAATATAGTCCTTCTTAAATACAAACAAACAAGAGGTCTTAGTAAACTATGAATAAAAAGGGAAATACCCTGATAAAGGGCATCCGTAAAAGATCTATCATACTTAATGGTAAATGACTGAATACCTTTCCCTGGGGAGCAAGACCATAACTAGGATGGCAATTCTCATTATAATGGTTTAAAGTTTTACTGAAGGTTCTAGCCAGTGTTCATGAAAACAAATCTGAGGACATGTATACAAGAGCTACTAGAAATAATAAGGGAGTTTAACCAAAATGCATGATTCAAAAATCAGTATTTAATAACCAACTGTATATCTAAAATTAGCTATGAATATTTGGACATTAAGAAAGCAATACCATTTATAATATCAAAAACTATAAAATTCTGGGAGGTAAAAGTGATGAAAAGATACTCAAGGCCTGTACACTAAATACTACAAAATATTACTTAGAAAAATTAAAGAGAAGCCAAATAAATGGAGAGAGATTTTCATGTATAAGAAGACTCAATTTGGTTAAGATGTCAATTCTCCCCAAATTTATCTGAAGATTTAATAAAATCTATATCAAAAGACTAACAGCAACTTTTCTAGAAATTTGTAAACAAATTCTAAAATTCATTAAAAAATTCAAAAAACTTAACATGACCAAAACAAATTTGTAAAATAATAAATTTGATGGACTTCACTATCTGATATCAAGTATTATCATAAAACTACAGTAATCTAAGCAGTGTAATATTGGTGTGAATATAGACAAATAATTCAATAGAAAAGATATAGAATTAAGAAATATGTTGGCGAGGCATGGTGGCTCACACCTGTAAACCCAGCACTTTGGGAGGCAGGTGGATCACGAGGTCATGAGATTGAGACCAACCTTGCCAACATGGTGAAACCCCGTCTCTACTAAAAAAATACAAAAAATTAGCTGGTCGTGGTGGCACTCACCTGTGGTCCCAGCTACCGGGGAGGCTGAGGCAGGAAAATTGCTTAAACCTGGGAGGTGGAGGTTGCAGTGAGCCAAGATCATGCCACTGCACTCCAGCCTGATGCCTGGTGACAGAGCAAGACTCTGTTTCAAAAAAAAAAAAAAAAAAAAAGAAAGAAAGAAAGAAAGAAATACATTGAATTTTGTAAAAGACTCAAAGGTAATTCTATAGAGAAAGGGTATTTTTTTCAACAAATTACATATATCCATGTTAGGGGGAAAAAAACAGAAGAGTTTCAATTCGTAGTTTACAGAATCTATAAAAATTAACTCATATAGGTCATAGACCTAACAGCAAAAAATAAAACTACAAAACTTCCATATGAAAGCACAAACAAAAATCTTTTCAATATTGGATAAAGTTAAAAATTCCAAATAAAAAATATTGATAAATTAGTCATCATCAGGTTTAATAACTCCTGGTCTTTGAATGACACTGTTAAGAGAATAAGTAGAAAAGCCATATGTTAGGAAGAATTCTTTGCAGATTATAGATCTGACAAAGAATTTATATTCAGAATATGTAAAGGATCTCAGATAATAAGGAAATTATCTTCAATAACAGGAAAACAAACAAAACACTTTTTTATGTTGGGCAAAATATTTGAATTAGAGAATTAACTAAAAAAGACATTTAGATGGCAAATAAGAACATGGAAAATGCTCAGCATTATTAGTCATTCAGGAAACACAAATTAAAATCCACTGAGATGCCACTCAACCCCTTCAGGTGTTTAATATTAAAAAGGTTGACAATACCAAATGTTTGTGAGAATGTGGAGCAACTAGAAGACTTATATACTTCTAGTAGACATAGTAAATGGGCAACAATATTGAAAAATAGTTTCGGCCAGGCGCGGTGGCTCACACCTATAATCTCAGCACCTGGGAGGCCGAGGCATGTGGGTCACCTGAGGTCAAGAGTTTGAGAGCAGCCTGACCAATATGGTTAAACCCCAACTCTACTAAAAATAAAAAGTTAGCTGGGATGGGAGGAGAGGGAAGGGGAGGGGAGGGGAGAGGAGCAGGAGAGGTCACATCAAAAGGAGGAAGGGAGGGGAGGGGAGGGGAGGGGAGGGGAGGGGAGGGGAGGGGAGGGGAGGGGAGAGGAGAGGAGAGGAGAGGAGAGGAGAGGAGAGGAGAGGAGAGGAGAGGAGAGGAGAAGAGAGAGGAGAGGAGAGGAGAATTGCAGACCAATGTGCCTGATGAACACTGATACAAAAATATTCAACAAAATACTAGCAAGTCAAATTTGACAACATGTTGAAAAGATTATTCATCATGACCAAGTGGGATTTATTTCAATAGTTTCCTGGAGATAAGTGATGGGCAGAATTAGCAGGAGGGAGAGATTGCTAAGGAACAGGAGGAAATTTCTGGAATGGTGAATATATTCATTATCTTGATTGTGACAATGGTTTCATGAGTGTATGCATATATCAAAACTTATCCAATTTGTGTACTTAATATACAGTTCATTATCTTTCTATTATACTTCAGGAAAGTTGTAAAAAGGGAAGAAGGAAATGTTGCTCATAAATATAGCATGTAACAGAATAATTCATAAAGATAAAAAGAGGATATATTTTTAAATTAGGGAGTTACTTGAAATGCTAAGTATTTGTCCCCAAATAAGACTAAAAGCCCATGAAGCAAGTGCTATGTCACAGTCATCTTGTACAGGTAGCACCATGCCTGGTACAGAGTAGTTGCTTAATAAATATTGGTAAACTGAACATGTTTACCATTTGATTTACAGCAGAATGGACACTGTGGAAGGAATGATATTTGAAATTTATTAGTTGATGATTGTTTAAATACCATCTTCCAGCTGTTACCTTTCTGGGTCTTTAGAAGAAATAAACAACATCTGCCCCTCTGTGCATTATTGGTTTAAATAATTTTGTGTTCATGAAATATAATGTGCATTAAATATGCAAATTGTTTTTCACTTTGCATTAAAATTTTAAAAAGTAAGAATTCACTTACTAAAGTCAAGTCCCTTATACATTTTAAGTCAATCACATACGTTCTTTAATTCCATTTTTTCCCCATGGAGGAAATAAAAGTGTGAAACCTTTCTTTCTCTCCAAATAAAGTAACTACAGGAAAGATACCCAAGGAAAAAAAATCCTTCAAGCAAACTTTAGCCCTTCCTAATGTCTGTCCTGCCCAAATTCACTGATTAAATCTCAAGTTACACCAATTCGATTGAGATGCAGTTATTTTAAGTATATTTCTTGCAAATTGCCTCAATTGGCCAGATAAGTTTGGGAAGAGACAAAATAAAATGGTTAGGCTTGCATTTTGCAAGTTAATCGCAAACTCCCATACTCCAATTTACAGAGTATCTGGTAGAGCTGACTGAAGATACAATCAGTCATATAGCATTTCACCGTAGAAAGCATATACATCCATCATGCTTATGAATTCAAAATAGGCCTTTATTAACCTTTCAGAAGAAATGTTTTGTGTACAAACAGAATATTGCATTTGAAGTAGTCCTATCTTCTCTTAAAATGTTATGGGTATTTAAACGTTCAGGGAAAAAAGAACCCTTTTTAAAATTAGACAAATATGATTGATGGAGGACATGGAAAAATATTAAACATTTTTGCAAGTATACTTTTCTTATAAAGTAAGACTTGCTTTTCTGACAGAATTAACCTTATTGATCTGTTTCCCTGTCTTGAATTTAAACTGAAACTGTATGTTGTCCAGAAACACATTGGTCATGAATTTAAAAAAAAAAAGTCAACTTGGCTTTTTACACATGATGAAATGAAGTATTTCAAATCCCTTAAATCGTTTCCAAAATCAAAACAGATGGTATCTCAGAGCAGAGTCCCCACCTGCCATTTGCCTGAGATTTGAACTAATGCTGAGAGCTGTGTGTGAGAAAACCAGGTTTACCCCACCTTTCCCTGCTGGTCTAGAGTAGCATACTAGGGCTCAGAAAACAAAAACAGCCATATCTATATCATAAAATGGGGAACTATTATGAAAGCCTAGAGAGTCCTTGTTTCTAGGGGTCCCATGTTCATGACTTTTTTTTTGTTATTGTTGTTCATTTGATTCTTCTTGACTCTTAAGATACCAGCATATAAACATGCAGAGCTAATTAGAAGTTGGTTTCAGTTCTATGGAGGGTCCACCATGAATTAGTCATGTGACCTTTTGGGTAGCTTATTGCCAAACACTTGTTCCAGATGAGTTTGGCTATCATTAAAATTTTTCTATGTCCATAAAATAAGATATGGAACCACTTACTTTAAATAAAACAAGAGATAAATTAGCAAACAATATTTCTTTCTTAAACAATATTTCTTTCTTTGGCCAACATTTTAATCATTTTTAAGTTTGTTCTGTTTAAGTTTTCCAGTGGCTATCAAAGCAAGCAAAGTGAAACTGAAAATCCAAAATTGATCTTATCTATTCCCATTTGGCATGAGCTGAGAGATCATATAAAATGTGGGTTCTGGCTGCAGTCAGACAGAACCTTTTTTTTCCCCCACTCCCCAAACACAGAATGCACTCTTCCTCCTCAGGGCCAATGCACATGAAGTTCCCCATGCAAGCCTGGCTTTCCAGTACTTTCAGATCTAGATCAATATTCCCTTAGTATGGAATTTCTGAATATTATACCCAAAGTTGATGCTCCCTGTTTTTCCTTCTTATGGATCTTATTCTTTCACTTTATAACACTGGTTACAGTAATTTTTATTTATATTTTTTCAACTTGATGCATCTATAAGATCCATCAAGGCAGAAAACACATTGATGTGGTTTTGTTCTGAATAAGCAGCTCAGTGATAAACCCAGAGTAAACACCTAATCAGTATCTGTTAAATAACTGTGTTGGTTAATGTTTTCATTTAATTAAAAAAAAATACTTTCAACTTCCCACAATTTATTTCTAATAGGGAGATTTTATTGCAATGATGTTTAGTGTATGTTTCTAGTAACTTACCAATCATTTAGCACACTTCAGTACTAAATGTGAAAGTATAAATTAATCGTTTTAAAATAATGAATATTTAATCAAAACTTCAAGAGAAAAATTTCTTGCAGTCAGAATGTCAACAAATTTAAGATTGTGAGTGTTCAGTAATAATAATATATGAAAACTGACGGGCCAAAATGTAGTTTTCTGAGCAATGCTCTCTTCCATATTCTCTCTGCCCATCTGTGGATTGAGGGTCTCCATGGGTCTTTTTCAGATCCCTAATATACCATAAATACAAGAAATCAATGACAAGAGGAATTTTGGAAACTATAAAGACACTTGGAAATTAGACAATATGCTCCTGAAAGACCAATGAGACAACGAAGAAATTTTTTTTAATTGAAAAATTTATTGAAACATATGATAATGGTAAAACAACATACCAAAACCTATGGGGTACTGTGAAAGCAATACCAAGAGGGAAGTTTATAGGTATAAATGCCTACATCAAAAAAAAAAGAAAAGAAAAGAATAACTTCAAATAATTGATCTAATAATAATCTTAAAGAATTAGAGACACAAGAGCCGATCAAACCCAAAATAATAAGAAGAAAAATAATAAAAGAGTAAAAATAAATAAAATTGATGTAAAAAAAAATCAATGGGGGCTGGGCGCAGTGGTTCAAGCCTGTAATCCCAGCACTTCAGGAGGCCGAGGCGGGTGGATCATGAGGTCAAGAGATCGAGATCATCCTGGTCAACAAGGTGAAACCCCGTCTCTACTAAAAATACAAAAAATTAGCTGGGCATGGTGGCGTGTGCCTGTAATCCCAGCTACTCAGGAGGCTAAGGCAGGAGAATTGCCTGAACCCAGGAGGCGGAGGTTGCGGTGAGCCAAGATCGCACCATTGCACTCCAGCCTGGGTAACAAGAGCGTGACTCCATCCCCCTCAAAAAAAATCAATGGAATGAAAAAGTCAGTTTTCTGAAAAGATACACAAAAACAACAAACCTTTAGCCAGACTAAGAATAAAAAAGGTACAAATAAAATCAGAGACCAAAAAAATTAAAATATAGCAGTAATTCAAAGGATCATTAGTACCTACTCTGAGCAACTATATGCCTTATAATGGAAAATATAAAAGAAATTGATAAATTCCTAGACACATGCAACCTATACACATTGAAACATGAAGAAATTCAAAAACTGAAAAGAACAGTAGCAAGTAACAATGATTAAAGCTGTAATAAGCAGAACGAATACCAATCCTACTCAAGCTATTACAAAAACATAAGAGTATAAGTGATGATTTCCAAACTCCTTCTACAAAGCCAGTATTACCCTTACAGCAAAACCACATCAAAAGACAAAATCACATCAAAAGGAGGAGAGAAGAGGAGAAAAGAGGAGGGGAGGGGAGGGGAGGGGAGGGGAGGGGAGGAGACGGGAGGGTAGGGGAGGGGAGGGGAGGGATTATGAAGGAACAGGAGGAAATTTCTGGGATGGTGAATATACTCATTATCTTGATTGTGGCAATGGTTTCATGAGTGTATGCATATATCAAAACTTTTCCAATTTGTGTACTTAATATACAGTTCATTATCTTTCTATTTTACTTCAGGAAAGTTATAGAAAGGGAAGAAAAAAATGTGGCTCATAAATATAGCATGTAACAGAATAATTCATAAAGATAAAAAGAAGATATATTTGTATTAATCCCTAGTGATGGGGCTGCTACTACCATCTAATGAATAGAGGTCAGGGATGCTGCAAAACTTCCTGGAATGCACAGGACAGGCCTCACCACAAAGATTTCTCTGATCCAAAATATCAGCAGTGCACAAGCTAAAAAACTCTGCTTATTGAAATGTATCAAGGATCACAGTCTGGTTTTTCCAAATCTACCCTTGTTAATTTGTAGCACAATCTCATTTGTGACCCTTCAAATTTTTAATACTTTGTAATTGTCACAATCTACCTTTTCCATTAAATACTGACAAAAAGAAATTGTCATTATTGTGGTTTTTTGACAATCCTAGTTTAAATTCCTGAATTAGTCTTATGTCTACAAACTAATTGTAGGAAATACAAATCATGGTTTTCCTCATAATTCAAAGCTCTGAAACGGCAGTGGCTATGATGTTGTTTTACTCTTTCTTGTAGAAAACCAGTTTCACAAACAGATAAAAGATTAAAAAATAAAATATTTAAATGAGTATTCTATTTTCTGTCTTTCCTCCTGTTATTCTATCTCACTAAAATGCCTGTGTCTAGCCCATATCTCTTCTCACAAGTGTGCCCATTATTCAATCCAATCTTAAGTGACACTCTTCCAAAAAAGCCTTTGGGATAATTCCAATCTGAATCAAACTATCCCTTATCAATGTACCAATAGCACAAATATAAAAAACTCTATTATGGCATGTTGCACAGAGTAATTATTTTGAATATTTTCTTTTTCTTCTACTATGTTAAAAACCTCAAAGAAAAGGGAGCATTCCATTCATTCATTCATTCATTTTTCTATTCTACACAGCACCTAGCATAGTGTCTCAAACATTGCATATGCTTGGTCAATACTTCTTGACTGTAATTCTTTTGAATACTTGTCACATTTATGGCATTTAATAAATCACACACATGTATAAATAGCTTTGAAGAATCAATAAGAAAAAGATAAACATGCCAATAAAAAATGGCATATGAACAAAATTCACAGAAAAAAACAGAAATGGTTAGGAAAACAAAATTCCAACCTCAGTGGTAATTTATGCCAACAAAAGCAATATTAATAAAAAAAACTCTATTTTATGCCAAGTACTATACTAAGAAATTCATACATATTGACTCATCTAATCTTCATGACTTCTTGAAGTATATGATATTATCCACTCTCCTTTTTTGTTTTTTTTTAAATAATTTTTTATTTTTTAATTTTTGTGGGTATGTATTAGGTGTATATATTTATGGGATACATGAGATGTTTTGATAGAGGCATGCAATGCATAATAATCACATCATGGAAAATGGAGTATCCATCCTCTCAAGCGCTTTTACAAAAGAAGGAACTATGGCATAGAAAAGGCAAGTAATTTGTCCAGCACAATGTGGTAACATTACAGGTAGTTAGACTGGCATGGGACAGGAGAAGGCTATCCCCTCTCCTACTAGGAATATCAGGTGATGGTTTGACAATTATCTCAACGCCTCTCTAAAATGATATTTGGCAACCCATCCAGGGCAACAGGAGAGGCCATTCCTGATAATCTATAGCTATTAACATTAAAATATTAATTGAATATAGATCTCAGGGAGAAGAAAACTTCCTGGGCATGTGCACTAAGAGACTAAATGGCAAAGTATGATCTTCTAAGGGTACTCCACCAGAAGAAGAAAGAAAGCTTCAGATGGGCCTGCATACAGCATCCCAAACACACTGCCTGTGCTCACTTCCCAAGGAAAAGGAGAGCACTGCACATGTGGGAACCCACTCTAAGGAGGAACCATGGAAAAGAGGTGAGCCTGTAATGCCCTAGGATCAAGGTCAAGTGCTCTCTTTGACCTTCAGGCACTCACTTGGATCTCTTCCAAGTAAACTTTCCTGTTCTAAAGTCTTATTAAATAAACTTCCACTCCTACTCTGAAACTTGCCTTGGTCTTTTTTTCTGCTTTATGCCCCTCAGTAGAATTCTTTCTTCTGAGAAGGCAAGGGCTGAAGTTGCTGCAGACTGGCATGGATATGCTGCCAGCAACTCAGGGTAACTCTGATCTCTTGCACTGGTAACAGTAAGTCACAAGGCTGACATGCAAACACAAATACTTTGGCTCCAGAGCCCAAAGAGTTCACCTAAGATTATGCCATTTTGCCACATGTTTGATAAATATATGTTCAATTATAATATTCAGAAAAATATAAATGAATATTTTCATATTAGATAAAAATGTTAAATGTCAAGCAAAAGAGTTAAAAAAAAACTATAAAAATTCTGAAAATGCAAGCAATTTAGTTTGATTTTTTTTAGAATAGGGAAGAATCCATTTTGGTTGAATTACTTTAATCTCACCTAGTATCTTCATCCCTGACAGTACCCATGACAATCTCATTGAGACTCTTAAGTATCTACATCTTGGCATACTGAGAAAGTAACTGTAATGGTGAAGATTACTCTCAAGCAGAGAATACAAATGAACACAAAAGAAAAACTTCCAACTTAATTGAAGTGTGGGTATATGTAAAAGGTTAAAATAAATCCACCAACTCAATGGGTGAAAATGTGACTTGTTTGAGGATTCAGGTAATTCTTGGGCATACATGCCACACATAATTACCAGTTGTCATGTTAATCATGACACTCAGTATTTCTGGGATACTTTGTAATATTTAAAGTTTGAGTAATAACTTTGGACTTAGGCAAATAGGAATGCTCCTAGGACATCTACATTTCCAGTTTGTGTTTTGTTTTGAGTTCTGAAGTACAACTGTTGTCTTTATTATAATCCATAAGGCAAATCACAACAAATAAAAAAATGCATCCTTAAATGTTTTCTTATCCTTGGAAAAATTTGCCTATTCTGGATGGGATCATTGTTAGCTAATTTGTCTAACAGTTTGTTTGAGACTCATTATCTAGTATTTAAATTTCCTACAACAGTTACCCAATAAAAAAGTTAATTTGTGTAATTTGAGTAGTCAATTTGAGAAATTAATAAAATAGATCTTTCATACCTCCTAACAGAGAAAGGCAACTGAAGACTATTTTGCATTATTTTATCTAAATATAAATTGTGGTTATGGAGAAAAATGTAAATATAAATATAATATATAAATTATTTATTTTGTCTTGCCAAAAGTTGTAAATCTGGCATTAGAGTAGTTTGTCTTCACTATTTAGTTGGAAGTAGACAGAACAAGCCACACCTCCTTGACCTTGGAAGTTTCCAACTAAGAAATAAATTGCCAACAATAAGCTGATGGCTATGCGAGGAGCAATACAGAAAATAAGCCCATAGTTAAGATAGAAAATGTGGATGTAAGTTTTCAAACTGACACTTCTCCTCTGAAACCTTTGCAAAGTCATTTAACCTGGCAAGATCTCTTATTCATCTGTAAAATGTACCCAACTAGTCCCTGTCAAATTTCCAGAACTTTTAACCCAAACAATGACGTAATTATCTGAAGAGCAGAAAACAACCTGTACCCCTTTTATCTATTACTTAAAATACACAAAAATGCGCCCAAGAGATCTTTTCCTCAGTGTTGTGTTTTCTGTTTGTTGATCACTGTTAGTTTCTCTACAAGGTTTTAATACTCTCAACAACCCCATGAGATCTTGAACAAGCTACTTAGCCTCTCTGTGCTTTAATTTACTTCTGTAAAATTGATGCAATAATTGAACATCCTCAAAAGGCTGTTGTGAGGATTCAATGTATGAATTAATATAAAGCTTTTAAAAACAATGCTGCACATATGCTGTGATCAATTGAAGTTAACAATTATGCATATTAATACCATTTTACAAATGAGAAAATTGAGGCTTAGAGATGTTTATTTACATGCCCCAAGATCAGAGTTTGGAAATGGTAGAATCAGGATTTGAAACCAGGTATTTTGTCTCCACAGTCCAAATTCAAGCACTGTCCTGTACTGTTTTCCTTTGAACGTCCTGAACTAAGTAATGAGAAAAAAATGTCTGTTTACATATTTATTGACAGAACACAGAGAGTAGTTACATAAGAAGATACAAATTACTATAATAGATAATATTTAAAAGAAAATAAGAGATCCTTAAATTTGTTATATGAAAGGCTGAGAAATCATATTTCCACAGTAAATATTGTAGTTATACGATTTTCCTTGTTACTAGTAGAGAAACATCCACAGATGTGAAGAGGAAAAGCTACCATAAATCAGAGCTGAATAATCAATCTAAACCATGAAAAAATGCCAACAAGTACTGAACACATTTGCCTGCAAAGCTGTAATAAATGCAGTCTTATAAATGTTATACAGTATAAGGTATACATTATGCTGCTTTCTTTAAAAAATTAGTTTAAGTGCAAGCCGGAAGAATTCCCTGTGCTCAGGCTGATATAAAATTCAGTAAATATAGAAACTTTGAAGGAAAAGAAAATAATAGTAAAGATTTCTAAAACATTATATAAATATTGTAAGTATCTGTGCATAAATGAGAACATTTTTTCTCTCTATGCCTAAACAGAAAATGGATACCAAAAAAGTATCCCCATGGGAAAATTTCTTCCAAAACCGTTTTGAGAAATTGAAACATTTTCCAATACAAGTACTTAAACATTCAAGCAAAAATCTGGAATAAAATAACATTGATTTTATCATACATATTTTAATATTTTTCTTTTAAGACTTTTATATTTCATATATAAAATTATATCTCAGTAAGTGGAATGTAGGTTCATAAAGATGACTTCAGTAGAAACTTTAGCTAATGATAGAAAACAAGATTTATACTGAAATAATTAGGGGTCATACACAATTAAGAGTTAAAATGGAAAATGGCCATTTAGAATAGAGGCTAATAGATCGAAGTTGGTCAGGATATAAATTCCTGCTCTATGTCTCACTACTAGCTATATGACCTTAGGAAAGCTGCTAACACTATTAAAAAGAAAAACCAAAATGAGAATAAAACTACCTTACAGATTTTTGAGAATTAAATGTAGTAATATTTATAAGGTATTTACAATACGGTCTGGCATATAGTTAGTTATATATTCAATAAACTGCAGTTAATTCAGTTAATATTACTACCTAATAGTAATATAAGAGATTATAGTATTACAATTGTATTATCACTACTTAATACTACTTAGTAGTAATATTAATGCCTAAATAGAATGGCACATGTATAACTGAGGTCAGAAAATTTCAAGAGCAGACAAATTATAAAGTTGTTGCTCTGGAACATGACAGGAGTCAACTAGTATTATCCATATCTACAAAAACAGGGCAGATAAAAGAGCCATCTCTCTAATGGCAATTACTAAAGAGTCCTTGCATTCCAGATATAATCTGGAATCTAGAACTCTGCAGAAACACGCTTCAGACACATGCCTTAGAACTGGGCTTCTCTCTGCAACAGCTTACTTTTAAGTATACAACTGCATGATACCATGGCATAAATAAACTATTAAAACAATTGTATGTATAACATTTAACAAAATAACTTTTATCATAGAAAGTGAGTCGCATTGTACAAAGGGATGAATCTATTTGGAAGAATAATTAAAGTCATAAATATGTAAAGTCCAGAGAGAATCTGGAATCACAGATATCTCCGAGGGGAACAACAAATTGGGCTCTATTTTCTTCAAATGAATATCAGGAGATATTTTGAGAAATGCATGCAGCCTGCTAAGGAAATAGATATGTTCATTTTCTCCTTCTGTCTTCCTAACTTTGGAAGTGGTCACAATCTCTTGTACATGGTAGGCATTCAATAAATGAATTATTCAATTAAAAAATCCATATTAGCTTACTAAAAATACAGAATTAAAAATAAACACAAGGGTTTTAGCTGGAAGAAATTTAAAAGTTATTTTAAGCCAAGTCACACACATGACATACTAGACTCCGAAAGGTAAGGAGATGTGTTCAAGGTCACAAATTCAGTTAATTTGTGACCAGGCACTGCTACCAGAAATCAAACCTTAACTCCCAATTTAACCAGAGACACATGTAAACAGAATTAAAATGGTAAAAAATGCTTGTTGAATTATAACATATTAAGGATTTGTTAGTAGTAAAGATCAAATAAAGATCATTGATAATAAAATTAATATCTTGTATTTCTATAATGCTCTGGAGGCAGTGAAAAGAACTTCAAAGAAATACAGAGGTTTAGTTTTAGTCCTGATTCTGCCTCAGTATGCCTAAGTAACCCTCAATTTCTAAAGAGGTAAAATAAGGGATCTATATAAATAATACTCTAATTCCCCTCCAAAATTTTATTAAGTACCCACACAATTCATGCCTCAAGCCAGATACTGAGGATACAAAGAGACATAAAATGCAGTGAAAGACTAACATCTGGTAAAGAATAGCACATATTTAATTCAAACTTTGTTCTGGATTCCTGGTTCTCCCATTTACCAACTCAATGACCTTAGGCATTTATTTTAATCTTTCTTGGCCTCAGTTTTCTCCTCTGTAAAGTGGAAATAATGATGAGAATACACCTAATTTATAGAGTTACAAGGACTACATTACTATGCATATGGTACTCAGAAAAATGCCTGTCTATAAATAACAGCAGTTTTTAACCAAATGGTATCTTTAATATAACATGGAAAATAATACATATATATATATATATTATATATATATAATATATATATATATGTAACTATAATCAACACAAGCTAATATAATGCTAAGTCACCAAAGCAAAGCATAAAATATTGCCATAAGAGTTTTAAGAATCACTTTATTCCAACAGCAAGATAAAAGACAGGAATTAATGGAAGCATTGTTTTTCCTTTGAAGAACAGAATGATTAGAAAAGAAGAAGGTGATGACAAAGGCCAGAAAAATTATCAGGATGAGTTATGAAAAGTGACTTCTGGACTTAGAAATTTGGTGGTCTCAAAGTCATTTTCAAGCTTTTGAAAAGTCCATTCCCATGGAAAAGACAGGCAAACTATGTAATTGAAACTGTGAAAGAAGGTGAGAAAAATATAACAGTACGTATAGAACACACTTGTAATTAACTTACTAATTTACCCACTCACTCACTCACTCACTAGTTAATTCAACAAATAAGAGAGCCTACTGCGCACAATATTTTCAGCACTCTGGTAAATATATACCTGAGGTGTACACCCCTCAAGGGGGAATGATCCCTGTCTTTCTGGATCTTAGCATATAGAAAAGAGTCCTCAGTAGAAGGAATACCAAATGTCTAGGCCTTGAGAAGTCTAGTATTAATGTAAATAAAAAGAAAAGATCAAGTTCTAAATCACACTATAACTGTGAAGCATAGCAAGAGAAATGGGGTCCTGGGGTTCAGTGAACATCAACAGGTGGAGGAAGTATTCCAGGAAAAAGAAATGTGCTAATGTTAAATGTGAGTTCCAACAGAACATGGTGGGAATAAAGGAAAGGAAGGGGAGAGGCCAGGATGTATTGGTATGGGATACAGCAGAAGGTGACAAATGTTGGTAGAGGAAGATGTGAAAGAAGGAATGAGAAAAGGGGACACAACCTGTAAGGATCTTGCTGGGTTTACAGTGGCAGAACAAGTAGGTAGCTGGTAGTAAACAGAATTCTGCTTAGGGAATCCCTGATATTTGTTTCTGTTCTTTGATTCTGTGATTATCTCAAAAAAAGAAAAGCAATTGAACATCTTAAAAATTGAAACAACATATGTTTCAATGTGTTTAGTTAATGAGCAATACTCTTTTCCTAAGGTGTGGCCTTAGTGGCTCATTTGGATTTATGTGTTTCTGGCATGTGTAATTAAACACATCTGCTTAACCTCAATTGTCAAACCAAAAGCCTCAGGAGACTTCAATTAGCATGACTGCTGGAGACCGTTGAAAGTTATGCCACTGATTTCCAAGACCTAGTTCATTATTTGAACTTGAGCAAGCAAATTTAGTTTCAAACAATATATGTAGTAAGAAAACCATTAAATATTTTAAAGTTTGTCCTAAAAGCATATGCAGAGATAATAGTAATAAACTTTGTGTTTTGTGATTTTGATGCTGCATAGCTTACAGGATCCTCACCCTGGAAAAGCTGTTCAATATTTGCGAATATCCAGGAATGCTGCTCTCATTAAAACCAAGCACCATAATTTTACACTTGCTGTCATTTGTACTGTAATAAAGAGCAGAGCACATCAATCTCATGTGACACAGCCATATGCTCCTTATGATGTACAAGACTTACAAATGGAACTTCTACATAGCTAAAGAAGAGCTTTACAGACTGCCAGGCTTTAGAATTATTGATAAGAACTAAAAAAAAAAAAATCAGCAAAGAAACCTATTTTTCTCCAAAGTAAGAAAGAGTGGTGAAGAAACTACACATACATGTACAATACTAGCACAAGCACCCACTGCACAGTAACCCTATCCATTAGACTATACATATGGGAAAACTTTTGTAGAATTGTAAGAAGCATACCCACTTTCTTTTCTCAAATGATGAACTGTAGAAACTCCTAGTTTCAACTATGACATAATATAGTAGTAACAGAATATTAATAATAGGTTTCATGCCAGACAATGCTTCCACTGCAACTACTAAATATACATACATAGTATTAGTCTGTTTTCACATTTCTATAAGAAACTACCCAAGACTGGGCAATTTATGAAGAAAAAAGGTTTAATTGACTCGCCGTTCCACAGGCTGTTTAGGAAGCATGCCTGAGGAGGCTTCAGGGAACTTACAATCATGGCAGAAGACAATAGGGAAACAGGAACATATTCACATGGCTGGCAGGAGAGAGACAGTGAAGGAGGAAGTGCTACACACTTTCAAACAACCAGCTCTCATAAGAACTCCATCATGAGACAGGACTAGGCGGATGGTGCTAAACCATTTGAAACCACCCTCATGATTCAATCACCTCCCACCAAGACCCAACTTGAGACTTGGGTGGGGACACACAGCCAAATCATCAGTATATTTTATATATATATATATATATATATATATATATATATATATGTATGTATGTGTGTGTGTGTGTACACACACATATACATACATGCTAAATCATTAGAGAGCTATGAAGGAAAAGATGTACAATGGATTAAAATGTCAGGTCATAATGAAGAGCCTCTCTTAGGGAGCAATCTGTTACTGGACATTTTCTTCTGTGATGAGGTTGCTAGATATACTACAGGCAACCCTATTCTGTTGGGACATTTGATAATTTTACATGAAAGCTGAGAATGGCTTGGCTCACACAGAGGTACTCTGCTAGAAGAGAGAGAAACCTGAAAAAATTTTGACAGTCATGCAGGGCTATGGTAATAATATGGAAATGTCATGAGTTCTAAACATGCAATTAGGATTTCCTGATAGTGCACTTACTGCTTTTCAGTGCTGCAGAGATAGTGACTCACTAGGCTCTCAGTAAAAAGCCTAGATAGGACATATCAGACGAAAGAAAAGTCAAAGACATATAGTCTCAACAAACCTGCAATTCAACCCTGACTCAACCCAGTCCCTATCTAGATTGAGATAATCAGCCCTGGCCCTATCTGTCTAATGGAAGAAGGCCAGTCCTTTCAAGTAAACAATAACATCATCTGAAGCTTCAACACAAAGTCTCCTTAAACAAAATGCCCAGAGGTGGGGATAAGATGGCTATCTAGACACAGCCAGGAAACAAAATACTGAGTAGAAAACAAAATACTGAGTAGACCTCCTACTGAGAGAAAATAAAATACCTAGTAGACCATTACACTTTGAACAGACCTCTTAAGAACAAACACTGAAAGTCAATAGAAAGATGACTCAGACACAAAGGTTGAAGAGGCAGGAAGCTGGGAAGCCTGTACAGAATTGCCAAGAACCAGGACCAGCTACAGGCCTGAACAGGACCTAAGGAAGGGGTGAGTGAAAAAACTGTGGGGCACCACACTCCTGCCACAGACTCTGGATCCTAGCTGAGACATTTAACTTGGAAGGGGGAGCTGTTTGGAGAGTAGGCAAAGGCAGAGGCTCAAACCTGTGCAGAGCCTGGGAGATTTTCTGTGTGGCAGGCAGGGTAAAATGCAACCATAGTGCCTATCCCCCAAGGCTCTCTGTCTGGCTCTGAGGGACTCTAGCCTCTGCTGAATGCTGGGCTGGGAGATAGTAGGGCTTCCTTTCCCATGGGAGAGGGGAGCATCTGATCTGGTGTGGCCCTTGTTTTCTGGTCCCTTCCAAGGCTCCTGCCTGACTTCTCCTGCAAGAATACCCACAAAACACAGCCTCCACTTGCCTGCCTAAGTGTTTTGCCAGTAGCCTGGGAGTAGTTAACAGCCCCCATCCCACCTGCAGTATAGTTGCTGTTCAACCTCAAGGGACCAGAGCACAAAGTTTCCACAAGTCTGGTCCCAACCTTCTAGGGTTCAGGCACACTGCACTCAGGGATATTCAACTTGGGTGTGGGAGGAGCCTCCAATCTCAGAACAGTGAGAAGAATGAGGTGCAAGTTCAAGTGCTGGCATGGGAGCTGGGTGTTTCTCCCACCACAAGAATGGTCCAGGAAGGGTGTAGCCTACTGGCCAGCTGCAGCCTCTGCCCAAGGGAGTCACATAGCCCTGAGCACCTAACAGCCCAGTGATCTGGACAAAACTAGTTTGGTACAAAAATAGCAAATTGGGCCTGCTCCTGGGGCAGACACCAGAAGGAGACCTGGTTGGGAAAGCATGAGCTGGGCAGTCCCCACAGAGCTGTGGTACTGGGCAAAAAACTCTGGGCCACATCTACAAATCTACAGCACCACTGCCTTTCCTTTGGATCCTGTATCTTTGAATTACTGCATCAACAGACTACCCACAGACATACCCCATAACCTAGTGTGACTCTGTTAAGCTCAGAGGACCAGTGAGTCCCCAGGAAGCTGTGGGTCTCTTGGTGACCCAAGCTTCAACCTGGGCCACCCTGTAGGAACGGGGAGTGTAGTCCTCCAGTGCCCACCTTGAGGCTAAGGAAATGTGGGTGTGGTGCCAGAGATTAGAGGGGGCTCTGCCAACATCCATAAATGGATTTGGTGAAGGGGTCATCTCTCATTCTCCTTGCCTGCCCCTTCTTCAGAGCACTGCTGTAAATGCACCAAATACAAAAGAGGTGCAAGGGTGAATAAGAGCCTATCGGCCTGCCTTCACTCTTAAGAGTCATCTACTGGATCAGAGCCTGAATGATATAACCAAACAGAAATAAATTCCTTCAGCACACATTGCCTACAAAACCCAATAAATGAATCTGGCTACAACTAAGGAATCCATACAGAGCCTTAGCCCTTTGAAAGCACCCAGAAATGAATCTAATCAACTACGTACAACATACATCATAGGCAAATCCTCAGGAAAAAAGAATATAAAAACAAAATGCCCCATTCAAATGAAAACTTCAAAAAGATAAAGAAACTTAGCCTTCTCAGATTAGACTGAATCAGCATGAGAACTCCAGCAATTCAAAAAATCAGAGTTTTTATTTAACCTCTAAATGATTGCACTAGCTCCCAAGCAATGGATTCTAATCCAATTAAAATGTCTGAAATACCAGACATAAAATTCAGAATCTGGATAGTAAGGGAGCTCACCAAGATTCAAGAAAGTTGAAAAACAATTCAAGAAATCCAGTACAATGATCCAAGAGTTGAAAGAACCAAACTAAACCAAAGGTAAATAAATAAAGAAAGCTCTATCATGCAGACAAAACCATGAAGCAGCAGGGGTCATTATTCTTATATCAGGTAAAACATACTTTAAACCATCAATAGTCAAAAAAAAATTACAAAGAAGGACACTACATAATGATAAAGAGATCAGTTGAAGAGTAAGTGTTACTATCTTAAATATATGCACATCCAGCACTGAAAACCCCAGAATCATGAAACAACCACTTCTAGACCTAAAAAAAGGGTTGGCCACAGAATAATAGTGGAGAATATCAACACTCCACTGACAATGTTAGATGAATCATTAAGGCAGAAAAATAACAAAGAAATTATGAACTTAAATTCAACAATTGACCAATTGGATCTAATAGACATCTATAGAACACTTCACTCTACAATCACAGAATATACATTTTCTCATCTGCATGCAAAACATACTATAAGATTTGTCATACATTCAGTCATAAAGCAAGTCTGAATACATTTAAAAAATCTAAATCATCCCAAGCATACTCCTATACCACAGTGGACTAAAAATAGAAATCAATACCAAGAAGGTCTCTCAAAACTACAAAATAACATGGAAATTAAACAATGTGTTTCTAAATGATTTTGAGGTAAACAATGAAATTAAGGCAGAAATAAAAAAACCTTTGAAATTAATGAGACAAAATATACCAGAATATCTGGGATACAACAAAAGTAGTGCTAAGAAGAAAGTTTATAGCACTAAACACCTACATCAAGAAGTTAGAAAGATCTCAAATTAACAATCTAACATTTCACCTGAAGGAACTAGAAAAACAAGAACAAGCTAAACCTAAAGCCAGCAGAAGAAAATAAATAACAAAAATTGGGCAGAACTGAATGAAATTAAGACCCAAAAACCCATATAAAGGATCATAAAACCAGAAGTTGGTTTTTTGAAAAGATAAACAGATTTATAGACCCCGAGCTACATTAGCAAATAAATGACTCAAATAAATGCAATCAAAAATGACAAAGGTTACATTATAACCAGTCCCATATAAATAAAAAGATTCTCAGAGACTGTGATGAATGCCTCTAGGCACATAATCTAGAAAATCTAGATGAAATGGGTAAATTTCTGGACACACACACCCAGAGATTAAACCAGGAAGAAATTAAAACACTGCATGGGTCAATAAAAAAATTCCAAAACCAAATCAGTAATTAAAAACCTACTAACCAAGAAAAAGCCCTGGAGCAGGTAGAGGCACAGCCAAATTCTACCAGACATACATAGAAGAGCCGATACCAATCCTACTGAAAGTATTCCAAACACTCGAGAAGGGACTCCTCCCTAACTTTTTCTATGAAGCCAGCATTATCCTGATACCAAAATCTGTCAAAGACACAATGAAAAAAAGCAACAACAACAACTAGAGGCCAATGTCCCTGATGAACATAGATACAAAAACCCCCAACAAAATACTAGCAAACTAAATCCAGCAGCACATCACAAAGTTAATTCACTGTGATCATTTAGGCTGAGATACAAAGTTGTTTCAATTTACACAACTCAATAAATGTGACTTACTATATAAACAGAATTAAAAACAAAAACCATATGATCATCTCAATAGATACAGAAAAAGCTTTTGAGACAATCCAATGACCCTTTATGATAAAAATTTAAGTAAGTAGGCATCAAAGAAACATACCTCAAAATCATAAGAGCTATCTATGACAAACTCTCAGCCAACTTCATAAAGGGCAAAAGCTAGAAGCATTCTCTTTGAAAACTGGAACAAGGCAAGGACCACTCTCTCCACTCCTATTTAATGTAGTACTGGGAGTCTTATCCAGAATAAACAGACAAGAGAAAGAAATAAAAGGCTTCCAAAGAGGAAAATAAGAAGTCAAAATATCTCTTTACTGATGAAATTATTCTATGCCTAGAAAAACCTGAAATAAAAGGCATCCAAATAAAAAAAAAAAAACAAGAAATCAAACTCTCTCTCTTCACTGATGAGATGATTCTATACCTAGAAAAATCTGAAGATTCTGCCAAAAGCCTCTTGGAATGATAAACAACTTCAGTAATGTTTCAGGATAAAAAATTATCCAAAACTCAGAAGCATTTTTTATATACCAATAACATTCTAGCCAAGAGCCAAATCAAGAGCCTAATCACATTTACAATAGCCACCAAAAAAAAAAAATACATAGGAATACATCTTACCAAGGAGGTGAAATACCCCTACAAGGAGAATACAAAACTGCTGGAAAAATATATAGATGACACAAAAAAAGTAAAAAAAAGATCTATGTTCATGGACTGGAAACATTAATATTGTTAAAATGGCTATACTGCCAAAAGCAATCTACAGATGTTATTATATTCCTATCAATATAACAATGCCATTTTTCACAGAAGTAGAAAAATATATTCTAAGATTCAAACGAACCCAAAACAAGCCCAAATAGTCATAACAATCCTATGTAAAACAAACAAAGCTGACATCACAGTACCTGACTTCAGACTATAGTATATGGCTACAGTAACCAAAATGGCATGGCACCATATGGAAATAGACACAGAGACCAATGGAGAAGAAGAAAGAACCCAGAAATTAAGCCACACACCTATAACTATCTGATCTTCAACAATGTTGACAAAAATAAGCAATAGAGAAAAGACACCCTATGCAATATATCGTGCTGGGATAACTGGCTACCCATATACAGAGAATGAAACTGGGCCCCTACCTTTCATATATAAAAAAATTAACTCAAAATGTATATAACCAAATAAGACCTCAAACTATGAAAACCCTAGAAGAAAATCCAGCAAATACCCTTCTCAACATCAGCATCAACATTGGTTTTTGAGGACTTATGGCTAATTGCTTTTGAGAACATACCTGTAAGTCCTCAAAAGTGATTACAACAAAAACTGAAATTGACTTGTGGACCCTCTACAAAGCTTCTGCACAGCAAAAGAAACTATCAATAGAATAAACAGCCGACAGACTGGGAGAAAAAGTTCACAAACTGCATTTCTCAAAGGTCTAATATTCAGACTTAATAAGAACTCAAACAAATTGATAAGCAAAAAACAAATTACCCTTTTAAAAGGTGAGCAGAATACATGAATAGACACTTCTTAAAATAAGGCAACTATCCAACACATATATTTAAAAATGTTCATCACCACTAATCATTAGAGAAATGCAAATCAAAGCCACAAGAAGATATCATCTCACATTAATCAGAATAACTATTATTAAAAAGTTGAAAAATAACAGATGTTGGTGGGGCTAGAGAGAAAATGAAATGCTTAAATACTGCTGGTGAGAATATATATTAGTTCAGTTCCTGTAGAAAGCTGTTTGGAGATTTCACAAAGAGCTTAAAATAGAACTACCATTCAATCCATTAATCCCATTACTGAGTACCTACTCAAGGGAAAATAATTCTATGAAAAAGAATTCTATGCAAAAGACCTGTACATTTATTGTAGCACTATTTAAAATAACAAGGACATGGAATTAACCCTGGTACCCATCAAGAGTGGACTGGATAAAGAAAATGTGGTATATATACACCATGAAATACTATGCGACTGTTAAAAAGAATGAAATCAAGTCCTTTGTAGCAACATGGATGTAGCTGAAGGCCATTAATCCTAAGTGAACTCATACAGAAACAGAACATATACCACATGTTCTCACTTATAAGTGAGAGCTAAATATTGGGTACACATGGATATAGAGATGGACAAAATGGACAATGGTGCTACCAGAGAGAGAAGAGAGGGAAGGGGACAAGGGTTGAAAAACTACCTGTTGAGTACTATACTCACTGTCTGAGCAACAGTTTCAATTATACTCCAAATCTTAGCATCACACAATACACGTTTGTAACAAACCCATGTATGTACTCCCTGAAGGTAAGATAAAGGTTGAAAAGACCCAGAAAACCCATCATGCAATCATATTACCAGACCTACATAATGGCAGAAATTGTGACTGATAACCAAGAAAACAATGGGGAAAAACTCAGAGATTGGAGTAGCCAGCTACCAAGATGGTCCACAATGGTGCATGCCTCCTGGTAGTTTACTCCTTTTCTTCTTTTTCTTGAGACAGAGTCTCACGGTGTTGCCCAGCCTGGAGTGCAGTGGTGCAATCTCAGCTCACTGCAATCTCCACCTCCCAGGTTTAAGCAATTCTCCCTGCCTCAGTCTCCCAAGTAGCTGGGATTACAGTTGCCTGCCACCATGCCCAGCTAATTATTTTATTTTTTAGTATAGATGAGGTTTCACCATGTTGTCCAGGCTGATCTTGAACTCCTGACCTCAGGTGATCTGCCCACCTCAGCCTCCCAAAGTGCTGGGATTACTGGTGTGAACCACCACGCCTGGAGGTAATTTACTCTTATGTAATCCCTTCCCACACTGACTATGCCTGACTTTGTAACCAGGAGAATACAGCCGGAATGACAGCATGTGACTTTCAAGGTTAAGTCATGAAATACTATGCATTTCTGCCATATATCGTTTCAGACTATTAGCTCAGGGGAAGCCAGCTGCCATGTCATGAAAATTTCCAAGCATTCCCAGGCAGGCCTCCTGCCAACAGCCAGCAAGGGACTAAAGATTCCTACTAACAGCTACTCATCTTGTAAATGGATCCTGCAGTCTAATCAAAGCTTTAGTTGACATCTTGACTGTAACCTCATACAATACGCCAAGCTAGAACCACTCAGTGAAGCAACTCCTGAATTTCTGACCATCACTACTGTGTGAAATATTAAGATGATTATTATTTTAAACCATGAAGCTTGGGACTAATTATGTAATAATAAATAACCAAAATAGATATTGATACCTTGAAAGGGAGTACTGCCATGACAAAACCAAAAAATAGGGGAGTGACTTTGCAAATGGGAGAGTACCTAAGGCGTGGGCAGAAGCTGGAAGGACTTTGAAGACAGTGTTAGTGAGGGCCTGTGAAGCTTCAACGAGATATACAGTAAAATGTAATGGCCTTTGCAGAGGCTACTGATAGAGGGACTACAGTCCCACTTTCTATAAACAATGCTCTGCCCTTAGGAAAACCTGGATGAAGAGCCTGAAAAATGCTATCCACCATCAAGGATCAGCCCCAGCGCCTCTGCATCTGAGCAGCAAAAGCAATGAACATTACTCCTCTATGCACATAAGACTGTTGGTCATCCCAGGAATTACACACCACAATGGATTCCCTGCCAGAACCTGGCAGCAGCATCCAATCTGAGAAAACACTGTTTTCTCTAAAATACCTGTTTTCAATGTAGCAGAGGGTATTTTGCCCCTTAGTAGATGTTTGCCGTGCCTGGACACATTTCTGGTTTCACAACTGGAAGTCACTGGCATTTAGTTAGTAGAGGGCAGAGATACTGTCGAACATTTTACACTGTGGAAAGCAGCACCCCACAACAAGGAACTATCTGACCTAAAATTCCAACAGTGCCCCAAAGTTGGGAAATACTGGTCTAAAAAAATACATTTATTTATTTAGAATTGTAGTTTACTCATTGGTTTTTTTTAATATAGTAGTTTTGAAACATATTATAGATATTTTCTAGCAAGGCCCCAATAGGGATATTTTTACTCTCATTTGCCCAGAAGAAGAACAACTGCAGGTCTAAAATCTTCACTCTGAGGCTTTTAAAGAGCCTTCCACCTACTACTAGTTTTTAAATACATTTTACATACACACTTATCTAAGATTTAAAACTCTATTTTACATTGATTTGCATTTTCCCTAAGCTAAAATAATGGCAAAGCCTTTGAAATAATAAAAGCCTTTGATTTATTCTGGGCACACATTATGATTGAAAAAAATCTTGAAAATTTTTGCTGAAATACAGTACTTCATATTCATTCTAAAAAAAAATTCTATGGTATAAACTAATTTTCACTTTAAAAGACACTCATATTGTCCAGTTCATCTTATGTGTTTATTGATGAATAATATATTATTTTACTTCTCAGTGATTCACTCAATAAACAGATGCTAAAGAAAGAAAAGTAGGCCGGGCGCGGTGGCTCAAGCCTGTAATCCCAGCACTTTGGGAGGCCGAGGCAGGTGGATCACGAGGTCAAGAGATCAAGACCATCCTGGTCAACGTGGTGAAACCCCGTCTCTACTAAAAATACAAAAAAATTAGCTGAGCACGGTGGCGTGTGCCTGTAATCCCAGCTGCTCAGGAGAATTGCCTGAACCCAGGAGGCAGAGGTTGCAGTGAGCTGAGATCGCACCATTTCACTCCAGCCTGGGTAACAAGAGCGAAACTTCCGTCTCAAAAAAAAAAGTAAACATGGTCAATTTACCGTTGTCATCTAAAATTAGTTTATTTTTAATTATGTGTTAGAGACATTAAAAAGTTTATGTTTCCTAAGAGGAGGTAGAGTTAGTATGAAATATTGCTAATTATACAATATGGTCATTTTATTAGTAATAGCTAAACAAAGGGCCTTTGATTTGGCCTTTGTTTACATAAAATATTATGACATTCTTTCTGACATCCACTTCGACATATATTAGGAGAGAAAAGATGCAAGTGTCGTAAGCTATTGAGACACCGTTATGATGAAGGCATTTGAATTAAGTGAATTTAAAATATAGCCAGGTAAATTTAAGTCACTATCTTCTGAAGCAGGGTATAGCAGTCTCTTGTTTTGTTACCTTACAGTTTATAAGAGACTGAGACAATAAAGTAAACAAAAATAGGAATATGGAGAGATTTGTCAGTAAAAAAGTTGTAAAGACATGCTTTGCAGATGCATAGAAACTGAGTCACTTTCTTTGGTAAATTTATCTAACCCTCCAAGTTGTTACAGAATCAAAAATTTATTAGGGATGAAAGATCATCTTGTCTTACTTCCTCCTCTCACTAGAGAGGAAATGAATCTGATAGTGATTGTTTGACTCAAGTTGAATTATAGCTCTTGTTTCCCAATACTTGACTCATTAGTAACTTCACTTTGGTATAAAGCTTTTAGACACTTAATTTAGAGACTACATTTATACAAAACTCTGCCAAATGTTGGGAGGAGATTTTTTTTTTAACTTTCAACATTTTATAGGAGATAGCGAAGCAAACAAAACAGTTGGTTCCCTGGAAGGCCCCAGCAGCTCCTCCTCAAGCAGCCTTAAAGTCAGCTCTCTCAGCGGGGAGGTTGTGAGTGACAAGCCCTCCAGTTAAAACCAAAGCTGACATGGAAAGAGACATCAGAGAATGCTCAGCAAGAATGAAATCTATATCCTTAAGCTCAGAGTGTTCCAATAGGATGATTTCATTACTACAAATCTCCTCCAATATGAAAAGCTGCAGGGAAACCAGGTCTTTCTTTTAGAGCAAA
This sequence comes from Saguinus oedipus, assembly GCA_031835075.1. Lineage (NCBI taxonomy): Eukaryota > Metazoa > Chordata > Mammalia > Primates > Cebidae > Saguinus > Saguinus oedipus. The sequence continues at coordinate 72,363,849 of CM063171.1, read as the reverse complement.
ACCATGTCACCGAAGAGTCACATGTATTACCAACCCCTCATCTGTAAGTTTCTTTGATTCTAAACCATGTGTCATATGTAGACTTGGCCCATGCCTATCAGTTGAACAGAAACACAAAGAAGGTTAAATAAACCTAATAATAACCTAATACCACACTATGAGATATAAAATGCAGAATATACAGATAGTTGTCTATTTAACCACTTATATACAGAATATGGTTCCAGGGTACTCCCAAGAGCAATATTATCTGTTTCAGTTCCACATGGGGATACAATGTGTTTTGACCATTTTGTGTGACAATCACCCATAAATTGACCTGCTACAGTTTAAGAGAAAAATATGGAAATATGAGTTAGAAATGCGGTATGTAAAATATTGTAGCAAAATAAGATAAACTTCTATCACCACAAAACTTTCTTAGGAAGCATTTAAATACAAGTTGTTATTTGATTAAAACATTGGACTAGCTACATAATTCTTCCTGCCAATACACTGTAGTTTAAAGAGACAAGAGGATCTCAGATGACTACCAAAGGCAATTTTGACAAGTGCGCAGTGAACTGGAATAAGTGTTCTTAATTTACATAGATCTCATATTAGCAAGCAGGAACAAATGATCAAAGTAATATAAATGTGAGTGAAAAGTACATACATTAAAGTTAAACCAAAATTGCATGGTAATAATGTTATCAACACAAATACAATAAACTAGTCCAAAAGTGTGGGTTTGCTCTGTAAGGCCTCCTTTGTGAAATATCTTCTTTGGAAAAGAGAATGTCTTGAACAGTAAGCCTCCTTCTTTATGAGGAGGTGTATTGCCCTCAGGGAAGACCTCCTTAGTCACAGATCCCCTGATTTATATAACAGCATCTTTATAACCATCACTCTTGCCCTGCTTTCTTGATTGTCATAGCCGTTATCTACATAACACTTTCCTTGTTTGCTTGTTTAATACCTGCCTTACCCACCAGACTATAATTTCCATAGACACAGGGCCTTTGTTTTCTTCACTGCTTTCTGCAGTGACAAGGAGACTTCACACCATTGGCTTTTGGTATATATTTATGAAATAAAACTTATCAAACTAGACTGAACTGTGGATACTCTTAAAAGTGAATCTTTTACATTTAGCAGGGCATGGGGAGGGTTACCAAATCCACAGAGAAAAGAGAAAGATGCATTGTATTAAAAGGCACTGATAATTTAAAAGAAACTTCCCTTGTAACACATTGATGTTTAACAAAATGTTATAAATTGTTGAAGTTATCCAAAACTTGCAATGCTAATTAACAGAACTGCATATATAAAAATATGTATTTTTATACATGTGTAACATCTTTGCTTGATGGCGTAACTATATTTTCAGTTTTCTTCTTAAATCCTGAGTATAGTATGGTATATGGTACATATAAATAGAAATCCTATTTAGAGACATTTGTCTCCCAAACTCATTCTCATTCTAATATTTTTAAGCAAGAAAAATTGGATCAACCAAAATTCTAGTTTATCATCAGTTTCTCATGTGTGTATTCAATGATTGATTTAGCTAATGTGTGAATTCAGGGGAATAAATAGTAAGAGTTGATGCAAATTATGTTAAGGAGTGATATTTCATTTGTGCAAAGAAGGGGATTATTTATAAAAAGGATCTGTCATTGCTTCTCCTTCAGAGCAAAAAAAAAAAAAAAAAAAAAAAAAAACAAGCTTTATTTAATTTCCTCAGATACTGGTGACCAGGACAGCAAGGATCAAAAGAGTTATGGGAAAAAAGACATTTTTTCTTCTTTTTTTTTTTTATTGCATTTTAGGTTTTGGGGTTTTGCTATTTACCATCTTGTGCCCAGATAAAATAGTATGGGGCAGCTCCAGATAGCTAGTGCTTGAAACCGTTTACAGAGACAAGACTCATGAGTCCTCCTTAAACTGTGGTGGGTGGTGGAGAGGCCGGAGTTGGGGGGGGAGGTTCTACTGTCCATAAGACATCTCTTGTGTTTAAAGATAAAAAAGAAAGCAGCTTCTGATGAAAGCCTTCTTCCTGGCTATCAAAACAATGAACCAAAGAATTAAAATACAATCAGCTTTTTGAATAACTCAAGCCATATTGACTGTGCTCTCCTGATTCATTCGGATGCAATGGCTGGATACATATATTCCTTTCAGAGAGCAATAAATAGTAGTTAAGGGCATATGTTTTGTACTTTCAAAGACCCAGATTAAAATTCCAAGTCTGTCACTGATTAGATGTCAAGTTCTTTAACTTCTAAGTTAATAAATGTATTAACTTAGAATGCTTGACTTGTTGATAAATGTACCTAGAGAAAATATCTGTGGCAGAACGAATTTGGGATACCACTTAAAACAGTTCCCAGCACATCGTAAATGCTCAATAAACGTCAGCTGTTACAATTAGCCCTTGCTTTCCACTCAGCTATGTTAGGTAAAGCCCTTCCTTTTTACTTCATGAAAAGGCAGTTGAAATAACCTCCTAGCTAGTATCTCTACCTTCTTTTTCTCCTGTATCACCTTTTTTCCTTACAATTACATTGTATATGAGCATAATTTTAGAAAGAACAAAGAGAAAATGAGAAGCAGAAACAGAGATAGAGAAGAAGTCAGCAGGAGAGAAAACATAATGATAGATAGCATTATTTAAGCACTCACTCTGTGACAAGAGCTTTAAAACACTCTATAGGTATTTACAGATTTTATCCTCACAATAGCACAATGAGATATATACCAACTTTATCCTTCGGTTAAGAAAATTAAGACACAGGTGAAACAAGTTACTTTACCAAGGTCATACCGTGGTATCATATAGTGGCACAGAGATGACATTCAAAATATAGAATAGCAGAAGAAGCACAAACAATCAGAACGGAGAGAGAACCATCCTGGTGTATATCAGCCAACTCTCAGTCCAGAGTGGAAAAAAAATTGGCAGAGTTGGATTCAAATCCATGCACTTTGAATCCAGAGCGCTTGCTATTAATCATTCTACCAGAAATAAGATCAATAATAGAATATCATCCCATAGCTAACAGCACAGGTCAGGTTTGTTTCATGGGGATAAAAATCTCTCTAATCAAGGAGATATTCTGAATCATCACATTGTGAGGACACAGGGTAGTAAATTCATTCTCAATCATTTTTATAAAACACTGCTGTGCAATCACCAAAAACAGAAGCTCTTCTAAATACCTGTACAATTTTCAACCCACACATAAATCTGGTTTAAGAGCTTTTTAAATAATTTTTTTAAATTCAGTAGGAAAAGTCTCTAGTTGAAGATGAAAAATGCACCTTGTAATTTAATATTATTAACATCAACCCATGAGACAACATATGTTGACTAGAAGATAGCTTTACGGAACATAAAATTTCTAATTTTTTGTTTTTATACTCTCTTCAAATAGTCAGTAGAAGTTCATATACCCAGATTACAGATATGACTAAAAGGACACTTCTTGGCTTCATTGCCACATTTTGTGCAAATGCCTGTAATTTTGTGACACTAGCAGATGAAAACATATTTAGAAGTTCTGAAAGGGTCAAACATATTTAGAAGTTATGAAACTTTTGTTATTTTGGGCACATGTTAGGGATTTTTTTTTAGAAATTAAGGTATTTAAAACATCATATCTAATGTACATGCACACACTCAGGCATTAATTGCATATACAGTGAAGTGTAATCAATATTAAATAGAAATAACACATTGCTTAAAATCAGGATAGGTTTTCTAAAATTTTCAAGACTGGGTGGGAAGATTAGAAAGTAAAATTAAAAACAGAAAGTGTTGGTGGAAAACCATGATTATTATGTTGACAGCAACTCTCAAGGCCCCAGATAGTGTGGTAATTGCTATCAACCACATAATGCTTGAAGTCACCAGATCCCCAGTGTGAGCTAACATTTATTTAACCTCTGATCAGACAACTATAAAAACACAAAGCAAATAGGGAATGAGATGGTGGGCCTGAAGAATCAAGAAGACATTGGGATGCTGAAACAGTCTGATATTCAGCTGTGCTATCATTAACAAATTGCTTACCCCTTGCTTTCCCTGTCTTAATCTCTAACCAGAAATTCTGCCCAAATTCCAGGTGACAATAGAATCAGATTGCTCACGTAGCACTAAGATTGCCAGAACTAGTTGGTAAAATAATATGGAGGTTTTCCTCAGGAGAAACTAATGTTGCCCTCAAATATTCAGTTGTGTAATTAGCTTTAATTCTCAGTTGTTTTGTGTATGATTCAGATCTCAGATAAAATCTTAAGTCAATCATCATCATCAATATTATTTAATAATACATGCATAACTCTTAGAAGTAAATAGTATGCTTTCATGTATATCATTCTATATAAATACCAACCATTGTGAAATAGAGTTATTTCTGGTATGTGGTAAAGATAAGGATGCTTATATAGCCTAAAAACCTTGCCATAGACAACACCAGATCTAAAATTTCCGAAGTTTTCTAGCATAAACTTTAAGCACTCTCTACCATTTTAGGATGTCTTCTGTCAGAGTCCTTCCTCACATCTATTTCCATTGGATTCCTCTCTTTCTACTAGCAATTCAGTGTCTTTATGCCCTGCCCCAGCTACCAAGCTTCTCGTTGGCCCTTATGTTTGCAACCCATGGGGTTCTGCCCTCTGGACTCTCTCTCCTCTACTCTTTCTGCATATAGTATGGTTGTCTTGTGTCCCAACTCACAAGGTCACTGCTCTCTACTACATAAAAGAATGTTAATATAAGAAAATATTCATGTGTTTTAAGGGGATGTGGCTTTATTATCCATTCTAGAGTTCACATCAGTATTTAAAGAATTTTCTGTGAAATAAAAATCTTAAAGTAATTTAATGTTAGACTTTTTAAATTATGGTAAACTTTTTCGTTATAATATTGCCTTCTACTTGTAGCTGCACTTTCAAATTATTAGGAATTATGCAGGGATTTTTTTCATTTTTTAGCCATGAAAATAGGTCATAGTAATCCTAAGATTTAAAGAGTATAAATCTTTCCTAATTAGCTTTTTAAATGTTCAGTCTGTTCTTATATAACATGAGCCATATTTCTCCTGACATACTTCTTATAAGCTTCTATTTGGATCTTTACCTACATCACAGTCTTTTTCTTCCAAAGATTCTTACTACAGCTGGCACCAGCACAAATATGATCTGTTAATCCAGATTGTTTTCTCAGAGATCTGCTAAGTACTATAAATTAATGTGCATCACAAGTTGAAGGAAGAAGACATAAGTGTAAAAGAGATTGGAAGGTATACATACAGGAAGAAAGACAAAATCAAGGAAGGTTTTTTTTTTTTTTTTTACTATAAATAGTGTTTTTCTCATGGAAGAAGAAAATGGCTCTTAAAAGATTATTCTCAGTAAAAAGGTAGTTTTAAAAAGGATCTGGGCGATGTTAGCCTTTCTGAATTAAGTTTACACCTTTCTCAAATTTTGAAATTTGTGAAATCTTAGTTTTTAATTTGAAGAATACTTTAGCCTACATACTATTCAACTCCTATTCAGTATAAGAGTCTGCAATATCAGCAACTTATAATCATGCAGGTTCTACTTAAAACCATAATTCATTCTATTGAATCTGCCTCCCCAAGATACTTGACCATTTCTCTTCATTCTGACATTAGAAGCTAAAAGAATAAGTCGAATTCTTCATCTACATATTACCATATCAAGTGATCTAAAACAATTATTATTTTTCTCTTACCAAGTAAAAAAGCTCTTTTCTTTCCACCATTACATTTATTGGGGTTATGTCCCACTGTACATTTGTATACATAAGCTTTGAAATATTAAAAAAAAACAGCAGCAACAAAAACGTCTTTCTCTGAGAGGATTTTCATGTTAAATCCTTTAAATTTTAAAGAAATCAATAAAGAATAATTTTTAAATTGTAGTTTAATGTTTAAAACAATATAGAAATACTTGATTTTATGGATTGAGATTCAACAAGCAAACCTATTCAGTGCTTTAACTTTGACAATTTACTATACTCTGTAGCTTTAAAAGACAAATAGAAAGAGTGGGAAAATTCTAAGTAAACATTGGTTCACACATTTTAATGCAGAAATTCCTGCAATGGGACACTAGTCTTGAATGTTGGAACTGAATAAATGATAACTCAAAAAAAGGGAGGAGGAAACTTTTACTTTCAATGCTAAAAATGAAGCTAGTTGATTTCTAACTTGACATTACCACAGGGATCTTTACAACTACATGAGAATCGCCACTTGAAGAATTCTCAATTCTAATTAGGACATCCATCACTTCAAACATTTATTATAGATTTCTGTCAGAAAAATTTCAAATATAATCCTCTAGTTACTTTGAAATATGCAATAAAATATTGCTAGCTATAGTCCTCCGATTGTGCTACCAAACATTAGATCCTATTTATGCTATCTAACTGTATTTTCGTACCTATTAACCAACCCCTCTTCATCCTCCCCTCTTCACTATTCTTGTGAGCCTCTGCTAATTATCATTCTACTCTCTTCAACCCCATGATACCAATTTTTAGCTCCTACATATGATAAAGGCCATATATAAGAAACTCACAACTAATATATTTAACAGGAAAAATAATGAAAGCCTTTCCTCTAAGATCTGGAACAAGACAGGGATGCCCACTTTCAACATTGTATTTAACATAATACTAGAAGCTCTACCCAGAGCAATTAGATAAGAGAAGAGAATAAAGAGGATCCAAATTAGAAATACAGAAGTTGAATCATCCTTGTTTGCCAACAATATGATCTTATATTTGAAAAAACCAAGCCTCCATCACAAAAACCATTACAGTTGATAAATGATTTTAGTAACATTGCAGGATACAAAATCAACTGACAAAAATCAGTAGCATTTTTATATGACAACAGCAAACTTTTTCTGAAAAAGCAACCAAGAAAGCAATCTCATTTACAACAGCTACAAAAAATGTAAAAATGAACTTAACCAAAGAAGTGAAAGATCTCCACAATGAAAACTATAAATAATTAATGCAATAAATTTAAAAGAACACAGAAAATTGAAAGATAATTCACGTTCATGGATTGGAAGAGTCAATATTATTAAAACGCCCGTACTATCCAAAGCAATCTATAAATTTAATGCAATCTTTTTCAAAATACCAATGACAGAAACAGAAAAAATAATCCTAAAATTTATGTGGAAATGCAAAAGACCCAGAATATCTAAAGCCATCCTGAGCAAAAAGCAAAACTGGAGGCATCACATTACCAGATTTCAAATTATGCTACAAAGCTATAATAACCAAAACACCATGGTTCTGGCATAAAAGCAGAAACATAGACCTATTCAACAGGATAGAGAACACAGAAATAAATTCATGCATTTACAGCAGCTTGTTTTCAACAAAGGCACCAAGAACATACATTGGGGAAAAGACAGACTCTTCAATAAATGGTGCTAGGCAAACTGGAAATTTATATGCAGAAGAATGAAACTGGACCCCCATCTTTTGCCATATACCAAAATAAAATTAAAATGAAATATGACCTAAATATAAGATCTAAAACTATAAAATGACTTAAGAAATTGCAGAAATGTTTCAAGACATTGGTCTGGACAAAGACTTAGAGTAAGATATCAAAAGCACAGGCAACTACAGCAAAAATAGACAAATGGCATCTGTATTGGTCCATTTTCATGCTGCTGATAAAGACATACCTGAGACTGGGTAATTTACAGAAGGAAGAGGTTTATTATACTTACAGTTCCACTTGGCTGGAAAGCCTCACAATCATGGAAGAAGGTGAAAGTGGAGGAGCAAGTCATGTTTTCCATTGATGGCAGCAGGCAAAGAGAGAGCTTGTGCAGGGAACTACCATTTTTAAAATCAGCAGATCCTGTAAGACTTAAATTGGGAAAAACCTGCCCTCATGATTTAATTACTTCCCACTGGGTTCCTTCCACGTGTGGAAGTTACAATTCAAGGTGAGATTTGGGTAGAAACCCAGTCAAACCATATTATTCTGCCCCAGACTCTCTCAGATCTCATGTTCTTACATTGTAAAACAAATCATCCCTTCCCAATAGCCTCCCAAAGTCTTAACTCTTTTCAGTATTAACTCAAAAGTACACAGTCTGAAGTGTCATCTGAGACAAGGCAAGTTTCTTCCACCTATGAGCCTGTAAAACCAAAAGCAAGTTATTAACTTCTTAGGTACAACTGATATACAGGCATTCAGTAAACAGAACTGTTCCAAATGGGAGACATTGGCCAAAACAAAGGGATTACAATGCCCATGCAAGTCTGATATCCAACAGGGCAGTCAAATCTTAAAGCTCCAAAATGATCTCCTTTGACTCCATGTCTCACATCCAGATCACATTGATGTGATACATGGAAGAAGGAAGGGATGTTGGTTCCCATGGTCTTGGGCAGCTCTGCCTCTATGGCTGTACAGGGTGGAGCCTCCCTTCCAGCTACTTTCATGGGCTGGCATTGAGTGTTTGCAGCTTTTCCAGGTGCACAGTGCAATCTGTCAGTGAATCTACCATTCTGGGGTCTGGAGGATGGTGGCCCTCTTCTCACAGCTCCACCCAGCGGTGCCCCAGTAGGGACTCTGTGTGGAGGCTCTGACTCCACATTTCCCTTCTGCACTGCCCTAGCAGAGATTCTCCATGAGTGCCCCATCCCTGCAGCAAACTTTGGCCTGGGCATCCAGACATTTCCATACATCTTTTGAAATCTAGGTGAAGGTTAACAAACTGTAATTCTTGACTTCTGTGCACTTGAAGGCTCAACATAACATGGAAGATGTCAAGGCTTGGGGCCCTCTATAGCCATAGTGCTCACTCTACATTGGCCCCTTTCAGCCACAACTGGAGTGTCTGAGATACAGGGCACCAAGTCCTTAGGCTGCATGCAGCACGGGGACCCTGGGCCAGACCCACTAAACCATATTTTCATTCTGGGTCTCTGGGCCTGTAATGGGAGTGACTACCATGAAGACCTCTGACATGCCTTGGACATTTTCCCCATTGTCTTTGGATTTAACATTTGGCTCTTCATTACTTAGGCAAATTGCTGCAGCCAGCTTGAATTTCTCCTCAGAAAATGGGGTTTGATTTTCTATCACATTGTCAGGCTACAAATTTTCTGAACTTTTATGCTCTGTTCCCTTATAAAAATGAATGCCTTTAACAGCACCCAGGTCACATACTGAATGCTTTGCTGCTTAGAAATTTCTTCTACCAGATACTCTAAATCATCTATCTCAAGTTCAAAGTTCCATGAATCTCCAGGGCAGAAGCAAAATGCCATTAATCTCTTTGCTAAAACATAACAAGAGTCAACTTTGCTCCAGTTCCCAACAAATTCATCCTCTCCATCTGGGACCACCTCAGCCTGGACCTTATTGTTCATATCTCTATCAGCATTTTGGTCAAAGCCATTCAACAAGTCTCTAGGAAGTTCCAAACTTCCCCACATTTTCCTGTCTTCTTCAGAGCCCTCCCAAGTATTCCAGCCTCTGCCTGTTACCCAGTTCCAAAGTCGCTTCCACATTTTTGAGTATCTTTTAGGCAACGTCCCACTCTACTTGTTCCAATTTACTGTATTAGTCCATATTCATGTTGCTGATGAAGACAAACCTGAGACTAGGCTATTTACTAAAGAAAGAGGTTTATTGGACTTACAGTTGCACATAGCTGGAGAGGCCTCACAATCACAGTGGAAGGTAAAGGACAAGGAGAAGCAAGTCACATTTTACACGAATGGCAGCAAAGAGATAGCTTGTTCAGGAAACTCCCATTCTTAAAACCATCAGATCTCTTGAGACTCATTCACTATCACAAGAACCATGCAGGAAACACCCTCCCCCATAATTCAATCACCTCGCACTGGGTTTTTCCCATGACACATGGAAATTGTGAGAGTTACAATTCAAGATGAGGTTTGAGTGGGTATGCAGCCAAACAAGATCAGTATAACATCAAGCTAAATAGCTTCTGCACAGAAAGGAAACAATCAATAAAGAGACAACCTATAGAATGGGAGAAAATATTTGCAAATAATTCAACTGAATAGGAATTAATAACCAGAATACATAAAAACACTACTTTAGCATCCTGTTTCTCAACACCCCAATTAAACTTTTCAGTATTTTAAAACTCTAAATGTTTCTTAATGATCTATTCGGTTTATCTTATTCATACAAATTAAAATTTCACTTCTGAAAATACAAATAACCCTGTTGTATATATCTCTCTTGGTATATCTTGGGTAATACTTTTCTCCTGCATGGAATTCCTATAAATATCCACTTATTCTTCAAGAAAATTGGCCTACTGTCATGGTTTGCCCAAGACTCTCCTGATTTTCACACAGGAAGTCCTGCATCCCTAGAAAACCCTCAGTCCCGAGCAAACTACAACAGTCCATTCTACCTTCGGGACCAAGCCTAGTGACCTTCAGTCCTCACTTTATCAACCCATTCACTTGACTGAATAGTAGAACTTTTCACTCTCCAAAATTGTTTACCTACTAAATGCTTATAATAGTTTTTCTCTATATTTATTTTTTTAAAATGTACCATAACTTTCATACCTCTTTACAGTAAAAAAAAAGAAAAAGAAAAAAAACTCATACCAATTGATTTCTACTTTGTACCAGATATTTCTGTATTCTACACAAATCAATCTGCTCCTTCCTCTGCCACCTATTCTCTGCTCCCTTGCAACTCTGATGTTTGATGTTTGGGTGAGGTCAGCCAATGAGTCATGGTCATGATATCACAAGATAGGAGAGTGAGTTTAAAGAATTTATTCTCCTTTTAGTAGGCTTCTCTTAAAGTGCAAAATGCTCTTGTTCGTTCCTCTCTCTCTCTCTCTCTTTCCTCTCTTTGCTCTCTCCTTCCCCCAACCCAACTTTCTTCTCTTACCTTAATTTTTAGGTTTAGGAGAGGTAACAGCCCCCCACTGTTGTTAATCCTGGGAAGCTTTACCATGCTTTGTGATTTCTCAATAATGCTTTACCATGCTTTATTGATTGTCCAAATATCAGTATATAAATTCTTAGCTTTTACCTCTTTTAAAAATATCATCTATTTTCTACTGGAAACAGACTGATACATTCATTTTTTCCAAGTCCATTAATCTTATTAGCTGCATATTTCCCCAAATACAATTTTATTTACGAATTTGTTATTTTAATCTCTATCTCACTAACATCCTCAATCATCTCACTTGTTTGCTGTTCTGGTTATGTCCATTCAGTAATTTCTCCAAACATGTATCAAACTAATCATATGCTTGCTATTTTTTGTTACCCCAGTGGTTGAACATAGCTAGTAAAAATCACACACTCAAGCAGATTGGTGACTGTTCAAATTAAGCTGTGGGTATGGCCAAAGTCATTAGCCTGGTGGCCAGAAGAGATCAGAAGAATGGTCAGGATAACCTTCACCTGCCTCCCCAAACCCTCAAAATAAAACTCAAACACTGTCATGCATGGAAAACCACTCTAAAGCTCATTTACTAAAACTGCGAGCAATATTACAGATGGCCTAACAGAGAAGACAACTGAATATGAAGTCACTAAGGACTGAGCTTTGAATGCTTAAATGTCGCCTACTTGTGGTTCAGAGTACCCTAGAGCATAAAGCATAGCTGATCATTTATATGAGATCTGGTAGTGAAAAAGAAAAAAGTGGTAAAAAAGAGTAAGGAAAAAAGGCAGATGGAGCCTGGATGAATTAGTCAGAATGTGACATCTCTTCTAACCCCAGCTCATATTCATATTCCAAAATAACTGATAAATCAGAAAAGATTGAAGAAAAAAGAGAGTTAAACAGTACTGAGTGATACTAAATTTAACTTACTCCAAAAAAGACATAAAAACTTTATAAAAGCTATATCTTCAAGGAACTAGAGTAGATCTTTAAGGAACTTCTTTGAGTAACTAAAGATAACTATTCCCTCTCATTCCCACTGTTGACCCCAGCATGTCTTTGAACAAAAGTATTCCCTATATTCATAGTTTTTAGAGAGATTTAATTAGTGGTCACTGCATTTTTATTTAAAACGAAGGTAGATTTGGCCACCATGTGAGTAACATGATCTAAAATTATTTTGTTTTTCTTAGATAACAAGGAAGAAATACAATTGAGCCATTTCATTTCTGACGAGGTAAACAATGGCTTTAGAACTAAGAATCCTGGGAGCTACATTTCCTAGAAACCTTTTTAATGCAATGCATATTTAGATCTCACCAACAAGAGGCACTTGTTGGAAAGCCAGAGGCCATTATCTTTGTTTGTCCAGACTTGCGGGCTTTAGCAGATGGATAGTTTTGTTAAAGCCGTCAAGTGTTCTCCCATGCATCATCTGCTTGGCATTGAACACAGATGTGCCTATTGTAAATGGTTTTCTAAATCTCCTGAGCCAGATAAGCGGAATAACTTCCTGATTCATGGAAAACAAACAGAAACATTGAGATTCAGTGGTAGCCTTCCCAGGCCTTCCCTGATCTTCACCTCTACATTTACCAATTTCTTCACAGCTTCTTCACTCTATTAACATTCTGTCTTCTCAAAATACCTAGAGTATTCTGTTTTCTGACCAAACTACATTAGGTTTCTTTTCCATGATCAGACATCTAACCAACTTTTTTATCCTACAGTACAAATTTTTAACCATCAGGCAAAATACTATAATAATATACTCTGTCTCATATCATGGCAGGAGTACAAAGTGACTAAATAGAAAAGCGAGGCGAAAGGAGTCAGGGCAGTTAATGCCACCCTCTCCCTAAAAGTAGATTGATGATCAAAGACTAACACTGAGCAAAGGAATGATAAAAATCAGTTGATTCTCAGGCAACATTATAAAACAAACAGAGTTATAGCAAAAGAGAGTAAAGAAAACAATAACTGACCAAAAGGATTTTGTTCTCTGAGAGTTTTGCTCTGAAGTTCAAGTATAGGTCATTTGATCTCATCAAAATTGAAATCACTTTTCTCCATAGAATTTCATGGTTGTTCACCTAACTGGTCAATTCACTGCTCTTTAGAAAGAATAGGTGGGTAGCTACAAGGCTGGATATGGTAATTGGTGGATAGAGCTACTTCCCTGGCTATTTAGTGAAATTACCTTTTGTGATTATATAGTTAATCTTCAGGTTTAGGAGAAAATAGTAAAGCACATATGGTAATTGCTTTGTGTTTTGTCATTTCTTTTTATTTCATTGACAATAGAAAAATTATATTGACATAATCTCAGTTCAGTGATAATTATATTTTTCCCTTAAAATGCATCTGGCAAGATGAATGTGTTGTATTTCTAATATTTATTATTTTGCACAACTAAGAAAATTGAAGGCATTGAATAAATTATGTCTCCTTCCTCTGATCAGGCTTAAATGTAATTGCAGCTATGAGTTTCCATTTCCATTTCTGATAATAACCCTTGGAGGAAAGGAGCTATTTACAGGAACTTTTGTATCTAATAGACAGGTGCTGGAGACTGAGAATGGTAAAAGAATGGGAAAATGCTATGATATTAGCTGAAAGAATACCCATTAGAGAATAGGTTTTTATGAGGTACATTTGGATAATGTCTTGACACCCACCTTCAGTCCTCCTGATTTTCTCCATAAGAATGAGAACAAAGAACAGCACACAGGGATGCTATGCAACCAAGTCACATCACATTCATTGCCAGATACATGCATCCTGAAAAAGAAGAATTCCTTCTATGATTTGAATGTTTGTCCCTTCCAAAACTCATGTTGAAATTTAATTGCCATTGTAATAGTATTAAAACGTAGAACCTTTCAGAGGCAGTTAGGCCATGAGGGCTTCACTGTCATGGGTAGAATTCGTGCCATTATAAAAGAGTGAATTTGCCACTTTCTTGTTATCTCTTGCCCTCTCACCTTCTGCTATGTGATAAAGCAACAAGAAGACTCTCACCAAGGGCCAACACATTGATACTGGACTTCTCAGCCTCCAAAACTATGAGGCAATAAATTTCTGTTCATTATAAATTATTTAATAGCAGCATAAAAATAAGCTAAGACATTCCTATAACAAGAGTCACCTTCCTTTAAGCCAAGAGTGGAACAGTAAAGGATGAATATAATAGTACTCTTATTTTTCCCCTTTAAAAAAAATAACCCTCTTCACCATTCTGGTGTGTGATTTTAAGATTGCTTAACGCAGTGGCAAAAATCAGGTAGATTAGAGCATACCAAGTAAGCTGCTGAAATACACCAGCTCAGGGGTCATTCTGCAACAGCTTACATGTACATTTCCTTCCTTTAGAGCTCTCTGTCCTAGAGGTGTATTATTTTTTATCCAGATTTTTCAAATCCAGAAAATTTCTCAAAAATTCTCATTTTATAAGTAAGTGTCTGGAAAAGAAGGAAATAACCTACAATTCTCTCTGGCAAAGTGAGAAATTTGGCTATGGGTCAAGCCGTGGATACTGTGGATGGTTCTTTTTTGTCCCCATCAAAGGCTTCTTCAGGCTGACCTGTTTGTTATAATATATTCAGAGAGGAATTGTGTCTTGACATTTTCTTGGCAAAGATGATTCTGTATGCTCCCTGTTGCAGGTGGATTTTCCAGAAGCCAACAATGAGAAAGTGCTCGGCATGCAGGATAGCCATTAGAGAATGTGGCAAAGGAAGGAAGCAGGATTGGGCAGAGCGAGGAGTTGAGCAGTGCAGTCCACCACAGCCCCACTTAACCCCATGCAGAGCTCTGGTGCATATGGCCCATTCCTCAGTGGACCAAAATGGCTGGGCGTTTATCCACCATCATGCTTAGTCACTTGAGGTAGACTGTACTGGGAAGGCCATTGCTACAGTGAGGCAGCCCTCCCAGGCTTAGGCAAACATTGCAGAAGCTAACAGCTGGAGGCTATGTGCTGACAACTGGAACAAATCTTACCTTGAAGGGAGATATGGGAGAGAATTTCCACGTTCACCACAGTCCCTTCCAAGTATTGATTACAGTTGTTTTTAGTAGGAATTAGATTTCAGTGGGACAGGCTTCTTGTTATTTCTTACTTTCAAGTCCAGAATCATTTATCTGGTTAGGTTTCAAACAATAAATAAGGACATCTAATCTCCAAGTCTGTTAGATATGAGCTGTTTAAATTTTTAGTGTTAGTCTCCTTCTAAATTGGGTACCTACATTAATTAAAATATTTTTAAAGTCCAAACAAGTGGGGCCCTTAAACATACCTATGACATTTTAAAACAAGTTTAATTCTACAGTATAACTTCTATCAACCAACTCTTGGCTTAATATGGTTTCAATAAATCTTCTCTTGGCTTTGAAACCTAGATTTGATTTATCAAGCCTGTCAAACCAAGATACATCTCTCTTTTTAAAAATGGTTCTGTCTTGAATGATGTGCAGAGCATGATTTACTAGGTAATGTCATCAGCCACAGCCATTGTTGATGCTAACTCTGCAGAATATTGTGTACTGAGAGGCATATTTAGCTTATCCACTTCAAAATACTGGCAGAACACAAAGAGCCTGTGCTCACTTGGCTCTCAGTAATCATGCAACCAACAGTGGACTGTAAGGTGACCCACCGAAAAGAGCCAGAAGGCTCGAATAGCACCCTTTTAATGGTCTTTTTTATTAGAATTGGTATTGTTCAAGTGGTTTCAGCATAAAATGGGTTTGTGCATGAGCTTAAAAAAATGGCTAGATCGCCTCCCTTACTAAGTTTTTATACTGGTAAAAAAAATACATATTTTTGGTTATTGTCTCCTCTTTTATTATTCAGAATACTCTACTTTGAAACTTTCCCATTTGAATAGGACTTGTTTTCACTTTTCCAAACATCTGTCAGTGCATAACAATGCTCTACCAATTGTTATTTTGTGGGTGTTTAGGGCAATTCTATTCTAATTACTCCTACCTGGTTGGATCTTGAAATACAAAAAGACATTTTCATAACCCAGGCCCTAATGCCTATCCTATCAGTTAGAATTTACCCAATATCTATAGATTCCCATAAAGATGGAACACTTTATTTCAGGAAAGAAGGCTCTATATAATTCATTCCTCTTGCAAACGGATGAAAGCAGATTTTTTAAATATCTGCCACAATTCAGTCTTTGCATGTTAGGTATAAATGCTCGAGGACATTAAGAGGGCTGGTAGATGACACCATTATTCTCGAATCTACGATACCATTTATTGTAACATGAAAATTAATTTCAGAGAATATGAAAAATGAATGAAATGCAGTAATATGATATACTATTGCCCCTGAGCATCATTTTCCCTTAATAGGGTTTAATTAATGAAAATTCTTATAAGGATTACTCTATGCACAATCTTTGATTTATTGCTGCAAATAGTAAACTCTGACAAGGGCAGAGCACACTGAGAAGGTACCTGCAATGACGCATGTATGAGCAGACATGTCATTGTCAGTCATGAGAGCAACAAATATTTTAATAGAATTCAGTCAGCTGACCTAAAGTAATATTGCTTATTAGAACATTATCATTTAAATTAAAATTATAGAGCAACATTAAGCATAATTTGAGATCAAATACGGACATACTTTATTGATTCTGGCGACAACAGTAAAGGACAGCTAGGCAAAATATGGGGCTGAACATTTGAGCATTCAAACGTTATGATAAAGGAGTAGTGATTTTTATAGTACTAAAGAGAGCCCCAAAGAAGCTATTGCTTTTATAAATTGTTCAACTCAGCTTCTCAAAAACAGAGAGAGAGAGAGGAAGAGAGAGCACTGGATAAGGAAATGAATCTTCATGCCGGGTATTTAATGCATAATTGATGGAAAAATGTAGTTTTAAATGGATTATAATAATTTTAGTCAATGACTAGCCAATTAGGGAACAGAAATGTCTTGTCTTCTTCCACTTACACATGTATATGTCCAGAGAGAAATCTACGTTGTCCATTTGGGAGTTCTCTATAAAACTTACGATGTCCCTAGAAATGGCAGCAAGTGCCTGTAGTCCCACCTACTTGGGAGGCTGAGGTAGAAGGAGTTTGAAACAAGCCTGGGCAACATAATGAGCAAAAGTCAAGGTGTCTTAGACTTAATTGGACTGGACTCTGGAACAGGAATAGTTCTGTTTTCCTAGAATGAGACTGTCTCTTCAAGATCGGACAAGTCATGAGTCATAGTAATCCTAACAGTCATTTCTTGAAGAATACATGTAAGAAGACATTCCAGTATTTATGGCATATTATTGAGTCAATCTATAGTTTAGAACCATGAACAAATGTAAAGACAAATAAATATTGTCACCATATACACCTTGAGGGTCATACAATCATCTCTGCCTCCAGTTATTTTGGGCCAGCTAAGCAAAGGCATCTAGGCAAAGATGATTTGATCATACAACAATTTAAGTAAAGTGCAGAATACTGCAATAACAAAACAGCTTTTTTATCACAATCAGTTATATTTACCTATCATTGTCTAATGAAAAGAAAATGGTTAGGATAAATTGCACAAAGTATGCTCTTTCAGATTAAGTGAGATTAGAAATGTAGAAGGTAAAAAGATCAACATAAAAATTGAGAAACATGGATGATATTTAGGTAGCTAAATCCTATGTCAGAAACAATTGAAATCCTTTTCTTCTTTTTTTTAATAACGATGTGTGCCTCAGAATCATTCTGGAAAGCAGTGAAGAAAAGCTGTAAGGGAGTATAATCTTGGGAGCTATTTGCATATTCAATGAAATGAGAAAAAATGACCTTGGAGAACCACCTTTTGCGACCTCCATAGGACTGGTTCCAGTGTCTAAAGTTGTCATTTTGATTTATGTTTTAGTACTAACTTCTGGAAGTGTCATGCCATGGAATGTATCCAAGCAACCCAAAGAAAATGCAGTTTTTAAAATGAGGAAGTAAAAGAAAAATATGTAATTGGCACATTTCAAAAAATTTATCACATCTCACAGAACTCCCTTCTGTTTGATTTGTTTTTCAATATTCCCATATAAATAGGAAAAGTGAATTTTCTATCATACTATTGTTTCCATCAATATCTTCTGTTGCAGTATTTACTGCTTTCATATTGTAATTTTATCCCTTAGTATATGAAGGAACAAATGAAATATGGCAACACAGTATTTCAAAGCCAGCACTTAAAAAACTATAAAAGAAACACATCTCTTGAGGCAAAGAGGAAGGAATTGCCATAAAACTATTCACATTTATTTTGTTACTTTTATATCCTAAGTATGTCTGAAAATCTTTGTAAAAGAAGTTAAAATGGGTACTCATGGGATTTTTGTAATTAACCATCTTCATTATTTAATATTTACTCTTGGTGCTAAATTGATGCCAAGCTTGATAAGTTAATATATTTTCCAAAGTTACTGAAAGAGTATTAGATCTACTAGGCTGTAAATCTTCCTATGGCAGGGATTCTATCTAATCTAAACATAAACCTTTGCATTCACTGTATATTGATAAATCCTAATAAAAGTAAATATTGGAAAATCATAATGATGGTGACAATAGTGTCATTTGTCAAAAACAGTACAGCATCTTTATATTTAGCTATTTTATAAACAAGGCTATTATATTTCAGAGATGCTGTACCGATTGATGTGTTTTCTCCCTCTTTTTATTTCTGAAATTATTTACATTTAATTTTTAAAAAAATGCACACCAGGTGCCTATATTAACCAACCTAATCACAACTCATAAACATGATCTAACAACTAAATAGCACTAGAGATATGGGGATCTCCTTAAGCTGAAAAAGAAATACCAAGATGAGCAACTACAGTTATGTGATGTAAACCATGTTAGACAATTTGGAGGTTAAAAGAAAACTTTCAAAAAAATATCTGAGTTAATTACTTACCTCAAACCTTAGCCAGTTTTCATGGTAACTAGGACTCTGTGTCTGCTCCAGCTAGCTTCATTTCCAACCCACAGCCACACGCTTACGTTCATCACCACAGACAGGCTGGCGCCAGACAGGCAACTGACTGCTGAGGGCTCTACTTCCTGGAACATATCACCTAGTCAAGTAACAAAACTGTTGCCATGTAGAGAGGTGACTCCTTTAGCACCTTCAGTGAGATGAGTGGTAAGAACATGTCTCCAAAACAGCATTTGAAGTCCTGAAACTCACACTTATTAACCTTGCACTGAGACTTAACCACTGGTTCTTCCACCCTGAGCAGGATATAACTGGAAGGAAGACCAGTAACTATGCCCAGGGCCACTCTATCACTGTCGGGGAAATCATTCAGTCTTAGACAGAATTCGCAAATGGCTGATGAGTGCAGAGATCTTTAAATTTATTGGTTTTTCCATAACTTTGGAGGGGGAACAAATTCTGGATTTACTTCCTGCTTATGGAAAGTTGCTGAATAAGGTAACATGTCAAAGTTCACATTCTCTATTTACCTAGACCTCACAGCTGTAACTGAACTACATGCCCCTATTACTCCATATTCAGTCCCCACAGTATCCTGCAACTGTCATTGCGTCTCTAGTAGAAATTAAGGTATACATTTCTCAGTATGGAGTGCCCAAACTACACTAAACTTAACATCTTTATTAGACAGATAGTACTCCATAACTATCTCCCTTTGGTTGAAAATGCCTTTAATGTGGACCTGCCAGAATTTCAGACCAATCATAAATGCTACCCTTTAACTAATTTCCTGTAGCCACGTAAACCACAGTCATCTCTGCCCAGAATATTCGTGATAAACAGCTTTCCATAGCAGAGATTGTAGAGCCAGCCAACCACATGGTGTAAGGTGGCTCTCACCATAATACATACATGGACTAGGAGATGGAATGTGACTTTTGCCATGTTATACGTAGTGCTGTTGCGGTTTCCAAAAGTGTTTATTCTGCCTTCCCATCACCAAACAAGTGTAGCATTCACTTTGCATATTGGCACCCTACGGGCTTCCAGGTTCCTGGTGAAGACTTGGCTAAGGTACTCCTATTGCTGAAGGTTAGACTCACTTGATGATAGGTTTGCCCCATTTTATTTCAAACATACCTAGGAATGTGCATAATGGGTTGGACAAGGGGGAGTATGCTGGGTATTTAAGTACATTGCTATCCCAGAAAAGATATTGAGAAATTTCTTTGGTGTGTGTAGGGTCTGTTGATGAAGATAGGAAGGACAGGAGCACTAGTTACTCTTCCTGCCTGTCCATAGCATGTCTCAACTTCCGTCTCCACACTAATGAATAGTCAGCATAGCAATAGCTATGATTAGGTTGTCTTCACCTTCATCTGTAATTTGTTTCCACGTGTACCCGTAACACTTTGACATTATATCTCTGAAACTAAAGGTTTTGCAGCAAAAGGATATAATTAGCAATCTCAGCCTATGCAAGTAGATATTAAAACCAAAATTCTAGAAGAGACCATAATAAAAATATGTAAGAAAAGAAGAAAAGCTTTTTGACATGACATTAAAAATATATTAACTGAAATTTAAAATTTAGTACAAGGAAAAAGTAATAAACAAAGATGAAGACAAAATTTTTGTTCTTTAAGACAGAGCTTAGGATTCTCAGAGCAGCTTAAGTGGGGTGTGTTAGTCACTATAATGTCCAAGTGGATATTTTTGCCTCCTTTCTATTGTATTTATAAAGCCTAGCACTCGTTATTTGTTTCAGAGGCATTCAATAAATATTTTTTGATCTATTAATGAGTTAATAAGTAATTATAAAGCATAGAAATGAGTGATTCTAAAAGCTGTAAATTATTAAAATGAAGAGATAGATAAAATGCAAAAGATAACTTCTGTCTTAGAGGAATTCTAGAAATTAAGATGTAAAGAAAATAGGAAAATGTTAATATATATATTTCCTGAGATTAAGGAATACATAATCTCCAGAATTAAAGATCCTATTTTACACCAAAACTACGGATGAAAAGTTAATCTATACAGATTCATATCTTAGTAAAATCTCAACACCAAAATAAAAAGAATATGTTCAAAATTTTTAGAAAATAAATCTAGATTAACTACCAAGGAAAAAGAATCTGGCATCAAGCTTCTCATTAGCTGAAATGAAAGCTAGGAGACAATGGACCAATACCTTTGATATTTCCAGGGACTAGTAAGTTAAAGCCTGAAATTTTATACCAAGTCAAAATAAATCAAATTTAAAGATAAATTAGCAGCATTTTCAGATCTCAGAGATTAAGAAATACCTCCTTGCAAGCATCCTTCAATAAATAAAATTACTTGAGTTTATATTACTGAAAGACCAAAAAGGAAGTCAAGAAAGAGAAGCACACTTGAATCCATTGGATTTAAGCAATGAAATCTCTGTGCCATCAGTACAAATAAAAGCAGGAAATCAGTGACTGCTATAAAAAAGAAATCCTTAAGGAGAAAATCAGTTACATTCTACAATCTGTATGATTAATTTCTAAACTTTGATGGGTATTTTGTAGCCAGTAATAACAAAGAAACAATTAGAAACTCTTTTGAGAACAAAAAGCTGTATAAAAAAATCACAGACCACATATTTAGCACATTAAAATATAATTTTGAGCATTAAGAACTTGGAACTTTCTCTCTTTTTTTGGCAGAGTTTCAATTAGGAGTACAACCTTTTTCAATGAGTCCCTTTACAGTACTTTGATTGAAATAATATTTATTTGTTTTTAATGTTGTTTATGCATAATATTTATCACAGTTACATAATGTTAATGTTTATGAGGTTGCTTTGTTTTAGTTTTTAAAATCAACCTTTGGTGAAAACACAGAAAATAACGTAAGACTTGACAGAATGAAACAAAACATCAGCTGACCAAATCAAACCGTGGCACAGCAGACAGAACTCAGGAAATGTACGCAAAGGGCAAGAAGAATGAAGAAAAAATATATGTACACTACTTTCCTCTTCTTATGCAATGTGAGATAAGTAGCTACTCTTAAATTACATGAAGCAAGAAATGCTTGTTAAAATATTACTTAAAGTCAAAAATGTAATACTAGAAGAATCATCATAATATAAATAATAAAAATTTCATATAGAAATTGGTGTCATGATCTAAACTCATCTTTCATAGCTGCAAGATAGTAGATACTGTCTAAAACTGACAAATCAAGAAGTAGAAATTAAAACCTAAAATTTAGAGATCCCACGATAACTAGATAAAAGCTGAAAACAAAAAGCAATTTTAAATGGTTACAACTGTAGATTAAAGCTGGAAGTACTGTCAGAGAAAGAAACTTTCATTTTGTTTGATTTTATTTTCTTTTAAACTATCTGAAGATATCTAAATATAGACATATTTGGCTCTTATTTATGCATTAGACAATTATTTTAAAGTTATCTGCACACACATATCACTGACTAGTTTTTCTCCAAATTAATTAGAACAGCAATTCCTCTTGGTTATTATTAAAATTATTATCCTACCCTATATTTTAGAGCATTCTGCAAAGTTTTTTATGCACATTCTCTCAGTTAATCTAACAAGTAATTTCTTATCCCCATTTTATAACTGGCAAAATTTTGTTCAATGATTTTTCAAGTGTTTAAATTTTTTAAAAAGCTGTGTGTGTCAGAAACTGAGACAGGCACAGGAGCTCCTGGGGTCAGGGACACAGATGTAGTTCCCACTCTCAGGGTGTTAACAGTCCAGTTGAGATGTCAACATTGATGACACAAATTAATATTCAACTAAAAATGGAGATAAGTGATCCAAAGGAAAGCAACATGTTTCATGATAACCTGTAAAAACTAATCTGTTCCAAGTGGGAGTAGTGGAAGTTTAAAAGGCAAGGAAAGAAGCTCTTCAGAGAGAACAGAGCAATGGTCCTGTGAGAAGGAGCATTGTCTACTCAATGAACTATGGCTGTAGTGGCTGGGGCATGGTCATAGCCATGATGCATGTACACGTATTTCAGTACTCACAGCACATGTGGGTCAGCACTGAAAGATGGAGCTGGATCATGCAGGAACTATAAGCAATGTTAAAAATTGTTTTCTTTATCCTAAGGGCAATCAGAAGCCTTTAAAAGACAAGGAAACATAATACAATCCAATCTGCATTCTAAAATAAAGATTCTGTGTGGAGAAGCCAGTATGTGAAGGCCTGGGGTTTCAATGCAGATACTTAGTCTCCAAGTCCTATACTCTTTCCACTGTAACTGCCTTTTGAGATATACCTATTTATCAGATGACTAAATAACTTATATTAATATTTTCTTCTTTTAGCACAGCTTCCAGCCAAATGTGAAGAACTGAACATTATTACCATTTTAAATATTACCCAGACCTGTACCTTACACAGAGAAGAAAAATAAATAAATTCTGGTTTAAAAATTGATATAATTATTCTTCATAAACATTTAAATCACTACATCAAAGATAACATTCATATATCTTTTTGACCTGTACTTCCTTTCAATGAAATACCAATGATTTCTCTTTGCTCTTCTCCCACAAATAAGGAAAATATGTCTTGGATGTTTTCGACTCACAATAGTAGGGACATTTTTATAAAATACAGAGGAACAAACTAGGAGGAAGAAAAAAAGAGGAAAAACTAAATTCTCAAATAGCAATTTAGTCTAAGAAAGGCTTACATCATTGAAAGGGTTATATGAACCCTGTATTGGGGAAATAAGGTGATAGGAAGAGAAACAAACAAAAAAGCAGGAATTCTGAGGAAGTAGTAATTAGTGAGTATGGAATGAAATGGATAATCACATTAATAAGGAGACACAAACACAGACACACAGAAAGCCCACTTATCATCAGTCATGCAAACAAATGCATACATGTAGGCATGGCTACATGTATTTACACAAACCTCAACAAATACAAACTCTGCCAGCAGTTAGAAGATAGCAGTTACACATATAAAATGGCCAAGCACAGCCCGGCATGGTGGCTCATGCCTGTAATCCCAGCACTTTAGGAGGCCAAAGTGGTCAGATCATTGAGGTCAGGAGTTCAAGACCAGCATGGTCAACGTGGTGAAACCACGCCTCTACTAAAAATGCAAAAATTACCTGAGTATGGTGGTGGGTGCCTGTAGCTCCAGCTACTCGGGAGGCTGAGTCAGGAGAATTGCCTGAACCCAGGAGGCAGAGATTGCAATGAGTCAAGATTATCCACTGCACTCCAGGCTAGGTGACAGAGTGACTTTGTCTCAAAAAAAAAAAAAAAAAAAAAAAAAAACAGGTCAAGCACACAATCGGAAGCCAAAGAAAGCTGGTATTACTCTCTACCTGAAGTTTATATGTGTACCTATACGTGCAAAGATGTTTCAGGCGACACTTAATAATATATACAGCAAAACTCAGAATGCAAGGCAATGACAGGAGGCAGCTGTGATTTTCTATTCAGAGATGCTGAAATCCTATTTTTAAATGAAATATGGCCCAGTGACTTTTGTCTTGTTAGCTCCTGATCTATCATGTGATGTTTAATATGTTTACCTGAAATATCAGACATAGGCAACAACTAGTCATTTTCGCAAAAGACTTCAACACATTCACTTGGTGGAAAAATGTTTAAGAAGCACCTTACATTATATTCTTATATCTGCTTCTCAGCTGATGGAGTCTGGAACACCCACACATACAATTCAGTTAATAGTGTGCCAGAAACTATTGTCCTAGCTTTTACCTTCCCACACATAATTGTATCCCTCTTCCACTAAACTTGTTTTTCACATTGTAAAAAGATTGGAACATAGTGTCTACTTCTGTTAGCTTTGAAGACAAAGCTAATAAGATATATTGAGAAAGTATATTTTAAAAGTTTATGTTCATGGTTTATAATAATGAAATAAGAAGGATTGAATCATTATTAAAAGAAAATCTTGCACAGGTTAATATGTAGAAATCTTTTGGCATATAAGACAGTTGAAAATGTATCAAAGATTTAGTTGTTGGGGGGATACTTAATGGAATATTAATAGGATATAATTGTCTATAAGGTTCTGAGATATATTTTGGCTTTCACATAAATAGAATTAAATTATCAGTTTACAATGTTAACTAAATTAACAAATTCTCTATGAAAAGGTCTCCTATTAGTAATAGGCCCAGATTTGTAAGGGAGGTCATCTTTTATTATTGACTCTGTGATAGCAGAACCTAACAGAAGAACAGACAGAAGCTCTCTCTAGTACAGGTCTCAGGAGTGTCTCCAAAGGCCATCTGGGGGCCCTCTTGTCTCCTGAGCTCAATGATCCAGTTGTCTGAGAGATTTTTTAAAAAGGTTTCCTGACTTTTTATCAACATAACACACATAGTGTATTTGATTCTTTGCTGGGGCCATACAGAAAATGAGTCTTATCAACAAGGACTTTCTGATGGTGAAGAAAATCAACCAACTCTAACATCTAAGAATCAAGAAAGTTTAGAAAGAACTGACCACGCGAGCTATGAAAAAATCAGAGAAGCAACTGAAATTTGCAGATGATCCTCCTATGAAACTAATTTGATCATTTAAACTGATGACATTTTGCATTTGTATATTTCCCCGTGGGAATAAAAATTCCTGGGGTGACACCTGATTGTCCTTGGGTTGGTCACCTTCATATTTCTGTAACCCTAAAGGGAGGTTAGTTTGGGGGTAGGCTATGGTAAAATGCATAAAAGTCAACTCCCCAAAGAAGGAAGGATACTACCAGAGCAGATGGGCCAGAGAAAGAAACATGATGTGTGTATATGATTGTGTTAGCCAGCATCCCAAATGGCCCCCAATAAGCCACGTGTCTTTGTATAGTGCTACAGTTCGAATGGTTCTTTCATAGGTCCAAACTCATATCTTGAAACCTAATCCCCAATTTCATGCTACTTGGAGGTGGGGCCATTGGAAGGTGATTATTTCACGAAAGCAGAGCACTTATGAATGAAATTAGTGCCCTTATGAAAGAGATCCCAGAAAACTGCCATACCCCCTTTTCTATGTGAAGACTCGGCAAGAAGATTCCATCTATGAAGGAAGAAACAGGCCTTAGCCAGACATTGAATCTGCCAGTAACTTGATCTTGGACTTCCCAGTCTCTAGAACTGTAAGAAATAAAATTTTGTTCTTTATAAGCCACCCAGTCAATATAGTATTTTGTCATAGCACCCCAAATGGACTGACACAGTCTCCTGAATGTTGATGAGGGCTGGTTTCTCTGACCAGGAGAATATCATAGAAATGAAGATTTGTATCTTCCAAGCCAACAACATAAGTTCACTGGAGCATCCATCTGAGTCTCTTGAATTTTTACTCTAGAGAAAACCAGGCTCCATGCTAAGAGGATACTCAAGTGGTCCTATAGACAGCCCCACGTAAAGAGGAATGAAAACACCTCACACTGTCTTTAATAGCTCCAAATTGTCAGCCATGGAAATGAACCACCTTGGAATCAGACGATTCAGGCCCAGTCAAAGCTTCAGATGACTGCTATCCCAGCCAGCACCTGACTGCAATCTCATATGAGACCTGAACCAAGAGCTGCACAACCAGAGTGTTCCAAATTCCCAACCCACAGAAATAGTGAGAGATAATAAATGATTATAGTTGTTTTAAGTCACTAGGATTTGGATAATTAGTTATATAACAATAGATAACTAATATAGTGATCTTTAGCCACTAAAGGGGAATATAAATTTGAGAGTTATAAGTCAGATCAGCAGGAATTAATGTGTATTAATTAGGTATAGTACCTAAATAAGTGTATACTAAGCTCCTATGACATAATGAGTCAGTATCATACAGTAATTAGGAGTATGGATTTTGGAACTAGACTGCCTGCATTGGTGGGGGGTGGGGCAAGGGAGGGACAACAGAGAGGTGGGGAGGTCGGGGAGGGATAACATGGGGAGAAATGCCAGATGTAGATGACAGGGGATGGAGGCAGCAAACCATATTGCCATGTGTGTACTTGTGCAACAATCCTGCATTATCTGCACATGTACCCCAGAACTTAAAGTTCAATTTAAAAAAAGAGCAAATTACCTGACTATTATAGTTTAAATTCTATTAATAGTCTCAAAATTCCTTTCTACTTCTACGTTTACAAAGTTACCATATTAATTTCCAAGTTAAACTATGCTGTCAGGTTCATGACTACACCAGTTATCATGCTCGGGGTCAGGTTCCAGCCCATGCTGAGGTCCAAAGGGAGTGGGTGGATGAGCAGAAGGAACAGTGGGGAGCCATATGCAGGTGAATGATTTTATTCAGCAGCAGCTCTCATCCACAGCTTTCTCACACTGTCTGCCTTGTCTCAGATGCTTAGTCTGGTGGCC
Organism: Saguinus oedipus; assembly: GCA_031835075.1. Lineage (NCBI taxonomy): Eukaryota > Metazoa > Chordata > Mammalia > Primates > Cebidae > Saguinus > Saguinus oedipus. Next base: position 72,336,564 of record CM063171.1, on the reverse strand, counting down.
CCCACACAAGCAGTGGAGCCAGCTCTCCCTTGCCTTCAGGGACAACAGCTTAATTATTTCTCTCTCTAGGCATGAGCAAGCTGAGCTGTGTCATGGCTCCCTCCTGTCCGTCTGCAAAGATGGACACCTCTGACTCTCTCTCTTTCTCCGGGCACCAGCGCACTTGCTATGTCAAGCCATGTTGAACTGAGCTGAGTGGAGCCAAGAGCCCCTGTATAGTGTCAGCAGGACAGTTACACCTTTTACAGAAAATAGTGGCTTAGAGCCAAGTATGAACTTACACAAACAGGTTACATAACAAGTGGAGGTATGCACTTGCATGCCAAACTTGCTGAGCCCTGCAGGCCTGGATATCCACCTTGGCCTATTCCTTGACCAAAGCACATTCATGTACCTTACACATGTGCATTCAGTATTATAAAATTACTTTTATTTTACATAAACCAATTTGTATTCTCTGTTTAATGCCATGCTCACTCTTGGTTATATTTTATTGCCTACTTATTTTCAAACTCTAACCAGAGAAAGTTTCTGGAACATTGAGGAGAAAGTATCTACATGATAGAAGTACTTAATATCTTCCTGACTTGCTTTAGCCAATCTTTTCTTAAACAACGTTACCATCGTTTTCATCTATAAATTAGTCAAATGAAGTAGAATGCACCTGCTGACAATTCAGATGCTACTGCCAAAAAAAAGCTTCCTTTTTTTAGCCAATTCAAGTAATTAGTAGTGGCTTCCTGCAATGCTGTGGAGAGAAGTCTATTCTCATCTGGGCGGAGGTTTGTCAATGATCTACCAAGGATATGAACTGGAGCAGGACCAGCAGATGCACTTTTTGGCTCCGATTCTCATATCATTTACCATGAAAGAATTATTTTCTTTAAAAAATTGCTTTTCTCTTTTTGTTTTCCATGTTTTGGGGAGCCAAATACAAATTATGAAAAGGGAATTTAAGAAAAAAGTAGAAGAGGCAAAGAAAAGAATGCAGAGTAAATACAGGCAGGTAGAATTTGCAGGGTGACGACAGTGAGAGTTGGCTGCTTTACTTCCCATGTTGCCAGTCAGTCCTTGTCATGCTGAGCCCCTGTTGACTTCAGTGGTGACGGCACTCAGTTCATGAAGCCAAAGAAGAGACCCAAAGCCAGGAAACAAGACATGGGATTTACATACAAGGGAGAGAGTCCAGTGGCAGCCGGCTGAGCAGGAAAATCACAAGTGCTTGCAAACAGTGTGCAGTTTACAAAGTGTTTTCACTTAACACCCTTCCCTAATAACCTCTACCTGGCAGCCTTCATTTAGGCCAAAACTCAGAGCCTCAATCCCCTGTATGGCCCACGTTCTACAGGATGGGGGCTCAGACGTTCCCCATGAACAGGGAATGAATCTATCTCCAGGTTGGCCACACCTGCATTTCCCAGTTCAGAACACAATTCAGGTGCATTCGCCACACAGGTTCATTCGAAAAATGCAAGTTAGTGCTATCAGTTGTGTTTACCCTACAGTCCTGACAGCTTTCATCTGTTACAGATTCTGTGCATCTCAAGTTTGGAAGCAAATATAGTGGCTTATTCGAGTTAACCTGTCAAAATCAATATTGATCTGATTTTCAGTTAACCCAGACTATTCACCATATCATACATAGCTATACAGTATTAGGCATATTAATCCTTCTCTGATTTAATTTCCTCATCTTAAAAGTAGGGTTGATAATAGCCCCTATCTCACACAGTCGTTATTAGGATTCAATTAAATGATATGCATAAAAGTACTTAGAACACAGAAAGGACTCATATAAATGTTAACTACTACTACGAGGATGATGAGGATGATAATTTTCAACCAACTCCTTTCTTCCCTTGCAGAAAATTTCCAAAATGGAAATAGAAGTTAATCTTGTTGATTTGTTCAGGAGAAAGTCTATATAGTTAGTCTCTAAAGTTTGGAGTTTATTAGCTCTATTGGGACATGAAAAAAGATTACATCCCTCACAATAAGCACATAATTACAATAAAATAATAAAAATTTAAAATTACAATATTGGTTCATGCACACAATATTATGGACACTTACCTTCTTTATATGTTCAATGTCAGAACTTTGTTAAATTTGTTAATTTTGGTTGGTGATATTTACGAAAGAGTACATGTGTCTTACTTTATATGAATGATACTGTCAATGGTAATACAATAAAAAGACGACTTATATGTACCTATGTTAACATTTGCACACAAACACATATATATTTGCTGAAAAATTTACAATTAAATATTTGCATTTACTTACATAATAATTAGTGTGTCATAATTTTCTTATACATTGCATATATAAATACATAGCCAAGTTAATATTTATACAATGTTTTCTATGAAGTAGTAACAAGGCAAACCCACACAGAAACACATTCCTGAGATAACACTTATGTATATACATTTGGTAGCTGTGATGTAATGCACACAAAACATAAATGTGATTTAGAGATTTTAGCCTTTCTCTCACCGTTTGTGAGCCAACATTTATCACTGTTTCCCACATGCAATTTCAGAAGACTCCTTAACCTGCCCCTGATTCTACTTTGCTTCTAATTGTAATAGTAGGTTGGATAGTATCCTCAAAAATTCAGGTCCACTTGGAACTTTAAGATGTGAACTTAATCGGAAATAGCATCTTTACAAATGTAATGAGTCAGGGTAAGATGAGGTCATACTAAATAAGGGTAGATGCCTGTATCAAATCATCTCATGCACTTCATAAATATATACACCTACAATGTACCCACAAAAAAAATTAAAAGTAAATAAAAAAAAGAGTGGAGTCTAAATCCAGTAACTTTTGACCATCTAAGAGGAGGAGAGGCACATACAGACACACAGAGGAGAAATCTAACTGAAGATAGAGGCAGAGATTAGAGTGATGTAGCTACAAGCCAAGGAACACCATCATTGTGGGGAGCCACAAGATGCTGCAAAGAAACAAGGAAGGATTTTTCCCTAGAGCTCTCAGAGGGAGCATGGCACTGCCAACACCGTGATATCAGACTTCTTGTCTCCAGAACTGAGAGAATAAATTTCTGTTGTTTAAAACCACCAAATTAAATAGTAATTTGTTATAACAACCCTGGAGACTAACGAACCAACTTTAGAGGCATTGTAGTTAAGGCAGGGTGTGGTGGCTCATGCCTGTAATCCCAGTACTTTGAGAGGCCAAGGTGGGCAGATTGTTTGAGCCCAGGAGTTTGAGACCAGCCAGAGCAACATGGCAAAACCCTAGCTCTACTAAAAATACAAATATATATATTTGTACTACTTTGGAGCTACTTACAAGGCTGAAGTGTGAGAATTAGCTCAGCTTGGGAAATTGAGGCTGCAGTGAGCCAGGATTGCACCACTACACTCCAGCCTGGGCAAACAGAGTGAGAGCCTGTCTGAAAAGGAAAGAAAAATGGCCATTGCAGTGGCTCACACCTGTAATCTCAGTACTTTGGGAGGCCAAGGTGGGCAGATCACCTGAGGTCAGGAGTTTGAGACCAGCCTGACCAACATGATGAAACCCCGTCTCTACTAAAAATATAAAAAAATTACCTGGGCATGGTAGCAGGCACCTGTAATCCTAGCTACCCAGGAAGCTGAAGCAGGAGAATCGCTTGAACCTGGGAGGTGGAGATTGTGGTGAGCCAAGATTGTGCCATTGCACACCAGCCTTGGCAAAAAGAGAAAAACTCTGTCTCAAAAAGAACAACAACAAACAAAGAAACAAAAACAAAAACTGTATTTAAACAGATATTAAAATGCAGGTGGGTATGTCTTTCTCTAAATGTAGGCTAAATGTACACAAATGTAAATATAGGTTAAAGAATCTTTGCTAGGAAAAAGAAAAAGAAATAGCCTGAGAAAAAGGAAGATATCCTTTCTAGGAGGTTTTGAAGATATTTCAGGAACCCAAAACTCTAGGTATTTATTCTGGGCTACAAGTCAGAAGCAAAAGTCTGGAATGTTTAAGTTGTCAAGAGAATAAGGGAGACCTGGAAATCAAGGATCCCTGTCTTGTTTGGTAATAACATAACTTGTCCTGGAGATCTTTTAAATTCTAGGGAAAAATGAATGTGTTATTCCACCTGAGAATCTCATTACTTGAACCAAATACAGGTGATAATCCAAGGTCGGTGCCACAACAGGGAAAGTAGATTGGTCCCAGCTGGAGTCTCCAAACATCATGCATCACACATGAGTCAAAGGTTCATGGTCTCACTTTACCGAATTGTGTTTATCAGCAACAGCAGATTAGATTATAAAAGTGGTGTGCTTTTAGTAACTGCAGAGTAAAGGTCACTTCAAAATTGATGTATTTGGAACAGCTGTGCTCCACATTCTATTCTTTGTACCTCACTGCTTATTATTAGAAATTTACAAAGGAGAGTAGCAGAATAGCAAAAAAAAAAAAAAAAGGGTCATTCCTATGGAATTTAGATATCATTCAATTCATTTCTGTAAAAATAACTAATGCTTCTGAAATTCTCCAGTTGGCTTTTGATGATTCACAGAACCACAGTGCAGCATGAGAACAAGTCTGTTAAATGTATTCCCCAGACTTTGAACAGAAAAGAAAAAAAATTGAGAAAGGTGGCTATTTTTCAAATGATATAACATATGCAAAGTGCCAGGAATATAGTGTAAGTACTCACTAAAAATTAGTTTCCCACCATAGTTACCCAAAGCCTTCTTCCTTCTCCTCTTCCTCCGCCTCCTCTGCATCCGCCTCCTCCTCCTCTACTGTAACAATCAGAGATAAATTGCCTTGACAATTCCAGAATCTCCACAAGCCACAAATTCAAAAATAAATTTCTAAATTCTTGTCTATTTCCCATTGTTCTGTGCTTAGTAATACTAATTCTAACAACTATTATATAGCACATCAAACACTTTAAGGCAATTGAGTGTTTTCTCACTTTTTTTCTACAGAACATTAAAAACTTAGTTCTTTATAATGTATTAATGGGCTTATTGTTTTATGGTTTTTCTTGTTTTCCTGCTAAGTTCTGAATGTTGCTGTTTCCCAAAATTTTATATGGACGAATCCTAACCCCCAAGGTAGTGGAATTAGAAAGTGGGGCCTTTGGAAGGTAATTAAGTCATGAAGGCCCAGTTGTAATTAATGAGATTAATGCCCTTAGAAAAGAGATCATCATCATCAGTCATTAGAAAAATGCAAATCAAAACCACATTGAGATACCATCTCATGCCAGTTAGAATGGCAATCCTTAAAAAATCTGGAGACAACAGATGCTGGAGAGGATGTGGAGAAATAGGAACACTTTTACACTATTGGTGGCAGTGTAAATTAGTTCAACCATTATGGAAGACAGTGTGGCAATTCCTCAAGGATCTAGAAATAGAAATTCCATTTGACCCAGCAATGCCATTACTCGATATATACCCAAAGGATTATAAATTGTTTTATCATAAAGACAAATGCACCCTTATGTTAATTGCAGCACTGTTTATGATAGCAAAGACCTGGAACCAACCCAAATGCCCATTGATGATAGACTGGACAAAAAAAATGTGGCATATATACACCATGGAATACTATGCATCCATAAAAAAATGATGAGTTTGTGTCCTTTGTAGAGACATGGATGAACCTAGAAACCATTATTCTCAGCAAACTAACACAAGAACAGAAAACCAAACACGGAATGTTTTCACTCATAGGTGGGTGATGAACAATGAGAACACTTATGCACAGGGAAGGGAACAACATTCACAGGGCTAGGTCGGGGGTGGAAGGGAGGGGAGGGGAGGGACAGCAAGGGGTGAGCAGGGAAGATGGGAAGGGATAACACTGGGAGAAATGCCTGACATAGGCGATAGCAGCGGGGGATGGAGACAGCAAACCACTATGGCATGTATGTACTTATGCAACAATCCTGCAGGATGCAAGACGTGCACCTGTACCCCAGAGCCCAAATACAATAAACAAAAGAGAGAGGGGAGAGATCCCAGAAAGCTACCTTGCCCCTTCTGCCATGTGAGGGCAAAGCAAGAAGTCACCACCATCTATGAACCAAAAATCAAGTTCTCACCAGACACTGTATTGGCTGGCACTCTTATCTTGGACTTTCCAGGCTCCAGAACTATGAGGAATAAATTTCTGTTACTTATAAGCCACCCAGTCATTGGTACTTTGTTATAACAGCCTGAATGGACTAAGACTTTTCTATTAGGGACTTTTAAATTTTTCCTACTTTATTTGAGGGTTCAAAAAAGATTAAAAAAAAAACCCTGAATTATGGAGTATGTCCATGTCAAAGAGACATGGGACAGCTAACTAAAGGAGCTCCTAATGACCACAGCTGGAACAATTTGAACAACAAAATTAATAAACTAGTGTTGTATAACAGCCCCGTAAAAATAAATATCCATGAGTTTATACTAATACATACATCTGTGCACAGAAAAGCACAGCAGGGAGACAACCCACCTGAGAGTGACACGTAGCCAAGGCAACCCCCACCCCCAGCCAAAGGAAGTGGTGAGTGAACGTGTGACCCCAGGATACCACACTTCTCCCACAGATCTTTGTGACCTTCAGATCAGGAGATCCCCTTGTGAGCCTATGTCACCAGGCCTTGGGTCAGACACATCATTCCTGAGATATGGACTGCACATAGCGGCATCCTTGCAAAGAATACATTACAGAAAGGGTTGGGGAGGCAGTAACTTTACAGTGGAGAAGCCTGAGAAACGCTATCTAGCCAAATGATCAAGGTTAATATCAACAATAATAAGGCATGTTGATAGTATGAACCCTTGCTATGATGTGATAAGAATGGCAATTTATTTCCTCTCCAATACACATAATCCCAGTTGAAGCATGTGAAAAAGATTAGTTGCACTCCTCATGAAGCATATCCTGCCCAGTACTTTCCAAAACCATCAAGGTCATCAAGAGCAAGGAAAATCTGAAAAACTGTCAAAGGCCTAGAGTAGCCTAAAGAGACATCACAAGTAAATGTAATGTGTTATCTTGGATGGAATCCCAGAAGAGAGAGAGAAAAAAAGGATATTAGTAGAAAATCTGAATATGGACTTCACTTAATAATAATGTGTAATTCTCGCCTGGGCACAGTGGCTCATGCCTGTAATCCCAGCACTTTGAAAGGCCAAGGTGGGCGGATCACAAGGTCAGGAGATCAAGACCATCCCGATCAACATGGTAAAACCCTGTCTCTATTAAAATAGAAAAAATTAGCCAGGCATGGTGGTGTGCATGTGCTTGTGGTCCCAGGTACTCGGGAGGCTGAGGCAGGGGAAATTGCTTGAACACAGGAGGTGGAGATGACAGTGAGTCGAGATCGAGCCACTGCACTCCAGCATGGCAACAGAGCGAGACTCCATTTCAAAATAATAATAATAATAATAACAACAACAACAACAATGTGTAATTCTCATTAATTTTTATAAATGTACTATATTAATGTAAGATATTACTAATAGAAGAAGCTGGATAGAGGATAATGGGAACTCTCTGTACTATATTGGCAATTTTTTTGTAAATCGAACTATTCTAAAATTAAAAATTTATTTTAAAAAATATATACACAGATGTACTCTTGGTTTTCTAAATATAGTTAGCTAGCTTTCTCAGGAAGCTCACCCAACTAAGCACTGAATTAAACCTCAAAAAAATCCTTATGAGGTAGGTACTATAATTACGGCATTTTTACAGATAAGCTAACAGACTTAAAAAGTTTAAATAGCTTTACCAAAGACCTACCCAAAAGTAGCAGAGCTGGAATTGAAACACAGAGAGCCATATTCTGGAACCTGCACTCTTAACCATTGTCTTGTGCTATCTCATAATGTGACAACATACATAGAAAATACAAAACCATCTACACATATATTTTTTAAATTAATATGTTATTTTAGGAAAGTTATTGCTTACAAGGTCAAGATAGAAAAATCTATTATAGAAGATGGCCAATTAGAAGCAGCTACACTATGTGACACTCACAGAGAGAAATGAGAGGGAAAAGCAAACATAGTACCTTCACCTGAAATATCCAGGTAATCACACTGAGACTGATCAGGGAAACCTCTCGACCTATGGAGAACAAAGAAAAGCAGGGCAGGAAGATGGTCCACCTGGGAGTGACACGGAACCAAGGCAACCCCCATCCCCAGCCAAGGGAAATGATGAGTGAATATGCAACCCCAGGATACCACACTTCTCCCACAGATCTTTTCAACCTTCAAATCAGGAGACCCCTGGTGAGCCCGTGTCACCAGGCCTTGGGTCAGATACACAGAGCTGTGTGGAGTCTCAGCAGAGCAGCTACTCAGGCATGTACAAAGACTCAGGAGCTTTACATACTTCAGTCCCAGGATTCCCAGCAAAGGTGACTGCAGCTCAGGCAAGGAATGAGATCCATACCTACCCTTTGGAATGGGGCAGAATCCAGGGGCCAAGCAGCATCACTTTGCAGGCCCTACTTCCACAGAATCTCACGAGATAAGACCCATTGGCTTGGAATTCCAGCCAGCCAGCAGCATCAGGGTGGAGGTTACCTGAGATGGGACAGATGTCCCAGTAGGAAGGGACAGGTTTCTTTCCTTGCTGTTTGGTCAACTCAGCTGTTCCAACCTGCAGACTTTGAAGAGTTTGAACAGTTCAGTCAAAAAAAGGATTCCCCTACCACAACACAGCTGCTTTGCCAGAATGTGACCAGATAGCTTTTTTAAGTTGGACCCCTATCCATTCCTCCTCACTGAGTGGGACCTCCCAGCCAAGACCTCTAGCCACCCCTGCCCACCCATATTCTATGGATAGAATTTAATTTCTCCCTGGGACAGGGTGCCTGTGGAGAGGGGCAGGCCATCATCTTTGCTGTTTAGGTGACTCAGTGGTCCAGCCTGCCAGCTTTGGATAGTCCAAGCCAACCAGGGCAGGGCTGGTTCCCCAGCACAGCATGGCTGTTTTGCCCAGGCATGGCCAGACTGCTTCTTTAAACAGGACCTGGATCCATCTCTCCTCACTTGGCAGGTCCTCCCAGCTGGGGCCTCTGGCCACCTCCACTCGTAGCATCAGGGTTTTACAGCCAACAGAGCTCTAGTTCCTCCCTGTGATAGAGTGCATGGAGGGGCAAGGAAGGCCACCATCTGTGCTGTTTGGGCATCTCAGCCAATCCAGCCTGCAGGTCTTAGAGAGCCCAAACTAATAGAAGGCTGAAGGGATCCCCAATACAGCACAGTGTCTCAACCAAAAGACAGCCAGATTGCTTCTATAAGCAGTTCCATGATCCCACTCCTCCTGAGTGAGACTTCCCAACTGGGCTCTCTGTAACGTTTTATAGGAGCATTCAGGCTAGCACCAGGTCAGTACCCACCTGGGACTTCCACAGAAACCAGCAGGTTGGCATCTTTGCTGTTCCACAGCCCTCACTGGTGATATATCTAGGTACTGGAAAAGCCAAGGAAACTAGGGTCTGAAGTGGACCCCCAGTATACTGCAGCAGCCCTGTGAATGAGTAGCCAGACTGTTAAAAGAAAATCAAACAAAAACAACATCAAAAAAGCAAATCCCTATCCAAGGGCTGGCAACCTCAAAGATAAAAGGTAGATAAGCCACAAAGATGAGAAAGAAGCAGTGCAAAATGCTGAAAACTCAAAAAGCCAGAGTGCCCCCTTTCCTTTAAATGATCACAGAACCTCTCTAGCAAGAGTACCAAACAGGGCTGAGGCTGAGATGACTGAAATGACAGAGGTAGGCTTCAGAATGTGTATAAAAATGAACATTGCTGAGCTAAACAAGCATGTTGTAATCCAATGGAAAGAAGTAAAAAAATCATGAAAAAAACAATGCAGGAACTGACATACAAAATAGTCAGTTTAGAGAGGGATATAACCAACCTGATAGAGCTAGAAAACGTACTACGAGAACTTCATGATGCAATCACAAATATTAATAACAGAACAGACCAAGCAGAGGAAAGAATCTTAGAGCAGAAAGATCGTCTTTCTGAAATAAGACAGGAAGACAAGAATAAAGAAAAAAGAATGAAAGAAATGAATGAAACCTTCGAGAAATACGGGATTTCATAAGGAGACTGAAACTACAACTGATTAAGTTATCTGAAAGAGATGGAGAGAATGAAACCAAGTTGGAAAACATACTTCAGGATATCATCCAGGAGAGCTTCCCCAATCTAGATAGGCAGACCAACATTCAAATTTAGTAAATACAGAGAACCCCAGTAAGATACTTCATGAAAAGATCATCCCCAAGACACATAATTATCAGATTCTCCAAAGTCAAAGTGAAAGAAAAAATGTTAAGGGCAGCCAGAGAGAAAGGCCAGATCACCTACAAAGGGAAGTGCATCAGACTAACAGCAGACCTCTCAGTGGAAATTCCACAAGCCAGAAGAGATTGCGGGCTAATATACAACCCTCTTCCAAAAAGGATTTTTAACCCAGAATTTCATCTCTGATCAAACTAGGCATCCTAAGTGAAGGAGAAATAAGATCCTTTTCAGACAAGCAAATGCTGAGGGTATCTGCTATCATCAGAACTGCCTTTCAAGAGCTCCTGAAGGAAACACTGAATATGAAAAGGAAAAATCATTACCAGCCACTTCAAAAGCACATTGAAGTACACAGACTAGTGACACTATAAAGCAAACATATAAAGAAGTCTACAAAATAACCAGCTAGCATCATGATGAAAGGATCAAATCCACAATAACAATACTAATCTTAAATATAAACATGGTAAATGCCCCAATTAAAAGACACAGAATGGCAGGCTGGAAAAAAGAACCAAGACTCATGGTATGCTGTCTTCAAGAGACCCATCTCACATACAAAGACAACACAGGCTCAAAATAAAGTGGTGGAGGAAAAATTACCAAGCAAATGGAATACAGAAAAACAGCAGAAGTTGCAATCTTAGTTTCTAAAAGAATACACTTTAAACCAACAAAGATGAAAAAGGACAAAGAAGGGCATCACATAATGGTAAAGGGTTCAATTCAACAAGAAGAGCAAATTATCCTAAATATATATGAACTCAGTGTAGAAGTACCCAGTTTTGTAGAGCAAGTTCTTAGAAACCTTCAAAGAGACTTAGACTCCCACACTATAATAGTAGGAGACTTTAACACCCCACTGACAATAGTAGACAGATCTTAAAGACAGAAAATTAACAAAAATATTCAGGACTTAAACTCAGCTGTGGATTAAGTGGACCCAAGAGATATCTATAGAACTCTCCACGCAAAAACAATAAAATATACATTCTTCTCATTGCCACACAGCACTTACTCCAAAACTGATCACGTAATTGGAAGTGAAATACTCCTCAGCAAATGCAAAAGAACTGAAATCATAACAGTCTCTCAGACTACAGTGCAATCAAATTAGAACTCAAGATTAAAAAATTCACTCAAAATCATACAATTGTATGGAAATTGAATAACCTGATTCTGAATTACTTTTGGGTAAATAATAAAATTAAGGCAGAACTCATGAAGTTCCTTGAAACTAATGAGAACAAAGAGACAACATAAGGGAATATCTGGGATGTGATGCAGCTAAAGCAGTTTATTAAGAGGAAAATTAATAGCACTAAATGCCCAGATCAAAAGCTAGAAAAATCTCAAGTTAACAACCTAACTAACATCATAAAAAAAAAGAAAACTAGAGAACCAAGAGCAAACACTCCCCAGTGCTTGCAGAAGACAAGAAATAACCAAAATCAGAGCTAAACTAAAGAAGATAGAAACATGAAAAAACTTCAAAAATTAATGAATCCAAGGCTGGCTTCTGAAAAAATTAATGAAATAGACCACCAGCAAGACTAATAAAAGGAAAAGAGAGAATATTCAAATAAATAAAGTCAGAAATGATAAATTGGATATTACCACTGACTGACCTCACAGAAATACAACCATCAGAGAATATTATAAATATATCTCTGCACATAAACCAGAAAATCTAGAAAAAAAACGAGTAAATTCCTGGATGCATACACCCTCCCAATAGCCTATCAACCAACAACAACAACAACAAAATACCAAGAGCAGATGGATTCCACCAGAGGTAGAAAGAAGAGCTGGTAGAATTCCTATGGACACTGTTCCTCCCTAATTCATTCTATGAGGCCAGCATCATCCTTATACCAAAACCTGGCAGAGATATAAAAAAGAAAGAAAACTTCAGGTCAATATCCTTGAGGAATATTGATGCAAAAGTCCTCAACAACATATTGGTAAACTGAATTCAGCAGCACATTAAAAAGCTTATCCACCATGATCATCTGCTGGATGCAAGGCTGGTTCAACATATGCAAATCAATAAAAGTGATTCATCACATAAACAGAAATAAAGATAGAAATAAAGACAAAAACTACATGATTATCTCAATAGATGCAGAAAAAGCCTTTAATAAAATTCAACATCCCTTCATGTTAAAAACTTTCAATAAACTATTGAAGGAAAATGCCTCAAAATAATAAGAGACATAAATGACAAACCCACAGCCAATATCATACTGAAGAGGCAAAAGCTAGAAGCATTCTCATTGAAATCCAGCACAAGACAAGGTTGCACTCTTTCCCCAATACTATTCAACATAGTATTGGAAGTTTCTGCCAGGGCAATCAGGCCAGAGGGAAAAAAAAAGGGTATTAAAATAGAAATAGAGGAAGTCAAATCAGATGGCAGGTACCTACATCTAGAAAATTCCATCATTGTGTCTCAGCCCAAAAGCTTCTTAAGCTGATAAACAACTTCAACAAACTATCAGGATATAAAATCAACACATAAAAATCACTAACATTCTAATACACCAACAGCAGTCAAGCCAAAAGTCAAATTAAGAATGCAATTCCATTCACAATTGGCACAAAAGAATAATCCTATGCAAGAAGAACAAAGCTGGAGGCATGATGCTCCCTGACTTAAATCTATACTACAGGGCTACAGTAACCAAAACAGCATGGTATTTGTACAAAAACAGACACATAGATCAATGGAACAGGATAGAGAACCCAGAAATAACAGTGCACACCTCTAACTATCTGATCTTCAATAAACCTGACAAAAACAAGCATTGAAAAAAAGAGTCCCAATTTAACAAATGATGCTGGTAGGACTATCTAGCCAAATGCAGAAAACTGAAACTGCTCCTCCTCCTTATACCATATACAAAAATCAGGTAAACAGGATTAAAGACTCAAAGGGAAAACTCAAAGCTGTAAAAATCCTAGAAGAAAACCTAGACAATATCTTTCAGGAAAAAGTCATAGGCAAAGATTTCATGACAAAGACACCAAAAGCAATTGCAACAAAAGCAAAAATTGACAAATGGAATCTAATTAAGCTGAAGAGCTTCTGCACAGCAAAAGATACTATCAACAGAGTAAACAGACAACTTACAGAGTGTGAGAAAAAGTTTTCCAACTATGCATCTGAGAAAAGTTAATATCCAGCATCTACAAGGAACTTAACAAATTTACAAGACAGAAAAAAAATAGGACTATTAAAAACTGGGTGAAGGACATGAACAGACACTTCTCCAAAAAAAAAAAAAATTTTATATATATATATATATATATATATATATATATATATATATATATATATATATAAATGCAGCCAAAAATCATGAAAAAAGCTCAACATAACCAATCATTGGAGAAATGCAAATCAAAATCACAATGAGTTACCTCACATATGTCAGAATGGCTATTGTTAACAAGGCAAAGAAACAACAGATGCTGGTGAGGCTGTGGAGAAAGGGAATGCTCTTACAAATATTGGTGGGAGGGTAAATTAGTTCAATCATTGTGGAAGACAGTGTGGCAATTCCTCAAAGATCTAGAGGCGGAAATGCTATTTGATCCAGCAATACCATTACTGGGTATATCCAAAGGAATTTAAATTGTTTTATACACCCATAAAATTTTTATTTTATACCCAAATTATAAAGATGCACATACAGGTATGTTCAATAATAGCACTATTCACAATAGCAAAAACATAGAATCAACCTAATGCCCATCAATGAGAGACTGGATAAAATGTGGTACATATACGCCGTGGAATACTATGCATCAATAAAAAGGAACTAGATCATGCTCTTTGAAGAAACATGGATAGAGCTGGAGGCCATTATCCTTAGCAAACAAATGCAAGAACAGAATACCAAATACTGCATGTTCTTGCATATAGTGGGATCTAAATGATAAGAACACATGGACACATGTCGGGGAACAACACACTCAGGGCCTGTCAGAGCATGGTGGGCAAGAGGAAGGAGAGGATCCGAGGAATAGCTAATAAATGCTGAGCTTAATATTTGGCTGATGGGATGATCTGTGCAGCAAACCACCACACCACACATTTACCTATGTATCAAGCCTGCACATCATGCACGTGTATCCTTGAACTTAAAATAAAAGTTGAAAACTAAACAAACAAAATAAAATACATATGAACAAAAAAATCTATTATATTTCTGAAAGTTCTCATAATGATTGACTAGAAAATAAAAATGTTAAAGAATATACTGTTTACCATGACATCAAAATCATGAAATATAGTAAATCTAAGACCAGATATGTAAGATTTCTACAAGGAAAACAATAAAACATAAGAAATTAATAAATATATAAATGTATAAATAAATAAGAAATATATAAATGTACAAAACATAAGAAATTAATAAATATATAAATATAGTAAATCTAAGACCAGATATGTAAGATTTCTACAAGGAAAACAATAAAACAAAAGAAATTAATAAATATATAAATGTAGGGGTATAACATGTTTATTTAGGAAAGACTTGATATTCTGAAGAAATAAATCCTTAGATTATTCTAAAACTTCTTCAAAAAGTCAATAAAATTACAACAGGATGTACGGGTATGGAGTGTGATAGTGTTTGTCTATCTTAACAAATTATCTTAAAATTTAAATTGAATGCAACAGACTCAGAATAGTCAAAATACTATTTGGATGGACAAAGGCAAAGGAATTATCACTGAAACAATTAGATAAATCATTGGAAAAAATTAAATGTAGTTCTGGCTCACACCATAAACAAATATCTAAACTAAGTATAATACAGATATAAATGTAAAAGAGAAAACTAGAAATTTTCAGAATGTACTATAAGAGAATATCTTTATGACATTGGGGTAAGGAAAAGCTTTTTGAATAAAACATAAAAAGTACTAAAGAATAAAAAGTTTTTGATTGGACTACATAAAAGTTAAAAACATATCTTTCAAAAGATATAATCAAGGGAGATAAATGCAAGCCAATGTACAGAAGAAAACATAACACACATATGTGAATATATAAAGAACTTCTACAAATCAAAAATAAAAATCTAGCCAAAATAAGCAAGACAGGTGAACAGTTACTTCATAAGGAGGATGCCTCTAATGGCAAATAAATACAGGAAAATATTTTAATTTTAGAAGTAATCAGAGAACAAATGAAAATCCCAAAGAAATACCACTAGAAACCCATTAATGACTAAAATTGAGACTGAAACGTTTTAACAAAGATATAGATCAAGAGGAACTATCACACAATGTTGGTGCAATTATAAACTGGTAATACCATTATTAGAATAGTTTGTTAGTAGTAAGCTACTAATGTTGAATTAGTAGTAAGCTACAAATATCGAAATTCGCACATACTATAATAGAAATTCCACATCCATCCACATAACCAAGAAAGATGTGGACACGTGCAGCAAAAGATATACACAGAACTGCATATTATTTACAAACATTTCAAACCAGAAAAAGCTGGTATGTCTACCAACATTAAAAAAGAGGGAGATGAAGAGAAGTTGATAAATGAGTAAAAATAAACAGTCCAATTGAAGAAATAAGAACTAGTGTTAGACCAGTTAACATAATTTTCAGTCATCTATTATACATTTCAAAGTAGGTTTTTGAATTTGAATTTAATTTCAAAATAGAATTTGAATGGTTGTGGCATAAAGAAAAGACAAACATTGAAGGTGATGGATATTCAATCAAGTACACTGATTTGATCTTTACCAATTATATGAATGCATTAAATTATCATGTATATCCTACAGCTATGTACATCTATTATTCATCAATTAACAAATAAAATGAATAACAATTTGTGGGATAATAAAACAGTAAAATACTATGCGTCAATGAAGATGAACAAACATGAATGCAACATGCAACAACATGAATGAGTCTCACTAAACATTGAACAAAAGAAGCAGATAAAATGAAACATTTACTGCAGGATTTGATTTATATGATGTTTGACAACAGATGAAACTATAGTGTAACAATAAGAGATTTGTGCTTCATTGAAAAGCTGCAAAGAAAAGAAAGCATATATTAAAAAGTGAGAAACATGTTAACTTTGGAGGTTGGGGTGGTGAATCAGTGTTTGGAAATGATCAGTACTGGAAATGAGAGGGAATTTTGGGGTGGCATGTTTTGTTTCTTAACCTACATGGTAATTTTACGGTTGTTCATTTTGTACTTTATAATTCATTGGATTATGATTTTTTGTATACTACTAAACAGAATATATTTTTAAAATGAAAATATAAATTATGGCCAGGCGTGGTGGCTCAAGCCTGTAATCCCAGCACTTTGGGAGGCCAAGGCGCATGGATCACGAGGTCAAGAGATCGAGACCATCCTGGTCAAAATGGTGAAACCCCATCTTTACTAAAAATACAAAAAAATTAGCTGGGCATGGTGGCGCGTGCCTGTAATCCCAGCTACTCAGGAGGCTGAGGCAGGAGAATTGCCTGAACCCAGGAGGCAGAGGTTGCAGTGAGCCAAGATCACGCCACTGCATTCCAGCCTGGGTAACAAGAGCGAAACTCCATCTCAAAAAAAAAAAAAAAAAAAAAAAAAAAAAGAAAGAAAATATAAATTATTTTATTTAACATTTAAATACATATTATTTCATACATTTAGGGCATCTAAATATTATAAATATTAAATATATATAATTATATTGTATGAAATTATATAATTATGTACATTGTGTCTTATAAAACTTTTAAATATATAAAATAATATTTACTTAAATGTAAAATAATTTTACACTTTCATTATAAAATAAGGCACATTTTATAATAAGACATTTTCTCATGCTTAACTGTTGCAGACTACAGAACCAGAGACCCTTGGCACCCCATTCCCAGATATACCTAACTTGCAAAACACCTAACCAAAATGAAAGTGAAACAGAATTTTACTCTAGATGAAAGATATATTTACCAAGGATGACTGGAACTTCTTCTTTAGTTATGAATTACTCATGGTTTCCAAGAAAGTCTTTCTGCAGAAGGCAAGACTGTAATCACTCTCAGTACTATACAGTGTCCCCACTGTGCTATTAAACAGATGGTAATTAACATGGTCACAACTGTAACTGTCAAGCACAAAAGCAATGCTGAGTGTATTTCTGATCCAGCTGCTATCAGCATGGGGTACAAAGATTGACAATATTCCAAGAAATAAATCTCCTTCATCAAAACTGAGCTGACTTTGAGCAGTAGTTCAGAAGCTTTCTGAGAACAAACACAAGTACAACTAATTGCTACCAAGAAAATTAACATAGAGGGCTCTATTTGGTATTTCACCTGTGGTTTATGTGCAGGTGTTCTAAATGTTTGCCAAGAAAGTAATGCAAGTTGTCTCAGGAAGCAAAAAAGAGGTGAATGGCATCTCTCTGGGTACACAAAAGAAATGTATCAATTGTCAAATCTAGTTACAATCAAGATCAGTTTGTTATATTTTGTTATATAAAGCTTCTCATTTCTATGAGATTAATATTGAATGTTACTGGCACACTAAGCAAGCAGTGAGGGTCATTGGTATGAGGAAGGAATCAGAGGTCTGTGTTCTCCAGCAGAATATAGAGTAAGATGACTAGCCAAGAAGTGGACTGCACAGGTTATATACCCTAGTGGCTGCCTCTAGGGTATGTACTCAGGGTCACAAACAAACAAAAGTTTTATTTTTTTTTAGAGTCCCTTTCTATAAAAATAATTCTATTAAAAATACATTACAAAAATCCATGAGTCTGTGAAAGATATAGGAAGCAGAATTGGACAGGGGAAGAAGTTTAACTGCAATGCAGACCTAACAAAGTTTGGCCAATCTGGTGAAGACCTCTAAAGGGAATACTTACTACTTGTCAGGGTGTTTGATGCCAGGCTAAAATGGCCAGGCCTTAGATATCTAGCCTTCAGTCATCAGTTGTGGGCTTCCAAAGGAATGTTGTGACCTGGAATGAAACAGCTTTGGGCAACTAAGGCAAGTCCTGAAGGAACTGATGTCTGGAGGCTGCCTGCTGACTGTAATTACCACAGCTGGGCATCAAGATCTCTGAGGCAGTATCTGCATGATGTATCTCTATGTCTACCATCGTTCACCATGATGTCTCTTCTACTGACTTTTCCATAAACATTTGAAGGACAGCCTCTCCATGATTGCTGAAGGCCTCTTTTTCTGAAGGAAAGCAGAAGAGGGAGGGAGTGAAAGTTAACCTTAGGAAGACAGCCGATTCTCATCGTCTTTCTTCTCTGCTATCCATTCTAGAATTCCCTCACCCTCAGCTACCAACTCGGCTGAACTTGGCAGCTTACCTGGTGATGTGAAGCAAACAATCATCTCTGAAATCCCTGAACCATGATCACTGTGCTCTTGTCCAGCTGAGATTGCTATAGCTGTCCATTTATATTCACAATAAAGCAAGAAAGAATCAAGAGACAATGTCTTAGTCCAGTCTATTATAACAAAGTAGCATAGGTTGTGTAGCATAAGCAACAAACCTATTTCTCCCAGTTCTGGTGGCTGGGAAGTCCAAGATAAAAGTGCCAGTAAATCTTGTGTACAGTGAGGGCCCAATTATTGGTTCACAGACAGCTTTCTTCTTGTTATATTCTCACATGGCTGAGAACAGAGACAAATGATGTAACCTCTTTTCTGCCTGTTCTTGTAAGTGCACCAATCCCCGCATGAGGGTTCCATCCTGATAACGTAATTACTGTTCAAAATCACCATGTTCAAATCCCCTCACATTGAGTATTAGGGTTTTAATATATGAATTTGGGGTTGACACAAATAGATCCTAGGAGGCACTCAAGTAGATTATCTGTTTTTATATATGTTTCTCTCTGTCTCTATTGTGAAACAGCAATCTGAACACATGATAACCTTAATTGTGCCTGCTGACTCCCAGAGAAACAGAGCTCAAACTGCCCAGCCAGCAGTCATCACTAATGATTAAATAGTACTATTTCTGTACCACTGGTGAAAATGTTCCCCCTTTGGTAATTAGGACTTGTAGCAATGCAGAACCCAGAGCTGTAAAAAAAAGATATGCAAATTCCTCATCAGTCTCTGAAATTAATGATATGAGGTACCATTCTTCTTTCTACACCTTGGTTTCTGGATTCATGCATTCCTTCCATAGAAGACATGCACTACATATAGCTATTTATGTAAATGTGTACAATGCAACCTAGACTACAGCGACTCTTCTTGCAGAATATTGCTGCCAAGGTAGCACACCAGCTATACCTTCAACAGGCTGTTTCAATGCTCTCTCAGGCCAGCAACTTGGAACAACATGGCATTTAATATTAGCAATAGCTCTCACAGTAATGGGCCCATTTCCACACCATCTTTGCTGTGAAATAGTTTATCTGGTCTGACACAATTTTATGTAGGACCACAAGGCAATGGATAAAAGTCTCTGGATAATGTGCAGATCAAAATTCTGTTTACAAGAAAAGAAAACCAATGATCACAATACATGTCTGTATAAAAAAAACCCTGCTATTGTGCAACAGAGGGCCCTGATATAATCAACTTTCTATCAAGTGGCAGGTAGGTCTCCTGAAGAAATGGTTCTTTTGGGGGTTTCAGAATTCTGCTGCTAGTAGGTAGGACATTGATAGGCTAAGACTGATCAGGTGTTATAAGTGGGGGTTCACAATTTTGGGCCTAGGCACAGTTCCTATATCTGCTATGAAGTGGCCACTGTGGCCTCTTCATCCATGAGCCAATTTTGCCAGCATTGGAGTAGTTGTTGAAAGAGTCTGGCTAATGACAATTGGCTGGACACTTTTGTCTACTCGGTTGTTTAGTGCCTCCTCAATGGTCAATATTCGCTGGTGGTTATTATGTGGAATACAAAGATCCTCAAACTTCTTTACTCTCATATGCTCAACCACATACCTTTACCCACACCTTCTTGCCCATGATCTTCCATTCTTTTTCCAGGAGTGTGTGTGTGGATTCTAACCTTGGGTCACTCTCTTTTCACACTATGTCAATGCCTGGATGCATCACAATCGCTCTCCCCATTGGAAAGATTTTTCTGTACCAGTTTTTCAAGGCATCCTTGAGTAGGGTTATAGTGTAGCTGGTGTCCATATCTGGCCTACACTTACATACCAAGCTAACGCATCTGAAAGCCAAACTCAGAAATTTTTAATTTTTTTTTTCTTTTGGTCCTACAGTATATCATACAGCCACAGAAATGAGCTAAGAGAGAAATGCTTGTACTATGACTAGTGGGAGCCATAGAAAGCCTGAACTACCTGTTATGAAAATTTATTTTGTCCTCAGAACCTGTTTGTGCTCAATCCTGGATACCACACTTCCATCTTATAATGAGGTTACTGTTGGTATTATCTGACTTTATGACTTAGTAACACTTACAAGACCTAGCTCATGATAGTTCTACCCACATGGTCACTTGCAGTCCCATGGTCAGGACTGGTAGCTTGCCAAGAGTTATTTTTTAAAAGGCATAACATTCCCCGGTTTTATGGCATTTCTCCAGAATCCCAGGAACCTCTATTTGCTTCATACAAAATCAACATGGTCCCATTTCTTAACACTGATACCTCTAACATGTAGGTTCCAACAGATTGCATAGTACAAAAAGAAGTATGGCTTGTATAACAGCCTCAGTCTGCTCAGAGCTCTTTCCTGCTCCATCCATACTCAAAGAAGTATGCAGGCAAAGTAGTACCCCTAACTGTTAAGCATGCTGTCTGCAGAGCACAAAGTAGCCCACAATGCACTGTGCTTTCTTAGTCATGGTAGAAGAAGAAATATGTAATAGTTTATCTTTTACTTTGGACAAGGATTTACTGGCAAGCCCTGGCCACTAAAACTCTAAAATTTTCCTCAAGTGGTTAGCCCTCAAATCTGTTTAGGGTTCATTTCCTACTCACTAGAGCAAATTTGTCTTACTGAGCCTGCAGCAAGCTAGCCAGATCTTGCTTATCCAGCCAGATCTGCCTATTATTGGTGCAATGAATCAATGTAATGTTCTTCAGGACATTAAAAAAAATTGTATCTCTTTAGACTACATTGTGATAAGAGAGTTAACGTAGTCCTGGAGAATAACTACATACCTGAGGCCATATTAATCGTTCTAGCAAAGATACTGTCTTTGTCATGGTAGTTGTAACTAGAGCTACTATTTACTTGAGCTTGCAGTAATTCAGTCATTCTACAGGATACATCTAGTATCTACAGTGGTCCCAACTGGTAAATTCGTAGCAGATACGATGAAAATCCCCATCCTTTCATCTTTTACATTCTTAATAGTATCTCTATACCCTCCATCTATGCCCAGTTTTTCATTATGCACTATTTTTGTAGATTTATCACCTTGGCTGAAGGCAGAGAGAGCATATTCAGAGGCTTTCATTAGGCAATGGACTTGCACACCAAGGACCAAAAATGCAACAATGCCAACTTAGAAGTATCTAAATCTCAATTATATAGTCAGGGTAAATTAATATATAATTCAGGGTAAATGACTACCATGGGTTGTGAATGCAAATCCTCAGTGATATTTCTTCCCTGCAACTGAGCCTGGCCCAAAGAAACTGAATGTAGAAATTCCTTGGATGCCTACCATCTTCAGGTTTGTGCAATAATTCCCTCCTTGAAGAGGGACTGGAGTTGCACAGCTCCTTGTCTACAACAATAGATTAAAATTCAGATGGAAAGTAAAAAGATACCTAATAATGAGAGGAGAATAATGTAATAGGGAATAATAGGTTTTCAGAAATCAGAAAGTTGTAGTTTCTAAGGGGAAGAAGATGATGCAATAAACGTCCAGTTAGGAGCCAAGAGAACACAACAGATAAGAGACTTGTATCACTGCAATTGTCAGAAGCAAACAAAAACAAAACTCCACCTCCCCCTAAAATGCAATGTGCTTCATATAAATATCAGCTTCAAAGTAATTCCCCATGCTCTCTTTACTACCTTTTTGCTGTTTTTGAACCTCACTTACATAAAGTCTCTTAAGCCAAAATGGTTTGTAGACCATAATCAGAAACTTAAACTTTATTCTAAATATTAAGAAATACCAATTCAAAAGTTTTTTGTCAGAGTAATGATCTGATCTGATTTACACTTTTACTAGCTCTCTTAGGCTTCTCTATAAAGCATAGATTGTGAGAGGAAAAGAGTAATAAGTTGGAATTCCAGTTAAAAGACCATCACACAAGAGTTAGGGAATAACAAAATAAGTCAACTCCACCATAAGCACACAGAACACTTACAAACATATAGTTAAAATCAACTTTTTTAAAACTCTAGAAATTAGCCAAAGGCTTGTAACATTGCAATGAACATTTTTTGAAGAAAAATAGCTGACTCTTCATAATGACAGCCAGTTTTGTGGCATTTAAATTTTCTCTACTTCCATTCCCTTTGCCGCAGCTCCACATTGTCCTTGAAATTCATTAGTCTTGCAACAACAGTACCTGTAAAATTCAACCATCCTGCAGCTACTGGAGGGGGCACTAGAGCTTTCCCCTAAGATTCACATACAAATATTTTTACTGTTTGGCATGTCTGGCAGGTCCCTAGAGAATTCTCATTTACAGAGCTTGTCCTTGTTTATGTTACTCAGCATTCACTCAGTGGTATAAGCTGTATACCCAAGACATTTGTCAAAAACAATCAGTGATAAATCAGTGATAACAGTTTATCACAGCAAGTTATGGTAGCAAACCTGTTGTAACAACAAACAGGAACTAACCAAAAACTTTAGGTCTTAAAGTTCTATATCTTTAAGGAATATGGGGAATAAAATGTTCTTAGGAAGACATACATCTAGAGATCTAGAAGGCTGTGCACATGTGCCAGACAATGCGCTTGCTCATCTCTGATTGATGATGAGACTCTACAAAGCAGGATGTGAATACTAAGGTAGAACTGTTAACCAATGAAACCTTGAAGTCAAGTACTGACACACACTGTGTTGCAACACAGCAACAACAAAAAACATGGAAAGTGAGGAATTCCAATATCAATATTTTTCATATTATGCAATTTAAAATATCTAGTTTTCCACAAAATTAATGAGACATACAAAGAAAGAGAAAAGAAGGGCAAAGAATGTATTTTGGTAAGCAAAAATACATTCACCAGAAGCTGTGCTTGACGAAGCTCAGATGTTAGTTTATTAGACAAAGACTTTTAATGAGTTAAATATATATCTGTATGGGGGTACACACACATACACATATTTTTTTAAGTACTAATAAAAACCATGTCTAAAGAATTAAAGATATGGATGAGAACCATGTCATAATACAGAAAATCAATAAAAAATAGAAATTATTAAAAAAAACAAAAATTCTGGAGTTTAAAAATACAGTAACAGAAATGAAAATTTACTAGTGGGTCTCAACAGAAGACTTGAGCTGACAGAATAAAGAAATCGCAAACTAGAAGATAGGTTAATTGAGATTATCTAGTTGTATAGTCCATTCACACTGCTATAAAGAAACATCTATTCCTTTATTGTTAACAATAATTTATTGTATATTCCAAAATAGCAAAAATAATCTTTGCTCCAGTTCCCAACATATAAGGAGCTCAAACAACTCTACAGGTAAAAAAAAATTGTAATCTGATCAAAATATAGGCAAAAGATTTGAATAGACAATTCTCAAAAGACTTACAAATGGCAAACAGGCATATTGAAAAGGTCCTCAACATCATTATCATCAGAGAAATGCAAATCAAAACTGCAATGAGATATCATCTCACTCCAGTTAAAATGGCTTATATCCAAACTACAGGCAATAACAAACACTGGTGAGGATGTGAAGAAAAGAGAACTTTTTTTATCTCTGTATTTTGTATCTGTGGACCTGAATGTTGATCCCTTGCTTCAGATTGACGTTCCTGATGCACTCAGTGAGAGAGATAATGTCAAATTTACAGTGCACACAAAGATCACATTGCCCACGTTTCAGAACCCAGAGTTTTCTGTTACAAGGCAACATGAAGACTTCGTGTGGCTATGTGACACTCTTGCTGAAACAAGAAACTACGTTGAGCTTATTATTCCACCTTCTCCTATGAAGCCCAACTTCAATGGTCCTTGAGAGATGATGCAGAAACTGGGAGAAGGAAAAGGGTCTATGACCAAAGAAGAATTTGCCAAGATGAAACAAGAACTGGAAGCTGAGTATCTTGCTGTTTTTAAGAAGTCTATGTCCTCCCATGAAGTCTCTCTTCAGTGGCTTTCTTCTCACCCTGTTCTCAGTAAAGATCGCAACTTTCATGTTTTCCTGGAATATGATCAGGATCTAAGTGTTAGGCGGAAAAATATTAAGAGACGTTTGGTGGCTTCTTCAAAAGTATGGTGAAAAGTGCTGAAGAAGTCCTTTTTACGAGTTAAGGAGATAGATTTCCTCTCTGAGCAAGAGAAGAACTTCCTTATTAACTATTACAATAGGATCAAAGATTCTTGTGTGAAAGCTGATATAATGACCAGATTTCATAAAAATGAATGCAGCCTGCTTAAATAGCCTGGCTTTAGAAGAGCCCACAGTCATCAAAAAGTACCTATTGAAGGTTGCTGAGCTATTTGAAAAACAGGAGAGTAGAGGGTCGAGTCTCATCAGATGAAGATTAAAGCTAACAGAGCTCCTCCAATACTACATGCTCAACATCAAAGCTGCTACGGATCTCTTATACAGATACACCAAAGCCCTCATTGATTATGAGAACTCAAACAATGCTCTGAATAAGGCCTGGTTAAATAGCAAAGATGTCAAGATGGCTGAGGCACACCAGCAGAAGTGCTGCTGGAAATTTGAACAGCTTTCTGGATCTGCAAAAGAAAAACTGATAAATTGAAAATCGAAGAGAGTGACAGCATTTAGAAAGAATCTAATTGAAATGTCTGAACTGAAAATAAAACATGTGAGGAACAATGTCTCCCTTTTGCAGAGCTGTATTGACTTGTTCTAGAATAACTGATAGGCCTTCACTCTGAAGAAAAGAAATGAATGTGAAAGAAAGCCAAGCATCACTTGCACTTAAATCATTACCACAGAAGATTTATTAGCTTCAGCTTTAGTTTAAAATTATATGAAAAAACATTTTGATTTCTACAAATCTTAAAACAAAACCCTATACACTATTGGTGGAAATATAAATTAGTATAACCACTGTGGAGAACAGTTTGAAGCTTTCTCACAAAACTAAAAATAGATAGCATATGATCCAGCAAT
Source organism: Saguinus oedipus (assembly GCA_031835075.1). Classification (NCBI taxonomy): domain Eukaryota; kingdom Metazoa; phylum Chordata; class Mammalia; order Primates; family Cebidae; genus Saguinus; species Saguinus oedipus. The sequence continues at coordinate 72,310,962 of CM063171.1, read as the reverse complement.
CCCACTGCTGGGTACATACCCAAAAGAAAGTAAATCAGTATAATGCAGAGATATCTACACTCCCTTGTTTGTTGTAGCTCCATTCATGATAGCTAATAATTGGAAGCAAACTAAGTGTTTATCAACAGATGAATCGATGTAGAAAATGTGGTACTTACACACAATGGAGTACTATTCAGCCATAAAAAAGAATGACATTCAATCATTTGCAACAACATGGATGGAACTGGAGATCATTAAGTCAAGTGAAATCAGGCAACCACAGAAAGACAAATATCACATGTTCTCACTTATTTGTAGGATTTAAAAATCAAAACAATTGAACTCATGGACAAAAAAAGTAGAAGGACGGTTACCAGAGGCTGGGAAGTCAGGGGAGAGGGGAAGGTGGGTGTTGTGAATGGATACAAAGAAATATAACAAGTGAATAAGGCATACTATTTGATTGTACAAGAGGGTGACTATAGTCAATAATAGCTTATTTGTACATTTAAAAATAACTGAAAGAGTGCAGTGGGATTGCTTGTAACACAAAGGATTGAGGGGATAAATACCTCATGCTCCGTGATGTGATTATTTCACATTGCATGCCTGTATCAAAACATCTTATATATCCCGCAAATATATACACCTACTATATAACCATAAAAATTAAAAATAAAAAAAATATGCTGTATTAAAATTTTAGTAACTTTCATTGATTATTTTAATTCCTCTTCTAGGTTTCAGTCTCTCTCTTTTTATAATCCATTTAATTTCCATGGTTGATGCTTTAAAAATGTCTTCAGCCTTGAAATCATAATAAAACATATACATTTTGCTCTGTATAACACTAAATACACACACACACACACACACATACAATTTATATCTCACATTTTGTCCTTGTAATGAAAGTTATTCCATTTCTACTGAGATTTACTTTTAGGATGCTGGAAAAATATATATATCACACTTCATTTAGCTGTATATGAAATGCTACAATAATTTTTTGGTTTTCTTCTTCTTTTATTTTTTCTTCATTAAAAAATGTTTTTAGTATGTCCCTCCCTGACCTCTTCAAGGAGAACTACAAACCATTGCTCAAGGAAATAAGAGAATACACAAACAGATGGAAAAACATTCCATGCTCATGGTTAGGAAGAATCAATATCATTAAAATGGCCATACTGCCCAAAGTAATTTCTAGATTCAATGCTATCCTCACCAAACTACCAATAATCTTCTTCACAAAACTGGAAAAAAACACTTTAAACTTCATATGGAACCAAAAAAGACCCTGCATACCAAAGACAATCCTAAGCAAAAAGAACAAAGCTGAAGGTATCACACTGCCAGACCTCAAACTATATTACAAGGCAACAGTAATCAAAACATCATGGTACTGCTAACAAGACAGAGACATAGACCAATGGAACAGAATAGAGGTCTCCGGAGCAATGCCACACATCTACAACCATCTGACCTTTGACAAACCTGACAAAAACAAGCAATGGAAAAAGAATCCCGTTTAACAAGTGGTGTTGGGAAAACTGGCTAGCAATGTCAAGAAAGCAGAAACTGGACTCCTTCCTGACACCTTACACTAAATTAACTCCAGATGGATTAAAGACTTAAACATAAGACCTAACGCCATAAAAATCCTAGAAGAAAACCTAGGCAAAACCATCCAGGACATAGGCATAGGCAAGGACTTCATGTCTAAAACACCAAAAGCAATGGCAACAAGAGCCAAAATAGACAAATGGGATATAATTAAACTTCAGAGCTTCTGTACAGCATAGAAACAATCATTAGAGTGAATTGGCAACCAACAGAATGGGAAAAAATTTTTGCAATCTACCCATCTGACAAAGGGCTAATATCCAGAATCTACAAAGAACTAAAACAGATTTACAAGAAAAAAACGAACAAACCCATCCAAAAGTGGGTGAAGAATATGAACAGACACTTTTCAAAAGAAGACATATATGAGGCCAACAAACATATGAAAAAATGCTCATCATCACTGGTCATTAGAGAAATGCAAATCAAAACAGACTGAGATACCATGTCACACCAGTTAGAATGGCGATCATTAAAATATCTGGAGACAACAGCTGCTGGAGAGGATGTGGAGAAACAGGAACACTTTTACCCTGTTGGTGGGAGTGTAAATTAGTTCAACCATTGTGGAAGACAGTGTGGCGATTCCTCAAGGATCTGGAAATAGAAATTCCATTTGACCCAGCAATTCCATTACTGGGTATATATCCAAAGGATTATAAATCATTCTATTATAAAGGCACATGCACACATGTGTTCATCGTGGCATTGTTTACAATAGCAAAGACCTGGAACCAACCCAAATGCCCACCAATGATAGACTGGACAAAGAAAATGTGGCACATATACACCATAGAATGCTATGCAGTCATAAAAAACAATGAATTCTTGTCCTTTGTAGGGAAATAGATGAACCTGGAAACCATCATCCTCAGCAAACTGACACAAGAACAGAAAATCAAACACCACATGTTCTCACTCATAGGTGGGAGATGAACAATGAGAACACATGGAAAGAGAGAGGGGAGCATCGCACACTGGGGTTCTTTTGGGGGTCTAGGGGAGGGGCAGTGGGGGGAGGGTGGAGAGGGATAAGTTGGGGAAAAATGTCAGGTATAGGTGATGGGGGGATGGAGGCAGCAAACCACCTTGCCATGAATGTACCTATGCAACAGTCTTGCATGATATGCACATGTACCCCAGAACCTAAGGTATAACAAAGAAAGAAAGAAAAGAAACATTATCTTTCAGAAAATCATGCAGACAGCTAAAATATGTATTCCAACCCCATACCAATAATATTATTGCAACTTCACCATTTAGGATTTGCCTGGATGATTAATGACTAAATAAATAAATAAATGTATTCTCCTGAGTTTATTTTTCAAGTGAGTAACCATATTTTACATTATAAAAGCAGCATCTGATTATAGCAAAGCTATAATGTCCTCCTTTTTTACAACTTTTTAATGACAAGTTTTAAAACTCATAAACTCTAATCAAGGAATTTGTTGATGTATTTACTCTTAGTTACAAGGATGCCCTTTAATCATTTAAATGTTTTCTCTTTAAAAAAATAAATAAAAGGAATTAATGGCAGCAATAAAACTTCTCTAATTCTAGTTTTGTTGGTATATTGTGCTCCTAAAGATACGATAGACAAAATTAAAAAGTAAACAAGGTGGGTAAATATTTGTAGTAAATAAGATCAATCACAATTAATAACTCTTGGAGGAATGTACTGAATTCAGTCAATTCACAAGAAAGAAACAAAAACCCATTGAGGGATATGTACCCCTTGGAACCGAATATACATTAAAATAGTATACTGCTATTTTTTCCTAGCAATTTGATAAAATTAAAAATGTCAATATTTATTTTGAATAGAATGCAGTAAGTTAGCTGAAGGGAATTTAAATTGGAAGAAGCTCTGTAAAGTACTTTAGCTACATATAGCAAAGTCTTGGAATTGTTCAATTGCACAATAAGTCAAAGTATTATCATAGCAGGTCTCTTTCAAGTTTAAATATTAAAATTAAAAATGTCTAGTAACCATATTAATTCATTTTCATACTGCTGATAAAAACACACCTGAGATTGGGCAATTTACAAAAGAAAGGTCTATTGTACCTATAGCTCCACATGGCTGGGATGGCCTCATAATCAGGGTAGAAGGCAAAAAGGAGCAAGTCACATGTTACGTGAATGGCAGCTGGCAAAGAGAGAGCTTGTGCAGGGAAATTCTCATTTTAAAGACTACGATCTCATGAGACCCATTCACTGTCTCATGAACAACATGGGAAAGATTCACTCTCATGATTCAATCATCTCTCACTGGGTCCCTTCCACAACACATAGGAATTATGAGAGCTACGTAATGAGATTTGGGTGGGTACACAGAACCAAACCACATCAGTAACCTAAATGTACAAAATTTGGGAACTAAAGTAAATTTAAAAGAGCCTATATTTGATGAAATGCCATGCAATCCCCCCCATAATCACATTTTCCTAAGACTTAATGCTATGAGTAAATGCCCATAACTCAGTCAGAAGGGAAAAAACAAAAACAAACTAATAAAAATAAACAAATACACACCTACCTAGTTTGAACACCTGTATGTTCAGGGGCTCGCTCTCTCTCCTGAAAACATCAGGGAAAATTAAATTATCTTCAATAGATATTAAGTTTTATAATCAGCACAGACTGAATCAGAATATACACATGTAAAAACCTCTGAAAGGGCAGGAGAGTGTCCATGCAACCTGCTACCACCTCTGGAGAGGAAGCCTTCATACATTATTATATCACTGAGATTTGTCACTTACTTGGAAATGTTGGTTAAAATGGGCATTTAAAAAATATAGATAGAAATATGATGACATAAAAACAGATGATAGGCAACAGATTGATGAATCAATAGATAGAGTCATTCTTTTTTTTTTTTTTTTTTTTTGAGATGGAGTTTCACTCTTGTTACCCAGGCTGGAGTGCAATGGCGCAATCTCGGCTCACGGCAACCTCCACCTCCTGGGTTCAGGCAATTCTCCTGCCTCAGCCTCCTGAGTAGCTGGGATTACAGGCACCCACCACCGTGCCCAGCTAATTTTTTGTATCTTTAGTAGAGACAGGGTTTCACCATGTTGACCAGGATGGTCTCAATATCTTGACCTCGTGATCCACCCGCCTCGGCCTCCCAAAGTGCTGGGATTACAGGCTTGAGCCACCGCGCCCGGCCTGATAGAGTCATTCTTTTACCAACCTTTTGATGTCTGACTAAGGCTTAGATCTCGTGTCCAGATCTGCTGATTATAGTTTAGTGCCTTTTTATTGATAAACATATACAAAATTTTTAAAATCTTTAGTTTTCTGTAGATACTTCTTTAAACCTAGAAAACAACTTAAATTTAGTTGTAAGTATTATAAGTGTAAAATATTTTTTAAATGTTTCCCATTTTTTTATTTCAAATATATACATGTGGCTCACCTAATCCTAATTTGACAGCAATTTCTTTTTGGTGACTTCCATTATTGTGTCTTTCCACAGCTTTCATGTTAGCCTTCAAAAATACAGTAATTCCATTTCTTTATCTAGTCGTATTTCATTAGTTTACAGAAATTTAAATTTTTTTGAAATAAGGTCTCACTTTGTTGCCCAGGCTGGAGTGCCATGGCACAGTCACAGCTCACTGCCACCTTGAACTCCTGAGCTCAAGTAACTCTCCCTCCTCAGTCTCCATAGTAGCTGGGACTATAGGCATATGCCAGCATGCCTGGGTAACTTTTTGTATTTTTACTTGAGATGAGGTCTTGTGAAATTGCCCAGGCATGTCTTGAACTCCTGGCCTCAAGTGATTCTTGCCTTTGCCTCCCCAAATCCTGGAATTATAGGCATGACCCACAGTGCCTTTCCAAAAATTTAAATTTTAATTTATTTTATACCAAAATGTCTAAATTGTATGACATTAGCTTAGTGGTAAAGTCAGATAGAGAGGAAGATGAAATGAGGAAACAATTACAATTTATGTAATGCAGTGCTAAAAAGTGGAGAAAAAGAAAAGCAAGACTGAGCATCACTTTCATAGCTGAGTAAACACTGAAAGTCATCATGGAACTTAACTTCAATGCATGATTAATTCTGAAAAATCTGCTATTAGCTACAATACAGAGATTAACAGTAAGAAATCTATAGCTACATATTCTTTTGCAAACAGTATTTACTCTATGTTACAAACAGCTGAAGTGTCTTTTCCAAGTTCAGTGAAAAGACTATGAGATATAATTCAGGAAAATTTCTACTGTTTTGGTTTTCTGCATATCATTTCTAATAACCTTGTAAATTATCTCAATATGATATGTCTTGGGAATTTTAAAACACATGTTGCCTCTATTTGTAGCCCCTTCAGAAGTCCCCACAGATAACATGACCTTTAATCTAGCTCTATATAGTAAAACTCCAAGTAGAAGAGATGGACATGGTTAGAAGGGACAGATGGAATTCTCACAAATGGTTGGCTGGGATTTCATTAAGCTTTCAATGATGGTTCTACCCTCCATATTCATGTCGAAATGTAATTCCCAATGCAGTAGTTTTAAGAGAAGGGACCTTTCAGGTAGTGACTAAGTCTTAAGGGCAGAAACCTCATAAATGAAATAATGGGCTCCTAAACAGCCTGCAGAAACAGCCTCTCTTGCTCTTCCACACTTATGTGATGACGCAGCATTCCTTCCCTCCAGAAGATACAGCACCAACAGCATACCATCTTAGAAGTAGAGACCAGGTCCTTACCAGACACCAATCTTTCTGGCATCTTGATCTTAGACTTCCAGAAATCCAGGATAAATTTCTATTTTGTAACAGAAAATTAATAAGGATATCCAGAACTTGAACTCAGATCTGGAACAAGTAAACTTAATAAGTATTTATAGAGCTCTCCATTTTAAATATACATTCTCCACTTTAAATACACAAAATATAGATCGGCCATTATTAATACCTATTTTTAGAATAAAGCAATATTCCTGTTCTCTCTCCCTCTTTTTCTTCCTCTTTCTTCCTCTCCTTCTCTCCTTTTTTTCTAAAAAAAGAAATTATCTAGTCTCAGGTATTTGCTATTACAGGCCAATAGATGAAGAGAGCTTGTTCTATTGCTGAGTGCCCAAATAGGAACTTTGTTTTAGGTTGAACATTTGGGAGAGTCCAATTTAGACTAAAATAGTTTTAGTCTAAATTTTAAGTCTAAAGTAGTTTTTCAACTCAGGTAATTAAATGGGATATAGGTGTGCTGCAAGCTATATTGGTGACTATACAATTTTTACAATTCTTTTTGCAATAACAAATTTACCATAGTTAAAATTATATTTGATTACTATTTGTGTGGCTTTCTTTCTAAACACAATTGGAACAAAATTCTCCATTGGTTTCTCATGTTTCCCTATGTCTTGTAAGCAGTGTTACTAGCAGATATTTTCTGGACTATCTTTTGAAGGATGTTTGATAGCAAGCACCATGGAAAATGGAGATATTATCTACCTCAGAGGCAGAGGACAGGTCTGTTTTCTGTGCAGGATAATAAAAATGTCTCCTTTAAAAGCAAATATTGATCAAGTTTGCTTTCAGTCATCTTATAAACCATTGGGGTTTCTTAAGCATGAGGTTTCTCAATTGTGATACAAACACAGTGGGCACAACATCCACCTTGACCCATCTATACATTTTTCCTGTCGGGCTTAGTTGGGGACAGAGTAAGGGGATCAAAAGAAACATGAAATTCAGGCTACCTGCTGTGCCAAGGGTAATAGAATCCTTTGTCTTTGTACAAAAATAAAATCCCTTGTCTGCTGGTGAGATCCATGAAATGGTGCCAGGCTAACTTGTTAACTTACAGGTAGGACAAAATCTCAGACCCTTCATAATTCTCGATAAACTCCTAAATTTAAAATTAATATTTTTGCACATATGATCTCAAGTGCTTTGATAGAGTGATCTGTGTTCGTAATACCTCTTATATTGCCAGATTGTCACTATAAATACATGGATTCAGAAGTTTCCTAATTTTAGTATAATAGATTCCCTAAAATGTGACCTTCAAAGAACATGGTTTTTTTTTTTAACTTATATTATTTTCCAGTAAGAGACCTGGACTTCAGAGGAATCATCTATTCACTTTCAGAGTCTTGCGGACTTTTATATCTTCAGCATTCAGAGATAGAATTAGCAGAAAGAGGGCTAGTTTGACCACTATTATCTGTGTCAACTGCAGAGGAACTGTCATCTAGCTCATATCACTGAAAACTTTTCTTTCTGATTCCTGTTCAGTTCCCTGGAAAGATATGTATGGTTTGTTTTAAAATGTTCCTTTCTTTTGTCAAGGCATATATCCACTGCTAAAATATAAAATACCTCTTTAACTATATTTAACTTTTATTCCCCATATTCCTTGGGATAATTAGCTAAACCTGCAGATATGAATATTAAGATTGGGTATGAATCATGTGGGTGTCCTATTAGGAGCTTTCACAAATCTTAAACTGATTCACCTTCAACCACAAGCTTCTCACCTATACTCCTGCTATAGCAGCTTAATTTATCTCTGTGTATTAGTCAGGGTTCTCCAGGGAAAGAGAACCTATAGGATATAGACAGAGATAGATAAAGAGGAATATATTCATTATTAAGAATTGGTTTGTACAATTATGAAGGCTGAGATGTCCCACTGTCTGCCATCTGCAAGGTGGTAGGCCCATGAAAGCCAATGGTACAGCTTCAGACCAAGCCTGAAGACCAGAGAACCAGGGTTCCGATGGCATAAGTTCCAGTTCTAATCTAAGGCCCAAGAACGAGGAGAGCCAATGTTTGTAGACAGGAGAAGATGGATGACCCTGTTCAAGCAGAGAAAGTAAATTTATCTTTTTTCTATTTTTAAATTTTATTTGGGCTTTCAGTGGATTGGATGATGCCTATCTGCATTGGTGAGGGCCACTTTCTTTACTTAGTCTACTTATTCAAATGTTAATCTCTTCCAGAAAGTCCTTCATATTAACACCAAGAAATAATGTTTTACCAGCTGTCTGGGATTCCTTAGCCCTATCAACTTAACGTATAATATTAACTGCCACCTCTTGATTTCACTATTACCTTCCAACAATCTTCTACAAGTAGCCACCAAAGTAATTTCAAACACAAATTGTACTGTAAAATATTCTGTAACTAAAATCATTGTTTTGGATATATATTCTCTAAATCTTAAATTGCCCCTTATCAATAAATGTAAGCAGTATGTTAAATCTATTCAGTTACTTTGGCATATATTTGGAGCACATACAAGACAGGAATATTGCTCAAGGTTAAACATTCTATATATATTTCACTGAACTTTTATTTATGGCTGAGGTGAACATTTGTTTACACCTGATTTCAAGACATTCCAAGGTAAAAATTATTGCACCTCTGCACTCTGATTTAAAATTTGTGAGTTTCAATTGCACATTCATTTAGATACTGAGTCAAGCCTCAGTTTATATTTTAATAATAACATTAATATTTCCCAAAGGTAGCCTCAGGCCATCTCCATGCAGAAAAAGAGGGTTTCTATTAAGATGTGTCTTTATCAAGCTTCTCACTTTTAAATCTTTTTTTTAACTCCTTCTAAATTTCAAACACGAGTTTTACACTGAACAACTCAGAATGGCTGTACTCCAAGTATTTGTCAGAGTAAAACCACAAAATCACTACTGATCAATACTTCTCACAAACTATGTTTAATGAAACTATTTATAGATGATTATCTGAATGGGTAAATTCTTATCTGAAGAATAGATGAACTCATTCATCTGCTATGAAATATCTCATTGGGTTAAGTATGATCATTAAAGAACTAAGAAACTTTTGGCTTGCCCAAGAACTTACTATGAGAGAAATTCAATTTGACATTAGGCTATCACTATTTGTTGACAATTATTTTTCAAACAAATAAATTGTATTTTAGTAACAGTGATAACTTAATATTTTGTGTTGACTCTGTGCCCAGCATCATTCTAATAAGTATATGCATAAGACTTCACTTACTCTTCTTAAAAAAACACTTGAGTTATACCCAACTGTTTTCAATATTTTAACAATGAGGAAACTAAAGCAACAAAGATTAATTTTCTCAAGCCCATTCATCTTGTAAATGGTGGTAGGAAATTTCGAACCCAATTTAAGGCCCCATTCCCTTAATCATTACAGAAACCATTACTGTAGTTAATTTCAGGATGTAACTAAGTAGAGATTTATTACATTTATATAGTGCCCTCTCCATGATGACTCATGAAAAGAATAGTTTCTTCCTATCAGTAGAAAGACAAAGAAATGTTATTCTTATTTGAAGCCTAGAGTTCTCCCTAATTTTCAGAAGTTATAAATTATGTGAATAAAATTTTATTTATTTTTGCATTGCGACTCAAATGTTTGGACTCATAGTTGCTCATATTGGAGCAACTGACCAATTTTATAGACATATATTTTGCATATTAGACTCATCAAATTTCCCTTTTCTTGATAACAAATGTAAATATTTATCAGATATAAATATAAATCAGACATTTAGCTAATTGATGGTAGTCAGAAAATCTAAATTTCTGGTATCCAAATATTCTTTCTATTGTGCTATCCCCAGATATTTTCTGAGGAAGAAAGATAAGGCAAATATAAAAGAAAAAAAATAGGATGAAATATGCCTTCAAACAGCTGAGTAAATACTAGAGACCACAATATTGGTTTACTGCATGGTTAACTCTGAAAAACTAAAATTCACTAATTGCAACTTTACCAACTGTGTGTGTGTGTGTGTGTGTGTGTGTGTGTGTGTGTGTGTGTGTACATATGTATAAAGGAGGAAGGAAAGAAAGGAGGAGAGATAGGGAACAGAGAGGAGAAGGAATGTATTATTACCTGTTAAGAAAAATGATGAATATTTTCATCTTATCTTGTAGTTAATTTAAACTGAGACTTCACTAAAGTAGTCAAAACAAAGCTGAGTACCGTGGCTCACACCTGTAATCCCAACACTTTGAAAGGCCATGGCAGGAGGATTGCTTGAGCCTAGGAGTTCAAGACCAGCCAGAGCAATATGGCGAGACCCCTCTCTAAAAATTAGAAACTTAGCCAGGTGTGGAGGCATGTGCCCATAGTCCCAGTTACCGGTAGAGGGGTGGGGGTAGAGTCACTGAGGTGGAAAGACCACTTAAGCCCAGGTGGTTAAAGCTGCAGTGGGCAGTGTCCATGGCAATGCACTCCAGTCTGGGTGAGAGAGCAAGACCCTATCTCAAAAAATAAATAAAGTTAAATAATTATAATATTAGAGATGCCTCATCCTTTTGCTAAGAGGATTTCTCTATGTTATACCTACATGACCATGGTTTCCCCATGTAAATCCATACTTCCAGCCACTGGAATTGGACCAGGAGTGAGTAACTGACATCAGGGCAGCCAATCCACCTGTTTGTTCATGAGTCACAGACAGTAAAAAAATGTGATAAACGTATGAATTAGATTTTTTTCTCACTTAACAAATTGAAAAGGAGATACTACAAGATTACATTGGTTAGCAGTAGAGCTACAATTGAATTGTATCATGTAGTTGTGTTAGGCCATAGCAAGCTATAAGCAGACATGGAGTGAGGAGGTGTGTTATTAAGCAGGGCGTGAGACTTTACTTTTTATAGCATGGTCAGGAAAGCTCTTTCTGCAATGACATTTAAATGCAAATATGAGAGCAGTGAAGATGAGAGTTAGTTGACAGTGCCCCCCCAAAGACTTATATTCTGTAAGCCTTGGGGTCTTGCTAGCTGTCAGAGAAGTGTGGCTCCATGGGTTGGTAAAAGCAGTATTCAGGCAGGTCTAAGGGACACAGGGGCAGGAATTCATCTCTGTCATGTCCCATTGATGGGCATTGTATGGGTCCCCTGTAGAAGTGTGGCTCTTGAATATTAAGAGGATGTAACCCTCACTGAGGATTAGAGGATTATCTGGTACTTGATGGACTGAATGCAAGAGGAGACAAATCAGGTTATTAAATTTAGACGATGTTAAAATTAAATAAGGAGCTGAGGACAGCTCCAAAAAAAGTATCCTGAAGCTGCTAACATGCCCATGTAGCTGAAGGCAATAATCATACCTGCTAAGACTTAGGGGGATGGGGTTGCTAGCCAATTCTAATATTTTCCAGCATTAGAATATTGATCCAGATTTTTGCATTACCCAACCCTCCTATTTCTTTGGAGCTGCAGCTAGAGATCACTAGTTGGTTCACAGAAATAAGCAGGGTTGGTCTAAATTTTAGACAAAAAATCAAAAACAACTGATGAGACTAGAACCTAATAAGAGTACCATAGTTCTTGAACATAATTTTTCTCTCACCAGTCCCATTTCTATTAAAAACAAATCATGATAGGACTGATTTATTTGCAAATTACACTTTAGTCTTACTATACGTGACCTGGTTATATGTATAAAGCACAGGAGGAATAACTATTTGCCATATAGGCTCCTTTTTAAATTGGCTTTGATGGAACTTTGTTCCATGAGGAATCTCAGATAAAACTGTCCAAAACCTTAAGCCCAGCCATGGGTTTAAGTCTTCAAATACCTGTGCCATAAAGTACCTGTATGAGTTGTGTAAATTCCTTTCCTCTTGAGGTCACAAGATAAGTTGGGGCTCCTGGGCCTGTAAAAAAAAAGTGATATTCTTTACTTACCACAGGTCAGGAACCCTGTACAGGAACTGTATAGAGTAGGTATGAGGCCAGTTTTCCCAAAGGACTTTTGTTGGATTTATAAGTCAAATAGGAGTCCTTAATGGAAAGTACAAATTCAGTTAGCAAAGCTTTACAAAGCCTTGGTAAAATTTCTCCAATTGTGCCCTGTTGCAAAAGAAAACAGATTTTCACTGCACTTATGCAAATAACTATATTGACGTAAGTTAAGAATACTCAGTTTCCAAATTCTGGAGAAATCAGGTAGACAGAAACAAATATGCTTCAAATTTTGTTTACAGGAATATACTTTACTCAATTGTTAAAAGCTGTAAATAGAAGGATTATTTCAATCTTCTATCAGTTCAGTCCATACAGTTGACTTCTGTTCTGCTTGATATTCATGAACATTTCAGCTCTCCATAAATATCCTGAAAGTTTTTCCTCTATTCTTGTGTCACAATCTCCAAATCAGAAACCTGCATTTAAGAACATCAGTGAGAGTCTGATAGTTGATTACAAAAACACATTTTTAAAGAGGAGTAAAACAAGACAACAATTGTATGTGGATGAAAAAAAGTCTTAGGGAAGCCACAGTCAAAGGCACAATTGACAATAAAATTTGCTACCTCTGTGGCACAAAATAATGTAATACTTATAATTATTACTGATAACATATATTAAGTCACATCAGAATTACAGGAGTTTCACATAATTTTAGCCAAATATTACCTTTGCTTTAGTGTACTATTGAAGTTAAATCCAGTTCCTAATAAAACCTTACAAACAAATCTATTCAATCTAAATCAGTTTGACTATAAGGTAAGATTCTCATAACTCTTTATAATTTTCTCTGAAAGAATAGAACAAAGCTTTAACATGTTGTGGTTTTATTCCAATGTTAAATTTATGGAAAAACTGAAAAATACCCCTTTAACATTAGCCAATATGATCACACACAGAATTTTTTTGACAAAATTCTTTCATAAACTTCCCAAAACTTGCTTAAATATTCAGCTTTGTTCTGTCTACCTTATAACAATTCTTTAGCCCTCTAAGCTAGTCAAAAAACATTTGTATTCCTAAGCCTTCTTGTGACCTTTTACTAAAAGTATATTCTAAATTCCTTACATGCCTTGCATTGAAAACTATTTTTCCAGTCGTCTCAAGTATATGTTACACTGTTAGCATTTAGCAACTTTTACTTTTGGTGTACAACCTGGTGCATTAACAATCTCAATTATGTACTAAATGTGGAACCTAGGACATCAGATGGAAGTGCAGATAAGGTTTGACTCGTATAAGCATAGCTAGGGGACATGGCTAACTCTGTATGTCCCCAGGCCTTAACTAGAATTTAATGGCTTTAAAGAAGGCAAGTTGTACAGTTGAAAGTCATAGTAGCAGTTTATGAAGTATTTCGTAGGCCTAATAACCTTTAAAATTATATAATATGTTTTTATATAAATGCCCTTTCATGAATCTTTTATGACCTACACAGAACATCTATGACATGCTTGGACTTTCTTACTTGTCCTAAACAATCTCTCTTTTTAAACAACCAGTCGCTGTACTTTACAACAATAATTTACCATACAAGATCCTTCCTCATGTAAGGTCTATTTTCTTTATAACCTTTCTTACCAAAAGTAGTTTTTTACCTTTATATTCCTTCAATTAGACAGAAGTCATTTTCCTTTCTGTTAGGAAGTCATAGTTTGTACTATGTGTTGCCATGAGAGTTCCGATAAGAAGACTCAGAAAAGGAGGTTATCTATATACTGTAGGAGTTATCCCCCCTCAAGAGATTGCTCAGTTAGTTTTTTGCTAGGGTCTATTCAAATAAGTATGGGCTATTTCTATTCCCCTGAGGAAAAATATCCAAGTTGAAGTTATTGGTTAAAGATATAGGCATCTTTCCCAGGAGAAATAGGGGTATTAGAGAAAAAGACAAATTTAGAGATTGAGTAAACATTAAGCTGGCACCCATTTTGAAATTTTTTTTGCCCCATAGGACTGTGAATCTTTTCTTTGGGAGGGAGGAGGTGTTATTTGCCCCATTACCTAACAGGATTTGGAGGACAGCTGCTCAGAGAAGGATATTAGCACAGAGTAGGAAGCTCTGGAACCCAAAAGGGAAATTTATAATTTTACTTGCTGCCTCCAGAATTGCTCTTGCCCTGTTGATGACAATGTCTAATCTGGGAGCTGCCTGGAGCAAAGAGCCCCCTCCAGCTCAAGCTTATCAAAGGTTGGGATTCTGTCCCAGGAGCCCTTTGACCTTCAGGGCAATCCAATTCTAGTGGCTGAGCTTGTGGCAGAGGGCACAAGCCATGCTCGACTTTTCCCCTTTAACCGATTTGGGCACTTTGTCTTCCAGTGAACCTGGCTTCTCATACCAATGCAGTTACCTGGAAGAGTTTCCTTAGGACAACCTGGAAGGAAATGGAGAGCTTGTAAAGCAGCCAATAGTTGAGCCTGCCTTTTATTTCTGTGCTTTTTTTCTTTTTTCCTCTGTCCTCTTTATTCTACTCAACATTTGTAAAAGACTGAGGAGGCTAATTTTAGGATTTCCTGCATAAGGTTACTGGAACCTAAGGCTGATTTTAGTATTTTCTCCCAGTTTATTTTTAGGTCAAACAGTATTACAAAGGAAAACTAGTTTGTTTTGTTTTAAGGTTTACGAAAATCAAACTTTCCCAGTTTGGGAGAATGCATCCAAGGGGCAAGGCCTCCTGTATGGAGATGCTATTACTCATCTGTGAAGAGACAAGAGAGGAGAAAAAAAGGAAAAAGAAGTTGTCTCTCTTAATTTCTATTATCCTGAAGAGGGCATCCCATGTCTGTCCTTGGCATTCTGGAATAAACTGGGCTTACTGTGTACCCTTAACTTTGGTCCCATCTCATCACAATTACCCACTGGAGAACACAGGAGATAACAGAGTGACAGGTGGCTGACTGTTCATCCTTGGGGTTCTGAAATAACCAGACTTATGGTATACCCCTAACATTCCCTTTATCTCTGTTCTAGGGGTCATCTGTTAGCCTAGGACCAACCTTCATCTCTGTCTAAAGGATCCCTTGCACCTGTGGTCATGGCCTATATCCTTGTCTCCATGATCTTACAGTGACTCTAACTCTGAGTATTCTACCAACAAAATCATTATCTCTTTTCTCAGATTCCTATTTCCCATTGGTCTTTGAGTAGATGAGAAGCCTGTTTTTGGCTAATAATGGCAAGGTGCTGGACTTCCCTCCATACTAACACTATCTGGAAGGTCTTGATGCATGTTGGAAAGGTGTGGAAGTGATCAGAGAAGTTAAGGGTGCTGGAGAAAGTCGAGAAAGTGAGAGTTATACTCATACAAAGTCTTCATATACTTGCAAAAACAGCAGCACTTATATTTGAGAAGGAAATGTTTACTTGCCCTCTTGACTTAAAGTAGTAACCTACAGAGGACTTGGGGCTTGGGGAAAAAATGCACAAATGGTGAGGGAAGAATTCGCCCTCCTCCCAAAGGGCAGCTAGCTCAAAAAAGAAAGTAGGTGGGATCCTTAAAGGACCACTGAGTGAGGCCTCATGCAGATAGACAAACAAAAGCCACCAAAAAACTTAGCCCTGGAGTGTAACAGGGACTAAAAGTATATGTTAAGTCATAAGGACCTGGCAGAGTCCAGGTTCCAATTACTGTTAGTACCAGCAATGTGCCAGCAGATGGGAAGAGTTGGAGGCCATCTGAGCTGGTAGGGTAAAAACAAGAATAAATCTCCGGGAATATCTACAAGGGAGCCTTTTAAGGTTGAATAACATTCCATTGAATATTATTGTATATTAATGAATACACCACAATTTGTTTGCCTCATTGTTGCTGATGAATATTTGGATTGCTCCACCTTTTAGATATTGTAAATAATGTTGCTGTGAACAGTGGTCTACAAGTATCTGTCTGGGTTTGTGCTTCCAGTTGTTTTGTGTAAATCCTAGAAGTGTAATTGCATGATCAAGTGGTAATTTTAGGTTTAACTTTTTGAGGAATGTCCATCTTGTCTTCCATAGTGGCTGTACTATTTACTTTTTCAACAGCAGTGTTCAGGGATCCCAAATTCAGAAAGATATTTTACTTTTTAAATACCACCTCTCCCTCTGTGTGTGTCAAGCATTTATTGAATATTTATAATCAACAAGATGTCAGAATGAGTCAAGGACAAATGAGGCATTGTTAAACTTGTGTTCTTTGAATTTTTTAAAAAAAGGTGCTGATAAGAGGTTGGGTAGTTCAAAATTTAAATCTGTTGTTCACTGATTTGTATAAAAGTATTTATTGCCTATCAGTTTAAGTTATTTGCATTAATAGGGTTTTTCCTTTGCTTTATTCTTGTGCATATTATTTTTAGATCCTAGCAATATCAAAAAATGAGTACATTAATAAATATTCATATTGGCTAAAGTCAACTGAATGCAAATTTTGTAACCTATTTTAGTCTGCCCAATATTTAATGATACTAGAACAGACAAGAACAATGTAGTTATTACAATAACAATTATTTTTAAACACTTACTAGGTGGCAAAAACTTAGTTAACTGCTTTACCTATATTATCCATGAACTATGATCTATTATGCTCATCCTAGGAATAAAGAAACAGACTTGAAGACACTGGGGAAATTTGTCCAAGGTCACATAGTTGGTATACAGCAGAGTTTACTCATACCAACTCATCCTGGTCTTTCAAGTTCAGAATCTTAATTGCTTCATATTTTGACAGTGTTTGGTAATAGTTAAATACACAGGAGTTTTTATGAGAGTAAATATTAAATCATTTTCAAGTTTCATCCTAACTCTTTGCAGCCATTGAAAGTGTTCCAATTACTTCAACACATTGTTTGGAACAGTTGGAATAGGATTATATTGCTATTATTTGTCAATTTAGAATGCTATTATTATTTACTTCTGGGAAATCACACACCTCCTCTGAATAGCATGTATCTATATTTATTGAATACATAAAAGTTTCTTTCCAGTGTTGAATGTAAAGCCCAACAGAATTGGAACTAGAACATTGAATCAATTTTAGGAATTTCAGAAAGTTTAGCAAAAACTCATCAAAAAGATTTTTTTACATGTAAAGTCTTCCTTTGGCTTCCTATTTTACTTAAAGTAAAATCTCGAACCTATTATCTCCAACCCATGACGTCTCTCAGATCTTACGGCCATGACTCCCACCTCATTCACTCTCCAGGTTTACAGGATTCTGTGGCTGTTGCTCTAACACACCAAGCAAACCCCCACAGCAGGAAATTTTCACTTGCTATCTTCTATTTGAAATCCTGTCCTTCCTGTATTCACATGGCTCATTTCTTCGTTCCTTCATGTATCAATCAAATGTCACATTCCTGACAACCCTCTATAAAATAACACCACATATCCCCTCATCTCTATCAGTCACCCAGTCTTCACCTTGCTTTACTCATATTTATAGTACATTTCATTATTTAATATATTATATGTTTATGTTAGTTATTCATATCCTTCCATTAAAAAATGAAGGTCTTAATTTTGTTCACTTCTACATCGTCTTTACATAGGATGTAACTGGCTCTCATTCTATATTTGCTGTTTGGAGAAAGAGAGAAGGAAGAAGGAAAGGAAGGTGGATATAAATTATTTCATTTATATGCAGAGCAAGCAACATAAAATGTCCTCAAATCCAGGTAATTAGTGGTGCTACCAGAGATCTTACTGCAGTATTTTGAATCCACACTGTGGTCCTTCCTTTAGGTTTATAGATCACTGTTAAATATTTTCCAGAAAAACTCTGTTTGAAAGACAATTTAAATGAGAGAGATAAGCCATTGAATGAAATACAAAATGAAACAGCATGGGAAAAGAAAAACAGTGGAAAGCAACAGGTGAGGCATATCTAGTTGCCAATAGTGTTCTCATGGTTCAGCTACCTCCATCCCTTTTACGGATGACAGTAGCAGTATCGAAAGATTTTTTCAGAGCATCCTTTAGACTATAGCTATAAACTTTTAACTGGAGAACCTATCTAGAAATAAAAATTTGGTTTTATGCTATGCATTATATATTGTAAAAACTAGACTCTGGATTCTGGAATCTTCCTTTAAAGAGGGAGGTTTGTAGTCAGTAAATAACTAAATTACTTACTATGTATCTTCAACTTGGTTTGGCTTGATTTTATAATTTCTTGGGGAGGGTTTGTTTCAGTGCAGCCTTAGTCTTAGGAAGAACACCTAGTCCCGCTGAAATAATCATTATTCATAAGTCATAGCCCTTCTGGGGTTTCAGTTAAAAGCAATTCTCATTTGGAAAGATTTAAGTGTCAATTCCCATGATCCTTGTGCTGGGCAGAAATTCAAATCTTTGCTTAGCATTTTCAGCCCACAAGCTGGTTTTCATTCTATATTCCTTAGAATCTTCACTGTGCATGCACAGTTCTGGTTTATCCAATGATATGAGAGAATTTTATATGCAGATTTTGGGTCATTCCTCTTTTTCAAGTATTTTCCTATTCAATTTCCAATTGGCTAGCAGTTCTGAACTTTAGCTCTAACCACTTAAGCTGTCAAAACTGTGGCTTTCTGCTTGAGTTTTACTCCCTGGCAGAGAGTATTTGTCTTAATCCACAGACAAATATTTTTTTTAATCACTGACAGATCTGAGACACAAGATCAGGGACACCTGGCTTAGAACTAGTGCTAGAGAATAAAATAGCACCAAGCTAGAAAATGGAGAGTAAGCATTCACCTGGGAGTGAATCTTTCTTGGCCAAAAGTCAAAGGGAGAGAATCCAGCAGCTCCTATGATGGGAATCTTTATTCCTACGGATCAATCAGACCCAGATAAGTTAGGGAAATGCACTGGTCCAATAGTAATTCATTAAGCAAAACTGATCAAAAACATGTTAACTTGATCTAAAGTGTTATAAGAACTTTCCAGAGTATTGGTTCCCTCTTTGTGTCTTACAACACTCACTACAAAAGAACACTTGTAGTAAGAGTCACTTTATCAGGCTGTCATAAAATATTTTATGCAACCCAAAACAAGTACTTTTTTGTTACTGTCTTCATATTTGTCTATTATGGAGATAAAAGAGCAAAACATTTTCATTCCCTTTCACGCAAAAACTTTACAATCTAACAGTTAACGAAAGTCACTTTTAGAAGGATAGGATGACGAGGGACTACTAAAATCATGAAACCTGCCACCTTCATTTTACAAAGGGGAACACTGGAGAATAAGGGACTAGCAGGTCCCCAGACAGTGAGTGACAGCCAGATCGGAACCTAGCTCTCCTTCCTGAGTCATCAACCCTGTTCCATCTATTTCACTACATCCTATCTCCTCCATTATATCCTGGGGCCCTGGAAAGCATCTAGCCCATAAACTGCCTCAAATTGGTAAAGCATCCTAAAATACATAAATGATAATTTTGGACATAATCACTATTAGCTATCTCTGAATAAAATCTCGAGAAAAATCAGTGGCTGTACAGAAGCACTATTTACCAAGGATGGTATTTCAGTCTCTAGGAATGTCTGCCTAAATTTAAACTTTTCCTGCAGGAGTGTTTCTTTAAACTGTACACCACGCACCACACGTTATCCAGTTACATCACTTCACTTTTAAGTGACGGGTTTTTTTAAATACAGGTAAATAGTGACCCCCAGTGGCAAAACTTGTTAGTATCTGTACGCTGTAAAGAATTGAAATAAAATGAAATGCTGGTCAGGACAATGTTTTGACTGTAGAATATCAGTGTTCAATAAACATACCCTATGTAACATTAAAAAAAAATAAAATGACTCTCGTGTATTTCTATGAAATATCTCTAAAAGAGAAATGGAAGGTTATTTCTTAATATTGTGTAATTGAATGCTATTGTTTAATTGTAGTGCCATTTTTTTCTCTTTTACCGTGTTTTAAAAGTTAATTTGGAAATTGGTTAAAAAACTATTACCCTAAATGTAAACTAACGTATTTAGAAATAACTGACCTTAAGCTACATTTTTATGCTGGTGCTACTTCAGCAAAATCCAGAACACAATCCATATATCCAGGTTTGCAGATTGACTCATGTATGAAGTGAGTGAGAGACCAGTAGGCAATGATTATCTCTTTGCTAAATAAATATTGCCATTCCAGGAGGCATATGCTGAAGCTGTGAAGATTTCCCAAATTCTTAAACATTTTTGTAATATATAATTTCCTTCATAAAATGCCATAACTAAATGAAAAACTTAGCATCTTCTTCACACCCTTACTGATTTTATAAAACAGCTCTAATTTTTTGCACTTATAGAGCTAGAGAAATTAATTTTCCCTGGACACTCAGTGAAATAATTTCATGACTTATATTTTCATATTTTTAGGTAAAATACATAGTGATCTTGCATTTAACATACAGTCAGGCTATAGGTGAATTTAACTTAGCCCATGCTTCTAATTCATAAGCAATAATTTTGTGAGACTTCTTTATTTTCTCATAATTTTCAGTTCATTTTCTTTTCAGGTTCATTTTCAACAGAATAAATGGAGTTATTTACCACATATGTGATGAATCAAAAACACTAAATCCTTGTGCATGTGTGTGTGTGTGCATGTAAGTGCATAATTTACAAATATCAAGAATCCTCTGTAGATGGTGGAAATTACTTTGGATTATTGCTAAGATTTAAAATATACTTCAAAACATGGACATTTACAAATAGATGCTCTAGGCCAGGTGCAGTGGCTCATGCCTGTAATCCCAGCACTTTGGGAGGCTGTCAGTGGATCATGCCGTCAGTAGATTGAGACCATCCTGGCTAACGCAGTGAAACCCATTCTCTACTAAAACAAGCAAACAAAAAAAATTAGCTGGGGGTGGCAGTAGGTGCCTGTAGTCTCAGTCACTTGGGAGGCTGAGGCAAGAGAATTGCTTGAACCCAGGAGGCAGAGGTTGCCATGAGCCGAGATTGAGTCACTGCACTCCGCCTGGGTGACAGAGCGACACTCCATCTCAAAACAAACAAACAAACAAAACAAAACAAAACAAAGACAAATAGATGCTCTATTTGAAATTCATACTGTATATGGGGCCAATAAGATAAAGTCTCATTTAAGGTAACAGGTATCATCATGCTTCTAAAGAAAAATATTAATAATATAAAGGTAAACTATGACTGATTGAGAGAAAACAGAAAGCAAGCTAGAGCATAAATGGAAGCTGTTTAAAATTTTTGGTATGATGTCTGTAAGATACGAAAAACTAATTCTGACTTTGACAGTAATCTGTCTGCTCGGTTTAGTTCTTAAGAACTCTTCATCTGCCCAAGTTATTTTGCTGTATGCAGAAAGGGACAGGCCATTTGCCTGTAAAGACCTATTTACAAATTGATGTAGTTTCATTTTGGAAAACTCTGGAAATCTACTACTTGGGGATTTTAGTTTCTAGACTGGTGTTTCCACAAGTCTGGATAGTTTATTTATTGAGTAAATAATTATTAAGATGACTTAAAGTCTCTGGGACATTAACATAACAAAAAAGTAGAAAAAATACTCTAACAGTTGATTTAACTCTGAGAGTATGTTCAGAATAAATTATCCCACTTTTGATGTTTTAATTTCCCCCAAAGGAGGAACATTCAATAAACAAGTCACAGGATTATATAACTGACAAATAGTACCAGAATACATAAATGTGTTACTGTTCTATTTAATCTGAAACTATAACTACTACATAATATTGAAATGTGTATATTAAATGTTGATTTTGGTGACATTATATTGATTACAACCTTTTATTCAAGAGGATGTCTAAAAGCTTGGCAATAACTAAAATTCACATTAGTAACTGGGAAGCCCTAAAACACTCCTCTCTGTGATTCATAAAAGATTAATTACAATGTTTATGTAATTTTCTGTTAACTAGGTATCAAACGTAACAATCACATGAGGAGTAATAATAATAATAGCAACAGCAGCTTACATTTATTGAGAAACATGCTCTTCAATGTTCTAGTCTTTATATCAATTACATTGACTAATCCAACCCTATGAAGTAGGATGAGAAAAATAGATGGTAAGTGGTATAAGGTGGGTGTTCAAGGTGACATAGGTAATAAGTGGTGAAAGTTAAGTGCTCAAGGGCAGACAGATAACAAGTGGTAGCAATTACATGTCTAAGGTCACAAAGGTATTAACCAGTAAAGGTTTTTGCCAAAGGTCACATAGATGCTAAGAAGTTAGTTATTCAAGTTGAAATAAAGGTAGAGGTTATTTCCTCTACTGTAGAACAGGTGGAAAGTGATAGAGGTTATATGTTCAAGTTCACAAAAGTAGTATGTGGTAGAATTTATGTATCTGAGGCTAGATAGGAGGCAAGTAAGTCTCTCTAGTCTGTTTTCTCATTAGTAACCTGCAGTTTTGGTCTGGGTGACTGTGGAGGACACTGCTAGTTGCCCCAAATCTGTCTTTTATTCTGACACAGTAAGAAAGCTATAGCTGCCATGACTGCCTAACCAAGACTTTATTTCCCAGTCCCCCTGAAGACAGGTGCAGCTTAGTGATTGAGTTCTTGCTAATGAAATGTCAGCAAAAGTGACATGTAATCACTTCTGGCCTAGCCTGTAAAACCTTCTACTGAGACCCTGTATCCAGGCTCTCCTCACAAGCTGAAAGAAAGTATCTGAACCCAGCTTCACTAAAGCTGTTGAGGACAATGGCCTAGGGTTTCACCCAGAAACAAAGTAGAAAGAAGTCAGTTCTCTAAAGGAATGCCTAGAGCATAGCCATATGCCAACCTAGAATGCTCACCTCAGACTATAACATGCAAAAAATGTTTATTTTATCTAAGCTACTAAACTTGTTTTCTTTGTTATAGCAGCTGAGCCTTCTCTTAACTAACCTGCAGGTGGCTTGAAATCTAAAATGCTTAAGTTTTAAATAAATGGAAAGGTGGTAATGTTATGGTCATCAATTTTAAAATATAGAGCAATAAATCATTTGATAAATCTAGAATCCCTAGTGCTAACTCCTTTCCATAAGACCTTTTACAATACATACCATGTCTGATATTTAGCTATCTGAATTCTAATCCTTTGCCTTTCTTTATATCATGGCATCACTGATTATAACTTAACATCCCCTATCATACTTCCTTAGACTTTAATCCATACCAAAATACTAAGTAAAAACCATAATAAAGAGATTATGGTATCTTGCTACAGACAAGAAATTGTGCCAGATAAATCTTCCAGCATTTGAACAACTTTATGTTCAGAATCCACGACTAAACTGAAAGAGAGTTTCTTTATATAATACCAATCACCTTGAGTTTTAGTGAATATAAAAGAAAGGAAAACTGTGAAAATAAATCAATGCATTCTTCATCAGAAAAGCAGCTTGCAGTAAATAGTATGTTGGATAATTTAAATTATAAAAAATATGTTTGATTTAAAAAAGGAAAAGCAGTCCAGTGGAAATTATTCTAATTTTGGAAAGATGGGAGCAAATCTCAGACATGTTACACACTAGCTAATAGTAGCAGCACCATCTTGTTTCATTCACAAGTGTTTCAAAGTATCCCTTAGGCACCCTATGGATCATGGGTGGTACAGTGTCACAAAAATGCTTAAGACACAATTCTAACTTTCTAGAAGTTTCCAGCCTAGTTAGAGAGAGGAAACGAACACATTTGATGCTAAATACAAATATGAAAGACATTCATAGAAAGAATAATACATGCTGAAGTGAATTAGAGAAAATTTCCAGAACAGTAACATCTCAATTTTAATTTTGATTGGCATTACAAAGACTATGTCCAAAGTGTGAAGGAGAAGTAAGGAGGCAGAAATCTAGGACCGACCAGAACAAAAATGAAGGAAGAAAAGGCAAGATGGTGCTAAATTATTGAAGACTTTGAAGTGTGAGTTTAGAATTTGTGTTTGACACCATAGAAAATAAGAATAAATTATACATTTCCAAAAGAGTTGCCGGCTGAAATACTTTAGAAATATCACTATGATAGCTTTATGGGAAATGTACTGAATTGATGAGTCAAATTGAAGAAAAATAGACATCAGTTTCATGGAAATGTGAAATACACATGTTAGTAAACCATAACAAGTATCAGTGAGGATGTGGAGAAATCAGAACCCTAATGATCTGCTGGTAGAAAAAGAAAATGGTGAGGCTGCCTTGGAAAACATTTTCACAGTTTTAAAAAATCCTAGACATAGAGTTACTATATGACCCTGAAATTCCATTCCCAAGTACATACCAAAGGGAATTAATGCATATGTCTAAACAAACACTTGAACATGTATGTTCATAGAAGCATCCATCATAATAACCAAAAATGGAAACAACCTAATGTCCATTGACTGATAAATGAAAAGGTAAAATATAGTATACACATACAATGGAATATTATTTGACAATAAAAAATGAAGTACTGATAAATGTTACAACATGGATGAACATAAGAAGGATTATAAATTATCCAAAGGATTATAAATCCTTCTATTATAAGGACACATGCACATGAATGTGCATTGCAAAGCATGTCCAATAGCAAAGACTTGGAACCAATCCAAATGCCCATCGACGATAGACCAGACAAGAAAAATGTCACACATATACACCATGGAATACTATACAGCCATAAAAAATGATGAGTTTGTGTCCTTTGTAGGGACTTGGATGAACCTGGAAACCATGATTCTCAGCAAACTGACACAGGAACAGAGAATCAAGCGCCGCATGTTCTCACTCATAGGCAGGTGTTGAACAATGAGAACACATGGACACAGGGAGGGGAGCATCACACACTGAAGTCTGTGTGGGGGGACTAGGGTAGGAACAGTGGGGAGGTAGGGAGTTGGGGAGGGATAACACGGAGAGAAGTGCCAGATATAGGTGATGGGGATGGAGGCAGCAAACCACATTGCCATGTATGTACCTATGCAACAATCCTGCATGTTCTTTACATGTATCCCAGAACCTAAAATGTAATCATATATATATATATATATATATATATATATATATATATATATATGACCTATTTGCTGCCTCTATGGATTTGACTATTACGGACATTTCATGTACATGGGATCATGTGATAGGGGTCCTTTTGTAACCGGTGTCTTATCCTTAGCATAATGTTTCTTAAATAAATATATATATATTTAAGAAACATTAGGCTTAAATGTTTAACATTAAGCATATAAACATTTAATATATAAATATATAAACACCATGGTGGTGGGCAGCATTATATGTAAGCTAAAATTGGTACAATGCATGAAATTGTTCTCTTACTGCCCAAAGGGACTATAAAGGAATATCAAGTATGAGAAATCACACTTTAATTCAGTTGGTGTATATTACTGATAATTGCAAATCATAAAAGTGGCAATCTGGCAGAAAAATAAGCTCTTTTAAGCACTGTTACAGAAGGTAATTGTCAGTGATGAGTTAAACTGGGATCAAACAGTCATTAAAAAAAGCAAAATCACAACTTCCTACATCATTAAAACTTCTTAAAATAAGTAGTGAACTCAGATGTGAGCAAGTATTAAATTGGAGTGTGTATTCACCTCTGCACGCCTAAGTATTCAATCATAACTATAATATTGTATACCATATTAAGCGTCCATCTTTGCTGTATCCACTACGGTGGTCCAAGTAATGCCCCCCAACATATGATCACATCCTAATCCTCCAGACCTGTGAATATGCAGTGTTAGATCTCAAGGGAGAGTTAAGGTTGCAGATGGAATTAAGCTTGCTAAGCAGCTGAAGTTATGGTAAGGAAATTATTCTGGATTATCCAAGTGGGTTCAATGTAACCACAAGGTGTTCTTAAATGTAGAAGAAAGAAACAGGAGCATCTGAACCAGAGAGATGGCATTATGAGAATGGTTTTGCTGGCTTTGAAGATTTCAAAGGGAAACATGAGTCAAGAAATTCAGGAAAGTTCCAGGAGCTGTAAAAGGCAAGAAAATTGATTCTTTCTTGGAGCCTCCAGGGGGGATTCTGCTCTGTTTACACTTTATTTTAGTCCAGTAAGATCTATTTTATATTTTGACCCCTAGAACCATAGATAAATGTGTCCTGTTTTAAGCCATTAAGTTTGTGGCAATTTTCCACCGAAGCAATAGGAAAGTAATACACTCCCCAAATTATTTAAACATTCCCCCAGATATCCAGAAACTGCTCCCTCCTAATCAAATATCTTCCCTACTTCAGTCACCTGTCATTACTCCCAAACTATATTTATTTGTAAGATGATCATTATAATTTGATAAGATAATAATGTTTTCTATAAATTTATTTGTCACAAAAATTACTAGGGGAGATATTATCAGACTTAATGAATATTTAAGCCATGATTATACAGCTATTTTAATTAATGTCATTTCAGAACCAATTTAGAAGCAAAATATATTTTTAACTCCTCAAATAGCACATACTAATTTTACTAGGTTGTTATTTTTAATTTTAAAGAGATAAACTTGCTGCTTGTGTTATGAGTTGATCTGTTGATCTCTCCTAAAAAAACAACAAAAAAAACCTAATTTTAGAAAATTAGGCATTGTTTCTACAAAGAGAATAAGACACCTAAGAATATATCTAACAAGAGAAGTGAAAGATCTCTTCAAGGAGAACTACAAACCACTGCTCAAGGAAATCAGAGAGAACAAAAAAAATGGAAAATCATTCCATGCTCACGGATGGGAAGAACCAATATCATGAAAACAGCCATTCTGCCCAAAGTAATTTACAAATTCATTGCTATTCCCATTAAACTACCATCGATATTCTTCACAGAATTAGAAAAAAGCTACTTTAAAATTCATGTGGAAGCAAAAAAAAAAGCCCGTATAGCCAAGACAATCCTAAGAAAAAAGAAGAAAACCGGAGGCATCATGCTACCCAACTTTGAAATCTACTATAAAGTTACAGTAACCAAAACAACATGGTAGTGGTATAAAAACTGACACTAGACCAATAGAACAGAATAGACACCACATATTTATAACCATCTGATCTTCAACAAACCTGACAAAAACAAGCAATGGGGAAAGAAACTTTTAACTTAAGTTTTAAGTTAATTTTTGTATAAGGTGTAATGAAGGGGTAAAAACTTAAATGTAAAACCCAAAATCACAAAAATCCTAGAAGAAAAATTAGGGAATACCAGTCAGGACACAGGCATGGGTGAAGACTTCACACAAAAAAAATGCCAAAAGCAATTGCAAAAAATAGCCAAAATTGACACATAGGATCTAATTAAACTAACGAGCTTCTGCACAGCAAAAGAAACTATCATCAAAGTGACCAGGCAACCTACAGAATGGGAGAAAAATTTTGCAATCTACCCATCTGACAATGGTCTAATATCCAGAATTTGCAAGGAACTTAGATTCACAAGAGAAAGACAACCCCATTAAAAAGTCGGAAAAGGATATCAACAGATACTTCTCAAAAAAGACATTTACATGGCCAAAAAACATATGAAGAAAAGCTTAACATCACTGATCATCAGAGAAACGCAAATCAAAACCACAATGAGATACCGTATCATGCCAGTCAGAATGGCGATTATTAAAAGTCAGGAAACAATAGATGCTGGTGAGGCTGTGGAGAAATAGGAACACTTTTACACTGTTCATGGCAATGTAAATTAGTTCAACCATTGTGGAAGACAGTACAGCCATTCCTTAAGAATCTAGAGCCAGAAATGTTATTTGACCCAGCAATCCCATTACTGGGTATATACCCAAAGGAATATAAAAC
The DNA here is from genome assembly GCA_031835075.1 of Saguinus oedipus. Lineage (NCBI taxonomy): Eukaryota > Metazoa > Chordata > Mammalia > Primates > Cebidae > Saguinus > Saguinus oedipus. The sequence goes on along the minus strand of CM063171.1, from coordinate 72,282,872 downwards.
ACTCACTATAAAAACACATGCACATGTATGTTTACTTCAGCACTACTTACAACACCAAAGACTGGAACCAACCCAAATGCCCATCAATGATAGACTGGATAAAGAAAATGTGGTATATATATATATATATCAGGGAATACTATGCAGCCATAAAAAGGAATGAGATCATGTCCTTTTCAGGGACATTAATGAAACTGGAAGCCATCATCCTCAGCAAATTAACAGAGAAACAGAAAATCAAGCATAGCATGTCATCACTTATAAGTGGGAATTGAACATTGAGAACACATGGACATAAACAAGTGAACAACACATATCACAGTCTGTTGGGGGGTGGGGGGTGGGGGGAGGGAACTTAGAGGATGGCTCAATAGGTGCAGCAAACCACCATGCCACATGTATACCTGTGTAACAAACCTGCACATTCTGCACATGTATCCCATTTTTGTTTTTGTTTTTTTAGAATAAAGAAAAATAAATAAATAAATGATCCCATTACTGGGTATATGCCCAAAGGAATATAAATCATTGTATTAAAAAGATACATATACACATATATTCATTACTTTTCTTATTCACAATAGCGAAGACATGGAATCAACCCAAATGCCCATCAATGATAGATTAGATCAAGAAAATGTGGTACATATTCACCATGAAATACTATGCAATCATAAAAAAGAAAGAGTCATGTCCTTTGCAGGGATGTGGATGAAGCTGGAAGCCATTATCCTCTAAACACCACATGTTCTCACTTATAAGTGGGAGCTGAACAATGAGAACACATGGACACAGGGAGAGGAACAACACACACTGGGGCCTGTTGGAAGGGGATTGGGGAGGGAAAGATAAATAGCTAACAAACGTGGAACTTAGTGATGGGATCACAGGTACAGCAAACCATCATGGTACATACTAACTACTATGTAATAAACCTGCACAACCTGCACATGTATCAAATACACACACACACACACACACACACACACACACACACACTCATAAACATGGAAGAAAAGGAAAAAGACGAAAATTTGGCATTGTTTGTTTCATCTTCCTATAGGTATGTAGGTGTAGCATAAGTGAATGAAAAGAATTACAGTAATCTCATTTCTAATACAATTGCATCAAGATATTTCAAATGTACTTAAAAGATTCTGAGGCTCAGATACAATTAAGAATCAGAGAAGAAATCATATTAATGTTTATGGATACATAGATGGCTTCTGTTTAAAAATACGTTTCTTGCGGTACCTTTAAGAAAATGTGACTCTTTTAATCCAAACAATAAAAAAAATTCACCAGCCAAGATTTGCCAGTATACTGACTTTCGTTTAGACAGAGAATCTCTCTAAATCTGTTTTTTCATATTTAAAACTGAGATGATTTTACCTAGCGTATTCCCTGCACAGATTGCACAGATTGGTTCTGAGGATAAAATGAGATGATGTATTTAAATCAACTTGTAACCCACCACATAACTTTTTTTTTTTTAAGAGATAGGGTTCCACTCAATCACCCAGGCTGCAGTACAGTAATACAATCATAGCTCACTGCAGCCTCAAACTCCTGGGCTCAAGGGATCCTCTTGCCTCAGCTTCCTGGGGAGCTGGGACTACAGGTGCACTCCACTACATAGGGCTCCAAATCACTTAGGGCCCACAAACAATAATTAGGCAATATATCAACAATTAACATATAAATTATATATATAATATGTAAGACACAGAATTCTATGAAAACCCATGAATAACACAAATTGGGAGGGAAGTGATGAGGTAGCTCTGACCCGAGGGAATCAGCGTGCCTACTATGTGCCAGAGACTAGGCATGCTAAGTATTTAATGCATGTTAGATCATTTAACCCTCCATAGTATATCATTTAGTATTTTTATTAATGAGAAAGGCTTAGAAGATTAACTTTTCTAAGGTCTGAAAACAATAAATGTTAAATCTAAGTCTTATTTATTTACTTACTCATTTAACAAACAATTAATAAGCATCTATGGTATGTGAGACAATGTCCCAAAGACAATCAGTGAAGTCTCATGTCAAAGATGTTAAGTCTGACATGTTGTTAGACACCTAAGTGTAACTGTCAAGCAGGCAATGAATATATGAGAGAAGGCAACATTTGGGTAATTGCCTAAAGGTAGCCAGAGAGTTTGGCGTGCAGACATCTGAGGGAAGACACTTAAAGAGAACAAAGAACAAGTAGAAAGGCCCTCAAATGAAAGGCTGGTGTGCGACGCTAAGTGAGGAAATGGAAGAGCACCAGAGATGAAATCAGGATGGCAAAGGGTGGAGAAGGGAAGATCGTACATGACCTTGTAGCTCACAGTCAGGTCTTTAACACTTATTAATGATAAGAAAACAAGGCTTTATTTCTAAGAGGCCATGTTTTAATGGATCACTTTGGCTTACTACACTGAGAATAATCAAGAGAGGAAACAAAGACTGATTAGAACATAACTTCAACGATCCAGAAAACAGAAGGTAGCAACTTGTACAAGTGGGATGACTGTAGAGGAGTGAGAAACTGTAAGATTCTCAAAGGGGTTGAGCCTACAGGACTTGCAGATAATGTAATGTGGGATGTAAGAGAAAGAAAGGAGTCAAAAATGACAGCAAGATTTGCAGAACAACTCGAAAAATCAGTTGCCATTAACTTTTGGGAGGAAAGAGTTAGATTGGAAATACCAGGAGTTTAGCTTGGACATAGTAAGGTTAATAGTCTTACTAGACATTCAAGTATATTTGTCAAGGAGGAAGTTGGATATATCAGACTGGAGTTTCAGGGAAGAGTCTGGGCTGGAGAAACAAATTTGGAACCCATCAATATATAAATTTAAATTTCAGATCTTATTGATTCCTAGCTCCTAACTGTTGAGAGCAATATTCCATTGCATTTTTCAATTTTTGTTTAGCAAATATCCTTGGAAACAAGAAAGAGTGTCTCCCTTTAGGTCAGAGACCAGATGTGTCTCCTGATCAAGACAATAAAGATATTGTCTCCCTCAGGAACAAAAATTGGATATGTTGACTTAAAACATGCAGCTCCTTATCAGATTAGCTTCCCAAGCTCAGTGCTTCTCAGTTGCGACACAAACCCACTGTGTCACACTGACGTTGCACACACAACGTCCACCAGGGCCCACTCTGCATCCCACCATAAGCTAAAGAAAGGGCAAGGGAAACAGTGCAATCCTAAAACCCATATTGCCTAATGTCCCATGAGTAAGAAACTGACTAAATCTATTCAGGCTCATTATTTCCTTACGAGCCAGATTTACAGAAGTGTGGAAAGTGAGTTGATCTAGCAGCTTAAATGTAGCAGCTGTTTAGGGACTGCTTGACCACGTAACAAAACCTGCTACTGTTTTTGATAATCTGAGAAAAATGCAACTTAATATTACGGGACTAGAAAAGAGGTGGGACAGGGCAGAGACAGAATGGAAAAAACATTCCAAACAGAATCAACAGCATAATAAAGCATAAAAAACACTATTAAGGGAAGCCAAAACTAAGCCTCCTAAGCCTTCATACAGAGATCTTCTGCACATTATACCATAAACTTCTGCCTGAGGCTAAAGCCAGACTTACCTTTCCATATCATTATTGCCTATGGTAAACTGTTTGAGAATAAATAATCCCATTGAGGTACAAATGTATTGCAGGTAAACTGGGTCAGGAAAGCTTATAAATCTGTCTTAAAATTATTAAAAATTGTATCTCAAAACTAATCACAATAGCTCAGTACAAACAGCATATAGTGAGAGTGCAAAACTGAAGAGATGGATATAGAGGGCCAGAAAAGAATTCAGGAGGGGTCTTTTATGCTCTGCTTTGAAGGAAGTTAAACTTTTTCTTGAGTTTTAATGAGAATCATTGAAAAAAATTTTTTTTCCTTTGGAACTGGGTAATGAGTAGAAACTGGAACTGTTTTGAAGTGAATACTGGAAAAAGCATGTGTTTCCTTGAATGGAGCATGAAGGACAATTGTGGTGAGGGCTCAGAAAAAGAGAACTGCAGGGGAAGCCTCATTGTTCTTAGAGATTACCCAAGTGGTTGCAACAGTGAAGACTATTCTGCTGAGATCTCAGATGGAAAGAAGGAACAAGGTATTACAAATTAGAGGAGCTGGGTGCGGTGGCTCATGCCTGTAATCCCAGCATTTTGGGAGGCTGAGGTGGACAGACTACTTGAGGTCAGGAGTTCAAGATCAGTCTGGCCAACTTGGTGAAACCCCCATCTCTAGTAAAAATACAAAAATTTGCCGGGTGTGGTGGCGTGCACCTGTAGTCCCAGTTACTCAGGAGGCTGAGGCAGGAGAATTGCTTGAACCTGGGAGTTGGAGGTTACAGTGAGCCAAGATTACACCATTGCCCTCCAGCCTGGGCAACAGAGTGAGAGGCCATCTCAAAATAAAATAGAATACTTAAAAAAAAATTGGAAGAAAGGCCATCCTCATTAGACAATTATTATATCCTCACTAGACAGTTATTATATCCCCACTAGACAGTTATTATATCCTTATTATACAGTTATCATATCCTCACTAGACAGTTATCATATCCTCACTAGACGGTTATCATATCCTCACTAGACGGTTATCATATCCTCACTAGACGGTTATCATATCCCCACTAGACGGTTATCATATCCTCACTAGATGGTTATCATATCCTCACTAGACGGTTATCATATCCTCACTAGACGGTTATCATATCCTCACTAGACGGTTACCATATCCTCACTAGACAGTTATCATATCCCCACTAGATGGTTATCATATCCCCACTAGACGGTTATCATATCCTCACTAGACAGTTATCATATCCTCACTAGACGGTTATCATATCCTCACTAGACAGTTATCATATCCTCACTAGACGGTTATCATATCCTCACTAGACAGTTATCATATCCTCACTATACAGTTATCATATCCTCACTAGACAGTTATATCCTCACTAGACAGTTACCATATCCTCACTAGAATCACTGAAAATTTTGTAACAAGGGCAGAGACATCCTGACTTGAAGTTTAAATATAAAATCACTTGGATACTAGACAGAAAGTAGAACTGGAGAAGAATTGAGATAGAAGCAATATACCAGTGAGGCTGCTGTTGCAGTAATCCATGCGAGCAATAAAATAGTTTGGCACAATGATGTTAAAAGGGGTTAAAGAAGGAGTCAAATTCAAAAGATAGTTAGCAGTTAAAATCAATTAGCCTTGAATATCAATAGACTAATTCCAACTGTAACTAAGAGAATAATTTGGGGTCATTTTCTTATGTAAAGAGAAAAGAGATTGGGCACATTATTAGACAGAGCCCTCCAGAGAAATAGAACCAAAGGGACATATATAGATATGTAGAGAAGGATTTATCATGGGGAATTGGTTCATTTGATAATAAAGCCTGAGAAGTCCCCAAATCTTCTTTTTGCAAGTTGGAGGCCTGGGAGTCCTGTGGCATAGTTCCAGCCCAAACCCAAATCCTGAGAACCAGAGAAGCCAATGATGTAAGTCTGAATCCAAGTTTGAAGGCCTGAAATCAGGAGTGTTGATGTCCAAAGATGGAAGAAGACGATGGCCCAGCTCATAAAGAAAGAACAAATTTGCCCTTCATTGGGCTTTTTGTTCTATTCAGGCTCTCAGTGGCCTGGGATAACGTCCACTCATTGGTGAGGGCCATCTCACTAATTCCAATGTGAATCTCTTACAGAAACATCCTCATAATCAAACCCAGAAATAATGTTTTACCAGCAATCTGGGCATCCTTAAGCCTAGTCAAGTTGACATATAAAATAACCTTCACAACACAGTTGCTGCACTCTTGTCAGAACTCTGTGTTGCAGCACTCCGTCTTTTTCAAGGAGTAGCCTTGAGCATCATATCTTCAAACAGCAATGTTCATAACAGGTAGTAAAATAAGCCCTCTGCACAGGCACCTGTTTTTTAATCATAGAGAAAGATCTTTCCCAGAAGACTTTAAGCTCATCTCCCTCAATGTCAGATTAATGAGTAATGGTAAAATGTCCATTCCTTACATGCAAGGAAAACGGAGAAAGCAAAATCTGGCCCTTCAGCCTCTAAAATAGGTGGCAGTTTCCAGAAATAAGAAGAGAGGGTTGAAACTGACTGTTGTAGAGATAAGCCATAATGTCTCCCTGAGTAGTTGATTCAATGTGGAGGCTGTGAAATCCAAATTACTGCCTAGACACCTGGCTTGGGCCATTGGCCAGATGGTATTGCCATTCACTGAAATAAACAAAGAAATAGAAATGGATATGAGGTAAAGAGTGCTAAGATCTCTTTGAACACATTTGACTTTCCAGTTGGAAAGCACAGAGCTCGGTTTCATAGGGATTCAGAGCTCAAGCTTGAGAGGATAGCTAAAGTTTTAAATTTCAGACAATATAACTGAAGTCACAGAGTGGAAGTGTTTGTTCAGAGATAGTGTACAAAGTGAGAAGAGAGCCAAAGGGGGAATCTAGGAAAGAAAAGCCCATTTGAGAGATTTTTAAAAATTGAGAGATTAAAAAGGAAGTCCACAAAGGTAAGAAGGAAATCAGGAGAGAATAATATATTTAAATGGAAGAGTCAATGGAACTAAATGCTTCCCAGAGATCAAATAGGAAGATAAAGAGTGCCCATCTATTTTAGCAGTGAATATGTTATGGTGACTGTTGTCAAGCAAGAAAAATATCTAGGAAGGTAGCTTTAGAAAAATGTTTTATCGTTGGTACTTGGTTGTTATGCTGTTTATTTTTGAATAAGACCATTGTGAGCCCATGAGGAGAGAGCTGGAAGACAAGAGAGCAAGAGTGAACTACAATAGCTGTACAACTGTTATTTACAATTGTCAGGAAGCATCTGTGCCTTGGATCTTTGTAGAACCAGCACGGTCACCTAACGAGTCTATCTCCTTCTCTCCAACATATAAAATACTAGCAGCCACTCCTCCAATTTCACCTTTTGCCTTTTATTGCCCTTTTACTCTCTAAATAATACATTTTCTTTTTCAAGGTTAACTTTGTTGATGCTAGTTTGTTCACTACTCACAAAAAATGGAAAAATGAAATTTAAAGGACAAACTCTCTAAAGAAAAGCACAATTCCCATGGTAATAATCTGAGACAGAGTCCCAGTTCATATGGAAAAGTTGCTACTAAAGAAAATCTCCTAAAATTTTTGATCACTCTATTTTGTGTTTTCTTTTTGAGTTAGCTGTTAAATCTAACAAATGAAAATGGACACTATGTTTTATATTGTAGAAAACTTAAGTTTAATGTATTTTTAAATAGTTTTTGCTGTCTGTTGCTGCTATTCTATAGAAGGGCTTCCAGAGAAACCTGCTATCCATAAAGATGGACTAGAAAAAGCAAAACACACAGTTTATATGAAAATGCAGTAGGAATGCATAGTGTCTTATATCAGTTTCAATCACGCCCTCTTGTGTAAAACTGTAGCATAGCAGCAACTTTCGTTTTAAAAGGAAATAATGTTGAATGCTGAGCACCTACTCTGCAGGCTTTACGATAAATGCTAAGAATATAGGTGAGGCTAAGACCTACTAATTCCCCATACTCATGAAAGTTATTTAGGACTCATTTTAATTACTCCGGAAGCTTAAATTCTCTTCCAAAACATCTATGAATATTAAGCATTTCATTGTATGTTACAAATAGTTTTATCAATTAAAGAGAAATACTGTTAATAATTTCTTTAGCATATAATTTTAAATTATTTATTCAGTATGCCTCTAAACTTTTCTGTTTAACTTCCATTGGTAAATTTTAGAATGCACTGATTTAGTTTTACAGCTATTTTTTTACAAAGATATATTCTTCAATACAATACCTTGTGATGTTTCATTCTAAATCTCTTATTTAATCTTAGTGTTAGTTGTCATTGAGAAGCATCTAAGGCTATAATTTCACGTTTTATGATCCCAGGAAAACTTCATTAAATTATAGTCAAGAGACAGTGCTTTACTCCATGTTATTAAAATTGATATTCCCTAAATCTCATTATATATTCTTACCATCTGCATTTTTATGACTGTTGTCTAAAGAAATCTTATGAATGTCTCAGTGCTGATATGAATTTTTCAAATTTTACTGTCTGGCATTTTTTGGCTTTTGAAATCAAAACTTCTTGTTTTAATTTAAAGAAATACTGACTGAATTGCAATGGCAGCATACAAATGATGTTTTATGTTGCCCAGAATGAACCATCCTATAATACATACAAATATGATAAGATGTAAGCCATCGCAGACAGGGTTAGTAAGTTTAGATTTTAATAAAATACTTAAATCAATAATCACCCATGCTAGCTTTTGATTACACAAAGACTATTACTTTACTCTTAGCAGTTAAATCATCTCATCTCTGCATCAGGAGCTTGTTCCTTCATTCCTGCTTATGAACATTGCGCCTTACTCATTTAATCAATTGCCCTCTTACTCTTTCTGTGATAACCCTTTATTCCGCGTTTGTGGGGAGGGGGTAATCTGGTTAAAGTCAGTCTTGCAAGTGGTGACTTTAGCCTTTACCCCAACTTTGTCAAACCTAAAATGACTGAAATAAACCTAAAATCTGATTTAAAATAATTAGCCTGCTATGCAAATATATCTTCAAGTCAGTTTCCCCATCTCTCCTTACAACCAGATGGCTGACTAAAAACCCAAATCACATTAACAATCTAAGTGTTCCACTTTCCCTCTTAGATTGTACATTTTCTGTAAGAAATGTGTGATGTGAGAATATTCCACTTTCCTGTAGGAAGGCTTTTCTCCCATCTGATTGTATTTTCAAATATCTGGCTAAAATTTGAAAATACACATCCCTACATGTGCCTCAGAGAACAGTATCTGAGGCACATGTAGGGATGTTTCCACAACTAGAAAACACCATAATTCATGAGTTAAAGGTTAGAATACTAAGAAAGTTCTTATTTTTGCAGTGAGGAAAGTTAACCCTAAAATTACAAATGAAAGCTAATTAAACCCTCAGACACCCTGTATTGCTTGCCTTATCAATGGAGGCACAACTCATAAGCCAAGAAACCTGATCTGATTTGCTCCTGCGTGAGGCAAAATGTGCAGCAACACCTTTGCTCAGGAGCATGAAACTCATATTGGAAGATATATTCAGCATCTCTGAGAGCCTTGCCATTATTCTTGAGGGTGCAGAGAACAAAATAAGGCCACATCCTTTCTCCCATGCATTATGGTACATGTGTATCAGTTAGTAATAGCTACAATGATGTGCAACAAGTGATCTCAAAGCTCTGTCACATTAGAAGGAGTAGAATAAGGAAAGAGAGAACTAAGGTTATTTTTGCAGTCAGTATGCCACAATATGGCAAGTAATTATTTCTATAAAATAGATTTATTTCTTTAATTCTATAAAATCTTCTTTCTGAATCAATCTGACCTTATTTTTGCTTCTATTACAAAATCTGAACAAAAAAAATAATACACAAACATGCACATATAAATTTTCTGGGTACCCCTTACCAATATACATGAGTTCACTCAACCAATCCACATTTCTGCAGTTTCTACTTCTAGCACCAAGATTCTCCAAGATTTTGACTGCCTTTCTCATCTAGGGGCTTACAAATGTTTTCAATTTCCTTTTACATAATTCAGACAAGAGAAATTAAATACAAAATATTAAGAAAGATATTAATTTTCCATTTATATGAAACTTACAAATACCATCTTTTTATTTTTATTTCCTGAGAAATTTGAACTTGATTCCATGAACACAGTATTTTTCAATCAGGTGTTATGCTTAACACAGTTACAAATAATTGCTGATAATGACTTTTTAATAAAGATCTCTCTGAAAATTTAATAGTCACCCTTTACAGAGAACAAACAAGTTGTAACAATTGGAAGAAGAAAATGTATTGCTTTTCCACCAACCACAGAAAGTCATTTTTCAGCACTGGGCAAAATTTGGGAAATGAGATTTTATCTAATTATATTTGAAGAACCTAACCATAATTTAAATTCAGCTAAGATCATGCAGAGGGATGGGATTTACCCTCTTGACTTAAATAAAGAATGGGACAAAATATATTAAACAACATCTTCAAAAACATTGGACATTGAACAGTGAAGGACAGAGATTCCTGAATGATGAGAAACAAAAAAGTAAGCCCTACAATTGTGTTAGATTAACATCTACAGAACATTTCCATGTTGTAGCACAGGGCTAGGGAACTCAGAAACCCACCATCTCTCTGTTGAGAGGACATAACTAGGAGTCCAGGGAAGCCAAGGTGGCTAAGTTTGTGAGGCAAAGTACCAAGAGAAGGGAGCTGCACAGAATGAGAACTCTGGAGATCTGAGGAGTGTTCCCTGGAGCATTCAGCTGAGTATTGATCAGCATAAGTATATGAGGAAATTACGTGAGGCTAGGGAGAGAGATACCATGAGGTAAAGGTTAGAGTACTAAGGAAGTTCTAAATCCTGTAGTGAGGAAAGTTAACCCTGGAAAAAAGCCCTGCTCTAATCCTACCTAAAGATGTATAAAAACAAGACTGAAATGCACCAAACTGTTTCCTAATAGTTCTAAGTAACTTAGCCATGTCCCAGAACAAATCTCAAGGGTATTTTTAGGAAAACAGCAATATCCAGCACTAAAAAATTGTAAAATTCACAATGTGACTATCAAATGGAAAATTACCAGCAGGCAAAGAAGTAGAAAAATATGAACAGTAAGAGAGAAAAAAAAATGATCAATTGCAAGATAATCAGAAATAACACACATGATATAATTAGTAGATAAGAACATTAAAATATTTATCATAACTCTATTCCATGTTTTCAAAAAGTTAAAGAGAAAATTTTTCAAAGGAAAACCTGGAAAACTTTATCAAAATCAACTTTTTTAGAATTCCAGATATTAACAAAAGACTTGCCGAAACCTGGGGATGACTTATTCAATAAAAGTGGCTAAATATTTCTAAGTACAGTGAATTTTGGGGTGTTTTAGCAAACCCTAGGCACATCCTCACCCCCCAGATCAGTGGCAGATACAGGGATGCAGCACTTTCAAAGTCTCATTTCCAAAGAACAGCCATACCTAGCCTGTTTGTTTAATACAGAAAACCTCTGGAAGAGTCCCCTGAAAGACTTTTCTTTATTTTGCCCAACTCAGAACTCATCTAGGGTTAAAGTTCTGAGTTGGGCAAAAGAAAGAAAAGTCTTTATTTTTCTTTATTTTGAATAAAGAAAGACTTTTAACTTTTCCAATAGGAAGGAGGCATTTGCCAAAATTCTTAACAGGCAAACTGTTTAGTTGCTGCTGGCTGAGTTGATGGTTAATACTTGGGACAAAAAACAGATTAACCAAAAAACATGGAAAGGCTGGGGAATGAGTTATCATTGGAGACTTGAAAAACTCCAACATGTTATTTGGAATCTAGAATGTCAAACACATGCATAGGCTGGTGTACATGCTCAAAAAAGACCTGAGAAGACCCCAAGCTCTCAGCCATGGCTGACCTGTAGGCTCCGTGCAAGGAGGAAGTAAAGGCTAAAGTAGAGTTGTAAACTGCCTGTGTTGCAGGTGTGACCCAACATCCATCCACACACACACACACACAATCACTGGGAAATTATTTAGACATTTAAGGGTACATCTGTTTAATCATTATCTGACCATTAGGCTATCAGAATAGAGATTTCTCAGTGGCCACACACATGAAAAAATTTAATTGTGACTTTTGGGCAGAAAAGTTACTAAACAAATAAACAATAACTACAAACAGCAGCAATAAACTGTGTGGAAACTAGAAAAAGAAGAGAAAACTAAAGCGAAAGCAAGCAGAAGGAAGGGAATAATAAAGAGGAGAGCAGAAATAAAAGAAATAGGAAATAGAAAAATAATGCAGAAAAGTCAACAAAACCAAAAGTTGGTACTTTGAAAAGATCAACAAAACTGATAAACTTTTAGGAAAAAAAGCACAATTCCAATAACTAAAATCAAGAATGAAAGAAAAGATATTGCTACCAACCTCACAAAAACTAAAAGGATTAAAAAGAGGTACACTGAATTATTATACACCAACAAACTAAATAATCTGATGAAACAAATTCCTAGAAATGCACAAACCACCAAAACTGACTCAAGAAAGAAAATCCAAATAGATTAATAGTAAGTAAAGAGACTAAATTAGCTATCGAACAGCTTCTAACAGAAAAAAGCCCAGGAACAGACCATTTCACCGGTAAATTCTAAGAATTAACACCAGTTTTTCTCAACAAAAAGAGGAAGGTAAACTTTCTAACTTACTCTATGAGGCCCATATAACTCTTATACCAAAGCCAGACAAAGAGTTCAAAAGAAAAGAAAACTAGATTAGTGGCATTGTAAACATAGATGTTAAGATCCTCAGCAAAATACTAATAAACCAAATCTAGCAACATCTAAAAAGAATTGTATATTACCAAATGAGATTTATCCCAGGTATGTAAAGTTAGTTCAATATGGGAAAATCTAGATAAACACCATTTAATAGACTAAAGCAAAAACCCAATAGTTGTCTCAACAAACACAGAAAAGTATTTAACAAAATCCAGTGTAAACAGGATAGTTCTCAAAAGCAGCGCTTATCAAGCTACCTGTGGTGAAGGAGACATATTTTTTTATTTTCAGTTTTTCACAAATCAGTGCTTTTGTAAAGTATGATAAAAGTGAATAACTGAAAAATAAAAGGAAAAAAGACACAAAATACAAGCTCAAATGTTTCTAGTTACACAGCGAGCACATCAAAATCATGACATCTGAAGAAAAAGTCGATAAACTGGACTTCATCAAACTGAAAAATGTTTTTCTTCCAAAGACGGTATCAAGAAAGCGAAAAATAAATCACAGAATGGGAGAAAATATATCTAGATCATATATCTAATAAGGGTCTACTATTGAGAACATATGAAAACCTCTTATAATTCAACAGTAAAAGACCAAATAGCCCAATTTAAAAATTAACAAATATTAGAATAGACAGTTCTCCAAATAAGATACCAGAATAGCAATAATCACATGAAGATGCTCAATATCAAAAGTCTTTAGAGAAACACACATTTAAATCACTTTACATCCACTAGCATCACTATAATAAAAAAGATACAAAATAAGTCTTGGCAAGGGTGTGAGAAATTTTTAACCCTCATACCTTTTTGGTGGAATATCAAATGGTAGTTACTGTGAATACAGTTTGGCAGCTCTTCAAAAAGTTAACTATGTAGTTACCATATGGCCAAGGAATTCTACTTCCAGGTATATTTCTAAGAGAACTGAAAATATATGTTCATACAAAAACTTTTGTTTAAATGCTCATAGCAGCAGGAAAAAATCCAAATGTCTATTAACTGGGAAGTAGATAAACAAAATGTTATATGTCAACACAATGGAATATTACTCTGCAATAAAATGTGATTATGTACAACATGAATGAAGTTTGAAAATATAGTGCAAAGTGAAAGAAACAAGAGACAAAGGGCGCATATTGATTCCATTGATATGAAATATCCGGAATAGGCAAATCCACAGAGAAAGGAAGTATACTAGTGGTTGCCAGGAGATGAAGTAGGGGAGGGAGAATTGGAAGTGACTGCTAACAGGTGATGAGGTCTCTTTTGATGTGGGGATAGGGAACAGAAATAGAAAAATAGAATTAGATAGTGGTGATGGCTGCACACCATTGTGAATATACTGAAAGTTACTGAATCATATACTTTAAAAGTGTGAGTTTATGGTATGTGAATAAAATCTCAATGAAAATTATGTAATAGATAACCTGAATAATCCTGTATTTATTCCATAAATTGGACTTGTATTTGAAATTCTTCAAAAAAGAAAACTCTACATACAGCTTCTCTAGTGAATTCTATTAAGTATTTAAAGAAGAAATAATATTATTATCAATTCAACACAAACTCTTCCAAAACACTGTAGAGGGAAAATTTCTCAATCAATTTATGGTTTGTAATTACTATGATACTAAAAGTAGACAAAGACTTCACACACACACACATAAACCTAACAAACAAAAAAACTATAGACTTACATCCCTCATACACGTAGGGGTAAAAATTTTAAACAAACTTTTAGCAAATTGAACCCTACAATAAATGTATAAGACGAACCCTGACCAAGAAAAACAATGTCCAAATAGAATTTTCCCCAGCAATACAAAATGTACTCAACGTAAGTACACCAACATAATAGAATGGAAAATCATATGACCATTTGAATAGATACACAGAAAGTGTTTCACAAAATTTAACATCCATTGTTGATTAATAAAACAACTATCAGCTATTAGTGAAATGCCTGATACCGGGTCTGGGCAGGAAAAATACAAGATACACTTGGAGTCATTCTGTGTTGGAGTCTTCCTGCTGTATGGTCAAGCATCACTTAATGATGAGGATACATTCTGAGAAATGCATCTTCAGGCGATTTCATTATAGTGCAAATGTTACACAGTATATGTATATAAACGTAGTATATGTACACAAACTACACATATATGGTATAGCCTATTGCTCCTAGACTACATACCTGTACAGCATATTACTGTACTGAATACTGTAAGCAATCATAATACAATGGTATATATTTACATATCTAAACGGAAAAGGTATGATTAAAAAAAGGCATAAGAATTAAAAAATATTAGCAGTACACCTATATAGGACACTTACCATGAACGGAGCCTGCAGGACTGGAGGTTGCTTTGGGTAAGTCAGTGAATGAGTGGTGAGTGAATATGAAGAACTAGGACACTACTGTCTACTACTGTAGATTTTGTAAACAGTGTACACTTAAGTTACACTAAATTTATAAAACAATGTTTTTTCTTCAATAATAAATTTACCTTAGTTTCCTATAACTTTCTTGATTTATAAATTTTTAAAAACATTTTGGCTGGGTGCAGTGGCTCACACCTGTAATTCCAGCAGTTTGGGAAGCCGAGGCATGCAGATCACGAGGTCAGAAGATCAAGATGATCCTGGTTAACACGGTGAAACCCTGTCTCTACTAAAAGTACAAAAAATTATCTGGGCTTGGTGGCATGTGTCTGTAGTCCCAGCTACTCGGGAGGCAAAGGCAGGAGAATTGCTTGAATCTGGGAGGCAGAGATTGCAGTGAGGCGAGATTGCATCACTGCACTCCAGCCTAGGCGAGAGAGCCAGACTCTGTCTCAAAAAAAAAAAAAAAAACTTTTTGACTCTCGTAATAACATTGAGGTTAAAACACACATTGGACAGCTGTCCAAAATATTTCCTTTCTTTATATCCTTAAGACCAAGGATATAAAAAATAAGTTTTTTTAATTTTAAAATCTATTTTTAATGTTTTTCTCTGTTTAAATTTTTTGTTAAAAATGAAGACACAAATACACACATTAGCCTAGTCCTATACAGGGTCAGGATTATCAACATCTCTGTCTTTCACCTTCACATCTTATCCCACTAGAAGTTCATCAGGGGCAATAACGCACATGGAGCTGTCATCTATAACAATGCCTTCTTCTGGAATACCTCCTGAAAGACCTCCCTGAGGCTGTTTCACAGTTAACATTAAAAAATATAAAAAATAAAAATAAATAATAATAATAATAAATAAATAAATAATAAAAAAATATATATAAATAGAAATAATGCATTCTAAAATAATTATAACAAGTGGAATAGAGCAAATACATATACTAGTAACATAGTCATTTATTATCAAGTATTATGTTCTGTACCTAATTATATGTGCTAGACTTCTATGAGATTGGAAACAGTAGGTTTGTTTACACCCATGTACCCAGAAACACAAGTGGTGTTGCTTTATGACTTTACATTTACTACAATGTCACTAGGTGATAGGCATTTTTCAGTTCCATTATAATCTTATGGGACCTTTGCCAAATATCCAGTTCATTCTTTACCCAAACTTCCTTATGTGGTACATCACTGGAATTCAAGACTATAATTCAATCTCCACCTTTCTGCAGCATCTTCCTAAAACACATATGGTCTAGTCTCTTATCTTTAATTCATAAAGCTAAGTGACTCCCCATTGCCTGAAATACAAAGCCTAAATTCTATGCATAGCCTACAAAGTACTTCATTTTATCTTGATCTTTTTTGTAGAGATGATCTGGCTATGTTGCCCTGGCTGGTCTCCAATTCCTGGGCTCAAGCCATCCACTGGCCTTGGCCTCCCAAAGTGCTGGGATTACAGGTGTAAGCCACCCAACCTAGCCAAAAATCACTTTCGCAAACTTACTCAAGGTTATGTACTAACAAATCTGTCTCTTACCTGTGTGTGAGCAATGTTGTTTTAAGCAAAATCAACAAGAATATAACATCCTATTCTTAACTAAAGAATATTAGAGGAGTCATTTCATCTAAAGAAGTAGGCTGGATTTCCAACTCAGGTGCAGGACTTCATATAGCGAGTTTGAGGACACAAGGTTTTACATTTTTTAAAAACTTGTAGTTTACAGGGAAACAGAACCTTCAGTCAGCTGGGAGTCAAGATTGTATTATTCCTAACAGAACCCCAAACAGTGTTCTTAATGGAAGTGTTCCTAATGGAACATGGTGAAGACATATCACCCTTCTCCTTTTGAGTCATTGCTGCTGTCTTAACAGTAACTTCCACAGCCCTACTTCCTTCCTTCCCACTCCTAGATAAAGATCTGTGATACCCAGCTCAAAGCTGATTTCAGCTACCCCTACCGCTTTCTTAGACTCATTCAGCAAAAGCCAGTACTCTATTATAGTCCCTGTTTTCTCTTACTGAGGGCTCCCGGATTTCCCATGATACAGTTTGCTCTTCTGCAAACCTGACTTTGATGAGTTTTTTGACCCAAGACGCTTAGCTGTCATTGCGTTTGCAAATATGCATTAAAGAGCTTGGGATAGAGAGATAAATGTATTCATAAATTGCAAATGTATTCACGTTGCCAAACAGCAACAAACTATACGTGAACACTACGGTCCTACATACGAACTCTCATAAACCTAAAGAATATACTGCAAATCCCTCTCTGAAAGATGGAGAGCGGGGAAACTAAGTAGCGGTAAACTGATGACCCAGAAACTGCGATCTTCCAAGCCGGAAGAGCGAGCGCACAGCCGCACAGAACTCTAACGTACCTCCTCCCTTCTCATTTCAGGCGCGCTAGAGGCATCGCGCATGCGCAACGTCCTCTGGCCGCGCCGCCGTTCCTTCCTGAACCTCTATCTGCATCCGGGTCTGTGGGATTTACGCTCCACTGGCCGGCCGGGGTCGCTCGAGGGTGGCTGGGTATTGCCTGTTTCCTCTTCCAGCGTCGGAGGAGTCGGTGGGTCAACCGGTAAGTTTAGCGGAGAGGCGGCCCAAGAAGGGGACTGAGGTGGGGGACCCGGCGGCGACTTCGCCCTGTGCGGGCTTTGTGGCGAGACGGGGAAGCCGGGCCAGGGCGGAATGGGGTCTTAGGAGACTCGAGGATGGGGGCGTGTGGGGCCCCGGCCCTGCCGCTCGCGGGCCTGTTTGTCCTCTCCGGATTTGGGCCTCCGGGAGGAGGCGTCCCGGTCCTCTCCTTTCTCGGGGCTTTCTCCTGACACCTCTCCTTACACTTGTTAAAAATTCCTAACAGTCATCCTCATTTGCATTCGCTACGGTTTGCCGAGTGAGGGCCCGACAGCTGCGCAGCTGAGGGGGGTCTGCAGTCCCCGCCTCCCGGGCAGGGATCGCAGCCTTCTCAGCTGCCTGTCGTCCCTCCTCGTGTGGTTCCCACACGCGAGGCCAGGCCACCCTTACCCTGTCAGGTCAGGTCAGGTGGAGTAGGGAAAAGCTCGGAGCAGAGGATCTGCAAGAAGTGCAGATTCTGGTGCTGGCCCCGCCATTAACTAGCTGTGTAACTTCAGGGGTGTAGATGTTGCCATCCAGCTTTGAAGTTTTGCGATTTATATTCAGCAGCTCTTTTTCCTAGCGATGCACATCCAAAATGAATCAGCACCTGAGGGAAGACGAGGGAAGAGTGGTGCTCTGTTGTTTTTTGATGCTGAATTGTCGTGATGCCAGGGAATTGCATAAGACCTCAGTAGTTTGTATCTCTGAGGATTCGCAATACCTGGAAAAATCAAATCTTAAAAGCCTAAATAAATGTGGTGGAGAAATCGTTTTTTCCTCTAAGTGAGGGGATTCATTTGGGATTTTTGGAGGTGAATTCTGCACCCGCCAGAGAGTTTAAGAAAACAAAAAATTGCCTGTACCTTGGTCTGAGAGACTTGCTTGAACTTTGTTTCAATGAGGTGTGTAGTGTTCTTAACAAATTTCACCCTGATGATGAGTATCACCTGTGATAATTTGTAAACGCGGAGATTCTTTAGACTTCATTTCAGATTTTTTGAAACACTGTCTCTAGGGAGAAGGACCTGAGAATCTATATTTTTAACTAGCATCCTAAGTGATTCTAAACCAATAATACAACTTTGGCATATGGGTCTTTGAGTCAGATACACTTGGTTTTAAAGCCAGCTCCCCGGACCACATTTTAACGTCAGCAATAAACTTCTCAAAGTTGCAATTTTCTGTATCTGAAGAATAAGGATAATGATTTCAACCTCAGAGACAAGTAAGTGATTCTAAGCCCTTTGACAGTGGAGTTCTTAATCATTTTTGTGTCTACAGAAACTAGTATAGTGTTTAGTATGTAATGGGTCTTCAAGTGTGTGTTGAACTGAGAAAAATAGCATCACCAGGACACAGAAGACATTGGAATGCTCTAATGCTTCTCATCCTCCTTACCTTGTTTTTTCATTTTATTAACAATCAGTTTGCCATACGTTCTTGTTAGAAGTAAATACATCATCTGATGGTCTTTACAGTCAATAATTGTTTCTGATTATTTGGTTTAACTCTAAAATTGTTTTTGACATTAGATTATGGATATATTTAAATGGAGGCTGAGTCCATTTGTTGGACTGAATTTACGATTATGTAATTTATTTTCTGTAAATAAATAGTTGTTACCAGGCCAGAATTCTAGATCATGGTGATCATAATTGTTTCTTGTTGTGTCAGAATTCGAAACTGTTGTCTTTTTAAAGACATTTAGATTCCATACATTCATTATAAGAAGACCTTTTACTCCCATTAATTTAGAAAATTTGACTTACTACTCCGTAAAGTTTGTGGTTACAAAGCTCAGGAATGCTGAAACAATACTATAAAAGGCTTGGTATTAGTAACTGATCCATTTAAATATAAAACTAAGATTTAAAATCTAAGAATGATGGGAATTGTTGTTATAGAATGTGGTGTAAGTGTTACAAGGGGACATTTATACACTGTGGGTGGTTATATAAATTATTTCAACTTTATAGAAAAGTGTATGGAGATTTCTCAAAGAACTAAAAATAGACCTACTATTTGATCAGGCAATCTCACTACTGGGTATCTACCCAAAGAAAATAATTAATTATATCAAAAATATACCTGTAGTCATTTTTATCACAGGACTATTCACAGTGAGGGAGTAGAATCGAGGCAGGGAACTTAAGGCCAATTTGTGTTGACTTCCTAGAGCCGAATCAAACCCCATCTCCCCACCTCTCAGAGGGAAAGGGAAAGTGCCTTGGATTGGCAGAGGACTACTTTGCTCAGCCCCACCTGATGATATGTAGGTTTTTAATTTTGAAGGTTTTTGCCAAGTTGCCGTACAGAGAGACTATGATACCAAAATCCACAGATGCTTAAGTCCCTCATCTTAAATGGCATATTATTTAAAATAAATGCTTAGTATTCAAAAGAAAGACAAAGATGCAAACATCTTTTTTTCCCTGAATATTTTCAGTCCTTGGTTGCTTGAATCCTCGAATATGGAACCCACAGAAGGCTGACTATACTTAAATGACCTAGCCCACTACCTGAAACTCAGGGTCTGGTCAAAAGAAAACAGGTCTTATTACTATTTTGAAAATTCAGATTGTATATGTGCATGTCCTTCTTAAGTAATGTACTTTTTAAAATCAACAGTATATTATGCTTCTGTGCTCTATTATATCTTTTATTATTTTAAATTATTAAATTTAAATAAATTATCTTAATTTACTATGTAAAGTGTTCTACAATGGACTTTTCTCAGGTTTGAACTTCTTGTTCTGGACGCTGCGCATCACCATAATGAGGCTTGTAATTCTTGATAACTATGACTTGGCTAGTGAATGGGCAGCCAAATACATCTGTAATCGCATCATTCAGTTCAAACCTGGACAGGACAGATATTTTACACTGGGTTTACCAACAGGTAATAAACTGTTTTTTCCATTTTAGATTCTAACGTTATCTAAATTTAATTCTGATTGAATTGTAGGGTTTCTCTTAGTAACATACTTTTCCCATTCATTTATTGCCATATTGCTAATTGAACATCATAGGATAAAAAGCCATAAAAATGCATATATATAAATTCTGTCTACAATTTGTTACTAGTTCTTGTGTCAAAATTCAGTCTCACCTGTCACTCCAAAATGCAATAGGAAATATTGTAACTTAAGTGATGTTCATATTTTTTATACATTTTCTAGTAGTCCTTTGTTTTGGGGAGCATTGCTTTTACCGTTCATACCAGTTTTTAGGTGACTGGCTTTCTTATTAATCATTAAGTGATACCTAAGGTATGTACTGTTGCTTCTTAATTTAACTTCACCTGCTTTATACATTCTTACTAATACAGAAATTATAAATTATAAATTATGTAATGTTTATTAGCTTTTATTCTTTAGTTCTATTATAGATGTATTACAAGTGAAAAGTATGTCGTCATCGCAATTTAAGGAGAAGTATTAATTACATATTTTAGTGAATTCTGTTTTCCATTAAAGATTCTGTTAAAAAATGACCAGGTGATGTCATTTGATCTGTGGCACTTTATTTGATATTATTGACCCATGATTTCCACAAAGAATGTTAGACCTAGAACTAAAGTTGCTCCTTATTGACTACAAGGCATTTGTTCTATACCCCTGAGCCTTGGTTTTCTTACCTTTAAGAAGGATAAAGCTAATAACTTAAGATGCTAAGATAGTGTATGTATATACTGTATATACTCTATACATTTTTAGTTCCTATAAGTGTATTTTATTTAAAGACTATTTTCTCCTACTTCTCCCTTCATACATGCTGATTACATAAAACTACAATTGTAATTTTTTTTCACTTGAGTAATGTCCATGAATGGTACTCTTCAAGTTGATTTTTTTGTTTTGCTTTTTCTCTTTCGGTCCAGGGCAGTAGATCTTGGTGAGAATGGCAAAAGGGGATTTTTTTCCCACTGGACACACCAGTACTACACCCTCAGCACCCTCAGTTCTGATATGTGAGCCCTTGTGGTTGAACGTGATTTCTGTATAGTTTGCATACTGTTACCCTTCGTTAAACTCAGCCTACTTCTATTAATGACATTGTGTTAATGCAGAAAAAACAGTAATTTGAGTTGGGGACAGAAAGACTTAGAGACTCTTAAATGTCAGCAGTGCTCAATATGTTTTTGTGTATTTAGATCTACAACTTTTGCTTTATTTTGGGTAGTATAACTGCTAGTAATATACCTGCCAAGTGAGTATCTCTGGAAAACTTTGTTGACATTTGCCATTACTCTCCTTCATTGATCATTGACAAGGTTAATTATGTCTTCTTCCCCTCTTCCCTCACTGCTTTGAAACTTGAACATACAAATTGCTAATATCAGGCTGTATTGTAATTATCTCCCTTCCAAGCACAATTTCTGGACAATATCTATTCAACTTTATATTTGCTCACATGATCTTAATGAGTGAGGCCTCCATTTTAAGGCCAACATTTTAAGGCCTCCATGCTGTGGGCCTGATCTGCTTCCCAAACCTTATTCCCACCATTCACCTATACAGAACTGGGCTAGGCAGTTTTGACTGCTTCCATTTCAAGAATAAGCCTGAACTTGCTGGCTGCTGTGCTTTGCTTTCACTCATGTTCCTAGTATGTTATTTAATGGAATCTATATGAGCTCTGGCACCAGACTTATCTCAGTTTGAATCCCTGGTTTCACAGCCATGTGATATTTGGCAAATTTCTTAATCTTTTTGATCCAGTTATTCTGTCTTCAAAATTGGAAAGATAATGCCAGTTTCTCAAGTTTGTGAGCTTTACATGAGGCAATATATTAAAACACCAGCACAGCATCTAGCCACATGGTAGACAGATGTCATCATTGAACCTCCTGCTCCATCTTTTCTCTGATCTGAGTTACAGTTCCCTCTTTATGGAAATTGTATCCCTTCATGAAGACTGAATTGAAATGCCATTTTCTTTCATTGCTCTTCTAACTAGCAAGACTGTAGTCTTTTTTCTTTGATGTACTACAATACTCAAACTTACTTTAAATTATTTAGAATGTTTTTCCTTGTGTCATGGTTATTTTGTACTTGCTTATCCCTGTATTGTGAGTTCTTACAGGAAAGAAGTTAATCTTTGTTTTATATAAATCATAGTAGGTACTTGCTAAATTGTGTTAGTAAATGACCATTACTTACAAAGCAAATATTAAAATGAAGTTTCTTTTTTTTTTTTTTTTTTTTGAGACGGAGTTTCGCTCTTGTTACCCAGGCTGGAGTGCAATGGCGCGATCCCGGCTCACCGCAACCTCCGCCTCCTGGGTTCAGGCAATTCTCTTGCCTCAGCCTCCTGAGTGGCTGGGATTACAGGCACGCGCCACCATGCCCAGCTAATTTTTTTTTTTTTTGTATTTTTTTTAGTAGAGACGGCGTTTCACCATGTTGACCAGGATGGTCTCGATCTTTTGACCTCGTGATCCACCCGCCTCGGCCTCCCAAAGTGCTGGGATTACAGGCTTGAGCCACCGCGCCCGGCCAAAATGAAGTTTCTTAAACCAGTTTTTTTCTTCAATCTTTTTTTAGCCACACTGATTACAAAATAGAAAATCAATGTTTTTGTCACCTCCGTTGTGATAGCTCACCTTTTTATTCATATATCCTTCAATTGAGAGACTCCTATAACTCGTCTCTTGACACTAAAAGAGAAAAGAGATTCATTTATATTTCTAGAAAGGAAGAGGGAAAGCATATTTATCCATCTTTTAGACAAGTTTCATGTTTACTGGGCTATAGCTCATTGAGAGAGAATGGTAAAATTTGACTACATAATTTTTAAATTAATAATTGCAACTTAAAACAACCTATGTACTTAGCTTTCAGAAAATCTTTTATTCTTCTGTGAACCAATGTGATGTTTATTTATAGCCTTGTCTGTTATTCTGTCTCTCAAATGAGAGGCAATCTTTTTACTATTCTTGAATTTCCTTTGTATTTGTTTCTGTCAAAGACTTTAGTTTTATCAGATTTCTGTATGATATTGAGTTGGAATTTTTTTGTGCAGCCTTTTGTTTTGCACTGTTTTGTTTTGTGACAGTGGGTTAACTAGGAATCAGTACTTCAATTAGGATTGGGAGGGCCAGATAACTTGTTATAAGATTGCAGTCAATCTAGCCCTTCAATTTGAAGTTAAAATGAAAAAAATAAAAGGTAACAAATTTAGAAAACAAAGATGAACGCCTTCCTCAAGTGGCTAAATTTATTTTGTCATATCATGAAGCATCATCTTTTTACATATCAACTATAATTTTATAAAACATGTAAAAAGAATTACATTATAAAACAATAGAATTAAGAGCTCAGATGAAATATCACAAGCCAGGATCCTCCTTCCTATAAGTTCTCTCTATCTTAAACAAAATCACTTCTTTTTCTCACCTTACAATTTTAGTTGATACATGCTGAAGATACCAAAAAACAAGAAACAGGGGCTCCGGTTAAAGAGCTGTAAGGCTAAAGTCCCTCACTCAATCTTTGCCACTTTCAGATTCTATTTTGAAAGTGGTGGCAATATTTAAATTTAGCTCTGGTTTCCCTTTTGATTTCAGTAAATGGCCAACACTTGACCTATTTATATATCATTTGTGCAAGAACTCAAGATTTTTTTCAAAAAGGGAGATTTTTAAAAATTCAAACATATACTCTAGAAGTTTCTAATCTTAGAATTTGTAATAGTAATTCCCAATACCCAGTAACTCAAGGATAATTTTCCAAGCTTTAATTTTTATTTACGGATTTCCAGCTTTATTCAACAAATTTTAGTTTGCCAAAATTTCAAAGTACTTGTTAATTGATTATGTATTTAAGTGAATAATTGCCTAATCAGAAATACAGAATATTAAGTAAGAAAAGGATAGGTAAAGTTAATAAAAAGTTTTTTTTAATGGATTATTAAGTCATGTTAGAAAATGGAATTTTTATGTCTTTCAGGGAGTACGCCTTTAGGATGCTATAAAAAACTAATAGAGTATCATAAGAATGGACACCTTTCTTTTAAATATGTGAAGACCTTTAATATGGATGAATATGTAGGTAAGCTGTACTTAAATATATTGAATATATTATTTAGATATGTTATATTTTGAATAAAATGAATGTAGTTTTAGAATATTAGTATATTTGAATTTATGTTTTGAATATAACATTAATGTATGAATATATTTCTAGAATGTAATATACTGCCTTGAGATGAGGTTGGTAGTTTATCTGTATTTTTGTGATAGCAGCACAGAATGGTGGAAGGAATGAAGGAGTAGAAATCAGAAGATCTGCATTCATCCTGGGCTCTGTCACTCAACAGTGCTATAACTTTAAGCCAGTCTACTCACATTTCTCATTCTCTTTCTTCTTAAGGCAAAGTTAAAACCAGTGTTGTCGGGATCAACTAAGAAATGTATATGTAAAAGTAATTAGTTAAGTATTTTTTCAAATAAAAAGCTATACTGGTAGCCCTGAAGTGTTTATAATTTATTGTCAACTTGCCTCCCTGAATCTATGATGCATAGAAACTATCAAAATTTAAATATAGAAATACATATTTAATGGTAGCATAAATGATAGCCAAAGAACTGCTGTGATCCCACATAATCTGCACACATATAGGATGAATAGAGGAGGAACATGGCTATCATTTCACTTGAATGTCTAATTAATTTATTTTGAGCTTAACACATACGTCAGTTTCATTGGTTAAAATTTTGTGTGTTTGAGAAGTGTAGTAGTATAGTGATTAAATGCACATGAACTGTATGTGTTTGAATCCTAACTCCTTTGTTAACTATGGGATCTTTGGGAAAGATCTCTGTGTTTCAATTGTTCACCTATAAAATGAGATAATAGTATTTCATAAGATGTTTTATGAATTAATGCATACATTTAAGGGGATTAATACTAGGTATATAATCATATATTCCACATAAAAAGGCT
The DNA here is from genome assembly GCA_031835075.1 of Saguinus oedipus. NCBI lineage: Eukaryota > Metazoa > Chordata > Mammalia > Primates > Cebidae > Saguinus > Saguinus oedipus. The sequence continues at coordinate 72,257,498 of CM063171.1, read as the reverse complement.
TTTAAATTGAATATGGTATAGAGAAGTTAGCGATAGTAAATAGTGTTTATAACTTAAACAGAAAAATAAACTTTAGATTTATTTCTAGGAATTCTTATATTTTTAATAACTTCATCTTTAGGTCTTCCGAGAAATCATCCTGAAAGCTACCATTCTTATATGTGGAATAACTTTTTTAAGCATATTGATATAGATCCTAATAATGCACATATCCTTGATGGGAATGCTGCAGATTTACAAGCAGAATGTGATGCCTTTGAAAAGAAAATAAAGGAAGCTGGAGGAATAGATCTTTTTGTTGGCGGTATGTAAAAACCTTTTGTCATTAATTGTGAGTGTTTGAATTAGGGATTTTTAAACTTAAACAAGAAATCTTCCCATTGTGTAATGTAAAGAGCACCTGTGGCTGTCTGTAATACCCATTTATTCTGCTTCTGATTCCTGTTTTACTTCATCTTCTTTAAAAAATAATCTTAAAAATTCCCATCTTAATCTTCAAATTGACAGCTGGAATTGTATACATTATGCCTTGAAAGGTAGATACCAATCCCCATTAAACTCTTACAATTACCACTTTAAACAGTTTACCATGTTTCAAAATGAGTAATCTGTTTCTTTACCTAAAAGAAAGCTTCTTTTTACTATTTCTTAAAAACTCCAGCCAGCCTATTTATCAAATTACAGAGTTTAATCTGCATGAGGAACAGGTAGATTTTATCAGATCACTTTAATTGTTTCATCTTTCTGAGTAATCAATTAAGAATGACGTAAAACTTTTTAGTTATTAGCCTTAAGTTAATAGGAGTTAAGCTGTATAACTGTCATAATAAATTCCAAAATGAATGTTTAATTTATGGAATTTCACTTGTAATTTATATATGTCTGTGAGTATACATAATCTACAGTTAAAAATAGTAAGTTTTTTCTTTTGTAATGGCAACATGGTTTTCTGTTGTCAGTACAAACTATCACAGACAGCTAGCTCATTGCTGTCAGAATACTATAACATCAACTAAACTAAAATCAAAATTGTTTTTTGCCAGATTCTTTAATATTCAGCTAAAAATACTAATGCTGTAAATTATCTGTATATTAGCATAATTAATTTAATAGAACAGTGGTCAAAATTGCATGAATTCCATCTTCAATAGAACTGTACTAAGGTTAATTGATTCTTGAAGTAGCCAGGTATGGCTGAGATAGTTGATTATCTTTGGGGAAAGTTGGGTTTTAAAGTCAGACGTAAAATTGTATCCTGTTTTAGCCACTTAGTATCTGTATGACCTTGGAAAGTTTATTGAAGTTCAGTATAAGTACATCATTTATATAAGAGGATTAATATTATCCTTTCCAAAATTTGTGAGAATTAATCATGTTGTAACATGTATAAAATGCCTTACACAGTGCTTGGTATGTAGTTGGTAATCTGCAAGTGCTACTTCAGTCTTCTCTTTCTCTCTCAACGATAAATGCTGAAATAATTGTCCCTTAGAATTATTGAATTCCTTAGGATTTTTACCGAATTACCTATAACGATATCCAGTGAGACTGAAATCTTCTCTTCAAGATAGTTTTTACTTCTACCTAGCAGAGCTGATATCATTTACTTTCTTGATAGAACGATTGTTTTGTTGGAGCAAGAAACCAAGTTTGACTAACGCTTTTCAAATTAGAAGGTTACCTGTTTTAAATAAAATTTACTAATATTGCTTCAGTAATCCTAGAGAATATTTTTACACTCCTGCTCTATACATATGACTCAGTTTTGAGATAATTACCATTTGTACCTTCCAATATGCAGGCTAAGACAATAGATGTTTAAGAGTATCTACGGACAGCACAGACCATCTAACTTTAGATTTTCTAACTCCACACAAAAATCTAGTAGAATTTCTGGAATACAACACACTTGAACTGCTTATATCAAAAAATGTTTCCACACATTTACTGAAATGCAAAAAAGGCTCTTAGTTGTTGACTCATTATTAAAAGTGGCTGCTTGAAAAATATCTTCATTTGTGGACTTTCTTCCCCCCCACCATTAACTTATTGACCTTACATAAGTATGCATGTGACAAATCCCTTGTAGACTCAAAGATAGGAAATATATTTTACTATGGGGAACAAGACTGATAAGAACACTTCATTTTGCCTGCCTTCCAGAAAGTGTTCAGTGCATAAAATAATATTTATGTCTATTAACTCTTATCTAAGATGCCTGGTAAAACTTTCCTCTTTTCTTATAACTCTAAGTTATTTTGTACTTCTTTTTAGTTAATTGTTTTTTGGTTTTTTTTTTTGGAGGGGGAGGGTTATGTGTAAACCACCTCAGTTTTCCTTTTGAAATAGTTGTTTTATAAATTATAATTATTTATGTTTGCCACTGACACCACTAAAAAGAATTTGACTTGGTTTTTTAACCAGTTTGTCTTAAGCTTCCTGTAGTTATCTCCCCACTCCTCCCCCTTCCCAAATATATTTAAGAGAGTTCCTATGCCTCTTTGCTTAACATCTTCACTGTAGTCATGTGATGATTCAATGCCTGACAGTTTATATATACCATCTAAAGGACATAATTGTGCATAGAGAGAGAAGGATTATTGCATTTTCCTTGAACTTTTCCTTATTTGGGATGTCCTAATATTGGATGTGTATTCATGAAAGAATCTTATTTGTTGATCTAGGTTTATCATCATTGGATTTTTAGATGAGGATTGGCATCTGGGTCTTACCACTACCCTTCTTTTGTTCCAGGGTTTGGTTAATAAAAACTCTAAGAACTGTGCCAAATGGGATCAAAATATCAGCTTTATTAAAGGTAAAGTTGAAATAGAGATTGCAGTTTGGGCTTGAAGCCAGAATGGGGTTTTTCACTCCTCCCCTTTGAATTGGAAACAGTAGAATGAGAAGAGCTCAAAAATGTTAATCTGCTATTGCTCATTTCAGGGAATTACAGCAGAGTTCCCTTTCCTTGGTGGAGGGAAAGAAAAAGGAGGAAATACATACTCAAATGTTCTCATTCTTCCTCTAATGGCAAATGTGTTGAGAGAAAGGGTCAAGGTGTATCATGTATTTCCTGACTTAACCCTAGCAGTAAGATATACAAACATGGATTTTTAAAAATAAAATCTAGGACTGGTGTAGTGGCTCATGTCTGTAATCCCAGCTCTTTGGGAGCCGAGGCAGTTTGGTCATTTGAGGTCAGCAGTTTCAGACCAGCCTGACCAACATGGAAAAACCCCATCTCCACTAAAAAGAAAAGAATTAGCTGGGCATGGTGGCACATGCCTGTAATCCCAGCTACTCTGGAGGCTAAGGCAGGAGAATCGCTTGAACCCCAGAGGTGCAGGTTGTGGTGAGCCAAGATCAATCATGCCATTGCACTCTAGCCTGGGCAACAAGAGCAAAACTCCATCTCAAAGATAATAATAATGATAATAAAATCTAAATATATTAACTTTTAAAATATCTTAAGGTAATGGTGTTTTTGTTTTTTGTTTTTTGTTTTTTTTGTTTTTTTTTTTTGGTGGTGGTGTTGAGATGAGTCTCACTCTGTCACCCATGCTGGAGTACAGTGGCTTGATCTTGGCTCACTGCAACCTCTGCCTCCCAGGTTCAAGCAATCTTCCTGCCTCAGTCTCCCGAGTAGCTGGGACTACAGGCACCTGCCACCTTGCCCAGCGTGGAGACAGGGTTTTGCCATGTTTGCCAGACTGGTCTCAAATTCCTGACCTCTGGTGATCTACCTGCCTTGGCCTCCCAAAGTGCTAGGATTACAGGCATGAGTCACCATGCCTGGCCTGGGTAACAGCATTTTTAAACAGGAAAAATAAGACAGTGGGGAAAACTAACATTTTGATTTGGTTGCATGCTTGGATTCTTTGATTTGCTAGAAAAAGGAAATAACTAATGGAACCAAAAGTAAATTAACTGGAATGATTCTAGGGTAACTCACAAACTGAAGGTAAAGTTAAAGCAACCAAGTCTTTGGAAAAACAAGAACCAGAGAACCTCAGATCTCAGAAGTGGAAACTCATCATCAGTCTTCTCCCTGCATTACTGTCATCCAGTGTTTCAATTCTCCATGCCTTCTTCCTTACTGTATCCCTGGTCAAGATTCAGATCCAGACAGAGATTCTGATTGGCTCAGCCTGAGACAAGTGCTTATCTCTAGACCATAGTCACTCTACTTAAGATGGATATGGGAAATTATAATTGTTCCAGCCCCTATGGTGAGGTGAGAAAGGCCGAAGAGAACAAGGTGGGAGATGGAAAAAACTACACTGAGCTGACCAAAGAATAGCAACCATACATTCATTTATTCAGCCATTATTTAATAAGTGCTTCCTACCTGTTACTTGTTCTAAATGGTAAGAATATAGTAATGAAGATAAAGCCCTTACTTTCATGAAGAGTACATGTACATTCTATGCTTAGAGCTATAAGAACACAGGAATGACGCTTACTACAGACAAAGAGATGTTTCAGAGATGCTAATATCTTAATTTAGACTTAAAGGCTGAATAAGAATTAGCCACATTTAAAAATTTTTATATCAGGAACCTCAATTTTTGACAGTTATTCATAGCCAACAAGCAAATATCTTGACCCTCCTCCATTATTAACCTTTGCTTATAATTTCAACTTAGCTTAGCTGTACACTTCTGTAAGGCCCAAATCACCAGTGAGGTCACCTGTAGTAGATCTCAGTAGACTTCATATTTTTTCCTAAAGTTTTTATTTTCCTGATCCCATCCTTCCCTCTTTACACATATGTAGAGAAATAATAAATGTTAGGGATATGTACATCTAAGAGGAAAAAAAGAACACTTTTACAAATCTAGAGAAGTTAATGTCTATAATTATATATATTTATAAGCAGATACATACTTAATAGTAGAAATAGTCAGTGCATATTAACTACATGTAGGTCTGGCCTATGTCTCCATATTAAAAATTCCTAAATTGTTGTACTTTGGCATCCTGTATCTGCTTCAATATTCGTTTCTTCCTCCATTTTTCAAAACTGGGTTACTCTTTGTCTTATTTCATCTTCTTGTGGCCTGGGAAAATTTTGCTGGAATTGTGCGCTGTCAGTAAAATACACATATCATTAAAGTAAATACACAGAATATAAATGTAAAAGATACATTTTCTTCAAAGAATTGGCAGAGTTATTTTTCGGCTGAGGTTGCCAAAAATGTGACTAGCTACTAGGGTACTTGTAAATAAAACTTTATTTATGTAATGGAAAGAGTCTTAATTTTGTGAAAAGAATGACCTTCCATTTCTTTCAAATAAGGAATATCATATACCTGTCTATATTTTAGAGGTAATCCTAGAATATTAGAGCTGGCACTAGATCTCTTTAAAGCAGTGTTTTTGAAACTGGTTGTCACTCATTATTAAATCATGAAAGCAATATGGCCAGTCACGTGCAACATTTTCTTTTTGTTTTGTTAATGAAATGCAATGTAATAGAAAACAGCTTTTATGGTTCCTACGGTAAGTATGATTTCATGCAATTTTTGCTTTATGTTTCTGTTGTATGTGTGTATATATATACTAGATTGCAGTATCAAATGTTATTTCTTACAAGAGTTACAGTCAGAAAAGTTTGCAAAAAACTATTGCCTTAGGCATTATCTTGTCCAATCCACACCTTTTTGTAAGTGAGGAAACTATAGTACAGAAAGGTGTGCTAGTTAATTGCTCTATCTGGACTACAACTGAGTAAATTAAAGTGTGACTATGAAGATGTCCAAGTTAAGAATCAGCAGACAGATTTGAGTCCTGTCTCAGTATTTACCCAGTTGAGACCTTGAACAAGTCACTTTTTTTTCTTTGCAACAGAGTTTCCTTTTGCATTTAAAAAAAGTGGAGGAAAAGAGGGAAATAGATATGCCTAATCTGACCATCTCATAAGATTATTAAGTAATATTTAATAATCTGTTGTGATGATGCATGTGAAGGGGCTTTATAAATTATAAAATGTTATACTAATATAAGGTGATACTTAATTTTACTATTAGAATCAGCTCATTGCTAAGCATGTAGAAAACATGGAAACATTTGTTGAATCAATACAGAAATATTTTAATGCAGTAATAGGAATTCAAGTATAAAATAAAACAAGGTGAGTGATTTTTTTTGGGGTTCCTTAATGCACATTGAACTTTGTGAAACCTGTGTACTTCACGTGTATATGTATATGTATGTATATTTCTTTTCAAAGGAATTGGTCCAGATGGTCATATTGCCTTCAATGAGCCGGGATCCAGTTTAGTGTCAAGGACAAGATTAAAGACTCTAGCAATGGATACCATCTTGGCAAATGCCAAATATTTTGATGGAGATTTATCAAAAGTGCCAACTATGGCTCTCACTGTTGGTGTGGGGACAGTGATGGATGCTAGAGAAGTAAGCATTAAATGTTCTTCGCTGTTTTTCCTTTGATGTCAATATATTAATATTTTGGAAGGATTACGATGCTGAATAAGTGACAATTTTGATTGCGTTCTATTTGTAGTATAAGTTCTTTTCTAGTGTTCAGTAACTAACTTTTGTCAGTCTCATTGACAGGTTTAGGGATCAATTAAGTCTTTTGGAGCTGTAAACTAAGAATTTAGCACCACCACTTTGAGGTACTACTTCACTTGCCTATTCCTGTTTGGGTTTGAGGTCTGAAAATCTTACTGAGATACGATACGGTTTTTTTATTGAAAGTGCCTCATGAAAGGACTGTTGGGACAAAGATGCAATGCTAGTTACACTACACCTTTTTTGGAGCTCTCACGATAATTTAAATGCTTCTCTACTGTATGCAGGATGATAGAGTCCTATTGGTTTCCAGCAGAAAAGCATCTTAGCTAAGGCTGCATCTGTTCTACGTTTGGTGTGTTTAAGCATAAAAGAGCTCTGAACAGCAGATCCTGCATAATTTTTAAGTTTTTATAAATTGGGCTGTCAATTTCTTCCTTGAGAATACAGAACAAATTGTAATCAGTTCATGGTTGTATGTTGTTAAATTATATAGAAACCCAGAATTCTGTTCCTTTCTGGTAGCCAGATTGGACAGGTTCAGAGGAAAAATGTATAAACAAAGTATGATGAATAAGAAAACGATCCTGATATTTATATTTAGACTTGAATATACAAATAGAACTGTCAATCAAAATACATGAGAAACTCACCTAAAAAAATCATACATATGTGGAAAAAGACCTTTCAAAGACTGAAATTTCATAGTCAATATGAAAAAAATTTCAGAGCAATCTTATTTCTAAAATATGAAACTTGAGTTATGTAGTAAATTTTTACATTTAACAAGATGTAAATTTAAATGCAATTTAATTACTCAAATATTGAATTTTTTTCTTTGGGTCAGTTTTTGCCCAGACAGGAGTGCAGCAGTGTGATCACAGCTCACTGCAACCTCAGTCTTCTGGGTTCAAGAGATCTTCCCACCCCAGCCTCCTAAGTAGCTGGGACTTCAGGTGCACACCACCATGCCTGGCTGATTTTTCCTTTTTTTTTTTTTTTGGAAGAGACAAAGTCTCACTATGTTACTCAGGCTAATTTCCTCATTTATTAAAAATCACATTTGATTTTAAAATGCTAACCAAGAAGGCATGTGGAGGATTTAATATGAGGTTATAGATTTTTATTAATCATTTATATCAGTTTATGGAATGATTAACTGTTGATTGTTCTTTAAAATTAGCTTAGTTTGTAACCTTTTAAAATAGTGTTATTTCTCTACACTTATTTAAGTAGCATAAAGCTGTATCAATGCAAAATCTGCCTGAGCTGAGCACTGGTTCTCAAACATTAGTGTACATAAGAATCACCTGGTATCCACACCTAGATTATTTAAATTTAGGGATTCTGCAGTTTGAACAAGCATACCAAATTATTTGATATAGTTTGTCCTTTTCCATATGAGAAATAATCTCCTTGAGAATAGAACAGGTATAATAGAACTAACTACATATAAGAACAACTCTATTTAGAGAGCATGTTGTATCTATGCCTTCACCATAAATAAACACCAATAATGAATTCTTCATCCTCCCCTAAGCTTCCAGCAGCCTCCTTTCCTTTCACTCCCTTCATAATGTTAATGCTAGGTAACTAACCTTCTCTCGTCAATAAAAGTTTGGTGGTCTTTTTTTTTTTTTTTTTCAGTATATACACTTGATCTTGAGATTTCTTACCACCTGTCCCATTACCTTTTTATAGAGTATGCTTCAATAGCGAAAAGACTCTTGCCACATATTGTCTAACTGTTAGAACTTTTACAAGAGGCAATGTAATGTAGTAGTTAATTGCTAATAATATGGACTGTAGAATAAAACTGTTTGTATCTTACCAAAACCTTGAGCAAGTTATAGAATATGCCTTAGTTTCCTATCTTTAAAATATGAGCAATAATAGTATTTCTCTCATGGTGTTGTTTTGAGGAGTTGGATGATGTAATTCAAGGAGAGTGCAGAATATTTCCTCCCATTTTAGGCCTATGGTTTGTTTTAAATATTTTAGAACTACAGCCATTTTAACATTCTTTTTAAAAACAATAGTAATGAGGAAAAAAATCATGTTTAAAGATTACATTACAAAAACGTGTGTGTAGATGAGTGTTAAGTGGGATCAATTTACAGCTGAAGGAAGATAAAGAAGATTCTGGCACATATACATTCACATTTGCATGTCCTTATATTATTTCATTGGCATTTAGGGATTGGGTACCAAGAGCTTAGATTTTCAGTTTATAAGGGTAATTATCAGTCATGTGCTTATAAGACAGTTCCTATGTTTAAGTAGATCCCTAATCCTTCTTTAAATCCAGTTTTTATTCTGAGTCAGCTTTGGATAGCACATGTTCAGTAAAATGCTCTTCAGACTTTTCTTGATAACTCTTCAAATATCTGTCGTTTTAGAGTCTTTGCTTTTCTGACGTAATTGCTTATTTCGACTATAGCAATTTGGTATTTCATTCTAGATTGTATAAATCATTTGAAGACTTGTAATTCTGCTTTTGCAAGAGAGTCCTTTTCTTTTTCTTCATTCTCCCAGGTTTATTTTCTACATCTTCATTTACTATGTTAGTAATTACAAGTATTATAGTGTTTGCACTAATACCCCATAACAAGATATTGTTTTGCTTCGTTAAACTAGAAGCAACAGTTTGTGCTGTTTTGTTACCTTAAAAAGTAGAAATAAGTACCTTGAACTGTGATGTGGAGCTATGTATTTTTCTTTTTCTCTTAGAAAAATATTGCTGCTGGAGTCCATGTTTAAAAAAAATAGAGCTCTTACTCATTTGGAACAAGTTTTAACAACTGATGTTCATAATTTTTCAGGTAATGATCCTCATAACAGGGGCACACAAGGCATTTGCCCTGTACAAAGCAATCGAAGAAGGAGTCAATCACATGTGGACTGTTTCCGCTTTCCAGCAGCATCCTCGAACTATTTTTGTATGTGATGAAGATGCTACTTTAGAATTAAGAGTTAAAACTGTGAAATACTTTAAAGGTGAGCATTGAATTTCAAAAGCCAACGAGATATTCTGTTATGGATGACAATTAACTTAATTGTGGAATTATATCTCATAAAACTGGAGTTGAATCTCACACTGTGACGTATTGAAAAGTGGCAACACACAGCAAGTTCTTTCAAGAAATGGAAAATTCTCACCTCAGATAACAGTATCTTCAGAGTAATATCTGTTTTTTTCATAAAGAGAATCTCTTCAATCTCTATTCAGTAAACAGTTTTTCTTGAAATCCAAGGTTTAGTAAAATACTTTCACATTGAATACATAAGATTAAATAACCCAAAAGAAAATTTATGTTTATTCATTCTGGATTCCTTTTCATGTTTACCAGTCCCACCTCAGTCCCTCTCCCACACTCTCCTCTAAATTTAGAACCTAATAGTGGATAATAGAGATCTCTTGCTGTGTAATTTAATCTTTACAATTTTAAGCTGATTTATTCCTATATATTAATGTTATAATGGCTAAATGTGAAAGCACTATGGAATAAACTCTGCAAGTAAGCAGGAGTTTCATTGCCCAGACTTCATGTAGATTTTTCCTTTTTGCTTTTCCCAGTAATCTAGTTCAGTAAATCTGAAACCTTGCTGCACCAGGCTGTGTATTAAAAAATACATATGTTTGATGTAATGATTTAAGAGCTTTTCAAGGAATTTTGCCTATACCCAATGTAGAACCCATTCCCTGATTTAAGAGTCAGCTCCACATACTACACATATATAAGCAAACTGTCCAAAGAGGTAATTTTCGTAAAGTACCTGTATTTATACAGCTGATATTCAAAGTTACATAGTTGTTCATATAGATAGGTCAGTGATTCACTAAGTACGTAATATTTTGCTACATTTGCTACATGATTATACCTTTTTCATCTTTATTACTCTAGTAACTAGGTATTTATTTTAATGCATATTTGAAAAAAATACATGAACAAATCAAAGCTATAATTTTTGGTATTATTGCTTAAGACAAGGTCCAAAAAAGCTACCAATGTGTCTCTAAGACACATTGACATTGATCTTGCTGATCTTGGACTGTGACTTAAAATTGGTTTCAGATCATAGCTTACCTGGTAGCATTTTTTTCTCAGTGGTACATAAAATAGTGGTGTGTCTTACAGTCTACAGCATCTCATATTCAGAAATATAGTATATTATCTTAAATTTTTAAGTCAATGCAAACAAAACCAGTAACTCATATTTCATGTAAATGTATGAATGTGGCAAATACCTTAAAGGTGTTATACAAATAACCAACATTTGGCAAGCACTGAAAATAGTCTGTTTTTAAAACAAAATGCTGATCATGCTTTGTATATAGTTTTATATTTGTGCTTATATTTCACACATATTTTCCAGTTTTATTAAATATTTGAAAGCATTTTAATGGATATTCAAGTACATGTCATAATTTATTTAAACATTTCCTTATTGTTTAAAGATTATTTCCAGTCATTTATATTTTTATCATTTAAATTACTAGTTTACAAAGCCACAAATAGATTAAACTGAAAAACTGTTAGCTTCTTTCTGATTTGATACATAAAAACAAAGTGAAGACTTGTGAATAAAACGAGCTTTTGATGGAGTTTTAACTGTATTTTTCCATGTAATCCTTCAGATTTCATCCCAGAATCCTCACATCTGGGATGTGAATTAAAATCCACAAATTTTAATTCCAGTTTTAAGAAAATTCATTTAAGATGCCATTTTCTAGTCTTTGTAAGTCCCAGATAAATCCCTGTACTATCTGATTTTGTCACAATTTGGTTATCGGACTTTTACATTTTGGTGAATATATGATCAGGCACCATTCTAAATTCATTTTACTTACTGATTTACTTAATTCTTACAAAAATGTTATGAAATGGATACTCATACTCTCATTTTTAAATGAATTAATAGGCCTAACAGACAGAGACGTTGAGCTACTTACCCAAAGTCATACAGCTCATATTTGGGCAGAGCTTAAAAATCAGGCTGATCTCTGGAGTAAAAGCTTTAGTCTATTCTGTTATACTACCTTCCACAATAAAGTCTAGGTAAGATATCATCTACATCAAAACCATATTTCCATCTGCTTTTTTTCCCCAAATCATAATGCTTCTAAAAAAGGTATATAGACATATGTTAGAGAATTTAAATTAGAAGGGTGGTAGTTGTTTATATGTATTTCGTTCTTTCAGTTCATCTATCTAAATTGTAAGCCTTTCTGGAAAATTTTGAAAGAGACCATTCATGAGAGGATAGCTGCATTGCCTAGAGAGGAAATAGTATTTTCCACTTTGGAGCTATATTTCTCAAGAGGCTTCAGGATTCCAGCCTCTGTTAGGATACCTCCTTCAATATAAAGACAGAATTTAGATATTCTGGACTACATATGGGCCTCATTTTATAGTATTTTAGTAAAGGGTGGAGCAATTAAATATTCGTAAATGTACACATTTCAAATGTAATTTGTATATTTTTCATCCCTCCATTGAGTTACTAGTATATCAAAATACTGGAGGATGTAAATTCCTGTAATTGTCATCCATGACTCTTCAAATTCCATTCACATCACTACCCTTTCTTCTGTCATCACTAAAAAGTGCCAGCCAGAATCTTAAAGGGTTCCATTTAGTGCCTAGATAAGATCAAAGTTAACTAGATCCGAAACAACAAAAATTGCCAGTAAATCCAAGTGTATTTCACTGTGTACCTTTTGAAAGATACAAATCACAAGAAAACAAGTTTAGTACCTGGGGATTTATTAATTCTTGCTTTTTACTTTTGCTTTTTAAATAGAACAGCTTTATGTCTTTGATTTTAGTATATTTTCATGACATTGTCATCATGAATTTGTTTCTCTTTGTATGTAGGCTCCACTCTAGTAGTTTGACAAAGGTAGAGTGAGTTCATTTTGAGTCAAAACCATAAAAGTTACTTTGATTAGACATTGGTTAGAATCTGTGACATTTAAGATTAAGATCTGGTAAGGTGTCAGGAAGTCTGGTGCATTTTTATCAGAATTATTTCTGATTGACTTAACTAGCAATTATTTATATAAAATGTATATGTAGAAAGTTGTCAGTTTTTACCTGAGGTCACAGTAAATATTTGACTTAATATCCAAAAAGCAATTAATAGAGTTTTCAAAATACTTCTAGTTTGGAAGCAGTCCTGGAGTTTGATGTATAAAAGATATATCCAATATATAGAAAAACAAACTTTATAAAGGAGTTGAATTTTTAATGTTTTTCCTTATATGTTGTTTCATGTATTTTAAAGTTCTGTGTATTCTTTCTATAATCATAGTTGTTAGCAAATGACAGATGAATACTATTTAAGTAGAAGAATGATCCTCCACAAAGTGATACTCTGGAAAATGTTACCTCTTCTAAATCATGCAGTTGATATACCCTTATCTTTGTTTTTCCCTCTCCTACTGGATGTTAAGTTTCAGGTGCTAATATGACCTTCAAGTAGACTGTTGAGAAGCAAGCATTCTCTTACTTTCAGTTGCAGCACTAGTGAATGGAATGCTTCCCCCTTCCTTCCTTTGAAGACTCCTGTTCTTACGGTTAGAATTTCTATTACTACACAAACACTTGCCAGTGTTTGTTGCTTGTCCCTTAAAAGTGGGTCTTTCTCAAAGCTGGGATTTTAGAGTGCTTTTTGCAGCCTTTCTGACAAGGAACATCTATGTACTAACAAGCACCCTATCTCTCCAATCCAGTAATCCCATTTCCTGCAAAAACCAAGTTGTAAGTACCTTTCCCCAGCCTCCCATGTTCTTAATAACCTGGAAAATTTAATTCATTTCTTTGCCCTCCAGAATATAAAATCTCTAGTTTATTAATTGAGTCAAAGACAGTCTTTTTAGAACTTTTTTCTCCCCAAAGAACTATACTTCTGAGGCATTAAGACAGAAGCAACTAGAAGATCAGCTATTTCCTAAGAAGCTTTCATAGGTAATAGCAGTCTGCAAGCATATGTACCAATTGTAAAGTAAAAGTTACAGTCTACCTGATTTAAAATCTAAATTTCTATTCTGAAGTAAATGATTTAGTACAGGTTGTTTTCTGTATTGTTTTAGTAACCCTCCCTCAATGTAGAATTTGTAATCAACCTTTGTGGTAAATACACATGCCAAACTAGTTGAAAATAATTTGCAGATGAATGGATAGGGTCATGTATTAAGAGTAAGATAGCAGTTCTGAGCCCCTCACTAGAATCTAGTAGAGGAACTGCCAGAGGATCAAGATCAACATAGACTTTTAGATGTAATTAAAATATATTATCTAAGTTAGTATTCAAGTTTGTCATACTGATTCTCTTTGAAGATACGAACAGCTCTTCTGGTTACTCCCACAGTACCTGTACACATTCTAGATCTGCACTGTTACCTAATTATAAATTGGTATTTGCTAGGTAGCTAAAGCTAGACATTCTCAAACATTTCTATTTGTACTTTTTCAATAAACTCGACTATTTTAAATCAAGATGAGAACCAAACAGATTTACTGTATCTTATAAAAAATACTTTGTTGTCTAAAGTAAATGAGATAGTTCAAAATTAACAAAAACAACTGGAACTGTGCTTTTTTTCTTTAAGGTCTAATGCATGTGCACAATAAACTTGTGGATCCACTATACAGTATGAAAGAAGGAAATTGAAGGAGATTGGAGCAAAATTCTGCTTGAATGAACAGAGCACTTTTTTCTAAGTAGTAGATGAATTTTCAGCTATGCAATATGGCGAAACTTGGGAAATTTTGAAGACTGTCATATTTTCATTCGAATATCTATGTTAAACATTCCATATTTTGAATATTTATATCTTGTACTAGAATTTAAGAGAAGTAGCTGGCTCTCAAGATTGACTGGCTATTTATTATAAAGTACTGAAGTCACATAGCCACCTATAAAATAGCATAGAAATGTCTTGCCTGTTTAAAAGTCATCTTAAAGGTAGAGTGTACAGATCAGGTACCATTTTGTGATATGACTCCAGTGGTGGCATATATTTTCATTTTTTAATGACAGGAACACAATCCAGACCTTTCAGATGGCAAACTCATTGCAGACCTTCACTTTTGGAATGTGATATTTATATTTTCTGTGCGTTACACACATGCTTTTCTGCACGTGGTTGCCTTAGTCATCTTCCTACAGCACCATCTAGACATCAAAAATTGTGCTATATATCGTTGGTAAAGGAAATTTGAAGAGATGACAGTGCCTAAAAGTAGTTTACATCCTTTTGGAAAGTATGTGTAAGTGCATGTTTTTTTTGCACCTTCTTCTACAGCACTTTTTTACAAATATCTTATTTTTATTTATTCACTTGGGTTCATGTCCCTAATATAAGTATCTTGGCAATTATGAGCTTTATACCTACCAACCCACTTCAAGAAATTCTTTTGAAGAATATTTTCTGATTATTGTTAAACTTAGTATACGATTAGCTTTATTCCTTATAAAATGTCTAAAAGGATATGATGTATAAAAGGAATTACTGTAAACTTTAGATTGCCATAGCAATTTACATAAAAGTATATTGTTTTCTATCTTTAACTCAAATAAAGCTTGTAATAAGTTATCTAAATTTTATTTCCAGAAGTGAAACTGAAGAACATATGCATTCAATTCCCAACAGTTATAGTACATATGACCCTGCATTTATTTTGTGTTTGTTGCCATCATGCATTAGGAGATTTGGGTTAAAAGACATCTCTGCGTCTGTGGGGAGCAAAGTGTTTCTTTTCTTTTGCTTACATTTCATAAATCCACCTGGTAGAAGAAGCCTTACTTATCTGCTTGTCTATGTGATTAAAATGTATTTAGTTTCTTAAAATATTAAAATAGCAAATAAAAAATAAAATAAAATTGGTAATAGGGTTTTATGGTTAAAAGTTGGGGTGGGATAAATTATGCTGCTTTACTTTAATTCCAGATGATGTTTTCATAGCCTTATAAATGTTCTTTAAATAATTAGTGAATCAGTAGCATTCCACTTACACTTCCAATAATACAAATTGTTTACTACAAACTATGCTGACTACCTACCTTAGGAAGTCATACAACATCACAGTAAAAGTTAAAGGTACCTGCTGTGGTATGTGATTCACCAGTTATTTCTGTGCTTTAAAAGTCTAAAAATTCTCCTTTCCATTTTCCTGCCCTTGATGTTAGGGGCTTAGGTGATGTTCTTGTACTCAAGCTCCTCCACAAGCTGAGGAGTGGAAAACTGGCCACTTTCATTCCCTAACTCGGGAGCTAAGCTGCTGTCAGGCAAAGAACTTAAGCTTTTTGAAGAAAGAAACCACTGAATCCCAGCTCTGTCAAGAACTGTGACTTTGGGAAATAAAGTCTCAGCTTCTTCCCCCAAATCTGTACATACACTAAATGAGGGAAGCATACAGAGCTCAGCACGGTGGTTGTCACATATTAAATTCAATAAACAGTGCTTATTTCAATATTGGTAAGCGTTTAAACATATTTTAATCTTTGCTAAAATCTTAGTAATATTAGGTCGTCTGAGGAGTACACTGAGAAAGCACACAACTCCAAATCACTAAGTCATCTGAGTGGGAAAGTGGGAAGGGGAAAGAAACTAAGCTTATGTAACATGCATTTTTTGTGTGCTATTATAATGAAACTGTTTCCTAAAGAATCATAGGTTAAGAAAACAAAATCTGAATTTAAAAGGCTAATATTGATAATTACATAGCAAGCACATAGTACATATTATGTTCTAATTTGTAACTTTCCCTTGGCAGTGATAGAACAGAACACTTGGTTTTACAAATTATTTTTTTGTTTCAAATAACGTCATTTTCAAAATACTATTGTCATGGTTTTTCAGTTTTCATCTGTTTTATGAGAAGTTGGAAGGGGGAGGGAAGATACATTAGATGATAATTTATGTATCTAGGACTATGTCACAGGCTACTTCTACACGTAATTTTAAGTAAATCCCCACTTTGAGCTCAAAATATCTGAGATAGGTCTCAGATACTGTGAGCTCAAAATATCGGAGATAGGTCTCAAGTCAGTTTAGAAAGTTTATTTTCCCAGGGTTAAGGATGTGCCTATGACACAGCCTCAGGAGGTCCTCACCACATGTACCCACTTGGTTGGGGCACAGCTTGGTTTTATACATTTTAGTGAGACATGAGACATCAATCAGTATGTGTAAAGTGTATATTCGTCCTAAAAGGTGGGACAACTCGAAGAAGGGAGGGAGCTTTAACCATAGGCAGGTAAGAGACGAAGGGTTGCATTCTTTTGACTTTCTGATTAGCCATTCTCTGAATATACAATTTACATGTGAGAGGAAGGTAGAGGTACAGTCAGTTGTATTTTAATATGGTTTACTGAAACACGGCCGAGGAAGCAATCATTCATGCATTTGTTTCACGTGAGCAGAAGGATGACTTTGAGTTCTGTCTGTCCTCTGTCCACAAGGAATTTCCTTGTGGGCTGTCTTATTTAGGAATAAATGGGAGGCAGGTTTGCCTCAGTAAGTTCCTACCTTGACTTCCCTTTGGCTTAGTGATTTTTAAGATTTATTTTTCATTCACATAACCTTAGTATAAAATTCATCCTTGATAGTATTTATCCCTAAAATACATTTTCTTTATTCAATTCATTCAAGGTAAAATATAAAGATCAATGGCTAAATAATGTTATCTTGCTGTAATATAGTCTGCAGTCTGGTTTGTTCATTGGCTGAATAAACATGGGAGCTGACAGCTTTGAAGAAATATTTACTGGCTGTGAAATCTCAAGTTACTTTAAAGTTAAGTCTCTTTAATTATGAATTCAGACAATTATTAAACTCATTAAGAGTTCTTAGTAATACCAAACATCTGGTCATTTTATACAAATGTGTTCTGAATATCTGCAAGAAAGCTCCCGTCCTTAACTCAGATGTATATAAAGCATTAGTTTCAAACTAACGACCTGACAAAATCTATAAACATTTTATCACAAACTAGAGTAGATGTCTAGGTAGTATGTTATTTAAGTTTACTGTTTAATAAATGATATCAGATAAATTAATCCTGCTAACACATGTGACAGTTAAGGTGATTTTTAAAATCCTTTAAAGTAGATGGATTCTTAAGTATGGGGCCTTTTAGTGTCAGTAAGGGCAAACTCCATGAAAACAAAATATAGCAAGTCCTCACTTATTGAGATTCATGGAAATTGTGACTTTAAATGAAATGATGCATTAAGAAACCAAGGGTTTTTTTCTCATCGATGTTGTAAACCACTTAGAAGGAAATGACATTATTCAAGGACTTTCTTCTACGTGTCATTTTGCTTAAACTCAGCTTCTGAGAACCTTTTAATGACATTAAGGACTTAACTGTAGTTATGATTGAGTGCTTACTATGTCATGCACTTCTGAGTATTTAATGTATTACCTCATTTAATCTTCACAACAACAACCTATGTAGGTGGTAGTATAATCTCAATTTTACCAAAGAGGAAACAAAGGTTTAATTTGGCCAAGGTCACCTTACCAGTGAATGGTTGGAACAGGTATTGGAGAACAGACAACATTGCTTCATAATCTAAACTCTTACCTACCCACTCATTACTCCCTTTCAAAAAAAAAGGCTAGTAGGTTATTTAAACCTGAAAACCCTGAATGTAACAAGCAAATTGTGTAATTTTCATTCTGTTGTCAGCATATTACAAATTGCAATGAGAAAAAGATAGTTTTTAATTTATTCAAATTCTTTATGTTTCCCCACCAATTATTTAGAAGATTGTGTTTTCAGAACTTTTATAAAAGTATCTTTTGGAACTTCAATGTTGCCAATTTTCCTCAGCTTTTTTTTCCCTTCTGCTTGTCTCTTCAAAAGTTTCATTTTTCGGGTAATATCACCACCATACTGAAAGATATTTTAAAAAGTCGTAAGTCTAAGTCATTCTAAAAAAATATATAATCATATGATTACATAGAGACATCAGTACAATCTTAACAACCACACCAAATTATCCGTAAGGCAGACATCTCTCTAATCTTCCTAGCAGATCCTAATTTTACTGTCTTCTCAAGAATTACTGTCTTCTCAAGGCTTTATTCTGGATGGAGGTGAAGATCCTCAAGGAAACCTAGTATTACAATATGCATGTCAAGAATCATCAATCTCATTACTGATTCTAGGCTTGGAATTTTGACTATAAACCCACAGTCTAATATAGAAAACTCTTAATCACATAGGAATAAATGTGCCAAAACCTATATTGAGCATTTGGAGAAAGAACTGATAATTCAATTCTCAACAATATTTAAGAATACTTTTTCTTTTTTTTCCTTTTTTTGAAACAGAATTTCTCTCTGTCGCCCAAATTGGAGTACAATGGCGTGATCTCTGCTCACTGCAACCTCTCATGCTGCAGCCTCCTGAGTAACTGAGATCACAAGCATGCACCATCATTCCTGGCTAATTTTTGTATTTTTAGTAGAGATGAGGTTTCGCCTTTTTGGCCAGGCTGGTCTCGAACTCCTGGCCTCAAGTGATCTGCCCATCTTGGCCTCCCAAACTGCTGGGATTAAAGGTGTGAGCCACCAAGCCCAGGCAAGAATAATTTTTTAACAGCTGAATGATAGCAAACTGGCAAAGCAGTGTCAGAAGTAGATTTCAACTGTAAAAGTACGCTGTTTTCAAAATCTTTCATTATATGTTAGATCAAGAAAACATATAAACCTGATCACCGAAATAACTGTTATAAAAGTCTTCCTTAGTATTACATATAAGAACAATTTTCATAAAATAATAAATTTTTCACAAATTTTTATTTTATAAATAAGATGAAAAAATACTTAAGGATATGGTCAAAATGAACAAGTTGCCATGGGCAAGCTGAAATTTACCTATTCAAAAAGAAAACTTGGAGATAACGGATGTATATAAACCAACAATGGAAATCAGTAAGTTTATGCCCTCTTTGATTTAAAAGCCATAAAAGTTATAAAGTAAAATAAATATAGCTAGATACATACACATTTTGCCAAAACATTTTTCCTATAGGCTTTCACACTGTAAAAGAGAAAATTTTATTTAAGCACATAATTCCATTATACTGTTTAAAAGCACTTTCTTACCAAAAACAATCTCCCCTTTACTAGTAAATTTTAATGATAGTATTATTACCTATGTAAAATTGCCATAAGCATATAGATACCTCAAATGCTCTTGTATTTATTTTCATGTACTTGGCATAAAAGAAGAAATAAATTCAACATGTTTATCAACACACATTAAGAAAAAAAGGTCAAGGCTTGTGGTAGTCAGGTTTGATTAGGCCAAATTCCAGCATGATGTGACCTTGATTACAAGAATTATATATGGTTATTTTTTACTCAATCTAAAAATACTGTTCCCACTACTACAGAAAAACAAAAAATATTTATTATCTTATTACTGCCTCATACTGAATGTGGATGGAGTGGCTAGGAAGATAAATATATCCACACCAGCAGTTATAAACTAATCTATAACGTTTGAGAAATTTCTAGATCACTCTAATTTTGAAAACAGCTCCCTCTTTACATATTGCTTAAGACAGAAATCTATTTCTTAAGGTATTCTCTATCTCAACACATTTATGGTAGAATGAGCACTTGCTAACTCTTAAATTGCATTTTCCAGGATATTCCCTGGTTATCATCTCCATTCTGCCTGGTCTTGGTATTTATGAAACAGAATAACTAATCGAAGCAAAATAGTGTTAGGAAATAAAACATTACAAACAATGGGCCTAAAATTAGCCTCAAGTCTATATTAAAATGATGGTTGTATTTCCTCATTAGGTTTGGGTTAAGGTAGAATTTAATATCAATTGCCACCTTTTCGTAACTGAGGAGGTACTTCCTATTTCCCAGAAGTCTTAGCATCATTAAGGAAAGGAAATGGGAAGTGCTACAAGACATATTCTGCACTTACTGTTACAAGCCAGAGTAGCTTATTCAGTGTTCTTCATTGTTATTTTTCTGTTTTTTTGTTGTTGTTGTTGTTAAGAAACAGGGTCTTACTATGTTTCCCAGGGTAGTTTCAAAGCAATCCTCCTGCCCCAATCTCCCAAGTAGATGGGATTACAGAATGTGAGCCAGCACACCCAGCCAGTGTTCTGATTTATGTATTATATTTCATGAAAGACTAGTGTCCTACAGAAAGCCTATCTTCCAAATCTCCTATAATTCATGTGAGGTCCCTAATCTAGAGTACAAATCCTAACACAGTATTAGCATTCTTTGATTTATAACCTCCCTAGCTCTGGGGAAGTGGGGAAGTGATATTAAATGCTTCAGGTTAAAAAAAAAAATTGTAATTTTGTCATTTGGAAGACAAAACCTTTTAGTTTCAGTTTCTTTTAATTTATAATCTTCCCAAAAGGATAAAACTATAAAGAAATTACTTACCCAGGAAATTCAATATAGTCATTCATTAATATAAGTAGAAATTAAAACAATTCCTCAAACCCATTTTGCATACTTAATTGCAAATCCTATCATCCAATGGTGCTATATAAGTAATTCAAAGTAACAGTCATTACTTAAATCAGAAAAATGGAGAGCACTATCATACTGTTTCTTCAAGTAAGAATAAAGCTTAGGCCAATGTTAAATTACAATGTTCAATATTCTTTAACTTTTTAGATATATCATTTCTGAAACCGACTCAAGAACAAAAATGAATTTCAACTCACGTTTCTCTTGCAATGATTTTACTTCCAATAGAAGCTTGAATTGCTATCTCAAACAGTTGCCTAGGAAGACAATCCTTGAGCCGTTCGCACATGGCTTTGCCAATCGAGTGTGCTTTGTCTCTGAGACAGAAAAATACAACTGTTTATATATCATAAATAAGAATATTTCAAGTATCTTTCTAGTTAGTTGCATAATCAATGTAAAGGTGATCCAAGGAGGTTCAAATGGAATTATCATAAACATCTCTTAACTCTGAATCACAAACAACTTCTCTGAATAAAAAGGTAATTTAGGATTACAGAAAATTTAGAAATAAAATATTAGATTATAGAAACTGTTCTTCTCTTTCCTTACCTACTAAAAACTTAAAACATTTTGGAATGTTTATTTTAAACATATTATCTTTCTAGTTATGTTTTTTACATTTTTTTAAGTATGATCAGTGTTTATGATATATTCTAACCCTCTTATTTAATAGATATTTTTGTGTCAATAAATATTAAACCACAAGTTTTAATGGCTTAAAATAAGTGTGTTACATAATTTATTTTAACCAATTTGCTGTTTCTTGAACACAGGTTTTTCCTTTTTATAATTTTTTTTCAAATATAAAAAAACTTTTTGTTCCCAATTCTAAATCCAGCATCATAAAATTTTTTAAACTTATTTTTTACATGGTAAGGGGAAACATTTCTAGAACACTATTCTTTTAGACTATTATAACTCTTTTCTATTTTTAGTAGTCTAGAGAAAAGTGTGGAAAAGAAGAGAAAGCAAAGCTAGTAGTGTGAAATCTATTTTAATTACATTTAATAGTTTTTTTTAAATGCAACTGCTCAAATAAAAATAAGCAAAAAATAAAAATAAAAACGTATCAAAAGTGAGTATTTTTGCATTCCATGATTAGTTTCTATTAAGCTTACTTGTGTACAACAGTTACCAGCTCCTCTACGGTATTTCCATTCAGTAGAATATCCATTTTCACAAGTTCTGCAGTCTGGTAGCCTGCATCTTCGTAATCAAAACTAAAAGGAAAAAAGTCCAAGTGATAAATATTACAGTTCCCAAGAGATTAGCTTTTATTTTTTTTTCCCCTTTTGAGATGGAGTTTTGCTCTTGTTACCCAGGCTGGAGTGCAATGGCGCGATCTCGGCTCACCGCAACCTCCGCCTCCTGGGTTCAGGCAATTCTCCTGCCTCAGCCTCCTAAGTAGCTGGGATTAAAGGCACTCACCACCATGCCCAGCTAATTTTTTGTATTTTTAGTAGAGACGGGGTTTCACCATGTTGACCAGGATGGTCTCGATCTCTTGACCTCGTGATTCACCTGCCTCGGCCTCCCAAAGTGCTGGGATTACAGGCGTGAGCCACCGCGCCCGGCCCGCTTTTTTACTCTTTACAAAAATGTCTATTTTCTGTCCCATTACACTCCCCAAAGAGATCTAACTTTCCATCAAAATATTACATATACAGTTTCTTGTGAATGGATCTAAATGTTATTGTCTTTCTATGTTTATTAAATCACTGGCCAAAGCAAGGGAAATATGTTTACAGGGGGAAGGAAAAGAAATTGGTGAACCTGACAAAGAAAATGGTTTATGAAGACAAATATCATGACTTTCCAATGTTCCCAGCAGCTGGCAGGCTTCAGACAATACTATATATTAATGGATCCTTTTCAGATTCATGAGTTGAGTTTCTATTTAGCTTTCTATTCCCAATGACAACTCTATGTTTTAATAAATACTATGGCTCTCATAAAATGCCATTAATAAATGAGACTTTTGGATTTCCTATTTGGCCCTCAGCTTGAACCTCCCTTCTCAGTGCTTTTGTAAGGATTAAATGAGTTAATACATGTAAACCACTTAGAGCAATGCCTAGTTCATAATAAGCATTAAAATAGAGCCTACCTTAGCATACATAGGAGCACTAGTTTCAGCTATTACTTTTAACAAAGTGGTCAAAGCTTGCAATGTCAATCAAAACAACATCTAAATGTTTAACTTATAAAACTGAAGTCTAACAATTAGGCTTACAAGTTGTCCCAATCACAGACAAGAACATGTATACTCCTGTTGTCTTAATTTTAAAACAACTGGTGCCTGGACTTGCAAAATTATGTTTGGTTTCTAAAGATTTTCAGCAGGACGGTCATAAAGTGGTAATATACTCTATTACCAGATTATTGTCAGAAGTACTATTAAAATCCTTTCTTCAGGAAGCATCACTTATTAAACATTTACTGTATGAAAGACACCATGTTAAGCACCCATACAGTACAAAGCAAATGTAACAGGGAAAGAATAAAACAGACGTGGTCCCTAACTTTGAGGCTGTTATAGCTCCAACTATCTTGCGGTCCAAAGATTAAAAGTTTCTTAACTCATTTCTTCAAAAGAAGTCATTATAAAAATTGTGTTTCTGTTTCCAAGCAGCCCAATGGATATCTAACCTCTACTCCAAACATAGGTATTCTATTGTTCTTAGAATGCAGGAAACGCATTTTTAATTCCAAAAAGCTACGGAGGCTATGGGTTGAGGGCAAATGCCTGTTTGATTAGGCATCACTACATTTCTTGTATAACACAGGAATCCCTGCTCTGACCCTGTTGCAGTTGATTCTTGCCTCATGGTATGAAATTTTTCCTGATCTTAATCCATAGCCCATAGTCTATGAATTTCTGTTAAGTGTGGAATTGACTGAATATGTAAGACATCCATCTTGAACATAACAATTACCTTAATGCTGGAAGCTGGAATATTTTATTTTTATGTAGTTCAAAAATAAATCATGTTCTTTCATTAAATTCAACATGTATTTAAGTTTCCAAACTAAGTCTTTTTAAGACCACTTATAACTGAGAAAGTAGTACCCAATGCAAACTAAAATTGACAGACTTCTGTTAAAAATATTTATAAATATTAAACCTAGTAATCTTCCTTTCATCTCTGGTAATTTTAATATGCCCTCTCAATTTATGTTACTTTAAATTCCATTGCCACTTACTTGCTCAACATCTTGTCTGAAAGACACATACGAAAACAAAAACTGGGTGACAAAGTAGAAAAAAAATTCTCAACACAAAGGGACATGAAGATTCCTTGGTAAGAAGAGTTATCATACATGCTAACTCTTCACTGACAAGATGATAAATAAAGTTAAACTTCCAAGTCACTGTAGCATGTTCTTTAATCAATGGAATTTGTCTCTGCATGTTAATATTAATATTCATGCACTGTGTGAGAAGTATATAGATGTCAATGCTCATTTTTCCCCTTCTGCTTTAGCACATTTTATATCTATATTCTACTATCTACTGTCCTGTAACGTAAGATTTTAGGGCATAGTGAGGGTATCTAGAGTTACATGCTCTAACAACAACATGAAACAGCCTCTCAGAATGCTATGCCCTGAGTTCCTTGTTATTTAATAGTAACTCTCTTTTCACGTTTATCTGACTTTTCTCCATGTACTCCTCTGAGATACCCAATAGTTTTCATGATGTAGACAACCTGTTCCTGGAAAGACCAAGTTATTAAAGCGTTCACAAATGCAGGAGCACAGTTAGCATTTTTTACAGACTGGATATGCACTTCTATTTTTCAAATGTAAATAGATGCTCTTGAGATTATATAACATACAAATATATTTTAAAAGTGCCTTTGAGGTTACAGTATACTTTTGAAATTAGGTCTAATTCTTAATTAACACACAAAAATACAACTTTTTTCATGAAAAGGGGACCTTTTTTTTTAAGAAAAAAGAGAAATAAAAGATAATAAATGAAACTTTTCTCCTATAAGCAAATTACAAGTACCCTGTAACACCTATAAATTGCTCCAAGTCATTTTAACCTTAGAGTATGATTCTCATCTATTTTCAAGAGAGCAGAAATTACTAAATAAATGAAGAATTAGTATACTCTTGCTCATCAATATTTCAACAAGGTTGGTCAGGCAATCTTAGGTTCTCATTAATATTTTACCTGGCATATCCAGAAGATAGCGATTTCAAAGAGTCATAAAAATCTACCACAATTTCATTCAAAGGAAAGAGATACTTAAGCATAACTCTATTTTGATCAATAAACATCATATTCTTCTGAACTGCTCTTCGAGCCTAAAAAGGGAAGGAAAAAAACGAGTTTAAGGATAACCTACTTTTTGAGGAATATTGTATTAATCTAATGGTCTAGCAAAAACCTGTAAGCAGTATTCATAATCCTGGGAGAAATATTTTGTATTTAATTACATTATGCTTTCTACCAAAGCTTTTAATATTTAACAATTTTATCTTTTAAAATAAACACTATTTCATTTAGCTATACATCAAAATCAAGAGTCCTAATTTCTTGTTTTACAAATCATTAGGTCCAGAGAAATTAAAAGTGAAAGATCAAGAGTACAATCTAGTTTTTAACATAATTAAAACTGAAGTCACCATTTGACAGTTTCCAATATCTATGAGTATTTCACATAGGTATTTTTAAGAAATATAATTACATACCATTTGTGGATTAAATCATTTATTACACTGTGGTGAGAACTAAAGCAAAATGTGAATACCTTCAAATTTATGGTACCTGAAATACTATATTTATCTTTCAAACTACTCAAAAAGGCTATAAGAAATTATACGCTACTTCAGGATAAGTAAGCATCAAATTTCTTTAGGCTAAAATATCAAATCAGTAAATTACACAAATTATCAGAAATATTTAAAAAGTATACATACTTATATATACATGTATAGATATACACATATATATGAAAATCTCTTATTCATTATACTCAGCAGAAAGAAATCTTTTAAAACCTGAGTTGGAAATCACTATTTTAGAGGAGTAAAATCTAATTTTGTATTAAATTGTATTACAGTTATACCTGGCACAGCATCATTATTTTTCCAGTGTATTCATCTGGTGTGATAATAGTACCCAAAACAACTGGCTCCAAATATTCTGTTACTTTTGATTTATCAGGGAATTGTGCAGGATTGATAATTGTAATTTCTTTTTCTCTATATTCCTAAAAATTAGAAAAATCAGCAATATTTAAAAAGAATATTAATATAATTATTATCATGTTTCTTAAAAGTTTGCTTTATATTTTAAAATCTCTCCAGCTGTAATCATTTAATATTAATAACAAGTATTAGTAAATAATATATTCCAATTATTGATTTTACTAAACATATTTCATGGACCATTTAGAAAATGTATGACAAAAGAATACATTTTAACCTGACAGTTATAAAACATTATAATTAGTTTAACAAGTTAATTTTTGTTGGAAAATATTTAGACTGCCCAAATTAATATTTATTTAAAATGAACAGATTGCCACTTGCATGGAATACAATATTGTTTTCATCACTGATTTGAAATATAAAATTTCCCAGTCACAGGAATGAATGCTTCACTTATTATGGGATCAATTACTTATGACCAAATTTACATTTTTCATCTTTGCACTAGAAACAGAACATTATTTTCACAACTAATTTTACCTTTTACTATTAGCAATAGATTAGTTTTGATAATGCTGAGATTATATCAGGTTAAGAAAAATATGACATTAAGGTAGTTTTCAAAAATTTCTTCAATTAGCCATAGGATAATTCAATTTTTATTACTACTAATCAATAAATTTTTGGTTTAATAACTAATAAGCTACTGGTATGCTAAAAAGTTTCTCCTGCGTTATATATATACACATTTATTTTTTTCCAAAAGACTAATGCAAATAAATATCAAGTACCTTTATCAGTTTTGATGATGAAAGTACAGCTTTATATGGAACAGTAGGGGTTGTCAAAATAACAGAAGCATTATATTCTTGCTCTAGTCGCTGGTTGAATACTTCCATGTGCAAAAGTCCAAGAAAACCTAGCCTGGGGGATGAAAAAGACAAACTCCAAAATGTTTATGTTCCATGGGCTTCATTTTTCTTTTTAATGAACATATTGTTACTTTAAGGGAGGGATGGAATTAAGAGTCATTCAAACAATTCACAATATAATTAAATGCTAGCATAATTTTATTAAATAAGATTAAAATCTTACACCAGGGATCTATTTTAAATCACTATAAAACTTATCCATAAAATGTCAACCCACAACATGAAACGGGCAGATAAAAATTGTTTTCGTTCACTTTACACCAATACAAGCTTATTTTCATTAACTGTTCCAGAACAATGCACCATTTATATCTCCTTTACCTATAAAGATATTTTTAAAACCTGCCTTTCCTATAAAAATTTTTTTAAATAAATCACTTATACCTCCCTTTCCTATAAAAAAAAAATATGAATGAATCTTACCTCCAGCCAGCACCCAGAGCAAGGCTACTATCTCGATGAACTGTCACACTGGAATCATTTAAAGTCAGTTTCTCTATGGCACTCTTCAGATTGTTATATTCAGACTGGTCTACAGGATATATTCCTGGAGATACAATGATTTCCAGTTATCATGTGATAAGCTATCTACAGAACAATCAAACCACATGTGTAGTGCTGCCAAATTCAAAATTAGTCATTTACCTTATAAATTACTTGCTTGTATTTTATTGTCCAAAATACTGGTTTGCTAAAAATTATGAGTATTACGTTAAATTGGTTTCAATGTATCTTAAAAATCGTTAGTCTTAAAGAGTATACAACTAGATTTGCACTCCAATGTTTTTAAGGGTTTTGAAAAAACACAGGGAAAATTTTTAAAACCATGTGAATTAGTCCTATTAAGAAAACACATTGTATTTCAAAAAACAAAAGCACAAGACATTCCACAACCCAAATGAAACTCTATTATTAGATAAAAATAGGAGTAGAAATGAAAAACTATACTGACTCTCAATTCTGTAAGACAGATTATCTATTTAAAACCAAAGTTAAATTTTGCTTTTTGGTATTTACTGACAAAAACTATGGGAGCCATTACTGATTCTCTTTCATCTGTCACCTCTGAGTCCTCTAAAATCCAGATGACTGACTTTGCCTAAAGGTAAGAGTAAACAAAGTTCCTAATTCCCAGTGAGAGAGGACTATAGAGTGAAAACCAAGGGCTAGATACTCAACACAGAATAACCTAAGGACCTTCAATCAGGTCTTCCTTTTTCCAAAGTAAAGGAAGTAAACTATTCTGAAATTACACATACTGAGGCAACACCATTCTCTGTCATGTCTACATGAGTACAATACAATATTAAAGAAAGTCTATCGAAGATGAAGACACTCAGTGTCTACAGATAATTAGTAATAAAAACATCCTAATTAGTAAAATGTTTAAAATATAATGAACTCCCTAGAAAAATAAGAAATAAATTTGTATAATTGTGTTCTATATATCACAGCTTCTTCTTTAAGAGCTTATTTCTTAACGAGTCCTAAATGATCTCCCACATAAAATTTCATCATACATATGAAATTATAAACTGATGAACAGCACAAAGAATTAAGTGAAACAATATGCTTGAATTAGTTAATCAGAACGTATATTTATCTTGTAGTAATTTTTCTTTAACCATAGAGTCAGATCTTTAGATTAAAAATATTGTGGCCCTCAACCTTTGAATTTGTGAGCTCCTCACCTGCAAATACCATTGGTTTCGCTGATTTAAACCCAGGCAAGGGCTCCACTGGTTGCTTATGTAAATGTAATGTATCTCCTATTTGTGCTTCAGTGACATCTTTCATCCCAGCAATCAGATAGCCCACCTGTCCTGCATATCTAAATAAAATTATTATATGCAAATATTTACTGCTTTAATGTTTCAAGCACGTAACTCACAATTCTACCTTCCAGGAAACGATCATACACTTTCCAAACAAAACCTCGTCAAACTGAAAATAAGTGCTACATAACAATTCTCAAACTTTGAAGCTTGTCAGCAAATGAACACACCAGATCTACAATCCATTATACCTCTCCACTCATTGACCTAAGGTCTTTTTCATGACTCTGCCAACCTTTGCAATTTAAACAGCAGTTTCTAAAATATAGTGTAAATACAGTGAAACTAGTAAGTACAAAAGCATTACAAAATGTACACTACTTGTGATATCTTTTATTAATGGTATTGCAAATGTTCTTTAACAAAGGAAAAAAAGGTAAATTTTTATCCAAGAAAAATGTGAACTTTCAATAAACTGGCCATTTGATACTCCTCCTGTAGCAAAAGAACAAATCCCATGAGTTCAGTTTAAGCTTAGTTAAAAAAATGATAATTAAAGAAAACACACGATTCCCTACAAAATTAAACTAATTTATACTTAGAATGAGCTATAAGAACCTTAAATGAAGATATGATATTATTCAGTATATATGTGATAATGTGCAATATAATTTGATGTGAAAATATTTCAGTAAAATTAGACTTTCTAACTCAATATAGTGTTGTTGTTAGACATACAATGCTAAACACTCAAATGTAATCTGATAGTCATCTGGTTCAATAATCTCTACAGAAATTAAATTATTGTGAGGAAACAGGATCTCACAAAGCTCAAATTATGTATCCAAGGTCATGTCTCATCAGTACCTGATATGGAATAGGCACTCAATAAATAGTTCTTTTATAAGTCAATTCAGATGTGTCTTTGTAATGCATACTACCACTACTAATACCACTCCCCAAGAATTTTAATCAAGGTTTTACCATGAATTCCACACAAAGATTTATTAAGATTTCTATACTACCTTTACAGTGGAAAATCTAGTTATGAAGAAATGTCAAAAATGATACCCAATATGGATATGGGTAGAGGGAACTAACTCTTTCATTGTCTCATCAAATATCAATATAGCATCCAATCTACCCTGGATTGTAAACCTAGTTATGACTAGTCATCCAGAATAAAAACCTGTATTATAATTTATAACCACTGAAGTTTATATTATCCCTCACACACGAGATTCCTTTTGACAAAGCATTTACTGTATAATTGCAATAAATAGTTTTTTTTAAGTTACTAAATAAGAATCATTCTAAGCACACCAAGTTGATAAAAAAGCAGAAATAGAAACATATACAAATGCATTTTAATTACTAATGCAGATTACTTACAATTTATGAGTTGGCTGCTCATTAGGATTCAAAACTCCTACTTCATTAACTTCGTATATCTTTTGAGTATGTGCAGATACAATTTTATCTCCTTTGGAAACCACTCCATCAAATAATGCTACATTGGCTATCACACCTCTATAGTGGTCAAAGGTGGAGTCAAATACCAAAGCCCTCAGGGGATTTTTGCGATGCACTTTAGGACTAGTAAATATAAGTAAAAGTAAATACATATATACTAAATTAAAATCTTAGTAAAATTCATATTGGCCACTTAGCTATTGCACTTAATTTGAGTTCTTGAGAAGGTTTGATACACAACAGCCTAAATAAAAAGAACTTTTTATAAAACATATTATAAAAACATATTTATAAAACATATTAGATTTAATAACCTCTAGTTTTAACAGATTACTTATGAATATAGTTGTTCAGCTTAAAGCAAAGGAAAATAACTGCCAATGTACTGAGGTATGTTTTATAATGACTGTCAAGAAGAGACCTCTATCAATCATCTTTGCTTTTTCTTTTACTTTACTGAACTTGCCTTCTAAGTGTTACTAAAAGCAAATAAATTTATTCTCACTCCCTGCAAGAATACTTGCCACATCTATTTACCTAAAATAACAGTTCAAGCTGACAGTCTTTGAACTATTAAATACAGACAGTTTTTTAATACAGAACTATTAAATAGTGACAACTAGTACAGAAATCACAAAATACTCACGGAGGGATTCTTTCAATAATTGCCTGAAGAACACTCTCAACATTTGTTCCAAGTTTAGCAGAAATCTAAAAACATACATGGGAAAAAAATAAGCATGTAAAGTTAAAACTATACTTTTCTATCTTGATGACCTGTGACTTATGATTTGAAGGAAGAACAAATTCTAATAGTTATCAATTTGAGAAATACAGGAAAAGGAAAAAAAACAAAGCAAACAGCATATTGACAAATATCTCTTTTTCTAATATAGTTAGGTAGTTCTATGGTTCTAGGATTGAATTAGAAGAGACTCCTGATTATGGTATTGAAAGAGGAATACACTAAGAGTTCAAAATCTGGGTAACAATCACGTCTCTGTATTGAATGCATGTATTTGACCAGTATCTATCTCCTTGAGCTTAAATTTCATCATCTAAAAAAAACGAAGTGATTATTCATATTCTGCCTAAATCTCAAGGTTGTTGTGTGGATAAACAATATATATGGATGGCATGAAACTATAATGCATCTTACTACTTCACGTTCTCACAGCAGAAAAGCAAGCCAATACTCAAACCACATGGGTAATGACTGACGTTTATCACCAGTAATAAATTGACTACCTCTTAAATCCTGATTTCAAACTTCTTACCCTTTACATTCACTCTAGACTAGGATTTTTCAGTTTCAGCCCTACTGACATTTTGGGCCAGATTAATTCTTTGTTTTGGGGCTGTTCAGCAGCAACCAAGGCACCTCATTTACCCACAAGATGCTGGTAGCATCCCTCCTAAGTTATGAAAACCAAAAATGTCGCCAAGTATTTGCCCAGGAACCATCCCCACTGCCAACCATTGCTCTAGACTGTAGTACTTTCTTTACAACAGTCCTTAACTTGAAACTATTCAATATACTACTTGATGCTGTCCATCAGCTCCCTCCACTCCCTTTATATCCTTTCCCAGATGGGACTCTAAGATCCTTTATTTCCAGTCATTCTGGTTCAACTACTTTCTACTCTTTCCTCATTATAGGCAGCTGGCAAAACCTCCACCTTGACTGCATCCAATTATGTATATTTTCTATGCCCATATACAGAGCAGCTTAACATTACAGGAGAAAAAAAATCAAATAAATGGTCTGGTTTATTTTGTTGTACTGGCCCGAGCACAGAAAGTCAACACCAAGACAAAAGTATGCCAAATTGCAGGGTCTTTATTGCCAGCAGCCATGGAGGACTTGAGTCTCTCCAACCTGTGGCCCTGAAAGGAGGGTGTCAAGACATTTTATACCCATAAAACCAACTCGGGGGTGAAGGTAAGGGTGAGGGGTGGGGGTGGGAGTAAGGGGCTTCAGACATTCTGAGGGCTAGTAGATTCTGTAAATCACCTCCTGGGTGGAGATGAGGGTGAGGGGCTCTGGACATTCCAGTGGATTCCTGGGCAAAGATGAGGGTGAGGGGCTCCGGACATTCTGAGGGCCAGGGGACTTCTGATATTCTGATTGTTACTTAAGTGGTTCATAAAAGTCAAGATAAGCATTTGTTTACACATTGTCTGGGTAGGGTGGAAATCACAGACCTTAATTGCTTACTACAAGTCCCAGGGGCCAAGATGGCACTGCTTGCCTGTCACATTAGGGTTACAGAGAGCAGTTTCAACGGAAAGCCAAGGTATGGTTGAGGTATGAAATTTTATGGGACTTTTACCATGTCACAATTTCTTGCATCTGACAACAAGTGATCTTGCCTATGGGCAGCCATGCTGCTTATATACTTAACTCCAAATCAAGAAACATCATTTAATATCCTACAGATTTAAAAATTAAGGTTCTTTATAAATTTTAAAATTAAGGTTATTAATTTTTATTAATTTTGAAATGGAGGTTTGTAGACAGTGCTCAGTTTAGCAATGAACTATTATGTTTTATGTGTTAGGTTGTTTCCTCTTAGATGATAATCTCCTTTTCTCTTCATATGGGTTGTTAATACTTAGCCACAATAATTTAACATCTGGGCCAAGCACAGTGGCTCATGCCTGTAATCCCAGCACTTTGGGAGGCCAAGGCAGGCATATTACAAGGTCAGAAGTTTGAGACCAGCCTGGCCATGATGGTGAAACCCTGTCTCTACTAAAAATACAAAAATTAGCAAGGTGCACTGAGGCAGGCACCTGTAATCCCAGCTACACAGGAGGCTGAGGCAGGAGAATTGCTTGAACCGAGGAGGCCGAGGTTGCAGTAAGCCAAGATCACACCACTGCACTCTAGCCTGGGTGACAGAATAAGACTCTGTATCAGGGAAGAAAATAATAGTAATAATAATAATACTTTAACATCTGAGCTACTATTACTAGCTGGATTCTCTGTTTCTCTTCTTGGACCTCTTTGATCCATTCTCTGTAAGGCTAGCCCAATAACTGGTTTATTTGTTTTTCTTGCTTTAAAATTATTCAGTTGCCTTAGAATAATTTTCAAGCTCTTTAGCACAGCAAGAGTCCTAGCATGACTTGATTCCTGCAAACCCCTACAAAGCATTCTTACCCAGTCTGCCTTTCTGATCCATAAACATGACAAATGTGTTCTTAATTTAAGTCCTTTACATATGCTCTTTTTTCTTCCTGGGATGCTTTTCTGAAAATTATTCATTCCTTCAGGTCTCAGATTATCAAAGAAGCTTTTGCTAAGTTATTCCATGTCATAACATCTCTCTAAGGAAAAAAACGATTTTTCACTGTTAATTATGGTATTTCACCTAGAAAAATAGAATTTGTTGAATGAATTTCTTTGACAATCTCTATCCTAGTCAATAATTCCTATGCTTACTTCTTTGTTTACTTATCTATTTACTGCTTGCAAAGAGGGAGGGGTCCTGTCTGTCTTGTGCACTGCCATACTCCTAGTTGGCATAAGAATCTGAATGATTTTTGTTAAGATTAAAATCGGAATAGTTAATTATATTTTAATATAACACAATCCAAAATATAAAACCATATATAACTTGCTCTTTCAAAAATTAAATGAGATTGATAGAAAAACACTACATTGCTGCGCTGACAATACATTATATTACCATGTAGCACAGCAGTTTGGCTGTGGCTGTTTAACAAGGAAATCATCATTTGAAAGGTAAGTAAAAATTCAAATTTAAAGTGATAAATAAAATCTATTGTTTCCTGGCATCAGTATACCTAGCTTTTCATAAAACAGGTTTTTGTCAATTCCAAGAATGATACACACAAATGCCTTGAAATTAGTTTGAACCTGCTCTCCAAAGACAATATTTCCATTGGACAAAATGACAATACAATAAACAATAATGCAGGGAATTTCGGAAGGCCTGTGTTTTAGTCCTGGCACACTGGCTAACTAACCCTGTGATCTTAGGACAGTGATAAAACCTTTGAGCCTCAGTTCCTTTAACTATAGCATCGCAATAATTTCTGTATGTCCTAACAATATAAAAAGAGCTTCTGGTAAGGATCAAAAGAAATAATAGTAAAAGAATTTGTAAAACGATAAAAAACAGCATATAATGCCAGATTATCAAATACCATGAAACTTCACTTACTCAATTACCTGAGATTTTTTTCAAAGTATAATCTTTTTAGAAAGTATTTTACCTTAATACATTCATCACTTGGAATATCAAACACTTTCTCAATTTGGTTTTCAACCCTTTCAGGATCAGCATTCTTCAGATCTATCTGGAAAAAAAAATCCATTATGTGTTAGTATAATAAAGATAAGATGAATTATGTATTAACAGTATTCGAAGGTAGTTAAAAGCTTACCCATTTTAACCTAACTGACCCCACTATGATTTTTTAAAAAATCATTGATATATTAGCAGTACAATTTAATAACCATGACTGAAAAAGAGAAGTTAGGTAGCAAAGAGCATGCAAAAAAACTTAAGCAGCTGGCTACTTAGCGCAGCAAAAGAGATCAGTAGCAATTTATCAATTATGCAGCATGTGAACTGATTTTAAAAGTTAATTTAAATATAACATTAAGTCTGACAACAAGCTGTCTTACCTATGGCCGTCTTTTAAACTTAACCCCAATATCAAGAAATATAATTTAAAGCAATGCAGATTTTAAAATTAAGATTATAAATTAATTTTAAAATATGAAATGGAAGTTTATAGACAGAGCTCAGTTTAGCACTAAATTGTTATGCTTCATGTGTTGTCTTGTTTCTTCCTAGATTATATTTCCTATGTATGGTTTAATCTGGCAAAGATGATTTGGTCACCCTGCATCCCTTCCTTACAGAAATGGCCCTCAGTCACCTGCAAGATAATTCAGGGGAGGTATCCTCTCAACTCTGTGCAAGGGTAGTGTATCAGTTGTACTTCCATTACATACAATACAAAGAGATAAATCCCACAATATATTTAATAAATACCTGGAGATCCCTCATATAGTAAATAATACAACTGACATTTAAACACTAACTGTACTTTTAGAAAGTGAAATAATAACACTGTTGTCTTATTGTAATTACCTTATTTATAACTGGAATTACCGATAGCTGTGCTTCAAAGGCAAGAAAGAAGTTTGCTACAGTTTGGGCTTGAATACCCTGAAAAGATCAAGACACAAGATACTGAGATGACCATTCTATTATCCATCACGAAAGTTGTAATTTAAGATCACTCCACACATCTTCATCAAGAGATTTTGCATCATGCTAATAATAAAATTAAATTAAATGCCACGTAACTACCCTTCATACTTTTCTTTCCAACTTATGTCTTTGGGGTCAAAATGAAAATCACTGATGGTAAAGCAATAACCACATCAAACAGAGTGACCAAACAGACAGTCTACTAAGTTTGAGATAGGAAGCCTTTAAGGAAAGGCACAGGGCAAATCAACTATGGGTACCTAGTTTTCTATGCATCTGGATCATTCTCTATGATAATTCCTTTCAGTTCAGAACGCATTTATCAGGCATTGCAGAAACGAAGATGTAACATGGACTCTCAATGACCTCAAAGCTTATGAGAGAACACAGTCATCAAGGCAGTTTATAAAGCTCAGTACTGCCTATATAAGTTAGAGACTGACTTTCCTTAATAGAATCAGGAAAGGCTTAACACAACACCATCACAACCAGCAAGAAAACATTAGGTTTTGCATGAAGAGTTTGTGAGAAACATATATCAAAATCTTACTTAAGTACATTCACAGCTTTCACAGCTTTTATATGGTCATCTGCTCAATGTCTTTAGGGCTTACAGCACAAAAAAAGCTTAGTAATGTTATTGATTTTTTAAAAACCTAATACTCCCCAAATTATTGCCTAACTAAAGATTTATTTGCAAGATCTGCTAAAAATGGATATAGAAAGCTCAGATTAAGAACTGCTAAAACTGGTAGGCTTTTTTTTTGCGGGGGGAAGATGCAATGATAATATAACATCACACTTCAAAAAAATACAATCTTTTGAACAACTCCAATTTAAACACTAGTTCATTCCAGAGAATGCTTTAGTATAATAATATTTCAAGTTAACAGGATGAAACCATATGATTTTGAGTAAGTAATAGATTAAATCTATGTTTTAATTATACTTGAAGTTCTGAGGTACATGTACAGAACGTGCAGGTTTGTTACATAGGTATACACATGCCATGGTGGTTGGTGCATCCATCACCCCATCATCTCCATTAGGTATTTCTCATAAACCTATTTTTTAAATTACAAAAATTCTATTTCCGAAACACATTTTAAAGAAAAACTCTTGAAACAACCAAACAGTCATGTCATATCACATGTCACATCATACAAAATGAAAAGTACATACCTCATTTGCATCAACCACAAGTAAAACACCTTGGCAAGCAGAAAGTGACCTGGATACTTCATAACTAAAATCAACATGGCCCTGAGAAACAAAAATATTGATACCTGTAAATGTGAGCTGGAATTTTTTAGGAAAGGGCATTATGGAAAACTTATTGACTCTACTTGATAAAAGCTGTTAAGTACTGGTTTCTTTTTTGTAGCCTGCACTTTTGAAACAACTGACACTAATAGAAGAACACTAAGAAAACAAAAAGCAAGAGCAGATGTTTAATATTCAATTCAAAAATTAAACAAAGATCTGTTTGCACTACTGACACAATATTGACTTTAACAATACATGCAAAATTAATATTAGGCTTACCGGTGTATCAATGAGATTTAAAAGGTACTGCTTTCCTTCACAATTGTGAAAAAGAGATGCTGTCTGTGCTTTAACAGTGATTCCTCTTTCTCGTTCCACTTGCAATTTATCGAGAACTTGCTTATTATTCTTTGTTTTATCAATTGTCCCTATAAACAGAAAAACATCGATATTTCTCTGGGCTTTAAAAAAGATAATTTTACTTATGAAATTAAAATTTAAGAGTACGGTGAAAGTGATTCTCAATAACTCTCAGCCATCAGTTAAATATGTAATATAAATGAAAATACCTGTAAGTTCTAGGAGCCTGTCAGCTAAAGTACTTTTGCCATGATCCACATGTGCAATGATACTGAAATTTCTAGTATTTTCAACAGGAAATCTAGACATGTCAAGTTTTTCCTAGAAAGGGGAAATACCACATTTAGGAGTATAAATTTTGCATACTATAAAACAACTACATCAATTCAAAGAATATTCTTTTAATCGTTGAACAATATCATTTCTAGCATATAATATTGTTTATATTCTTCTAATAAAGACA
The DNA here is from genome assembly GCA_031835075.1 of Saguinus oedipus. NCBI lineage: Eukaryota > Metazoa > Chordata > Mammalia > Primates > Cebidae > Saguinus > Saguinus oedipus. Next base: position 72,219,732 of record CM063171.1, on the reverse strand, counting down.
TGTACTGCTAAATTCATATTACAAGGAACATCAAAGGTAACTATATAACTAAATAACAATCACTTAACATTTCTACACCATTTTTAGGGCCAGTCAGGAGCTGAACTTATTATCATGAATGGAGAACATAAGATACTTAGAACTTCTAAAGGCCTAGGAATACCTTGTCCAGTAAAACTTTTGAGGCAGTGAAGCTACAGAAAAGCTGAAAGAAGAGAAATTTTCTGCACCTATCAAACATTTAATCAGGAATCAGATTTATTTAAAAATCTGTGTCTCAGCCAGGTGCGGTGGCTCATGCCTGTAGTCCTAGCACTTTGGGAGGCCAAGGCCGGTGGATCACGAGGTCAGGAGTTCAAGACCAGCCTGGCTGAGATGGTGAAACCCATCTCTACTGAAAATATACAAATTAGCTGGACATGGCGGCACATGCCTGTAGTCCCAGCTAATCTGGAGGCTGAGTCAGGAGAATCGCTTGAACCTGGGAGGTGGAGGATGCAGTGAGCCAAGATAGTGCCACTGCACTCCAAACTGGGCGACAGACTGAGATTAGGTCTCAAAAACAAAAACAAAAACTCTGTTTCTAATTGGGCCTCAAAATTTTATTTTAGATACAATTTTGCTACTTAGCAGTTTCTCTGGTGAGAAAAAAAAAATGACATCAGACAAAAGACTTTTAACACTTAATATTTGGAAATATTTTAAAATGGAACTCCTGGTTTTTAGTGTACACATCTTTAACGGTTTACTGAAACACAGCACGATCTGCTAGAAACTGGTATCAAGCAAAATATACCAGTTATTTGTACTCTAAACATTTTTTCCAATCAAATCTGTATTTCACAATCAGCAAAACCATGAAATTACAATGAAACATAAAATTCACATGAGCTTTAAGTTCTTTTATAGTAGCCCAATACAAGACAGATAATAAAAGCACAATTACAGCTGAAAGAAAGTTTGACAAAAAAAAATTTTTTAACTAATTCTGATATTTGCCCTGTAGATTTTTTCTCTTCAGTTCAAAAGGTATACAGAATTGCACCATTTTTAAGAACTCTGAATTGCAATATAAATCCATTTTTAAAACCACAGGCATATTAGGACCAAAGTTGATTAATTATAAGGTTTTTTTTTTCCACTTACTGATAGCTTGCCTTCAATCACTTCAGTTTTCTGCCCAAACTGTGTCCCTTCACAATTATCAGAGTTGTTGAACCTCCCACCCTCTCCCACCGCAGAGTCAAAATTACACAGGTTTGCCCTGGCTGAGGTAGAATGAAATTATAAAACTACAAAGACCGAGCACTTCTTGAATTCTAGGTATTAGTCTAAGAAAGTCCACTTCTCACATCACACAAAAATCTTACAAGTTAGCGACTGGATGTTTTGATTGGTTCTGCATTCAACAAATGAAGCAGGAGAGTGACAAAGAAATAACTTACCCAGGTCACATAGCTAGTTAAATTGCAGGAAAACAGACGTTATATTAATATTTACTAGCAACTGTCTCAGCAGGCTTTTTAGAATTAAAAAGATAAATCCACGCAAAGCGCTTCGACCCACTGGCTCGCATAAACAAATCAACACTTGACATTGCAAATGAGAAAACCTAGGAAGTTAGTGACTTTCCCAAGGTCACACTAGTGAGGGGTGGAGGGTCGGGAACCTGAGCAGTGTGCTCACACTCTCTGCTCTGCCCCCACTGTACCAAGTCGCAAACAGGGTTCAAAGCTAGTCCTAGGAAGCCTTGCACATTTCCAAGATCGCATAGGGCTAAATCATATTCCAGGGGGCAGTCACCTTGAGGTCAGCGGAGCTGTAGAGCCTGTCGGTTGCCCAGTACTCCGGAGCAGCCCCGAAGGTTAAAGCGGGCCGGGGCCCCGGGACCACCAGAAGCCAGGCCCCGGTGGCCCGCGGCGCGAGCGCGCGTGCGCACCCCCAGCCCCGACCCACGAGGGTTAACATGACCCGGGCGGAGGAGGCGTCAGGACAGGGTACCGACACGCAACAGCAGCATAGTCTGCTTTTATTCGAAGGTACCCCGGTAAGGTCCGGTGAACAGGACTCAGATGCTCTGAAGCAGAGGAGACAATGAACCCTTGGCACTTCCGCCCAACTGCGGGCTCCGGTTGAAACCCGAAGGCGCGGCGCAGTTTGCTGACGTCTGCACGCCGCACGACGTCGTGTCATTAGCGCGTCTTGACGCCGGGTGGTGGAGCGGTTACATGAATGGAGGCTTTCAATTTACTCCCTAAAATGCAGTGCATACTAGCTTGTATTATCTGCTGAGTGCTGTGCCAATTCCTTTGCATTGTCTCTTTCTTTCTCACTACTGCCCTGTGCTGTGTGTACTGTCAGTTCCTTCAAACTACCTCAGGAAATCCGGACCGAGTGACTTGCCTAGGAGCACACTGGTAGGGAGCTGTGGAGCCTGGCGGGCTGCCCAGGCAATCTGATTCCCGAACCAGGAGGCGAGATCTTAAGTTCAGGGGCTTAAATATGCTATTATTACCACAACATTGAGGCTTAGCCTTCTACCTAATGACAAAATAATGGCTCTTAAAATCTGGAGGTCGAAATATATTCCCCATGTTGTCAATGATTTAGCTAATCTTAAACTGCATCTAAAAGTAAACGGGCCGTAACACTGAATGTAATCGTGAATCTAGGAAGGTTTTGGCAAGAATTAAATGTGGGAAAAAGTTCCATGCTGGACGCCCAATGTTTCCGTCGCATCAAGTTACCACTTCATCGAATGAGCTCCGGCAAAGTAAGAATGGGAGATAAAACGGAGATGATAAGTGGATTGCATCCAGTGATTGTCTCCCACTACTTCTCTTGCGCTTTTCTGGAATATCCAGAGTTTGGTGCGAAGGAGGAAGATGACAACTGTGTTCAATTCACCATTGTGACTGAAGACAGAATCCTTCGTATTGTTTCCAGAGCCTTTGAAAGTTTATTCATTTGGGGGATTTCTTAGGATCAAGAATTCTGTAGCAGACTTAGTTCTTTCTTGGAATTTTTAAGAATTAAAACAGTACTTGATACGCGATAATTCTGTCATACATGTAGGAGAATGAATTTAACAACTATCTTGAAGTGAACACAATAATTTATATTCAGTGTTGCCCAGACTTACCTAATTTGCACATTACCCTCGTTAATTTTCACCATATCCTGTCAAAGATAAAAGAAGACACCAGTTAAAGTGGTGAAGACAGATTTTTATTATAGTGATATACTATTGCAATCAGGAAGAAGATCCAGAATGAACTAAACTACAATTTGTACAGGTAACTGCATTTTAAAAGAAGAATGCAGGAGAAGGGAAAGAGAACAACTGGGCTTGATCAAAGTCAGGGAAATGGAAATTTACAAAAAGCAAGGGCAGGAGAATGGTCCATTTGAAATCCATCTGGCTTGTTAACTGTTGCTTATGGAAATTAGGCTCTTACCCTTCCTGCAAATGCTGGGAAACAGGGGTCCTACCTTCACCTGTTGGCTGTAACAAATTATTTTGTCAGTGGTGAGCTTTCTCAGACAAAAATTTAAAGGGGCTTCATCTTAAAAATGCAGCCTTGAGCTGGTAGAAACTATATTAGTTTGTTAAAGTCTTTTAATGTGTGTGGGCGAGTAGGTAGGGGAAGGACCTGGATGAAATAATTTGTGTGAGGGTCTGTAGTTTTTATAGGCAAGTTTGAGGCTTTGCTGATGAGAAGGCTTAGAGAAGCCTGGGTAGAGTTTGGTTAAGGAGAGAATCTCTGTCAATCCTCATACCGATATTATATACTTGATATTTTTCTTTAACTTACCTTTATATGAACATGAATGTGTTTTAAAAGAGAACATTGTAGATTACCATTAATAGAAAAAGCATGATGACCTGTCATAAGAGTAACAGTAAATATAACTGTAAGGAATAAAAAAATGTGGTTCCGCTTTAGGTGTGGTCTGTGTGGATTACAAAAGGAAGATTAGCAAATATTAGAAAAGAATTTAAAAATATTAGCCTCAAACTGAGATTTTTTTCTTTGACCTAACAAGAAGCACTTAAATAAGGTTGAAAGAAAAACTATATCTGAATGACACAGTGTCCTTGATACCACATCTATGTCTCACCTAAATCTATCTTGGTGCCTCCACAGGTATTTGTCTCACACTTTAGAAAACTGCAATATCTTATAAGACTGACATCATATTCCCCAACCTACAAATGAAAAAACATATTCATTAGGAAAATACTGAACTCCACTGTTTCAGCTGACACACTAGCTGTGGAAACTCAAATAAATTAAGCAAAATGTCTAAAATTACATAATAGATAAATGCAAAAATTATTTGAATCCAAATTTTTAGAAACTAAAGCTCATCTCTTGCAGTATCTTTGACAGCACAAGTTGATTTATTATTCAACTTGGAAAGAAGCAAGAGGTATAGCCACTGAACTTCAAAAAGGAGATATATTTTCTGTGCTTTGAAGGATAAGCATTTTTTTAATTTTTACCCAAGGAGATAAATGGAATGTAAGCAGAGGAATAATCAACAGTATAGCACATCTTCTCAATTCCCAGCACTATTCTACATACTTTGTATCAATTCGTTTCATCTTCACAGAGCCCTCTATTGCTGATACTTTTATTATCCCTGTTTTATAGATTTCCAAGAAAAATATGGTCCATGCTTTTTAAATAACTGTCTAGCGTCACACAGTGAAGAACTAAACACACAGTATATAAGGTTAATAGTAGAGGAACACAGCCAACATTCAGGACAGTGACATTTTATCTGAGGCAAGGAGTTCTGAAGAGCGCATATAATTTACAAACTCATAAATCAAGACTCAGTTTATCTGTAAGAATAAATATATAATAGGGAGATTGCATTCTTATACAGCACATCAATCCACAACCATTGTATGGTTTCTATATTTGTAAATATACTGAAGGGAATATGAGTTTGCTAGGGTTTCAATAACAAAGTACTACAGACTGACTTGGTGGCTTAAACAATAGACATTTATTTTCTCACAATTCTGGAGGCTACAAGTTTGAGATCAATGTATCAGCACAGCTGGTTACTTCTGAGACCTCTCCGGCTTGTAGATCAGCACCTTCTTATGTGTTGTTGCAGGGTCTTCCCTCTATACATGTTTGTGTCCTGATTTTCTTATCAGGACTCTAGTCCTAATCGTAATAATTTTAAATTAATTATCTCATTAAAGACCCTGTCTCTAAATACAGTCACATTCTGAGATACTGGCAGTTTGAACATCAACATATGAACATGGAACTGTTCACACAATTCGGCCTATAACAAAGGGAGTAATAAATAAAAACAATCTATAAATATCAACTCTAAATTCTGTTTCAAAGTTATTGATATTGTGGAGCATTTTTAACACTAACAATACCATTAATAGATGATTAAAGTAGTATCACAATAGCCATTTAAAGCACTTGCACAATTTTAGAACATAATCACACAATATTAACAAAGTTTCTCTAGTATTGCTGTTAGGCAGCTAAAATGGTGCCACCGTGTGCCTACAGTATAAAACACATCATTCAGCCTATTTTTGAGGCCTGTTTTTAAATTATTCGAACTTTTTTAGACTTTTATATTTTTTTTTCAAATTTTGAACATAAAAATTGGATCTTTACAAATATTTTTCTATTACAAAATAGAAAGTGTGAGTTAGAGGAGGAATCATTTATAGAAAAAAGGGTTTGTATCACTTTGTAAAGGGCTTTGAACAGGAACTTACTAGTTAGCATTTCACCATTAATCTATGCGGAAACCATAGTAAGGAAGCAAATAACACAGATGTTTTGCTATTGTAGGGAGCTGTCTCCAACAATGGTGTATAAAATGAATTGAAAAAAAATCAAATGAGGTGATGAGAATGAAAAGGAGAGGTGAGTTTTTTATTTTGATAATCTAGGTGAGACACAGTAAGGTCCTGGGTGAATCAGTGGCGGAGTATGAAGAAATGATAAGTAGGCATTTTGGAGACAAAATTACTAGGATTAATTTGATGTAGAGAGATAGAGTGGGAGAAGCCCAGGATAACTCCAAATTTCTTCTTACAAATGCAAACTTGAGCTGTCAGAAACTATATTGGTGTTTGTTCAAGTATTTTGATATGCATAGGGGTGGGAGTAAGGAGGATATGGATGAAATCAGTTGTTCTGCGAATTTGTAGTTCTTATAGGCCAAGGTGGAGGCTTTGCAGAGGTCCGAGATCGTGCCACTGCACTCCAGCCTGGGTAACAAGAGCAAAACTCCGTCTTGGGGGGAAAAAAAAAATGGGGGGCTCAGAGGAACCTGGCTATAGTTTAGTCAGGAAGAGTATTTGAGTATTTTTGTCACCGTTCCTGTTTCTCTTATATATTTAATATTTCTCTTTAAATTAACTTACCTTTCATATGTAAATAAATTTTTTGAATAGAAAACTTTGCATAATTACTATAAATGGAACAGTGTAATGACCTGTTAAAAATTAATAGTATCAGCATAATGAATAAAAAATGTGATTCATTTAGAGTTTGATTTCTTTTGATTAAAAAAGGAGATTAGTCAGCATCAGAGAAGAATTGTAAAATATAGCACCAAAATAAGGTATTGGTTGGAACAAACAATAAATTCTTTTGGCAACTTTGAGCTTTCCCAGACTGAAACTTATGAAGGCTGGAGTCATCATCTATTTTTCTGGAGAACATTGACTAATATAGATGTTTAGGGGCCAATTTTTGAAAAATATAAGTACAAACCCCTAGATGCTATTCTGTTTCCTTACGGCATGTTTCACCAAAGAATACCATAAAGTGTGTTGAGTTCTTCTCTCTTCTTTTCTCAACAACTTTATTTTCTACCCTCTGACTTCAAAAAGTTATCTAGTACCAGTTTTTAGAAAAAAATTTTTACAGATGGTTTCCAAAACTCTAGCCCTGAATTTTTTTTCCTAAGCTCCACTTATAACTGCCTATGAGATACTAAATATTAAGAACAGTCTAACACCAATGTTATTCTCTAACACCAATGTTATTCAATATAATGTGAATAATATATTCACATTATTTATTTAAGTTGATTCACAAACTGTCTGACATGCTAGGTATATATACTGGCTATACACACGAAATGTGTATATATATATATATATATATATAGTGTGCATGTGTGTGTGTGTGTGTGTATATATATATATATATATACATATATATATATATATACACATGTGTATGGAGACAGAGAGAAAGACATGGCATTTGAAATTTAAATAATTGACTCACATGATGTGGAAGCCAACAAGGAAGAAATTTGTATACCAGGATGGCAGCCTAGAAATTTAAATGAGTTGATGTTCCACTCTTGAGTCCAAATATGCAGGGAATTCAAACCCTACAGGAAAACTTAGGCAGGATTTCTGTGTTGTAGTACTGAGGCAGAATTCCTTCTTCAGTTTATCTTTTAGCTCTCCTATTTTACTGTAAACAGCAAGGAGACCAGGCTGTACCATCAGTACTTTGCTTAAAATTCTCCTCAGCTAAATATCCAAGTTCATCACGTATAATTTCTTTCCACTCTGTAGAACACAATTCAACCAAATTCTCTGTCACCATTTCTTCAGTTTCCAATAATATGTATCACCTATTCACCAGTTTCCAATAAAATAATCCTCATTTTTGTCCTATACCCCACCGCCTTTAATATCATATTTCTAGCACCATTGTTTGTGACGATGTATGATCTAAGATGATAGAAGCTTTCTCCAGCTCTTCTCTTTATGAGCTCTCCACAGGCTGTCCTTTAACATCCATACTTTTTACCAACACTTTCTTCAAGGCAATCTAGGCCTCTTGTGCCATCCACCTCAAAACTCAGTGTTTACCCATGTCTTAACTTTAAAACAACATCCACTTTTTTAGGTATTTCTTGCTGAAGGAGCCCATTTCCTTTTGCTGTCTGTATTAGTTTTCTAGGTCTTCCATAATAAAGAACCACGAACTGTGTGGCTTAAACAATGGAAATCATTATCTCACAGATCTGGAGGCTAGAAGTTCAATTGGCAAGGTTGGTTTTTACTGGGAACTGGGATGGAGAATCTGTTTCATTCCCCCCTGCTAGCTTCTGCTTGTTTCCTGGCAGTCTATGGCATTTCTTGGCTTGTAGCTGCATTACTCCAATATCTTCCATATGGTATTCTCCCTGTGTCTCTTAACATAGTCTCTTGTCTTTGCATGTCTCTGTGTTCAAATTTTCCCTTTTTAGAAAATACCAGCAATATTAAAACCAACCTAATGACCTCATTTTAACATGGTTACCTCTGTAAAGACCCCATTTTCAAATAAGGTCACATTCTGAGGTACTGGCCATTAAGGCTTCAATGTATCTTTCTGGTGGGGACAGAGTTTAACCACAACAGCATCTAAGAGCTAACCTCCAGGCAGGCCCAAGGTCAATAGCCTTCTGTCTAAATTTTTATCCTGGTTAGGAATCTGGATGGACATCCTCTTTCTGAGTCTCAATAATGAGTCAGACTGAGACTCTGTATCATAATTTATGGTAATTTGTAAAAATTGCCTTAAAATTTGCCTTAAATCCAAAGACTCTTTTAATAATAATCACTCTTAAAGTCTTTATGTTCAAGCAAAAACATTACAAACCCAAACACTCAGAATAAATACTTACATGGTAATTCTTAAATGGCCATAGCAATATTTCTTGTCTGACATGCTGTCCCTGGAAACTGGCCACTACCTCATTTGTTTTAGTATTCTATTGCCATATAACTAATTACCACAAATGTAGCACCTCAAACAGTATAGATTTATTAGTTCACAGTTATGTAGGGCATAATTACAGCATGGTTCCATTGGATCCTCTGCTTAGTATTTCACAAGGCTGAAATTCAGGATCTAGTCAGGCTGGATTTTACCTGGAACCTCTAGGGTAATATCTGCTTCTGAGTTCATTCACGCTGCTGGCAGAATTCAATTCCATGTAGGACTAAGATACCCATTTCCTAATTGGCTGTTACCATGGAGCAGCTCTCATTTCCTAACAGCTACTCACATTCTTTGGCATGTGGCCCCCTCAATCTTAAAGCTAGCCATGGTACATCAAATCCCCTCTGAGTTTCAAATCTCTCACTTCTCCTTCTTCTGCCACCAGCCACCAGTCAGAGAAAATTCTCTTTTTAAAAAAGATTTATGTGATTAGATTAAGGCACTCAGATCATTGCCCTATTTTAAAGTCAACTGACAAGTGACCTTAATTACATGCCTTTTGCTAAGGTGACACCGAGCATCAACTACTGGACATATGGACTCAGCAAGACTTCACATGATTCCAGCATTTAGTTTCTGAGCTACCACAGATTTTGCCAAGCAGAGCAGGGAAGAGCTCTCCCAATCGGCATAGCCCAAATGGCAGATCCCTGAAAAAGATAAATGTCTCCTTGATTAAATTCAGTAAATTTTGATATGTGTGGGGTGTGTGTGTGTGTGTGTGTGTGTGTGTGTGTAGCAATGGCTATCTGTAACAACTAATGTACATATATATATATTTATTTTATTCTGAGAAATCTGCATTCATTAATGATTACATTAGCCCGTTTTTCATATTGCTTTAGTGAACTGCTGAGACTGGGTAATTTATAAAGTAAAGAAATTTAGTTGACTCACAGTTCAGCATGGCTGGGGGGACCTCAGAAAACTTACAGTCATGGCGGAAGTCAAAGGGGAAGCAAGGCACCTTCTTCACAAAACATCAAGAAAGAGAAGTACTGAGTGAAAGGGGAAGAGCCCCTTATAAAACCATCAGATCTCATAAGAACTCACTATCTCGAGAATGGCATGGGGAAAACCGCACCTATGATTCAATTACCTCCACCTGGTCTCTCCCTTTACCTGTGGGGATTATGGGGATTATAACTCAAGATGAGTTTTGGCTGGGGGCACAGAGCCAAAACATATCACTTATTAATCATTCAACAAATATTAGCTGGATATTTACTACATGTCAGACACTGTATTAAGTCATGGGAATGCAAACATGAAATAGGTATGGTTGTAAACTTAGAAAATAAATTTTAAAAGCCATTTTATAGAAGATAATATTACAATGTTATGATTGTTATGATAGAATTTTCAATAAAGTATTATGAAGAAACAGAGAAGAGATCTCTGCAGCCAGAGTGGTGGTATCAGGAAAGTCTTTGCATGGCGGGTAACAATACTTAGTTATTCACATTAACAAAGAACTCTTCTAAATATCTCATTTTGTAAATATCTCAATGAATCCTCAAAACAACATTATAAATAGGTATTATGGCCCCTGTTTTACAGACAGGGCAACTGAGCCTGGGCTGGTTGAATAACTTGCCTGAGTTCATACAGATCGTATGTAGTGAGGGCGAATTAAAACACCACTCTGGCAGATTTAAAAAAATATCCCCTTGACCACAGAGTTATGCCCCTAACTTGGAAGTTAAAGGATAAGTTAGATTCAACCAGGATGAGTTGAAAGTGGGGTTTGACATTCCAGATGGAAGATCCTACATGAGCAGAGGCATGATATATACAGGAAACAGCCAGCACTTTTAGGTGGCAGGAATTTAGAGTTTGGCAAGAAGTGAAGCTGAAAAAGAAATCAGGAACCAGACCATGGAAAGAGGAGCTTGGATTTCATGATGCTGGTAATTGTAGCCACTGCAAGATTAAAAATAGTTTAAACAGAGAGTAGAATAGCAATTTTGTGTCTCATGGAGGTCATTCTGACAGCTGCTTGCAGACAGGGAGTAAATTAGTTTCAAGAGATAAATGATGACCACCTATATGGGAACAGTGATACTGTGGCTTGAGAAGAAATGAATTTGACTAGAAGGTAAAATTATCCTGCCTTAAAAGAATATAGAATATGAAAGAATCAGTTGCCTATTATGAATCCAGAGTAAAGAAAATTTTTGCATTTCACACTTGAAATGTATTGACTGGCCTCTGATTTGCATTATGCCTCCATTATCATCTATTGGTTAAAAAAATTAAGCATGGCAAGGGAGAGGGAACATTTTGTTTAGTTTTGCACTGTGGAGGCTTGTGTCATTCTTGTCAGATGAAGACCAATTCAATTGCTTTCTAAGCTTGTTGTCATATTATTCTAAAACAAAAATCTCAAAAGCAAAGTTTATTGTTCACCAGTTCTTCAGTGAATCGTATTGATTCAGGAAGTTAGTAATAATGGAAAATGACTTGTCCCTGGCTTCCTTCCTTTTGCTTTTTGGAATATACAGAAATTTGTTTGATGCCTTAGCTTAAAGTCTTTGACCTGGATAAATAATATGCTACTCATATACCAAAGTACATCACACAGGAAAAGCTTGGCTATTTTTTCACCAGTTTTTTCATAAAGTTTGAAAGTTACCTGCCCTGAGGCAATGCCCAGACAATGGCTGTGGCCTTTGTACTGTCATTTTTGGGGAACACATATTTTCACTAATACATCTTTCAAAGGTATGTCTTCTTCAGGAAGCTATGTCATGGAGCATCTGGATTTCATTAAGAGTTTCGATAGATTTTACTATTAAAAATTATAGTATTAATGTGTGATTTTATCTCCATAAAATAGGAAGTATAAGATTGGAAGTGTTTAAATTGAAATATATCCTGACCCATCATATACAAAATAGCTAAGTGAAAGGCATCAATTAAAGAAACTTTGGAGGCTGGGGGGTGCAGTTGCTCATGCCTGTACTCCCAGTGATTTGAAAGGCAGAGGCAAGAGTATCACTTGAGACCAGGAGTTCAGGGCAGCAGTGAGTTATGATTGTGCCACTGCACTCTAGCCTAGGTAAAGGAGTGAGACACCCTATCACTTGGGGGAAAATAAAAAAGACACTTTGGTTGTTAACTATGTGTTTACAGGAAGGTGTATTGTAAACTTTAAGTTACAGTTATAGAGCTTAACCTGGTCTAAACAAGAAGTTCTATTGGCTTATATCACTGCCAAGTCTCTTTAAAGCTTGGATTGATCAGGATCACAGGTATGTTTCTCTGATAGTCCATTGGTTCTGCCTTCCTCCGTATTTGGTTTATTTTTGTCTTACATCCTTAAAAAATGAGTGTCAGAAGCAATTGAAACACTGTTTTTTCTTATTCAGATACAGGAAGAGAGCACCAATTTTCACAATCAGGGAAATAACCTTTTTCAAGGTGTTGATCTGGATCTTCTAATAATGCTATGGAAGAAATTCTGATCTGAGCCCCAGAGCTCTTACACAATATCGGCACTGTGTTCCCCCCAAAGGAAACCTGGGTGCTGACAGGAAATGCGAAGGTGGATTGGATATTGAGTAGCAATAAATATCCATTACAAGGATTAAAAGATGCTTAAGCAACCCAGAAGAGTACATTTCTAAATGCACAGTGCCAAGGAAAACAGATCTTTATGCCTTAAGGAAATTAATTTTCCTGTGACTTTGTCTTTTTAAAAAGTTACTTTAGCACCTATTTCTTACCTGTGTTATTTTTTGCTTCTCTGGCATTTTGTATTCTTATATGAGTCATTATTTGAATAGTACTGATCAATTTTTTCTCTAATAATTTCTCCTATCATTTGTTTCTGATTTATTAAACACTTGTCTTTTTAAAAAGTTACTTTAGCACCTATTTCTTACCTGTGTTATTTTTTGCTTCTCTGGCATTTTGTATTCTTATATGAGTCATTATTTGAATAGTACTGATCAATTTTTTCTCTAATAATTTCTTCTATCATTTGTTTCTGATTCATTAAACACTTCACAATAGTATTCATTCATCTGAAAGTGAATTATCCTAGAAAAGCATCACTTCCTTTTGTGTTTGTTTCTCTTAGGCAATTGTGGAATTTATTTATTAATTAATTAATTTTATTTTATTTTTTTGAAAGAGAAAATAGAAAGGAAGAAAAAGAAAGAAGAGAAGAAAGAAAAAGAGAGAGAGGAAAAAAAAGAATGAAAGAAAGAGGAAGAGAAAGAGGGAGAGGGAATGGGAATCTTGCTCTATTGCCCAGGCTAGAATGCAGTTTAAAAATGGGTATTAAAAACCTCTTTTATGCCAATAAATGTGCCTAACAATGGAGACGGGAAGGAATAAGGGGGGAAAATAATAAACAAGCAGCCAACCAATATTTCATTTAAACCTGTGAAATGCTATGCAATTGCTGAGGAGTGATTTACTTCCAATTTTGTGGTCACTATTAGAACAGGTGTGATGTGATACTGAGAAAAATGTATGTTTTGTGGATTTGGGGTGGAGAGTTCTGTAAATGTTTATTAAGGTTACTTATTCCAGGTCTGAGTTCAAGTCCTGGATATCCTTGTTAATTTTCTGTCTCGTCGATCTGTCTAATGTTGACAATGTAGTGTTAAAGTCTCCCACTATTATTGTGTGGGAGTCTAAGTCTCTTTGTAAGTCATTAGGAACTTGTCTTATGTATCTGGGTGCTCCTGTATTTGGTACGTATATATTTAAGATCATTAGTTCTTCTTGTTACACTGATCCTTTTACCATTATGTAATATTCTTCTTTGTCTCTTTTGGTCTTTGTTGCTTTAAAGTCTATTTTATCAGAGATGAGAATTGCAACTCCTGCTTTTTCTTTCTTTTTTTTTTTTCCTCTCCATTTGGTTGGTAAATCTTCCTCCATCCCTTTGTTTTGAGTCTTTGTGTATCCTTGCATGTGAGATGGGTCTGGATGCAGCATACCGATGGGTTTTGGCTTTTTACCCAATTTGCCTGTCTGTGTCTTTTGATTGTGGCATTTAGTCCATTTAAATTTAGGATTGATATTGATATATATGAGTTTAATACTGCCATTTAATGCTAGCTGGCTGTTTTGCCCATTAGTTGATGTAAATTCTTCATTATGGTGATGTTCTTTACCTTTTGGTATGTTTTTGGAATGGCTGATACTGGTTGTTTCTATGTGTAATGCTTCTTTCAGAAGCTCTTGTAAGCAAGCCTGGTGGTGATGAAATCTCTGAGTACTTGCTTGTTCGTGAAAAATTTTATTTTCCTTCACTTATGAAGCTTAGTTTGGCTGGATATGAAATTCTGGGTTGAAAGTTCTTTTCTTTAAGGATGTTGTATATTGGCCCCCACTCTCTTCTGGCTTGTAGGGTTTCTGCTGAGAGATCTGCTGTAAGTCTAATAGGCTTCCCTTTGTGGGTAACCTGTCCTTTTCTCTGGCTGCCCTTAGCATTTTCTCCTTCATTTCAACCCTGGTGAATCTAACAATTATGTGCCTTGGGGTTGCTCTTCTTACAGAATATCTTTGTGGTGTTCTCTGTATTACCTGGAGTTGAGTATTGTCCTGCCTTGCTAGGTTGGGAAAGTTTTCCTGGATGATATCCTGAAGAATATTTTCCAGCTTGGATTCATTCTCTTCGTCACATTCAGGTACACCTATCAAACGTAGAGTAGGTCTTTTCACATAGTCCCATATTTCTTGGAGACTTTGCTCATTCCTTTTTAGCCTTTTTTCTCTAACGTTATCTTCTCATTTTATTTCATTAAGTTGGTCTTCGACCCCTGATTCCTTTCTTCTGCTTGATCATTCTATGAAAATAAGAATTTAATACTTATGTATTTTTGCTCACAAGGAAGGGAATTGTCACCTGTTGAATAAAGAATATGAGAAAAAACTTTTAATGTTGCACTAGGAAAAAAGAGAACTTTTTTTGTTTTAGGGCATAAAATGTTTTATTTTAAAAAAAATTCCTGCAGAATTCAATAGATTCCAGTTTGCAATAAAATATCTTCATAGAAATTTTTGGCACATTTAGGCAGTATATTAAGCAGCTTTGCAACACAGATAATGTCTCCCATCAGAAGCTTCGGCTGTGGCCATTAAGAATATAAATATTAAGGTACACTTACAGTATTTGAAATATTTCAGTAGGTATAGAGGCTGGCCTTACATACTATATAGTCCAAAAATATAATTTTATTGCTTAGAAAACTGACATGCAGAGAAACTAAGTAAATTGCCATAGGTCACACAGCGGGAAGAAGAGAGCTTACATTATAACAGAAATACAATGCTAGCCTGCAAGTTTACAGGAAGCTATTATTTGAGAAATCTCTATGACAAATAACTTCATGGCTCTCTTAGTAGGGAAATTTGATGATGTTTTCCCCTTGGAAAAAAATGAGCTGGAGGCCCTCTGGTACCATGTTACATTTTGTTATATGAATGTTGTCTCCCATTGTCCTTCTTTGTCATAATAGATGATTTAGAGAGAAATAGCATGAGCATAATACATCAAGAGAAGACATTAGTATGGCTTCAAGATTGCTTGTCAGGTAAATTACCTGATTTTCTTAGAAAATGAGAATTCCACCATATTGATATGAAATATATGAGGGTAATTTCTTATAAATTTAGTTTTTTAAAAGATTTTGATGTCAAGGTATAGTTAAGTTTGTCAGTTTTACTGAGAAGTTATTGTTTTAGTTATCTACTACTGTAGAACAGCACACATTTTTATCTTATAGTTTCTTTGAGTCAGGAAACAGGGCATGGCTGAACTGGGTTCTCTGCTATACAACCTATCACAAGGCTGCAATTGAGGTGTCAGACTAAGATCCACAGTCTTATCTGAAGACAACTGAGACAGGAGCCTTTTCCACGCTCCTTCAGTGATTTGGGGCAGTATTCAGAGCCTGTGGTCTGATGAACTGAGGACCTCATTTTCTATTCATTCATTTGCTGGAGGCCTCCTTCACTTCCATGCCACCTGGGTCTCTCCCATATTTTAGCTAGCTTCAGCAAAGCGTGCAAGCCACAAAGGCAACAGAGCCTGCTAGCAATACAGAGCTCATAATACTTTTAACTTAATCACAGAATGGACATACCCTTATATTTTCCATATTTTATTGGTTAAAATCAAGTAATTAAGACTATGCTCAAGGGAGAGGATGATGCAAGAGCATGAATACCAGGATGCTGGGATTATTGATGACCGTATGAGAAGCTGCTTATCACAGTTAGAAAGCAACCTTTCCAATAAAGACTTTCAGTAGAACTATTAATATTATTCTATGAAAACCACAGCCTAAAATTCACAGCCTAAAAACATGCTCAGCAATAGATTTTTGTATAGAAACACTGATGCAATAGAAAGAAAAAAAAATTAAGCTAGTTTTGCTACATTTAAAGCTAATAACATACTTACTTAGGCAATAAAACAATGCCAGAAACTATAACCCACAATTATTTATTTCTCCAGTCAAAAGTAATCAAATATATATAATAAGGAGATTTGAATACATATTTTAATATAAATATTTGTCTTTAATGTATAGTAAGCAATTAATTCATCAGTTTTGTTAATGTCTGTGATTTGTCAGTTTTTAGTTCCACAATATGTATATATATGTGTGTATATACACACACACACTTAAAACAAGCTCATGTAAGTCATAAAGATCATTACATCATTTGATACATTTTACATTATTTGATATATTTAAAATAGTCCTGAAAATCAATTCTGCCACATGAATTTAAGAGTATATGTCTTATTAGTCTTATTTTGAATTTCTGCTGTGAACATAATACTGTATATTCCATTTATCATTTAATCAATGTATTAATCAGAAGAAAAAGAAATTTATATATATCTTATTTTTAAGAAACTGCTAATTGTAAATGACTATGAAAAGAGAAAAGATATTGATAGGGGTTTTTCTATGTTACATGATATTTTCAAGTATATTATGCTGATAAAATATTAAGAAAGCCTCTTACACAGAAATTTTATTCTAAATAGATACACATTAATTTTGATAAGGAAAAAAGTGAGGTTAAAAAAATTGTCTTCTTTGAGTATTCATTAATTCAACACACCTTTATTGAACATTTATTGTGATTCAGAAACTGTGCTAGATGCTATGAAGACTATATGAATGCAGTGAAATTCTCAAGTGTCTCACCAGAATGTAATATAAGCCTTGTATATAATTACAGTAGATGATAAGTGATGGCAAGAATGAGATATCTAAAAGAAAGATGTTCAACTTAAAGCAGTGATTGCCTATGATATAATTGGACTATATAATATGCTGTGTGTCACCCCAACTGGTGAAGCTGAAGCTTTTAAGCAATGACAAACATTGAACATTCACCAACCATGGCTGATAAACGTAATTTTTGAGTGACCATTACTGAATAAAATTGAAGAATGTTTTTAATTTCAAAAAGTATTTTAATTGTTTAAAATAGCACAAAATGACATCGCACTATGGTAATACTGAGTCACAGGTGTTACTCTACAATAGTGAACAGTGTACTCTCCTCAGAAACGAGAACTCAAAAGGCGCGCCAGAGAAGGGATGGCGTAAAACAGAGGACCAGGTAAGTGGGCTCCAGGGTAACTAAACGTTGACATTTTCCACAGCAAAATATAATACAACAAACCAGAGGCCCTGGATGACGCAGGTCGAGGCATCTCCAGGCAGATTGGTGGTCGGGGAGCGGAGGGAGGGCTGAAAAGATTGGCTGCTAGGTTTAATCCTTCTGACTTGCTCGCAAGCCCTGCTCCTTGCCTGAAGCTTCGAGTGTGGGGCAGAAAACTCCAATCAGATCCCCAACCACGGAGCCTGGCCTGGCTTGGGTTGCATGCTGCACATTCACGCACCAGCTATTGCTGCTGTCGGCCGGCCCTAGCCTCCGTTGTGGGTGACACTACACAGTCGCCTTCCCCGGCTGCCTCCAACGACGCCTGGTTCCCCTCCATTCACCACCCGGAGGCAGCGCAGTAGCTGAGGGGAAAACAGCAGCCCCTTGTGGGAGGCGGCACTGGTGCTGCTGAGGGAGGGGGCTAGGGGACAGCTGTGAACCCAGGACAAGAAGCCCCCTAGCCCACCTTCAAGCTCCCCCAGGCTCAACACTATCGGTGCAGAGTGATCGCCGATGAGGAATGAGCTGTTCTTCCATTGTTCTAGCGGCCTGAGAACAGGCAAAAGGACAGAGGGCAGGGGCCAGCAGCAGGAAGTTGGGCTAGTAGGCAAACAGCAGGCCCCACGTGGCGCATTCCACACCTCTCGTTCCTTGGCTGGCCCACCTTTTCCTCCAGGAAGATCCCTGACAAGAATTAGCCGAGGAGAAAAAAGTAAACACACACACACACACACAGAAAAAAGATTACGCATTCTGTACAGAGCTAACAACAACAAAGAAGGGTCAAAACCTCACACGCAAAAATTACAATGAAAGTGTGAATTTCACTCTTTATTAACAGGTGAACAATGGGGGCTTGTTTTTAACTAAGCTTGTGCAGATTTACCGACAGGTAGTTCTATCCAGAAAGCAAACATCAAGTACTCATTGGCATAATCATCACTAACTCTCACCACATCCCTATTGCATAATACTCCCTAAAGTTTTTCCCTCAGAAAACTCCTTGAATTTCTTCTCTGGTGTGTGTTCTCTTGCCTGGCAAATCAATAAATTCTGTGCTCACTTTGATGATCACAATAGTGGTTCTGCTCTTTTCTTTATTAGTCACCTTCTGAGTTTTGGCAATTAGAGTAAACACATTTATCACTTACAACCTAAAATCTATCTATAGGTGATGAGTTCAAGAATATTCAAAACCACTTCAAGAAGAATGATGTATGGTCGTTCTCTCTTATACGTGGTTTCTCTAGAGTTCCAAATGTCTTAGTCCATTTGTGTCACTATAAAGGAATGCCAGAGGTTGGGTAACTTATAAAAAAAATTAGTTTATTTGACTCATGGTTCTGCATGCTGTGCAGGTAGTACAGCACCAGCATGTACGTCAGGTGAGGGCTTCAGGCTGCTTTTTTTCGTGGCAGAAGGCAAAGGGTAACTAACGTGTGCAGTTCATATGGCAAGAGAGGAAGCAAGAGAGAGCAGGGAGGAGGGTGCCAGGCTCTTTTTCACAATCAGTTCTCATAGAAATTAATAGAGCAAGAACTCACTCATTACTGTAAGGACTGTACCAAGCAATCATGAGAGATCCTCCCCAGGACCCAAACACTTCCCATTAGGCCCCACCTACAACGTTGGAATCACATTTCAAAATGAGGTTTCAGGGGACAAATATCCAAACCATAACAAGCATACAGTTTCAGATACCTGCGGTCAACTGTGTTCCAAAAGCATTATATGGAAAGTTCCAGAAATAATTCATCAGTTGTAAACTGACTGCCATTCTGAGTAGCATGACAAAGTCTTGCCTTGTCCCATTTTTTTCTTTCTCCTGCTCCACTCTGCCCAGGACATGAATCAACTCTTTGTCACATGTATCCACACCATGTGTGCTCTTCCCCATTGGTCACTTAAGTAGCCTTCTTGGTTATCAAATCAACAGAAACAAGGCTGTGTACAGTACAATAAGATATTTTGAGAGAAAAAGAGAGAGACCACATTCACATAACTGCTATTACAATATATTGTTATAATTGTTCTATTTTATTATTTAGTCTCTTACTGTACCTAATTTATACATTGAACTTTATCATAGGTATGTATGTATAGGAAGAAACAGTATACTTAGGGTTTGATACTATCTGTGGTTTCTTAGGCACCCACTAGGGGTCTTGTAACATATCCTATAAGGATAAGGGGTACTGCTGTACAGAACAGCACCACAGTTGGCATAATGTGACATATGGTTTCAATATTACTTAAGAAAAGCACATGTTCATCAGAATGAAGATAAATCAGAAACCAACAAGGAAAAAGATCATTCAAGAGAAAAAGGTTGACAGTACCTTTATAGGATTCAAAGTTGTGAGTGCCTTGAACCAAGAACTCTATCTGCTGACTAGAGATGGTGACAGATAAAAACCAATTAACTTGGTGATTAAAGACCAAGTCCCCATTCTCTGATTCCACTTCACTAAGTAACCTGTTAATTTTTTGTCTTCCACGAGGATTTGTCTGCAACATTTTTGGTCACATGTAAATTTTTATGTTAGGAGTTTGAAGGTTTAAGCCCAGTAATTCCCACCTCTCATGAATGATGTCTCCCTATAGGATTAATATTTCCTTGTTATTGTTGTTAAGAAGATGACATAAAGAGACATGTGTACCCTTTACAAATGATGACAAATGCATATTGCAACAAATGGAAGCTGTAATACTTACAAACCTTGTGTAAGAATTTTTACTGTTTACAAATCTTACCAACTTCTATCCAAAGAACAGAGGTGCTCAATTTGCTGCCTCCCTATTTGAGTTTCTTACAGATCAATTTATAATCTACTTTGCAACCAATGTTTCTTCCTAAGACAGAGGGCCCTTTTCTACCTTAAGCCCCTCGTGTAGTTTTTGTGGAATGTTAATATTCCTAAAACTCTTATTGTTTAACTGAGAGGGTTCACAAGACATGCCCAAAAGATATTTAGAAGCCCTACTGAGTATACCCTTATATCTGTCTGAAGTCTTAACAAATGGTTTACAGTTACAACCTTGAATTTTTCTCTGAGTTCATACTTTAATGGTGGCAACCTAGGTTTTATCTTTGTGCTGATGCCATTTTCTACTTTGAGAATTTTTGCTAAGAGAGACTAAGATTGGAAAACTATTTTGTTTTCAAATCAAGCAAGTCCTGGCCCTTTTAAGTTTCCTCTAAGTTCTGTTGAGAATCTTAACAGCTCCTGCTTTAGTTTTTGTATTTTAGTCTCCTTATGTGTTCTCATAGGTTGCTGCAAGAAGCTGGTTGGCATTTTCTGTATTTTGTCTGGAAAGTTCCCATCTATTTTTCACATTAACCTGGGCACCAGTATTGCCAAACTTTCTGGTACTACATAAAATGAGTCTCAATTGTTTCCATCCTGCAAAAGCATATTTTTCACTTTCCTTCAAATCCTCACCCTGGGATCCTTTGAGCTTCCACTAATAGTCTCCTTGAGGCACTTCCATCTTTTTCTTACTGGTTGGTCTCAGAGCCAATGTAACATTTTCAAAAACCAATTCCATTCACCAAATGTGTTCTAGTTATTTATTGCTATATTACAAACCACTCCAAATTTAGAGCCTCAAAACAGTCATTCCTTTTGTGCATTCATATGCAATTTGGACAGGGCTGGCAGGAATGACTTGTTTCTGTAATGTCTGTAGCCTCAGCTGGGATGACTGGACAAAGTGGGGACTTGAAAATCCGGCAGTTCTTTCTCTCTCATCTTGTAGTCACAATCTCTCCATGTGGCCTCCCCACACAGCCTCTTCAGCATCACAATCTCAGGTACTTGGTCTTATTACATGGCAGTTGGACTCAAAGAACACGTGTTCCAAGGGACCCAGGCAAAAGCTAAATGGCTTCTTATCTAAACTTGAAGGTCTGAGAACATTTCCTCCTCCACATTTTATTGATCAAGCAAGTCACTAAGCCAGCCTATATTCAAGATGAAGGAAATTACATCCTTTCTTGAAGAGCAGTGTCGAAGAATTTGTAACTATCTTTAATCTGCCTCAAATTGCAAAGTGTTCAATTGCATAGGTGTATCATAATTTATTTAACTAGACCTCTAATATTACACATACAGGCCACAATAAGATTTTGGTGTAATGTATATCCCTGATTAAATCTTTAGGATAATTTCTTTTAACTAGATTTGCTAAATCAAGGGAATATACACATTTTATCCTGCTTTTTAATGCTTAGTTACCTGCTGAAAATTTTTTAAAACAATAAATACTAAAATAAACTCTATATGAGATTTTTGGTTGTCTTCAGCCTTACTAAAACTAGATATTTTTATTTTATTTTATCTTTACTAACTTGATAGGTCAAACATTATGCCTTATTTCAGTTTAAAATTACTAATAGTGAGTTTAAATACTTTCCATAGGTTTTCCCATTATGAGTTGCTAATTTATTTGCTCTTCTTTTTCTTTTTCATTTTCATTTCTTTGCCCTTTTATTCTGAATTAGGAAATAATATCTTAAGTATAGTCTCTATAACCATGATCCAGTTGTCAGCACTATCATTTATACTTTCTATCATTTGCATTCTATTTTACTAGATTTTTTACAGTGCTTCCTAATTGAACAGATCTCTTTTTAAAGGTCAGTTTGTTGTCTTTGTTTCCTACTCTTATGCTTTGTGGGAATACATTGTCTTTGCATTTTATCTGTTCTCTGACTCTGACTTTGAAGCCATGTTGCATATTGTAAGGGCAAGCTTAAGTTAAAAAATAAAATTTATAATTACATTTAATGGGCACTCACAAACCACAGTATGCTGTGGCTCTGTAAAAGGGAAGGGATGAAAATGCTTGTTGCTTTAACATCTTCAAGTGATGAGTTCCCTCTCTTCCTCAGGATCCAGCAAACTGCAGATAAACCCAGGCAAACAGAATAGTATAGTAATTGTGTAAACTACTAGTAAAGATTTATGTATTTCATATTTTTATATTGGAAAACATGTAAATAATAGTGATATAGTTTAGGTGAGTCCCCAACTAAATCTCATCTTGAATTGTAGCTCTCATAATTCCCATGTTTTGTGGGAGGGACCCAGTGGGAGATAATTGAATCATGGAAGCAGTTTCCCTCATACTGTTCTCATGGTAGTGAATAAATCTCATGAGATCTGATGGTTTTATAAGGGGCTCCCCTTTTGCTTGATTCTCATTCTCGTCTGCTACCATGTAAGATGTACCTCTCACCTTCTGCCATTATTTTTCTTTATAAATTACTCAGTCTCAGTTAAGCCTCTATCAGCCACATGAAAACGAACTAATACAAATAGTCTAATACTGTTTTCTCTACTCCATTGGATCGTCTTGCACAGTTTCATATCAGAATTTTGGACGGAAGTAGCGTGGTACATGAAAAGATTGATTCCCCAGTATATATTGTCATTGGATGCCTCTTGTCTCTAATCTTATAAAGACAAGATAGTGGGGAGACTATAGTTCCCAGGATGCATAGAACCATTATTAGTGTCTTAGTCCATTCAGGCTTCTATAAAAAAGTGACAAAGACAGGGTGGCTTGTCAACAATGGAAATGTATTTTTCATAGTTCTGGAGGATGCAAGCTGAGATCAGGGTGCCAGCATGGTGGAATTCTGATGGAGGCCCTCTTCCAGGTTGCAGACTGCTGAGTTCTTATTGTATCCTCACATATTGGAAGGAAACAGAGCTAACTCTCTTACCTTTTCTTTTTTTTTTTTTTTTTTTCGAGACGGAGTTTCGCTCTTGTTACCCAGGCTGGAGTGCAATGGCGCGATCTCGGCTCATCGCAACCTCCGCCTCCTGGGTTCAGGCAATTCTCCTGCCTCAGCCTCCCCAGTAGCTGGGATTACAGGCAAACGCCACCATGCCCAGCTAATTTTTTGTATTTTTAGTAGAGACGGGGTTTCACCGTGTTGACCAGGATGGTCTCGATCTCTTGACCTCGTGATCCACCCGCCTCGGCCACCTTTTCTTATAAAGTTACTCATCTCACTTATGAGGATTCCATCCTCATGACTTAGTAACCTCCCAAAGACTCCACTTCCAGATGTCATTACATTAGGTTTAGAGCTCAATGTATGGATTTGGTGGTGGGGGCAGGGACAGAACACAAACATTCAGTCTATAACACTTTTAAAAATTTTTATTTATTTATTTATTTATATGCAGATGGGGTCTCACTGTATTGCCCAGGCTAGTCTCAAACTCCTGGGCTCAAGCGATCCTCCCACCTCAGCCTCCTAAAAGAAGTTCTAGGATTACAGGCATGGGCCACCACACCCAGCCAATCCAAAACAATTAATAAGAACTTCCACCCCAGTCCCACTAAGCCACAACTCTCTTTCACCATATTTAACCTCCCAAAGACTCCACTTCCAGATGTCATTACATTAGGTTTAGAGCTCAATGTATGGATTTGGTGGTGGGGGCAGGGACAGAACACAAACATTCAGTCTATAACACTTTTAAAAATTTTTATTTATTTATTTATTTATATGCAGATGGGGTCTCACTGTATTGCCCAGGCTAGTCTCAAACTCCTGGGCTCAAGCGATCCTCCCACCTCAGCCTCCTAAAAGAAGTTCTAGGATTACAGGCATGGGCCACCACACCCAGCCAATCCAAAACAATTAATAAGAACTTCCACCCCAGTCCCACTAAGCCACAACTCTCTTTCACCATATTTCCTGAGAGCAGTCTTCCCTTATCCCAGAAGTGACTTTCCCCAAATATATATCAGACCATAAGACCAGCTGACAGGAAGAAAAGCAACATTGTTATAGTAGGGGGATGGTTGCTTTTCTATTTATTCCAAAGCCTGAATCTCTGAGGGTCTCAGGAATCGTCTTCCTTTCATATGAATGAGCTGTCCTAGTGCATGATAGAGAGAATGTGATGATCCAAAATCATTATTTCACTACATACTCATCAACCTTATCATAGAAATTTTACCCAGGTTCTGGCAGGAGGTTGACTCCAAGCATTAGTTTTTTACATTGTGGCATATTTAATCTTTGTAAACCTTCATGTATCATTTTGCTGGGATTGTGAGACAACTTTCTGCATGGTACATTTGCAAATATCCAGCCTCCTAGCTTCTTTTGGTAAAATAACTTTATTCAGACTTATGTACTATCAAAATAGAAAAATATATATATATATTGGATGACTGTAAATAATGGAAACCAGAATAAATTTGGATGCTTGCTATTGATCCAGTATCATTATTACCCAGAAACACAATCATAACAGGTCACATTTATTGATAATTTACTATTTACCAACTACTGTATTTAATTGTTCTTTTTGCAAAATCTGTCTAATCCTTATATTTTATACAGAATTTTATATACACACAGAAAAGTTATATATCTATTAATTAATAATTTCAATATATTGTGAAATATGGAAAACTGGAATTAAGTGGATGAGATAAAGATAAAATAAACAGTACCTAAGAGGTAAGTATAAGTTTTATTTCTTTTTTCTGATGAGGGAACTAAGGGTCTATGTGGTTAAATAACTCGTAGAAGTATGTATATAATTTCTAGGAAAGACCTCCTATGAAAATTAATTCTATTAATTTACTAAATGTATGTAAATTTGACTTCTTATTACCTATTTAAATGATTATTACAATAATATGGTTACTAAGAGTGTATAATTCAACTACTGCTCATATCAACTTTTATAATCTCAGGTGTAATTGTATTTTTGCTAACAAAACATATTGCCAAACCAAAAACTAATAAGACTTCAGCAATAAGTCTGCTAGAATGCAGTTTTTTTTACAAAGACAAATTAAGTCCTTATAGAAAAAAAGGTGAAAATTAAGAAGAGGTTGCCAAATTAAAAGTCAAAGATAATTACGATAGTATTAATGAAGCAAAATCCTTTAATTTTCTTCTCTTTGTTTGCCATAGAACATATTGAGCTCTTTAAAATTCATGCAATGAAACAGAATTTTATGCCTATTTTCATGTGTCTCTGTAATATTCAAGGCTGTAGTTTCAGGCTTATAAAATAGAAGCAGCATGGTCTTTAAAAGGCAGATGATCATGAACAAATCTTATGTGGTAATAACAAAAAGAGCATTTAGAGAAAACTGACAAAAATGCATTAAAAATAATGGAAAACAGTGCATTGCATTCTTCTCTGCATTGATGCAGATGTACATTAAATTGCAATATGGATTGCCAGAATAAATTAATTACATGATAAACACTGATAACAAACCACCTGTTTGTCTGTCAGCAGAGGTAGAAATGATAACATATTTTTCATTTGGTTTATTGGCAGCTCTATTCAGCTGAAAATATTTGGGGTAGATGGATGTAAATAAACATCACTTAGTGTTCCTAAATAGGTACATTTATAACACCAGAGTTCTGGGCAGCCATACATAATATTTTTGGAGAAACAGAGTAATCAAAGAAACCTGGACGAGTGAGAGAACTAATGCTTCAGACTAGGTTGTTTCACATACTAGGTGTGTGACTTTGCACAAACCACTTTTCTTCTCTGAGCCTCCATTTTTATATCAGAGGACTGCAGTGATGGATGTTGCAATTTTATATTATACTTAGATTGATAGACATCAACTAAAATACTGGATTCTGAGTATGCAGAATTAGTAATAGTGATCATTCATCCATACACCGAACCATTTATCCTTAAACTTAACACAATTGCAAAGCTGTCAGGTATATAGCAAATTGTTTTCGATATAGCTGTTGAGCAACTCACAGCCTCTACAACATGTGACAGGTCACCAGAGAGATGCTAAGAAATTAGGGATGGGAATTCTTCTCGATTCCTACTGCTAATTATAATTAGCAACCACAGAAGAATTTGTCCTGATTTTGTCAAGTCATTAAAGGTATAATTTCTACAATCTTTTTATAAGAGCTTTGTTATCTCCTACCAGTCTGCTACTGTAAAAGTGATACATCACTTTTTAAAATAACAACAAAGAGAATTATAAGTGGGAGAAAATGGTAACTTCAACGAAACTTATAGCAATGGTGATGGAGAGATATATTTAAGAGACAGAATTGATAGAATTTATTGAAAACTTTCTGATTTGAGTGGTTGCTTTGTGATGTAATTTCATGAAATGAAGAAGACAGTCTTGGGTTGGGGAGGGTGGAGACTTTAAGAATCCAGTTTGTATTGTGTTAAGTTTTAAGTGTCTATTAAATAGTCTGGAACTGAGAAGAAAGGACAAGGATGCATATATAACTTCGGGAATTGATATATATAGATAATATATAAAGCCAGGGAAATGCATAGGATCACCTTAGGAGAGTGTTCAGAGAGGGAACTGAGTAAGGAAAGGAAAGGATGGAGGGAAGGAGAGACCAGGGAGAGAAAAGAAAATAAAAATGAGGGAAAAGAAAGTGGTTATGAGCAGAACATGGGGCTTTTTTACATCAGGTGAGAAACTTTATTCACATAATGTAGTCTTTTTGGTCGTTGAGGACACAGAAACAATCACTAAAACAGATGAGTTAAAATAATTGATGACACTGTGACTATATGTACTATCAATCTACACTCCATTCTCCAACATATACTACAGCAATCAGATAATTCATTAAAGGAAAAAAAACCATTTAAATGTATATTTTATAGATACACAGTGTTATATCCATAAAATACCTTTAAAGTATTCCTGCATGTACATTAATGATCCATTAATGCACTTCTAAAAAGACCGAAGTCATTTTGTCTTCAATGTTTCATGGTTTATAATTCACTTGAGGCTTAGATTCATATGATTTTTATATGACATTTTCAGTCCATATATTTCTGCAATTCATTGAATCAAGCCAGGTATTTATAAGGAAACAATGTTGAAAAGTACAGAATCACAAAATAAGTTTAAAATATATCTAGTTGGACTAAGATAACAAGTATTATCTTTGGTAAGCTTTACATGGCATTTATATGTCAAAAAATGAATGTATCATAAATCCCCACTGTTTTAGAGAAGGACCTATGTTCTCATGTAAGGAACTTTGAAAGAAGGAATAGAAAAGATGATAATCAAAATTTGGCCACTATATAACAATTTAGTCTTTTCCTACAGCATTAGGCATTAGAATGAAAAAATTGCAGAATTCTAAAAATCATCCTCAAGAATTGCCTTTCTCTTCTTCCTCCTATTCCATAGAAATTGAATCCTATTAAATCTTTCTAAATATCTTCTGTATTTTTTCACTACTCGACCTATACCTTGGACCGTCCTTAATTCAGATAACTCATCATCATTTTTCTGGACTGAATTTTCTTTTTCCTGATACTACCATTTCAATATTGACCCCTTCAATTCAACTTTCCCTCAGTTGCCATGACTCTTGTACCAGTTCTCCTTACACTGGAACCCTAGTTCAAGCCACTGACATCTCACGCCTGTGCTATTGTAACATCTTCTTCCTAACCAGTCTCCCTCTTCCACCTGTGAGTAAAACTGATATCATCACATTGTGTAAAACCCCAGAATGACATTTCATTTCAATTATAATAACATTTAGACTCTTTACCATGGCCTACAGGCTCCTTTAGGATCCAACCTCTGTTCATACCTCTGACCTCATCTCCTTCAAACTTCTCTAATTCAGAAATCCCTAGCAACATTGGCTTTCTTTTCTAAACCATAAACCACAAAACTCCTTGCCATCTGAAAGTCTGCTTTGAAGTAACTTCATTATCATCTATCAGATCTCTATCCAAATGGCCCTCTTAAGAAGCCTTCCCTGAGCATTCAAATCCTCTCCCCTTTGCACTCTCCATCTTAATAGCATATTCTATGGTATAATTCCTGAAATTATCTTGGATAATGTGAGATCTGAACTCTGTCAGGTTTCAAACTTTGGCTTTTTCATCTACTAGCTAATGACCTTAGGAAAATTATTCAATCTCCATTTCTTTTTCTGTAAGATTCGATAATAATGCCTCATAAGGTTGTTACAAAAATTAAATGACTTAAACTTTGTAGAACAATGCCCAGCTAGTCATTATTATTAGTTGTAGGTGTAGCAAAATCAGTACTAAGATGTATCTCTTTAAATGCAAGCCTGTTTAGTTTACCTGTTTCTAAAACCCTAGCATCTAGAACAGAGTCTGGTACTCAACAGTAGTTTCTTGATAAATGTGTGACCAGTTGTTGCCTGACTACTGATGTAGGAAGGGCAGCTGTGATGAAAGACATTCAAGTTTCAAATCCTCTTAAACAACCTGGAAAAAGAAATTACTCCAGCATTCTGACGTTGGCTCCAGTTGAAGATTCTGAAGTCCCAAATAATCTGCTGCTGGACAGAAAATTTCAGTTACTGAGATTTGGATACATGGGAAGTCTTAAGTCTTAGAAAAGAGAATTGGCATGAAGCAGGCTACAGGGGAACTCGACTTCCAGCCATGAGATTAAGATTAGGGATGAGAAGACAAGATCTAGATAGAATTGATAGTATTAGCCAGGTTACCTGGCTCAGAACCAGAGAGTAGGCTCCCAGTAGTAACCCAGTGATGCAGAGAAAGGCCAACTCAGGGAGCTTCCTGGGGTGGGGATGGGCCTAACACTTTCCAGTGTTTAGGATTGGCTCAAAAATGGTACAGAAACTACCCCACAAGTAAGAAGCACTATATCTTATTAGCATATCCATGTTAGCCTCTGCTGGAAAAGGAGGAAGCCAGAAAAGTCAGAGGCAGACCACAATTAGTCTTCTTAAATATTGCTCATATAAGTAGAATAGCTCTGATAGATAAAATTGACCACAACCCATTTCATTTTGGTGCTGAGATCTTCACGATAAGTCATGTGCCATATTTTGATTTTTACTGCATATTATCAGGAAATCCATGAACTGGAAGGGACATTGAGGCCTCTTACTTTTTAACTGCTTGCCTCAGATAAATGATCTTATCTCAGTTTAATAGATATGAGATGAGATCCTATCTATTAAAATACAAGGAAACTGTATCTATCTTTCCACAATTTCCATATTGATCAAATTGTATGTCTGTACACTGTTCACTGTGTTTGTAAACCACAATAAGTGTTATAAGATACTGTATTTGGCTTTTGGCAGGCTTTTTTATTTTTGTCTGTAGCATCTGCTCAGTGTGTCAGAGTACAAACTTAGAAAGGTATATATATAGCCAGCACGTCATTTTTTCACCAATGGATTTGCTTTAAATTTCTCACACAAAGCTACATTTGCTGGAGAATCTTTCCACAAAAATAAATAGAGGTATGTGTCTGATCCTTTTAAAAGACTTGGCATTTAAACAAAATACAAAGCTGGGTTATGTAAGAAATGTAGTACCAATAGTCACATTACATAAAGCTTTGCATGTTATGAAAATTTAGTGTATTTTCAATAAATTACTCTATGCTTTATAATAACATGTTTTCATGTGTTGAGAAAGTTATCCTATTAAATTTTAAGTTCTTTAAATTATAAATTGTTAAAAGATTTATCACTAAGTTCTGATTTTAGTTTACATAATTCATAGCTACTTTTATACACATTGCTAATGAAAAGTCTTGATTTATTACATCAGATGTATGAATTGCTGCATCTTTTTGTGTTTTTATTGAACTGAACAAATTTGATATATTTGACAATTGTTACTTTAATATTTCTGATTAATGATACCCTTTGAGTTGAGGCTGTTTATGCAATTTCTTTTGAGATTTCTTATAAGTAATATTCCATAGATTATTATAAGTATATGGACTACTCCTAGTGATTTTTAAATCCACTATTTTAAAATACAAAGGTTTTCAAAGAAAAATAAAGAATTAAATGTTGAGTTGAATGACCACATTTGTCCAGTTGAAGAGTCTCTTCTCAATTCTCTACTTTTTAATCCAAAGAGCCACTATTACCTCTCTAACGTCCTCTTCTCCCATACCTCTTCCTTCTCTCAGTTTTTCATGTTTTCCTCTGGTATTCCTGGCCATTATGTTTAATTAAAAAAAAATTCCTCTTTACTCCCAGAAGTTAGTGAAAACTATAGAGAGAGTGTAGAGAACAAAAGACACCCCTTAGCAGGATTGAGTCTTTTTCTCTCTGACTCTGCCAGAAGCCCAGGTGCAGTATCCAGAGCAAAAGAAAAAGGAAAATGTTCCAAACACTTTTTAAGAATTGCCAAATAGAACAAGGAAATACGTTTGTAGTGTATTGGTTTTGCTTTGAGAAGGAGTATTATTATTATCAGCCGTTTGTAGATAATAATCATTGCTACAAGAATGCGTGTGTGTGTGTGTGTGTGTGTGTGTGTGTGTGTGTGTATGCACACACGTGCTTAAAGTAAAAAACTGACATTGTTTTAGGGAAATTCTTCTAGATGTGTACCAAGTTTTAAACTTTTTCCCTTAAATTGCTAAGGATAAGATATTTGGAGAAGATTAGTTCTTTCAAGTCAACTTATTAGAAGCCACAGTCCAGGGTGTGAAAACTTTTTAAAAAGTAGTTGAAGATAACACATTTTGTAAATAACTTTCTAGCATATATTACTACACCCTTCCTCCGATACTTTATTGGTCCCATTCACAGGATACCTTGTTTTCTGATAGGAATCCAGCCATAACCACATTGTCAGTTGATCTTTGTAAATATCTCAAAGTAAGTTTTATTGACTCATGAACTTATTAAAAATATACTCTTATTTTTCAGGATGTCAAACTTGGCACAATTTGACTCTGATTTTTACCAGTCTAATTTTACTATTGATAATCAGGAGCAGAGTGGTAATGACTCTAATGCTTATGGAAATCTTTATGGATCTAGAAAGTAAGTACTTAATATTGTTCTTTCTTTCTTTCTTTTTTGCCAGAGTCTCATTCTGTCACCCAGGCTAGAGTGCAGTGGTGCAATCTTGGCCCACTGCCATCTCTGCCTCTGAGTTCAAGCAATTCTTGTGACTCAGCCTCCCAGGTAGCTAGGATTACAGGTGTGTGCCACCATGCCTATGCCTGGCTTTAAAAAAAAAAATTTTTTTTTTTTGAGACAGTTTCGCTTTTGTTACCTAGGCTGGAGTGCAATAGCGCGATCTTGGCTCACCGCAACCTCTGCCTCCTGGGTTCAAGCAATTCTCCTGCCTCAGCCCCCTGAGTAGCTGGGATTACAGGCATGTGACACCATGCCCAGCTATTTTTTTTGTATTTTTAGTAGAGACGGGGTTTCACCATGTTGACTAGGATGGTCTCGATCTCTTGACCTCGTGATCCACCCGCCTCGGTATCCCAAAGTGCTGGGATTACAGGCGTGAGCCACCGCGCCCGGCCCTTTTTTTTTTTTAAAATTTTTAGTGGAGACAAGGTTTCACCATGTCGCCCAGGCTAGCCTCAAGCTCCTGAGCTCAAGTGATCCGCCTGCCTAGACCTCCCAAAGTGCTGGGTTACAGGCGTGAGGCCCTACTCTGGGCTGTATTATTCTTATTTTAAGAAGTCTTAATATTGTGACAGGGCTTTCCAGAGAGGGAGCCTTCCTTGGGAAGAGCCAATGTTTGCTTCAATATATCTCTGTAAAGTGCTCATGAAGAAACGTCAGGAAAGGGCAGAGAAAGTAATCAAGTTCTCCATGAACGCCATTTATCACCTCAGCCCAAGGTTATCTCCTCTTTTCAAAACATCACTTAACAGGGAGCTGGAATACAGACACTGGACAAACAGAAAGCATTTTCTTTTTGTCTAATATTTTCCAGGACACTTTTTGAGAAATAGGTTTCTTTTAGTTTAGTAAACATCTATTGAGATTCTGCTTGTGTTTCAGAAATTAAGAAGGCCACTACAAATCTAATGATGAATTCGTAGTCTTTTCTCTCACGCAATTTAATATTTTTATGTTGAAGAATTGGGCAATTAAATATGTAATTATTGTATGAAAAGTGCTATGTATGTATTGTATGATGGAATTAAGGTAAACATGACAAAATATGAAAGTTATTTGAGGTAAAAATTCAACTTGAGTTGAAAATGAAACAAAATGATTAAGAATTTAATAGTTGCTATTTCCTAGTGGCAAACTACGGCATTTAGAGTAAGAAGAATTTGGTTCAAATTCTGGCTTTGGCAGTTTTTGTCTGTGACATAGGGACAACTTAACTTTTCTGACTGTCCTAATCTGAGAAATAAGAATATTAATAATACCTACTTCATGGAATTGTTATGAAAAAATTGTGATGTGTAGGAAGGAGTGTATTAAAGTAAAACCATCATATAAATATTACTGATTCATATAAACATGACTTACAAAAGCAATTGACACTTTGTTACCTAAAGTCACTTAAGTATCCTGTATTTTGTTAAATAGCTGATTTCATGGATTTTTGTGTGTATGAGTCTAGGTTAGAGGGCAAGAGGGTCAGACTCTTCAACTTTTATAATAACTAGAATATATTGAGTTTTTACGATATATTAGGAACTGTTCTGAAATTATATAAATTAACTCATTGGATCCTCAGTTATATACATTAACTCATTAGAGCACCATATGAGTTAGGCACTACAGGTTGAGCATGCAAAATCCAAAAATCAGAAGTCTGAAATGTCCCCAAATCCAAAACTTTTTGAACACTGACACAGTGTTCAAAGGAAATGCTCAGTGGAGCATTTCAGAGTTCTAATTTTCTGATTAAGGATGTTCAACCAGTATGTATTATGCAAATATTCAAGAATGCATTAAAATCTGAAATCTAAAACACTCTTGTCCCAAGCATTTCAGATAAGGGATACTCAACTTGCATATTACCATTTTGCATGAGAAGCCAGGCACACAGAGAAACTGAGAGACTTTATCAAGGTTACACATCTAGTAAGAAATGCAGTTAGGCTTTTAGCTAAAAGTTGTTTGATTAGGGCTATAACTAGTGTGAGACATGACTTATTGTAAAATAAAGACCTTTTTAGTGTAAAAGTAGTGCTATTATAGTAATGTTGAGATAATTGGAATAAACTGTACCATAAATTAGGACGTATGGTATATTTCAAATGTATTAATTCTTGAAGCTTTGTTCACACACACACACACACACACACACACACACACCCTTAAAAGCTCCAGCTAGAAAGAGGAAAAGACAGAATACATATAACAGGCAGTGGGGAGACTTCTGTTCCAACTCTGTCCAGAAAAAAATGGGCCCTCTTTTTACTAACTTATCACTTCTCCAGGTATAAACAGATAGATGCTGCTTTCGCAATCTTCTTCCTAGCTACTCCTGCTGAGGTACTGCTCTAAAGGATAGGGAATTATATTGTGATATAATTTTATTTAAGCTGGAAAGGTTAAATATCTGGAATTTTATCTAATTTACGCTCCTATACTATCCTGCCTAGCACTAGTCAGGCTGCATTTTATGATTTACACTTTGGGAGGTGAAGAGAAAACGAGAAAATGATTGAGGCACAGGGAGTAGTTTGAGCACTAAAGTATACAAAGTTGGTCACTCGAAATTTACAATCCACAGTGACAACTATCTATTAGGCTTTTTAAGCTCTGTTCTGTTTTGTGGAAGGGAACTAGTTGCCTCAAACCTTCTGTTTCTTCTCTCCACTCGCTTTTCCAGATAAGATAAGTATTTGGGTAGCATTGATATTTTCAGATTAAACTAAAATGTTCAATTAGAGAGAAAAAAATTTTTTCCCTAAGCAAGGACTCATGAACCACAGCTTCCACCCATCCCACACACTCTAATTTTCCTTCCCCATTTGACTGAACATTTCCCCAAAATCAAGATGACAAAGAGATGGAAATTAACGTAGCTAGGTAATGAAAGCTTATAATTATATTATACCAGGTTGATGGCCTACCGTGCTTCAGATGCTTAGCATTTACATCGTCCTGATTTGGATGCAACAACATTTAAATTCCAATCCACACTGTAAGTCTCAGGAATTAGCAAAGGGCATAGTAGCTGAGGTAGTTTTATGAGGTACATAAAACATGGGGTCAGGTCAGTGATTTACTATGTACATCAAAGGAACTCCAGATATTTGATCTTTTATTAATACCGTGAATAGTTCAATTAAAATACATCCCAAATCAGAACAAGATGATCATCATCCTGGCAAAAGATGTAGGAACCTAGAGAATAGTTACAATAAACAATTCAGCTTCAGTTTCTCTATCTGTCTCTGCCTCTCTCTTTCACTCTCTCTCTTCCTTCGTCCATGTCCAAAGTATGAGAGCTTGCTTTAAAAAGCCTGCTTGGCTCAGTGGTGTACTGTTCTGAAAGCTGGGTGACTGTGCTCACTAAGACAGTGAAGACATTTATATTTAAAAATAAGTCATCTTATTTTAGAATGAATCAGTAGGATCTTTATCTTTTTAAAAACATAATTATTCAGTCATTCAGATAGGGATAATTTCCAACCACTTATAAATAGTGGTTGGAAATTACTGAGGCTATATTTTTCCAGCTTTTGAAATGTGAAATCTATTTATATTATTTGGAAAAAAAAGAAACAGATATTGTTGCAGAAAGGTGTGAACAATTGGAAAAAATGCCTTTTAGTGGTTTGGTATTACTTTAACAGAAAAATACTGAATTATCACCTTTTCTGAATCCTCAGACCTGATCTTCTAGTATTTCAAACACAGTTAAGGTATCACTGTGCACTCAGTTGGACCAACCAGAGTCTAGGAATTTTGCAGAAGCCAATTCTCCTAGCTACCACTCCCTTACTCATGCTGCCATCAAACTCATCCTATTTGATAACGTCTTACCAAAAGCATGTAGATTGCCTAAATTTATAGGTTTAATTGGAAATTTACATATATAAGTTACACAGACACGTTTTTGAATCAGTTATGTTTAACTAGTTCATTGCATGTTGCCTCCAGAATTAATAAACACCAAAAAGTCGTGAACTGTTCTTGTTAAACATTTTCCTTGACTCCACCAACATTTTGCTTTTAGAAAACTATCAGATATCTAATGGTATCCAGTATAGAATTTTGAAACTATAGAAATATATGAATAAAATATTAAAATCACTTCAAATCTTACCTCCAAGACATGAGTACTATTAATTTGATGTACTTCCTGCTGCCTTTATTCTATTTTCCTATGAATGTGCATGTATATTATATATATATATTTTAAATAAAATACTATTTTTCAATGAATGCATATGTATTTATATGTACTCAGAAATGAAATTTGCTGATTGTTCTAAAGGCGCCCTATAGTCACTTCTTTGTAGTTTGAAATGATTTTTAAGGAAGAGGAGGTGTTTACTAAAAAAGCTAAAATTTAAATTCAACCAGCAGAGTTCAGTGTTTCTTTTGATCTAATTCAGATAATGCTTATTTTATCTGTAATAATGTGCTAAATTAGAAATTAGCACTTCAGTGTTTATCTTATCACAGAACTAATGGAGATGTTGTGTAATACAGGAGAAAAGTTACATTTTCTTGGCATATTCTGCACAACTCTCATTGTGTGTGAGGTACAAATACATAACTTTAACATCTTAAATATTGAGCATATTAATCTGACTTATTATGTTACCTCTAACACATTAATCATCAAGGACTATAGGCTTAATAGAGCAAGTAGTAAAGTTTCCAGACTAATTATCTCAGACACTTTTTTCATGAAGGATTATTGTAGGCTTGAAAGAGCCTTTAAGAATGTATGAAAACTCATTGGCATAGCCATTCAGAGTTGGTGCCACTTAGTAAAAAAAGGATAATACCAGAAGACATAGAAGGACTAAATGTCAATTTATGATATGTACTTAAAATTAAGGTTGTTCATAGAAATTTTTGGGAAAAAACTCCTAAAACATTAGAATTAGGTTATTTACTGTATCAGGCCATTCTCACACTGCTATGAACAAATACTTGAGATTGGGTAATTTATAAATGCAAAGAGGTTTAATTAGCTCTTGGTCCCACAGGCTGTAGCGGAAGCATGGCAGCAGCTGCTTCTGGGGAGGCCTCAGAGAGCTTTTACTCATAGCAGAAGACAAAGCAGGAGCAGGAGTCTCACATGGCAGGAGCAGGATCAAGAGAAAGAGGGGAGGTGCCGCATACTTTTAAACAACCAGATCTCATGATAAGTCTATCCAATGATCCAATCACCTTCTACTAGGTCCCACCTCCAGCTTGGGATCACAAATCAATATGAGATTTGGGTAGGGACACAGATCCAGACCATATCCTTCTACCCCTGGACCCTCCAAAATCTCATGTCCTCATATTTCAAAATACAAATTAGGCCTTCCCAACAGCCCCAAAGTCTTAACTCATTCCAGCATTAACTCAAAAGTCCAAGTCCAAAGCTAGTTGCTTCTGCCTATGAGCCTGTAAAATAAAAAACAGATTAGTAACTTCCAAGATACAATGGCGGTGTAGGGATTGATGTAGGCATTCTCAAAGGGAGAAATTGACCAAAAGAAACTTGTATGGGTT
The DNA here is from genome assembly GCA_031835075.1 of Saguinus oedipus. NCBI lineage: Eukaryota > Metazoa > Chordata > Mammalia > Primates > Cebidae > Saguinus > Saguinus oedipus. Next base: position 72,182,829 of record CM063171.1, on the reverse strand, counting down.
TCTTTTGGTTCAAAACCCAGCAGTGTAGTCACTAAATCTTAAAGCCAACTTGTCCAACCCACAGCCCATAGGCTGCATGCAGACCAGGATGGCTTTGAATGTGGCCCAACACAAATTTATAAACTTTCCTAAAAGCATTATTAGATAATTTTGTAATTTTTTTTTTTTTTAGCTCATCAGCGATCATCAGTGTTAGTATATTTTATGTGTGGCCCAAGACAATTATTCTTTTTCCATGGTGGTCCAGGGAAGCCAAAAGATTGAACACCCCTGTCTTAAAGCTTCAAAATAACTTCCTTTGACTTCGTGTCCCACATCCAGGTCACACTGATACAAGGGGTGGGCTCCCAAGGCCTTGGGTAGCTCCACCCCAGTGTCTTTGCAGGTTGCAGCCTCTGTGGCTGCTCTCAAGATCTGGTGATGAATGCTGAGGCTTTTCCAGATGCAAGGTGTAGGCTTCTGGAGGATCTACCATTCTGGGGTCTGGATGATGATGGCCCTCTTCTCACAACTGCACTGTGAGGGACTCTGTGTGGGGTCTCAATCCCACATTTTCATTCCACACTTCCCTAGTAGAAGTGTTCCATGAGGGCTTCACCACTGAAGCAGGCTTATGCCTGAACATCCAGGCTTTTCCATAAATCCTCTGGAATCTAGGTGGAGGCTTCCAAGCCTCAACTCTTGCAGTCTGTGCACCTGCAGGCTTAACACTAAGTGGAAGCCACCAAGGCTTATGGCTTGCATCCTCTGAAGCAGTGACCTGAGCTTGAGCTATACCTGAGCTCCTTTGCACCAAAGCTAGTGCTGGAGTGGCCAGAATGCAGGGAGCAATATCCTGAGGCTATGAAGTGAAGCAGGGTTGTGGGCCTGGCCCACAAAATTATTCTTCTCTCCTAGGCTTCTAAGCCTGTGATGGTAGGGGCTACCACGAATGTCTCTGAAAGGCCGTGGAGGCCTTATCCTGTCTTGGCTAATAGCACATAGCTCCTTTTTTTTTTTTTTTTTACTTATGCAAATTTCTTCAGCCTGCTTTAATTCCTCCTTTTAAAATGGGCTTTTCTACCATATGGCCAGGCTGCAAATCTTCCTAACTTTTATGCTTTGCTTCCCTTTTAAATATAAGTTTCAGTTTCAGATTATTTCTTTGCTCACACATATAAGCACAGGTTGTTAGAAGCAACCAGATCACATCATGAATGCTTTGCTGCTTAGAAATTTCTTCCACTAGATACCCTAAACCATCACTCTCAATTTCAAAATTTCACACATCCCTAGAGCAAGGGCACAATGCCCCAAGGCTCTACTAAAGCATAGAAAAAGTGACCTTTACTCCAGTTCCCACTAAGGTTCTCATCTCCCTCTGAGATCTTCTCAGCCTAGATCTCATTGTCCGTACCACTATCAGCATTTTAGTCATAACAATTTAATGAGTCTCTAGGAAGTTCCAGTATTTTCTCATCTTCTTGTCTTCTTCTGCACCCTCCACACTCTTCCAACATCTGCCATTTACCCAGTTCCAAAGCCACTTCCACATTTTCAGATATATTTATAGCAGTGCCCCACTCCTCAGTACCAATTTCTTATATTAGGCCATTCTTGCACTACTGTAAAGGAATACCTGAGACTGGATAACTCATAAAGGAAAGAGGTTTAATTGACTCACAGTTCCACAGGCTGAACAAGAAGCATGGCAGCAGCTACTCCTGGAGCTTTTACTCATGGTGGAAGGCAAAGGAGCAGGCACCTCACATGGCAGGAACAGGATCAAGAGAGAGAAGTGGGAAGTGTTACACACTTTTAAACAATCAGATCTCATGAGAACTCGACCACGAGAACAGCCCTAGGGAGATGGTGCTAAACTATTCATGAGAAATTGCCCCCATAATTCAATCACCTCCCATTAGGCCCCACCTCCAGCATTGGGGATTGCATTTCAACATAAGACTTGGATAGGGACACAGACCCATACCATATCATTTACAGAATTGTTGGGGTCGTACTTTGGACTAATAATGTGATTTTTTTTGGTATTGGTGTGTCTTTTTAATTGAGATGCAATGTTTAATATTACAGAGATGGGATACAAAGATGTAAGATAAAGAATGAGAGAATTTAAATTTAGAGAGTTATCAAAGGTGAGCATGGTAATTTTATAAATAAAGAATTTGCTGTTTTCCTTTATGAGACAAACTTTAAATTTTCACATTCTTAAATAAGTGATAGAGTAATTTTAATATTATACCTCCATTTCAATAAGAACAGTCAAACTCAAGCTCCTGAGGGAGTTTTTTTCTGTATGAAGGAGCATAGATGGATGGAGGCAAAGAAAAAGGACAGGATATGACTGTTGATGGACATATACATTTTTTTTCTGCAAAATTTTCTTTCTTTTTGAGGAGGATGGGTCAGTTACCACCTGAAATAGTCCACTCACTCACAGAGGTTGTTTTGCAGCTAATAATTGTGAAGGTTATCTTCACTCAAGCCTGATTAGTAGCACCTGGGATAGGTTACAGTGAGGCCAGACAAGTATGGCAATGACATAGTTTTACTTAGACATTGGTCCATTTAGTCATCTTTATATGTCCCTTTCATTTTTCTAGAAAGGATTATATTAAAAATATGGGTATTGGGGGAATTTATCAGCAAAAAAGCCATTCAGATTCTTATTTATAGTTTCTTTCTACCATTATTTTTGATGGTGTGCCTACTTTGATAGAAAGTAGATTTGGAATATTACACATGGCTAAGTGAAAAATAATAGCAGGTAATCGCCATACATTCTGGTAGGTTCAAATAGTATTACATCAGGTCCTTGCTCTTAATGAGCATACATTTGAGTAGTAAATGATTAAATGTATATCTCTTCCTCTGTATCTTTGGCTTTTTTTCCAAAATACGTTATTCTTTTGGTCACTCTTTATTCACATAAAGAAGGTTGAATATGTTATTCTTAGATTTCTTATTAAGATTAATGTTTGAAAGAAAATATTGCCCCCTGCTGCATGCACCCATGATTGGGGGGTCTGAGCCCAAGCTTGCCAGTCCAGCTACATGTGGCTTTGGCCCTCAACCAATAATGAGTAGCAAGATTGAATCAGCAATAAAAAGTCTCTCAACAAAGAAAAGGCCTGGACCAGATGAATTCATAGCCGGATTGTACCAAATGTACAAAAAAGAACTAATACCAATCCTCCTGAAACTATTCCCAAAAATTCAGAAAGAGGGAGTTTTCTCTAAGCCATTCTACAAGGCCAGTGACACCTGATATCAAAACCAGACCAGGACACAACAACAACAACAACAAATCCACAGACCAGTAGTTCTAACGAAGATAGATGTAAATATCCTCAACAAAATACTGACAAACTAAATGGAACAGCACATCAAAAAAGTAATGTCATGATTAAGTAGATTTTATACCAGGGATGAAAGGATGATTTAATACATGCAAAGCAATAAATGTGATAAATCACATAAACAGAGCCAAGAAAGAAAACCATATGATTATCTCAATTGGTACAGAAAAGCATTTGATAAAATTCAACAGACTTTCACAATAAAAACCCTCAACAAACTAGGAATATAAGGAATGTACCTCAAAATAATAAAGTCTATTTATGACAAACATACGGCTAACATCATACTCAATGAGGAAAAGTTGAAAGCATTTTCTCTAAGAACTGAAACAAGACAGGGATGCTCACGCTCACCATTCCCATTCAATATAGTAGTGGAAATTCTATGTAGACAATCAGTCAAGAGAGGGAAATAAAAGCCATCCAAATTGGAAAAGAGAAAGTGAAATTATCCCTGTTTGTTTATGATATAATCTTATTTCTAGAAAAATCTAAAGAATTCACCAAAACCTCTTAGATTTAATGAATGAATTCAGTAAAGCTGCAGGATATAAAGCCAACATAAAAAATCAGTAGCATTTCCGTACAGCAATAACTGTCTAGCTGAGAAACAAATCAAGAAGGCAGTCTTGTTTGCAATAATTACCAACAAAATTTTGGCACACATTTATTAGCCAATGAGGTGAAAGGTATCTCTAAGGAAAATGAAAAAATATTGTGCATGACACAGAAAATGGAAAAACATCTCATGCTCATGGATAGAAAGAATTAATATTGTTTTAATAACCTACTGACCAAAGAAATCTATAGATTCAATGCAATTGCTATCAAAATTCCAGCATCATTTTTTCACAGAATTACAAAAAACTATCATAAAATTTATCTGGAACCAGAAAAAAGCCCAAACAGCCAAACCAATCCCAAGCAAAATGAACAAACCTGGAGGCATCTCATTACCTGACTTGAAATTGTATTACAAGGCTACAGTAACCAGAGCAGCATGGTACTGCTATAAAACTAGACACATAGATCAAGGGAACATAATAGAAAACACACAAATAAGGTCACATATTTACAGCTAACTAATCATTGACAAAGCTGACAACAACATAAGTGGGAAAAAGGACACCCTTTTCAATAAATGGTGCTGGGACAATTGAATTTTGCCATTTGCAGAAGAATTAAGCCAGGCTCCTATCTCCCACAATGTACATAAACTCAAGATGGATTAAAGACTTCAACATAAGACCTAAAACTGTAAAAGTGCTTGAATAAATATAGGGAAAACTTTTGGACATTGGTCTAGGCAAATAATTTATGACTAAGACTTCAAAAGCATAGGAATCAAAATCAAAAATAGACAAATGGGATTTAATTAAAAACTTCTGTACAGCAAAAAATAAATAAATAAACAGTGTGAAGGGACAGCTAGTAGAATGGGAGAAAATATATTGAAAATATTCATTTGACAGGGGACAAAAATCCAAAATATACAAGGAACTGAACTCAAGAGCCAAAAACCCCTGAAACAATCCCATTAAAAAGTGGACAAGAAGTAAGGCAGTATTAGATCATGGTTTTGATTTGCGTTTCCCTGATTATTCGTGATGTTGAGCATTTTTTCATATGTTTATTGGCCATTTGTATATCTTCTTTTGAGAATTGTCTGTTTATGTCCTTAGCCCACTTTTCGATGGACTGTTTTACTCCCACCTGTCATGACTGGTGCATGCACTCATGACTAGGGGGCCTGAGCACAAGCTTGCCAAGTCTAGCTCCATCTGGCTTTGGTCTCCAACCAAAAATGAGTAGCAAGATTGAATCAGCAATAAAAACAGCCAGTGAACAGCAAAAAAACCCTGAAACTCAACAACCAAAGACCCCTAAAACAATCCCATTAAAATGTAGGCAAGGAGTAAGGTGGTATTGCATTGTGGTTTTGATTTGTGTTTCCCTGATTATTAGTGATATTGAACGTTTTTTCATGTGTTTGTTGGCCATTTGTGTATCTTCTTTTGAGAATTGTCTGTTTTTGTCCTTAGCCCACTTTTTGATGGAATTGTCTTCTTTTCTTGCTAATTTGTCTGAATTCCTTATAAATTTGGGATATTAGAGATTTTGGAATACTATTCAGCCATTTAAAGGAGCAAATTAATGGCATTTGCAGCAACTTAGATGGGACTGGAGACTATTATTCTAAGTAAAGTAACTCAGGAACAGAAAACGAAACATTTAAAGCTCTCGCTTATAGATAGAAACTAAGTTATGAGGATACAAAGGGATAGGAATAAAACAACAAACTTTGGGGACTCAAGGGAAAGGGAAAGAGGGGTGTGAGGGGTAAAAGACTACAAATCGGGTTCAGTATGTAGTGCTCAGGTGATGGGTACACCAAAATCTCACAAATCACCAGTGAAGAACTTATCATGTAACCAAATACCACTGTTCCCCCAAAACCTATGAAAATACAAATTTTTTTTTTTTAAAAAATAGTGGGCAAAGATATGAACAGACATTTTTCAAAAGAAGACCTACAGATGGCCAAATGTATATAAAAATGCTCAACATCACTAATCATCAGAGAAATGAAAATTAGAAAACTGTGAGATATCATCATCTCCCAGTCAGAATGGCTCATGTTAAAGTGACAAAAAGTAACAGATGTTGATGAAGATATGGAGAAAAGAGAACTCTTATACACTGTTGGTGGGAATGTAAATTATTAGCCTCTATGGAAAACAGTATGAAAATTTTCCAAAGAACTATAAATAGAATGACCATTTTATCAGGCAATCCCACTACTGGGTATCTACCCAAAGAAAAGTAAGTCAATATGTCAAAAATTACCTGCACTCACATGTTTATCACAACAGCAAAGACATGAAATTACCCTAAGTGTCCACCAATGGATGAATGAATAGAGAAAATGTATTATATGTACAACAAATACCATTCAGCCATAAAAAGGAATAAAACAATGTTTTTTGTTTGTTTTTGAGGTGGAGTTTTTCTCTTGTTGCCTAGGCTGGAGTGCAGTGGCATGATCTCAGCTCACTGCAACCTCCACATCCCGGGTTCAAGTGTTTCTCCTATCTCAGCCTCCCAGGGAAGCTGGGAGGCATGCACACCATACCCAGCTAACGTATTTTTAGTAGAGACGGGTTTTCTTCATGTTGGTCAGGCTGGTCTCAAACTCCCAACCTCAGGTGATCCACTCGCCTCAGCCTCCCAAAGTGCTAAGATTACAGGAAGAATAAAATCATGTCTTTTACCGCAATATGGATGGAAATTAAAGTCACTATCTTAAGTGAAACAAGCCAGGCACAGAAAATCAAGTATCACATGTTCTTACTCATAAAGGTGCTAAAAGCGCGTACACATGGAGGTAGAGAATGGAATTATTAACAGTTGATACTTGGAAGGGGTAGGGGTAAGAGAGGAGTGGTGAGAAATTAGTTGATGCATATAATAACTGTTATTTGGGTTATGGATACCCTAAAAGCTCTGACTTGACCACTATACAGTTTATGCCTGTAAAAAAATTTTATATGTACGCCATAAATTTGTACAAATAAAGAGACACTAAAGCCAACTAGATAATACATTTAGCTAGGAACTCAGAGACAATTCTGTTGGCAAGGACTGCCTGGAATGGCCACAACTGATGTGTGTTTCCTTATGCACAGCAATTAGTGTATCTATTTATTTTTCCTGTCAGTTGGCTATACTATTAAAGTTATCATTTTCCCTTGCTGCTTCCACATATTTGAAGGGGCTTCATGGCTAGTGACTGCCCCTGAAAATCAGTAAAAAAGTGTGTGGCGAGCAGAGAATGGCTCAGAAAGCTTCACAGCAGACTCTGTGAACTTCTATGTCTTTTTCTGTAAAATGGGATTGGAAATATAGCTTTTTCCTTATAGAGTTTTAATTGAGAAAAGATGAGGGGAAGCATTCAGCATGTTGTACATGCTCAATTAATATTTGTTGGCATGGATTATTTTTCCAGAAGCCTTTTCATAACCAGTTATTTGACATTTTTGGATGAAAGTTAAATTTAAATAAATTGTTTCTTTTATGAGTAAATGCTCATAAAAATGACGTGAATTCATATAAGTAAAATTGTTATTTATCTTATTGATTTTTCATATCTTTTTCTTAGATATATAAATATTCACATTTTTCTTTTTCTAGACAACAAGCTGGTGAGCAGCCTCAGCCTGCCTCTTTTGTTCCACCAGAGATGCTCATGTCACCAGGTTACACAGGACAATTTTTTCAGCCAGCATCCAACTCGGATTATTATTCACAATCTTCTTACATTGACAGTTTTGATGAAGAGCCTCCTCTGCTAGAAGATAAGTTAAGGAAGTGTTATTAATGTGTGTACAGCTAGAAGAATAATAGCAATAATTAGCACCTAATGTGTGCTGTCAGCCTGCTGTGTACAGTGTTTTATGTGTGATTGTTTCACATATAACAAGAGTTTGCTGAACCAAAACACTTAAACCACTGGAAGTTTGTTGAATGTTTGCGTAGGGGAAATTGGGTGCAGATATGGGCTATTCTGTGATATTGCTGCACTTAGTAAATGCTCCTTCACTTTTTCTTAAATTAGAAATCCTTGGCCAAGAATAGAAAATAATGAAGACATCGTTTTGCAGAGTAGCTACATCAAAGTGACCATCCTTCCCACCCCAGTTAATGAAGCACTTCATAAAAGCACATTTTATTTTCTGCTATGTTTTCCTGGGAGCAAAGTGAATGGTTTCTCAAATTAATATTTTTGTTGTCATTGTCGACATGGAGACAAGCCAGTATTTTTCTCTTTCCTGACTCGTACAAGACCTTTCATCTCAGTGTGGCATGGGTAGGTGAGGAAGAATATAAATCCAGTAAATAACACTGTTGGACAGAAGGAAATCCAGAGACTCTTAGAGCTGAAAGTCCTTAGGGGATTTTGGAATTGTTCCATCCATTTATTTATTTTTTTCATATATAGCCAGTCCGTATGTGCTGTTTTTGCTCTTAAAGAATGTTAATACAATGGTAGAAACATAAGTGTTAAAAAACTAAAACCCAGGTGGATATAAATTTGAGAACCAGGCAGAAATTGTCACTTGTTAACTGCTCCAAGTGTTTTGCATGAGTCAAGTAAAAGGAATAGATTAAAACTTCCAGTATTTTACATCACAAGATGTTAAGGTGTTTGCCTCACATGAACACAGCCTTAAAAAATGGGAAAACGTGAAAGATTTAAACCATTCGGAACAGCACAGAGATTTATATAATCGATCTATTGGCTCTTTAGAATCCGGTCAAGTTTCTGGATCAGTTATCTCTAACCAGTTTATTCTATTTTGCCTCTATAAGTAATAAACACCTAGAAGTTATAAATTACTCTCAATAAACATTTTCCTTGACTTCACCATCCATCTCTCCTGATTGTCTTCAGAATTAGCAAAACATAGAAACATAAGAATAAAAATATAAAAATTACTTCAAATCTTGTCTCAAAGACATATCTTTAAGAATTTAATGTATTTTCTTCTAGCCTTTATTCTATTTTCCTATGAATATCTGTATATATGTATTATGTATGACTATACATGCATACTATATAGAAAAATACTATTTTTTCAATGAATATATATGCATTTGAATACCTAAAGTATTGTATTCTTTTTATATACTTTATGTCACAAGCATTTTTTTTTTTTTTGAGATGGAGTCTCACTCTGTTGCCCAGGCTGGAAAACAGTGGCACAATCTTGGCTCAGTGCAAACTCTACTTCCTGGGTTCAAGCAATCCTCCTCCCTCAGCCTTCTGAGTAGCTGAGACTATAGGTGCACATTTTTGTGTTTTTAGTAGAGACAGGGTTTTGTAAGGCTAATCTCAAACTCCTGACCTCAGGTGATCCACCATTTTGGTCTCCCAAAGTGCTGGGATTACAGGCATGAGCCACTGTGCCAAGCCTGTCATGAGCACTTCTATGCATGCATTCTTTAAAATAATAAAATATTATTTGAATACAATTTATAACCATTTTATATAATTTTATTATATAACATAATTTAAAAACACCTTAATGATTATTTCTTGTAACAAGTAATACTTTGTTGACTGTGATCATAAACCATCTCTGACCTTTATAGAGTCTGTCCTCAGGATGTACCCGTAACAGTGAGATTGCAGGATTAAAGGTACCGACATTGTCAACTGATCTTGAAAATGGCCTTCTACTCCACTCTCAGAATAGAATATGACATGTCTTTGTCAATTTCATAGAGAAAAAGGAAAAAGGAATACTTCATACCTTTAAGTTACTAAAAAATTTTGACACTTCTCACATGTTGATTGACTTTTTATTTTTCATGTTTTTTTGTTGTTGCTGTTCAGATTTCTATCGAATCTAAAGAGTTTTCTTTCCTTGTTTTTTTAGGAATTTTATATAGTAACAATATTAATTATTGTCTAGAATATGTATTTCAAACATTTCTTTCCTAGCTTGTGTTTGCCATTTGACTTGTTTATGGGTCTTTGGGGCATATTAAAAATGTGATATTAATTTTTAAACTCAGAATACGTTTCTTTCCACTTGTTCTTTGTTCAGAATCTACTTTGCTAGCTCTAGATACTGTTTCTATCTCCTTATAATGCTCACATTTTAAAATTATCCTTTTGTGTTTTTTGTTTTATATTGAATTTTTCATTCAAGAGTTGTTTAAGCTTAATATGTGAAGAAAGGATTTAACTTTTTCTTTCTGTACTGCTTAACAAATTTTTTTCTGCAACATGTATTGAAAATAATCTCTTCTACTATCTGAAATGTCTCTATTGTTGCATTAATATAACATACTCCATATATTCTCCTCTAGTGTGTCTTTCAATTTGAATAGAAAATATATAACAGATTTTTCTTTCCATTTTATGCAGCTCAGAGTGAATTTCCCCAAAATATATGGTGTATTAGAATAGCAGTCCCCAATCTTTTTGGCACCAGGCAACAGTTTTATGTAAGACAATTTTTCCATGGACAGTTGGGGGAGATGGTTTTGGGATGAAACTGTTTCACCTCATATCATCAAGCATTATTTAGATTCTCATAACAAGTATGCAACCTAGATCCTTCGCATGCACCGTTTACAACAGGGTTAACGCTCCTATGAGAAACTAACATCTTTGATCTGGCCAGAGGCACAACTCAGGTATTAATACTTGCTTGCCCACTGCTCACCTCCATGTCCTGCTATGCAGCCCGGTTTCTAACAGGCCATGATGGACGGGTAGGTATAGGCCCCAGCCTGTATTAGAAGATAGACTACCTAATATCATTTTGTGTTTTGAATCTATGAAATATTTGGATTTTGGATCCAACATATTCTTCAGGCTGAGTGACTTGTGAAAGCTTCTAGCCTCTTCTGTCTAAAGACATAAAAAAGGCCAGGATATGTCTTCTTCAGATATAAAAAAGATATGATTTCTAGGATAACACATTAAATAACATTTACTAGTTTTTATTGACCAGCTGACAGAATGGCCTTTAAAATTACGAAGCTATAATAATGAACACTCCTTGCACAAAAAGCCTGTTATTTTGAAAATGTCCTTCTTTATTCCATAAATGTTTTGTTGTCTAAAATATTTGGTTTTATATAAAAATGATAAATTATGCTGTTTGTTAATGTACAATCAATATGTTAACAAACACATCTTCAAGAATAATAGTAAATTCTAGTCTGTCAGATAAGAAAATTATTGATATTTGGTATTTTGTATTTGTAGCATAGCTTGACATTTATATGTGAAAGGCCAATGCCACAATTTGCATAGAAGATAGAGATCTTAATTCACTTTTATAGTATATGTATCATATACTTTACTGCCACTAGATGACAGCAAAACAATAAATTTTGTATTCAAATTTCACAGCAGTTTCATCTTCTTCTATTTTGAATAAGATGTTATATTAGAATATCTATAATTAATAAATACTTATCTCTCACATACCTTATAATAAATACATCAAAATATTATGGAGCTATATTTCAGTAGAAAGCACATAAAATGTTTTCTATTATGAAAATATTTATATGGGCTTATGTTCATTTACTATCTCATGGCTTGATATTAATTTATGTGCAGGAGTTAGTTAAGTCATTAAATACATGGTTGACATCAGCAATGACATTGCATAAAGCATTTTTCATCTGAGTTTCTTCTAACAAAATTATTATGTTTTTTGTGGAAACAGTATTTGGAATTAAATACCACTTTATTGTGGTAAATACTGAAAATGTATTTTAATTTTTAGCATAAATGCCAAAATTAAAAAAGTTTGAGAACATAAGCTTCAGGTGAAATTAATTTAAAATAAATCATTTTAAAATATATAGCATGCCTCAATTTTTAAAGTCTTCTCTTTTAAAAATTACATTAGACATTCTAACGTCCTTTTAAGCTTGGTGAACTGCTCATATTCTTCAAAGCGCATGTTCATTAATAAATGTATAAATGCACTGTGGAGATAAAGCATGAAACAAGGAAGGTGAAATGTAGATTATTTGCTTTTAATTTAACTGTTTAATTTTTTTTCAAACTTAAAATAACAAATGTCATTCTAGACATGAAATGAATAAAGTTTTATTTTCTGGTTTAGAGCAGTGTCTAGCTGACCCTCTGAAAATTTCTGAGTTCTTAGAACAAGGCTCCTCTGTGTCATGGGGATTATTAAAAGTTCATCTTGTATTCTGTGTATCGAAAGTCAACTTTGCAAGGTATTTAGATGGTATGTGCCTTTGTAAAGTAAGTTGAGCTGTACCCCTGTATCTGACCAAAAAGGAGTACTAAATCCTTGGAAGGGAAGTTGAATGCGACATACAAATACATTTAGAAAGACAGTCTTTCACATGGAAGAACTGGGCTCATTTAAAAAGAAAATACAACCATTATGAGATTAGATGAACATCGACCTAACCACAACTCTATGGTTAAATACCTGCTTCTTAATTCAGATTGTGCAGCATTGAAACCTCAATTTTCTATTACTAGCTTTGTGTCTTTGGACAAATTAATCTCTCAAAGCCTTAGCTTTTAATCTCTCAAAACCTTAGCTTGCTGATGCATAAAACAGGAATAAAATAACAGTAATCGATTGATTGTGTATCTATAAGACAAGTGCATGTAAATCTTGTGGAGTCCATAGTGAACACTCAGTATATTTTAGCTTTCATTTCTTCCTAGCCTCCACCTTACCCTTAGTGATATTTGAAATTATAGGATAACCAGTTTCATTGCTGGTCCCTAAATAGTGAAGTCGTATTCTTCTCTTTGAACATTCTCTTTCTCTACCCTAGATACTTCTTAGTTGATCTCTACAGAATTGGTGAGAAAGAAACTAATGTGGTATCAATATTTATTTCTATGTTCAGGGGATATCAAATGGCTAGGTATTTGCTTTATATTAATAAGAGAAGCAGATTCTAGCAGAAGGATCTGTGAGGCAGCAGTCAGAAATCTTTGAAAACTTGGAATTGGAGAAAATAATTAGAAATGTCTAAATGGGTTTGGATTCAAGAACACTGATCCTCACTGATTGTGGGTATTTTATTTGAACACTACCATGTATGAAAGAGAAAAGTTAACTTGTCTCAAGAATTTAATCTTTGAATACATAGACTCAACTTCACAGTGCATTGACCTTACAAAAATACGCGTGCACATCATGATCACTTTTACCTGCAGAAATAGCCCTTTTCCTCTCTGTGTAGTTTCAAGCATTTAGCATAAAATTGTTCTTCTCATTAGGCATAGTAGAAGTAAAACCCAGATGTGGACTAAGTCTCATTAGTTTAGTGTAGTACTGCTAATTGAAAAATTATGCCATGGCTGATATGACAGGATTTCAGAAGTGCCAGCAATTGAAAATACGGAGAAAGGGTCAAGTGCAGTGACTCAGGTCTGTAATCCCAGCACTTTAGGAGGCTGAGGCAGGACGGTTCCTTGAGCCCAGGAGTTCAAGACCAGCCTGGGCAACATAGTGAGACCTCGTCACTATGAACAAAAATAAATAATAATCAGGTGTGGTGGTGCTTGCCTATTAGTCTCAGCTACTCAAGAGGCTGAGGCAGGAGGATTTCTTGAGCCTGGGAGGCAGAGGAGCTGGTATCGTGCCACTGCACGATCTGGGCGACCGAGGGAGACTTGTCTCAAAAAAACAAATAAGAAGAAACAGAAAATATGGGAAAAGAAAATATCTAAATGGACAATAGGATGAAATTTTGATTCGTTAGCTATAATTTTATTTTTTACTGTATATTGCAATTTCCCAAATTTTAATTAGTTTTAAAGCTTGTATTTGCTGCATAGATCAGGGAATATTTTCCTTGATGGAATTGTTTGCCTAACATATTTGTTTTAGGTCATTCTTTGGAAAACAAATTATTTTTTATTTTGTTTTTTAAAGATTTCTGCATATTACATAGAACCTGAGATGGTGTAATGCAGAATATAGAACTTTAGAAGGTATAATAGAACGAACAGATTAAAATGCTAAGTAAATTAATCAGGTACGTTAACCTTTAAAGAATGTAACTTATTTTTATTTTTCTATATTTATATTATCATATTATCTCTCTCTTTTTTTCGTTTATACAGAACTTGGAATCCATTTTGATCACATATGGCAAAAAACTTTGACGGTGTTAAACCCAATGAAGCCAGCAGATGGCAGCATTATGAATGAAACGGACCTCACTGGACCCATTCTTTTTTGCGTAGCCCTGGGAGCCACCTTGCTTCTGGTAATGTGTCACAGCAAGCACCAGATTTCCAGTGTCGATTTTGAAGCAATCTGTGTAAACACAAGAGAAAGTGTGTCACTTTACCCAGTGAATTTTTTTAATTGAGAGAGAGTAATTTAATCATAGTGACAAAAAGATGCTACCATTATGCTTTGCAACAGCTAAAAAGTATACATTTAAATAGAATTTCAAAAGGAGATCAAAGCAAGAGATCATTTATATCTTTTTTGTTATTAAGAAAAGAGTTAAATCTGGAATAAGGGAAGGAAAACAAAGATTTGGGTGATATAAAGCTTACATTTTAGTTTTTTTTTTCTAAGAGAGTTTTAATGTGACACTGAGCAAGTTACTTCTTTTTGGTCATCATTTCTTTGCTGTGACATCTCCAGACTCTTTCTAATATCTTATGAGGTATGAGACAGATCTCCTTGTTTTGGGTCAGGCTACTATGAATAAATTAATTTGCAACGTCAACCTATTATTTGTTTACTCGATCTATGTATATCCTCTAAAGTGTTTTCTACTTTTTATGAAGACATTTGTTCTCTGACTTTAACATGTTTTATAGACGCTTTCATTCTTTATATCTGTAAATAATGATATTAAGGGTCACTAAAAGTTTTTTGAAAAGTATTTCTACCTAAGTTTAAAAGACATTCTAGCTCAGAGTTTAGGGAAATGTTTTACTAAAAAAAAAAAGGAAGAAGAAAAAAATGAGAAAATGTCTCTGACTTTATACCAAGGAGGAGATGGCAATACATTAAAAACAGAGAATGATGAAGATGGTCAAGTGAGTGTGAAAAGTGTAGTTTCATTAGAGCACAAAAAGATAAACTAGGCAGGGGAAATAATATGAGAAATTAAACATTATGGGAAAAGCTTTTAATAACTATTTAGCTCTATTCCCCATTTTCCTGCCCTTCATGTTTCATAAAAATAATTTCTTCCAGTGGATTTACAATTTTCAAATGTAGTTGTAAAACGCATTCGCAACTGAATGAAATTCCATTTTTAAATTATTATATATGATCAATCAAAGTACTGGTAGCAATCCGGTTTTTGCAGGTAATATGGCTAATAATAATATCATATTCATCCAATCCGATAGCACTTAATGATGACATCTTATTTCTTTGTTCTACAGCAAATGCAAATACTCTGTAAACCAAACACTATATCAACTAGAGTTTTAATTTAGTCTCTAACCTCCCTTCTTCTGTCTTTGTCACAGTAATTTGATAATCTTCGATTAACTGCTAAGTAAGGCCATTTCAATTAATCAAATAGTCAGAAACAATCAATTTAATATATTAACTCATCTTTCTTTTTCAAGTCATTCATAATAAAACACAGCTGTTTGTTCTGTGGCAGAATATTACTGTTACCATCCCGTAAAGAACAGCATTGATTCCATTATGATCTCTCATGGATGCATAATGTTAGTTGGTGTTATTTACATATCCCTTTTTATGTTTTCAATATAAAGCAATCAAGGCAAAAAATATTCTTGATTGGAAGCAAGAAAATTGGATCTACCCTAACTTTGTCATTTGCTGTAATCTTTAAACTTTGGCTTCCTATTTCTAAGCTTTCATTTCATTTTCTTCAAGACAAAAGTAGTTTATTTGAGTAGTTTTTCAGGTTCTATTTATTTCTAAATTATGGGGAATATATAAAAATACTATATTTGAATGTCTTTATGCAAACATTATCACTTGAATTTTTACCATTAGATGTGGTGACATCCAAATTGATTCTGATAAACATAGAGCAGAAAACACTCTCCCAAAACTCCAATTGAATATTAATTGAAGTATGATTTAACTCAGAATTCATTTGACTAAAGTTTAATTCTCTCCTGGATATGTAGAATTAAAATGTAAGGGTGATTTTATAGGCTGATATGGGAATTTTACTAGAGAAATCAAAACTAAATCCAGAATCAATATCCAAATCTGTTTATTACCTCTGGAGACGTAAGAGTCATCATCACATACTCTTCCTTCTTTATGATTTATGCTGACGTGAGACACAATTTATTTCAGTGGGCTTTCTTCAGGTTAAAAGAGACAAACCAAAGAAAACAGCTTCAAGCACTTAACATAAATTTAGTTTTACTTATTCTTTCACCCCCAATTATTTTCATTTCTAGCACCAAGAACACAAACGGTTTAAAGCTATTGCTCCATTTAACTTTTCTGGTAGGGCTAAGAGTGTGGTCTGAAAAAGCAACATGCATGAGCAATATAAAAGTGCAACGAGAAGAACATTAAGTATTTTACATAAAGATGTGGTGATGAGGATGGTGTAAGCAGAATCTTTAAAAGGTTTGAGGGTAACAAAGTAGAACACTATTTCCTATTTCAATTGCAAGCCCTTGTTAGAATTTGAAACAAAATTTAAAAATGGCAGCGATTTAGGCTAAATGGAATTACAATTTAAACTGGACAAACTAACAAGAGAAAGATATGATGAAAGAAATGCATAACTGATATGAAAAGACACAATTTTACTACCCAATTAGCTTCATCTACTTCCTATTTGCCCCACTCCATTTGTAAAACTGCCTTTTCAGGACAGGAAGGTCCAGTTAGGTGTCCTTTGGGTGTAAGAGAGTTGCCCTATACCATTTGGACTAGCCCTACCTCAGAATTATCCCATTCAGGAAAAATATTAACTAGATGGTTTCTCTAATACGACAATGATGTGAAATTGTCACTATTTTGCAAGTGGAACAAACTCACCCAATAAAGCAGTGGATAGCTGATGTGTTTCTGTTAGCTTATCCATGGTTAGCATTATTTCATTAAATAGCCACAAGAATAAAGAAGATATCCTGAGAATTCTGACAACAAAAGCCAGGGATATTTTATGAAAGGACTTGGTAGTGATCAACTCTGCAACCTCAGAGGAAGAAGAATTCAGAATAGGTGAACAATTTTGAACATTAAAATGGCTGTGACATTCTCCTTTACCCTGATTAGTTGTAAAATAAATATCTCTAAAAGACTTCACAGATAATAGCATGGAGAAGGAAAAGTGGCAGCTAAAAAGCTCTCTCTCTCCTGAATCCATTTATCAGATCCTTCATTGTTTTTGTCTAATTCCCATGAAAAACAGAGACAATCTATTTGACTTTTATCTAGAAGTTATGATCAGCTTAATGTAAACATTAAAAAGTAATGAATTTTTCAACTGTAGCTTTGGTATTCTCAGAGAGCAAATATTAAAATATTCTCTGTCGAAGTAGTAGTAGGCTGTGATTTTCTCTGAATGAATTTATGGGGGCTTGTACTCACAAGATACTAGCGTTGTGAGCAATGACTGTTTTTATAAGTTTTCCTCAGAAGACTGGAGGTGTGCTCTGAGCACTACTAACTTCCTTTGACAGTACCCCTTTTATGATTTATTACCAGTAAGTTTATGTAAATCAGCTTTTCATAAGGTGTGGTTAATCAACCTGGCTATTGGTGTTATGAAACATAACTATGGTCAAATAAGTGCTAAAAGAAATAAGGTTAAATATGTCCCATTATTTTGAGACTTATTTAGGACTTCTAAGAGTTCCTGTTGATGTTCGGGGCCTAAATTTTAGAGGTGAAATACCTAGGTTCAAAGCCAGTCTCCATTGCTTAGCATTATATTACCTTAGGCAAGTTACTCATCCTCTCTGCACCTCAGTGTCCTCATATGTAAAGGTGGTGTAATAATGATACCTATTTCATAAGATCATTACGTGGGTTAAGTAAACATATGTAGGACACTTAGAATGGGACTTGACATGGTAAATCCTGTAGATGTTTGCTAATTTTACTAATATGCCTTGTAAATTTCCAAGACCAAAATTGGATTTTTTTATTCCTCTATTCAATCACATAATTATTTAACAGATATGGGGACAAAATATGGTCTTTCTTATGCTCTGTACTTGTAATAGACAATTTATAATAAAGGATAGAAGTCTAGAAATATTTGATCTTTTTTGTAGCATGCTTGCCCCATCCTGACTCTAGTCAGAAGTGTTAGTTTTCAGAATCTGAATTCATATCATTGGTTGTGTTTTTCCCAGAACTTCCAGTCTCCTGATGATAGTCTTACAAAGACAACAGCACTGAACTGACTCTAAGGTGCTCTCTGCTTCGCGATACTCAGATTTTCTCTTGGTGACTATTGTGTGTTCAGTTTTCTTCATGTTGTTTCAGACAGGGAAAGTTCAGTTTGGTTATGTGTATGGCCTGAGTGCCATTGGCTGCCTTGTGATTCACGCCTTGCTGAACCTGATGAGCTCTTCAGGGGTGTCATACGGCTGCGTGGCCAGCGTGCTGGGTTACTGCCTACTCCCCATGGGCATCCTGTCCGGCTGCGCCATGTTCTTTTCACTGCGGTAAGTGTCTGTCTGCTGTCATTGACCCCACATGCACAATCATAGCCAAGGTTTGCTATAGCCATGCCAAAGTTAAGTTCTTTCTGATTGTTTTGGTAGTGGAACTGGGAAAACCATGGCTCTTAACAGTTACACATAGATTGAGAAAAGTAGGTCAGTTTTGGCTCAGGTGCTGTTTCTACTTTGATGACGTAAAAAATAAATTCATCCAAGTTATCTTTAAAACTGACACTTCTTAAGTTGTCATATTTTTCAATGTGAACTATCGTCGTGTGTAAAATAATAACTACAGGAAATTCACTTGTTTGATTTTGGAAGAGTAAGTGCCTGGTGAACACTGATAAATTGCTTCAGATTTCAGGCACTCTGCCTTTGGGGCTGAAAGCAACTATTCTTTCTCAGCTGGGCTCCTTGACTCATAGAATTTCCAGGAAGCCTGAGAGGATATTAATGTTGGAGAACTTTATAGCATACATGCTCAGTCAATATGTTTTTTCTGTTTTTCTTCCTTAATTTAGCCAATTATTATGTGCAACTCAAGACAATGACTTAAGAATACAGTACATTAAATAGCTTAGAAATTATCCCTAATAGGTATTTCTTAAATCAATAAATGTAGTATTTACTTTGTGTTTTAAAAATATGTTTGGTTCATTAATAGTCTGAGGCATTAGAAGCTATACTGTAGAGTTTTTCACTTCTTTTGCTTTGGTTCAATTATTGGAAGTAGATATTTCTGTCATTTTCACAAATAAGATACACAATTCCCAACTTCAGAGTCAAACCAAGATCAAGGAAGGCAGTTTAGTTTGGTGGTGAAAAGCGTACAATGCTAGGAGTTAGGAGATCTTGACCTATTGTCCACTTCACTATGCAATTTTTGCCATCACTTTATTGCTTTGAAACTGGGCAGCATACATTTCCTGAGATTTCTCTCAGCTTTTATGTCTTATTTTTCTAAATAATGCATTCTGTTTAACACATTAGAAAAGAAATTCATTCTCAACCACCCTCCCTACTTTATTATTCTCCAAGTGACTAGACATAACCACCTTATTTGCTCACTTGCCTCTGCAGTTACTTTTTGAAGATACAATTGAACAAATCTATTTCAGAAGTCTAAAAATATTCAAAATGGAACTTCAAGGATGAGGTGGGAGCCACACATATGTGCTTTCCTATCCCATGTGTTCCTTACTTGAGCCGTGTCAGGCTTTTTGTGATCTCAGACAAAAACCTAGGAAGTAGATCTAGAAGTATTAGGAACTAGGCACCCCACTGCAATGTAACTCTGTCATTCTTTCTCCTCTGCTGTTGGCCAGTTTTTGAGGAAAGTAGGGAAAGGAAATCTATAGCTATACGGAAGCGAAGGTTCTCAATGCTGTGTTTCAGGGAATTTTAGGAGTTAGGATTTGAATATTGACAGATGAGAGTGACTGCAGGTGATTTCTACTGTTTTTTTTTTTTTTCCTAATTCAGGTTTAACAGAAGTATAAAATATTTATTCTCTGTAATAAATGACTTAAAAAATGACTTAAAAAATGCCTAACTGGCCAAGGGTTTTGTTCATGTATTTCGTCATTTTTATTTTACTAATGGCGAAATCAGTTATAAATATTGTACTAAGGATATTTCAGAGGCAACTCTAACTCAGTGATCTCTTTTTCTACTGGCATAAAGCAATCGTCTCTTTGTCTTTGCTGCAGAGGCACCTTTGGGACCATGTCATCCCTGGTCATCATTGGATGGTGTAGTCTTTCAGCTTCCAAGATTTTCATTTCAGCCTTGGACATGGAAGGACAGCAGCTTCTTGTTGCCTACCCTTGTGCCTTACTTTATGGAGTTTTTGCCCTCCTAACAATTTTCTAAAAAAATGTTTGAGATGGCATTGCAAGACTCTATTCGTGTGCTATCCAGATTATTTTGGAACTATATTGACATTCAAATTTGGTGATAAGATTTCTGTTTTATTGCTTTTGAGAGAGTAATAAGCAGAGCAACAAAGCAGCACTTAGGGATGATGCTCTAATAGCCTATTGGTTTGAATAATGTTTTGCTTTTGAGTTTGGTGCATTAAAACATTTCAAAATACTTAAAAAGGGATACAGATGCTGTACTGATCGACCCTGCTTTTCTCAATAGACGTATTTCTGAGAAACTGTAAGTAAATAAAACCATATGTTTACTAAAAGGAAATCTCCAGTAAGCCTTTTGAGAAACTTTCATGACAGCTCACGCTGTGTGCATGTGGCTAAAAATTGCACTGTTGTGCACCTTTGGAGAGTTCAGCGGTTGTTATGTAGGATTTCATTTACCCAAAGTCTCAAAGAACCTCTTCCCTTTCAATAAATAGTTTTAATAACTATTCTTTGGTCTCATTTAGATAATGCATTGACTCACCACTTTTTTAAGCCCTCAGTTTCATCTTACTTAGTTTAGATGCCATGATTTATTACTCTAATTTCTTTTTCGTATGTATACTCAGCAACCTTGCCATTTTCTCCCTAAGTAGGTGAATGTTACTAGAAGAAATCCCACTCACTTTGTGTTTATTGTATTACCATGTCTTAAACGGCTCCTCTGTACTATCCTTGAATCCTACTACATTCTCTTAAATTTGACTCCATGCTATCTGAGATGAATACATCACACCAGTTCTTCTCCACGGAAATCCCCAACACTCCTTTCTCATTTTCTACTGTTAGTCAGTTCTAATTTTATTGCAAAACAGAACCATCTAGAAGAAAAGTGCTTGTCTTTCCCCTTTCTTCTCTCTCCACCTACATGCATCTTTACCTGTATGTACTCTTCTTTTCCTCTGTCTTTCTCTTTTCTCCACAGCCATCCCCTCCACCTGCATAACCCATATTTTCTCTTCATCTTTCATTTATATCAGCACATGAATATGTTTCAATATCTTTTATCTTAAAATAAAACTCTTTTGATTTAACCTCTTTCTCTAGTTATGGCCCATTCTCTGTTCCTTTTTATTGCAAAAACTCTTGAAAGCATTTTTTATTGTCTCTGCTTCTACTTCATCATCTCCCATTCTTGCTATCTTACATTCTAGGCAATAATTTATCACCCTATTCACCAAGACCACCTTTGTCAAGTTAGCAACAATGTCCACATCTTGCAAACTTCAATGGTCAATTCTCAGTTTCATTTTATTTGAACCCTGACAGGTATTTATTTGATTATCCAACCTTCTTAGTCACTATGCTGAAGCACTTCTTCGCTTAAATTCTAGAGTGTCACATGCTCTTGGATTAGTTTCCTACCTCATAGGTAGCTTCTCCTCAGTCTCCTTGGCCAGTCTTCTTCTCAGCCTTAAATATCTCTAATCCTCCCTTGCTAGATGAGCTAATTTAATTGAATGGCTTTAAAATCTAATGACCCCCAAATTTCAATCTCCATCCAATACTCTCCCCTAAGCTCTTAACATATATACACAATTTATACTTAATACTTTCATTTGATCATTAATATGATATTCTTAGTAATAGCATATCTGAAACCAAACCTTTGACTTCTATCCTGTCCTACCCGTCTCTCTTTCATATTTTCTCATCTTTATAACAAGAACCACAAATCACTCAGTTGTTCATTTACAGAGTAGTCAGTCTTGGTTACTCTTACTTTCATATCTGACATCTAGTGCATCAATTATTTTAACTATGTGATCAAAACGTGTCCCAAAAGTGACCATGTGTCCTGGGCTCCTTTGTTGCCTGAACTAATCCTAACCACTCTGCTCTGTCACATCACAGAAGCGGTTTCCTAACTGGCTTTATGTTTTTGCCCCAGTAAGCTTTTCTTTTTTCTTTTACTTTTTGTGTTTTTGTTTTTATTCTTTATTGTTTTATTATTATATTTTAAATTCTGGGGTACATGGGCAGATCATGCAGGATTATTATATAGGTATACACGTGCCACGGTGGTTTGCTGCATTCATCACCCCATCATCTACATTAGGTATTTCTCCTAATGTTATTCCTCCCCAATCCCCCCAACTCCCTGCTATCCCTCCCCAGTCCCTCTACCCTACCAATAGACCCCAGTGTATGATGTTCCCCTCCTTGTGACCATGTGTTCTCATTGTTCAACAACCACTTATGAGTGAGAACATGTGGTGTTTGGTTTTACGTTCTTGTGTCAGTTTGCTGACAATGATTTCCAGCTTCATCCATGTCCCTGCAAAGGACATGAACTCATCCTTTTTATGACTGCATAGTATTCCATGGTGTATATGTGCCACGTTTTCTTTATCCAGTCTATCATTGATAGGCATTTGGTTGGTTCCAAGTCTTTGCTATTGTAAACAATGCCACAATGAACATACATGTACATATGTCTTTATAGTAGAATGATTTATAATCCTTTGGGTATATACCCAATAACAGGTTTGCTAGGCCAAATGGTATTTCTATTTCTAGATCCTTGAGGAATGGCCACACTGTCTTGAACTAATTTACACTCCCACAAACAGTGTAAAAGCATTCCAATTTCTCCACATCCTCTCCAGCATCTGTTGTCTCCAGATTTTGTAATAATCGCCATTCTAATTGGTGTGAGATGGTATCTCAATGTGGTTTTGATTTGCATTTTAACGACCAGCTTTTCTACACATCAGTGTGATCTTTTGAAAATGAAAAGCAATTATGTCATCCCAAGTCCCTTTCCTGTCTTTCACTAATATTTGAGTAGTTAATTGAGTTTTACTTAATACAACTCAACCCCTTTTTATAGCTCAGAAGCTTCCTTTTCAGAGTGGTATCCAGAACAACAGCATTAGCATCCCTTGGAAGCTTGTTAGGAATTCAGAATCTCAGGCCCTGCCCCAGACTTCCTTAATCAGAGTCTGCACCTTAACAGGATTCCAGATGGTTTATATGCACAGCTAAGTTTCAAAAGTGTGAGACAGGGTCTTGCCTGCACGATCTCACTATGTCTTGCCTTTTTGACATCATCTTCCATTCTCTCTCTGGATCACTGGTTTTATGCTTCTTTTCAAACCATCAAGTTTATTCACCTTGGGATCTTTATACAAATTCAGTCTACTTGCAACATTTTTCCTTCAGATCTTTCATTTTATTAACTTCTCTGCTCATGTTACCTCCTCAGAGAGGCCTTCACTGGCTTTGTTTTTTTCAACAGTACACCCATCCAGCTTTGCTGAGTCCGCTCCTTGCGGTAGCTGTTACAATTACATGAAATTATGTTTTTTATTTAGTTATTTGCTTTCCATTCTTCCCCCACCTCCCCAGAAAATAAACACTCTGAGGCCAAAGAACTTGTCTGTATGAAACAGTTCCTGATAAGGAATAGGAGACTAACATTTATTTATTAAATTAATGAATAAATAAACGAGGCTGGGATTAGACATTGGTCACTAAGGTGAACCAGACAGTTGACTGTTGCAGCCTTAATGGAAATACATTGGCAGTGGAGAAAAATAAACAGTAAGCAATCAATTCATATGAGAAAATTACAAAAGTATGAGAAGAATTCTAAGGCAGGAGTATGTGGAAAAGAAGGCAGGATTGTAGTAAATGTCAGACTGTTATGGACTAATCACCCATTAATAGACATGTTAATTAGCTAAGAATTTTCTTAAGCTCTTGGTCTTCTTAGGGACCGATTTTTTTTTCTTTTTGGAAAGTGCTTTTACTTTTAAAAAGATAAAATTAAAAATTGATCAAAATTCAGGATGTAAGTTGATGTTTTTCTGTGTATAAAAACAGTCATACACAGAAAAGATTTGATATTTTTACTATGAAAAATTAAAGCCTCTATATTAAAAAACTACATAAACTATTAAATATTTCCGTAGCAGTAAGAAATAAGAATAAATTCTATTTAATAGTTCCTAATGACAGAATTGTGAAATATCAAATAATTAATGTAAAAAGAAATACAGATGATTTATATGAAAATAATTGCAAAATATTAGAGCCTTATTTTAGGAAGCTTAAATTTATAAAAAGATAAACTATATCCCTGGATGAGAAAATTGGACTTCATAAGAGAATCTCCACCAAATAAATGTGTATGTTTAATATAATCTCAATTAAAATCCAAGAGGCATTTTTCTAGGAGGTCAACAAATTGATTCTGAGGTTAATATGAAAAATTGGGCAAATATATAATATAATTGTGAAGAATTGGAAAAAATGTAAAAATTTATTACAATGGTGAGTTAAGTAGGTTATTGTTCATCTCTGTAATTGAATGCTTGGTAAATAAGAAATATTTTGGAAGAACAGGAATATTGCTTTATTCTATGAATGGGTATTAATAATGGCCGATCAATATTTTGTGTATTTAAAGTGGAGAAGCTATATTTTGTGTATTTAAAGTGGAGAGCTCTATAAGTACTTCTTAAGTTTACTTGTTCTGGATCTGAGTTCAAATTCTGGATATCTTTATTAATTTTCTATCTCGTTAAGTCTAAATCTCTTTATGGGTCTTACGTATCTGGGTGTTAGGATGCATTGATCCTTATAGCACTCTATCTTTGTTGCTTTGAAATCTGTTTTATCAAACGCATGAATTGCAACTCCTGCTTTTTTGTTTATTTATTTATAAATAAACAAAATGGGTATTTATTAATACCCATTCATAGAATAAAGCAATATTCCTGTGCTCTCTCCCTCTTTTTCTTCCTCTCTTTTCCTCTTCTTCTTTCCTAAAAAAAAAAAAAGATAATGTATGAATGACCAACAAGCACATGTAAAGATTCTTAAAATCACTAATCATTACAAAAATGCAAATCAAAACTACAATGAGATATCTATTATTTCATATATATAACTATTATAAACAAACAAAAAGAAAAAAGAACAATAAGTGTCGATGAAGATGTGGACAAACTGGAACCTTTATAACTAATGGTAGGACTGTAAAATGGTGCAGCTGCTTTGGAAAACAGTATGGTTGTTCCTCAAAAACATAAAAATAGAATTACTATATGATCCAGGAAGCCAAGTTCTGGGTACATATCTCCAAAAGAATTGAAAGAGGTAGTTTCATACCCATGTTCAGTATTAATCACAACAGTCACGGGGTGGAAGCAACTCAAATGTCCGTCGGTGGATGACAGGATAAACAAAATGGGATCGATACATACAATGGAGTGTTATTCAGCCTTAAAAAGATAGGATATTTTGACACATGGTACAACATGGATGAACCTTGATGACATGATGATAAGTGAAACAAGCCAGTCACAGAATGCCAAACACTATATGATTCCATGGATACGATGTACCTAGAGTGGTGAAGTTCATAGGGACATAAAGTAGCATAGTGGTTTCCAGGAGCTGGGGACTGAGGGAAATTGAAAGCTGTTGTTTAATGAACATAGAGTTTCAGTTTTGCAAAAAAAAAATAAATATTTTGGAAGAATCATGGCAGGAGAAATATATGCAGCAAGTTTTCACAATTTTGATATTTACTAAGGATTTACCATGGGCTGGCCTAGATGCTTTAAGTTTATTAACTCACATTTAATCCTCACTATAATTTTATAAAGTGCACTTATCATCACCTCCATTTAATAAGTGAGGCTACTGAGTTTCAGAAAGGCTAATTCACTTGCTGAAGGTTACACAGCCAATGGCTAGGATTTGAATCAAGGAAGTTTGATTCCAGAACCCATAATCACTATATAACACTGCCTGTAACTAAGCAGCAATTCATCTATTCTTCATTCTACTCAGTTTTTTTTTTTTTTTTAAAGTACAAAGCTCAGTGGTTTTTTTTTTTTTTTTTTTAAATTTTTATTGCATTTTAGGTTTTGGGGTACATGTGCAGAACGTGCAAGATAGTTGCATAGGTACACACATGGCAGTGTGTTTTGCTGCCTTCCTCCCCTTCACCCACACTTGGTATTCATCCCCAGGCTATCCCCCCCAGCCCCCCCCGCTGTCCCTCCCCCATTCCCCCCAACAGTCCCCAGTGTATAGTAGACCGCCTCTCTGTGTCCATGTGTTCTCATTTTTCTCACCC
The DNA here is from genome assembly GCA_031835075.1 of Saguinus oedipus. NCBI lineage: Eukaryota > Metazoa > Chordata > Mammalia > Primates > Cebidae > Saguinus > Saguinus oedipus. The sequence goes on along the minus strand of CM063171.1, from coordinate 72,156,276 downwards.
ACCTATGAGTGAGTATATGTAGTATTTCTTTTTCTGTTCTTGTGTCAGTTTGCTGTCTACTCAGTTTTATTCTTTCTTTTTGATCTTGGGCAATACTAGACAGAGCCAATGGACTTTACCTACAAGGGAAAAATAATATTGTAATAAGACAGAAGAATCCATAATGTCTAAGTGGATTAAAGTAGTACCTGTGTGACTCCTCCGTCCGTTTCCAAACTCTGAAATGAATGATGCATATTGAATGAATTATGCATATTCAGATCTAGTTAGCATTTGCATACAAACATTTTGCAAAATATCATTATCTCCCCCAATTCCAAGAGGTGCATACATTGTATGGATTTGTGTGGAATGAAGATATTTCCTTTTAAATTTATTATATACTTTGTAAAATGTATCTGCAGTCAGTATACTGTGTTACAGAACAAATGAGAAAGTGAAAGAAAACACAATTTGGGGTACACAATGAGAAATACATCTTTTTCCTTTATCTGAGAATGTAACATTTTCATTTTTCTGTCTTTACTGGTTGGATGAAAGTTACAGATTATTGCTAAGGGTAAATGGCACATTTAGTGTCAAGAGATGGCCTTCATTTCAACAGGAATGATTGGGGACATGGGCTGAAAATAAAAGTCCTGAATTACTCAGACTCAAGTGCCCCAGTTCAAAACAGTTTAACTAGGGCAGTGGCCTTTGTCACATTTGATGACAGATGCTTTTCTACTCTGCTCTGACTCCAAGTGAAGGATGCCAACTGTAAACCCACATTGACAAGCTACTGCTCCTCTTGTTCTCAGAGCATTGTAGGTTCTATGTTTCTCTGAAACAGTCAAGAGTCTATAGCTTTACAAATAGATTTTCAATTTGAGTAAAATTATGAAATAATTTTTTTAAACTTTTTAAAAGTATGAAATAAATTTTTTAAGTTTAAAAAACCAACAAGGCTGTGTTGCAGAGAATCCTTGATGATGGTGACCAAATACATATTTCCGGAAAAAAAAATTTTTTTTTGTGAAGGTAGGATTCATGGGCTTTTACAATGCTGATTAGCCATGCAGACTGGTGAAAATATTTTGGACAAAGACTTTGACATAGAAGAAAACAAGGAAAGAAGTAAAGCAGGAAGGAAGGAGAAAATCAACCCTAGGTTCTCATCCCAGCTCTGCCTGTAAATAGTTTGCTGTATTTGAGACCGTTACGTAGCTTTTTGAAATTCATTTTCTTTACATGGAAAATGAAGTGAGTAATGCAGAGTTTGCAAGGGTCTTGTGAGGACTAAATAAGATGCTGCATATAAATGACCTAGCCCAGTGCCCTGCATATAGTAATTACCCAGTAAGTGGAAACTTGCCACAGCGGTAATAGATCCTCAGGGATAAGATTTTAGGAAAGTCTATTTGCTTTTCCATCATATCATGAATAAAATTATGGGTAAAAGATGATGACCTTAATTGATATACAGACTTAATGGAAAACAATTATTTTGGCATGGTGGTGCAACTAGTGAGGGAGATCATGTCAAGGTCAGCTAAACGTTTTGGTAAGTATTACTAGAAATATTAACACAATTTTATGAATTTGAGAGAATGTCCTTTGTTGAAGTTTTATTATTTGGCTACCAAGCATCTGAATATTTTATACTGAAGGCATTTTCCACACCCTCTCTCTGATCTTTGGCAGCTAGTGGCAAATGAAATAGGATTGGCCAATTTGATCATTTTGTTCAGCACCTGGAATCCTGATAAAATAATACAAGAGCAGAGGAGAAGTTAGAAATATTCACAGAAGCTGAAGGACAGATTCTGGCAGTGGTAGTAACTATCCATATGTAGCTGGGTCCATATCTGTAGAAGGACTTTATCTTGAGCAAGACTTGGGCTGTGTTCTCCACTCAGTCTCTTTTGGATCATGGACTTTTTCCCAAGCTCTGTTCTCTTACCTTACGGCTGATTCTATGAACAAGCCTTTATCCTTCTTATAAATCCTATTTCTTTTTTTATTAACTAGAGCCAATTTCTGTTGTTTGCATACAAAGACTCCTAAGGTATTGATAGACTAATGAACATTTCCTATCTTGGTATCACTAAAAAAAAAACTTTTGAAGGCATATTAGGTTATCATAATAGGGAAGGTTGAAATACATGTTATTCTTTACATTATCTGGGAAGACACAACTATTATATTGTATGTAGCATAAGCAGAACACTTAGCACCTAAACAGTTACTGTAGAGGTATTTTCGTCACACAGAACAATATAAACATGGTACATGAAACTGACTGTAGTTTCATACTGACTTAAGAAAACTACTGACTGTAGTTTTCTCTTTGACTGGAGAGATTTTTAGTGACTAGAGTGTAATTTCCAGACTCTGGGAATTAAGAACTTGTGTATTATTTGTCCCAGCTGCAAATCTTGTGAGGCACATTGAAGATGGTATTTGTTCGTGTATAATGTGGTTTAGAGATGAGCCTTGCTAGAAGGAAAGCAGCATGTGAGGAAGAACGTGTTCAATATTTCACGGAGGCAGAATCCAGGGCAAGAGCAGCAGAAATGTTGATGAATATCAGCCAATAACAGAGCAGTCCTCCTGCTGACCCAGTGAGAGGGCACACAGACCCTTAGTTGTTGCCTGTCACCAGTGGAATTATTATTTATAGGTGCTGCAATCTGTCTTGCATTTTAAAATGTGAACACTGGGGAATTCATCTCTATCTAATAAAAGGTGTGGGACTCGTAGATAAACAACCATTCTAAACTTCCCTCAAAGGGTTCATTTATTGAACAGACAGGGGTGAGAGAAGCCAGTACAACAAGTATAAGCAAGGTTGTTCTTATGTCAAAGGCATATTAGAGGAACTTTTACAGAATGCTTTCAAATTTCTGGGATTTGCTTAGAATGTGGTTGCTTAGAGAGGCCCCAATATGCCATTTTGTTTCTGTGTTTAATATTCTTTATTTGCCCAGGGAGTTTGCTGGAGGGAGTCCAAAAAACATATAGAATAAGCAAGGAAATTTTTATTCTTAGAACTATTTTTGGCAACACTGGCTACAAAAGCATTTATTTTATATATATTTGGATATGACCCTGTGCTTTCCCTCTGCAACAAATCATAGAGCCTGGCCTATTGCTTTGCATACCTATAACCCTTGCCATGTGTATAATTAAAACAATAAATCTGAAATGCAAATAACTCTTCCCTGATGAATCATATACATTAATGTTAACTTAATCTTATTAGAAATCAACTTCCAGCAAGATTTCCCAAGTTAAATTCCTTTCATCAAAATTCTTTTTTAACCTCTCATCATTCATAAACTTGGATAAAATAAACCCTCCAAATAGCCATTAATATTTGCTTAAACATTATATTTTAATGGATTTTTATTTTTAAATAATGAGAGATTCTATTTACTAATTTTTGCTGTCAGTCACAACTTGAACTAATCTTGAGAAAATTCATCTTAACGCGAGCAGAATGGACTCATCCAGAATATTTTTAAATGTTATTAGAACCATCTTGGTTCCAGCACACAGCTTCATAACACTTCAGAATTAGTACCCATTTGGTTGTGGAAAAACTCCTAAGTGACCCAGAACTGCCAAAACCAGGCTTCTGCCTCATTGTTGGGTGTGTATACAATCCCCTGGGTCAGTTGTGTTTTTTTTCAGACTCTTCCACTCAGACTTTCTCCTTTTTTTTCTTTACATGGATAGAAGGAAAAAAATATTATTATGTATATAATAGGTTTGAAGGAAGGAGCTAAAGAACTAATATATAATAGGTACCTATTACTTCAGTGCTTTACATAAAATGTCTCATTTTACCATCAGAAAAAGCAATGAGACATTACTTTAAAGAAGAATCTAAACTAAGAGAATATGATGCCCTTTTCCCATGGCATCCTGTGTCTACCCCTATTGCAGGTATTATCACCCTGTGTTGCAAAATCTACTTATTTGTCTACAACATCCATGAAGTTTAAGTGTCTTGAGTATACCGTATTCTCTCAGCTTGCTGGGACTTCCATCACAAGTACCACAGACTAGGTGACTTGGACCTTGGATATTTACAGTCTCACAAGTCTAGAAGATGAAAGTCTAAAATCAAGGTGTTAGCAGATTTGCTTTCTTCTGTGACCTCTCTCTTTGGCTTGTGGATGGCCACCTTCTTGCTGTATCCTCACATGCTCTTTCCTCAGACTCTGACTAAATTACTGTGTTAGTGCAATGCATTAATGTCTGCCCATATGACCTCATTTTACTTTATTTATCTCTTATTTTTTGTATTATGTTTATTATTATTTTGAGACAGAGTCTCACTCTACCACTCTGGAGTGCAGTGGTGTGATCTCGGCTCACTGCAACCTCCAATTCCAAGATTCAAGCAATTCTCATGCCTCAGTATCCCAAGTAGCTGAGATTACAGGCGCCAGCCATCATGACGGGCTAATTTTTGTATTTTTAGGAAAGACAGGGTTTCACCAGGTTTATCAGGCCTCTTTTGAACTGCTGACCTCAAGTGATTTACCCACCTCAGCCTCCAAAAGTGCTGGGATTACAGGCATGAACCACAATCCACCTTTTTTTAAAAAATTATACTTTATGATTCTCGGGTACATATGCAGATCATGGAAGATTGTTGCGTAGGTACATTCCTGGCAAGGTGGTTTGCTGCCTACATCCCCCCATCACCCATACCTGGTATTCTCCCCACGTTATCCCACCCCATCCTTTCCCTCACTGTCCCTCCTCTATTCCCCTGCAACAGACCCCAGTGTGTGATGCTCCCCTCCCTGTGTCCATGTGTTCTCATTGTTCAACACCCACCTATGAGCGAGAACATGCAGTGCTTGATTTTCTATTCTTGTGCCAGTTTGCTGAAAATGGTGGTTTCCAGATTCATCCATGTCCCTACAGAGAAAGCAAACTCATCATTTTTATGGCTGTATAGTATTCCATGGTGTATATGTGCCACATTTTCTTTGTCCAGTCTATCATTGATGGGCATTTGGGTTGGTTCCAGGTCTTTGCTATTGTAAACAGTGCTACAATGAACATTCGTGTGCATGTGTCTTTATAATAGAATGATTTATAGTTCTTTGGGTATATACCCAGTAATGGGATTGCTGAGTCAAATGATATTTCTATTTCTAGACCCTTGAGGAATCACCACACTGTCTTCCACAATGGTTGAACTAATTTACACTCCCACCAATAGTGTAAAAGTGTTCCTATTTCTCCACATCCTTTCTAGCATCTGTTGTCTCCAGATTTTTTAATGATCGCCATTCTACCTGGAGTGAGATGGTATCTCAATGTGGTTTTGATCTGCATTTCTCTAATGACTAGTATGATGAGCATTTTTTCATGTTTGTTGGCTTCATATATGTCTTCTTTGGAAAAGTGTCTGTTCATATCCTTTGCCCACTTTTGAATGGGTTTTTTTTTTTTCTTGTAAATCTGTTTTAGTTCTTTGTAGATTCTGTATTAGCCCTTTGTCAGATGGGTAGATTGCAAAATTTTTCTCCACTCTGTTGGTTGCCGGTCCACTCTAATGATTGTTTCTTTTGCCATGCAGAAGCTCTGAAGTTTCATTAGATCCCATTTGTCTATTTTGGCTTTTGTTACCAATGCTTTTGGTATTTTAGTCATGAAGTCCCTGCCCATGCCTATGTCCTAAATGGTTTTGCTTAGGTTTTCTTCTAGGGTTTTTATGGCGTTAGGCCTTATGTTTAAGTCCTTAATCCATCTGGAGTTAATTTTAGCATAAGGTGTCAGGAAGGGGTCCAGTTTCTGCTTTCTGCACATGGCTAGTCAGTTTTCCCAACACCATTTACTAAACAAAGGATCCTTTCCTCATTGCTTGTTTCTGTCAGGTTTGTCAAAGATCAGATAGTTGTAGATGTGTGGTGTTGCTTCCAAGTCCTCTGTTCTGTTCCATTGGTCTATGTCTCTGTTTTGGTACCAGTGCCATGCTATGTTGATCACTGTACACTTGTAGTATAGTTTGAAGTCCGGCAGCGTGATACCTTCAGCTTTGTCCTTTTTGCTTAGGATTGTCTATTCAGGCTATTTTTTTTTGGTTTTATATGAAGTTCAAAGTGTTTTTTTCCAATTCTGTAAAGAAGGTCATTGGTAGCTTGATGGGGATAGCATTGACTCTATAAATTACTTTGGGCAGTATGGCCATTTTCATGATACTGATTCTTCCTAACCATGAGCATAGAATGTTTTTCCATCTGTTTGTGTCTTCTCTTATTTCCTTGAGCAGTGGTTTGTAGTTCTCCTTGAAGAGGTGCTTTACCTCCTCTGTTAGTTGTATTCCTAGGTATTTTATTCTCCTTGTAGACAATTTACCTCTTTAAAGGCCCTAAATCCAAATGAAGGAACATTCTGAGTTACTGAGGATTAAAATTTCAACATATACATTTTGGGGTGCAGGGAACACAAGCAAACCTATAGCATTGTCCATATCAAAGCATTTTATATCTTCACCACCAAGAATAGGAAAGGATGCATATTGGACACTCAGTGAAAGAAGACTGATGCCAAAATTAATGCTTATTTCTAACACACAACCTTTTTATTCAAGTCATTTTCTAATCTCTTGTGAAACTTGCTACAGTTTTTCCCCCCCATACTTTTTATAACTCTCTGCATTTCTCCTCATAGGATCTCTCAGGAAACCTGGCCACTGCCGTCAATTTCTTTCCTCTCTGACACATGGCCCACTCCCCTTCTTGAATCTGGCCTGCTTGTACCTAATTTGACTAATAGCATAGTTGAAAATAACATTGTGAAACTTCTGAGCCCAACCTTTAGGAAGTTTGGCTGCTTCTGCTTCCTGGCTCTTAAAGTCTTGAACTACTTTTTAGGAAGTTCAGGCTCCCCTGCTGAAATGAGACTCCACTAGAAGAGCTGGAAACTGAGGTGCTGGAAACATTGGTGCAGGTGACATATTGGACAGATAATGTTTACCTTGAGTAAATATACTGATAGAAACTCTGACCAGAATTACTCTCTCCCTTTTACCCTCTCCCTTGACAACACAACTACTTCTAGGCCCATCTGACTTCACTGAAGCCCCTGCTTCCAATTTACCACATTGAAGATGGATAGATTATCATAAAAATAGAGAATTATTTTGCACTAGCCCAGTATATACAGTAGGCAGTGAGGGCAGTCTTTTCTTCTGCCCTTTCCCAAAATGTAAACTGGCTCCATCCTAAGGAAACTCCAAGCCTCTAAACAATTTAATAAAATTAATGCATGTTTTGGGCAACTTTTGCACTTTTAACAAAAAACCGATTTCATATAATTTGAAATCGATTCACTGGAGCAACCATCCACAGAGTAGTTCTCAACTATTCTTGAACCTGAAATGTCTGTTAAGAAGCAATTGACACTGTCAACATTTCTTGTACGATTTTAATGAGAAAAACATTAAAAGCAGATTCTCCATACGGCGGGTCATTAATCACTGTAATGATAGCTGGGAAGTAAGTTAACTGATACTATAACCTCTCCCACTTCAGAAGCTAAGTAATCATGAAGGTACCACAGGAAAATTAGTTACATTTGAACACATTTTGAAGGAAGGGATGATAATTAAAAATGTTAAAAAATCAAAGTTTTAAACATTTATTTTAAATGTAAGACAACTTGAGAACTTCAAGCATAGAGACAGTGCTACAATTCTCATCTTTTCGTGTCACTTCCTGTGTGCTGCTCAGGCCATGCCACTTCCAGCTACAGGATACCCCTCTGCATCCACTGAAGACTTCGGATCCTTATTGTGTCCTGCTCTTTGCGCAAATGTTGGAGTAATCCCAAAGGACCTGTAGATCCATGTAGACCGAATGTCCCACATCATTTCTTCCAAGCATCTCCATGACTGCAGCACCCAATACCCCAACTACATTCTAGACTATTCTGTTTCCTAGAATTATTCCACCTCAAAAGGAAAATCACATTGGGATTCTCGGTCGCTCAATTCCTTCATTTTACTTCAGTGTTCCTCTCCCATTATAATTTTTGTTTCTATCCAGGGCAGATATTATGGTGTGACACTCTCAACTCCCTAAACCTTTTCCCCTTCTGCCAACCTTTTTTGCTAAACCTCACACAGCTTAAACAGAAAGAAACTCTTGGTTTCCTAACTCCCTTCTTGGTCTGATGGGAGCTGCTGGAAGACTGTTGAATCACACAACCATATAGATAATTTGATTTCAAATTTATAAGCCAAAATGTCAAATAAATTTTCAAAGCAATTCAATAAGTAAAACATATTTTTTATAGAACTCAAAAAAGCAGACAAACAAACAAAAAAAGTGTGGAGAAAAAAGGCATCCATAATGACATCACACAGAAAAATGGCTATCAACTTTTGGTGCTTTTCCTTCCAGTCTTATTTCTATGCATATAACAGGAATAATGTGCATGTTATCTTACAAAATTCCCCTTAATATTATAAAATGCACTTAGGTAATGTCAAAGAATTGATTTCCAATGTCTAATTTTTCATGACTCCATATCATTCCCCTTTTTAGACATTCTACTATTTATCTTTAACTTTCCCGTACTGATGGCTATTTAGATTATTACTAACTAGCAACTCTAGTTTTTTATTTAGAATGAGTTTCTAAAGATAGAATTAAGGAGCTAAAGAAAATAATAATTTAAGGTTTTTGATGCACTTTGACAAATCAACTTTGAAAAAAAGTGAGAACAATAGATTCCAATGACAGTGGAAGTAAAAACAACTGTTTTGTCTTGTACTCAGCACAGAGTAACTTATATAACCAATGTGAACATACGTGATCAGTGACCAAAGTAGCACTGATAGCACTTAAAATTCTCAAAGTGAGTAAAAATCAGATATATTTGTGTTTTATCTCTTTGCTTACTAGTAAGATTAAACTTCTCACTTTATAAGTTTCATAGCATTAATTATTTTTTGAATTACCTGTTCACAGTTTTAAGGTAATCATTTGAACTATTCCTGGCCACCTCATTTCCAATTCCACAACTTCCAAGTTTGCTTCCTACATTTTAGATGGTATTTAGTCTGCCTGGCAAAAATATTCCCTCTTGTTTATCCCAGCACATCATCTTCTGTACTGTGCTAGTTTATTTATGGACAACTCAAATCTTTTCCCCATATTTTGCTTGTTACTTTGTATCACGTAAGCCAGAACCCTGGGGATTATACTTACCTAAATTACAGCAGGTGGATTTCAGGTAAGATTTCAATAATCTTTTATGCAATATGTGATAGACCAAAAATAAGCAGAAACCATCATTCCTTAAAAACAGCAGTAGCCACACATATGGGTTTTGGCAGAAGGCAAATGTGAGGCTTTTCTACCTGGGTGTTTTCCTGCCTGCCTTCCAAGGCAGCTGAGATTATCACTGGCATTTTTCTGCAAGACACATATAAATTAAACTCTTGAATGCTAGCAGTTTCCCTGTAAGGAGTCCAGCTCCACTTTCAAATTCTATGAGTAATCTTTCAGGCTAAACCCCAGGCAAGTACAAGTGTGGAGAGGCATCCTAGGGAGAGGTTGCCCTCCTCACACCAGACTTGTTGCACTGCCAGTCCATTGTACTTTTCTGGAGGGGACTGTATTCAAGGAATCCGGCTCTCCAGGACTAGCTATGCTCTTTCATGGAGGGATTTTTATTAGGCCAAAGGAGTCTTCAGCACTTCCAAGGCATCTTCTCCCAGACCTTAGTAGAGGACTTGCCCCAGGCACTTCTCTCCATTTTGACTCCATAAATTCCAACTCCTATTTTTCCTGTATGACTACCCAATAGCTTCTTGCTTGCTACACAGATACAGCCAATTTATCAAGACAGGGGAATTGCAACAGAGAAACTCTGATTTACACAGAGCCCACTGAAAGAGACACCATGGTTTTATTACTCAAATAAGTCTCCCTGAAAATTTGGAGACTGGGTGTTTTTTTTTTTTTTTAGGTTTTTTAAACCCACTTTTATTGATTAATTGTAAGTAATACAAATATTCCAAAAATATAAACAGACACTTAATGGCATCCTACATTTCAAATTTTTGAATCCAACAAATTTATCAAACCATGAATCTGTAAGCAAGATAGTCAGAATCCCACAGCCCAGTCACAGTGGGAAGCAGATTCCCTACCCTCCAAATGGGATCTTGAAGGAGGAAAGTGGAGTGAGATAGAACATGATAAGCAAAGAAGCTCACAAGTCCCAAAGAGGGGGGTCCACTCCAGGGGCAGATTCTACAACATTAAAAGAATGGGGCAGCTGCCCAGAACTCTGGCCTCCTCTTCCATGGCTGAATATAGATATTTACCAGCATTTAGAAAAAAAGGAGAAAAAGAAGTAACCCATTTAGAAAAAAGAGACCGAGAGAGATCAGTGGTTATGTCACCCACTGAGGACCTGAAGGTGAAAATGTACTTACTTTCTCATATGCTTGGCTTGGCTAGGACATAGGGTGCTGGACAGCCTTCTGAGAGGACTTCCTTTCTAAATGAAGCCTCAGGAACAGGTAGGGGCAGCAGAATAGAATTAGCATCCATTTCCTAGGGAAAGACTGCCTTTAGACCTCCCATGCTTTTAGCACAAAGCAGCGTCTGGGCCACTATCACTAGAGGTAAGTTTATACATTTACAAAATTCTTAAAATCTTTGGGAAGCAGGAGGGAGCTAAATAGAAGGTCCCAGGTTAACAGAAGGCAAATTCACTCAACCACTCTAGTAAGGGACCCATGGGCCTACAGAGTGTCCCCTCTACAATGTGCATAGTGGAAACCCTTAAGTGACCTTTTTCCAAACTGCTCATGTGTCCAAAGCTCCCCCATGAGAGGGACACAAGCATCAGGCTTTTGATTTAGAAGCCCAATCAGAGAGACACACTGTGTCCCTGAAGAGGCACCTTAAAAAATCTGAACCTGGCAGGTAGGCAAATTCCTGGCATGGTTTGAATTGGTGCTGACCAGGCATGGTGGCCTATTGCCCCCCAAAGACCAGTCTCAAGTGGGAGGAGCTGATGGTAGAAAGCCCTAGAACAGAGTCTGGGATGAAGTGGCTTCCTCCCTGTCTTGCCTTCCAAAATTGAGTCTGGCCTGATTTCCTCTGAGGAGCAAATTTTACAGTTATGCCTTGCCCTGACACATGGTGAGACTGGAAACCCGACAGCAAATAATGACTAGGCTGGCTCAGCCCACATGAATGGCCCCTGCTTAGGTTTGGCTGAGTTGCTTCTCTGGGGAAAGTGGGAATGGTATTGCTGTCGAGGAGTTGCAGGTGGGCAGGCAGGGTTCTGATGGGAGTGAGGCCTAGAAAGCAGTGCTTCATACAGATGCAGCAGGCACACTCCCACCAAGCCATCCTATTTGGGGTAGGGGACAGGGAGTAGAGAGAACTGACTGGTTGAGTCAGAGATGAAATCAGAGGAGGTCAAATTGTGTTCATCTTGCTGCCTTCTGTTTCTGGGTTGGATCACGGAACTGGTTGAGCAGATTGCCTATCTGTGTGGCACCAGCTGGTGTATCAGAATGCAGGGTCTGAAAAATATTTCAAGCATCAATCTTAGGTTTCACAATAGTGATGTTATTCCTAGGAGCAACTGGGAAGGTTCAGAACCTTGTGGTTTCTGGCTTTATGACACCTAAGCCAAAATTTTTAATCTTATAGCTAATTTGTCAGTCTTACAAAGACAGCCTGGTTCCCAGGCAAGAAAGGGGTTTGTTTCAGAAAAGAGCTGTTACCATCGTTGTTTCAAAGTTCAACTGTTGGCCTATGCCCAGTAATGAACAAGGGCAGCCTGGGAGGTTAGAAACAAGATGGGGTCAGTTGGATTAGATTTCTTTCACTGTCATAATTTGTGGAGTCCCTCCATTTGGCTCACAAATCCTTAAGGAGGCAGAAGCCTTTTGTTTGGGACTCCTGATATCATGCTCACTATCTGGGCTGCATCCACCTGATTCTTTCCCAGTTGCATTTCTAAGGGAAAAGTGAAGCACTGAGAAGCCAGTGTCTGCTTATGCTCAACCCTGTGATCTTGGTTTCCCTGGGCTCTGTTATGCTGTGTTAAATCTCTTTCCATATCAAATATCTACAGATGTTTCTTTTGCTCTAATAGAAACTTCACTGAATATATTACTTTTAATGGCAAAAACTGCAATTACTTTTGCACCAAGCTAATAGTATTTCTTTTTCATCCACTTCACAGGGAGAAATACTGCATTTCCTCCTCAAGGTTAATAATTCATTCTCTCCGTTATGTATTCATTTAAACATGTTTCCTGTATATCTGGTACTATGTATAATCACTGACACTGTGTTAGTTCCTAAGAATACAAGATGAAGAAGACCTGGTCCATGCCTTCAAAGAGTTACTATCTTATTCAGGAGAGATACATGGACACATAATTACAATTCACAAGCTAACACAGGGAGCTGTTGGGAAGCAGAGGAAAGTTACCCAATCTAGTCAATGGTTAAGTATTCACAGAGGACTTGATATCGTCACACAGAGAAAAGTCATACCATGAAAACGTATTGAATAATGCTGAATAGAGATGGAAGCTTGCCAGAGGATGTGAAGCTGAGGAGAAAAAGAAAGAGAAAAGAGGGGAAAGATAATACAGCCAGAAGAGAGGGGAGATCTTTATCCAGGAAAAAGAAATAAGGAGTACTATGTGTGCAAAGAACTGTGCAAAGTTCTGTGTTGTTTGACAATAAAATACAAAATAGAAGAGGGAGAGATGATCATGGGAATGAGGTGGTGGCCAGAAAATGTGTTGACTAAGCTGCTGTAAAGAAGAGTTTGGGCTTAACCGTGAAGGTAATCAGAAATTAAAGGATTTCATCAGAGAAGCTATCAACTAAAAAAAAATAATGAATTTCTTGAGCAATTTTAATTAAGATCTTCATCATTATTAAGGTCATCTGTAACACAGTGCTGAAAAAACAAGAATTCTTACAGGCGTCCTGATGACTTCTCACGAAGAAGCGTGGGAGACAAGAGGTAAATAGGACTAGCAGGAAAGGGCTGTGGTTTCAGACTCTTTGATAGTCAAATAATTTAATTAAAATAGTAATGCTCTACTATTTTCACCTCTAAAACTAGCATAGATAAAAATGTTAATCCTTATGAGAGTATGATGAAGTAGACATGCAGTAGTTATTGCAAGCTTATTTGGAAATCAGTTTAACAATATGCTCCAAGAGCTTCAAAGTGCTCATATCTTTGACCCTGTAATTCCATTCCTGTGTATTACGAATGCAGACAATGATTACCACTACCAAGTGGAAAATAAAACAGCAATAACTTATATTGCTGTAAAGAATAAATGAGATAATGCTAGAAAAGTGCCTGTAATACTGCCAAAACACAGATGAGTTCAGGGAGTGCAACGAATCACTCTTGCTTTGTATCTTGATTTTTAAAGTGCTTATGCATTAAATAAATAGTGAGCAAGCCACAGTATGTATTGACTGCCCACTGTGTGCCAGTCTCCATGCCAATTGCTGACCAATAATAGTAAATATGGTAGGCTTTGTTCTTACTCTTATAATATTTATAGTCAATGGCAAAAACATGCTCCAAATAAATAGATAAATTGTACACAACATTACATATGTGTGAATGTATACACACACAGATGATTAAGGAAATGAACATGGTGTTATGAGAGAAAAACAGGAGAGATTAAATTTAGAGAGGAAGGTGCAGAGCAGCACTTGTGAAAATAGGGAACTTGTTACAGACTAACTGTGTTCTCCCAAATTTATATGTTGAAGCCTTAACCCCAGTGTCACTGTATTTGGAGAAAAAGAGGTAATTAAGGTTAAATGCAGGCAGAAAGGTGGGGTGTACCCTAATCCAATCGGACTGTTCTCTTTATTCAAAGAGGAAGAGACATCAGAACCCTCTGTCTCCCAAAGGATGCACACGGTGAAAGGCCAGCCGAGGTCACAGCAAGAAGGAGTGGTCTAGAAACTGAAGAGAGGCCTCACCAGAAACCAGACCTACTGGCACCTTGATCTTTGACTTTTAGCCTCCAGAACTGTGAGAAAATAAGATTCTGTTGTTGAAGCCACCCAGTTTGTGGTATTTAATTATGGAAGCCCCAGAAAACTAACACAGACCTGAAGGATGGGAGGAGATGGCTACATGCAGAAGGGCGTTTCCAGGGAGAGAGAACAACAGACACAAGCTGTGGATGCTGAAAGGATCTTGGTGTGTTTGGACAACTGAAAGAAGAGCAGTATGCCTGGAATCTTATGTACACATTATGCATATTTCTGAGACAGCTTTGGGAAATGACACCACGTTGTCATCACTAGCTACAGCAATAAATAGATTTTGGTTCTGAGGACTTGAGTTTCAGTTCAAAGGAATAGTGTAATGGAGACAGAGAGAAGAGGCCAATATTCCACAGAATGTGAGGCACTGGTAACCACTGAGTAAATTCAACCTTCGCATATTACAGATGTCAAATCCAAAACTCAGAAACACTAGACATGCTAACAGGGATTAAAACAAAAACAACATACTAGCTAATGTCAGACATGCTTAAGAACCTAAGTGTCTTATATCCTTTACAAGTGCCTTAGGCAAACCTATTAAACTAAACCAAATTCCCTGTCTCAGATTGACGTCTTATTATTGAGCTATGGCACCAAACCTGAATTAATAGAAAAATGATCTATGTGGTTTGGAATAATTCTAAGGAAACAGAAACTGCAAACTATAAGAATTAGCTACAAATTATCTTGAATGTATTTGCCTCTATATTCTTATCAGTATTGACCAAGCCCTGTTTGAAGGTTCTGGGACTGCAGATTTATGAGTCTGTTACATATATCATTTATTTTATTTACATTGTACTATAACCTTCCAAAAAAATCCTGACTTTTGTAATTGTAGTAATGATGAGTAATGTAAATATATTCAGTATTTATGATATGTCTAACAGGTAGCCCACATTTTATAAAACACTTCCATCTATGAAGTACTTTTATTACCAATAAATAAAATAAGATATATATCTCTATCTATATGGAGATATATAGCTATATATATCCATATTTATCTATTTATATATATAGATAGATATATATATCCATATAGATATATAGATATATCCATATAGATATATATCCAAGGCGACCTAGCTAAGAAAATAAGAAAGCTAAAAATGAAGTAGTTTGCTGATAAGTGTTTAACAACCTGCTTTCTGGAGGCAGAGGACTGTCCTGAATCTACAGACTGAAAGTGTGCATCCCTTCAGAACTTATATGTTGAAATCCTAATTCTTCATGTGATGATATTAGGAGGTGGGGCCTTTGGGAGGTTATTAAGTCATGAGGGCAGAGCTGTCATAAGTGGGATTCATGCCTTTATGAAAGAGAGAGAGAGCCCCCTGTGCCTTTTGCCATGTGAGGGCACAAAGAGAAGATGTCCAAGAGTAAGGAATCAGGCTATCACCAGACACCAAATCTTCTGGCCACTTGATTTTGGACTTCCCAGCCTCCAGACTCTAATGCATAAAATTATATTGTTTGTAATCTATGCAGTCTATGGTAGTTTGTTACAGCACCCTGAACAGTCTAATACTGTTCAGCCTCTAGCATCAGGGTTTCTTTCTGCCTTCAGAGAGTTGGTTGTTAAATATTTAACAGAAAATCACTTCATTTTTGAATGATTTATTTTCTGGTCAGTAGCATATGAATATTCCTGTGGGGTTAATATGCTCATCATGGTTGATTTGGTTGATTTCAATGTGATATCACTAAAGGCAGAGTTGGGCGCAGATGCGCAGTAGTAGCACACCATTAATAGCATATTCACTATAACCATCAGTTCTCACAAGCATGGATGACTCAGCCCCAATTACACTATTGTCAATAAAAGTGTGACTCTAGTGCTTGCACATCTAAAACTCTGCTAGATTTTCTATCTTCGCTACTGGACATTAAAAGTAGTACATCTAATACAATTTGACATATGTATGTAGAAACCAGGATGAATGGTATTTTTTTGATGTTCCATTTCTTCAACTTTATAGTAGAATGTATGTTTCTCTGCCTGGTTGATAGATAAATGTTGGATCCATCTGGAAAGACATTGGATTCCTTTGCAAATTTATGTGTCTTCCAAAAGTAGACTAGAAAGTGGGTTGAAACTGGACATGGTGACTCGTGCCTGTAATTTCAGCACTTTGGGAGGCTTAGATTGGAGGATCACTTGAGGTCAGGAGTTTGAGACCAGCCTGGCCAACATGGTAAAACCTCCTTTCTACTAAAAATACAAAATTTAGCGGAGCATAGTGGCACATGTCTGTAGTCCTAGTTCCTCAGGAGGCTGAGGAAAGAGAATCACTTGAACCCAGGAGGCAGAGGTTGTAGTGAGCTGAGATCATGCTACTGCACTCTAGCCTGGGCGACAGAGTGAGCCTCCATCTCAAAAAAAAAAAAGGGAGAAAGAAAGTGGGTTGAAAAATTCCTACAATCAATCACATTCTTAGAAAGATATGAGGTCTAGGACATTAATATTTAGAGCAGATGTAGATAAAACTGATATTTGCTCACCCAAAATTTTTTCCCAACATTTTTCCTCCATGCAGAGCTGAAATTTTATTCTGGTTTTATGTTCATCTATTATAGACTGAATGCTGTTAAATATTATGCAGATGTTAAATCCTAATGGAGAATGTGATAGTATTTGGAGGTGGGACTTTTGTCAGGGGCTTGGGTCATAAGGGTGGAATACTCATAAATGGGATTGGTGTCTTCATAAAAGAGATGACAGAGAGTTTGCCTCCATTTCTGCCATATGAGGACGCAGAGGAAAGATGGCTATTTTTGAACCAGGAAGCAGGTTCTTTCCAGACACCAAATCTGCTGGTGCATTGATATTGGACTTTCCGATTCCAGAACTGTAAGAAATAAATTTCTGTTATTTGTTAGCCACCTAGTTTATGGCAACTTTTTACAGCAGCCTAAATAGACTAAGACAATCCTCTTGCCCACATGCTTTTGTAAATTCTTATGGATCTAAGCCAATTATCAGGTCATATCACCTTGCCAATGACTGATTTTGATTTGGGGTTATTACCCACTTATAACCAATGAGATATGAGGGATGCCTGAGAGAGTCTGAAAAATGCTTCTTAGTTTTAAACACAATGAAAAGATAGTCACTTTTTCTGTCTCCCTTCACTGGCATAGGAATATTTGATGACAGTAGCTATAGCCATCTTACAACCAAGAAGCAAGCTGATGAGGTAATTACAATGAGGTGAGATGGAAAGATCTGGATTGTCGATAATGACTTTGAGCTACTAAGTTAATAGTCCTGGAGTTTCTCTTCCATGGAGCTTCCTGTTCTATGTACCAATAACTTCCCTTATTTGAGTCAGTCTTTTATTACTTGGATTCTTATAGCTAGTCTTATGCTATTTTTTCATTCCCAAGTTTTTACTCTCTTTCCTCTAAATTATTTGGTATATAAATTTAAATTTTATTTAAATTTTTGTAATGGAGTCTTACTTGTAATGGAGTCTTTTTGTAATGGAGTCTTTAAATAATGTCTTATTTAATTTTTTGTAATGGAGTACCCTGGCTGGGATTTGACCTGAAGATTTACAAAATTTTGAGTAATCATTGGGACAAAAATGAAAGTCATTAACGTTTTCTGCCTCTCAAGAGCTGGAGACGTCAACAATCTTTTTGTGACGAATTATCTTTAATTTTAAAAAGATAAATAATTGGTATGAATATTTTATTTATGTAATCATACAGGTAGTATCTACCTATTATTCTTGTGAAAAAAATAAAGAAACAGGTAATGTCTATGCAACTCTTTTAAATGGAAAATTGTTTCTGTGATGTAATTGCTTTGGATGTGTCAATGTCGGGCCTTAGTGGGTTTTTTTTTTTTATTATTTACTTTCTGTATTTTTGGCTTAGTTTGGCAATGGGAGAATTTTTCTCTCTATTTTTTTCTCTGTGTGTATTGAGTGCAATTTGTGTATAAGGTCTTATATGATCTTATACAGATGTTTATTCGTGTGTGTATGTGATAAGCAGGTTCTTAGAAAGATAAGAAGCTGAGATGCTTAGAGACACAGGAAGGACATGTAGGCCTGAACCAGTCCTCATCCTGGAGGAAAGACTATAAAATAACTGGTCTGACAAAGCAACTTGCCTGGGGATTTCTCAAATGCCTTTGTCCAGAGAGATACACATACGAATAGAAAGGATGGAGACCTGTTTTAGATTAGTGGAGACTAAACAATCATGACTTAAATGCAATGTGGGATCATGAATAAATTCTTTAATAATAATTATGGAGATTGTTATTAAAACCACTGGCAAAACTGAATACAAACTGTCAAATTTCCAAATATGATGACTAAGGAAAACAAACAAAAAACAGTTGTATATGGATAGGAAAACTGTGCCAAAATGTTAGCTAAATCTGGATGTAGAGTATATGGGTATCATTGTACTATTTTCTAACAATTTTTCTCTAGATTTAAAGTTTTAAAAAATAAAAAGTTGGGAAAATAAAATAAAATAAGGAAACTTGGGCTTTGAGTAGCTCAACCTTGATTAACTGCTGATATTTTACATATATTGAATAACAGCACAGAAAAACAGGCGACATTGCACCATTGTGTTCTGAAATAATTATCCCATTAATAAAGGATAGGCTATAACTAATGATGGTATAATACAATGGTGGTATTTCCCCTTAATAGAGCAAATGTTCCCTCTGTAAATTTTCCTGGGAAGAAGCTTAACACAAAAGAAATGTGAGAAGGATGAATGTGAGAAGTCAGACTAGACATTTCACAAAAAGTGCCAGTACCTGTGAGTGTACTTGCGGCACTGCCTCCTGCCACATGGAGTCAGCCTTTTAGCCAAGCCTGGAAGTGTCTTGTGAATACTGAAACTAGGGGCTTGAGAACATGTAAATCTAGGATTAAGCCTTCCTTACAGTTTCATGACATGCTAGACTAAGCTCTGCTGTGGAACCCTAAGTGTAGACTCTTCTATGCTTACAGTGAGCAGTAAGAAAGAGTACAGTATTATTTTCACACCTCTCCCAACCTAAGTAGTAACAGTTCTAATGGCCTATGGAAGATGATCTGCTCTCAGAACTACTGAGAACATTTAGTAAAAGACTTGATGCTGAAGACCTGTAGCTGTGTGTACTGACGCAGAGCAAGAGAAGGGACCAGCTTCACTGGAGACAGAGACGGTGGGGGAGAAATGCTGGAAATGTCAGGCTAACAACCACCATTGAACCCTGGAGTTTGAGATTTGGATCATTAATGTCAACATGATTTAAATGGTTGTCTTAGTCTTGGCTAGAATATAATGCTTATATTTGGCTAAGTATTATATCTCCCTTGCTTGAGTATAAGATTCTTTGGGAAAGCAATCATCACTTTCTTTTCTTCTTCTTACTGCAATTGCTTTTAATTGTGTTGCGTATGACATGTATTGACTAAACCTGTGTCTTACAAAACTTTAATCAGGTTCTCTTAGCCACCTTTTTAACTAAGCCCCAACCTTTGCCCAGTTTCAGCAAAAGTCCTGCTAAGTCAGTGTAACCAGACCCCACTCTCTATATCTAAGCACCTTTGACATCTGATCAAATTCTTCAACCTCCACCATTCCCCAGGTGATGTCTGATGACCCTGGCTTGCTTTCAGCAAGAGTCCAGTCAAGGTGGTTTAGCAAGAACTCCTTCTTACCCCTGATGCTGCCTCTGAATGCTTCTCTGTTCACTCACCTTTGCCCTCTTTCTTGGTTATAAATCCCCACTTGTCCTTGCATTAGAAATTGAGCCCAGTTTTATATTGAGGTTTCTTTGCCATTATTGCAACAGTTTCTGAATAAAACCTGTACCTGCTTTTTACCACTTCACTATCTAGCTCTGTTTTTTCTTTAATAGTATTGAATAAATATTTCTTGGTTGAAACTGAATCTAGATTGCACTCACAACAATATAAATATCATGATTGCTGTGATTCTTAAAAAGGTTTGTCCCAACAATTTTGACAAAAATTATTTTTAAAATGGGTTTAAAAAATTGACTATTAACCTCCACTTTGTATTTATTACAATGTATAAACATTATTTTAAATCCTTTATTATACCAAGACATCTTTTTTTCTCTGAAAATGATCAAGTCCTGGGCCCCAGAGTCCTGCAAACAATTGCATTCTCCAGTGTTTTAGGCTAAGTCAGTGCTTTCTGAATAACACACTCTGCTATGTGTTTCTTTCTCCTGAAGAAGCTCTACCTACACCCCTAAGTTTGCAAACTGAATGTTGGTGGAATCTTCTGAAGCCTGAATGAGAGCTGAAATGTCTGTATTGATCAGTACACCTTTTAGAGAATACATTTCCTATTCCCTGATGACCTTGTTGGCAAGATCTCTCTGTCTGTGAATTATGAATAGTACTTACATAAGAGACTGCTTCCTTAATTTGTGAGCTGCATTTCAAATGGTGAAGGCTTCTTTTGCAGCCAAATAACAGATTCAGATTGGCCAATGCGATGTTTCATCAGGAATGATACAGAATGACTCCTTTCCCTCAATTTGGTGTCAATGCCAACAGTGCCCCTCTCAAAGGATTCTCCTAGCTTCAAAAGGTCATTAACATCCAATAGTGCTGGTAAAACACACTTTCAATAGTCTATATATTCATCAAAGTTTTAGTCCTATATGGAGCAGAGGTGGAAGCAAGGCCTAATCTCAGCATATATGTGGAGCTAATAACTAAAAACCTTGAAGCAGACTCTCTTCCTTGCTTTTTATTCTACCTGTTTTAAGATGAACTGAGAGGCTTTTAGCAAACAAATTTTGGGAAATGTGCTAATTGATATCAAACTGTTCAATACGCCCCAAAGTCACTATTTTAAGCTCAGATTCTGCTCAAATTTCAGAATAGAGGCAATTTTCAGTTTTACCACATTTTCTATAATGTAGCCTTCTTTTTAATGGGATCTTATTCTCTTTGCTAGAAGATTGTATTTGTGTGAATTAGCAATGGAAATTGACAAACCTATGTTTATTTTCAGAGACACATGATCTGGATCAACTTCATGCTATAAACCTCAACGGTAAGCCTCAAAAGCCAAGTGATTTTAACACGAACCAAACTACACCAAGCACTTCAATATGATGTACTTTAGAAACATACTTGACAAACTTCCTTAAAGGGATTCTTAAAAGGAACATTCTTTAGACAGACACTGAAACACTGACCTGCTTTGGTGTGAAGGAAAGGTCTTGGCTTGTGTATGACTAATTTTCAAATCTTGTTTTTGTCAGGTGTACATTTCCTTAAATTGAACACTTTTAATTATTTTTCTAGTTTGATTCATGGATATGGATTCAGCTGTTTAAAATACCAAGTAAACAAAGTATATGCATGTGAGTGTATGTATATATATCTGTATGTGTATATATAAATATATACACACACATACTGACATGTACACATATTTTGTTTAAAGCATTATGTTTATGTTTTATACATACACATATATACATGTACAGAAACATACACATATAATATTTTAAACAAAGTATTTGTGTGTGTCTGTGTATGTGTATACATTTATATACACACATACAGAGACATATACATATATGTACAGCCACATTGGTATATATTTATATATCTATATGTATATATGTGTACACACATACAGACACATACACGTAAAGTATAATGCTTTAAAGTATGTGCATGTGTCTGCATGTGCACTTATACATATACACATATATAAACAAATATATACATATATAAACAAATATATACATATATAAACAGATATATACATATATAAACAAATAGACATATAAATACTTTGTTACAAAGTATTATGACATGAAAGCTGCATTATGTGATACAAATGGGCAATGTGTTACGTGTAAAATATAGATATATATTTAAATATATAAATTTAAAATTTCCTTAATAAAATATATGCATGCTGGGAAAATTTTGTGGTACTATCTACTAGAGTGTCACTGATATAATAGAACTCAATTATTCTTTGATTATGTCATTCAGAAAAATTTTTTGAAATTTAATTATTGATATGAAATAATGGTATTATTATTATTATTATTATCACTTTTTGAGACACAGTCTTGCTCTGTCGCCCAGGCTGGAGTGCAGTGACACAATCTGGGTTCACTGCAACATCCACTTTTCAGCTTCAAGCCATTCTCATGCCTCAGCCTCTTGAGTAGCTAGGACTGCTGGTGTGCTCCACCATGCCTGGGTAATTTTTGTATTTTTAATAGAGACAGGGCTTCACCATGTTGGCTAGGCTGGTCTGGAACTTCTGACCTCAAATGATCTGCCTACCTTGGCCTCCCAAAGTGCTGGGATGACGGGCGTGAGCCACCATGCCTGGTTGGTATTATTAATTTAAAAGATATATATATATGCAAATGTTGTATCATAAATTCAGAATATTTGTGATGCTGACTGCCAGGAAAATAGGACAGAGGAAAGAAAGGAGAGATCACAGTAAGTCCAGATACATAGCATATTAGCTACACAGTACTGTGTATGTGTTGGGGGCTTAAGAGAGAAAAACACATGATTTCTCCCCATAAAAGGCTTACAATCTGTGTATTAATTCTTGCTTTTCAATATAGAAGGGATTATTTATCTGGTTACATGAAACATCATGAACTTGTTGTTGCCTATTCCTATGTAAAAATGAGGAACACTTGTAACTATTAAGGCCAAATATAAATGAGTTTATTCACTGAGATTGATGTATTAGATAAAACCCTTAAGATGTTCTCATTAGGATCTCTTAGTTAAAGGAAACAGAGACTCACTCAAGTTGTCTTAATAATGAGGGATTTATGGTGAGGAAACAGGGCAATTAGAGACACAGAGATCAAATATGATTCCAGGAGTGGAATCCAAAGTACAGCTGGCCGTCATACAAACGGAACTCAATCCAAGCCAGCACTAATAATTTCGGCAGCAGCAGTTCATCAATTGTCAGGAGCTTGCTTGGTATTGACTTGTATATTCTCTCTACTGCCCCTAACTTGGCTTCCAACCCATCAGGTTGCCATTACCCTTGATGACCACAACTTTAAATTCTTTTCAGTCCCATCTAATCTTCATGGCCTCTCATTCTTTTCAGCAGCTACAATTTTCAGGATTAATTGCTTATTTTTTTCTCTGTATTTAATAATAACATTCTTGAGATATAAATCTTATAGGATCATAGAATAGTTTTATTTTTGGGGGCAGAAATTGACTGATCTGTGAATTGATTGTCTTTAAATCATATGCTCCTGATTCAAATACCTTGAGTAAAACTCAGTCATCTTGTAGCCCTTATAAGAATTTGTGGATATGAGAAAAAACTATGTTTGACCAATATAATGCATTCTGTCTTAACTTCTTTATTTCATGCATAATTTCTTTATTTATCTACATTTCTGAAGACTCTACTACCCTGCAAATGCCAATGAGAACATGTTCTGATTGACTCCCTAACAACCATCTGCCTACCCTAAATGTCTAGACCAAGCCAACCACAATAATTTCATTGTTCAGGAGTGTGATGAGATTCTAACAAGTAATATGTGTGGGTAGGCTGTAGAGGTGGTCAAGGAAGTAACAGGAAATGTTTTCTCTGACAAAGAGCAACAGGAAAAATTATTCTTCCTTGTGATATTTTTATGTTTGACAGCTGCCACCACCTCACTAGAAGTCTGATAAGGAAAATAATGCCAAATACGGCAGAAAGGGGAGACAGAAAGCCTGAGACTTGATGGTGTATTTTAGCTTGACATAACCAGTGCTTCCTTTTTCTGTTTAATAATGTATTTTCTTATTGATTAAGTTAGCAGCTGCAAACAACCTAGCTAATACACACATCCAACTCAAACATCACCTTCTCAATTAGATATTTTCTGGCTATCCTTTTTAAAATTATATATCTCCAAACTTTTAATCTGAATTCTCTGTTTTTTTCTTAGCACATAATCACCAGTTACCATACTATGCAATTGATTTTTGTGTCCATCTCCCCACACCAGAATGTGAAAGACAATAAAGATTTTTTTTATTTGTTTAGTTCACTATTGTATCCTTCCGCACCAAGAATAGCACCTAAGATATAGTAGGCAATCAATAAATATCTGTTGAATGACTAAAATAAATATTTAATAAATGATAAATGATCTACTAAAGTAGAATAAAACTAAAGGAACGGTATACATTTAAACATTTACAAATTATTCCAAATAGGCCTTCAAATAGATCGATATAACTTCCTACTACCAGATATAACAGAGCTTGTTTTCCCACACTCTTAACTTGTTTCAGTAAGTTTTAATACAGATTTAGTTGATAAGGAAAATTGACGTATCTTCCATATTTTTCTAATATTTTGTAAATTTGCACTTATTTGACTGTTACTAAGACGAATACACTTATGTGAATTTAACAGCCAGGTTTAGAGAGTGTATGAATGAATTGCTTTTCTGCTTTTCTATTAGGATGACTTTTTTTTTGGGTTGACTTATTAAAACATTTTAAGGTACTAGGATTAGCATGGTTTTGATTTAAACATAGTTTTTAAAATTTATCACTTATTTTTAAATTTTAATCAGTATTTTCTGACACTTTAGTTTTAAATTTTTATTTGCCAAATTTACCCATCTTTCCTTCCTAGGTTTTGCTTTTGCTAAGGAAACAAAAGGTCTCTTCTGTTTTTAACATTATGTAATTAGTCCCTATCATAAGTGTATTTTGAATTGTGGTCTATAGAACATCTGCAGAAGAATCACCTAGGTTTGCTTATTAAAAATGTAGAATCTCAGTGCTCCACCTGAGACTTAGATTTCTTTTCATGAGAGTCTGAAATAATCTGCATTTTAAATACCAAGACAAAGAGTTGATTTTTTTGTTCATTTGTTTTTTGAGGGGGGATCTCACTCTGTTGCCTAGGCTTGAGTACAATGGTGTGATCTTAGGCAGTCTCAACCTCTGGGACTCAAGCAATCCTCCTACCTCAACCTCTTGAGTAGCTGGAACTACAGGCATGTAGCACAATGCCCACCTAATTTTAGTATTTTTATGTAGAGATGGGGTTTTTATGTAGAGATGGGCAAAACCCCATCTCTACAAAACACACACCTTGATGTCCCAAAGTGCTGGGATTGCAGGCATGAACTGCCGCGTGTGGCATATATTTTTTCTATAGTACGAATCAACATAGTTGATATATTTTTCTAGTACTTCATTAAGGCTGCAAATTACTTTTAAATAATCATTAACAGAGTTTAAAAAAAAATGTTCTCCAAAGCATAAGTATGTAAAATAAATGTGAAAGTTATCCTCCAACCTCTCTTTAGGGATAAAAACTATTAACAAGTTGGTTTTGAATTCTTCAAGACATATTTTGATTATGTCTTACAAATTAAAAGCATATAACATTGAAAACTAAGATTTTGTACATTTACATGATTGTTTGACAGTAAAACCTAACAAAAATTAAATATACTTTCTTTTGTATAATTTAAGAATTCCTCCAGCAATTATATAGAATATGCATTAAGCAATGTTCTAAAGCAAATAATAAGAATGTTTAGATGTAGTTATATATATTGTTATGCTATGTTTTTTATTTGTTTGCTTTGTTTTGTTTTTATTTTTATTTTTTTATTTTTATGAGTTTTTATTTTTATGTGCAGGTTTGTTACATGGATGTGTTGCATAATGGTGAGCCTTGGGTGTCCAGTGTGCCCATATTCTAAACCACGAACATTGTACCCAACAGGTGATTTTTCAACCCTCGCCCAGCACCAGGCTTCCCACCTTTGTAGTCTCCAATATCTATTATTCCATTCTGAATGTCCCTGTGGACATTCAGGACATTTTGCTTTGATGTTGGTGTAGAGAAATGCAGCTGATATTTGTACATTAATTTCGTATCCTGAAAGTTTACTGAAGTCGTTTATCAAGTTTAGGAGTCTTTTGGAGGCATCTTTAGGTTTTTTGAGTTTAAGATCATGTTATCAACAATGTCCCTGTGGACATTCAAAATTCATTGCTTAGTTAAGTAAGAACACGTGGTATTTGACTTTGTTTCTGAGTTATTTTACTTAGGATAATGGCCTCCAACTCCACCCATTTTGCTGCAAAGCACAGGTTTTTATTCATTTTAAGGCTGCATATCATTCCAAGGAGTACATACAGCACATTTTCTTTATCTAGTCATTCATTGATGGACATTTAGTTTGATTCTATGACTATGTTATTGTAAATAATGCTGCAATAAGTGTATGAGTAGAAGTATCCTTTTGATACAACGATTTCTTTTCCTTCGGGTAGATACCCAGTAGTGGGATTGCTGGGTTGAAGCGTAGTTCTATTTTAATTCTTTAAGAAATCTCCATACTGTTTTCCATAGGAACTGCACTAATTTACAATCAGTGTATAAGAATTCCCTTTTCTCTGCATCCTTGACATGTTATTTTTTATCTTCTTAATAATAGTTATTCTGACTATTGTGAAATGATATCTCATTGTGGTTTTGATTTGCATTTCTCTAATGACTAGAGATGTTCAACATTTTTTCATATCTTTGTTGGTCACTTGTATGTGCTCTTTAGAGAAATTTCTGTTCATTTCCATGCCCACTTTTCATGGAGTTTTTTTTTTTTTCTTGTTGATTTGTTTGAGTTCCTTTTAGATGTGGGATTTTAGTTTTTTGTCAGATGCATAGCTTGCAAATATTTTCTCCTATTCTGTAGGTTGTAGGTTTACACTGTTGCTTATTTCTTTTGCCGTACAAAAGCTTTTTGGTTAGTTAAGTCCCATTTGTCAATTTTTGCTTTTGTTGCCTTTGCTTTTGAGTTCTTAGTCATAAATTCTTTGCCTAGGTCAATGTCTGGAGGAGGTTTTCTTAGTTTTTTTTTCTGGGATTGTTTTAGTTTTAGGTCTTACATTTAAACCCTTAATTCATCTTTATTTTTCTATATAGTAAGAGATAGGGGTACAGTTTCATTCTTCTACACATGGTCAATCAATTTTCCCAGTATCATTTATTAAACAGCATATACTTTCCCCATAGTTTATTTTTATCTACAGAATTGAAGATCATCTGGTTGTAGTATGTGGGTTTATTTCTCAGTCCTCTATTCTGTTCCATTGATTTGTGGTGTCTATTTTTCTTCCAGTAACATGTTGTTTTGGTCATTACAGCTTTGTAGTATACTTTGAAGTCAAATAATGAGATGTCTCCAGGTTTGTTCTTTTTGCTTAGGATTGCTTTGGCTATTCGAGCTTTATTTTGGCTCCATATAATTTTAGAATTGTAAAAAATGATATTTTTTAGGAATTGCATTAAATCTATAGATTGCTTTGGGTAGTATGGGCATGTTAATGATATTGATTCTGACAATCGATGAGCATGAGATGTTTTTCCATTTGTTAGTATCATTTACAATTTCTTTCATTAGTGTTTTGTAGTTCTCCTTATAGAGATGTTTCACTTTGTTAGTTAAATATATTTTTAGATATTCTATATTTTTCATGGCAATTGTAAATGGAATTGTGTTCTCAATTTGGTTCTTTGCTTTGATGTCGTTGGTGTGAAGAAATGCAGCTGATATTTTTACATTAATTTTGTATCCTGAAACTTTACTGAAGTCGTTTATCAACTTTAGGAGTCTTTTGAAGGCATCTGAGTTTAAGATCATGTTATCGACAAACAGAGATAATTTTATTTTCTCCTTTTCAATTTGGATGTCTTTGTTTTCTTTCTTTTGCCTGGTTGGTCTGGCTAGGACCTCTAGTGCTATGCTTATTAGGTGTGCGGAGAGTATACATCTTTGTCTTGTTCGGTTCCTCGGAGGAATGCTTTTAACTTTTGCCCCTTCACTATGATGTTGATTGTAGGTTTGTCATCTATGGCTCTTACTATTTTGAGGTATGATTCTTCCATGCCTCATTTTTTAGAGTTTTCTTTTTCTTTTAAATAAAGAGATGCCGAATTTCATCAAATACTTTTTCTGCATCTATTGAGTGATCATATGGTTTTTGTTTTTAATTCTGTTTATGTGATGAATCACATTTATTGATTTGTGCATGTTTAACTATACTTGTATCAACAGAATAAAACCCACTTGATCATGGTGAATTAACCTTTTGATATACTGTTGGATTAGGTTTGCTAGCATTTTGTTGAGGATTTTTGCATCTAGGTTCATCAGGGATACTGGCCTGTAATTTTCTTTTTTGGTTGTATCCTTGCAGTATTTTGGTATCAGAATGATGCTGGTTTAATAGAATGAGTTAGAGAGCCCTCCTCCTCAATTTTTTGGAATGGTTTCAGTAAGATTGCTACCAGTTCTTCATCTGGTACAATTCAGAATTATATGTGCTTTTATGTTGTCAGGTATCTTTTTATTGACATGTTTAGAATTGCTTTGAGCATGTCTTGTATTTTCTGGTCTAGTGGTGAGCCATTTCTGGGAAAGATTTCTTTGTACTTTGTTTATAAACCTTAGTGTGGTGGCATATAAAATTCTTAGCTGTCTTTTTTTTTTTTCTTCATGAAGGCTGAAAAGAAGCCTCCAGTCTGTCCTCTGGCTTGTGACATTTCTGCTGAGAAGTCCACTGTTTGTCTGACGGGATTTCCTTTATAGGTGATTTGAATCTTCTCTCTAGCTGCATTTAATATATTTTCTTTTGACTTGACAGTAGTTAATCTGAAGATTCTATGCTTTGGTGATGTTCCTCATGTATAGTATCTTCCAGTTATTCTCTGAATTTCTTGTATCTGGATGTTTACATCTTTTGCAAGATAAGGGAAATTTTCTTGAGTAATTCCCTCAAATATGTTTTCCACTTTTACTAGTTTTTTTTTTCTCTTGCAGGAATGCCTGTATGACATGGTTTAGTTGTTTTACATATCCCCATATTTCTCAAAGACTTTGTTTACTTTGTTAATTAAAAAAAATTCTCTACATTGATTTAGAAGACTTAGACACAGCTGGGCTTGGTGGCTCACGCCTGTAATCCCAGCACTTTGGCAGGTCGATCGTGAGGTCAAGAGATCGAGACCATCCTGGCCAACATGGTAAAACCCTGTCTTTACTAAAAAATACAAAAATTAGCTAGGTGTGACGGTGCATGCCTGTAGTCCCAGCTACTTGGGAGGCTTAGGCAGGAGAATTGCTTGAACCCAGGAAGCAGAGGCTGCAGTGAGCCAAGATTGTGCCACTGCACTCCAGCCGGACACTTGGTGACAGAGCGAGACTCTGTCGCAAAAAAAAAAAGAAAAAAGAAAAAAAAAGACTGGTTTTCAAGCTCCAAAATTCTTTCTTCTGCTTGGTCTAATCTATTGTTAAAGCTTTCAACTGTATTTTGAAACTCCTCTGGTAAATTTTTCATTTTCAGAAATTCTGATTTTTTTTTTAAACAATGTATCTGTCTTATCTTTTGTAATCTGAATTGTTTTTCTGGTTTTATTCTGTTTATTTTCAACATTCTCTGGGATATACTTGTGCTTCCTTACAATCCATATTTTTAATTACTTACTTGTCATTTCAGGATTTTTATTCTGGCTAAGATCCACTGCTAGAGGGCTAAGTGCAATCCTTTGAGAGTGTCAAAGCACTCTATCCTTTTTTACTGCCAGAATTCTTGCATCGATTCCTTCTCATTTGAAGAAGCTGTTATTTCTTTTTTTTTGAATTTGCTATCATTTAGATAGAACTTTTCCAGTTTTGAGTTTTTTCTCCCTTGACTATATCAATGTAGTGTATGTTGTGTTAATTGTTTGGCTTTGCTTCTGTGTGCTTTCAGAGAAACAAGGCTCTGTATGGGTTACCTGGTTATGCATAGCTTTTGTGTGGTGACTTTCTCAAATGCTTTTTATTGTAGAATGTATTAACCTTAGGAGCCACAAAACTATCTTCTATGGGGCAGAAAGTGCAGAGGTCTCAGGAAGTTTATCTTGTACACTAGCACTGTGACCTTCTGACGGGTTTTTTTGTTTGATGGAGCATTTCCAACTCCAGTCCAGTAGGTGACACTTCAGAGTAAGAGCTAGCTTGCCCTTGGGTAGCCTCATATCAACTGGAAGCATCTGCTCCTGTGGTGTGTGTGGGTGGCAGGGGTAGTTCATGTTGGGATGCACTGAGGTCTTCCTGGAGGGGGCTAGGGACTGCACCAGCTCTTTTTCCTGAAAGGCAAAAATGTGATCTGCTTCCCTATCAGGCCTCTGTGCAGCGTTTATGACCTTCAGCTCCTATAGCTACAGATACTATTTATCTTTCAGCCACAGCGTGATTGAGGTCTGTAAAAATGCCTCTCTGGTGGCTACCAGTGAAATGGGCTTGGGGCAGAGCCTCTTCCCCCAGTCCAGAGCAGACAGCTCTGTGGCTTGTGTGAGCTCAGTTACCTGGATAATTCCACCATGTGTAGGGAATGGGAGGTGGTCCCTGCCCTTTGTACATGTGTGTGCAGCATGTGCACACTTTTAGCAAGCTTTCTGCTGCCATGAATGTGCTGGAAAGGCTACCTCCAAGTGCACTTGCTCTAGTCCCCAGTGGAGAAAGCCTCTGCTATATCTGCAACAGTGCACAGGGGAGTGGAGATAACCCCATCTTCACATTCATTCCCAGCCATTAGTGCCACCCACTAGAGAGATGGGCATCACATCTGCATTTTCTTTGTCCCAAAGGGCACTTTGGGCAGGACTTGCATTCTGCTCCTAAGAGGCACCCCTCACCAGTGGCTAGATCTCTGGGGATCTCACAGCTCCCTAGGGTCCCACTAGTTTTCTAGTTTTCTCTGGATACCAAAGTCAGAGCAGGTCCTGGGGTCTGTTTGTTGGGGTTATGGTGATGAGGCAACACAAGGGCTGAGAGTCCTTGGTTAGGGTAGTGCCCCACAACAGGCATACAACCAGTATGGCACCTGCCATCACATTTTGGGCCTAAAAGGAGTTCAGGCACACCTGCATGGGCTGGCCACCTGGTATTCTGTCCCCTGGAAGTTCCAAAATGTCCATGGATAGCAATTGCACAGGGTTTCAAGGGCAGAGTGGTGTCTTGACAATTTAGCAGTCAGTGGTTTGTTGCAGGAGTGAAAATAGCAAATAAACATTCCTACTTACCCCTGCTGTAGGACTCCAAGCTCCTTAGGGGTCTATTTCTGCAGTCTTGATGCTTTCCTTTTCTGCACCCCAGTCTCAACCCATGTGGGCTCTCTTCCCTCAGCTTTTCACTTGGGTTATGACTATTCACCTGTGACTTTGATCTTCTTTCTGAGAACTGGCATCCAACATCTCAAATCAGCCATCTTGGAAAAAAAAATTCTTTAAATGATATACTTATATTGTATAAAAAGTTTAATACAGGTTATTTTATATTATTTAAAAATTCCAAAGGAAATACTAAAAATTATTCATTAGAACATGAGCTGAACATAGTAGTAAAGCTATTCATATTTTATTTTCTGTTATGCCAAGTTCATTGCAGATTGTCACAGAGCATAAATTACTTTCAAAATTCTGGTCTTGTGCAGTTTGATCTTGTTGATAAAATTTTCAAAAGACATTGAAAGTCTTCAGAAGTGGCAGCTTTACATCAAGTGCAAAAATACATGTTAATCTTGGATGACAGGTTTTCTTATATCATGGCTTCCCATATATTATTGAACCTGACTTTGAAGATGAACAGCCTGTCGGATTCCATTGTTTGGTCAGGACGGATTTTAGAGTCATTAGGCACAGAGCAATTAATTCTTTCTTTAATGTTTAATATGGGTTTTTGTTTAACACATTTAGTACTATCTTAATTGGATTCTGTAATATCGATTTTTCACTGATGTTTTAACCCCGCTGAAATACTTTCTTCTGAAACTTATCTTGGCTCTAACCTTTGTATATCTTAGAATACATAGCTTTTTCTTGTCCATATCCTTTCTGAAAATTGAGGTTATGGAGTTTACATGAAAGAGAACTCATGGCTATTTTTGTATTCAAATATTTATTTACTTACAAGTCTGGTGGTATGATTCGAGCCATTCTTTAGCGCCTTCTTCTATAAGAATTTTGCTTCCTAGGTAAAAATCTCATTCAGCCCCATAACCATCAGATTCAGTTTTATACCAATGACTCCTAAATTTCCCAAGTAATTCACTGAGTAACCAATGCTATATCTCCCTGGATAGAGTGTAGAATCCCAGTGAAACCAGTTCCTGGGATTACTGCTGAAGAGGGAGAGACTTTCTGTGGGGGTTTCTAAATAAAAAGCAACCCTGGAGCTCCTAGGGATTTTTTGCCATGTTGTGGAAAAAACTGACTGAGAATGAAATCAACGCAAGGGAAAGTGTTGGTAAGAGGTGGATAAAGGGCCGGGCGCGGTAGCTCAAGCCTGTAATCCCAGCACTTTGGGAAGCCGAGGCAGGTGGATCATGAGGTCAAAAGATCGAGACCATTCAGGTCAACATGGTGAAACCTCATCTCTACTAAAGATACGAAAAATTAGCTGGGCATGGTGGCACGTGCCTGTCTGTAATCACAGCTACTCAGGAGGCTGAGGCAGAATTGCCTGAACCCAGGAGGCGGAGGTTGCGGTGAGCCGAGATCGCACCATTGCACTCTAGCCTGGGTAACAAGAGCGAAACTCCGTCTCAAAAAAAAAAAAAAAAAGAGGTGGATAAAGATGGACTTGCAGTTAATTCACTTGAGCACACGAGCCCAAACAGGCTTATTCCTGGTCTTTCCATTGACCTTTATATCCATATAGGCCTAAATTTACCTTTACTTGCTTATGCCACTTTTAATTGTGTCTCAAATCCTTGCAAATAAATCAGTAACACAGAAAATACTTAAGTATCATATCCAATTATAAAAAGCCCCACACATCTTAAAATTTTAGTATTATCTCAGATATTGAAAAATATGCAAAGAAAAAGACAAATGAAAACGTAACAATGTAACTCACTTTGAGAAGTAGGATGAGTGTTTTTTATTTAGTGACTTTCTATATAATCTTTACATTTTCTATAATAAGGTTCTATTGTGCTTGTAGGAGAAAACACTGTAAACCTAATTTTAGAAAACCTTTCTTTTTCATTTCTATGGGTGCTGTATTTATTCAGTACTCTTTGGGATTAAATGTGATTTTGCTTGCAAACTCGATATATTGGATTCATTTTAATTGAATGCATAATTTTGAGTTCATTTTTTTAAAAAACCATAAACTTGGCTGAAAGTTTTTTCCCCATTCATAACACTTTTTTTTGCCTATTCTAATGGTGAAAATAAAAAATATATTATCTCCAAATTTTCAGATTTTCACTTCCTTTATTTCCTTATAAATTATCTTTCTACTGCTTGTTTTGGAATATTCTAATACATATACTTTTCCATCTCTCCTTGTCTTTCAGAATGTAACAACATGAATATATTTTCTTCCAGCTATTGCCTTAAGTGCATTGAAAGCAATAACTTGTGAATATCCACATGAGTAGTTATGATAGAAGTGGACAGTAATTGCTATTTTAAGTGCTGCTGCTATTGTCTATGTAAAAAAAATTGATTTTTAAGTCTTCGTGATTTGAAAAAGCTTAGAGAAGACTCAAGCATGATGTGAATTGATTCCTATTTTAGCTGACGTTGGCAATATACCCAAATTATCATATTAAAATATAAT
Source organism: Saguinus oedipus (assembly GCA_031835075.1). NCBI lineage: Eukaryota > Metazoa > Chordata > Mammalia > Primates > Cebidae > Saguinus > Saguinus oedipus. Next base: position 72,122,526 of record CM063171.1, on the reverse strand, counting down.
CCAATATTAAATAAAGTTTATATCAAAACAGGTGAAAATTGTAAGATTCATTGTAAATAAATTTTGCATACTATATGGGTATTGAAAATTTCCATGTATGAGTAGTTAATAGATAAAAATACATGGATCATTAAGAAGCATGAGTCATTTGAATGGTAAAATGCTATATAAAAACATATTTTTTTTTCTAGTTAGTATTGGAAGACGGGTCTTATTTAGCTGAGAAGTTATTTTTCTTCTCCTAATGACCAGAGTGGTCTTCAACAGTAAAAAGATAAAATATCTCTGGATATTCTCAGGCAGCTGATCAAGCATATTTGGAAGTGATGGAATTGGATAATAATTGCATCTATGGAAAATTTAGCAATCTACAAATCTGTGTTGGGGCTATAGGAATATAGCTGAGAATATTTCTACATTAAAGTCAGCTTGAAGAAATTGCAGAAGAGACTGAGATTTTCTGAAATTTGTATAGAAGCTCTTATAAAAAGAAATAATTAACCTGACATGAACCAATTTGAGAACAGAACAAGGTTAATGGGTGGTTTAGAAAAAAAGGTGGGAAGGGGGTATAAAAATAGCAGAAGATTTGGTCCAGACCCAGAACAGAGATCCCCTCAGGGACTCCTAGCTGACAGTTTTACTATATCTTAGAAAGTGAAGGGGTTGATCATTTATACTAGAAACATAACTAGTCTTAACTGCTTTTGCATTATTTGTTATTGTCATCATTGTCATCTTTAGGACCACACAGTTCAATCCATAACAGATGTCCAATCTCTCTCTCTCTCTTTTTGTCCAAATTAACAGTTTCAGGTATTGTTAAACTGACCAGGAAGAACTTAAATTTCATTATTTTATCGAGAAAATATTTTTAAGGGCATAGTAAATGTCCAGCACAGTACTCAGTGAGAAAGATAAATAATACATCTCCTTTCACTGAAGGCACCCAAACAACATAATGCAGTGAGTTTAGCAGCAGGAAAATGAGTTAATAGAAAGTTACTTTATTCAAACTTCAGATCTGCATTCAGGGGCTGGCGGACAAGCTATACTTGCTCAGGAGGCTATGCTAGAACTTAAACTTGAAGAAAAGTGAATGTTTGATATGCAAGTGATGGAGATGGAGGTGGTTGGGACTGGAGCCAGATGAGGGATGGAATATTCTAGAATTAGGTTAGAGGGATTAGTAAGGACATGTCAAGATTCTGCTACTGTTAGTGAATAGGGCAGATACGCAACATGGCTTATGTGACTCTGTTATTTTATTTTTATTTTTAAAGATGAGAGTTATTTACTTATCTTGATTCAGCCTCTATTAATTGCTTGTTTCCAAAGTTTGGCTTTCTTTCTTTTTTTTTTTTTTTTTGAAACATGACAGTTTTTACACACGGGAAGCCTGTACTCAGTGTAATACTCATGGTTTGTAATGATTTGGTTATATTATCATCTAAAGTTTAGGATTTCTGATTAATACATTTTTCTTGACTTTCTGGGGGTATACGTGTATGCTCTTTTTGCAGTTTTTGTATTGTTTTCCCTTTTATGTTATGCTTTAAATATCTTAGTTTATTTTATTATATTGCCCAGAAATCTTATTAAATCAAAGTGTATGTGTTTTAAAATCTTATCTCTTTTTTTAAAAGTAAAATTATTGATTAGATTTTGGAAACAGATACATTTGTAAAAGAAAGATATTAGAATATGAACAAACAGGCCAATTACTCAAAAATTATAAATATTTATCTTCTAAAAATCACCCTCTGTCTTCAAAAATATAAAAACATACTCTTGATACCATATAAAGTATTTGCAAACACAGGTGAAATTCACTTCTTACAGTGGAAATGGTATAAAGAAAGGAAAAAAAGGAAGCTGGATCAAATTCTATAACCCAGATACTTTTATAATGCTAGTGAGCCAGAAATGTCAAAAAATATCACATACTCTGAGTTTGCCCAAAGCAACAAGTCTCTCAATCCCATTTTGTCTTTTGCCAGGCTCTGTTTTTTGTTTTCGTTTTTGTTTTTAACCTTTCCTTTGCTCTCCTCTGCTTGTATCCAGTGTACTAGAGAGAACCTTAGGTGTTTTAGAATTTCACAGCTTTCTGTGGGCCTCTATACAGATAAAAATCATTTTTTCTGCGTAACACTGTGAAAGGGAAAATTCTCTCTGGTACTTAAAAATCAGAATCCACCAGAATGTTGGCTACTGCTTTTATTCCCAATCATTTTCTGTATTGCCTCAGGTTCTATTTTTTGAAATACCTTAATTTAATTATTTTGGTATTATAAGGGTCTTCTTTGATTAGCATTTGGTCGTGATGCTTGTAATCCTATGGAAGTATACACTGAACTCAATAAAAATGCATACATAAATAAATTTTTGTGTAATACCGTCATTGAGAGTTCGTCCAGTAATGAAGATTTATACCAAGTGATTCTGTATAAAAGTGCTAGGGTCTACTTCTTCTCTTTGTTCTCCCTTTATCTGCAAATATGCAGATAAAAATTAGTTCATACATTTTTATAGTTTCCCATCTTTAAGGTTAGATTTATTATCTTAAGCCAGTTAACAATAACTCCGTTGGTTCATTCATCTTTGCAGCTATAGCCAAAAGCTGTGAGTGTTTTATTTCCTTACTTAAATGGATTGGGAGGTTTCCAGTAACAATAGTTTACCTCTATTAACTGTATAATCTAAATTATAATAATTCACCAATTTCTTCTTTTGTGGACTAGCTATGGTTGTGAGAAAAGGGAGTAATTGTGTTTACTTCACAAATATTACTTCCAATATTTTATTATAGCACTCTTCCATGTGAATTTTATATGATTGCTTTAATGTTTTAGAATCACTTAACTTTGTGTTTTGCAGAAAGTAAAGATCCCAGGGGAAAAAACATTAACCAGAGTATTATAAATAAATTACTCAACTTGTATTATAATTTTTTATACTCTGTGTAAAAGAATTTAGATTAGAACTGAATGGAAAGGAAAATTTTATGTTGGTAGGGTGTGCAGATTGTTTCCGATAGCATTTTTTAAACGATTTTTATTTTAAAAGAAAAGGAGCTGAATATAGCTCTGATTTTTAAGCACTTAAGGAAGGTGGAGTAAGGCACAAGAGAACAGGAAGGATGACGGTGAATGGAGGAGAGTACAAGACCATGCTGAATGCGAGACTCAGAGAATTCCTGGGCCAGATCAAAGATAGTGGTCACATAGTCATGGATGGTGGTTATAAAATTCTGGATCTGGCTGTGCGTGGTGGGTCATGCCTGTAATCTCAGCACTTTCGGAGGCAGAGGCAGGCAGATCATGAGGTAGAGTTCGAGAACAGTCTGGCCAACATGGCAAAACTCTGTCTCTACTAAAAATGCAAAAATTAGCTGAGCATGGAGGCAGGCACCTGTAGTCCCAGCTACTCAGGAGGCTGAGACAAGAGAATTGCTTCAACCCGGGAGGTGGAGATTGCAGTGAGCCAATATCACCCTACTTCACTTTAGCCTGGATGAAAGAGTGAAACTTGGTCTCAAAAAAAAAAAAAAAAAAAAGAATGCTGTTATCTATATCCCCAGGGAAGAGCCAATGAGGGATAACATTCTGCTAGTAACTCTTCCAAAAGCAGTGTTGCCCCAGTGGGCAAACTCTAGCACCAGACTTAGGGAAACATACCTGGCTAGTGTTATTGAAATACTTGTCCTGATTATGTGGCAATGGCTCACTCATTCTTCTTCATTCATTACATGAATAGCATCAGCATCCTACTGTTGATTTCAGTTTTCTAAAATCAATTTTAGGATGTCTTATTTATACACCCTCAGCATTTCAGTTGTCTATCTTGTTTACCATTGTATCCTTACTCCCAAGCTTAGTGCATTGGACAAAGAAGGTATTTGGTAAGTATTTTTATATGAATGAATGAGTAATGAGGACCCTTGGACTCCTTGGTGGGTGGGAGAAAACAGAAGATCATCTACTTATAGGTCAGGGCCATAATCGAAAACATTAGAAATCTCCAAGTTGAATATGGAGGTAAAGGTTCATCCCAGTAATAATTTAATTTGGGCTTTCTTTCCCCCCAATGCATACACACGTTCCATCTCATCCCTCTCTTCCAAGTCCAGGTTGGCACAGTGTCCTTCTGCACTTTTATTCCTGAACTTCTTCAGAATAACCCACTGGCTTAGTCCACTTTATTCTACTGTCCTTTTAATTAGAACTTGCAGTATACCCTTGCTGGAAAGTCCTGTAAGCTAATTTACACTACCATAAAGTGAATTTCAGGAGCTTTTTTGTTTAGGTGTCAGAGGCATTACGTTCTAACAAAAAAAGACAAATTTCAGCAGACATATATGAGGGCTCTGAGAAAAATAGTCGATTAGGAAGTATATACCAGAATCTTTTAAATATACTGATTTTTTAAATTTACAAGAATATGGAGTATCTTCTACTTAGGGTACAAAAATAAACCTCAAAACATAATGGCATAACATAAAATATTATCATACACAATTCCGTGTGTGGATTATGTCCAGCTAAGCAGTTCTCACTTGTGGTCTCTCACATGGTAGGACTCGGGTCTGAGGACTTGACTACTAGATTTACAAAATGGCTCACTCACGAGGCTGACAGTCGTGCTGTCTGTCAACTGGGAGCTCCAGACCAGAGCTTTCACAAGCGGGCTCCCCTTAAAGTTTGGACTTTTCATAGCATTATGCTATGGGCTTCTCCCAGCATAACACTTTCCAAAAGGGAAAGTCCCCAAAAGGAGCAGTCCATGAGGCCTAGGAGTGAACTTAGTGGAGAAATTTGGGACATGTAATCCTAATATATGCTACTTGGGTGTATTGATTATTTTGAACTGAAGGCTCTTGAAAAACATCAAATTGCATAGAGGGGTTTCTCTGAACTCACTTTATCTGCCTAAAGACAGATTTTCACAAGGAACTCAATTGTTGTAAGTCCCCTCCTCAGGAGTGTCAGAAACCAGTGAAAATTGTTGACTACTAGTCTAAAAAAAGTCAACACCACAGCCAGATATTTTGTCACAAACTATCATATCTCCAATCTATTCTTCTAAGGGCCTATTTACATTCCCCTAAGTTGCCTAAATCCTCCCCTCCCCTTACTCTATTAAAACAGTATATGAACTCCCAAATCTTACCACCATTTAGGGGCATCTCCTTTTTTGTGCGAGATGCTCCCATGCACATAATATTAAAAATTAATAAATTTGTTTAACTTTTCTTCTGTTAATCTGCCTGTTGTTATTTTGTGTCTTAGACTCATCTATCAAATCTAGGAGGGTAGAAGGAAATCTTTCCTCACCTAGATTAACCTCAGAAGTTCCCAAACACCATTGCCACACAATTTTATTACCCAGGCAATAGAATCTGGCCTGATCCAAGGAGAAGGAAATTAGACTCCACCATTTAAGTTAGGCATAATGTGAGTTTACAAAAGACAGGAATTAAGTGGTGGCCATTTCTGGAGACAAAAAACATCTAGTACAAATAAACAATTTAATTTTTTACCAGTTCTTCACTTGCATTTAGGATAACAGGTTGGACAGTGATTAGGATTACTAATTTGCTCATTAATGAAAGTGTTAAAAAATCCAATTCTATTATTTATTTATTGGATTATCCTTTTAATGAATATTTATTGCAGACATAAAATGATAGAGTATATAGCCTCTTAAAATTTACAGTTTGGGGAAAATATTAAAAATCAACATGCTATCACTCAGAATTATTTCCTTGAACTATTTGGTGATAATTCTTCCAGACCTACTTATCTCTCGCTCTTTTTCTTTCCATGTCTATAAATGTGTTCACATTATTCTTCATATATTTATATAATTTTATATCAATATACACACTGTATTAATATACATTACTAATATTAATGTACAAAGCATGCATAATATAAGCAAGCTACTTTGTAACTTTTTAAAGGAATCTATGTACTATTTATTTCCATGTCAGTGGAAAAATATCAGTGTTGCACAACTGCTTTTCTTTGGATCTCTGATTGTTCCCTGGGCAGGTTAGCATAAGCAGAAGAAAAATAAATAGAATTACTTTGCTGGGATACATATTACAAACTTAAACTCTAAAATTGGTTGTGATTTTCATAGAAACTTTATTATGTTCTTAATAAAAATGAATGTTCTCAAGGTTTGTGCATATAGGTAAGAACGGTGCTGCTCACTTGTCTCAGCTTACATTAAAGTAAGAGGCACAAATCCTAGCAAATTTTTTCACAGTATTTGCATAGTAATGTATAAATTTATTATCTTTGTAAGGCTCATCATTTCTGTTGTATTGCAATCGATGAATGGGTTAAAAGTGGTTCACTGATGGGTAGAAGAAGTGGCAAAAATTTAAAAATTACAACTTAGAATAACATAATAATTCTAAGTCCACTAACCTTGTGTATTATTGTTTTACAGAAAACTTGGCTAATCTTTTTATAACTGCAAGGGATGTACTTGAGCCGCGGGAATTGGGAAGACTTACAGGAAGTGTTCAGAAGGGGCAGTATAAAAGGTTCAGGTTTTGGAAGGTCGTTTAGTTCTGCTGATCCAAAAGTATGTAACGTGAACAGAAAGGTCATTGCATATGAGAAGAATATTAATAAGACTGAGAATCGTGACAGATATTTGGAGTAAGGAGAAATATACTGAGGCAATTTCTGAAATTCAATTGCTTTGAATAATTTCTTCAGAACAACGTTAAATAATACTGATAGTAAGGTAAAAAATGTTTTATTCCTAACTTTAATAGACAAGTGTCTAGGTATTACCCTTAAACACAGTGCTAAGTATTCACCTGAAATACTTAAAAATCTTTTAAAGCAATTATTTTATTTCCACGTTTAGGAAAATCGGAAGTAGATATTGAATTATCTATGCTTTCCTGGCATCTACTTATAAGATCATATTTTTTCTCTCTCTTGACCTTTATACATTTAACATTTTAAAAAGTACTCTCTCAACTCTGCTTTCTACCTTTCTAGCTTTGTCCTTTTCTTTCCCCCAAACCACTACATCAAATAGTTTTCTTTTTAGTGTTCTAATTTATTAATTCACTTTCATTATTTGAACTCTTCTCTTAGGCTTCCCTAGGTTTGTTCTCCTGTTTTTGATAAGATATAAATAAATTCCACATTATAGATAGGTTTCTGGGAGTAACACAAGCACTTTTCTTTAAAAAATCTTATTAATGCTTTTCCAAAAGAAAAATGATGATGCATAGTAGACATCCTTAAGATTTAAAAAGCTTAGTTTATAAAACTACTAGAAGATAACATTGAGGAAGCAGTCTAGGACACCGATCTGGGCAAATAATATTTTAGTTAAGACCTGAAAAGCACAGGTGACAAAAACAAAAATGGATAAATGTGATTACATCAAGCTAAGAAGCTACTTCACAGAAAAGAAAACAATCAACAGAGTGAAGAGAAAACCTGCAGAGTGAGAGAAAATATTTGCAAACTATTCACCTGAAAGAGATTAACAACTAGAGTATAAAAAAAAATCCATACAACTCAATAGCAAAAAAAATCTAATTTAAAAATGGGAAGAATACTTGAATAGACATTTCTTAAAAGAAGACATACAAATGGCCAACAGGTATATGAATAAATACTCAATATCATTAATCATCAGGAAAATGCAAATAAAACTACAATAAGATGTCATTTCACCCCAGTTAAAATGGCTTTTATGAAAAAGGAAGGGACTAATGGATGGTGGTGAGGATGTGGAGAAAAGGGAACCCTCATACACTGTTGATGGGAAAATAAATTATTACAGCCACTATGGAAAACTGTAGGGAGGTTTTTCAAAAAATTGAAACTGGATCGATCATATGATCCAGCAATTAGACTACTGAGTATATATTCAAAAGGAAGGAAGTCAGTACATCAAAGAGAAGTCTGCATTCCCGTGTTTATGGCAGCACCTTTCACAATAGTGAAAACATGGAATCATTCTAAGTACCCATCAGTGGATAAAGAAAATGTCATATATATGCACAGTGGAATATTATTCAGCTATAAAATGAATGAAACCTGTCATTTGCAGCAGCATGAATGAAACTGGAGGTCCCTATCTTTTTTTTTTCAAGATTATTTTTTATAGTTTCTGGGGTCCCTATCTTAAGTGAAATAAGCCAAGCACAGAAAAGCAAATGTCGAATGCTCTCACTCACGTGGGAGTTTGAAAAGTGGATCTCATGAAACTAGTGAGTAGATCATCAGTCACCAGAGGCCTGGAAAGCTAAGAGTGAGGATGAGGAGAGGTTAACTAATGGGTACAAATATATAGTTTGATAGAAGAAATAAGACCTAGTATTTGATAGATCAGAAGGATGACTGTAATTTACAACAATCTGTTCTAATATTTTGAAAACATGAGTTATCAATCTATATTGAATGGTGAGAAATCACACACACATACACACATGCACACATATATTTTCCTCTTATTACATCAAGCAAATCTATATAGTTTAGTTTTATGGATAAAGTTTTTGACTGATGAATGTTTTTTGAAGGTGTTTGATTCATTTCAATTTCCTCCTTAACTTAAAATAAGGCCTTTTATACTATAGGAACATAAAAAATTATCTGTGAGCCTATGGTAGGAATCTCTGTCTTATTTCTTTCCCAGGAATCAAAACTAGGTAAAAATATTTTATGTTTTATTTTAACCAGAAAAATTCTATTTATTCCACAATCTTGTGCTAACTTATATATTTAATGTTTACTTAAAAAAATCTTCATTCCCTTTGATTTATTAGTGAATGTTTAAAAGACTGTATTTTCCCATTAGCATAATGTCACTCACAATCCATGTGTTTCGATTTTTAATATTCTTCTTTTAATTATTATCTAAATATTTTGAAATTGAGGTCTTATATTCCTCTTAGCCCCAATATTATTTTAAGAAAACATGTATTTTTTTAACATTTTCAAATGATTGCATTTTGGTTGTTAATATATTTTCTTATTTGTAGATTAATTACACTGTCATCAGAGATGTACTCTGCATTTCACTTTAGGGAATTACTTGACATTTTCTTTATAGCCTAATATGGGGTCAGTGTTTGAAATTTTTATAAGCAATTTTAAAAAGTGTATTCTTTATGTAATATAAACTTTTCCTTTATAGAACTATTTGAACAGTCAGCTATTCAGGTATCTATTGTTTCTTGAGTTATCCTTGCTTGCTTGTTTTATCAAAGACTGAAAGATATGTCCTAAATTTCTAGTAGTATGTTTTCCTGCTTCTTCTTTTATTTCCAGTAGCCTTTATTCATATATTTCAATTGCAAAGTAATTTTTATCTACCTAATTACTAGATTTGCCTCACTTTGGTATAAAGATAGATATATTTCTATCACAGGCCTGTAAGCACTTTCAGGAGTGACACTAAATCTTACTTTATTTGTTTTTTAATCTCTAGTGGCATCATATCTGGAAAACGATAGACTGCAAAAGTTTAAATACTTGGGCATGGCACTATTCTAGTGGATAACGTTATGCAGGATAAAAAATGCTGACCTTAGAGTTTACACTCTGATAAGAGAATAAGGTACAAAGTGTGTTTGCCAAGTGATGAATTTTCTTCTCACATGGAGTACTGGTATTCAGAGCCCAAGTATCTTTCATTTATACCTTCTGTCTTGAACTCCTTTTTTACAATTATGCACACAGAAAGTCTTATTTCATGAAAATAACTATGTAGACTTATAGTAAACTCATTGTAAGTAAACTCACAGCAAAATTTTCCAATTTCAAAAGAGCAAGAACCTTTGCCCTCTAAAATACTACAATGTCCTATTTGAGGAAATGCAACGTCAGGATCTATTATTTAGCCAGTCTACTTTTATCTAGAGCATAAATTATTCTTTTGGAAATTGTTCAAAACCATTGATATATTGCCACCGTTGTACTCATTATTCAGTATTTACCCATCATGTTTCAGGATCTGTTAAAAATTATATATGTTGAGCATATTAAACAGAGGAAGCAGCAGTGCTCAGCTTAATATTAACTGCTATTTCTCTTTCTTTGGACACTTACCAAGACTTTGGGAAAAGTTGTAATTTGTTTTTAGTGATATATCTGCACTGTTTAACTAACATGTACCTAACTTATTTGTGGGGTACAGCCAATACGTTAGGTTCTTGATAATCAACCACAAAAATTTAGAATTGGATAAATACAATACACAATAAATAGTTTGGACTTGAAATACAGCAAAAGCTTTGTTACACATCTTTTGCAAGGTATGTAAAAGATTGACACATCAGTTAAGCGTGCTTCCTGCTGCATGGGACAGTAACCAGTACGTGGTGGCTTAACAGATTGGTTTATTTTTCACATATAACAAGCAGTAGGAAGTTTGTCTTTGAATCGTCTTCTTCATGATGCTGTCAATGTCCTGGATCCTTTTACCTTCCTAATGTGCATTCTTTAGTGAGAGTTTTTCTTCATGTTGTCATTTAATCACAAAATGGCTGAAGCATTCTTAGCATACTGCCCTCTTTGCAAACAAACAAAAGGCAAGAAAGCAGGAAGGATTGTCACCCAGAAAGAGCAAAACCTTCCTAAAAAGCCTCAGCTTATATCTCATGTCCAGAATCATCCAGCAAATACACTCCTAGCTGAACAGGAGTCTAAGGAGCTGACAGTTTTCAGGTGAATATGTTGCTATCGTGAACAATACCAGATTTTCTTAGGAAGAAGGAGAAAGGGATATTTGGCAATCATTAGCAGTTTTCCAAAGGGACTTTTCCTTTCTTACAGGATAGATCACTGCCTAGCATTAGGTAAATATTTTTATCTATGCCCTGATAGAAACAGACAGGCAAAGTTGCTGCGAGCCTGCAGAGTACTTTTATGATAATTCAAAAATGTACATTTTGAATGAATTCAGTCCCATATAAGAGCATATAGATTGGCAAATGGAGCTTGACATATATTGTAGCCCCTACTTACCTATTTAAGATACCTTCATGCAGTGAACATTCTGCACAGCTGTAAGTAGAAGCACTAAGGACAGGACAGAGGTAAAGTAGAAGGAAATGATTAGTGATTGCATTTTATTTCTTTGACATAGATTCTGTTGCTGCTAACTACTCTGCACTTGTTCTTTTGGAAGCAAAGGTTACCATGCTCAATAATTACTAAGTGTTAGCAGTGACTGCAAAGTGCATGTAAGAGATATTTAGAATTGTTAAGGAAATTTTCCTGATTCCTACTAAATTCTTGATAGCTGATGAAAAGAAGGGAAGAAAACAAATCTACTTTCTAAAGATATGTAAGCAAAACGGCAGGTCATCAAAAGTTATCAATAAATGGGTTATTAAATTAATGTAAGTAGTTATAATTATTATGGGAGTATGCAAAAGGTATATCCAAAGAAGACAATATTCTGTGCAACTGGAAGGATGTAGTTAACACTGCTGAATAGGATTGTGCAGAGATTATTTTCATCCATCCCACTCTCTTTCTGCTGGATTTAGGATACTTTTTCCCTCATTGTAGAACAATTTAATAATCCCAAAAGAAAGTGCACATGATATCTCTCAGCTATGATTCTATTTACTCCATCTCTCCTGTTTCATCATGATAAAAGCTCTGTCACCCTCATTCTAAATGTGATGGTGTTTGCAGACCATGAGATATGATCTCTCTTTAAATAGAATGCCCGCCAATCATCCTTAACTGTTTTCTCTTAAGGTATTTTGTCTTTTAGGCAGGGTTATCAAGAGTAAGCTCTGCTCTTTCTTTGAAGGTGCCAGATCTCATATTACTTCATTACTCCTTGCTCTGTCTCCACTTCAGCTCTGGATATTTTGCCCTATTTTTTTAAAAAACCAGTTTTAAAACTGAAATGCATTCTGAGTAAGGAAATAGACTTCAAGATGCACTCTTTATTAAAATATCCTATCAAGCATCATAGAAGAGAATGTAAATAATCTGGTTCAGTTTTTACCTCACTTTGATCATTTGTCAAACCATTAATGGTCATTTTTCTTGTTAATATTTTAGCATAGTTTATACAATTATTCTTTTTTATTTTATTTTTAAACTTTTATTTTAGGTTCAGGTGTACATATATGGGTTTGCTATATAGGTAAACTCATATCACCAGGGTTTGATATACAGATTACTCTGTCACCAAGTACTAAGCCTAGTACTCAATAGTTATTCTTTATATTCCTCTCCCTCCTCCCAATTTCCACCCTCAAGTAGGAAGCTGTATTAGTCTCTCTTCCACACTGCTGTAAAGAACTATGGAGACTTGGTCATTTATGAAGAAAAGAAGTTTAACTGACTCACAGTTCTGTAGGCTTAACAGGAAGCATAACGGGGAGGCCTCAGGAACTTACAGTCATGGTGGAAGGTGAAGGGGAAGCAAGGCACAACTTCCCATGGCAGAACAGGGGAGAGCACTAGTGAAAGGGGAAGTGCCACACACTTTCCTTTTAATATTATTATACTTTAAGTTCTAGGATACATGTGCAGAACATGCAGGATTGTTACATAGGTATACATGTGCCATGGTGGTTTACTGCACTCATCAATTCATCATCTACATTAGGTATTTCTCCTAATGCTATCCCTCCCCTTGTTCCCCACCCCCCAACAGCCCTCCATGTGTGCTGTTCCCCTCTCTGTGCCCATATGTTCTCATTGTTCAACTACCACTTGTGGAGTGAGGACATGTAGTGTTTGGTTTTCTGTTCCTGTGTTAGCTTGCTGAGAATGATGGTTTACAGCTTCATCCATATCCCTGCAAAAGGCATGAACTCATTCTTTTTTATGGCTGCATAGTATTTCATGGTGTATATGTGCTACATTTTCCTTATCCAGTCTATCATTTGTGGACATTTGGGTTGGTTCCAACTCTTTGGTATTGTGAATAGTGCTGCAATAAACATGTGTGCATGTGTCTTTATAATCGAATGATTTATAATCATTTGGGTATATACCCAGTAATGGGATTGCTGGGTCAAATGGTATTTCTATTCCTAGATCCTTAAGGAATCACCACACTGTCTTCCACAATCATTGAACTAATTTACATTCCCACAAACAGGTGCCACACACTTTCAAGCAACTAGATCTTGTAAGCACTCACTCACTATCATGACAACAGAAAGGAGAAAGTCTGCCGCCTATTATTCAATCACCTCCCACCAGGTCTCTACCTCAACACATGGGGATTACAATTTGAGATGATTTGGGTGGGGAAACAGAGCCAAACCATATCAGTCACAGTGTCTGTTGTTTACTTCTTTGTGCCCCTGTATTCTCTTCATTTAGTTCCCACTTATAAGTAAGAACAGGTAGCATTTGTTTTTCAATTCCTGTGTTACTTTGAAAGGATATTGGCCTTCAGCTCCACCAGTGTATATGTGCAACATTTTCTTTACCCAGTCTGTTCAATGATGGCCATTTAGGTTGATTCCATGTCCTTGCTATTGTGAATCATGCCACAGTGAACATACACATGCATGTGCCTTTATGACACCATGATTTATATTCCTTTGCTATATACCAAGTAATGGGATCTTGTAAGCACTCACTCACTATCATGACATGCTGGGTCAAATGATAGTTCCATTTTTTTGGTCTTTGAGGAATCACCACATTGCTTTTTACAATGATGGAACTAATTTACACTTCCACCAACAGTGTATAAGCGTTCCCTTTTCTCTGCAACCTTGCCAGAACCTGTTATATTTTTACTTACATAATAGCCCTTCTGACTGGTGTGAGATGGTATCTCATGGTGGTTTTCATTTGCATTTCTCTAATGATCAGTGATATTGAACTTTTTTTTCATATGCGTATTGGCTGCATGTATGTCTTCTTTTGAAAAGTGTCTGCTCATGTCCTTTGCCCACTTTGTAACTGGGGGCCAACCATTTGAATATCCATTTGTAGCTATTGGCCAAACAGCATCTATTATATACTTTCTTATCATTATTACCCTAATTCCCCTCTCCACCCTAATCAAAAACAAATTACTCAAATGATAAACGTCCTTGTAGTATAAATTAATACCCCGGTCTTGTAAACCAGAAATGGAGAACACCTACTCCCCAGGACAATCAGGGAAAGAATATCTAATTCCACCATCAACACCCAAAGCTGAGATTCTAATATTAAACTACTCCCTGAATGACAAGATTAAATCTTATTGATGGCTTAGCAATAAAGTACTTTGTAAGTATGCACAACAGTTTAACCTCCTATGTAATTAGTGCATTATTGCTCATCCCCATGAATAATATTTAGTACTGCAAATGCTTAACTATACATAGCACATCAAACCAAAATGTACATAACAACCTCAAGAACATGCTTACAAGCAAGAACTACTATCACACATTGGACTATAATACATAAAATCCTTAGCTGACATAAAAACGTCCCAAGCACGAATATCATTTGGTAATTGCATTCATTAATTGTACATCTGTACATCAAAACATTGATTGGACATGGCACATTTTAATTAGACAGTCTATCCAACCATGGATATCTATCAAATACACTTGGTCTCTTAATCTACTAAAATCCATGAAACCAGCAACCCGCCCACATCTGCTAGTATTCTCGCTCCGGGCCCATATAGACAGGGCTTGGTTATAGTGAAACTATATCTGGCATTTGGTTCCTACCTCAGGGCCATAAAACTAAGATCGCACATACGTTCCCCTTAAATAAGACATCATGATGGTGTGGCGCTATCACCCTCTTAATCTCATCACTGGATGCATGAGTGCCTCTGGTAGGGAATGAATGTAATCATAAGCATTGCCGGGAGGCTCCTGGAAGGAGGTTCCAACCATCATCCTGTAGCACCTGACTGTGTTTTGCCAGACTTTATGCTATCATCGCGCCTGATATTAAATGTCTTGGTCCCCATCCCGCCCACTAAGGTGTAGTTCAGTCAATGGTCGCAGGACATAGTAAACAATTAATCAGTATTTTGCCCAAATTTTAACCCTAAAACCACTACCCCACAACGAAAATACTTATAACAACCCACTTTCTAAACCTCCAAAATAAGTCTGTATTTTCTGAGGCATGTCCCACAAAGAGACATCCCACTATTAACATTTACCGTATTTCGAACTAAAAATACAAACCCACTATACACATCCTGCACATACAGACCAATAAGTAGTACTATATATGATTACTCCTCACATACTTCAAACCATACCCTTCAGAGAATGTACTTATACTGGTACAATGAGAGATTTTCATCCACAGAAACCCACTATACATTATTTAAGTATATCAAGTTATTGTAGCTTAATTTTAAAGCAAGACACTGAAAATGTCTAGATGGGTAATTACGACCCCATAAACATATAGGTTTGGTCCTAGCCTTTCTATTAGCTCTCAGTGAGATTACACATGCAAGCATCCACAACCCTGTGAGAATGCCTCCATCAGAACATGAGGAGTGAGTATCAAGCATGCATACATGCAGCTCAAAACACTTTGCTTAGCCACACCCCCACGGGAAACAGCAATGACAAACTTTTAGCAATGAACGAAAGTTTAAGTTACATTGATCATCAGAGTTTTTTTTTCTGTAAATTTGTTTAAGTTATGTACAGATGCTGGATATTAGACCTTTGTCAGATGCATAGTTTGTAAAAATTTTCTTCCATTCTGTAAGTTGTCTGTTTATCCTGTTAATAGTTTCTTTTGCTGTGCAGAAGCTGTTTAATTTAATTAGATTCCATTTGTCCATTTTTGCTTTTGTTGTATTTTCTTTTGGCATCTTTATTATGAAATCTTTGACCCTGCCTATGTCCAGAATGGTATTGCCCAGACTGCATTACAGGATTGTCATAGTTTTGGGATTTAAATTTAAGCCTTTACTCCATTTTGAGTTAATTTTTGAATATGGTATAAGGAAAAGGTCTCAGTTCAATAACTTGCATATGGCTAGCCAGTTATCACAGCCCCATTTATTGAACAGGGAGTCCTTTCCCTATTGCTTCTTTTTGTCAGCTTTGTCAAAAATCAGATGGCTGTAGGTGTGCAGACTTATTTCTGAGCTACCTATTCTGCTCCATTGGTCTCTGTGTCTGTTTTGTACCAGTACTATGCTATTTTGGTTATTGTACCCCTGTAGTATAGTTTGAAGTTGAGTAGCTTGGCCCTGCTTTGTTCTTTTTGCTTAGGATTTCCTTGGCTAGTCAGGCTCCTTTGTGGTATTTTTCTATTTCTATGAAGAATGTTACTGGTAGTTTGAGGGAAATAGCATTGAATCTATAAATTGCTTTGGGCATCATGGTATTTGAAGGATGTTGATTCTTTCTATCTATAAGCATGGAATGTTTTTTTCCATTTGTTTTTGTCATTTCTGATTTCCTTCAATAGTGTTTTGTAATTCTCATTGTAGAAATCTTTCACCTCCATTGTTACCTGTAATCCTAGGTATTTTATCTTTTTGTGGCAACTGTGAATGGGATTGCATTTCTGATTTGGCTCTCAGCTTGGCTGTTGTTGGTGAATAGGAATGCTAGTCATTTTTGCATATTAATCTTTTATCTTGACACTGCTGAAATTGTTTATCAGTTTGGCTTTTGATCCAGGGCTGGAGTTTTCTAGATATAGAATCATGTCATCTGAAAACAGGGATAATTTGACTTCTGTTTTCCTATTTGCATGTCCTTTATTTCTTTCTCTTGCCTGATTGCTCTGGCTGGAACATTGTTAAACAGGCGTGGTGAGAGAGGACATCCATCCTTGTCTTGTGTTGGTTTTCAAGGGGAATGCATCTAGCTTTTGCCTATTCAGTGTGATGTTGGCTGTGGTTTGGCATAGATGATTCCTTATGATTTTGAGGTATGTTCCTTCAATACCTGGTTTGTTGAGAGTTTGTAACATGAAGGGATGTTGAATTTTACCAGAAACTTTTCTGCATGTATTGAGATGATCATGTGATTTTTGTTTTTATTTCTGTTTTTGTGATGAATCACGTTTATTGATTTGCATATATTGAACCAACCTTGCATCCCAGGGATAAAACCTACTTGTTCATAGTGGATATGCTTTATGATGTGCTAATGGATTTTGCTGATGTGCTGCTAGCATTTGTTACTCAGTAATTTGTTTAAGATGTACTTTGTGCTGCACATTTGTTAAGGCACTGGTGAATAAGGAGTGACAAGTCATTTTTATGCCTGGAGGCAGATTATATAAATTTAACTATCTTTTACCATGGCTGATTGTGGATTAGTTCACAGAAATAGAAATGGCAAAAGAAAAGGAATATCAACAAGAATGGAGCTTATCCTGAAGTTGTTTATTTGACTTACGGATTTATCTTAGCTTCAAATTGGGCTTGGTCCAAGACATTGGGGTAAGGCTGAAACAATAGTCAGGAGCTCTAAGAATTGAAAAGTGGAGAGACAGAGAATGTAAGATATAAAGAAGCCATTCTTTTCATTTCTGCAACTGTACTCATGAACATAAGCTTAACTCATGTTTCCAACACTTTCAGTTTCACACAACACTTATCACCCACCCACATGTGTCTTTACTTCTCCCACTCATCAGTTAGTCATTCAATCAGCATCATAATGTCTATGCTATGTATACCATTGTGGTAGGACCTAATGGATATATTAAAATAAAAGGTTATATGAAAAGAAATACATTTCTGTGTAATAGGTGATCTTTCAGATCCATAGAAATATAAGAAATGTATGTTATAAAAAAAGTAAATATGGCATAAGAAGTAACTCTAAGAATCCAGAAGAGGAAAAATCCTTTGCCTAAAGTCATCAGGTCATTTCGAGGAAAAGATACCATTTGACCTAGTTTTTGAAAAATGAGTAGCAAAGGAAGTTGTTAGGTATAAGAGAGGTCTTAGGTAGAAGTTAGAACTGGAAAAAGACATCAAAGAAGAAAGCACCAGGCTTACTATGAAGAATGGCAAGTGGTCAAATTGGGTTGAATAATAGCATATATTCAGGGAGTAATGAGAATTTCAAAAGTTAAATTTGCTCAAGATTATAAAGTTTTGTAAATGCCAAAATACAGAACTTTTGTTTCAGAATTTCAGAATTTATGTTTCAGAAGCAGTAAGAATCCACTGACTATTCATGAACAGGAAAATGATATAATTAAAATGTATTAATAGGACAAAAATTGTGATTGATGCAAGATGAAACAAAAGTTGGAGACTGTTTTCATAGTACAGACATGTACTAAAATGTTGACAGTGGACACAGAAAGAAAAGGACAGATGTGGAAATCATTTTTAAAAAACTGGAAGTATTTTGTAAGTGAGCAGCTGTGAGAGGTAATGAAGAATTGAGTAAAAGGCATACTCAGGGATTGAGAACATTGTTAAAGGAAGAGAGAAAGGGAGAATTAAAAGAAAACTTAGGAGAATCAAAGAGGCAGGGAAAGTGACAGCAGAGAAGGAAGAGAATAACTAAGACAGTATTATGACATGAAAGATGAAGAAATGGAAGTTCTCAATATGAAGGGATATTTGGTCTGTCAACATGAACTGATATGTCAGATAAAATTAAGTTTGAGAACAAATCAACTTAATTTTTGCAGGTGATTTATCAAACATACAGTCAAATAGAAAAAAATAAGGCCCAGTATTCTACAAAAGAGTAGGATAACTATACTTAGCAACATTGTACTGTGTATTTCAAAATAGCTAGAAGAGAGGACTTGAAATGTTACCAACATGTTTGGTAAATACTCAAGGTGAAACAATAAATACTCAAGGTGATAGAGACCTCGAATACCCTGACTTGATTATTATACATTCTGTGCATGTAACAAATCAGTCATATATGCTCAATAAATATGTAAAACATTTTGTGTAAATAAAAAATGGTTTCAGTAGGTTGGTGGGGACAGAAAAGAGAAAACAATAGTTTAAAGAGTGAATCCACCAAGAGTACAAGCATTGAACATCAATTACTATTTTATAAAGTTGCTAAATGAGAAGGGATTTAAAAAGAGCTTGAGAAACAAGCTAGGTTGAAGTAAGTTTTGGTTTATTTTTGATAAAGCATATTTGTAGACTGAGATGAAGAAACTACCAGAGAAGAAGATGCTGAAGAATCAAAATAGAATCATAGTCCTAAGCAAAGTTCATTATGAGGCAGGAAGGTGAAGCATTTAGCCTCATACATGAGGAGGGGCACCTGTTCCCCTGAAATCTACAGAAATAGGACACAGAAGTCTGGGTACAGAGATAATTATATGATGAAAATAACTTGGAAGTGAGGGACGGTACAGGGAAAGGACATTGATGACATTGATTGGGTGGTGTTGGTCTTCAATAATCTAGAAGAATGAGAGAGACTAGAAGGAGCATAGGTATGTCTTTCAGTAATCATTGCGATGGACTTGTTAAGAAGATTGCAGAACATCATTAGACAAGAAACATTTATTCATTATTACAGCATGCCAAACATATACTTAGTATTCTACGTATATTATGCTGTTGAATACTTTCCATAAACCTATAGGATATGCATTATTGCCTGCATTTTAATTCATTTTCGTTAATATAAAGATTTATGGTTCTAAATTTTTCTTCTATTTTTTCTTTTAACTTGTAAAGTTTTTATATCATGATTTTAAATAAATTATAAATTTTAATTTTAATAATTTTTTTAAAAAACCAAGTAGAAAACCCTTGCTCTCTGTTATTAAGTTTTAGTTTTATCTTATTTTATTCATAAAGTGCTGTTTGTAGCAATTGTACTTTATATTTTATGAAACTTATCAATGCTTTCTTTACAATATAAGATTGATTTTGTGACTACTTCTTAAGGTCTTAAGATAAAGTTATCCTCTTTATTATTAGAGGCAACATAGCAAGACTTTGTGTTTGCAAGAAAAAACAAATTAGCCTGGTGTGGTGGCATGCAGCTATAGTCCCAACTACTCAGAAAACTGAAAGGGGAGGAACGTTTGAGCCCAGGGGTTCAAGACTGTAGTGAGCTGAGATTGTGACACCTCACTCCAGGCTGGAAGACAGAGTGAATCCCTGTCTCAAACAAAAAACAAACAACAGCAGAGTATAAATTTCAATATATACTAAGAAAATATACCTTATTATGTTATTAATACTCATTTCTTTATTTTTAAACTGCTTTGTCTATATTTTACTGAAATTTGTATTTAAAGTCTCTTACAATAAGCTTTTCTCTCTGTCTCTTTTACTTTCTCCTTCAAATATGATTGCTATATTATTTCGTACATAGATATTAGAGTCTACCATGTATTTATTATGAAATGTAGCTTTCAGGTTAAAACTTGCCTTTCTTTTCAGGTTCCTTTTCAAGCTTTCTGGCTTCTAGTTTTGCTTACCTGATATAAATATTAAAACTCTGGTTTTCTTACTGTTTTAATTTGACTTGTATAACTTTGACTTTCACTTTGTTTTTAGCCTCTCTGAATCATTTTGTTTTAGATACATTTCTTATACACAAAATACAAGGGAATATTGATTTGTGAACCAAACTGAGATTTTTTCATTAATTCTGTAAATTAAATCTGTTCTCATTTATTGGTAATATTTTGGAATTTAACTGTCATATTATAATTGCTATATGTATTATTTTGCATTTTCTATGTTTCTTTAACTAAATGATGTATTTTTTTTTTTTTGCTGTTTTTAGAAAATATTTTTGTATTTAGGAAGTTTTATATTTTTGTTCCAGATGTTACCTTTGTAATTACACTTCATATAATTTAATATATACCATGTTTTCTTATATTAATATTTAACATCTTGGTTTTTGGTATTTATTGTCAGTTGTAAATGATGCCTTCCTATTGCCTATACAATAATCAATAAACTCATTAATCCCTTCTCTTCCCTCATTTATTTTGTTGTAAATTTTTTCCAAAACATAGCTTTTATATATTATTCTTTCAACCTTGTCTCCACCTTTGTTTTCATTGTAAGTCTGTAATTAAATATCTAATTTCTTCACCTACAGCCTTTTTGTCAGTTTCCCCAATTATCTCTTAATTGAATGAAGATCATTCTCTATTAAATTTCTCAAGGAGAGCTCATAGTCACAGACATCTCTCAGTTCTTGAATATTTAAAATGGTTTTCTATACCCTTGGTACTTGAAGGGCAGTTTGGCTGGGTATAAAAGCATTAGTTCACACATCCTATATTCAAGTTTCTTGAAAATAGTGCTTCATTTTTCCTTGCTTTAAATGTTGCTTTGAAGGTCTAATGCCAATCAAATTATTTTCCCCATATAAATCCTTTGATAATATTGCCTAGAGGCCTTGAGGATTTTATTAAGGTTAATATCTTTAATAATCTATGTCACTAAGTTGATTGCTGCAGGCCAATATTCTGAGAAAATTGGTTAGCATTTTCAATATGTAGAGGTAGGGTTTTTTTTTATTTCTGGAAAGTTTTTGGATTCTAGTTTTAAATATTGTCTCTGCTCAATAGGTTCATTTTATTTTTTTAGGTCTTTATACAGCTGCTGAATTTTTAAAATATCTCTTGCTTATTCTATTTTGTCTTTTTCCTTGCGTTTTCTCTTTTACTTAGTTTGCTATTTTATTTTTATCTTTTTAGCTGTTTTTCTGCTTTTATTCAAGGCCTCATTAAATTTTTAAAAATGTATTATCCTTTGGGCATATTGTAATTTTGTTGTCATTTTTATGTTTTTCTTTTTCTTTCATTTATTTCCTACATTCAGTCATTTCTCATTACATCCCTTCCTGGGTTTTGTATAATTTTGTTTTTAATTTTTATATTCCTGATTCAAGATATTTCACTTTCATATCTCTAATTTTTTTTTGAGGCTTACTTAACTCAGGATAGAGTGTTGTGATAAAGTTTTCTTCTACTTTAGTGATATTTTTGGGATGGAGAACACTTAACAGCAGAATGCTTTAATTCTCATTTTCTATTTTCTTCTTATTAGTAGCTTTGTATGAAAAATACCTCTTGCACACAGCGGCACCGGGCACAAAACTCACTTGTCTGGGTGTCCTGTTAAACTGGCAATCTGAGATTTGGGAGGGCAGATTGACATGTCCATCTGATTGAATGGGACTTGGACAATGAGCCAGACCAAAAGATTCCTGGGAAGAGCGATTTGAGCTGGTGCAGTGGGCCACAGCATGGGAGATTGCACAGATCCCAGTGCCCAATCAGCAGGTGACTGGGGCGCCTGTGAGAGTCAACCATTCAACTTGGAGAGAAAAAGAGAGAGAGAGGAGGGACTTTGAGGCAGGGAGCCAGGTGATTGTGCTCCACAGGTCCCAACCTCACGGGGACAAGCAGGGTGGCAATTTGAGGTGCTTAAGGTTGAGAGTTTTGCTGCGAGCTCAGCTGAATCCAGGACAGTGCAGCTCGATGGGGGAGGGGTGTCCGTCACTACAGATGCAATCCAACCCTACTGAGGTACACGCCCATTGCTGACGCAGCCTGCCGTTGCCAAGGCAACCAGCCATAATGGAGAAACTCCGCCAACAGGGCGAAGTGCACCACAGTAGAACAGAGCACTGCAGCAGCAGGGTGGACCAGCGCTAGCAGGGCGGAGCCCCACCAGTCAAACAGTGAATAGACTGCCTCCTAGCTGGGCAAGACAGTGCAACAGATACTCATAAAGAAAGCCCCAACTGCCTGAGACAGAGCATCTAAGGAGGGGAAAAGGGGGCTTTACGAGTTCTGCTGCAGCAGACCTAAACACATTCGCCCAACCACCCTGAATGAACAACAGAGCTCACAGCTCAGCACTGGAGCTCCTATAAAGTACAGACCATCTCCTCAAGCAGCTCTCTGACCCCAGTATATCCAAAAAGCCACCTTTAAAAAGGACTAATTAGACTGACATTTGGCAGGCATCATTCTGGGACAAAGATAGCAGAAGAAGAAACTGGTAGCATCCCTCACTGTTCTGCAGCTGCTACAGGTGTACCCCAGACAAGCAGGGCCTGGAGGGGACCTCAGCACTTGTACAGCAGAGGGGCTAGACCATTAGAAGGGAAACTAAGTAACAGAAATACTTCATCATCAATAATCTGGACATCCACTCAAAGACCCAATTGAAAAGTCAGCAACTAATAAGACAACAGGTGGATAAATCCACAAAGATGGGAAGAAACCAGCGCAAAAAGGAGGAAGACACCTGAAACAAAAACACCTCACCTCCTACAAAGGACCAAAACTCCTCACCAGCAAAGGGAAAAAGCTGGACGGAGAACGAGAGTAACGAAATGACAGAATCAGACTTCAGAAGGTGGATAATGAGAAACTTCAGTGAGCTAAAAGAACATGTTCTAAATCAATGCAAAGAAACTAAGAACTTTGAAAAAAGATTTGACAAAAGATTCGAGGAAATGATAACAAGAATGGACAACTTAGAGAGGAATATGTATGAATTGAAGGAGCTGGAAAACACAACATGAGAACTCCACGAAGCATGCACAAGTTTCAACAGCTGAATTCACCAAGCAGAAGAAAGAATATCAGAAGTTGAATATCAACTCAATGAAATAAAAAGAGAAACCAAGATTAGTGAAAAAAGTGCAAAAAGGAATGAACAAAATCTCCAAGAAATGTGGAACTATCTGAAGAGACGTAACCTACGTTTGATAGGTGTACCAGAATGTGACGAAGAGAGTGAATCCAAGCTGGAAAACACTCTTCAGGATATTATCCAGGAAAATTTCCCCAACCTAGCAAGGCAGGCCAATACTCAACTACAGGAAATACAGAGAACACCACAAAGATATTCTGCAAAAAGAGCAACCCCAAGGCACATAATCATCAGATTCGCCAGGGTTGAAGTGAAGGAGAAAATACTAAAGGCAGCCAGAGAGAAAGGTCGGGTCAACCACAAAGGGAAGCCCATCAGACTCACAGCAGATCTCTTGGCAGAAACTCTACAAGCCAGAAGCGAATGGGGGCCAATATTCAACATCCTTAAAGAAAAGAACTTTCAACCCAGAATTTTATATCCAGCCAAACTGAGCTTCATAAATGAAGGAAGAATAAAATCTTTTGCCAACAAGCAAAACTCAGAGATTTTGTCCCCACCAGGCCTGCTTTACAAGAGCTCCTGAAAGAGGCACTACACATAGAAAGGAACAACCAGTACCAGCCATTCTAAAAACATACCAAATGCTAAAAAGCATTAACAAAATGGAGAATCTGCATCAATCAATGGAGAAAACACCCAGCTAGCATCAAAATGGCAGTATCAAACTCACACATAACAATATTAACCCTAAATGTAAATGGGCTAAATGCGCCAATCAAAAGACAAAGACTGTAAAATTGGATAAAAAGCCAAAACCCATCAGTGTGCTGTATCCAGGAAACCCATCTCACATGCAAGGATTCACAAAGGCTCAAAATAAAGGGATGGAGGAAGATTTACCAAGCAAATGGAGAGCAAAAGAAAGCAGGAGTTGCAATTCTCATCTCTGATAAAATAGACTTTAAAGCAACAAAGATCAAGAGACAAAGAAGGTCATTACATAATGGTAAAAGGATCGATACAACAAGAAGAGCTAACGATCCTAAATATATATGGACCCAATTCTGGAGCACCCAGATATATAAGGCAAGTTCTTAATGACTTACAAAGAGACTTAGACTCCCACACAATAATAGTGGGAGACTTTAACACTCCACTGTCAATATCAGACAGATCAATGAAACAGAAAATTAACAAGGATATCCAGGACTTGAACTCAGACCTGGAACAAGCAAACCTGATAGACATTTACAGAACTTTCCACCCCAAATCCACAGAATATACATTCTTCTCAGCACCACATCACAACTACTCCAAAATTGACCACATAATTGGAAGTAAAGCACTCCTCAGCAAATGCAAAACAACTGAAAACATAACAGTCTCTCAGACCACAGTGCAATCAAGTTAGAACTCAGAATTCAGAAACTAACTCAGAACCACAAAGCTTCATGGAAACTGAACAACTGGCTCTTGAATGTTGATTGGATAAACAATGAAATGAAGGCAGAAATAAAGAAGTTCTTCAAAACCAATGAGATTGAAGACACAACATACCAGAATCTCTGGGACACATTTAAAGCAGTCTGTAGAGGAAAATATATAGCAATAAGTGCCCACATGAGAAGAGTGGAGAGATCCAAAATTGACACCCTATCATCAAAATTGGAAGAACTAGAGGAGCAAGATCAAAAAAACTCAAAACCTAGCCGAAGACAAGAAATAACTAAGATCAGAGCAGAACTGAAGGAGATAGAGACAAGAAAAACCCTTCAAAAAATCAATAAATCTAAGAGCTGGTTTTTTGAAAAGATCAACAAAATAGACAGACCACTAGCCAGACTGATAAAAAAGAAGAGAGAGAACAACCAAATAGATGCAATAAAAAATGATAAAGGGGAAATCACCACAGATTCCACAGAAATTCAAACCATCATCAGAGAATATTACAAATAACTCTATGCACAGAAACTAGTAAACCAGGAAGAAATGGATAAATTCCTGGACACCTATGTCTTCCCAAGCCTAAACAAGGAGGAAGCCAAAACTATGAATAGACCAATAACAAGGTCTGAAGTTGAGGCAGCAATTAAGAAACTACCACACAACAAAAGTCCAGGTCCAGATGGGTTCACAGCCAAATTCTACCAGACACACAAAGAGGAGCTGGTACAATTCCTTCTGAAACCATTCCAAATAATTCAAAAAGAGGGAACCCTTCCCAAATCATTTTATGAGACCAACATAATCCTGATACCAAAACCCGGCAGAGACTCAACAAGAAAAGAAAACTTCGGCCAATATCCATGATGAACATAGATGCAAAAATCTTCAATAAAATACTGGCAAATCGATTGCAACAGCACATTAAAAAACTTATCCGTCATGATCAAGTAGGATTCATCCCGGGGATGCAAGGCTGGTTCAACATACGCAAGTCTATAAATGTAATTCACCACATAAACAGAAGCAAAAACAAAAACCACATGATTATCTCCATTGATGCAGAGAAGGCATTTGACAAAATTCAACAGTCCTTTATGCTGAAAACTCTCAATAAACTCGGTATTGATGGAACATATCTCAAAGTAATAAAAGCTATTTATGACAAACCAACAGCCAATATCATACTTAATGGGCAAAAACTGGAAGCATTCCCTTTGAAATCGGCACTAGACAAGGATGCCCTCTCTCACCACTCCTATTCCACATAGTACTGGAAGTTCTAGCTAGAGCAATCAGGCAAGAAAAAGAAATAAAGGGTATTCAAATAGGAAAGGTGGAAGCCAAATTGTCTCTATTTGCAGACGACATGATAGTATACCAAGAAGACCCCATCACCTCAGCCCAAAAACTCCTGAAACTGATAAGCAACTTCAGCCAAGCCTCAGAATATAAAATCAATGTGCAAAAATCACAAGCATTCCTATACACCAATAACAGACTTAAAGAGAACCAAATCAAGAACAAACTGCCATTCACAATTGCTACAAAGAGAATAAAATACCTAGGAATACAACTTACAAGGAACGTAAGGGACCTCTTCAAGGAAAACTACAAAGCACTGCTCAAAGAAATAAAAGAGGACACAAACAGATGGAGAAACATTCCATGTTCATGGATAGGAAGAATCAATATCGTGAAAATGGCTATACTGCCCAAAGTAATTTACACAATCAATGCTATCCCCATCGAGCTACCATTGAATTTCTTCACAGAACTGGAAAAAACCACCATGAACTTCATATGGAACCAAAAGAGAGCCTGCATAGGCAAGTCAATTCTAAGCAAAAA
Organism: Saguinus oedipus; assembly: GCA_031835075.1. NCBI lineage: Eukaryota > Metazoa > Chordata > Mammalia > Primates > Cebidae > Saguinus > Saguinus oedipus. The sequence goes on along the minus strand of CM063171.1, from coordinate 72,095,670 downwards.
GAACACAGCGGGAGGCATCACACTACCAGACTTCAAACTATACTACAAGGCTACAGTAATCAAAACAGCATGGCACTGGTACCAAAACAGAGATATAGACCAATGGAACAGAACAGAGGCATTGGAGGCAACACAACATATCTACAACCATATAATCTTTGATAAACCAGACAAAAACAAGCAATGGGGAAAGGATTCCCTGTTTAACAAATGGTGTTGGGAAAACTGGCTCGCCATATGCAGAAAGCAGAAACTGGACCCCTTCCTGACACCTTACACTAAAATTAACTCCAGATGGATTAAAGACTTAAACATAAGACCTGGCACCATTAAAACCCTAGAAGAGAATCTAGGCAAAACCATTCAGGACCTAGGAGTAGGCAAGGACTTCATGACAAAAACACCAAAAGCATTGGCAACAAAAGCCAAAATAGACAAATGGGACCTAATCAAACTCCACAGCTTTTGCTCAGCAAAAGAAATAGTCACTAGAGTGAATCGGCAACCAACAGATTGGGAAAAAATCTTTGCAGTTTACCCAACTGACAAAGGGCTGATATCCAGAATTTACAAAGAACTCAAACAGATTTACAGGAAAAAAACAAACAAGCCCATTCAAAAATGGGCAAAGGATATGAACAGACACTTTACAAAAGAAGACATACATGAGGCCAACAAACACATGAAAAAATGCTCATCATCACTGGTCATCAGAGAGATGCAAATCAAAACCACATTGATATACCATCTCACGCCAGTTAGAATGGCGATCATTAAAAAATCTGGAGACAGCAGATGCTGGAGAGGATGTGGAGAAATAGGAACACTGTTACACTGTCGGTGGGAGTGTAAATTAGTTTAACCATTGTGGAATACAGTGTGGCGATTCCTCAAGGACCTAGAAATAGAAATTTCATTTGACCCAGCAATCCCATTACCTGGTATACATGCAAAGGACTATAAATCATTCTACTATAAGGACACATGCACACGAATGTTCATTGCAGCACTGTTTACAATAGCAAAGACCTGGAACCAACCCAAATGCCCATTGATGATAGAGTGGACTAGGGAAATGTGGCACATATACACCATGGAATATTATGCAGCAATCAAAAATGACGAGTTTGTGTCCTTTGTAAGGACATGGATGAATCTGGAGAACATCATTCTCAGCAAACTGACACAAGAACAGAAAAGGAAATACCGCATATTCTCACTCATAGGCGGGTGAGAAAAATGAGAACACATGGACACAGGGAGGGGGCTACTACACACTGGGGTGTATTGGGGGGAATAGGGGAGGGACAGTGGGGGAGGCGAGCTGAGGAGGGATAGCCTGGGGAGAAATGCCAGATGTGGGTTAAGGGATGGAAGGCAGCAAAGCACACTGCCATGTGTGTACTTATGCAACTATCTTGCACGTTCTGCACATGTACCCCAAAACCTAAAATGCAATAAAAATTAAAAAAAGAAAAGAAAAATACCTCTTGCATCCTTGTACCTCTGGGATAAGCATTGTGGTTTGAGTTTGTTTATGAGATTATAGTTAAAGAGCACATTTCTTAAGACAAAAAGATCATAGTGTCTTTAGTTGATGACACTTTTCTATTTTTGTCAGTGAGGATACAGTTGTTTCCTTTGACATTTTTAGTTTATTTTTGTCTTAAGGGATTGTGAAATTTTTTTTATTTCTACTTTTACCCTTCACTTTACAGTTTTCAGCGTTTTTCTCTTTTTTTTTTTTTAGCCTTGTAGCTCCCAGAAGTATCCATCACCTTTCCAAAACCACCTCTTTGAATCCTAAGTATATTTTTAAATCCTTTTTCTGTTTTTAAGGTTCTGATACACTAATTTTCTTTCAATATTTTTGCCTATAAGGAAGACTTTCTCTTTGTGGGGTGACTTTATCTCTAACTTTTGTTCTCCAGTTAGCACAGCTTTTTTCTGGACCTTCTTGACTCTCTACAAATTCTTGCAATAGAGGTTTAATAAAAAGGCATGCTGGGAATTTGTATTTAATTTAATTTTTTATTATTATTGATTTTAATTACTTCAAATTTAAAATTTTTAATGCTGGAAGTATGAAAGATCTGTGGTTCCCTAATTTGTTTGTTGTTTATTGGCATAATTTTGAAGAATGACTAGAGGAATTTGGATTTAGACAATTGCCCAGCTACCTGAAAATCCTCAATTGTCCCTTGATTGTTTTATCAGTGAGAAAACCAAGACTTGATAAATTAGAAAAAAATTAAAACCCAGGTTATAGATGGCATAGCTACTTAATCTCTGTCCATTCTGCATCTAAAATTATAAATATAGTTTAAATTTGTTGTGTATCAAATCAACATGCAGCACTGAGGCTTTTAGTCTGGGAAGCACGATTGGCCTGGTAGCAGAATAGAATAGCAAACTGGACAAGCTGTTTTAGGGAACAACATTACAATAATATGGATCTGTGCTGTAAGGGACATGAGTAAGTAAGGCCAGTATAGACAGATAAAGTGTGAAAATAGGCAATGTGAAGTAAATAAGGATACACAATGAGAGAAAGCAATTTAAGCAGTAGTGAAAGAAGTAAAAAAAATAAAGATAGCAGGGTTAGGAGAGGGCCATTTGTTTTCAGCAAAGGAGATCAGCATAGAATTAGCTTAAGTCCATGATAAACACAATTAGGGAAATACATATACACTTTTCTGAAAGCTTGAAAGCCAAATAAAATTTCTGGTGTATAACGAAGCTTTCAGAAAATCTCTACCATTATTCTCATCTGAAAACCTGAGATTTTCTATTTGCTTGGTGCATGTGATCTTGTTCTGAAAGTGGTAAGATGTATTTTCATTGGAGTAGTAACTTTCAAATATTTGAGGACTAGAAAAACGAAGCTGTATGGGCTGGATAATTATCATTTGAAGACTCAAAATCAAGTGAATCTGTGAACATGCAGACATTTACAAGCTTTTGGAAGAACTAAATGTTTTGAAGGATACATTGTTTTTCTATGCATCAAATTTATTCTGAGACTAGCCAGCCCAACCTGTGGATTCAGGGGGTGCTTAATGTGAAACAAGTGTGAGTTCATCATGTTCCTCAGGAATCCTTGTTCTTCCAAGATTATCGAGTGACCACCAAAACCATTCTAAAGCCACATCTGTGTTAATGCCAGCCCAGTATGTTTCTGGCAAACAAGGCCAAGGTTTTGATGTTTTGTTATTTGTTGGTTTTCATATACTTTTCAGAAGAAATATGAACTGGTGCAGGAAAACAGGCAGTGATACTTTAATGTTTCATTTGTTTTTACATTATGATGTTTTATTTTATATTGAGAAAATGTTTCCTTTATTCATATGATATGCTTTGGCTGCATCCTCACCCAAATCTCAATTTGAATTGTATCTCCCAGAATTTCCACATGTTGTGGGAGGGACACAGAAGAAGGTAATTGAATCATGGGGCTGGTCTTTCCCATGCTATTCTTGTCATAGTGAATAAGTGTCACAAGATCTGATGGGTTTATCAGGAGTTTCCTCTTTTGCTTCTTCCTCCTACCATGTGAGAGGTGACTTTCATCTTCTGCCTTGATTCTGAGGCCTCCACAGCCATGGGGAACTGTAAGTCCAGTTAAACCTCTTATTCTTCCCAGTCTTGGGTATGCCTTTATCAGTAGCATGAAAATGGACTAATACAGTAAATTGGTATGAGTAGAGTGGGGTGTTGCTGCAAAGATACCCAAAAATGTGGAAGCGACTTTGGAACTGGGTAACAGGCAGAGGTTGGAACAGTTTAAATGGCTCAAAAGAAGACAGAAAAATGTGGGAATATTTGGAACTTCCTAGAGACTTGTTGAATGGCTTTGCTCAAAATGCTGATAGCAATATGAACAATAAAATCCAGGCTGAAGTGGTCTTAGATGGAAATGAGGAAATTGTTGGGAACTGGAACAAATGTGACTCTATTTATGTTTTAGCAAAAAGACTGGCAGTATTTTGCCCATGCCCTAGAGGTTTGTAGAACTTTGAGCTTGAGAAAGATGATTTAGAGTATCTGGCAGAAGAAATTTCTAAGCAGCAAAGCATTCAAGAGGTTACTTGGGTGCTTCTAAAGACATTCAGTTTCATAAAGGAAGCAAAGTGTAAAAGTTTGGAAAATTTGAAGCTTGACTATACAATAGAAAAAAAAAATTTTCTGGGGATAAATTCAAGCAGGCTGCAGAAATTTGCATAAGTAGTAAGGAGCCTCATGTTAATCCCCAACACCATCAGGAAAATGTCTCCAGACCATGTCAAAGACCTTCATGGCAGCCCCTCTCATCACAGGCCTGAAGGCCCAGGAGGAAAAAGTGGTTTCATAGGCCAGGCCCAGGGTCCCTGAGCTGTGTGCAGACTGGAGACTTGGCGTGCTCTGTGTCCCAGCTGCTCCAATGATGGCTGAGCGGAGCCAATGTACAGCTTGGTCTGTGGATTCAGAAGGTGGAAGCCCAGGCTTTGGCAGCTTCCATGTGATGTTGTGCCTGCAGGTACATAGAAGTCAAGAATTTAGTAACCTCTGCCTAGATTTCAAAAGATGTATGGAAATGCCTGAATGTCTAGGCAAAAGTTTACTGCAGGGGTGGGGCCCTCATGGAGAACCTCTGCTACGGCAGTATGGAAGGAAAATGCAGGCCACAGCCCCCACACAGTGTCCCTACTGTGTCACTATCTAGTGGAGCTGTGAGAAGAGGGCCACCGTCTTTCATACCACAAAATGGTAGATCCACTGACAGCTTGCACAGTGTGCTGGAAAAGCCACAGACACTCAATGCTAGCCCATGAAAGCAGCCAGAAGAGAGGCTATACCCTGCAAAGCTGCAGGGGTGGAACTGCCCAAGACCATGGAAACCCACCTCTTGCATTAGTGTGACCTGCATGTGAGATCTGGAGTCAAAGGAGATACTTTTGGAGAATTAAAATTTGACTGTCTTTCTGGATTTCAGACTTGCATGGCCCTGTAACCCATTTATTTTGACCAATTTATCACATTTGGAATGGCTTTATTTACCCAACACCTATACCCCCATTGTATCTAGGAAGTAAGTATGGCTTTTGATTTTACAGGCTCATAGGCAGAAGGGACTTGCCTTGTCTCAGATGAGACTTTAGACTGTAGACTTTCGGGCTAATACTGAAATGAGTTAAGACTTTGGGGGACAGTTGGAAGGCATGATTGGTTTTGAAATGTGAGAACATGAGATTTGGAGGGGCCAGGGGTAGAATGATATGGTTTGGCTCTGACCCCACCAAAATCTCAACTTGAATTGTATCACCCAGAATTCTCATGTGTTGTGGGAGGGACTCAGGGGGAGGTAGCTGAATAGATAATGGGGGCCCATTTTTCTGGTGCTATTCTCAAGATAGTGAATAAGTCTCATGAGATCTGGTGGATTTATCAGGGGTTTCCCCTTTTGCATCTTCCTCATTTTCTCTTGCCATCACCATGTAAGAAGTGCCTTTTGCCTTCCACCATGATTCTAAGGCCTCCCCAGTCACATAGAACTGTAAGTACAATTCAACCTCTTTTTCTTTTTAGTCTCGGGTATGTCTTTATTAGCAATGTGAAAATGAACTAATACAGCATATTTCTTAAATCAATGGGTGCTCCACTCACAAAAACCAGAGGACAAGTTTCTTAGTGGATACATCTAATCCTTGGGAACATCAGGAATATTTAAATTACTGCTTGTTTAAATGTAGATGTAGGATTTTTGGGGGGAGTATACAGAAAATGTATTAAAATTTAGGGGCAACAATTCCTTGTTTTATAGTAGAATAACTCACTAATGACACATAGTTGTCTACTTCATTTGACATTGCTGATTGATCTCTCCATCTTGAAAATTCTCTTTGTTGTCAAGCTCTGACCTCTTTCTCTTTCAGGGAGAAAACAGTAGTGTTTATTTTTGTAATTTTAAATTTGATTTATTGTGGTAAGATCCATGTAATATTTACAATCTTAACTTTTTTTAAGTACACAGTTCAGTGGTATTAAGTACATTTATATTATTAAGTGACCATCACTCTAATCCATCTCTGATACTCCTTTCATCTTGTAAAATTGAAACTCTATGCCCATTAAACAATAATTCATCATCCATCTCTGCCCCAACCCCTGGAAACCACCATTCTAGTTTATGTTTCTGTAATTTTAACTACTATTGGTATTCTGGATAATTGCAATCATGCAGTATTTGACCTTTCATGACTACTTCACATAGCATAATGTTCTCAAGGTTCTCTCATGTTGTAGCATATGGTAGCATTTCCTTTCTTTTTAAGGGTGAATAATACTCCATTGTATGTATATAGTACATTTTGTTTATATGTTTATCTGTAGATGGACACTTGTCTGGCTCCCACAGTTTCTCTATTGTGAATAATACTGTTATAAATGTGAGTGTACAACTATCTCTTAAAGACCCTTCAATTCTCGTGGGCATATATTCAAAAGTGGAATTACTGGATCATAGGTAACTTTTTGAAATTTTATGAGGAAGTACCATATAGTTTCCACAGTGGTTGTATCATTTTGCATTTCCTCCAAGATCGCTCAAGGATTCCAATTTTTCCACATCATTGGCAGTACTTACTTTCAGTGTTTCTGATAGTAGTCATCCTAATAGATGCATAGTATTTCCTTGTGGTTTTGATTTGCAGTTTTCTACTAAGTACTGACGTTTATCATTGTTTCATGTATTTATTGTCCTGGTCATCTTTGGAGAATGTCTATTCAAGCCCTTTGCCCATTTTAAAATCAGGTTTATTTCTTTTGTTGAGTTTTAGAAGTGTGTTTTCTTGATATTACATTGTTTTCTCTCCTTTTATGAACATTTCTTCATTTCTCCATCCTTAAATAAATATTTCTGTAAGTGTGGTCTGCAAACTATGTAATAAGAATTACTTTGGATATATGTGCAGAGGGTAAAATCTCTTAACCCACCACTCTACCTACTGAATTGAAGTCATAAATTAAGGATTTTGGACAGTGCATTTTTATACACATTCTCAGTAGAACCTACAAGCCTTCAAATTTGAGAACTATTTCCTTAAATGTTGGCCTTTCCAGGGTTTCTATCCCAGCTCAATATTCTCAGTCTCATGGTTTAATTCCTAGATGCTGACAGCTGACAACTTTCAAAGTTATTGTCTTCTGTCCTGATTGTTTCTATTTTCACATGTCCAGCATGTCTAGACATCTCAAAGTCAAAATTTACAGAAATAAACTTATTTTCTTTCCCCCAAAATTTCTCCTCTATCTGTAGCCTCTATTAGCACTATAATCTATCTAGTTACTGGAATTAAAAACTTGAAAATTAGGAAACTGGAAGTAGTTCTTGATTTTCCCCTCTCCTTTGTCTCTCTTCCCAACCAATTAATACATTCAACTGAATTTATCTTCAAACAGTTATTAATTTTTTCATTTCTCTGCCTCAACTATCATTGATCCAGTAATACGGGTGTCACTAGGTCTTTGCTGAGCCATCTCCTCTTTCTACTTTTTAAAGCACTCTCATTACAGCCTCTAGTTTGATTTATCTAAATGCAAAATGTATCAATTCAGGTCCCAACAGGAAACAATAGCCATTTTTAAAGTGGGACAATTCATGGAAGCTGTATTTATAGAGAGACAACTTCCAGAGGTTTAGATGTAAAGAAACTACAAGAGATGGTGTAGTAGTCTGAACAAGATATTACTACCTATTGGTTTTATAGGATGAGGTGAGGAAATTGATTAACAGAACATGGGAAAATTAAATAGGTAAGGCTGACTGCTTTGAAAGAAGCAGAGATCTTTGAATATCTAAGAAACACACCAGCTCAAGATGCTTTCAGAGGGTGGAAGCCAGATAAATATTCTGACCTCACTCCCAACCTCCTTCTGATCTTCTGACTACGATTCCTATTGGTCAAACCCAACTGAAAATCAGAAGGCATGCAAACTGTCGATGAAGTCTGTACAGGTCACTCTCCCAGGGAAGAACACAGAATTAAGATGAGTGAAAAATGGATCTGGAAGGGCAGTGGAACAATTAGCACACAGATCTTAACAGTATAGCTCCAAAGCTTGTAAACATTTGGATTCTTTAATATATTATAAGGAAATTTTTTTTTCTTTAAAATGGAACACCAAGTATACCTCATTACCTCATTGCTTTTTCTAACCTGTCTGTCTCTGCCTGGTTTACCAGGTTACAGAATGCAAATTGCTTGTGGCTCCATACTTACCCCTTAGTATGTCTCACCTCCATGATTTTGCTCAGGCCTTTACTTCTAGAGGAAATGCTATCTTTCTCAGTCCAATTTCTTCCAAGAAACAGCTCAGTTACATCCATGACTAATATCCCCCTCCCTCTCTTTTATAAACATTCTGACTTGACTAGCTACTTCCATTTATTACTATGTAAATCTCTCAATCATTGCATTTACCATATTGTTTCATTATTATCTATGTGCATTTCTCCCTAACCAGACTCTGAATTCCTGGAATAAAGACTACTCATCTTTTTTTTTTTCTTTCTTTCTTTAATCAGTAAGTGTCCTTTTTTTCCCTTGAAACATGTTAATACCTTCTGAGAAACCAGGACTTAGGAACGGGCTTAAGAGTTGAGTGATAGCCAGCAGAATTGATCAAGGTAAATGTGGTCAGTTCTGTTTAAGAAAGACATTAAAGCTATATTTCTGAAATTCTGGTTTCCCCTGCTCCTTTCCAGGCCATTCGTTAGTCTCACTGTGTTTAGTTGTTTTGTTGATATACACTGAGTATTTTCTCTGTTAAAGTGGTTATTGCCATGCATACTTATGCACATTTCTTTTTTTTTTAAATTTTTTAAATTTTTATTGCATTATAGGTTTTGGGGTACATGTGCAGAACGTGCAAGATAGTTGCATAGGTACACACATGGCAGTGTGTTTTGCTGCCTTCCTCCCCTTCACCCACACTTGGCATTTATCCCCAGGCTATCCCTCCCCAGCCCCACCCCGCTGTCCCTCCCCTATTCCCCCCAATAGACCCCAGTGTATAGTAGACCCCCTCCCTGTGTCCATGTGTTCTCATTTTTCTCACCTGCCTATGAGTGAGAATATGCGGTATGTATGTTTATAGTCACAACAGTAAGCCTAGTGCCTGCTTGTTGAAAGAAAAAAAATGAGCTGGTAATTTCTCTCTGTCTCTTCTCTCTTGCTATGCATGTGCTAATAGTCAAAGAAATCACTCTCAGATTTCTAACAAATGGTGTGCATCTAAGTACCTCTCAGTGGGGCTGGAGGCAGCATTAATATTGAGGTGGTACGTAATGGCCAATTTTGTTTCCCCTGTAATGGAAATTGATGGAAGGAAGGTTCACTGTGGATAATTAGATTGATTTTAGTTTTACCACTTTAATATCCAGACAGTTCTTGAAAGTGATTGTTGTAATTACAGAATGACAAGCTGATGCAGAATGTCATTCTTTATTTTCCTCTCTCCAATCTAAATTCACTGTGCTGGTAAAAAGACTTTCTTAAATCTCCTTACTCCTCATTCTCTGCATACCTTCCCCAAAAGTGTTGTGTTTTTTACTTTTAATTAACATCTTATCAGTGTATATTGAAACATGAGAGATTGGGGCCATAATAAGGGCACACAGAATCAATCACTGTACCAAGCAATTTTCATTTAATGTCTACAGGGTATACACCTTGAGTATAATCTGATATGCCAAGAATCATAAGGCAAACTTCTAGTCTATATTCCAAAAACTTACACTAAAGTTGTAGAGGGGAGATAGATATTCACAAATTCTGTTTTCTTCTGGAAGAAGTTTTTAACCTAAGTTTGCTTTTATTCCTCTTGATTGATTTTTTTTCTGTTTTTTTTCTGCCCTTGGGGAGCAGGTGGTACACTAACTGTCATATAGACACTATTAATTTGAACAAATAGCTGTGCATATCTCAGAAACATTTCAGAATATAGGGGAATATTTGCCAGTCATTACTGATATTTAGAGTTGCTAGAGCATCTCATTCACTGTGATGCTTTTCCAGTCAAATAAATTGCCAAGGAAATAAATGCTGGCATCAACACCACAATCAATTATTTTTTATGATGATGGTGTTCTAGGTGCTGTTAAAATTTTAGTTAGAAACAGAAAATTCTTATTCACCTGCCATTTCTCTTTGCCATGGTGCAAGGCAATAAAAATATGGTTTATGAAGGATTTCATCTCTCATTTACATTGGGCAGCAAAACAAATAGAGGAAGGAAAACAGGAAGCTCACTTAGGAAATAATAAAAGAACTTCTGTGAATAGAAATGAGAATAAGAAATCACATATAAGACATTGTGATATCCTTGAAAATTGAATTTGTATTCTCCATTGTTTCTGGCACAATATTTTGCACATTGTTAATGCTTAGTAAATTTTTGTTGAATTGAACTCAATTCCAAGCATGTATTTCTGGATTTCTAAAATTGTTCATAAGGAAGTCTCAGGAAGGAGGATATTGATTTAGGCATCAAATAGTATGCTAACATGTGTGCAAACATATTTCATAAATTACTCAATACCTCATTAAAGCTAATTGTGTTTGGGTTTCAGTTAATTAAAAAGAGTGTGTATATATATATATATATATATATGTTATATATATTATATATGCACACACATATGCACACATGCACACACACCATTTATAGAGGAAATGCTATCTTTCTCACTCCAATTTCTCACTCCAATATATATATATATACCATTTCTCCATACAAATTTTACTCTGCATTATAGGGTCTTATAACTTAACTGGTTTGTCAGTGTAAGGAATTGGATGTAGTACAGTGCCTTTTCCTTGCTAATGTCCTATAGAAGTTTGTTCACATGGTTTTGTTATAATTAAAGTTGAAAACGGGTAATCCAATACTTAGAAATAACATTAGCTTTTAAGAAACTAAACTGTATTTTTTAGGAATATGGACATTGGAGTTAAAATAATGCAATTGGTTTCCACCTAACTATGTGTCTGAGGGATATGTCACTTGGTCTCCTAAGCATGAATTTCTTCATCTGAATATGGGGATAGTAACACTATTCAAATTAGAGTTTTATAAGTATCAAATGAGATTATGTATACAAAATTCTTTCCATGCTCCTTAACAGATAGGGAGTAAGGTATAATTGATAGCTATTATTATTAATAATCATGGAAAATTAACGTGAAAAAGGGCAATAATTTAAATGAATTATTGAAAACTTTAACAAAAAGTGAGGATGTAACTTAAGATAAAAACTATTCCAACATGTCTAAAGATGTTGAAAAGTCAAATGTAATTAATAAAGTCTAAAAGGAGCATTTGTCAACATAAATAATGAAAAGTAAAAAGCTCCATAAGCAATGCTCATTCAGAAACAGAAGAAGAGCCCACTGTGTGCTAGACTATCCTCCTCTCTCTTTTAGTGGTCAACTTATATCCCAGCATTACTTCCTTCAATAGGTCTTTCCTGTCTCTCTAGATTAAACCCCTCTTATGTGTGTTTCCTGCATTATAGCTAATTGAAGTTCAAGTTATCTAACAATTAAATCTCAACTTCCCCACTTGAGTTCTGAATGAAATGAGAATTAGAAAAAAGATCATAGCAGGTAGAGGCAAAAATACTACCTGCACTACTAATAAAGTGAATATTGGAGAATGTAGCTTACATTTGCCAGTAAATGGACTTTCTAACCTGAACTTCAGAATTGGGGCTGTCAATACAGTTACACAGTGATGGATGCTTGAGCACAGTCTTGTCCCAACACATGGCAGAGGACAGAACATGCTTTTATCAGGGAGTGGAGCAAGTGGAGGAGAATGAGAAGGAATTCAGCATATGCACATCCAATTTTCTCATCCTAAACTAACCTTTAAGAAAATTTACTCCACCTCTCTATGAGACAAGCAAATGAGAAGATAGGTACAACCCAGGTTAGGTTCATGGAAAATCCAGGTTAAGCTCCCTCCACATGGAAGAAAATATTATAATTAGGAAGTAAGTCCTCCCTAGCCAGCATTCTCCAGAGTAACAGAGACAATAGAATGTCTGTGTATTAGCTAAACACATTCATAAAGAAATTAATTACAAGGAGTTGGCTCATTGATTATGGAAGTGGGCAAGTCCCAAGATCAGCAGGGTGAGCCAGCAAGTGGGAGATTCAGGAAAACTGAGGGCTTAGTTCTAATGAAAGTTCAAAGACCTCAGGATTAGGAGAGCTGTAAGTATAGTTTTCATCTAAAGGCCAGCAGGTTGAGACCCAGGAAGAGCTTATGTTGCAGTTCAAGTTCAAAGGCAGGAAAAACCCAGTGTCCTAGTATAAAGGGTATCAGGCGGGAGAAATTGTTTCTTACTCAGGGGAAGGTCGACCTTTTTGTTCTATTTAGACCTTCAACTGAATGCTTGAGGCCCACCCATATTAGGAAGGGAAAACTGCTTTATTTAGTCTATTGATTTAAATGTTAATCTCATGCAAAAACTTCCCTCACAGAAACACCCAGAATGTTTGACCAGACGTCTGGTTACTGCACAGCTCAGTTGTATTGACACATACAATTAACAATCACAGTCCACCCCACTCCAAACAGTAACAGCTGTTCATATATTATTATAGTTACTTGATAAATTTCTTATTATAATTTAAGCTTTGTTAGGAGAAAATATCAATTTGATTGGTTGATTACTATATTACCATCACCCAGCAAAAGAATGACTTATGTTAGGTGCTCAATTAATATTAAGAAATAACTAAATTAATGAAAAATAAATTCACCAGTTCAGATTTCTTGACTGCTACAACCCTACTGTGGTATTGTATACATTAAGCTGTATAAACCATATTATTAAATGTTAAAATAATATTATGTTATTTTTGTGCATACAATGTGCAAGAAACTGTGTAAGCATTGTATATATTGAATATATATATATAAACTTATTCAATTATCACACAACACTACTAGGGTAGGTATTATCATTACCACTATTTCACAGAATTGTGAACTAAGACAAAGTGGTTAGTTTTCCAAAGCTGGATACTAGTAATTACAGAGAAAATCACTCTGATTTAATTCTTGCCACAAACCTGGAGAGAATGAGTGGGTCACAGATATGATTACTTTGTTTTATTTGTAAATTAACTTACTCATATCAAGGGCATCCTTAGTGGACTTATGTCCCAAAGACTCAGGATTCTTTTTTCTGATTTGTCAATATCAAATTTCTGAGCCAGCCAGATGAGAACTTTATTGGTCTAGTTTACCAAGCTGATATCTCTCTATGAGACCTCTAGATGTCCAACTGGACAGCTTTCCTGTGACACAGAAAACAGTGACACGGCCGTTTCTTTCCAAGGCCCAATAAAACATTAAACTCTGAACATTTTATCTGTCTCTACAAATCTGTCTCCTCTACTATAGGACTTAATTCATTGAAGAAGAGACTGCATCTGATTAATCTCTATACCAGAAGTACCTTATGTGGAATCCAAGACAGAGAAGTTATTCTCTGTCTTATTTAATTAAATTCTGCTTGAGTGAGTGAGGCATCCATATTCTCCAGTCTAAAACTGGTGTCTGGAGCTTGGGAATAGTATCCAGAGTTGGAACAGAATTTAGTTTTGTGCAAAACATACTAGTTTGGCAGGATTAAATGCATACCCTGGATTCCTTGCTCTAACAAATAAACTAATTACCATATACATAATTTAAAAGGCATATTTGATATGACCATTTATTCATCAAATGACTGATTTTTATTCCTAGTATTTGCTATGCATTGAAAGCTTATTGTTGAGAGATCAAAGATGTTTACAGTTTAGATAAGTAAATAGTTTATATTTACTTATCTAAATATAGTTTATTATTAAGAGCTAATATCTGGGTATAGACCATAAACAAAATGATATTATTTTATTAAAATATGTGGCAAAAGTTACCTAGAAGGAATTAGACTGTAATTGTTTCTTAAAAGTTGATGGAATTGGATAGATTAAAGGAAGAATAAAAATTCCAAAGTGGGGGGGAGGAGGCAAGATGGCATCCTAGAGGTGACTCAGGATTGCAGCTCTCAGTGAAGGCGCAGAGGGTGAGTCCTAGCCGCATTCTCGGATGTTCCTTTTATGCCCACAGAGCGTTGAAAGTCCCAGGTGTGGGAGAGACACGGGACGCTAGCGCAGCCGGCTAATGCAGCCAGCTCCCGCTGCCTCTTCGGCCGGCGCCGCAGCGGGACCCGGCACAGAACTCACTGATCTGGGTGCCCTGTTAAACCAGCAATCTGAGATTTGGAAGGGCAGATTGGCATGTTCATCTGATTGAACGGGACTTGGACAATAAGCCAGACCAGGAGTTTCCTGGGAAGCGTGATCTGAGCCGGGGTAGTGGGCAGTGGCATGGGAGATCAAACGGATCCCAGTGCCCTATCGGCAGGCTACTGGGGCGCCAGTGAGAGAGTCAAACTTTCAGCTTGGGGAGAGGAAGAGAGAGAGAGAGAGGACGGACTCAGAGGCAGGGAGCTGGGTGAGCAGGCTCGGTGGGTCCCACGCTCACGGGGACAAGCAGGGCGGTGACTGGAGGTGCTTGGGGCTGAGAGTTTTGCTGCCAGCATCTATGACAGTGCAGCCCGGTGAGGGAGGGGCATCCACCATTGCTGACGCAGTCCACCCCCACTGAAGTACCGCCCAGGACTGATGCAGCCTGCCATTGCCGAGGCAACCTGCCATAACAGAGAGACTCCGCCAGGAGCTGGGAGCGCTCCACAGCAGAAGGGAGCCCATCAGCAACAGGTCGGACCCGCGCTAGCAGGTCAGAGCCCTGGCAGGCAAATAGTGAATAGACTGCCGCCTAGTGGGGCAGGACAGTGCAACAGATACTCATAAAGAAAGCACCAACTCCCTGAGACAGAGCATCTAAGGGGGGGAAAAAAAGGGTGGTGTTTTATGAGTTCTATTGCAGCAGACATAAACAACCTCCCAACAACCCTGAATGAACAATGGAGCTCACAGCTCAGCACTGGAGCTCCTATAAATCACAGACTGTCTCCTCAAGCAGCTCCCTGACTCCTGTATATCCAAGGAGTCACCCCAGAAAAGGACTAATCAGACTGACATTTGACTGGCATTATTCTGGAACAAGGACAGCAGAAGAAGAAACTGGTATCATCCCTCACTGTTCCGCAGCTGCTGCAGGTATACCCCAGACAAGCAGGGCCTGGAGTGGACCTCAGCACTCATACAGCAGAGGGGATAGACCATTAGAGGGAAAACTAAGTAACAGAAATACTTCATCATCAACAATCTCAGCATCCACACAGAGACCCAATTGAAAAATCAGCAACCACTAAGACGACAGGCAGATAAATCCATAAAGATGGGAAGAAACCAGCGCAAAAAGGAGGAAAGCACCCGAAACCAAAACACCTCACCCCCAAAAAAGGACCAAAACTCCTCACCAGCAAGGGAACAAAGCTGGACAGAGAATGAATGTGACGAAATGACAGAATCAGACTTCAGGAAGTGGATAATGAGAAACTTCAGTGAGCTAAAGGAACATGTACTAAACCAGTGCAAAGAAACTAAGAACCTTGAAAAAAGATTTGAAAAAAGATTCGAGGAATTGATAACAAGAATGGACAACTTAGAGAGGAATATGAATGAATTGAAGGAGCTGAAAAACACAACACGAGAACTTCATGAAGCATGCACAAGTTTCAACAGCCGAATTGACCAAGCAGAAGAAAGAATATCAGAAGTTGAAGATCAACTCAATGAAATAAAACGAGAAACCAAGATTAAAGAAAAAAGTACAAAAAGGAATGAACAAAATCTCCAAGAAATGTGGGACTATGTGAAGAGACCCAACCTACGTTTGATAGGTGTACCAGAATGTGACAAAGAGAATGAATCCAAGCTGGAAAACACTCTTCAGGATATTATCCAGGAAAATTTCCCCAACCTAGCAAGACAGGTCAATACTCAACTCCAGGAAATACAGAGAACACCACAAACATACTCCGCAAGAAGAGCAACCCCAAGGCACATAATCGTCAGATTCACCAGGGTTGAAATGAAGAAGAAAATACTAAGGGCAGCCAGAGAGAAAGGTCAGGTCACCCACAAAGGGAAGCCCATCAGACTCACAGCAGATCTCTCGGCAGAGACTCTACAAGCCAGAAGAGAGTGGGGGCCAATATTCAACATCCTTAAAGAAAAGAGCTTTCAACCCAGAATTTCATATCCAGCCAAACTGAGCTTCATAAGTGAAGGAAAAATAAAATCCTTCATGAACAAGCAAGTACTCAGAGATTTTGTCACCACTAGGCCTGCTTTACAAGAGCTCCTGAAAGAGGCACTACACATAGAAAGAAACAACCAGTTCCAGCCATCCTAAAAGCATACCAAATGCTAAAGACCATCAACAAAATGAAGAATGTACACGAACCAATGGGCAAAACAGCCAGCTAGCATCAAAATGGCAGTATCAAATTCACACATAACAATATTAACCCTGAATGTAAATGGGCTAAATGCACCAATCAAAAGACACAGACTGGCAAATTGGATAAAAAAACAAAACCCATCAGTGTGCTGTATCCAGGAAACCCACCTCACATGCAAAGATACACAAAGGCTCAAAATAAAAGGATGGAGGAAGATTTACCAAGCAAATGGAGAGCAAAAAAAAGCAGGAGATGCAATTCTCATCTCTGATAAAATAGACTTTAAAGCAACAAAGATCAAATGGGACAAAGAAGGTCATTACATAACGGTAAAAGGATCGATACAACAAGAAGAGCTAACGATCCTAAATATATATGGACCCAATTCTGGAGCACCCAGATATATAAGGCAAGTTCTTAATGACTTACAAAGAGACTTAGACTCCCACACAATAATAGTGGGAGACTTTAACACTCCACTGTCAATAGCAGACAGATCAACCAGACAGAAAATTAACAAGGATATCCAGGACTTGAACTCAGACCTGGAACAAGCAAACCTGATAGATATTTACAGAAATCTCCACCCCAAATCCACAGAATATACATTCTTCTCAGCACCACATCACACCTACTCCAAAATTGACCACATAATTGGAAGTAAAGCACTCCTCAGCAAATGCAAAACAACGGAAATCATAACAAACAGTCTCTCAGACCATAGTGCAATCAAGTTGGAACTCAGAATTCAGAAAATAACTCAGAACCGCACAGCTTCATGGAAACTGAACAACTGGCTCTTGAATGTTGATTGGATAAACAATGAAATGAAGGCAGAAATAAAGAAGTTCTTTGAAACCAACGAGAATGAAGACACAACATACCAGAATCTCTGGGACACATTTAAAGCAGTCTGTAGAGGAAAATATATAGCAATAAGTGCCCACATGAGAAGAGTGGAGAGATCCAAAATTGACGCCCTATCATCAAAATTGAAAGAGCTAGAGGAGCAAGATCAAAAAAGCTCAAAACCTAGCCGAAGACAAGAAATAACTAAGATCAGAGCAGAACTGAAGGAGATAGAGACAAGAAAAACCCTTCAAAAAATCAATAAATCTAAGAGCTGGTTTTTTGAAAAGATCAACAAAATAGACAGACCACTAGCCAGACTGATAAAAAAGAAAAGAGAGAACAACCAAATAGATGCAATAAAAAATGATAAAGGGGAAATCACCACAGATTCCACAGAAATTCAAACCATCATCAGAGAATACTACAAACAACTCTATGCACACAAACTAGTAAATCAGGAAGAAATGGATAAATTCCTGGACGCCTGTGTCCTCCCAAGCCTAAACCAGGAGGAAGCCAAAACTATGAATAGACCAATAACAAGGTCAGAAGTTGAGGCAGCAATTAAGAGCCTACCACACAAAAAAAGCCCAGGTCCAGATGGGTTCACAGCTGAATTCTACCAGACACACAAAGAGGATCTGGTACCGTTACTTCTGAAACTATTCCAAATAATCCAAAAAGAGGGAACTCTTCCCAAATCATTTTATGAGACCAACATCATCCTGATACCAAAACCTGGCAGAGACTCAACAAGAAAAGAAAACTTCAGGCCAATATCCATGATGAACATAGATGCAAAAATCTTCAATAAAATACTGGCAAATCGATTGCAACAGCACATTAAAAAACTTATCCGTCATGATCAAGTAGGATTCATCCCGGGGATGCAAGGCTGGTTCAACATACACAAGTCTATAAATGTAATTCACCACATAAACAGAAGCAAAAACAAAAACCACATGATTATCTCCATTGACGCAGAGAAGGCATTTGACAAAATTCAACAGCCCTTTATGCTAAAAACCCTCAATAAACTTGGTATTGATGGAACATATCTCAAAGTAATAAAAGCTATATGCGACAAACCAACAGCCAATATCATACTTAATGGGCAAAAACAGGAAGCATTCCCTTTGAAATCCGGCACTAGACAAGGATGCCCTCTCTCACCACTTCTATTCAACATATTACTGGAAGTTCTAGCCAGAACAATCAAGCAAGAAAAAGAAATAAAGGGTATTCAAATAGGAAAGGTGGAAGCCAAATTGTCTCTATTTGCAGACGACATGATAGTATACCTAGAAGACCCCATCACCTCAGCCCAAAAGCTCCTGCAACTGATAAGCAACTTCAGCAAAGTCTCAGGATATAAAATCAATGTTCAAAAATCACAAGCATTCCTATACACCAATAACAGACTTAAAGAGAACCAAATCAATAACGAACTGCCATTCACAATTGCTACAAAGAAAATAAAATACCTAGGAATACAACTCACTAGGAATGTAAAGGACCTCTTTAAGGAAAACTACAAACAACTGCTCAACGAAATAAGAGAGGACACAAACAGATGGAGAAACATTCCATGTTCGTGGTTAGGAAGAATCAATATTGTGAAAATGGCTATACTGCCCAAAGTAATTTACACAATCAATGCTATCCCCATCAAACTACCATTGAATTTCTTCACAGAACTGGAAAAAACCACCATGAATTTCATATGGAACCAAAAAAGAGCCCGCATAGCCAAGCCAATTCTAAGCAAAAAGAACACAGCGGGAGGCATCACGCTACCAGACTTCAAACTATACTACAAGGCTACAGTAATCAAAACAGCATGGTACTGGTACCAAAACAGAGATATAGACCAATGGAACAGAACAGAAGCATCAGAGGCAACACAACATATCTACAACCACATTATCTTTGATAAACCAGACAAAAACAGGCAATGGGGAAAGGATTCCCTATTTAATAAATGGTGTTGGGAAAACTGGCTAGCCATGTGCAGAAAGCAGAAACTGGACCCCTTTCTGACACCTTACACTAAAATTAACTCCAGATGGATTAAAGACTTAGACGTAAGACCTGACACCATAAAAACCCTAGAAGAAAATCTAGGCAAAACCGTTCAGGACATAGGAGTAGGCAAGGACTTCATGAACAAAACACCAAAAGCATTGGCAACAAAAGCCAAAATAGACAAATGGGACCTAATCAAACTCCACAGCTTCTGCACGGCAAAAGAAACAGTCACTAGAGTGAATCGGCAACCATCAGAATGGGAAAAAATCTTTGCAGTTTACACATCTGACAAAGGGCTGATATCCAGAATTTACAAAGAACTCAAACAGATTTACAGAAAAAAAACAAAGAAGCCCATTCAAAAATGGGCAAAGGATATGAACAGAAACTTTACAAAAGAAGACATACATGAGGCCAACAAACATATGAAAAAGTGCTCATCATCATTAGTCATTAGAGACATGCATATCAAAACCACATTGAGATATCATCTCACACCAGTTAGAATGGCGATCATTAAAAAATCTGGAGACAGCAGATGCTGGAGAGGATGTGGAGAAATAGGAACACTCTTACACTGTTGGTGGGAGTGTAAATTAGTTCAACCATTGTGGAAGACAGTGTGGCGATTCCTCAGGGACCTAGAAATAGAAATTCCATTTGACCCAGCAATCCCATTACTGGGTATCTATCCAAAAGACTATAAATCTTTCTACTATAAGGACACATGCACACGAATGTTCATTGCAGCACTGTTTACAATAGCAAAGACCTGGAACCAACCCAAATGCCCATCGATGATAGACTGGACTGGAAAAATGGGGCACATATACACCATGGAATATTATGCAGCAATCAAAAATGATGAGTTTGTGTCCTTTGTAAGGACATGGATGAATCTGGAGAACATCATTCTCAGCAAACTGACACAAGAACAGAAAAAGAAATACCGCATATTCTCACTCATAGGCGGGTGAGAAAAATGAGAACACATGGACACAGAGAGGCGGTCTACTATACGCTGGGGACTGTTGGGGGAAATGGGGGAGGGACAGCGGGGTGGGGCTGGGAGGGATAGCCTGGGGATGAATACCAAGTGTGGATGAAGGGGAGGAAGGCAGCAAAACATACTGCCATGTGTGTACCTATGCAACTATCTTGCACGTTCTGCACATGTACCCCAAAACCTATAATGCAATAAAAATTAAAAAAAAAAAAATTCCAAAGTGATTGGAATACATAAGAAGAGCAAAGAAGCAGGATTCGAGTAGTGCATGAGGAAAGCCTGGTTCAAAATAAAGTTGTCAGCCGGGCACGGTGGCTCAAGCCTGTAATCCCAGCACTTTGGGAGGCTGAGGCGGGTGGATCACCAGGTCAAGAGATCGAGACCATCCTGGTCAACATGGTGAAACTCTGTCTCTACTAAAAATACAAAAAATTAGCTGGGCATGGTGGTGTGTGTGCCTGTAGCCCCAGCTACTCAGGAGGCTGAGGCAGGAGAATTGCCTGAACCCAGGAGGTGGAGGTTGCAGTGAGCCGAGATCACGCCATTGCACTCCAGCCTGGGTAACAAGAGAGAAACTCTGTCTCAAAAAAAAAATAATAATAATAATAAATAAAGTTATCACTCTCATACATCACTCACACTCACACATCAGTCATACACTATTCCACAATCACATTCCACCAAGTGTTCTCATAGCTTGTGCTATTCATTATCACAGGTAATTATGTAATTTTCTTACATTCACACCATTTGAACAACAATACACTTTGACTTACTATTTTAATACTATTTAGAAGCAAAGTATTCTGTAAGCTGAAATCACTAAAACATACTTTTTTGTAGGGCAGAAGAGTGGGAATTGTAGCAAAAAGGGAGCATATGTGAGTATAGAAAAACAGTACTAAGTATGAATTATGAACTGGACACTTACTATATAATGCTGGTTAAGCTTATTAACCTCTCTGAGCTTCAGTTTCCTCACTACTGTAATGAAGGAAAATTCTGGTATCTATGCATAGAATTATAGAGATGAAATTTGATAAAAATTATGAAAAGTACCACTGACTGTTATCTAGAAATTGTCACTTGATGATTTGTGGCAATTAATATCATTATACTGTTTAATAACCAGCATCTCATTGCCTTCTGCTGGTAGGCATCCTCAGAAGGCAAATGCTGATTCACACTTTTCCAGTTCTCTGCTTGACCAGCTGTTTATCCTTTTCCCCACACTTGAGCTATTTAGGATGCTCAGTCATTCTTCATATAAACCAAAGATGCTTTTCCAAATCCAAAACGCAAAAGAAATACCGCATATACTCACTCATAGGTGGGTGAGAAAAATGAGAACACGTGGACACAGAGAGGCGGTCTACTATACACTGGGGACTGTTGGGGGGAATGGGGGAGGGACAGCAGGGGGGGGCTGGGGGGGATAGCCTGGGGATGAATACCAAGTGTGGGTGAAGGGAAGGAAAGCAGCAAAGCACACTGCCATGTGTGTACCTATGCAACTATCTTGCTCGTTCTGCACATGTACCCCCAAACCTATAATGCAATAAAAATTAAAAAACAAAACAAAACAAAAAAAAAAACAAAACGCAAAGGTAAGTAAACATCACTCTGCAGGGAATTACCCAAACTATTTTTTCTTTCAGACATTAAGTAGTAAAAGAACAATGACAACAACAAAAATTACATGGAATCATAAATTGTATAACATTCTTATCTTGTGCAGCAAGGAATTAGGAAAAAGGAAGTTTTCTAAAAGATCTAGATTCAAATGTTGTTACTTAATTGCTATTGGACTTTGGATGAAAGTATTCAAATTTTAAAATAATAAGATATCAAAGATTAAGGAAGGTTGTTGGACATGTCAATGAAAGGGAACTCAGATATTTAATTTTATTCATTACATTATATTTTCTAGAGCAAGAGTACTATGGAAATACATTATATATATATGATGTATAATGTGTGTCCCAAAGATGCTATTACAGTCTGAATGTTTTTGAACCCTCAAAATTTATATGTTGAAATTTAATCACCAATGTAATGTTACTAAGAGATGGGGCCTTTGGGAGGTGCTTAGCTCACCTCACAAAAGGTGGAGCTTTTATTAAAGGAATTAGTGCCCTTACAAAAGAGGCCCTAGAGAGCTGCCATATGTCTTCCTCCATGTGATGACACAGTGAAGAGCCATCTATGAGTCAGAAAGCAGGTCCTCACCTAAAGCAGGCATTAAATCTACTTTTGCCCTGATCTTGAACTCCCCAGCCTTCAGAACCATGCGAAATACGTTTCTATTGTTTAAAAAACATCAGTCTGATATTTTGTTATAGCTCCCTGAATAAGGGCAAGACAGGTGCATTGACTGCTCTCTATTAGGAAGTTATTGGTGAAATTAATTTGCAATTAAGAGGTATCACTTTAGATGGTTACTATTTTCAGAGTAGTCCAACGGACCGCCTGTGGTATAAAAGAATCCACATACCTCCTTTATATCTTTCCTAGCTCATTAACAGTGTAAAAAAAAAACACAGGAAGATCTAAGTGTACATTGTATTTTTCTGTAATAATTTTAATGCAAGGATGTGAAAGGGAAGATGCTTTCTGCTTATTCATATAGAATGAATTGTGTTCCCCCTGCAAATTTATATATTGAGGCCCTGACTGTATTTGGAGAGAAACTTTAAGAAGATAATAAAGATGAAATGAGATCATAAGGGTAGGACTGTAATCCATTAGGACAGATGTTTTAACAGGAAGAGGAAGAGACACCAGAGCTTGCTCTCTCGGTGCACCCAGAGGAAAGAACTGGTGAGGAAACAGCGAGAACGCAATTGTCTGCAAGCCAGGAAGAGAAGCCTCACCAGAAAACTGCTCTGCTGACACTTTGTTCTTGTGTGTCTATCCTCAAGAATTGTGAGAAAGGAAATTCCTGTTTAAGCCACCCAGTTTACAGTATTTTTTATGGCAGTCCAAGCTGACAAACACATGTTTTAAAACATCTCTTGACTAGGTGTGGTGGCTCACGCCTGCAATCCCAGCACTTTGGGAGGCTGAGGTGGGTGGATCACCTGAGATCAGGAGCTCGAGACCAGCCTGACCAACATGGTGAAACCCCGTCTCTACTAAAAATACAAAAATTAGCTGGGCATGGTAGCATGCGCCTGAAATCCCAGCTACCTGGGAGTCTGAGGCAGGAGCAGGAGAATCCCTCTAACTCTGGAAATGGAGGTTGCAGTGAGCCGAGATCGCACTATTGCACTCCAGCGTGAGTGACAGTGTGAGACTATATAAAAACAAAACAAAACAAAAATCTCTTAGTATAATTTTAATTGGTATATAGATGAATATCAAACATGTTTCTGTAATGTCTGCTCTGTCAGTATACTTTAAAATAATGCACACTTTTATTCCACAAAGTCTAAATATTTTATGCTGCTAAAAGTTAAGAAACAGTATTTGTGTGAGAAAGTGTACAGAATTTGATATGCTTAAGGGTTAATATGGTTTCTTAATTGTTCATGGATTACTTCATTTCAATTGTGAATCTATCTAATGGAGAACTAAAGGTCCATTATTATAATTGCTTTTATGTTGTGTTGATTTTAAATTTTGTCTAGAGCCAGTACATGACTAAAACATAGATGTCTTCTTAATTGTACATGATTATAATTTTAATAACTTCAATTTGACACAACATTATATTTTCACGAATTCATTGTATAATACTTATGCTATCTTTTTTATGGAGTTTAGGCAATAAATTCCAATGAATTACATGGACCAATTTGCTTTCAGGAATTTTGTCTCTGTCTTTTTAAAGGCAGAAGAACTGGCAGCCTTCCTAGTAATGTCCAGGAGACAAATGCCAACCATTCTAAGTAGATTTGCCTCATACTTTTTCAGTATATGCTTTGTCCTGAATAAGGCTTATCCTTTTATAGAACAGCATTAGAGCCAATGGTTAGTATTAGACACATTGATAATAGAATTCTACCATAAGCATAACCTGAACTCTAACCAGACCTTGCACAATGGAATCCTCTGTTCATAACCCTGAAAACTTGCTTAGGTTATTCCATTTCTAAGTACTGTAGGACTCACTGGATGGAGAATTCTGGAGTGAGGTATCCACAGTCAATCCTGTGTTTGTCCTTCTTTCTGTTTCTTTGTATTTCAATTTCATTGTTGTAGGTGCCTCTGGATTCTTCATGTACTTGTATCAAAACATACTAAAAGAACACTTAAATTCCCAAATGAAAATTCACATTATTTTAGATATTCCTAGGGCATAAAATGAAAGTATTGTAGAATTAGCCCAGTTCCTGGAATGTCAGTGCTCTGTTGTGTTTCTTTCAGGGCAGCCCGAAAACATGTCAGGAACTGAAAATGAAGGCGTACTTGCTGTCCTTTAGATAGCCTATGTTATTCCAATATTTTCCCTAACGGTTCTCTTCTCTATTCAGATTCAGTTCATGTTTCAACTTCAGGACCTGACAGTTGGTTTTCTGGACCTATTAAGACCAGGAACTTGAGACCAGCCTGGTCTTTTCCTTAAGGCAAGGAAAACGAAGTCATTATGTAGGAAGTCATTCTATAGGAACACAGAATAAGGCAGTAGTTGATGTTCAGTTTAAACCTGTTCCAGAGAAAATACATGAACAAAGTATAAGTGCATCGGTTTAGGCTAGCAAAAACAAAACTGATTTTTATAGAAGGACGACAACCAGTTTTTTAGCATTAGTCATCTTGGGCTATTTATAGAGAACTCAGTCCTTGAAATTGTGGGTCCTAAAATAGGGGTGAAAGTTTTGCCCTGATCTACCTACTCCCGCATGAGCAGCCCAAATTCACCTGACTTTTTCAGAATTTCGACTTGGCATTGGTACCCTCCAACAAGAGAATGAACATGAATCTTGCTTTTGGAGTTCAATGTTTAATCCAGATTGGAAGCAGCAGGTAGCACAAAGGATAAGATACTAGCTGAAAAGAAATCAAGCAAATAAAAAGTGGGGTGTGGGGCAGGTAAAAACTGTCTGGAAAGTATAATGACATATAAACTTTCTAACTCTTTTCAACTCTTAAGAAAAGGTGCATTAAAAATGCTTTATAGCAGGGATAGAAAAAAATTTTTTGTAAAAAGACAAATGGTAAATAACTTTAGGTTTTCTGGGTCATATGCTGTCTATTGCAACTACTCAACACTAACATTGTAATGCAAAATCAGCCATAAATAATATGTCAATGAATGAGTGTGGCTATGTTTTTATAAAACTCTTTGGAGACAGAAATTTGAATTTCATATGATTTACACACACGTGAAATATTTTTTGACTTTTTCCCAACCATTAAAATGTATTAAAAACAGTTTTGGCTTGCAGATCAAACAAATGGTGGTGGGTAAGATTTGTCCTAGTTAGGGTCACAGTTTCCTGATGCTGGTTTATAGGCTCATTTGATGCATACATAGCAGTCTTCCACTCCACCTGGTTATGGAGGTCTGGATAAGTGGGTAATGTTTGAGCTTATTGTTTGAGTGGAGAAGAGAGTGGTGGGGCCCTTACATGCTAGCAAGTGGAAATCTTTGGCCTCCAACCCACAACATACAGCTGCTCACCTGTACTGCATTATTGTTGAAACTGGAAAAGGCTATCCTCTCTAAACTGGCAAAATAGAAAAAGGCACAGTCTCTGGACATATAAAAGAGAAAAGTGAGTCTCCTCTAGACTAATAAAAATAGAAAAGATACCTGGGTAGATTCACCGTGTCCCTTCTTCTCATGGTTGACCTTTGTGTCAGGACTGCCATTTTATGAGCAAGGAAGAAGAAAATTTCAGCTCTCACTTAGCTGTGCCACCATACTCAGGAGATCTCCCCCAAGGTTAATAAAAACTGATGTGTCCAATATTCTCTTAAGAAAAAAAATTATTTTCTAGAGTGAAAGCACCTGCCTGCCTACTGCTCGTGGCACTGGGATAGGGAGGAGGGATGAAGGAATCTATGGAAGTATGAAAAGACTTGCATTTATATCCCATTTAAATTAAACTGCATCTCAGACTAAACCTCCATTGAAAGTGGAATTTCTGGGTTTCAATGAAAGACAGACTACCTTCCCTGCTGGAGGCTTTTTTCTTATGTTATTCTGAGAAGCTTTAGTAGTATCCATTAGCAACTCACCTGCTCTTCTTTCCTATCTGTTTTGATCTCTTATAGGATGGTAGCTTCCCCCATTTCTGTCTTCATTCTTTACAGGAAGAGAAGCTTCTTTTTTCCTTTCTTCACATTTTAGAGACCGTGAAGAGAAAAGAAGATAAATCCAAGGGTTGAGTTTGTCATCTTGAAGAGAATAATAATAATTTTTCTTAAATAAAGGTAATCACAATAATTATAATGTAGATAGATTGGACCACTTTGAGAAAACTTGCTTAAGCTAAACTCTAACTTTTTGTGTCCCTCTCCCACCTACAGCATAGTGTTATGATTCAGACAGGGAGTCAGACTGTCAAGTAAACCATTCATTAGCTGTGGGAAGTTGAACCGTTTATATATATATGTGTGTGTGTATATCCGTTTATATATATGTGTGTGTGTGTGTGTGTATATATATATATATACAGATAGATACCTGGGCAGAGAGTAAACATTCGAATATTTGTTGATGAAATTTTGATGCACTATGTGAATTATTAAGCTCATGAGACTCCCATCTGTAGTTCTGTAGGTGGTCTGGAGTGCCAATGGATGTATCTCACATGGCATAAGTTTTCCATGTGTGTCCTAACATAAACCTGAATAGAAAAAGGATATATAAGTTTATATGTGTATAAAATATATATTATGTAAAAGTTATACACTTATATGTGAGAACATAAATATATATATACATTTAGTATATAGGTATATATATATATATACATTTCATATATATACACACATTATATATATATATATATTTGTAATGCTAATGTTCTGAGGGAAGATAAATAGTGAGCTTATCTTATTTATTACTGTATTGTACAGAGCTAAGTCTAGTACCAGTAAGGTAGTAAATACTCTGTACCATTAGTTAATGACTATAACAGAAAAAGAGTTCAATCATTTAGTATGTGTCTCTAAAAGTAGAAAAGTTATTTTTAAATACTGAGAATTAAGCTTCATAGTTACAACTTGCTGTTTCCCGTTTCTCATTCTCTACTTTCCTCTTCCATAAATACCTTCCAAATTCTATTTTTTGCAGTATCATGGGAAGAGAAAGAGAGAGAGGTTATACTTGTTACTTTTGAAATACTTGCCCTTTTATTGATACCAAGGTCAACCTTGACAATTGGCTCAATTTCTTCATGCTTGACAAAGAAAAAAATGAATAAATACGAAATTTTGCACACTCTAAAACTTTACTGAGAGCAGTGTAAAAGAAAGTTTAGTAAAAGACAATACTATTAGTATTGTCTTGAATACTAAATACTGTCAGAGAAAACATTAATTAATGCTGATTAATGAATTTCTTTGAATGTCTAATTTTTACATAAAGATTAAAGTCAATTTCCCTTATTTAGCAGAACCAGATTCATCTAATTTCTCACCTTAATTAATGGATCACCCTAAAAAAAGCCAAAAAGGAAAAGACTGAATGGTAATTAAATGCTAATTTTATATGTTAAAATTATTGCAAATTACATGCAAATTGGCAAACATCATCAGTAAAGGATCTTTCTCTGTGAAGTTCCTGGTGCCATTATTTGAATTTGTTTTATGTTGTATTCTGGGAGCATTTCAGATACCTGGAGTTGGCTGTTGTCAGGGCCAGTAGGAGCCTTGATTGATAATAGCTTGAACAGCAGTAGTGGAAAAGGAGGGAAGGAAATAGATATACCAATGTTAAGAGGTAGAAATAATAACCTTTGCTCATGAAATGAAAAAAAAAAACTCTTCTCTAAAAAGAGGGTTATGAGAAGTAGGTTCTATAGATAGAAATAAGTCACCATGGTTTTAAAAATTTTCAAATCAGTAATTAGCACTAGAGAGAATCGGGACTAGTAAAAGTAACATGAATTTTGTATTTAAGAAACTTCACACAATATCTCTACCACTTCCATTTCATGTTGTAGATTTTGGTAGTTAGGTAGCTCTTCTAGAAAAGTCTTCATTTTGTCCATTTCTTACTACTTCCTATTTTCTTTAGAGACTATGAAGTACCAAATACTGTCTTTGAGCAATAATTGGGTGTTGGTTACTCTCTGTTTTTCTAGATCCACTCTCTGTCCTTCATACCCTGCTCTAGGTGCCAGGAACCTGACTTCTGTGGACTGCATTGTCTGTATTTTATTGCCCTCTGATTGACCACTGGAGGCACTAGTAGAAGCCTGGTGGCTAGGAGAAGAATGCAGTCAGAGTTTGTATTTTCCCCAGCTGTTGGTCTGTGTTCAGTGGCTGTGTTTCTCCCTTTAGAGCCACAGCTCCTTTTGCAGCAGAGACTCTCCCACCATTACAGCTATTGTCAGTTTTCAGGGACAAGGGCACCTCTTTGCCCCCACTTCCCAATCACAGATGGTAAAACCTTCCCAGATTACAGCAGTAAAATCTTCTGGATTGAGTTAATAGTTCCTCTCATGCCCTGGTTGGTGCCTTTAACTCTCTTCACAACTCTGTAAATAGTCCCGTTATTAAATAGTCTTACTTGTCACTTCTATGTGTCCTGCAAGGACCCTGACTCAAAATGATTCACTTTCTTGAAGCATGGCATCATTAGTTTCTCCTTGAGATAGGTAAAGGTAATGAGCTCTGTAGTTTGAAATTCACTTTGTTAACTATATTGGGGATTCCATCTATTTTCTACCCCTCAAATATTCCTCCTCACTTCCATCCCTCCAAGGAGGCTTCTCTACCAAGTATAGTCATATTTATGCTCCTGCATCCCTTTATACTCTAGGCTGGCAGTTAGTCCAACGTACTGTAATTAATCATTTTTTGGTTCTCTCTTCTTCTTAAAAGTCCCACTGACTTGTCATTATATTCCTAAACTTTGAATGCTGCCTAGAAAAACTGGTGCTCAGTAAATGCTTAGTGAGTGAGTTAATATCTAGGTGTTGACTGTAGGTCTTATGATGCTTTGTAACAGTTGAGTCATCTTATGGTAGTATAGCATAATAGTCACGAACATGGTCTTTCAGCCAGACAATCAAGCTTGGATTCTGGTTCTACCATTTAACCGAGTAAGTGACTTTTAAGATAGTTAACCTCAGTGCCACAGTATCTTTATCTCTTAAATGGTGATAATAACAGTACTTGTTTAATACAGTTGTGTGAATTCAATGAGTTAAAATACATGAAGTGCTGGAGGATCCAAGATGGCCAAATAGGAACAGCTCTGGAGTGCAGTTCCAAGTGAGAACAACATAGAGGGTGAGTGATCACCACATTTCCAAACATGTTTTTATTGCCCAAAGACCAGGAGATTCCCAGGCTGTAAAGCACCACGAGTTTCCAGCACAGCTGTCTCAGCCAGCACAGTGGGTCTCTGCACAAAAACTCCCACAAATCTGGGCAGCCATTTCAACTGGCACCTGGAACACCTAGAGACAGAAACACCCATTCAACTGAAAAAAAAAAGGGGGGCTGAAACAGGAGCCAGGTGATCTGGTTTGGTGGTTCCTACCCCCACAAAGACCAGCAATCTGAAATGCTCTGGATTGAGAGTTTTGTAGCAAGTGGAGCTAGACCCAGGATGGTTCAGCTCCATTGGGGGAAGTGCGTCCACCATTACTGAGGCAGTCCACCATTACCGAGGCAATCCACCATTACCGAGGCAGAATGCCATTACCGAGGCAGAATGCCATTACTGAGGCAGTTCTAACTATACCTCTGTAAACAAAACTGCAAGGAAGTTCACACAGAAGCTGGGCAGAGCCCATGGCAGCTCAGCAATGCCTCTGCTGACAGACTGTGACTAGGCTACCTCCATGCTGGGCAGGGCATCTCTGAAAAACGGCAGCAGCACGTCAAGAACTGACAAATAAAGGCACACATTTCCAGGATAGAGCACCTGGGAAAAAAGGTGATTATGAGTTCCATTGCAGCAGACTTCAACATACTTGCCCAGCAGCTCTGAATGGAACAACAGAGCTCCCAGTACATCATGGAGCTCCTATAAGGGACAGGCTGTCTCCTCAAGCAGCTCCTGACACCCATATATCCAAAGAGACACCTCATAAAGGGGAGCTCAGGCTGACATCTGGTGGGTATCCTTCTAGGATGAAGATAACAGAAGAAACTGGCAGCAACCCTTACTGTTCTGCAGCTGCCACAGGTGATCCCCAGGCAAGCAGAGTCTGGAGTGGACCTCCAGCAGTTCTACAGTAGAAGGGCCTGACTGTTAGAAGAAAAACTAAAAACACAGAAAGAAATAACTTCAACATCAACAAAAAGGACATCCATTCAGAGAACCAATCTGAAAGTAACAAACTACAAAGTCCACAGGTAGATAAATCCACAAAGATGGGAAGAAACCAGTGCATAAAGGATGAAAACACCCAAAACCAGGATACCTCTCCTTCTCCAAGGGATCATGACTCTTCAACAACAAGGGAACAAAGCTAGATGGACAATGAGTCTGATGAATAGACAGAAACAGGCTTCAGAAGATGGGTAATAATAAAATTCTCTGAGTTAAAAGAACATGTTCTAACCCAATGCAAAGAAACTACAAACTTGAAAAAAGGTTTGATGAAATGCTAACAGGAATAAACAGCTTAGAAAAGAATATAAATGACTTGACGGAGTTGAAAAACACAACACGAGAACTTCACAAAGCATACACAAGTTTCAATTGATGAATTGACCAAGCAGAAGAAAGGATATCAGAGATTGAAGACTAACTCAATGAAATGAAATGAGAAGGCAAGCTTAGAGAAAGAAGAGTGAAAAGAAATGAACAAAGTCTCCAAGAAATATGGAATTATGTGAAAAGACCTAATCTATGTTTGATCAGTGTATCTGAATGTGATGGAGAGAATGAATACAAGCTGGAAAACACTCTTCAGGATATTATCCAGGAGAACTTTCCCAACCTAGCAAGGCAGGCCAACATTCAAGTCCAGGAAATACAGAGAACAGTACAAAGATATTTTTCAGGAAGAGCAACCCCAAGACACACAATCGTCACATTCACCAGGGTTGAAATGCAGGAAAAAATGCTAAGGACAGCCAGAGAGAAAGGCCAGGTTACCCAGAAAGGGAAGCCCATCAAACTCACAGCAGATCTCTCAGCAGAAACCGTACAAGCAAGAAGAGAGTAGGGGCCAATACTCAACTTCCTTAAAGAAAAGAACTTTCAACCTAGAATCTCATATCCAGCCAAACTAAGCTTCATAAGCGAAGGGGAAATAAAATCCTTTATGAACAAGCAATTGCTGAGAGATTTTTTCACCACCAGGCCTGCCTTACAAGAGCTCCTGAAAGAAGCACTAAACATAGAGAGGAACAACCAGTACCAACCACTCCAAAAGGGTACCAAATGGTGAAGAGAATTGCCACAATGAATAAACTGCATCAACTAACTGGCAAAACAACCAGCTAGCATCAAAATGGCAGGATCAAATTCACACATAACACTATTAACCTTAAATGTAAATGGGCCAAATGCTCTAATCAACAGACACAGACTGGTAAATTGGATAAAAACTCAAAACCTATTGGTATGCTGTACCCAGGAAACCTATGTCACACGCAAGGACACACATAGGCTCAAAATAAAGGGATGGAGAAAGATGTACCAAGTGAATGAAGAGCAAAAGAAAGCAGGAGTTGCAATATTAGTCTCTGATAAAATAGACTTTAAACCAACAAAGATCAAAAGAGACAAAGAAGGGCATTACATAACAGCAAAAGGATCAATGCAACAAGAAGAGCTAACAATCCTAAATATATATGCACCCAATACTGGAGGACCCACATATATAAAGCAAGTTCTTGATGAACTACAAAGAGACTTAGACTCTCACACAATAATAGTGGCAGATGTTAACACTCCACTGTCAATATTAGACAGCTCAATGAGAAAGAAAATTAACAAGGATTTCCAGGACTCGAACTCAGATCTGCACCAAGCAAATCTAATAGGTATCTATAGAACTCTCCACCCCAAATCCACAGAATATACATTCTTCTCAGCACCACATCACACCTATTCTAAAATTGACCACATAATTGAAGTAAATCACTCCTCAGCAAATCATAACAGAACAGAAACCATAACAAACAGTCTCTCAGACCACAGTGCAATCAAATTAGAACTCAAGATTAAGAAACTAACTCAGAACCACACAACTTCATGAAAACTGAGCAACTGGCTCTTGAATGTTGGAATCAAAAGAGAGCCTGCATAGCCAAGACAATCTTACGCAAAAAGAAAAAAGCTAGAGGCGTCATGCTACCTTACTTCAAACTACACTACAAGGCTACAGTAATCAAAACAGCATGGTATTGCTACCAAAATAGAGATATAGACCAATGGAACCGAACAGAGGCCTCGGAGGCAACACCACACATCTACAACCATCTGATCTTTGACAAACCTTACAAAATCAAGCAATGGTGAAAGGATTCTCTGTTTAATAAATGGTGTTGGGAAAATTCACTAGCCATATGCCAAAAACAGAAACTGGACCCCTTCTTTACACCTTACACTAAAATTAACTCCGAATGGATTAAGGACTTAAACATAAGACCTAACACCATAAAAACCCTAGAAGAAAACCTAGGCAAAACCATTCAGGATGTAGGCATAGGCAGGTACTTCATGACTAAAATACCAAAATCACTGGCAACAAAAGCCAAAGTAGACAAATGGGGGTCTAATTAAACTCCAGACCTTTTGTACAGCAAAAGAAACAATCATTAGAGTGAACCAGCAACCAAGAGAATGGGAAAAAATTTTTCAGATCTACCCATCTGACAAAGGGCTAATATCCAGAATCTACAAAGAACTAAAGCAGGTTTACAAGAAAAAAACAAACAAACCCATTTGAAAGTGGGCAAAGGACATGAACAGACACTTTTCAAAAGAAGACATAATGAGGCTAACAAACATATGAAAAAATGCTCATCACCACTTGTCATTAGAGAAATGCAAATCAAAACTACACTGAGATACCATCTCATGCCAGTTAGAATGGTGGTCATTAAAAAATCTGGAGACAACAGATGCTGGAGAGGATGTGGAGAAATAGGAACACTTTTACACTGTTGGTGGGAGTGTAAATTAGTTCAACCATTGTGGAAGACAGTGTGACGATTCCTTAAGGACCTAGAAATAGAAATTCCATTTGACCCAGCAACCCCATTACTGGGTATATATCCAACAGATTATAAATTGTTCTATTACAAAGACACATGCATATGTATGTTCACTGAGGCCCTATTTACAATAGCAAAGATCTGGAACCAACCCAAATGCCCATCAATGATAGACTGGACAGGGAAAATATGGCACATATACACCATGGAATACTATGCAGCAATAAAAAACAATGAGTTTGTGTTCTTTGTAGGGACATGAATGAATTTGGAAACCATCATTCTCAGCAAACTGAAACAAGAACAGAAAATCAAACACCACATTTTCTCACTCTTAGGTTGAACAATGAGAACACATGGACACAGGGAGGGGGGCATCACACACTGGGGTCTGTTGCAGGGGAATAGGGGAGGGACAGCAGGGTGTAGGGAGGTTGGGGAGGGATAACATGGGGAGAAATGCCAGATATAGGTGACAGGGTTATAGAGGCAGCAAACCACATTGCCATGTAGGTACCTATGCAACAATCCTTCATGTTCTGCACATGTACCCCAGAACCTAAAGTGCAATTAAAATATATATATATATAAACATATATATATATATGAAGTGCTTAGGTCTGTGCTTGCTACATAATAAGGCTATATCATATGTTTATGGGTTCCTATATAAGACACTAGTGTGGAGAGAGTTAAAATATCAAATTGAGGGTAAGCAAAGAGAAAATTTCAGAGCTAATTGGAAGCTAGACATAAATGCATCATCAGTATCTCAGTTCCTCCATTAAGAGTTTTATAATGAATAAAATCAATAATGTGGAATTGTTGGTCAAAAGCCTGATCTATTGCTAGGCTCTTAGAACCCAGCAGATGACCTTATCTTTTGTTTGGGCAGGACTCACAAGCCACAAGGCAGTAGTCATAAAATGACTTCTGCAGACATTCATTTTCAGATAGCATTGTGTTGTGTTTACTAGTAGAATTTTTATAGGATATAGGATTTTTTTTTATTGATCTCCTTTTTGAGTATTTGAGACATCTCACTTTGCCTTCCTAAATACAGATGGTATTCACTATTCTTCCAGAGACTTTTGAAAATTAAAATAGAAATGTAAACAAAGCTTCTGAAATATAATTCCTTCAACTGTAGTTATTTTATTCTGACAATCATCGCTATCAGTGGTTAGAAGCAAAATTTCTGAAGTCAGATTTTTTAGGTTTAACTCTCTGCTCCACCTACTCAAACAAGTGGAGGTATGACCTTAGGCTGATTACTCAGATTCTGTCTTAGTTCTTTTAACTGTAAAATAAGAGTAATAACAGTATCTACTTCATAGGGCCATTATGGGGATTACATGAGGTAATCACATATAGCTCTTAAAAAAGGGTCTGGCACAGTTTAAGTGATCAAATTGTTAATTATTATTGTTCTTTCTTTAAAATGAAAATACTCCAAGATAGCTTCACACCAACTGTTGATTTGAAAAGGTAGAGGCAGCTTGTTAATGAAACATAAATTTAGCCATTTTGTTGTTATTATTTAAATATGTGTTTTAGACAAGAAGAGAGATGTACTTATCTTCCCTTTCAGGATGACTGTCTAAGTATATAATTTAGATCTACAAACTAGTTCCAAATTATTTCTAAAAATACCTGAAGGAGTTAACTCTGGGCATTAAGATTACAAGAGGTTTAATGGCAAATAAATTAGCCTTCTCAAAAAAAGTTCTATATTTAGTTATTTGATGGCAACGAAATTTCCATTTTTAATTTAGTTAACTCAGTGTGTGTGTGTGCGCGCATGTGTGTGTAAAATGTAGCCAAGTGTGCCTTGGATAATGGTATGGATTCAGTTTCTGCTCTTTCATTGAACTATTTCTACATTGCCCTCTAATCCACCATTCAGACTTGTGGCCCCTGGATTAGTCAAGGTAATTTCCTGCTTTCAATGTTATAGCTGATAGACCATTCTTAGAATGGAGTTCTCCATTTGTGACTGCACAAATTTCAGTATAAACTGTAGAGTTTCAGCAGTTGTTCTTCTGAGGCTGCTGTGAATTTACAGATTACAACTGTTATTGCACAAAGCTTGGCCACTTACTAGCCTTGTGTACTTGGGCAAGGGCCCCTCCATCCCTTACCACTAAAATAAGTGTAATAATAGTACTTAGCTTATGAGGACTGAAAAAATTAATATTTATAAAGTCTTTAGAACATTACTCGGCACATAGGAGGTGCTATGGTTTGAATATATCCTCTCCAAATTTCAAGTATTGAAGCTAAATGGCCAACGTGATGTTATTAAGAAACAGAGCCTTTAAGAGGTGATTAGGTCATGAGGACTCCTCCCTTGTGAATGGGATTAAGGTCCTTATGAAAGAAGCTTCCTACAGAATTTGGCCCTTTTTGTTTCTCTGTTTTCTGTTCTCCTGTTACAAGGATGCAACAAGAAGGCCCTCACCAAATGCCAAATTCCAGTGTCTTGCTGTTGGACTTTTCAGTATTCACAACTGTGAGAAATGAACTTTTAATATTTAAAATTATCTAGTCTGTGGTATTTTGTTGTACCAGCCCAAGTGGACTAAGAGAGTAAGCCTCATAGTAATATCTGTGAATTCAAATGACACAAAACAAAGATAGATACACACAGTACAGACCCTAAGCATTTGATGGCAGGAAAGTGACTACGAGTCTTCCCAGTTTGGGGGTAATTTTAGTTCTTTGAATCTGTGAGGTATTAAACTAATAAGATTACATTGTAGAAAGATCTGTACTCATTGATTGAAGGGCGTAAAAGTGACCTTAACCTACATTTATAGGAAAGTGGACTCTGAGCTGCTTGCATAGCCAGAGTAAAACATCTAAGATTTGATTAGTGTTCTAAAGGAAGTGGTCCTAAGTATTTTCAGGGCAACAAGTCAACACAATGCCAGGGATTATAAGAAAGAAATCAAACAAAACAAAAGACCTAGAGAAGTGTTCTGAAAATGCAATGAGAAGATTTGTGTTTGTCTAAGCTCTAGTGTCATGACCCCGGGCAAATTTTTCAGCCTCATTGAGACTCAGTTGCCTCATATGCAGAAAATGTGCATTTTAGTACATATTGTAAGATTGTTGTGAGGATTGCAGGAGTTTGGGAGTTTGTGTACTGTGTTCATTGTATACTGAGCTAACATACTGTTGCTATTATTCTTCTTATCGATGAGGTTCTTATATTACTATTTTATAGAACCACAATGGTTCATTTTCTCAAATTCTTAGTGTACTGTGATAAACTTAGGGTAAAATTAAACTAAAATACTGAAAGTATTGCATATTCCCTCTACTACTGAGGAGAAGGGAAAGGCCTTGCCTTTTTCTACTGCATCCCCTACCCCGTTGTTAACTTACGAAACAAGCAAAAGAAAATATTTAAAAAGTCAAATTGGTAAGTTTAGCTTAAGGAGACAAAAATGTAAGGAAAACTTTAGAAAGTATCTCCAAGCTTTTGGTTTTACCTATTACTACGTTAATAAGTAACGGCCACTGATATAAATTTCTAAAATTTTAAAATTTTGCCTACTCTACATCACTACAATACTTAGGTATAGTTTGTTCAAATTACACAAAAGCATACTTTTGTTTAAAGGCAATCTTTCAATATTGTATCCATTTTTAAAAATATATAGATTTAAAAAATAAATTCCACATCCCTGCTCAAAATTTTGCAAATTGTAACCAATTTCTATTGCTGAAGGAGGGAAGAAATTTATAAGATTTGATTATGGAAAAAGTAATTCTTATGCAAAATTTGATAGAGAACAGAAGAAACATGACTTGTCAAAAAGAAGGGGAAAACATCCCTTCCCCAGAGGGTGGTTCTTGTAAAATATCAACCCTCCTAAGAACTAACAGTTATTGCAGAAACCTCCAAGCACTGACCAAACACTCTTTCACCAGCTTCAAAGGTTTAACTCATTGAATTTGCCTAACAAACTTGTGAAGTTCATTTGTTATTATACCTAGGTTAAACACGAGGAATCCAAAGTAGAGAGAGGTTTAGTGATTTGCCCAAGATTGCACAGATGGTAAATTGTGGAGATAGCAATACATAGAGTACAAACTTGTGTTATAAAAACTGAGGTCAGTTTAAGAAAGAAACTCTCTTTAATTATACCAGAACCTTAAGGTATATATAAGAAGCATGTGTGTGTGTGTGTGTGTGTGTGTGTGTGTGTGTGTGTGTATTATATAAGCATTTATATATGTATATAGAAATGATATAGCATATATATGTGTGTTATATACATATATGTATATATTGTATTTATAAAAGAGTGTGTGTGTATCTGTGTGTATATGTTTAATATAAACATCTATGGAGCAAAACACTATGATTTAAATTTAATAGATGAAGAAACTTAACCTCAACTGAAATTAAATGGTTTATGGTTGCAGGGCAGAAAGCTTAAATGTGGTTACTTAACCAGAGCTGTGGAGAAGTGTACTTGGCTGCCAAGTTATAGGGAGAAGGACTAAAAATAAATGTGTTCAGCACTTACCTCTTCTAGTTCAATGCTGTCCGGTTGAGTTACAATGTTTGGGTTTTGATAAACAGACATACCTTCAGAAGCTCTCAATTTATCTAACCCAAGTTTTGAAAAATTGTTTTCAGTTTGATGATAGTAATAAAATATTAGGACAAATTTTCCCTAGATAATCTGAATGACCACATTATAATCAAATAATGCTGGCACCTCTTGTGTGGGTGATTGCCATTTATAATTGCCATATAGCACAAATCTAATTACTGTGTACCAATTAGAAAGGAACCTAATCTTGAATTGACTACACAGAAAACAGAAATAATGTCAGGATGCATTGGAAAAGCAAAATAGGTCAGCAGAGAAAATGATGGAAGATTTGAGCCAATACAAGAGATGTTGTAGTGCAGGCTTGCTGAACTCAGAAAACAAATGCAATAGTCATCAGGACATTTACACATGAACATCTAATTTTACCACAGCAACTCAACGCTTCCCCAAGGAGCAATGAAGCCTAGAGGACAAATATGTGAACTATGAAACCAGACAGTCTGGCATAAACTCTCAGCTGTATTACTTACTTGAAGTGTGACTTTCGGAAAACGTAATTAACTTCTCCAGATAGTTTTATCATCTGGAAAAGAGGGATAATGTGGATTGTTTTGTCCTTACTTCATGGGGTTGTAGTAAGACTTACATTCGAACACATCTAGGACAGAGAAAAACTTCTATAATATAGCAAACCTTTAGTAAGCTTAAGATGCTATTATCATAAGCAATTAAATTACATTCATATTTTAAACTAACTTATTGAAGTATAATTGACATAGGATAAAATGCACACACAAACAATTTGAAAATGTTTGACATATGAATATGCCCATGAAATCATCATTGAAATTAAAATAATGAACATATCCTTCACCTCTAAAATTTTCCTCATGATTTTTATTGTGTATCCCTCCTCCTCCCTGCTGCTCCATTCTTAGGTAAGCACTACCCTGAATTCTATCTATACATCCGTTTGCATTTTCTAGGACTTTTAATAAATACAATTATGTAATACATACTTTTTTCTGGCTTCTGTCACTTAGCATAATTATTTTGGATTATACATGTTGTTATAAGTATCAATAGTTTATTCTGTTTTATTGCTAGGCACTTTCCAACTGAATGGATTTACCACAATTTGTTGATCTATTCACTTGATAACACATAAACCTTTTCCTGTATTTTGGTTATTACAAATAAAGCTGCTGTGAACACTTACATAAAAGCTTTGCAGCTGGGTGCAGTAGCTCATGCCTGTAATATCAGCACTTTGGAAGCCCAAGGTGGGCAGATCATGAGGTCAAGAGATCAAGACCATGCTGGCCAACATGGTGAAACCCCATCTCTA
The DNA here is from genome assembly GCA_031835075.1 of Saguinus oedipus. NCBI lineage: Eukaryota > Metazoa > Chordata > Mammalia > Primates > Cebidae > Saguinus > Saguinus oedipus. The sequence goes on along the minus strand of CM063171.1, from coordinate 72,056,089 downwards.
CTAAAAATACAAAACTTAGTGGGTATGGTGTCAGGAACTTGTAATTCCAGCTACTAGGGGGCTGAGGCAGGAGAATCACTTGAACCTGGGAGGCAGAGGTTGTAGTAAGCAGAGGTCACACCATTACATTCCAGCCTGGGTGAGGGAAAAAAAAGGCTTTGCATGGACATGTGCTTTCATTTTTTGAGAGATACAATAGCTAGATGATATAGTAAGCATATGTTTAGTATATTACAAAACTAAAAAGCTGTTTTCCAAAGTGGCTGTAATAGTTCACTTTCTTACCAACATGTATGAGAGCTTCAGTTCTTCTATATCCTGACCACTTTGATATAACCAGTCTCTTTTATTTTAACCATCCTAATAAGTATGTACTAATAAATCATTGTGGTTTTAACTTGCATCTTACTTATGATGAATTATGTTCAGTATCTTTTCATGTACTTAATTGTCATCCATATATCTTCTTTGTTGAAGTGCCTGTTAAAATCATCTGACCATTTTTTTTGTGTGTTTTCATTTTGGAAGATTTAAAAAATATATATTATGGTGCTGGAATCAGTGGCTCATGCCTGTAATCTTAGCACTTTGGGAGGCTGAGGCAGGTGGGTCATCTGAGGTCGGAAGCTGAAGACCAGCTTGGCCAATACAGTGAAAACCTGTCTCCACTAAAAATACAAAAAAGTTATCTGGCATGGTTGAGGGTGACTATAATCCCAGCTACTTGGGAGGCTGGGGCATGAGTCATTTCAACCCAGGAGGCAGAGGTTGCAGTGAGCCGAGATAGCGCCATTGCACTCCAGCCTGGGCAAAAGAGCAAAACTCCATCTCAAAAAAAAAAAAATATATATATATATATATATATATATATATACATATATATGTATATATATATATATATATGTATACACACACACACATACAAAAACACACACACACATATATATAGATACACACACACACACACAAATATATATAAAATGGGTTAAAGACTTCCATCAGAAAGGAAATTTGCAAAATTTTTTAGTCTGTATCTTACATATTCATTCTCCTAACAGTGTTATTCAAAGTACAGAAATTCTTAATTTTCACGAAGTGTTGAATGCCTCAATTTTTCATTTATGTATCATGCTTTTGGTGTTATATCTAAGAAAAGACACAAAGGTTTGCTCCTAAGTTTACTTCCAGAAGTTATAATTTCAGGTTTCATATTATATGGCATGAGGTAGGATAAAAGTTCATTCTATATTTGGCTATCCAGTCCTTCCAGGGGTGTTTATTGATGAGGGTTTTCCTTCCTATTGAATTGCCTTTATGCCATTAAAAAAAATTAATCATAGATATGTGAGTATATTTCCGAAATCTCTGTTCTATTGCATTGATGTATTTATTTATCTTTATCCCAACATGCAATACTACATTTTCTTATCTACCTTAGCTTTTGTTTTTTTTTTTTGAGATGGAGTTTCGCTCTTGTTACCCAGGCTGGAGTGCAATGGCGCAATCTCGGCTCACCGCAACCTCCGCCTCCTGGGTTCAGGCAATTCTCCTGCCTCAGCCTCCTGAGTAGATGAAATTACAGGCACGCGCCACCATGCCCAGCTATTTTTTTTTCATATTTTTAGTAGAGACGGGGTTTCACCATGTTGACCAGGATGGTTTTGATCTCTTGACCTCGTGATCCACCCGCCTCGGCCTCCCAAAGTGCTGGGATTACAGGAGTGAGCTACCGTGCCCAGCCATCTACCTTAGCTTTATATGAAGTCTTTAAGTTAGGTATCATTAGTTTTCCAACTTTAATTTTTTTTTTCAAAGTTGTTTGGGTTACGTTATGTCCTCTGAAGTTTTCTGTGAATTTTAGAAGCAGTTAATTTCTACAACAAGCATACTAGAATTTTACCAGAATTTCATTAAACCTGTAGATCATTTTAGGGAGAAATTACATTTTAACAATACTGAGTCTTCCAATTCATGAATACAGTACATCTCTCTATTAATTTTGGTCTTCTATCTCTTTCAGCATATTTTGTAAGTTTAAATGTGGTGGTCTTCCACATATTTTGTCCAATTTCATTCCTAAGTATTTCTTATATTTTACTCTATTTCAGTTATTTTTTTTTTTATTCAGCTTCCAGTCATTTGGGAACACAATTCACTGTTGTATATTGTCCTTGTATGTCATCATTTTGCCAAAGTTTCTTTATTCTAAGAGTATTTGTATAGATTCCATTAGATTTTCTACTTCGATGATATCCCCTGTGAATAAAGAGAGTTTTAGTTACTCCTTTCCAAACTGCTTTTTATTTCTTTTTCTTATTTTACTTTCCTAGCCAGAATTTACAGTATAAAGTTACATAGAAATGGTGAGAGCTGACATCTGTACCTTGTTCTTGATCCCAGGGGGAAAGCATTCAGTCTTTGACCACTAAGTATTATATAAACTGTAAGCTTTTTTGTGTTCGGGATATTTTATCACGATGAAGACTTTTGTTGTCGTTGTTCCTAGTTTGCTGAGAGTTTCTAACAGAAATCAATGTTCATTTTTGTCAAATTCTTCTTTCTGTATATATTGAGATGACCATGTGGGTTTTTGTTGTTGTTTGTTTGTTTCTTAGTCTCAATGTAGTTGAATGTATTAGAGTTTAATCAGTGAAGCAGAATCACTATGCGGTCTCATAAGGGATTTATCATAAAAACTTGACCTTATGAAACTTGAGTATCTAATTATGTAGTCTCTTGTGAGTCTTCATGCCTAAGGTTGAAGCTTAAAGTCTGCAAGGCAAGCAGTTTAGAAGTAAATGTGGGCTGGGCATGGTGACTCACACCTGTAATCCCAGCACTTTGGGAAGCTGAAGCAGATAGATCACCTGAGGTAAGGAGTTTGAAACCAGCCTGGCCAACATGATGAAATCCCATCTTTACCAAAAATACAAAAATTAGCCAGGGTGTGGTGGTGGGCCCCTGTAATCCCAGCTACTAGGGAGGCTCAGGCACGAGAATCGCTTGAACCAGGGAGGTGGAGGCTGCAGTCAGCCGAGATTGTGCCACTGCACTCCAGCCTGGGTGACGGAGTCAGACTCTATGAAAAAAACATAGGTGCAACCCACAAGCCTGAGCTGGAAGCCTTGGAGAAAGACTGAAACTCATATCAATTGTGGTTGTATCTAAGCTGAAAGCACAGGTTTCCTGCTAGAGAGGCTGGCATCCTTCATCACGGAGCTAAACATACACCTACCCCAAGACTAAGAGAAGCTGAAGGAGGGTTCATGTGAAGTGATGTAGTTGCAGGCCCAGCTGCTGCCCCAGAGCAGGTTGGTGAACCAGCAGATAAACAGCAATATGAGCTACAACATAGCTGCTACTTCAGCTACCTGTCCTCTAATGTTCACAAGTCCCCTTGGGGGTCCACTTTCACAAAAAACCATACAAAGACAAGATTCTTGGGAAAATTTCAGACTAGACAAGTTGACATGTGGCAAACACTCTGCAGTGGTTTACATTGATTGATTTTCAAGTATTATACCAACTTTGTATTCCTGGGACAGACCCAATTAGATCATGATATATTAACTATTTAATATATCATTAGATTCAATTTGCTAAAAGTATTTAAAATAAAAAAGTGTTCTGCAGTTGTTTTTTTTCTTTGTACTATCTTTGTCTGGTTTTGATATTAGAGTAATGCTGGCCTCAGAAAATGAGTCCTTTCTCTTCAATTTCCAATGAGAAGTTTCTTTTTGTTTTGGTTTTAGAATTAGTATATAACCTTCTTAAAATGTGTTCTTTTAAAAGATGCTTTATTTAATATATGTTGTACTTATGAGTGTACTTCTACCTTTTTTTTTTAAAGTTAATTAAAACAGCCTCAGGTCCCCAGGCAGGTCCTTCAGGAGGAATTTCGGAAGAAGACATTGTTATCATAGGTGATGACAGCTCTATTGAGTTATTGCCCCTGAATAACATCCAGTGGGACAAGACATGGAAGTGGGAGACAGAGAGACTGATGATCCTGACCCTGTGCAGGCCTAGCCAGTGTTGGTGTTTGTGTCTTAGTTTTTAACAAAATGTTTAAAAAGTAAAAATAAATGTTTAAAACAGAAAAACAGTTTATAGAATAAGGTCACAAAGAAAATATTTTTGTACATTGTGCAAATCACAGTGAGCTTGGGTTTTAAGCTATGTATTATTACAAAATCATCAAAAAGATCTTTTAAAGTTTATAAAGTAGGCCAGGCAAGGTGGCTCATGCCTGTAATCCCAGCATTTTGGGAGGCCGAGGCAGATGGATCACGAGGTCAGGTGTTCGAGACCAGGCTGACCAACATGGTGAAACCTTGTCTCTACTAAAAATACAAAAATTAGCAGAGCGTGTTGGCAGGCACCTGTAATCCCAGCTACTCTGGAGGCTGAGGTGGGAGAATCATTTGAACCCGGGAGGCAGAGGTTGCAGTGAACTGAAATCATGCCACTGCACTCTAGCCTGGGCGACAGAGTGAGACTCCATCTCAAAAAGTTTATAAAGTAAAAATGTAACAGTAAACAAAGATTAATTTATTACTGAAGATAGAAAAATTTTTTTTAGAGATTTAGTGTAGCCTAAGTATACACTGTTTATAAAGACCACAGTAGTATACAGTACTATCCTAAGTTCACATTCACTCACTGCTCTTTCACTGACTTACTCAAAGCAACTTCCAATCCAGTAGGCTCCATTTATGGTAAGTGCCCTATAGAGTATTACTATTTTTATCTTTTATACCATATTTTTACGGTACCTTTTCTATGTTTAGACACACAAATACTTACCATTATGTTACAATGGCTACAATATTCAGCATAGTAACATACTATACACATTTGTAGTCTAGAAGCAATAGGGTATGCCATACAGCCTAGGTATGTAGTAGGCTATCTCATCTAAGTTTGTGCAAGTACAATCTATGATGTTCACACAATGACAAAATTGTTTAATGATGCATTTCTCAGAATGTATCTCTGTTGTTAAGCAGTGCATGACTGTATCTGGAGAGGCTGAAGAGGGACTGGGAGTGTTCTTCCATTGGATATATCTCCCCTCTCTGTACTCTTTGAAAAATACAAATTCCTTAGTTGAGGAAAAACACTTAACTTGACCTACTGAAAGTTTTAGATTATAGGAAGATTAAGAACACAGTTATAGGATGCAAAAGCAAAACTAAAAGTGGGCAAAATCAAATCTCAAAAAAAGGCATATATGAAGCCAACAAGCATATGAACAAATGCTAATCATCGCTAATCATTAGAGAAATTCAAGTCAAAACCACAGTGAGATACCATCTCACACTAGTCATAATGCCTATTATTGAAAAGTCAAAAAACAGCAGATGCTGGTAAGTCTGCAGAGAAAGGGGGATGCTTGTACACTTCTGGGAATGTAAATTGGTTCAGCACTGTGGACAGCAGTTTGGCAATTTTTCAAATAACTTAAAACAGAAGTACTTAAAACTTAAAACTAGACTAAATGCTAAAGGACTATCATCACCAAAGAACACTTCAAAGGTCAGAAGAGTTGGCTGTCTTCTTAAATTTGCAGGCATCATTGTAAGGACACAATCCCTTTATTGGGTATTTACCCAAATATATATAAATTGTTCTACAATAAGACACATTCATATGGATGTTCATTGCAGCATTATTCACAATAGGAAAGACATGGAATCAACCTAAATGTCCATCAAGGATAAAGAAAATGTGGTACATATACAAAGGGAATTTAAAAAGAATCAGATAATGTTCTTTGCACCAACATGCATGGAGCTGGAGGCTATAATAATCCTAAGCAAACTGATGCAGTAATAGTAAAACCAACACTGTATGTTCTCACTCTATGTGGGAGCTAAACACTGAGCACACATGGGCCCAAAGAAAGGAATAACAGATATCAGGGCATACTTGAGGGTTGAAAGTGGGATGAGGGCAGGGATCAAAAAACTACCAGTTGAGTACTATGCTTATTACTTGGGTGACAAAATAATACATACACCAAACCTCCATGACACACAATTTATCTGTAGAAAAAACCTGTATATGTACTCCTAAAACTAAAAGTTTAAAAAATATGATGTTGTAGGAACTACCAGAATATCTGTGTCATCATAAAATTAACACGTTGAAGCCCTAATCTCCATTGTGATGGTATTTGGAGGTGGCATTTTTGGGAAGTAATTAGATCATGAGAGTGGAGCCCTCAAGCCAGGATCAGTGACCTTACAAGAGATACAAGAGACATGATCTCTCTACCATGTGAAGATATAGCAAGAAGGTGTTTCTCTGCAAACCAAAAAGTGTTTCCTCACAAGAAACTAAACCGGGAAGCACCTTGATCTTGAAATTTCCAGCCTTCAAAATTGCGAGAAATAATTTTTTTGCTGTATAAACCATCCATATATATATGTCACCTAAAAGTACCACATAATTATTTGACTTAGTTCAGGATGCTATACCAAAAATACTATGTGTGTGTGTGTGTGTGTGTGTGTGTGTGTGTGTAATACTATATATAGTAATTTTGGTATAGCATCCTAAACTAAGTCAAATAATTATGTGTTACTTTTAGGTGACAGACACTGCTCTAGGCACTTGAATACATTAGTGAAGAAAGACAAAAATCTCTATTTTCACAGAATTTATATTACTATATTATAGGTAGAGAAAGCAGATAATGAATAACATAAATAATAAGTAGACTATCTAATTAAAAGAACAGTAAAATATAGTAGTCACTGACTACATGTGAATATTTAAATTAATTAAAAGTAAAAATTCAGTTCCTGGACACATTAGCCACATTTTCATTGTTCAATAGCCATGTATGGCTAGGGGCTGTCACATTGGACAGAGTAGAACTAATATGTTAAAGGTGATAAGTGGAATAAAATATCCTATTTTAAATATAGTCATTACCTGTTGTTGTATAATAAACTATCCCAAAACTCGCATGTTAAAATAACATACATTTATTATCTCACACAGTTTCAGAAGGTCAGAAATCTGGGAGTAGCTTTCTTGGGTGGTTCTGGCTAGGGGTCCCTCATGAGGTTATAGCCAAGTTACCAGTCAGGGCTGTAGTCATCTGAAGCTCATTCACCTAACTGTTGGCAGCAGGTTTTATTATCTCATCACATGAGCCTTTCCATAGGGATGCTCAGGACATACCAGGGGGCATCACCCAGAGAAAGTGATGTGAGAGGGAAGAAAAGCCACATTCCTCTGGTAACCTAGTCTCAAAAGTGACATTCTATCATTTCTGCCACATTCTACTCACTAGAAGAGAATCGCTAGTCCAGCCACACTCATGGAAGGAGAATGAAGATCCTGCTCTTGAGGAGAAGAGTACTAAAGAATGTAGGAAGATATCTTTGAGACAATCACAACCAGAGTATGGAGAACTGAGAGTTCCTGGTCCAGGGGTTAGAGGGAAAAAGGAAGCAAGATGAAGTTCTCTCATAAATAAGGCGGTTATAGGAGGTCTCACTGAGAGATGAGAGTTGAACAAAGACTTGAAGTGACAGACCAGAGATAACCTACTGAGTCTTTTCCACTACTACCCATCAATCCCTGAGAAATCCACGAAGATATGAAAACTTCCATTTTAAACGTTAAAAATAACTTATGACCTAAGACTAAGGCATAGTGTTCCTTTTGTGAAGATTCCCTCTAAGTAGAATTCTTAAAATAATTCCTTATGATTATTTGCATATGAGACAAGTAACTACCCAATGTTTTTGGAGAATCCCTAAATGAAAGAAAGAAAGAAAGAAGGAAAGAAAGAGCAAGAGAGAGAGAGAGAAAGAGAGAGAGAGAGAATGAAAGAAAGGAAGGAAGGAAGGAAGGAAGGAAGGAAGGAAGGAAGGAAGGAAGGAGAGGGAGAAAGAGAAAGAGAGGAAAAAAAGGAAAGAAAGAAAATAGCTAAATCAAATAGCTTCAGCTTGAGGTGTGAGATACTTCATTTAGTCTTTTGAATTAAGCATACTTACAGATTTATATCCCAGCAGACTGAGAGACATCTGTATGTATGTTTTCTTAGTATGGGTTTAGACTGCCCTGTATCAGAAAGTTATCTCAGGAAATAATGTTTTCTGGGTGAAGCGTTTGCTCAGCGGAGATATAGAGGAGTGAAGAAGTATAGCAGGAAGGGTATGCCAGTCTCATTTTCGCTTTACCTTATTCTAGAAGAAAGTCTGTGAAAAAAGGAAAGAATTTGATGCAGCATAATCTGAATAGAAAATCAAAGGATACAGATGCAGAAAATGTCTTCTTATAAATACATATTCTAAGGTAAGATGCCAGAGCATCCCCTTTCATTATCTCATCACATGAGACTCTCGATAGGGCTGCTTATAACATACTGGGTGGAATTGATAGGCCTTGGGCTTGTGGAAAATAAAGCTTCCTTCATTTTCTGAGATTAAGGCTCAGTTTAACCTGGGCTCTGATTGTATAAATTTCAGAGACGGCAGTGAGCTGTGGAGGAGGCAAAGAGTTGGTTTAAGAAGGGGTTCTTTCACCTGTAAGGTCTAAGAAAAGCAACCTTTAGAAGTAACATCAGCAAGCTGGAGGAACAGGATCTCTCTGGCTTCACTCTCCCATATAGAAATACAACTCGAAACTATCCACAGGCAATAATATCATCCTCAATATCCCAGAACTCAGGAGTTAGGCTGAGACACCCCTTTGGACTGCAGAACAAAAACAACAACAACAACGAACATTATTGAAGAGAAAGAGGAATGGTTTTCCTTCACTATCACCCTTCCCCAATGCCAGCACAGCACCACACCACAGAGAATTCCTCTTGACCCACTGTTTCAATAGTGGGGAAAGTGACTAGGAGGTGACCATTCAGCTTGAGCACCGTTCTGGGACCCTCATAGGAGGCTCACTCTAGTCTCATCCCATGGGAAACACGGGGAGTGCCAGTAGAGCTGTACAACCTGTGGTCAGTTAGAAACAATGATCTTGGGTGGAGTTCACAGTAACATGAATCTTAGTGGTTGCTCTGCATTCTGTCCAGTAAAGGCACCACACCAGAAAAACTAGCCAAAAGCATCATGTGGTATGAAGCATGGTTAATCTAGTCCACAGGTCTTCCAGGCTTGAATCCCTAGCCAATTTTTTTATAGGGCCTGCGTACTCCAGGTAAGTCTTCCCCAGACTGGGAAGCAAATGCAAATGAGCAATTAAGTTCCAGTGCTCACATTAAGTATTTTGCATGCTGGGAAGCTACTGTAGGTCAGCAATTGCTTGTAAGAAGAGGGTCTGGTCCTACTAAACCTCAGTGGTAGAGAATATTGTCCAGCCCGGGAAGACAATCTACAGCTTTTTCCTATGAGAAACAATCACATAGCCCAGCCATCAGAAGCAAAGTATAACCTTTGGTCTTACTGGACCATGGAGCACAGCCAGCAATATAATTTGACCTCAGAGCACAGGATTCAACCCAGGCCAGCTAGAGAATTAGATACCACATTCTTTATGGCCAGTGTTGCTACCAGCTAGTCCATCTAGAATTGCAATACCTGCAAAGGTTGCAAGCGCTGGCTGTCTTCTTAAATTTGCAGACATTGTTGGAAGGACACATGAATTATGAAAAATCAGGAAAATGAGAGGAAGAAAGAAATAAGTGGCCTAAAAACGACCAGAAAGGAAATTACAAAATGGCAGTAGCAAGTCTATATCTATCAAAAATTAAAGTCTTCAATCTAGACTTTAAGCCAAAAACTAGAAAAGGAGAAAAAGGTCATTACATAATGATAAATGAGTTAATTCATGAAGAAGATGTAACAATTGTAAATATGTATTTATCCAACATTGGAGAATCCAAATGCATAAAGCAATTCCGAAATAATCTGAAAAGAGAAATAGACCCCAATACTATAATAGTAAGGTATCCCCAAACTGCACCATCAATAATGGATCATTTAGACAAAAAACAAAAGTCAACAAAGAAACATTGGGTTTCAATATGTGTTAGATCAAATGGATCTAACAGACACTCATAGAACATTTTATCCATCACCAGCAGAAAACATATTCTTCTCAAGTGCACACAAAACATTCTCCAGGACAGATCATATCTATCCTAGGCCACAAAACAGATCTTAACCAGTTTAAGGTAACTGAAGTTATATGAAGCATCTTTTCAGATCACAATGGTATAAAACTAGAAAACACTAACAAGAGAAATTCTGGAAAATTCACAAAGATGTGGAAATTAAATGACATCCTCCTAAACAACGTGTCACAGAGGAAATAAAAAGGAAAATCACGGAACACCATAAAACAAACAAAAATAGAAACATGACATACTAAAATTTATGGGATATAACAAAAGCAGTCCTAAGAGGTAAATTATAGCAATAAATACCTATATCAAAAAAGAAGAAAGATCACAAATAATCTAATGGTACACCCCAAGGAATTAGAAGAAAAAAGAAGCAACTAAGCCTAAAGTTAGCAAGAGAAAGGAAGTAGCAAATATCAGAGAAGAAATAAATAAAATAGATACTAGAAAAATCATAGAAAAATTTATAAAGCTAATGGTTGCATTTTTAGAAAGATAAAATCGACAAACCCTTAGTTAAACCAGAAAAAAAAAATAAAACTACTCATATTAGATTAGAAATGAAAGAGGAGGCATTATAATAGAAACTACCAAAATACAGGATTATGAGAAACTGCTATAAGCAATTACATGCCAACAAATTGAATAACCTGTAAGAAATGGGTATATTTTCAGAAACACAACTTACCAAGACTGAAACTTGAAAAAATAGAAAATTTGAACAGACCAATAATAAATAAGGAGAATTGGTGAATAATAAAAAAGTCTCTCACCAAAGAAAAGCCCAGGAGCAGATGACTTCACTGTTGCATTCTATCAAACATGTAAAAACATACCAATACAAATTCTCCAACCCTCCACAAGTATTAAAGTAGAGGAAATACTTTCAAACTAATTTTATGAGACAAGCATTACCCTGATACCAAAGCCAGAATACAAGAAGAGAATATTAGAGGTCAATATTCTGGTGAGCATAGATTCAAAATTTCTCAACAAAATATTAGGAAACTTGATTCAAGAATACAATAAAAGTATCATTCACCATGATAAAATGGAATTTATTCCTGGGATGCAAGGATAGTTCAACATATACAAATCAATCAATGTGATATCCCACATTAACAAATGAAGGATAAAAATACAATGATTATCTCAATAGATGCAGAAAAAAACATTTGACAGTCTTTAACACCTTTTCATGGTAAAAAATATCAACAGATTAAGTATAGAATGAATGTATCTCAACACAATAAAGGCCATATGTGATAAACCTGTAGCTATAAATCAGTCTATTATAAGGACACATGCACAAGCATGTTCATAGTGGCATTGTTTACAATAGCAAAGACCTGGAACCAACCCAAATGCCCATGGATGGTAGACTAGACAAGGAAAATGTGGCACATATACACCATAGAATACTATGCAGCCATAAGAAACGATGAGTTTGTGTCCTTTGTAGGGACATGGATGAATCTGAAAACCATCATTCCCAGCAAATTGTCACAAGAATAGAAAATCAAACACTGTATGTTCTCACTCATAGGTGGGTGTTGAACAATGAGAACACATGGATACAGGGAGAGGAGCATCACACACTGGGGTCTGTTGTGAGGGGCCAAGGGAGGGACAGTGCAGGGGTAGGGAGGTCAGGGAGGGATAATATGGGGAGAAATACCAGATGTAGGTGACAAGGGAATGGAGACAGCAAACCACATTGCCATGTGTGTACCTATGCAACAATTCTGCATGATCTACACATGTACCCCAGAACCTAAAGTAAAATAAAAAAAAACCTGTAGCTAACATTCTCAATGGTAAAAATTGGATAGTTTTTCTTCTAAGACCAGGGACAGGGGAAGAAATTCCACTCCCACCACTTCTTTTTAACATAATGCTGTTAGTCCCAGTCGGAGCAATTAGTCAAAGGAAAAATAAAATAAGATCTATCCTAATAGGAAAGAAAGAGGTGAAATTATCCCTATTTGCTAATATCATGATCTCATATATGAAAAAATTCTAAGCATCACAAAAGAAAGTGTTAGAACTGATAAATGAATTTAGTAAAATTACAGGAAACAAAATAAACATTAAGAAATCAGAAGCATTTCTATATGCTAATAACAAACTCTCTAGAAAAAATATTAAGAAAACAATATTTACAAGAGCAATAAAAAATTAAACACTTAGGTACTAATTAAAATACCTGTATACCAAAAACTACAAAGTCCTGATAGAATAAATTGAAGAATGCACAAGAAAAGGGAAGATATTCCATGCTCATGGATTAGAGGAATTAATATTGTAAAAATGTCCATACTATGTAAAACAATATACAGATTCAACGCAAATTCTATTAAAATTTCAATTTCATTTTTCACAGAAACAGAAAAACTACTCTTAAATGTATATGGAACCACAAAAAAATATCCAAAACAATCTTGAACAAAAAGTATAAATTTGTAGGCATCACATCTTCAGATTACAATGAAATTATTGTAATTAAGATAGCATGGTACGGGCATAAAAACAAACACATTGACTAGTAGGACAGGTTAGAAAACCCAGAAGTAAACTCAAGCGTTTATGGTCAGCTGATTTTTTCTTTTCTTTTCTTTTTCTTTTTTTTTTTTTTTTTCTGAGATGGAGTTTTGCTTTTGTTGCCCAGGCTGGAGCGCAATAGTGTGGTCTTGGCTCACTGCAACCTCTGCCTCCTGGGTTCAGTTAATTCTCCTGAGCTGATTTTTATTGTTTATTTATCTGCTTACTTATTAGAGGCAGGGTCTCACTATGTTGCCCAGGCTGGCCTCAAACTCCTGGGCTCAAGCAACTGTCAACCCCTCGAGTAGCTGGTATTACAGGCATGCGTCACCATGCCTGGCACTGGTCAGCTGATGTTTGACAAGGGTGCCGGGAATACCCAATGAGGAAAGCACAATCTCTTTAAATAAATGGTGTTGGGAAAGCTGGCTATCTATAGTCAGAAGAATGAAACTAGAGACTTATATGCTACGCCATGTACACCTTCCTTTTGACGGTTCTAGGAAGAGAACTTGTTTCCTTGCCTTCCCCAGCTTCTAGAAAGGCCCCATATGATTCCAATTCCCACCCCCATCATCACATTTCCTTTCCTGACCCTTTTCTACCTTCCTCTTTTAAGGACCCTTGTGATTACATCAGACTCAACCATGTAATTCAGGATAATCTCCCCATTTTTAAATCCTTAACTAATCTAATCTGCAAGTCCCTTTGGTATGTAAGGTAACATTCACAGGTTCTGGGAATTAGGATGCAGACATCTTTGGAAGGGTCATTATCCACACTACCACGGAGGACTTGTAAATGGAAGATATGGCATACGACAAATACAAAATAAAGAATAACAAGTGTTATTAACTCTTGCCACTCTTGAACTCTTATTCTTTGGGGTTGGTTAACCCCAAATTTAACAAAAGCCAATAATATGATAAAGCTATTTGAAAAGATCATAATCATAGAAATTAATATTTTTTAAGGCTTCAAGTCTCTCATGTAACCACATTCTCTTTCTTAGTGCACAGCTCTATTATCAGCTCAAACAAATGTTCTTCTATTTAATTTATTAGCTTTGTTTATTACACTCCTCTCTCAGGAGTTTGACACTAATTAGCAGATGTAGCTTCCTACTGCCTCTGCCTACTCTCCTTGATATTTATTTTAGGTTGTCAGTCTTCATGACCCTGCTTGTTGCTATCAGGAACACAACATGAGAGATTAAAGGATTGTTCCAATTTGCTTGGAAGTATTGGCTTTCTTATTTAGTCACCAAATCCAATGTGTTTGGTCAGTTTTTCTCTCCCACAAGGCTCTTTACATTCTACCAAAAAAAAAAGAAAAGCCTACAATCCATATTCCTTACCTGTGCCAATACACCTTACCATTTCTGAGTATGCAGTAGATACTTACACAGCTTAGGCCTTCATTCACTGGGATCATCAGAGAGAGAAAACAGTTTTGAGCCTGGGTTTTACAAGCAGATAGGTTTAGTTAAGCGGAATGAAACCTAAGATCAAATACAAAGTCACAAAAGTTTGGATCATATTTATAAAATAGAAAGAAATTCACTTGTATTAGAACCTTATTCACATTTTCAATGTTTCTGAGATGAAATTGGATAATATCACAGGAGAATCTTATCTAATAAACTATGATTTTGTCATTGTGACTTTTGTGTATTTATGGGCTTAACTTGTCTGAAACATAAAGCTGCTAAAACTATTCTTTATGCAGATAGAAGTATAATATCATTATTGTTGGGAAACTTACTTGCTGTGCTTATAAACGCTCTTGGTGACTGCCCCTGGGAGGTTCATTATGATACATTGATTAAGTTTGTGAACTTTTTGGTGCATAAATGAGAATCACTGCTGAATAAAGACATTTTCTACTTTCTTTCATAAAGAAGCTTTTTGGTTTTTTTTTTTGCTTAAACAATGGTAACCCAATCATTAAAGAGAAGTCTATGACTTGCACAAAAAAAGCCTATTTTTCTTTCTCTTATTTCAGGTTTGATTATAGCTCCTTCTCTTAGGTAACTCCTCTAAGTTAAAAAACAAATTAAAAGATTTCTATAATTATATCAAGTAGATCAAATTTCTCAATTGAGCCATTTATAAAATGCTTTAAAAGATGTCTGCTTTTTAAAAAATTGAAAATTAAGATCCTTGTCACAAATTTAATGTATATCTATCATAAGCGGCAAACTGGAGGCCAATGGGCCAAATTTAGCCAGCTGATATTCTTGTTTCTTTCAATAGAACATTTAAAATGTCTAAAAATTTCACAAAAGTTTAGGTCATCTGTCTTCTTAGATAATGGGAGGACTCGAATTCTTGCATGGCATTAACTGGATGAAGTGAATGAGTGACACTCCATTGTGCCTACCCACATGCTTCCTAGTCTTCCGTCCAGCCCATGCTTCCCCATCTTCTCTCTAGCCCTCTTCATGCCTTTAAGTTTTGTTCCTGGCTGCTAGAGGCATTTGACGTTGTAATCTGATTTCTATACCTGATAATGTTGGGATTTTATTGTTTAACATTTTTGTAACTTTAAGCAAAGTAAGTGCCATATCTCATGTTTTGCAAGAAAAGTCTTATCAAGCCGTAAATAAATCCTTTTGTAGCCTTCTCACAAACCTGTAAGGGTCTCTTTCATTCTACTCCCCACACTGCTCTTCATTTGAACCTTCCTCTCAGACTTCTCATAGAGTGATAAGGAAATATCAGAGACAAGATTTCAAGACTACATATTTGTTTGCTCATTGTAGAAAGATGATGAGAGAATGTATGTTTCACTCAATTTCATCATGCCACTGGAGAAAAAAACTGTCCAATGAAAGAAAATATATATTTTTGCTTTTAATCAGAAAAAGAAAAAATAATAATTTGACTTTTGGAATTACAATTTACTTAAGGGTTACAGAACCCTCTTTATATTCAGCTTCATCAGTAAAATTGAGCTGATAGATCTAAGTCCTAGTGTTGTTGTGAGGCTTCTGGGAAGTCTGTTGCAAAAGGTGAGCACAGAAAAGGTGAATAATTGGCACCATGTTACTATAATTTGAGCTAGGTATCTGCCTCTAACCTTCAACTCTTATAAACAGCAACAGTTGCCAAGAGCTGAACTTAGACACATTGCAGTGTTAAAAAATGCTTTTTGATTACTCACCCCAACCTTACACGAACTCAACCATCTGCTTTCTTTATACCTGTACCCGTAAACTCCAGCATAGCTAGAAAAAAAAATCATGTAACTGGCCAGATTTCACTTCAAATATTGATTGCTGTATTTAAATGGGAGCTGAATGCTATCTAGAAATCCTACCATAGTTTTCCATTTGGCTTGTTTTCCACTTTTTGGAGAGATCATATCATAATTTCTCAATTTTCAAAATTACCACCTCTGTGTCCTGCTTGCTTACAGCTGATGTTCATGCCTCATGCTTCATTGACAAAAGACAATCAGTGCGCCAGAAGCTGCTCATATTCCCATCAATAAATCTACAGGACACATATTTTTTTCTACCCTCCCTCTTGTTCCAGTCCTCATCACAGGCTAAATTTGTCATATTAGCCTTGTTCTGCACTCTAAAGTACTCTGACTCTTGATTATTCTCTCTGTATTCTCATAACCCCTCTCCCTCTCATCCAGATGTTATCCTTATGCATACAAAAACACTTCATTGTAACATTGTGACATTCTTGTGACATTATATTCCCTTTCAACTGCTGCCCCATCCTCTGTTCTCACCTCATTGCAAATTACACTTCTGTAAAGTTATTTCCGCATGCTGTGATATGTTTGGCTGTGTCTCCACCCAAATCTCATCTTGAATTGTAGTTCCCATAATCCCCACAAGTCGTTGGGGGACCTGGTGGGAGGTAATTGAATCATGGTGGTGGTAACTGAATCATGGCTGTTCTGGTGATAGTGAGTTGTCAAGAGATCAGAGGGTTTTATAAGGGGCTTTCCCCCACCTTCTCCAATTCTTCTTCTTGCCATCATGTGAAGAAGGACATGTTTGCTTCCCCACCCCCGGCATGATTATAAGTTGCCTAAGGCCTCCCTAGGCATGCTGAACTGTGAGTCAATTAAACCTCTTTCCTTTATAATTTATCCAGTCTTGGATATATCTTTATTAGAAGCATGAGAATGGACTAATAGATGCCATGTTCACTCCTAACATCCCAGTCATTCAGCTCATTCCAATTTGGTACCAACCCCCTCCATTGGAATAGCTTTTGTTAACCCAACTAAAGATTCCCATGTGGTCTAATTAAAAAGATAATTATATATCTGGTTCCAAATGTAATATGCATATGAATCACCTGGGGATATATTTTAAATGGAGGTTCAGATTCAGTAGACTTCAAGTGATATCCAAGATTCTGCATTGCTAATAATGTCCCACCTGTTCATCTGTGGGCCAATCTTTGAGCAGCAAGTACAGACTTTGTGTTTTGTGGTTGTTGTTTGTCTTTTGGAGTTTTCTTTTTCTTGGTTACTTCCCCCCGCCGATTTCTCTTATTTGTATTTTGCATGTGAGAGCCTTTGTATCTTGCATGTCTTATTTAAAAATGGTCCTCCTCAAAAAGCCCTTTTTAGACAATTCATCTAGAATAAATACTTGATATATTTTTCTGATAGCATTCTGTTTTTTTCATTATACTCTTTTTGCTTGTTTTTTTTTGTTTGTTTGTTTTTTGTTGACTTCCCCACTAGACTGTAAGTTCCCAGGCATGAGGAGCATTTCTTAATAATTCACCACTCTAGCATAAAGCTCGACATATGGTAGAAGCTTAGTAAGTACTGAGGTATGAATAACAGTCTAGGTAATACTACAAATTTATGCTCCTTGAGTTCAGATTGTAGGTTGAAAATCTTCAAAAATACATTTGCCGATCTTGGTGTTTTTTTCACCTGAACTCATTACTGTGCTATATTTCCTCCTCCTGTCTTCAAACATTTACCTCCCATAACTTTCCTGTTTCACTTTCCACTTGGTGATGCTTTAAAGTCAAACCAGAGGTAGCTCCCAACTGTTCCTGGAAGACTTCTCAACTAATACAGCCCAGCGGCTTCTACTTATTCAAACTTTTGTACTGTTTCTATCACTTGTGGGAGTTCAGCATATAATACCTCAAATAGGCCAGTGTTTTCCTTGTATTAGGAAATGAAGAGGATTAGGTTGGTGCAAAAGTAATTGTGATTTTTGCCACTACTTTTAATAACTAATAGGTTGGTGCAAAAGTAATTGCAGTGCAATTTGGTTGGCACAATGCACCAACCTAATAGTTATTAAAAGTAGTGGCAAAAATTGCAATTACTTTTGCACCAACCTAATCCTCTTCATCCTTAAGGAAATAGTAATTTCCTGAAGTTCAAGGTCAATATCAAGATACTGGTGATAATTTACTAAATACCAACGTTTTACATAAAGAGCTTGTAATCCTCAGAATAATATTTCTTGTAACTTACTGTGCTGATTTTAAAAACAAAGAAAATATGGTCCAAGATATTGATTCCCCAAGGTCACCTGGCAAAAAGTGGGAGACTGTGAGCACAAAACCAGTGCTCCTTCCACCATGATGCCTGTTCCAATTAACCCAGGTCACCTTTCTCCTACATAGCGATCTCCAGCACCTAGCATGACTCCGTCACAGTATAAAGGTTCAATGACTTAGCAAAAATCCTGGTTCATATCTTCTCTGGAGCATGAACCAGAAGGAAACTAAAATAACTAGAAACTCCCATGACCCATCCTATTTCCCAGAGGTATCTATGCTAAGCTGTGTGTGTCCTTAATAACCCACTGAGATTTTTATATTTTCATTTTTGTAATCCCACATCTTAGGCAGTGAAAGGAAACTTATGAAATCTTTTTTTTGAAAGAAAACATAGTGAAAGTGCTCACAAGTTTTCTCATTTTTATGACAGTTTTTGGAGAATATCTTGTTTGACAGATAGTTAAATCTTAGAGGAATTTAGAAATAAATACACAATAATAATTGTCTTCCTTAGAATTTCATGAATTTTGCCTCTGGGAATAAAAAGAAACACTCTTGAAATAAGGGTCATAATGAGAAAAAAAAGTATTTCTTCTCAGAGGAGAGCAGGGAAGCAATTTAGTCCCTGAAGTGGAAAGAGAGGTGGAAACAGGGCTCCTTGTGCTTTCAAATCCCTTCTGAGTATTGTAAGGTTTTATTTAGTGGAGCAGCCAAACCTTCAAACTTTTCAGTAAACTCTGAAATTAAGCACACAGTTGGGAAGTATATTCTACCCAGCCATAAAAAAGAAAACAGGCCTGTCTTTAAAAGTCAGCATACTCTAGAAAAGACATGGGAATTACCTGCTAAAATCATAGTGAATTGAAAAACAAAAAATAAAAAATAAATAAATTAATGAAAGCTTCAAAGTGATAAATCAGAACCCAGGCAGGTCCCTAAGCTAGAAGCTGTCTTAACAGCTAGACCTAAAAAGACATCAATTCCTGGTAAACGGGCCTTCACTCCCAGAGCAGATATAGACAGCTCAGAGAGAGTCCTCAGAAGAAACCACCAAATAGATTCATGTTTCTTTCAGAGGCTGTCTTTGCTTTATAGGAGCAATTCGCCCTGACGTAAATAACTCCAGGATTAATACACAAAGGATTTTAGTGTGTATCTCTGTTTTGTTTTGTGTTATGTTTATTTTTTCCCACTTTTTGAATTCACCCTGCCAATTCCCTTTGTCTAAAATGATTCATAAAACAAAGCTGGGTTCTTCAACAGTGTTGACCAACACTATCTGGGTCCAGACAGCAAAGGTAGCTTGTCCCAGTTAGACACTCTTATGGGGTGAGAAGAGAGGATAACTGTCTAGAGACTCCTTCATTAAAGAATAGTAGAATAAATAAAAATTTATTTTTTTAAAAAAATTAATATGCTCAATCACTTAGCAAATCCCTTGCATTTGTGTTCCATGTGGCAGTTCTAAAGTTTTCATCTAAATAATCTGAAGGTCTCGATGTTTGTTTCTAGTTTTAATTTTCTTTTCTTCCAAGCCTCTGACCAGATTTGATTTTTTTTTTCATATCCTTTCCCTTTTATGTTCAGTCTTTTTCCAGAACCAATGAGAATGGGAGAGAAAATTTCTGTCAAAAAGGCAACAGTCATGCATAGAATAGTAAATTGAATACTCCAGAAATGAAGCAGTTTCCCTTTAATGAAATTCTACTTATGTTACTAAAAAGAGACAATATCAGAAATATATTTTGAATTAGTTGATGATTGTTTTAACTGGAAATTGTTTTCTCATTCATTTGGACCATTAAGATCTCAGAGTTTTATCGCTGAAGATTTATTGTAGAGTATTGAAAGACCCCAGGATAAAGCCAAGGAGGTAAAGAGAAAGGTGGAGGAGGGGAGAGAGAAAGAAATGGGGACAACTGAGGGAGGGGGTAACTGTTTGATTATCTTACTATATGCGGTGTCAGGAGTGGCAGAAATCTTGACTATCTTTTCACCGTTTTTTCCTTATCCTGACACCACCATGTAGGTGTGCATCATCCTAGGCTCTCATCACTCCTGCCTGGCATCCCATCTAGAATGCCTCAGCCCAGCTTTTCCAATTCACATAGGTGTGATGTTCCTGATTAAGGTGTGAGTAATCCCATTCTTTGTGCATGGAAACAAAGTACTAATCTGTAATTTGCCAAGACGTTCCCTGGTCACTTGAGGGATAAGTGAAGAAATAATGTTTGCAACATGAAGATTATTTAGTCAACTGACTAAATGATCAAGTGAGTTCTTGGTCGAGATGATACTAGTTAACTTAGGACAATAGCCAACAAGGGCATTGCATTTCTCACTGCATCTCTATGTGTTAAACTTTCACAGACGTTCTATATCCTTTTGGATTAAATGGACAAATGAAACCCCTCAAAATAAGAATTCTTGGTCTGTAGAAACAGTAATCATTACTTACTTTAACTGACTTAATTCTGAGCTGAAAAAAGTGTTCCCTACACAGTTATAGTTTGAACAACAAATAGTTGATGCTGATTTAATATCGATCTCTGGAGATTCAACTTAATTTTGCTTTGATAAATATTGAGATGCTCAGGTCTTAAAGAATCAATGTCTTCTACTTGTGTTCAAAGTAGTGTTAAGTAAAGTCTTAAAAATAAACCTATCTTTGAATAGGTCAAAAGGTCTGGACTCATAGATACTATTTCTTGTGACAGCCCAAGTTCCCACTTTTTACTATTATTAATGTTCCAATCATTTTGAATACCTTACGATGATTTGTAAAGTACTTAATTTATATATTTTAATTAGTTTAACACAGTTCTTTGAATATCATGACTAAAAAGTGTCAGAGGTGTTCGAGCCAGAGCAACTCCATTTTGAGTGAAGTCTAGGAAAATGAGGCTGGGACTTACTGGGCTGTTCTCCCAGAAAGTTAGTCATGCCTCACCTCTAGGTGTTTATAGTTAAGGAGACAAATTAATAATGTTTGTTAAACAGACCCAGACTTGGGAGTGTCCAGATAGCCTAATATCTGGAGAACAAAGGCATTCTTAATTTTGCTCCAACAATAATAATATCGATTCTTGCAAAATATAGTAATTAAGAAAATTAACCCTTTATCGCGCAAACCCTTGTAGCAGAACACATCTCCTCAAGATCTCCTTTTATCATATATATATATATCATGGATATCATACATATATATCTATATACAAGCATTGTACCTAGGGTGGAAGCATTCCTCCTCTTACTTTCGGGAACATCCTACTCTGCTTATGGAGTAGCTGTACTTTCACCACTTTACTTTCTTAATAACCTTGCTTTTGCTTTGCACTGTGGACTCACTGTAAATTCTTTCTTGAGTAATATCCAGGAACCCTCTCTTGGGGTCTGGATCAGGACCTCTGTCTTATAACAGAAGATTTGAGGGTTGACAAGAGATCAAGAGAGAAATGTAACATCTCAAAGTCATCTTAGTTATCATTTTCGGTTCTTAACTAATGTGCTATCTAAGAAACCAGAGACTCGTAACTTGGAAAAGACTATAAAAACCAATTCCTCCTCCTGGAAAGAAAAACATGAAGCTCAAGGAGTTTGGTTTCAGAATACCTTAGATAAATTGGTAATTACTTACAAATAATCATCAGAAATTTGAAATAAAGCTTTGGGGTATAGGCTTAACTTATCTGACAGAGCGGCTTAATCATGACTTTTCCTCTCTGAAAATCTTGGGTCAGGAATACTATGTGTATCAGCAAAACAAAAGAAAGTGCCCATGTGCCTCTAGCAGGGGTTCAGCCCTTTGCAGAGTTCTGCATCTGTAAGAAGGTCACATCACAGTTGGAGAGGCAGAATCAGCACAGTTTTTCACTGGAATGACTAATGTCTTTTAAGAAGGGGTACTGTCTCACTGAAATTAGCAGGCAGTCATCTTTCATATTTGATATTTTCTTGTTTTTTTTTAAGTATGATAAAACAAATTACTGCCACAAGTCCAGCAATAAAGAAGCAGAATGATAGAGAGTGGAGCTTCCAGATAATGAGTTGATCGCTTCCCACTCCCAGCCTGAACAAACCACAGAACATCAAGCTAATAAGAAATAATATAGTACAGCCAGCATCACCAATTATAATATAGTTGTCAACTGAATCACCTTATCTTTTGGAGTGTAAGTGAAATTAGACTTATCTTTTGGAGTGTAAGTAAAATGTCTCCCCTATATTTTGGGGAGAGTCTAATGGCTTCTCAAAGATTTTTGTGACTTTGTCATGGAGACATTTATACGAATAGTTTTCTGTTAAGTCAGGGTTCTCCAGAGAGATAGAACCAACAGGAGATAAACTAATGGTATATAGAGAGATAGATAGATGAAAGATAATTTATTTAAGCAATTGGCTCACACAGTCATGGAGGTTGAGAAGCCCCATCTCAGGCCACCTGCAAGCTGGAGGAGACCCTGGGATGCTGGGTTGCATGGTTCAGTCCAAGTCTGAAAGCCTCAGAACAAGAGATGCCAATGTATTTCTCAGTTTGAGACCAAAAGCCTGAGAATCTTGGAGACTGCTGGTGTTAAGTCCTGAAGTTCAAAGTTCAGAGAGACCAGGAGCAAAAGAATGTCCCAGTACCAGGAGAGAGAGAGACTTTTTTGTTCTATCCGGGCCCTCACTGGATTGGATGGTGCCTGCTCACACTCAGAGCAGCTCCTCCCCATTTAGTCTGCTGACTCACACACCAGTCTCCTCTGGAAACATCCACAGACACACTCAAAAGTAATACTTCACCAGTTCTTTAGGTATTCCTTAATCCATCCAAGCTGACAATTAAAATTAACCATCATCTCATCTCTAGCTAAAAATTCCAATGTCGAGGGAAATCTTGAAAGAGTCTAGCACAGAAACATGAGGCAGGAACAAACATGGGTGGCCTGTCCAAGAACCAGTAGGAGGCCACTGAGCCTGGAGAGAAGTGGTCAAGGAAGAGAAAGAATTCAGACAGATAGAGGTGTCAACATCATACTGGGTTGGAATTTGGATTAGAACAAAAGTGAATATTGTCTGTGGGGCGGAGACTTCTGAGAACATGTGAGACTAAAGGAATATGACTTTCTGATAGCCATATTTTTGATAACTGGAATGTCTCCCGAGCACCACACTGTTTTCTCTCTTCAGCATTCTGCATGCTCCCTTTGTCTTCTCAGTTCTCTGTGGTGAGGCCTATTCAGGCTTTGGAGCAGGCGCTTGCAGAGAAGAAGGCTGGCCAGTCTTCATTTGGTTCACGATTGTTAGCCTAAACTGATGGGTGCAATTGTGCATTGGTCTTAAATACCTGAAAATGTTTTGGGGTATTTGGCTCAAGGGCAAAACCAAAAGGCATCTTTTAGCATTATTTCAACTACTAGATCTCTGCATGTCTGTGTCTTTTGTAAACAGTGGGATTTTTTGTTTGTTTGTTTGTTTTGTTTTGTTTTTGTTTTTTTCTTGCTAGAGATAGTCGTTAACACTTGATGTAGAGAGTAGAGATACTGGGTCTGTATATCATTATCACAATGAGCCTGGGTGAAGCTATCAAAATGAGTGGCTTTATCTGAATCAAAGTTTGGTTGCAACCTCTCTCTCTGAGACTGAATAGCAAATAGTTGTTACCTTACAAGGACTTTTAAAAAATATGAACAGCAAGTGTACATTATTTTCACTTTGTACTTTCAAATTTTTAAAGCTGTTCTTTAAGATTCTTAAAATGACTGCTATGAAAGAGTTTTTAAGCTGGGACTTGGACAATTCAATTTACTTAGGGCTATCTTTGTGAAATTATTGTTCTTCATGCTAAATCTAAAATCATATGAATTCTGTTCTGTTTTTTTTTTTTTTGCCATAAAGGATGTGTTATAGTATAGCAGGTATCAAAAAAGCAGCTGGAATAAAGTCAAGGTGAGTTTTATTTAAGATGGTAGGAACAGAGAAACCAGGGGTATTTGCAGGGTGAATATCAGGGAAGTTCCAAAGAACAGACGGAAGGAGAAGGTACATACTTGTAGGGAATCCATGAGCCCCAATCACCTGTGGGTACCCTGAGTTTGGTGGCGACAAAGGAATGAGAGAAAGACAGATAAAGAGAAAAAGTGGGACCAGGGACCATCACTTTCTTACTCTGGAGGTGACAGTGAAGGCCCCGAGCTCTAATCATCCACTCTATTTATTGGTTACAATCACTTTGATCTACAGGGTAGGGGTGGAGTAATGGGGGGGAGAGGGTGATGGTGGAGTGAATTAGTGAGCTGGAATTGAATCAGTGAACTGGAACTGGTGTGTCATTCTAAGGATTGATAACACTGGCAACTTGGGAATTTCAGAAAACAAGAACATGTGGTTATCTTTAGCTTATTGTCTATGTACCGCTGATGGAACGTGGCCCTTACAAGGAGCCTACAAGTCTGGCTATGTCATAGTGCTATGAAGGGGTTTTATGTCCTTGAGCAAATGTTTTGATAACAGAATGAGGTCACCCTGCACCGGAACATGGGGCATGAAGAGGCCGTCCTTCTCAGAGTCCTCCTGCGGCCTTCTGCAGTTTGTTGTTCCTTGTGTATATGTTACTCATAACCAATTTATGTAGGCCTTTCTCCTTTGCAGCTTTTCCCAACACATACTTATGGTGGTGGTTGACAAAGTGGTTAAGAAAGGGGTACAAAGGATGATACAATATAGGCAGAAACCCTACCAGGAAATTTGGCTACATGGATAAGAATATAATTGGAGAGCCAAAAGTTAGCACGTAGGATGCTTTTTCTTAAAAACAACAAAGAGACAAATACAAACTTTAATACTAGAGGAATCTGAGCTAATGAATAGACTAGATCAATGCACGAGTTCTGGCGCTGTAAGAAGATAAACTTGTTACTTGAATGTACTGAAACACTATATGCCTGGCATTGTGCTAAGTGCTCTGAATAGAATTATGAAGAAGATGAGCTTCTTTTGTTTGAGCTCTTGAAATGAATTGGAAGATACATTTGTTTAAAAAATGTTTATTTAATGAATGGTTGGATGCAAAAAGACATATTTGTCATAAAAAGTGATCATATTATGGTAAAAATTTGCCCTGGGTCATTATGGGACTATATTTATCTGGAAAAGATTGTCTTTGCCTAGGGAAATTGAGAAAATCTTTTTGGTAATTATTGAAGTCTTGTATCTAAAGTCACATAACAATTTAAAACATGTAAGCTATTTTCAGCCTCTGTCAAAATTAGCAACCACAGAGTAGAACTGTTAAGGCCAGTATGTATGGCTTGGGAAAAAAAATAACTTTTTATGGTGAAAAGAGTACTGACTATTACCTCAGGTAAACACAGAGAGTTACAACATCTCTTAGACTCAGAGGTTTGTGTATTTGTAAATCACATAGTATAGTGTTCCACTGCATTCAGTAAATGTCATTACCCATCTTCTGAACTGTCAGAAAATTGGAGTATTGGCTTTCATCCTGTTATGGTATGTTGATAATATGTTTACATATGTAGATATAGATTTAGGAAAAAACTGAGAAATTGAGCTCAATTTTAAAACAGTACTTTCCGGAGAATATAGTAATAGGACTGCTATTTAATTATAATAGCTACCTTTCTAGGAGCGACAAAGAAATCACATATATGTCTCTCTCTCTCTCTCTCTCTCTCTCTCTCTCTCTCTCTCTCTCTCTCTCTCTCTCTGTGTGTGTGTGTGTGTGTGTGTGTGTGTGTGTGTACGTGTAGAAATAAGATATATACGTGGTAAGTTAAGACATTGAACTATAAAGAGGCCTCTTTACAAATCAGTGTGAATATTAGTTTTGTTACCATAATAGCCAAACATTGTCTAGTCAAAAGTTTTATAGAAAAGCCAAATGCAAAGAAAAAAAAAAAACCTAGTCAGCTTGTTTCTAAATAAAGCCTATACTGCTTAGCACTATATTCATTTCCATTTTATGTAATGTTTTTCAAAGAAATATAGTAATGTCCTAATAAGGAATAACTAGGAAATATTAGAAAATCCTGTCCTCTGAAAATAAACATTTTACAGATTAAATGGCTCCAGTGAAAGAAATACAGGTATTTTTCAGGTAGAACATAGGGTTAATTATGTGAATCTGTTTCTTATGTCTAGCATGTTCCTCAGAAATAAAACAAAGAGAATGTTGGGTTCTGTTGATAACTCTGTGATACCCAGTTATTCACACATAATAAAGGGAGGCTTCTCATTATGGACTGAAATGTTACCTATTGAGCGAGACATTTTAATTACTCCAAAGATATTTATATCTAAGACATGCCAGACAATTTGGAATGTTGCAAAGACACAGTGGTGAGAATGGCAGATTTTATATTTCAGAAATGACTGCAACAATAGCTCCCACTCTTCTTAAAATGTGACTTTTACATTATTCTTAGAGAGGGGTGGGGTCCACACTTCCTCTCTTCAAATATGAAATTTGTGACTATTGTGAAAGTGAGGCTATGTAACTTGCATGTTTATATCATAGAAGATGACAGAACTTTTGCCTGAATCTCTTGGAAATCTTGTTCTTAAAATCAAGTAACCCCATGAAGAGGTCCATGTGGAGTGGAAGTGACAATTAGCTCTCATTTGCTGGCCACATACATGAGTCATTCTAAGCTGGATCATTGAGTCTAGCTCAAATCAAGTCATCCCAGCTTATACCACATGAGGCATAAATAAACTTTACCCACTGAGACTTCTATATTATAGATTTGTGAGCAAAATAAATAATTATTGTTGTATTAAGACTCTATGTTTGTGATAATTTTTTACACTACTAACTTGAAAATTTAAAAAATGAGCCAGATTTGATTCCTACTAAAGCTTACAATGAATGGTAAGTGAAATTAAATGTGCAATTATGATATGATGTGGAAAATGTGCTAGTAACAGAAGCACCTTAATGTATGAGTATATTTGGGGATGTATTATAGTGTTCAACAAAAAAGCTTTCCTGAAGAAGTAACAGCTAAGGTGACTGAGAAATAAATGAGATGAATGAGAAATGGAACCTACATATTTTGGAGATGGAAACACAGTATATCTAAAATGTTAGATATTACTTGACTAATAGTGTGGTGATGAGGGTAGGAAGCACGGGAGGAAAAAGAATAGGGACAGATAAAATAAAAAAAAATGAAATTAGGTCAAGAGGTTTGGACTTTATCCTAAAAGAGAGAGTGATCTAAAGAATGTTTTTTTAATTAGCTAAGGACTCAGTCAGGTTTTCAGTTTAAAAAGTTGAGAACTGGAGGGAGGTAAAACTAGAGCTGGGCAGATAACTTAGGTAGTTATAATAATCCAACCCTTCTCTGCAGCGTTTTTCCTCTTGGGTAATGGCAACTCCATCCTTCCGGATGTTCAGATCGATAACCTTGGAAGCATCTCTGACTCTCTTTACAGCCTCTACCTAATCTATTAATATTTGCTAATTCTGCTTAAGGCTAATAACCTTTCATAACCTTTAAAATTTGCAATCAATTTCTTACTGTATGCATTGCTACCTGTCTGGCCCAAACCATTACCTCTCACATGAATTACTGCAAAAGCTTTCTAAAAGATGTACTTGCTTTTACTCTTGCCCCACCTAATACATGGTCTATTCTCAAAACTACAGTCTGAGTAAATTTTCCAAAACCAAAATCACATCAGCTCACTCCTCTGCTCAACTACATGCAGTATAACTCATTCTGTGTAGTGTAAAAGCCTAAGGTAAAATGACCAAAGAGACTGTCCTTATATTTTCCCGTTTCCTCTCTGACTCCATCTTCAATTTTTGTCCCTGTTAATCATTCTGTTTAAGTCTCATTGGGACATAAAAATGCAGTGGGGGCCTTCCAGCCTTGGACTTTGGTTTTAGCCATTGTTGCATCCTAGGAGGCCTTCTCACAGACATCTGCGTGGCTAACTTCCTCAGTTTCTCTAAATATTTCGTCAAATCTCACCTATAAAAACTGCAATCAGCAGCTCCCTCATTTACTGGGGATCTACTATTTCGCTTTTTCTCAAAGCATGTACCACCATAGAGAATTGTACTATGTAATTTATTTATTATACTTGCTGCTCATTTTCTGTCTCCACTTCTACCTGACCCCATTCCTGATAAAATAGAAGGAGGAACAATGACAGCTGGAATAATTTATTCACTAATGTGACAGGTTACCTTGAAATGTACCTGACACAGAGCAGAAATTCAAGTATTTGTTGAATCAATGAATTAATGAAATAGTAAATGGCAATAGGGGTGGAGGGGCTCCTCCTATTCTTCCCAAAATGTCTTTTATAATTTAACATAATTTTTGACTTGTCCTTTTCTCTACTGAAATTCTACTGCTGCATTGTTTGCATTCTTTTTTCCTTCTCCTCACTGTGACTGCTATTGGAATTTAATCAACTATCAAAGCCATTTTGGCTTTTTGGCCAGACCAAATACCAGCTAGAGCATCTGAAATATTAATACTCATACCATCCTAGTAAGCAAAATAGGAGAGGCCTACATAAGACATCAAAAATTTAAGTGGCTCATTCAAGGTCACTTTTTCAATCACTATAGAGAATAACCAACACTTTAAAGGGCAGAATTTAAATTAAATGTATTTCAAAGAATGTATAGGATGATGAAGAACATACTAGATAAAGTTAAATTAAAACAAAAGTTGGATTGGATAAACATTACCTACATAAATGATAAACTTCTTCTCTCCGCTTTTACACCATACCTCTTTTTGGCTCCAAACATCGTATGTCTGACTTCCATTCTAGACTGTCCTACTTGAATCTCTCTGATACCTTGTGCTAAGTGACAGCTTCCTCAGCCACCCTAAAGAATGAATGACAGTTCATTGTCATCTCATATTTTAAATAATAACTTCTTTTTCATTGCTGTTGAGTGTGTGTTATGTAAGTGTTGTACATGTGCTAGGCTCTAAGAATGTGGTAAGAAATAAAAGACATACGATTTATTTGCTCATGGAAGCTACAGTCTTCCAATAATGAATGTAAACAACTGTAGGTAATTAGAATTCCGTTACTACATCTGTTAGTTACTACAGCTGTGTCTCACAGATACCAAGATCTTGATCTTCCACCTCTTACCCTCATACGCTGAATGTATTAGAAATAATGAGATAAATCAATACAGTCTTTAATGAGAAATTGTTCTGGGCACTGTTCTAAGCATTGGAATTAACTGTAAATAAGATATATGTGGTTACTGCCGTCATGGGTATTCCAATCTATTTGAAGTAGATAATATTCTGTCTTAAGCCTGAATCAGTGAAGGAAATTTTACACAAGTTTTATAAGCTTTGATGATTAAGTATTTTATCTATCCATCTTTATTTTTCACCACCTGCAGGTGATATAACACACTACCAAGGGTGGGGAGCAGGAACAACAACAACAAAATAAATGTGAGGTCTTCATTGGGGCTTCCCTGCTTTCCTGATAGTCATGGTTTTTCTGCATATTCAGGTTCTTCTGGTTCTGAATACCATCAACCATTCCAGAATTTTCACTGTCTGTTAAATCTGGTGTATACTCTTAATGCCCAGCCTCTATGAGCAAAAAATCCTAGGATTTATAGATGGTATATACCCACGAGAGAAAGTGCTTGTCTGTATCATAAGAGCTACAAAAGTAAAATATTGTAGAAAGGTATTCCAAGGTTAATAGCAAAGATGAAAAAGAAAAGGAGTCATTTTAAAAACAAAAGGTCATTCAAGTCTCAAACACACTGAGACCATATTCTGCTTCAAACTAGAAGAGTGCTGCACAATTTAAGTAATATATAGACACCTTTTAAGGAAGAACAATATCTTCCTCTTCCCACTCCTATCGTGTGGGTAACTTCAGTTATTCTGTTAGGTTTGTCAAAATCGTTAAAGCAGTGATACATCCCTTATGCTCATATACATTACATAAGTATATAATTAAAATGACAAATGAGATACAAACAAAGCCATAAAACCAATAAAATGAAAACATTAATATCAGAGTACTGTTTTTTCTAGCCAAGAGGAAGTAATAAGGAAGGAATTTAGTCTCCCATCTGAACATGTCTCAAGACATTGAAAATTTAGACAATGAAAGCGAGTGATCTCAGAGCAATGGGAAACAAACACGATGAACTTTGCAACTGCCCAGCCTTGCCACATGCAGAACGTTTGCAGGCTGCAATGTAGGGAGGGAGAAGCCAAGCAGATCCTAGCCATCTCTCTGAGTTGATAAGACAGAGCTGGGATTCTGAGTGAGCCAAACTGGGCAGGCATTTGTAGGAAAAGGAAAAGAGAGCAATAAGCTTGCAAAGAAAGAACTCCAGAGATCCCGAAAAAGTCCACTGCCAGCATTTAGATGTATACTGACAAACACAAGCATATGAGAAAATTATCCAAGGCTGGGAAAAGAACCACCCAAAGGATTACAACAAAAATCTCTGGATCATGCACAAATAGTCTCTGTTTCTATCAGCTAGAGTGAGAGACAGCATAATTCACAGGCTTTTGCTACACTTTGTTCGAATCCAGTGCAAATAGTTTAAAATACACAAGGATCAAACTGTTTCAACTATGTCCCAGAATAAACTCAAAAATATTTCCAGTAATACAAATTTATCTTGCACACAATAAGTAAAAATTGCAATGTCCAAGATCCCAACAAAAATGTTCAGGTATGCAAATCAGTAGAAAATAGTGCAAATGGAGAAAATTTATTTAAACAATCCAGAAAGCAAACAAATGATAGAATATTTGCACCCACAAGCAAAACTAGAATGACATTTCTTTGTCAAATTAAACACATCTGAAAGCCTGGAATTACATTTTTTGTTTTATTTATAAATCTCAAAGGGAGAGAGACCTGACCCATCACTGAGGGTGACATGAATGTTAATTTATTAACAACCTGCTTGTATAATACAATTATACACTTTTTTAAAAATTGAACTCCCATTTTACAAAGTACTTTTGTAAATGTTACCTTACTTGTTCCTAATATAAAACTGGAGAATAGAGTCATTTACACAGAATCTGATGCTAAGAGATTAAATAACTTACTTAAGATTATAGAGTTTTACTTAAATACTATGGTTTCCTTAGACCTTCCCATACATCACAGTGCCTTTCTGTTTTATTCTGTAATGAAAGCTCAATGAAAAGAGAAGAGTTTATACTGAATAATATAGCTTTATAAATTCAATGTGATATAAATTTAATATGACATAAATATTAAAATTTAGAGTTGTCATTTTTAAAGGGATTATACATCTAATATCTTGAATACTCTGGCTATCTGTTAAGCTATGACTTTATGTTCCCTTTAACAAATATTTTAAACCAAGTTGATTTGTATTAGGTCTTGGACATTATGGAACTCCTAATGAAGAAGCAATAGCATCTAAGGCTAGCTAATGTAAATTGTGATCTGAAAAGCCTTTGAGCACTAGCCAGTGTACATTGTGATACTATTGCATCAAGTTTCAGATGATAAACTATTTCTAGAACATTGCTTCTTTCCTTTTCAAAAAAGATACATAATTCACATGCCATAAAATTAACTCCTTTAAAACGCACTATTCAGTGGTTTTAGTATATTCAAATGTGTAACTAGCACCACTATCTAATCTAAGAATATATTTACCACCTGACAAAGAACTATTTCTATGTTTATAGATTTGTCTATTCCATAAATTTCATATAAATACAATCATACAATACATCTGGCTTCTTTCACTAAGCATTATGTTTTCAAGGTTTATTAATGTTGTAGTATGTATCAATACTTTATTTTTTATAACTGAATAATATTCCCTAATATGTACATGTCACATTTTGTTCATTCATTACTTGATAGGTGTTCTGTTTTTTTCATATTTAAAATATGAAATAACGCTGTTCTGTTTCAATAATTATTTCCAATATGAAATAATGCTGTTCTTTTCCAATAATGCTGTTCTGGACATGTTCATTGACTACCTGAAAAAAATGTGAATTCTACCATTGTTGAGTGGAATATTCTATATGTGTCTGTTAGGTATAGTAGGTTTATAGTATTGTTCAAATCTATTCCCCCACTGATCTTTCTAGTTATTAAAGCCATTACTGAAAGTGGAGTATTGAACTCTCCAACTATTATTTTTAAATTTCTATCTCTCATGTCTTTTGAGGCTATGCTATTAGATGCATATACATTTATAATTGGTATAAATTCTTAGTGTATTGACTGTTTTATTTTATAAAATATCCTTTTTATCTCTACTAAAAACTTTTTAAAAAAATATTCTATTTTGTCTGCTTTTAATCTAGGCAATCCAAATCTCTTTTGGTTATCATTTGTATAGACTACCTTTTTACATTATTTTATTTTAAATATTTTAGTGTATTTGAATCTTATTTGTTTTATATGTAGCATATAGTTGAAGAATGTTATTTTTTAATTCAGCCAATCACTGCATTTTATTAGTAATTAGATAATTTAATCCATTTATATTTAATTTAATCACTGATTAGTTGTGTGTCTACAATTTTACCATTTGTCCTGTATGTATGGGTTTTGTTTCTCAATTCTTCAATTACTGCACTTTTTATATTAAATACTTTACGCTATACCACATCACCATTTTTAATTGCTTTGCCATTTCCTTTACTCTAGTTTTTGAATTACATTTGTAGTGGTTACCCTGGGAATAACCATTAATCTCTTTATTTATAAAAATCTAGTTCTTTTTTTTTTTTGAGATGGAGTTTCACTATTGTTACCCAGGCTGGAGTGCAATGGCGCGATCTTGGCTCACCACAACCTCCGCCTCCTGGGTTCAGGCAATTCTCCTGCCTCAGCCTCCTGAGTAGCTGGGATTACAGGCACGTGCCACCATGCCCAGCTAATTTTTTGTATTTTTAGTAGAGACGGGGTTTCAATATGTTGACCAGGATGGTCTCGATCTCTTGACCTCGTGATCCACCTGCCTCAGCCTCCCAAAGTGCTAGGATTACAGGCTTGAGCCACCGTACCTGGCCAAAAATCTAGTTCTTAATAATGGTAATTTCAGTAACATAAAAATTCTGCTTCTCTATAATTCTATTTTCCTGCCTCCTTTAATGTTATTATTTTCAGAAATTACATTTTTATATGTTGTGTTCTCATCAATTTAGAGTTATTATGATTGCCTTATACAATTGTCTTTTAAGCACAAGACCAAAAAACAAGATATTAAATAATAGAGGACAAGGCCAGGCGCGGTGGCTCATGCCTGTAATTCCAGCACTTTGGGAGGCTGAGGTGGGTGGATCACGAGGTCAACAGATCAAGACCATCCTGGTCAACATGGTGAAACCCGGTCTCTACTAAAAATACAAAAAATTAGCTGGGCACGGTGGTGCGTGCCTGTAATCCCAGCTACTCAGGAAGCTGAGGCAGGAGAATTGCCTGAACACAGTTGGTGGAGCTTGCAGTGAGCTGAGATCAAGCCACTGCACTCCAGCCTGGGTAACAAGAGCGAAACTCTGTCTCAAAAAAATAAATAAATAAATAAATAAAAATAAAAATAAATAAATAATATAGGACAAAAAAGTACAAAAAGTAAGTTTACACTTTTATATTTACCAATGTACTTGCCTTTAGCAGTACTCTTTTGTTTCTTTATGTAAAAATTTGTTACTCCCTAGTTTTCTTCATTTCAGCTTGGAGGATTTGTTTCAGTATTTCTTGTAAGGCAGGTCTTACAGCAGAAATTTTTCTCAATTTTTGTTTATCTGGAAATAGTTTCTTTTACATTTTTTGAAAAATGTTTTGGCTAACAGTTATTTTCCTTTCTCTCAGCATTTTGAATATGTCATGCTACAGCTTCCATGGTGTCTGGTAAGAAAATAGCTGTTCATCTTATTTAGGATACTTTGTAAATGATGAATAATTTTTCTTACTACTTTCAATATTCTCTCATTGTCTCTGACTTTCAAGTTTATTTATAAAGTATATAGGTAAGACTGTCTTTGAGTTTACCCTACTTAGAGTTCATTGAGCTTTTTAGTTATGTAAACCAGTTTTTTGAAAATCAGTTTTAGAGAGCTTTTAGCTATTATTTATTTAAATATTTCTGAACTTTTCTTTTTTTTTCTTTCATTTTGGGACTCCTATTATTTGTATTTTGGCACATTTAATAGTGTTCCACAAGTCTTTGATGCTCTGTTTATTTTCCTTCATTCTTTTGTATTTCTGTTCCACAGAATAGATAATATCAAGTGACCGATCTTCAAGTTTGCTGATTCTTTTTTCTGCCTGATAAAATCTACTGTTTATCTTCTATAGTAATTTTTTTATCTAAGTTGTACTTTTCAACTATAGAATTTTGATTTGGTTTCCTTTTATAGTTTCTATCTCTTTATTAATATTCTTTACTTAGTGAGACAGTATTCTCATATTTTCCTTTAGTTTTCTAGACATATTTGCCTTTAGGTCTTTGATATTTAAAGATATATTTAAAATAGCTAATTTAAGTTTTTGTGTAGTGTGATGGTTAATATTGTCAACTTGATTGGATGGAAGGAAGCAAAGTATTTTTCCTGAGTGTGTTGGTGAGGGTATTGCCAAAGGAGATTAACATTTGAGTCCGTGGACAGGGAAAGGCAGACCTACCCTCAATCTAGGTGGGCACAATATAATCAGCTGTCAGCATAGCCAGAATAGAAGCAGGCAGAAGAATATGAAAAGACCAGACTGGCCTAGCCTTTGAGCTTACATCTTTCTCCCAAGCTGGATGCTTCCTGCCTTTGAACATTGGACTCTTCAGCTTTGAAACACATATTGACTTCCTTGTTCCTCACCTTACAGATGACTTATTATGGGACCTTGTGATTGTGTGAGTCAATACTTCTTCATAAACTCCCCTTTAAATATACATCTATCTTATTCATTCTTTCCCTGTAGAGAACTCTGAGTAATACATTTAGTAATTTCATGATCTAGGATTCATCAGGGACAGTTTCTAGTCACTGATTTTTTCTTTGTATGGTCCATACTGTTAGGTTCCAGCCCAAGGTGAGGTCCAAGTGGAGTTGGTGGGTGAGCAGTGGGCAGCTGAAAGAACACTAGAAAGACCACAAGTAGGTGGGACATGGCTTTATTCAGAAGCTCACTCACACTGCTGCATTATGTGCCTCACAGACAATAATGGCTCAGAGCCAGGTGACAAACCTTCCCATGTTATGACTACATAGCTGTGATTATATAATGCACAGGATTGTGCGCCTGCCCACCAATCCCACTGTGTCATGCTGTGCCAGATTGTGTACCTTGGCCTATACTTGATTGCAGTGCAGCCATTGTCCTTACACATACTTTCTTGTTACTTTGCATGTTTTATAATTTTTGGTGGAAACTAGACTTTGACAATAATATAACTCAGAATATATGATTTTTCATCTTCCCTAGGATTTGCTGTTGCTGCTGCTGCTTGTTTGGGTGGTTACTTGTTTAATGAACTTTCTAAACTAATTCTGTCAATTCAATATCTTTATTTTATGTTGCCACAAGTCTCTACTGAGTTAACTTATTGGAGGCAGCTAATGACTGAACAGACGTTTCTTTAAATATCTGGAAGCAATGAATCTATAATTTCTCCCCCTAGGGGCTCTGTGTGTTTGTTGGAGCCCACCTTCTACACTTAAGTCAGTCAATTGACTACTCTTTTCTGTCATCATTTCCTGATTATAGAGCCTCAAGGTCAATCAAAGGTGAGAGCTTGCTTAGACCTTCTCAGGTGTTTTCTTAGTATGCATACACTATACATTGCATGTGGTCTTCTATATTCCCAGAAATATTTTAGAGCTTTTCAAAACCTCTAGGGACATCTCATTTCACAATTTCTCCTCTTAAACATATTTTGTTAGTCTACTGTTTGTGCTAACTGTTATTTGTTGCCTCAGACTGTGGTGAACCTAAAACATTTGACAAATAACCACTAGGGAGAAGCTTAGCACGGGAAAGGTTCAACTGAAGTCATACAAACTTTTGAGTACAGTCTTCCGGGGGCCACTAGATAGGGCAAATAATGACCTTTCTTCCCTCTTTTCCTCCCTCCTTCCTTCCTTTGTTCCTTCCTTCCCTCCCTCCCTCCTTCCTTTCTTCCTCCCTCCTTCCTTCCTTCTTTTGTTCCTTCCTTCCTTCCCTCCCTCCCTCCCTCCTTCCTTCCTCCCTCCTTCCTTCCTTTGTTCTTTCCCTCCCTCCCTCCCTCCCTCCCTCCCTCCCTCCCTCCCTCCCTCCTTCCTTCCTTCCTTCCTTCCTTCCTTCCTTCCTTCCTTCCTTCCTTCCTTCCTCCCTTCCTTCATTTGACAGGCTCCTTCTGTAACTCAGGCTGGAGTGCAGTGGTGCAATCTTGGCTCACTGCAACCTCCACCTCCCAGGCTCAAGTAATTCTCCTGCCTCAGCCTCCTGAATAGCTGGGATTACAGGCACACACCACCATGCCTGGCTAATTTTTGTATTTTTAGTAAAGACAAGGTTTCACATGTTGGCCAGGCTTGTCTCCAACTCCTGACCTCAGGTGATCCACCCACCTGAAACTTTCAAAGGTCTGAGATTACAGTTGTGAGCCACCACACCCTGCCAAATAATGACTTTTCTTGGTG
Organism: Saguinus oedipus; assembly: GCA_031835075.1. NCBI lineage: Eukaryota > Metazoa > Chordata > Mammalia > Primates > Cebidae > Saguinus > Saguinus oedipus. The sequence goes on along the minus strand of CM063171.1, from coordinate 72,019,286 downwards.
AATGAAGCTTTCAAGTGTTTCATCCCTGTTCAGCTCTCTCTAACACTGGGAATGCTGGCTGTCATTTTTAAGGCTGATGTGATATTAGGGAATGGGAGGTGGAGGTAAGGATAGAGTAAGAGAAAATGCCACATACTCACTGTTCTTACTATGATGCAGCTGCTTTTCTTCACTAGATGTTCCTCATCCTTTGAACTGCTGCAAGTATTTGGTTACTTTTCTGAGTCCTGGAAAACTTGATTGTTATAAAATATTTGTCAGTTATTTTATTAATTTTACAAAGAAGCAATCTTTCAAATGTCCTTACTCTACGCTTTTTGCTCTGTCACTTCTTAAAGCATTGATTCTTAAACTTTTCATTGGTGATGGTGGTGTTATTATTCTTGAATCTTTTTGTGGATGTTGTATAAATTATGGATGCAATTATGAGAAAAATCCATGTATGCACTTACGCTATTTTGGACAACATTCTGCTGCCTTTATTAACACACTGAAGGCATACCACAGATCCTACCATAACATTCTAAAGTTAACAGCCCCTGTTTTAGAGATGCTTCTTCTTGAACAGGCATCAAAACCTACCCTGAAGAATCTAAGAATAAATCACACCAGAATGATAGCCTAATAGAAAATTTAGTACATAAATTTAATAGGCAATTCAGTCATATTGTCCATCAGTTATCATACCTGGAAAATGATATGGGTTGAGTATTCCTTATCTGAAATGCTTGGGACCAGAAGTGTTCTGAACTTTAAATTTTGGGAGATTTTAGAATATTTGCATATACGAAATGAAGTATTAATATCTTGGAAATGGACCTAAGTCTAAATCAAATTAATTTCTGTTTCAGGTATACCCTATACACATGGCCCAAAGGCAATTTTACATGACCTGTCACATGAGGTCAGGCATAAAATTTCCCTCTTGTGCTGTCATGTCAGTGCTCAAATAGTTTCAGATTTTGGAACATTTCAGATTTCAGAATTTTGGTTTAGGGATAGTCAACCTGCACCTCCTAAGATTGCTGTGAGGATTAAAAAGGGAAATGAATATAACATAGTGCCTAGAATAGTACTGGACCCTTAGGTACCTCAAAAATTATAATCAATAATAACAGTATTGCCTTATCTTTCTTATCTTAATGGTACTTATACATTGGTTCCCTAGGGAAGTTCTTTTGAAAAGCATTACATATGTTTTCATTCTTTTAGGATCTTTTGGAAATAGATGTTTTAATAACATACACTATTTTTTGTAGGAGGGACCTACATTACTACTCTAAGCAAGAAGAATTATTTAACCATCGGATGTGGCTTAAGTTGGAAAGATACTAAGCCTAAATATAAATACAGAAAAGCAAAAAAGGAAAGAATTATGAATAAAATTACAAAAAAATGCTATACAACTGGAGGAGAGATTATACAAGTCTGGGTTTTCATAAGGTTTTTCTTTAAATTGATTCATTTTCTCAGATAATTTTTAGGTAAAACCCAGACCCAATTTTATTATGTACAGCACATTTCCATTAAAAAAATCTTGTGAGAATTTAGTGATATTATTAAATATTCTTTTTTTTTTTTTTTTTTTACTACACAGTAAAGAATTATGTAAGTAGAAAGGAAACAATCCGAATTAAAAATTAAAACTCCAAATTCAATTTATGCTGTTAAGAACTATGACTTCCCAAGTTCCTTCATCACAATAGCTGCCAGGGCTTAGTTATATCACAGATGAATCTCCATGGATGACCTAGATTGGTATAAATCATAAAAACAATCCACAGTCAATTCTAAGTAGTGTCTGTGAAATACTTACCCTGTTTACTCTGATATATTGATATTTCCCTCAGAGATTTAAATATTGAACCCTTTATAATCTGGGAAATGCTTAAAATGTACATCTCTCTTATGAATACTGTATGTGTTTTAGAATGTTAATAATGTCATTTAAAGGAGATGGGGGTTGGGGGAATTAAATACTATGCAATTCTACCTCACTTAGGATCTCTTTGCCGTCTGTGGGGTCCAGGATTGGTCTATTGGGAGGTCTCTGAAGCAAAAAGCATAGATACTGGGCAGCTAAGATGTTGAATTAAAGGATTACTTTATTTTCCAAGGTTGATTTTTCAAAAAAGAACAACCATGAACAACATACCACAGTGACAGTGAAATTTATGTTAAAACTTTAAAAAATGTTAGAGAATGCCACAGAGACTTCATATGTAAATGTATTTCCATCTTTGACTATTATGAGAACTTTTGTTATTATATTCAAATTTCTAGATTTTGTTTTCACATACCGTGTTTACTAATCTTTTCCTTTCTTTTTTTGAGGATGTCATTGTGTTGCCTGGGATGGAATACAATGGCATCTTCATAGCTCACTGCAGCCTCAACCTCTCAGGCTCAGGTGATCTTCCCACCTTAGCCCCTTGAGTAGCTGGAACTATAGATGCACACCACCACACCTGGATAATTTATTTTGTGTTTTGTGTAGAGACAGGTTTTCTGCACGTTTCCCAGGCTGTTCTCAAACTCCTGGGCTCAAGCAATCTGCTTGCCTTGGCCTCCCAAAGTGCTAGGATTATAGGCATGAGCCACCATGCCCTGCCTGTATTTGCTGATCTTTTGTTGTTTGTTCTTTAATGAAGAACACTAAGATAGAAGAATGAAAAATACTATAATTTAAATTTTTTCTTTTGATTAATCCACACTTTAGATTTTAAGTCTACATATAGACAAACCAAGAAATGATATTAAAATCCAAGGCAGCTTCAATTAAAGCATATAGACTTTAGAAAATTATAAAATATTCCTGATTTATTCTGTAATACATACTTCAAATAATTTCACCTTTTTTCCCTCTCTTTAAGTTAAACCCTCATTGATGTTGGGTAGTTCACAGACAAATTTTGAAAGCTCGTTTAGGTCGTTTTATAATTAGACCTTCCCAGGTAGCAGAAAATTTTGCTTTGCTTTCCCATTTAGCAGCTGTGCTCCAGCTGGGTCTGTTTGTTATAAATGAAATGGCTCTTTAAATTTATATTTTCTGCATGATCAGGCTTGGCATTAGATGCTGCTTCTGGATGATGGTAAAGATAAACACCAAAGGGTGTCAGATTGAAACTCTGGATCATGGTGTGTTAGATGACATTATCAACCATAATTGTATATTTCTGTTAAAGCCAAGTAATGTGACCAATGGATCTTTGAAAAGTGAATCATTTTCAGTCATTGAATGTTTCTATAATATGATTGAGATAAATCCCCATGATATGTCTACGGAGTATAATGAACTGTGAAATATGCAAGAATAGAGGTTGTGGCAATATAGAACACTTGACCCAAATAATGATATTCCTTTGCTTCAGGCCATAGGCTTATGAAAGAAGTAAATCATTTCTCCAAATAGTTCTCGTCAAACATCACGGGATGGAATGGTGTCTTCCTATTTTTTACATGAACACTTGTTTTGCCTCACAGTTTATCTTTTCTTTGTCTTCCTTATTGAAATCAGTGGCTTGTGCAGAGTTTCCACTGGAAAAGTCTATGCAGTGTGTTTGCCAATTTACTGACTGTCAACCAAGTTCTATCAGTATAAAAAAGCAAATTAAAGCTGGAAGTTGCTTTGTTTTTTTTCTAAGCAGCATCTTCAATTAATATCTATGGAAGAAAATAAGGGGAGTGAGGCCACAAAAATGCTACAAAATATCAGTATTTTATTTGAATTTCCTAAAAGTTATTTAAATTATTTTAAAATAATTTTCAAAAGATTTATCAGTGAAAAAGTCAGCTATATACAAGTTTTTCTTTGGTATACAATTTTAAGCTGACTTTTCTCCACCTTCTTGGAGAAGAGATGATTAGCTTGGGTCCTGTGAAACTCTGGTAAAATTTCGAATATTGAATATACCCAAGTGAAATAAAGTAAAGCATAATTCAAGTACTATCTTAAAATGGCCAGGTGCAGAGGCTCATACCTGCTATCCCAGCATTTTGGGAGGTTGAGGCCAGGAGTTCAAGACCAGCTTAGATGATGTAAGAAGATGCTGTTGCTACAGAAAATAAAATTAAATATTAGCCGGGTGTGGTGGTGCACACCTGTAGTTCTAGCTACCAAGGAGTCTGAAGCAGGAGGATTAGGTGAGCCTGGGAGATGGAGGCTACAGTGAGCTACATTTATGTCACCATACTCCAGCTTAAGTGAGAGAGTGAGACCCTGTCTCTATCAAAAATTAACAGTTAAGCAGGTACTGTTTTTAAGCAGGAATTCTTGGATTAATTACTAATAATGTGTTTTTTCTCTTTTTTCTTTTGATTATACATACATTGTACAGTCTGAAGGTTGTTTGTAAACGTCTTATTAGGATTTTCAGCAAAACCTAGGGTTTATCAAAAATAGAAACAACGTAAAGCATATAAAAAAGAGATTAAATTTTAGGTCATATGACTATGTTTCTGGGTATTTACTTTTCAGCATTGAGATCAGATCCTGAGAGACATGAGCTCACTTTTCCTGGCTTAATCTAGACAGATAAAATTAGTAGTAAGTGTTCAATATTCTCTTCCATTTGCATTAATTGAAATTCTAGCACAAGGCCCCATTTAAAACTTAGAACATGCATACTTTATTTGAGACCTTCAAAATGATATTATTGATTTTTAATACTTCACCAACATTATTTTTATGTTAGCATATGATAATCTTTATATATGTCACTAAAATTTGTCCCAATTATGCACAGGAAATAAGGGAAAACTAAATTATTTAGTTAAATCTTTTCTCCCTCTTCCAGCATTTTGAGAAGTGTTTTTAAAAGTCCACTTATGCTAGAGTTAATTCTTTTTGGTTTGTTTATCTTCCTTGAATTAGTAACTTATATTTTTTGATCATTTAACATGTATCAGCTGAATACAGGCTATATCTCATCTAATTCTCATCACAAATCTAAGCAGATACAGCTATTACTACATTTATGTCATAGATAATGAAAGAGAACAAGTCACTTACTTGCCCAAGATGGTACAGATTGTGAGTGTTGAGGCCAATCGGTGTTATGACAGACCACAAGCTCTTAACTAAAACATTAGAGGGTCACTTCTAATTATTCCTGGGTTCCATATTCATGAAGTCAATATTTGCTGATTCATTGTTCTTAGTGACTTTATAGAGCAAAACTACCATGACTAATGAAAATCAACTGTATTGTCCTTTAATATCCTTTATTGAAGACTTACTATCTGTATCTATGTCATTTCCTTTTCCCCAAAGTCAAGTATTTTGATATTTATTTTACAGATAAGCGATTGAGATATGACTGTCTACTAGATGACTATTTGACATTTGAATCAGCTAGTCTCCAAAACTGGCACTCTTTACTCTAAGATACATAGTGTCGGGCTCCAACCCAAGTTAGGGTCCAATGGGAGTTGGTGAACAGGTGGTGGGCAGCTCAGAGAACACTAGAGGGACTGTAAGCAGTTGGGACATAACTTTATTCCCTCCTCTCTCTACAACACCATCAGCAGTGTATTTATACATCTCACAGATGATAGTGGCTCCGAACCAGGTATGATCTCACATAAAGTAGTTACATAAATGTGATTATGTAATGTTCAGGGTTGTGCACCTGCACTCCCAACCTGCTATGTCATGCTGTACCAGATATTTGCCTTGGCCTACTTCTATCTGCAGTGCAGCAGTGTAGCTATTTTCCTTACACTCCAATTTTTAGGCCAAGGGATTCCTTTCACTGGGGAGATGTGCCCACAGGGCAGAGCCCTGGACCCATAGGCCACAGCAGAAATATAGGCAGCAGCAACTTACTGCTAAGATTCCTGCTATGCTGCCTGTAACTATTAGGGTTCAGCATAGGCCAGAGCCCAGGAACGCCCACCATGCCCATAGATGGTCATTAGTAAGGTTCTCAACTGCTCGTGACAGCCCCTGCAAAGCTGCCATTATGTTTTGTTGATTGTCAGGGATTAAGGTACAACACTGTGTTCCTAAAAGGGCACATGTGCCACCTTGGGCAGCAATTACTATGTCTAAAGCCATCCAGTTGTGTGGTGTCCCCCCAAGCTAGCACCTCAGCCAGTTCCCTAATCAAACACAAGAGGCTCTATGCTCCCATCCACTTGCAAGTAGTCCTTTAGCTGGAGCATCCAGGCAGGACTGGATTGAGCAACATTATCTTTTCCCTTTGGCTATTTTCTGAAATTGCTGCTCCAGGGACAATTGCCTCCATAAAGTTAATAGCACTTCATTGGGTTGCCTATCAATTTTCTCCTGGTCGACCCCAATCAAAATCAAATCAATCCACATCTGTGTGTGTGTCACTTGTTGGAACCCCTTTTTGTCCCATGAGGAGCTACCTGCAAAAGGGGTACCTTCCCCTTCTTTATGGCATGGATCCCTCAGTCCCAGCGATGGCCTGCTTCCCTGAAGGCAGCCACAACAGTAGTTACTTCATGCATGCAGTGCTCCACATATGGGGTGAGGATAGCAAACAGGATGCTGAAGGCACTTGGGGGCACAGAACCCAATACAAGGTCTCTCATGTGGGTAGTAAAGCATTCATCATCTGACCCTTGGGTATTCAGATCAAATATAGCTTGCCACATACCCGGATTACTTGCACCAACTCTATATATGACATTTAATCACAGTTTCTGGTATTTCACTGGCATCATTCCTTATTGTCCATATGGCCACCATCAGCCATTCAAGCAGGGTGTGGTCACCTTGCCCTGGTACTAACCACCTGCTCACCTGCAACTTCTGACAGAGAGAGGAGTGAGTTGTGATGAAAGCCAACCTTTCCATTTCAGAGGCAGAGCAGGAGATACTATCCACTCCTTCATCCCAAAGGCAAAGCATCCAGGCAGGTAAGCATTGCCCTCGTCGCTGTTGACACTGTTTACCTAATTCTTGCAACTTGGTTTGGATATTGGCACTATATGAAGTGTATTCTGTTACAGTAGGGGTTCTTGAGCCCACTCTTGGGCCCTAGCTGCTGTTAGTGTTCTACTTTCTCATGGACCACTGGTAGGCTTGCAATGGGAGTTCTTCCTCCTTGGTATCAGACCAAATGGGGATCTCTGACTGGGATGGTGGGCCAAGGCCCACATTAACGACAGTCCCCAATTCTCATTCCAAGCTGTGTATCTGAGCCTCCAGGTGCTCTGGTTGCCCCAGGAGGTTCCTTACCTGTGCTGCATCCTGTAGGGACTGAGCATGCACTTCCTGTAGCCCTGTCATCCATCCAACTCTGCCAGCAAAGGCACACTCCTTCTTGTTACCATGTGCTTCCAAGTGCTTCAGTGCCTTCTGCATGTTCACTGGGGGCCTGTCACTGCTGCCCATGTTTCCACTGAGGCCCATCCTAGCAGCAAGGCTGCTGCTGGGTAGCATATCCCATAGGGAGATCCACATGGCTGACTTGGGATCACTGGGGGCCGACAGTTCGCTCACCTCAGGATATTGCTGACTATGCCACATGTTGGGCTCCAACCCAAGCTGGAGTCCAAAGGGAGTTGGTGAACTGGTGGCAGTCAGCTGAAAGAACACTCAAGGGACTGTAGGCAGTTGGGACATGGCTTTATTCCCTCCTCTCTCCACAGTGTCAGCAGTGTATTTGTACATGTCACAGACAATAGTGGCTCAGAGCCAGGTATGAGCTCACATAAAGTAGTTACATACATTTGATTATATAATGTGTGGGGTTGTGCGCCTGTGCTCCAAACCCTCTGTGTCATGCTGTACCAGATGTTTGCCTCGGCCTACTTCCATCTGCAGTGCAGCCATTTTCCTTATACATAATCTGGTTATTAACACCTCCTTTTGTTAAAACTTCCAAATAAATGTATTAATGTTTACATCTGAAATCATCACTGTTTACAGATGCCTTGTGTGGCATGCAATTACACAAAATAAATCCCAGAACAAAACAATAAGACTCTTAAGTAATAGCTGTTCAGCAATTTGAAATATATATATTTTTAGAATATGTAGCTATCTTTGTGAAATAATTTTGGGGTGACTAAAGGTTCCTTACATTTCTTTCTAAAAACTTTATCATATGAAATTCATTATGTGGGGTAAATCCTTTCCACTTCTCTTCTAATACAGCCACGTGATTAATACAACAGGAAATGAAGTTTATTTAGTAGTCCTCCTTCTAATCTGGGGAAATGAGAATTTAAGTTATTCAGGCAGCTTAGAGCATTGCAAGGCCAACCCGTGTTGGGTGCTACAAAGCAGGGGTGGCTATTGGTGTGATGGGCTGTGGACTGGAGTGCAGCAGCAAGACGGGCTAGTGGTGGAAGAACTAAAGATCTGTTTCATCTAAGATCTGCTTTTACCTTGGGTTGACATTAATTAACTGGAGTGCTAACCACCTTCTGCCTTGCCCTGATCTGCTTTAGCACCCAAGATAGCTTCTACAGCTGTTTCTTAAGTTATGATGCTTAAACTACTTGTATCTAGAATACCTAATATGAAGAATGCGTATCTATGGCCCTACACATACTTATCTCTGTGGATGGGCCCTGAAATCATAAGTGAGAAACTTGTAAGGGAGCAAGGAACAGGGCAGCATAGGGGTAGTGAAAGAAAGGCAGTCAACTGAAAGACAGCATGTATGAATACAAGCCTAGGATCTGCCACTTACTATTGTATCACCGGGAGCAAGCCAGGTAATTCCTCATTGAGCCTGTTACTCCATCTCCGAAATGGGAGTAATAATAGAAACAACATCAAACAAACAGGGCTTAAATAAGATAACGTATGTAAAAGTGCTTTGTAAGAATAAAGATTTTGACTAAAATAATACATTATTACTCTTTTATAAGAAAGTAGAGTGATAAACATTAACACTCTCATTATAAGTTAGAGGAATCTGTATTCAAAGTTTGTAATATATAGGTGAGAAATAGATGTCTGTCTGCAATATGATGGAGAATGGAATTTGTTGAAGGCTTTCCCTCCCCCCAGGTATTTTCTCTCTCATGTGCTACAGATGCTGAAATCATATCATTACGGAGAATTGTTATTCAGCTTCCTTTAGCATGTAAATGCTATTTGGTAGAAAGAATGCTTTGAATATAAATTATTAATAAGATTTTATGCTAGGAGATGCCAGGGCCAAGAAAGGATATCTTAGAGGGTGAAAGGAGTATTCAAGGTGACATATAAAAAGAAAAATTTTGCCTACCTCAATCTCATCTGTTTGTTAATACAGTGATCAGGACACAATCAGCACCCCCACAAACACACACACACACACATTCAACACTAACACTATAGTGGAAATTGGAGAGATGTGACTAGTGAAGCATAGAGAGAAAATGAACAAATTAGCTTTGTGATTAAGCCAGAGAAGAGGCAGAAAAGGAAGTGTTATAGCCAATACCAAGTTATGCCAAAATTATTTTTATAACTTTGGATGTTATGATGTTAGAAACGATGAGGGTAAATTACAGAGAAGCAATGTTATGTTGCTCTTAGGCACCTCATTTCTTGTCAGCTGATTGCTAACTATGATGACTGTGAAACTCACAGTGGTGAGAGTCTGACTTTAAAATACTGGGTATTTATTTCAGTCTCTTTTTGCAATGTTCTTATCCACAGTCATCCTCTATTACCTGTGGCCCAGAAACATTTTCCTAGACCTGGTCAATAGCTTCTGATCATTAGTATCCTGCTTAGCCACCATGTCTCAGTGATGTTTTTGGCAATTCTGTCAGAGAATTTCAATAATTCCCCAGTTTATACTGCTAAAACAATTTGTTCATGCTTCTATAAAAGCACTTAGCAAATGGCATTTTTTTTTCTTTTCTCATACATATCTTTCTCTATCTCTAGAGTATCATCTCCTAGAGGTCTTTAAACCATCTCTATTTTTGCGTTTTTAGCCCTTAACAGAAAGGTCAAGGTCAATACATGGTAGCTTTTAAAAATATAATTGTCGAGGGAATTAACATTATGACTATTACAATTTTTAGTTTTTCAATTTCTTTATACCTACCAAACTTTTTTTAATTCACAAAGCACCACACTCTTTCCTTTTTTCCTTTCAGCTTATCAGCAATTTTTAACTTTTGTACATATAGGCTGGTTATTCAATTTTTCCTTGTATGCTATAGTTATGATTGCAGCATACTTTTTTCTTCATATGAAAAATCTTCTAATTCTGCCTAGACATCTTTTCACATCCTCCCATTATTCAGCTTACATTCCTTTATATTAATGTTAATAATTTCCAATACCACCTTTTCATGAAACTTCAATTTTCTAATAAAATTACTTTCTGGAATGCCAAATAAGTCTTTCACCTCAAAAAAATTTAGTTGACTTGATCAAACAAATGCCATTTAATCCTCATGCAGTATTTTGTTCATCATGACAGAACAATGTTCTCATAGTTTTCAAAATACTATGGAAACATAAAACATATTTCTCGTGTTTTGAAGATTTAATCAACAAAACTATATTACAGAAAATTAGCAAACAAATGTTTTCCAATTATAAGAATTTTTTTGTAGAATTATATCTAATATTAGCTTTTTATTCTTTCATTACAAATATATATATTAGCTATCTGGTATGTGTAATATATAGATTACACATAGAATTTTTTGATAGATAGAAAGCTTTTTAAAAACAAAAATAATATCTCCATTCAAATGGATCCCTCTTCCAGAATCAGAAATTTAAATGTAACTCAGTTTGATGGTACCATAAATTTCCATAATAGTGTCTATATTATGTTGAACATGACTTCAGAAAATTTCTCTAAGCAAAGGTATACAATTTCATTACAAACTCAGCATTTTTCAATTAGCTTGATTTCCCCATTTTATCTTCATAGAACTTCTATTTACTGTGCTCCTAGGAGAAGCAAATTTTTTCTTCCTATATAAAATCTTGAAATTTATATTATTCCAGATTGACACTCAAAAGATTACTAGTCCCTTGAACCCTTTTCATTGTTGTTGTTTGCTCATTTTTTGTTTCAGAGGCAATATCATAGTGGGTTGTTTTATCACAGTCTTGGCTCAGAAGAAATCTCAATTAGATTTCTCAAATCTCAGAAGAAATCTCAAGTTTTCCCAACATATACGTGTTACAAGTTTTTGTCAAAATACCACTAGCTTCTTTCATTTGTTGCTTACCAGTATTGTGAGAGATTTTAAAGAGAGCAGGGTGGGGTACTATAGGGGTGAGGGGGTGGAGAAGTGTTTCGTGCAGGACAAGCCTGGAGCAAAATCACAGGGCACAAGCTGGCATCATTCTTGCCAGTAGCCAGTGGGCCACATGCTGGTGGCTCCTGCATGAATGTCTTCCCAGTGAACCAGTGGGAGAGACAGCTATTCCCAACACTAAGTCATCTTCCAGTTTCAACTCTCAGAACTAGGTCAACAGTCTTCAAAAAAACAAAACAAAAAACAAAGAAACAAAAATACAAGTAAAAACTGAAATAGTTATTTTCCTAAAATCTGCCTGTGAAATCACTCTGTAAAGTATCAGTTACATTTACATAAGTAGTCCTGGCAATGAAGGGCATAGACATAACTGTTCTTGAAATAGGCATTCATTAACTCAAGGAATTTTTAAAATGAAATGGATTATAAGTGAATTAAACAACAAAAACAACAAAGGCAGCCTCTGACTGTCAGTACAGATATCAGCATTTGAGCTGGCACCTTCAGTGATCCCTTGCGATAAAGCTATTGTTTTTTGTCATTAATCACTATAGAAGATATGATCACAGCTAGTCCATGTTAAATGAGAAGAAAGTAGTGGCACAGAATAATTACTAAGAGGATTAACTCATAGAATTCACTTAAGAACCTACTTTCCTTCCCTCAATCCCCTACCCCAGGGACTTTTAATAACAAATTGGGAATTATTTTAGAAAAGGATCACGAGTTTATAGAGATCAGTGGGTAGATTCAGGTAAATACATTTACTTTTATTTATTTATTTATCCTTTATTCTGGTAAAACTCACACCTAATATAAAATCAACCGTGCATAACAAAGTATGCATTTACAATGTTGTACAACTGTCACTAGTATCTAATTCCAGAACATTTTCATGACCCCCTTCAGAAAACCTATGCCCTTTAAGTAGTCACTCCTCATTCCTCTCTCCTCCCAAACTCCTTTCTCTCTATAGATTTGCCTATTCTGGACATTTCATGTAAATAGGAGTGTATGTGGTCTCTCATGTTTGGCTTCTTTTACTTAGCATAATGTTTCAAGGTTATGCTGAAACATTGTGCATCATGTGGTAGCATGTATAAGTATTTATTCCTTTTTATGGTGAAAAAATATTTCATTGTATGGAAATACCACATTTTGTTTGTCCATTCATCAGCCGATGGACATTTGGGCTGTTTCTGCTGTTGGCTATTGTAAATAATGCTGCTGTGAACATTCATGTACCAGTTTTTGCCTGAATGCCTGTTTTCAATTTATTTGCATATATATCCAGGGGTGGAATTGCTGGGTTCTATAATAGATCTAAGTTTAATTTATTGAAGAGCCATCAAACTTTCTTCCACAGTGGCTTCACCATTTTATATTATACCGGCGATATGCAAGAATTCCAATTTCTTCACATCATTTTCATCACTTGTTTTGTTTTTGTCTCATTTCATAATACAGCCAACCTCATTAGTATGAGGTGGTATTGTGGTTCTGATTTACACATAAAAATATGTATTTGAGTAAATCCTCTTGAGACTTATTTTCTCCCAAGGCTATCATGGCTTGAAACAAAGATAACATTTTAGTAATCTTTTGAGGATTCAAAAAAGATGAGAACAGTTACTCTCAGGAAAGTCATTTTAATTAAGAATATTGTATTTCTTTGGAAAATGGGGCTTTTCCTAGAAGGTAGACAATAAATCTAAGATAATCATGGTTGAATTGTTTAGAAGTTCCATACCTCTCCAGGGCACTTGGTTATGGTGATATAAGGTGACATAACTGGGAAGACCACAGGCTAGGACTAGCCCAAAGTTCTTCCTATTTCCCTTTCCACACAGCCAAAGTTGAGAGAGGAAAAAGTATCTCAAAATTATGACTCTCCAAAACAATTGTTTTTTTCCACTAGGAAGTGACTAATTCTCCTTTCCCAAGTGGAGAGTAGGTCCTTTTCCATATTAGGGTTTCTTGTTGGATGTTAAGTGATTGATATATATCTGTTCCCTGGAGAACAGAATCTTAAACACAAAACGAAACAAACAAACAAACAAAAACCACTCAAGTGTCAAAGCTTAGTTGAGAAGTGCAGTCTCAGGCTAGTGAGAATGAAGGATAGGAAAACAGGCAGGTTCAGTTGGATAGCAATAGAAAGATGATAAGTTACTGTGCTTTCAAATTACTGCAAGGAAGCACAGATGGTCACTCAAGAAGCCCCATTTTGTCAAGACTGTCACTAAACAAATTGTATCTTAAAAAATGCCTCAGACATTCTATTGGAGGAAAGGAGATAAACTTACTTGCTTGCTCTGTCCCCTTACATATTTTATTAGGTAAATTTCATTCCAGAGAATTAATTCCTCCAAATAAACTAGATTTTATTAGTTGACTGCTTTGGTAGCTACTAGGAAAGCCTTGCAGTTGGGTGCTTCCTTCAAGTCTGGAAGTGATATATTGAATTCAGAGTGATATATTGCTCAGCCTCAGCAGAATTCTGAGTATCTACTCAGAGTCTGTTGTTATGGTGGAGGTCAATGAAGACAGATGAGGCTGAAGATAGCTAAAAAGGAACCTAAAGTGCTACTAAAACAGAATGGATGATTACATTTATACTTTGCAAGTTGCCTTGTAAGTAGCTTTGTAGATTAATTAAATGCCTTTTTATCATTCACATGTTGTTAGTTAATCCAAACATCCCCAAATCAAGGGTTAAAAGATGTGATGATGTAAATGTATCTGTAACATCCATAGTGGCAATATTTTGTTAGATATTTTGATCATTTTAGGATGTTTATGATGTTTTCCCCATACAAGGCATAAAAGTTTATCTCCTCACTTCATATTTCACTTATAATTTAAATGCATTTATCTATTTTACTATGTGCATAAGGAAAACAAAGTTAAAAGCTCATGGATGAACCCAATGACAGAGAAAGCCAAACAATTTAAAAGCTTAAAGGTTGATATTCAGAAGCAAAAGCTCATTGTTTGAAACCACATTGAAAAGCTGAACTTTTTGCAACATTACTAGAAGAGAGAGCGCATATAAATAAAATATTAAAGAAAAGGGAATATAGCTACAGGTGTGAAAGATATTCAAAAGAATATTATAAACTGCTAAATGCCAATAACTTGAAATACTAATTAAGCAGATTTTTTTTCAATATCTATTTTGCATAATACTCTAAAATTAACACAGAAATAGAAAATTTGTACAAATTATTCTCTTCCACTAAATCCTTGCCCTAAAACTATAATTTTACAGGTGAGTTCTACCAAACTGTCAAAAAAATATGTATCCATTTTATACAACTTATGTCTTGTAGCAGAAAAGAAAAGAAGATGCACAACTCAACGTTTTGAAGTGAGTGTAACTTTGACATCTATATCAGTGAGGCTCCCAATAGGAAGCAGTTGGCATGCCACCACAGGGGGACTATAGAGATGTCGTGTATGTATGAAGGGAAACTCTACAATGATATTGACTGGCTTTAGGAAAATCAAGAGGGAATAGTTTTTATGCAGGCTTACAACAGAAGAAACTAATACCACTCTTATCCTAAATGAGCAACTTGATGAAGTTATTGTAAAAATCCAGAGTGAAGCTGAAACTTTTGGTAAAAGATATATCAAATTCTACAATCTAACAGAAAGGGAATTGAGGGGAGTAAGACTCATATTTCACTGAACTGCTGCTCTTAAGTCTCATGCCAGAAATAGATACCACCTGAAACCCTCAAAACGGCTATTAATACTAGTAAGGCTATGGAGAAAAGGGAATGCTTATACACTGAGAATGTTATTTCAGCCATTGTGAAAGAAGCTTGGAATACCTGAAAAAACTTAAAGCAGAATTATCATTGAACCTAGCATCTCATTATTAGGTATATACCCAAAGGAATACAAATCATTCACTATAAAGACACATGCATGTATATATTCACTGTAGCACTATTTGGAATAGCAAAGATATGGAATCAACCTAAATGTCCATCAATGGTAGACTAGATAAAGAAAATATTGTATATATACATCATGCAATACTACACAGCCATAAAAAAGAATGAGATCATGTTCTCTGCACCTACATGGATGGAGCTGGAGGCCATTATCCTAAGCAAACTAACACAGGAACAGAAAGCCAAATACTGCATCTTCTTCCTTATAAGTTGTAGCTAAACATCAAATATATATGTTTACAAAGAAGGAACAGCAGACACTGGAGCCTACTTGACAGTGGAGAGTAAGAGCAGGCTGAGGATTAAAAAACTACCTAGGGGGTACTATGATTATTCCCAGGGTGATGAAATAATCTGTATGCCAATAATTCGACATACAGATTATTTCATCACCCAGGTAATACAAACCTACATAACAAACCTGCACATGTACCCTGAACCTAAAATAAGAGTTAAAAAAAATTAGATCATTGACTGAACTTTACCAGAAGCCAGGGCCAAAGGAACCTGTGGAGGGAACCCATTCAGTACCTTTCATGACATAGAGCAGGAAGGAGAAGAATAGAGAATGAATTATTTTCTTTTAAGTTGTACTTTAAGTTCTGGGGTACATGTACAGATCACACAGGATTGTTGCATAGTACACACATGCCATGGTAGTTTGCTGTCTCCATCCCTCTGTGACCTACATCAGGCATTTCTCCCAATGTTATCCCTCCCCAACCTCCCATCACTTGCTGTCCTTCCCCTACCCCCACACCCCCCACAGACCACAGTGTGTGATGTTTCTCTCCCTGTGCCCATGTGTTCTCATTGTTCAACATACTCCTATGAATGAGAACATGAGGCGTTTAGCTTTTTGTTCTTGTGTCAGTTTGCTGAGAATGATGGTTTCCAGATTTATCCATGTCCCTACAAAGGACATGAACTCATCCTTTTCTATGGCTGCATAGTATTCCGTGGTGTATATGTGCCACTTTTTCTTTGTCCAGTCTATCATTGATGGGCATTTGGGTTGGTTCCAGGCCTTTGCTGTTGTAAACAGTGCCACAATGAACATATGTGTGCATGTGTCTATAATAGAACAATTTCTAATCCTTCGAGTATATACCCAGTAATGGGATTGCTGGGTGAAATGGAATTTCTATTCTACATCCTTGAGGAATCACCACACTGTCTTTCACAATGTAGTTTAACTAATTTACACTCCCACCAACAGTGTAAAAGTGTTCCTATTTCTCCACATCCTCTCCAACGACTGTTGTCTCCAGATTTTTTAATGATCACCATTCTAACTGGTGTGAGATGGTATCTCAATGAAGTTTTGATTTGCATTTCTCTAATGACGAGCGTGTTTTCATGTTTGATGGCTGCATAAATGTCTTCTTTTGAAAAGTGTCTGTTCATATCCTTCCCCACTTTTGAATGGGTTTGTTTGTTTTTTTCTTATAAATCTGCTTTACTGCTTTGTAGATTCTGTATATTAGCCCTTTGTCAGATGGGTAGATTGCAAAAATTTTTTCCCATTGTGTTGGTTGTTGGTTCACTCTGATGACTGTTTCTTTTGCTGTGCAGAACCTCTTAAGTTTAATTACATCCCATTTGTCTATTTTGGCTTTTGTTGCCACTGCTTTCGGTGTTTTAGTCATGAAGTCCTTGCCTATGCCTTTGCCTATGCCTATGCCTATGCCTATGTCCCGAATGGTGTTGCCTAGGTTTTCATCTAGAGTTTTTATGGTGTTAGGTCTTACGTTCAAATCTTTAATCCATCTGGAATTAATTTCAGTGTAAGGTGTAAGGAAAGGATCCAGTTTCAGCTTTCTGCACATGGCTAGCCAGTTTTCCTAACACTATTTATTAAACAGGGAATCCTTTTGAATTGCTTGTTTTTGTCAGGTTTGTCAATAATCAGATGGTTGTAGATGTGTGGCATTTCCATGTAGTTGTGTGGTTTTGGATGAGTTATTTGATACTGAGTTCTAATTTGATTGTACTCTGGTCTGAGAGACTGTTTGTTATGATTTCCATTCTTTTGCATTTGCTGAGGAGTGATATACTTCCAATTGTGTGGTCAGTTTTAGAGTAAGTGTGATGTGATGCTGAGAAGAATGTATATTTTGTAGATTTGTGGTGGAGAGTTCTGTAGATGTCTGTTAGGTCCACTTGGTCCAAATCTGCATTCAAGTCCTGGAAATCCCTGTTGATTTTCTGTCTCATTGATCTGTCTAATATGGACAGTGGAGTGTTAAAATCTGCTACTATTATAGTGTGGGAGTCTAAGTCTCTTTGCAGTTCATTAAGAACTTGCTTTATGTATCTGGGTGCTCCTGTATTGGGTGCATATATATATTTAGGACAGTTAGCTTTTCTTGTTGCATTGATACTTTTACCATTATGTAATTCCCTTTTTGTCTCTTTTGGTCTTTGTTGGTTTAAAGTCCATTTTATCAGAGACTACAATTGCAACCCCTCCTTTCTTTTGCTCTCCATTTGCTTGGCACATCTTCTTCCATCTCTTTATTTTGAGTCTGTGTGTGTCTTTGCATGTGATTTGGGTCTCATGCATACAGCACACCAATGGCTCTTGGCTTTTTATCCAGTTTGCCAGTCTGTGTCTTTTGATTGGGGCATTTAGGCTGTTTACATTTAAAGTTAATATTGTTATGTGTGAATTTGGTCCTGCCATTTTGTTACTGGCTGGCTGCTTTGCCCATTAGTTGACACAGTTTCTTCATTGTATTGTTGGTCTTTACCATTTGGCACATTTTTGCAGTGGCTGGTACTGGTTATTCCTTTCCAAGTTTAGTGTTTCCTTCAGGGTCTTGTAAGGCAGATCTGGTGGTGATGAAATCTCTCACCAATTGCTTGTCCATAAAGTATTTTATTCCTCCTTCACTTACGAAGCTTAGTTTGGCTGGATATGAAATTCTGGGTTGAAGGTTATTTTCTTTAAGGATGTTGAGTATTGGCCCCCAATTTCTTCTGGCTTGTAGGGTTTCTGACAAGAGATCTGCTGTGAGTCTGATGGGCTTCCCTTTGTGGGTGACCTGACCTTTCTTTCCGGCCGCCCTTAGCATTTTTTCCTTCATTTCAACTCTGGTGAATCTGACGATTATGTGCCTTGGGGTTGCTCTTCTTGAGGAATATCTTTGTGGTGTTCTCTGTATTTCCTGGATTTGAATGTTGGCCTGCCTTGCTAGGTTGCTGATGTTCTCCTGCATAATATCCTGAAGAGTGTTTTCCAGCTTGAATTCATTCTCTCCATCACATATAGGTACACCGATCAAATGTAGATTAGGTCTTTTCACATAATTCCATATTTCCTGAAGGCATTGTTCATTTCTTTTCACTCTCTTTTCTCTAATATTTCCTTCTTGTTTTATTTCATTGAGTTGATCTTCAGTATCTGACATCCTTTCTTCTGCTTGATTGATTTGGCTATTGAAATTTGTATATGCTTCATGAAGTTCTTATGTTGTGTTTTTCACCTCCATCAAGTCGTTTATGTTCTTCCCTAAGCTGGTTATTCTAGTTAGCATTCTGTCTAACGTTTTTCAAAGTTGTTAGTTTCTTTGCATTGCGTTAGAACATGCTCCTTTAGCTCAGAGAAGTTTGTTATTACCCACCTTCTGAAGCCTGCTTCTGTCAATTTGTCAAACTCATTCTCTATCCTGTTTTGTTCCCTTGCTGGTGAGGAGTTGTGATTCCTTGGAGGAGGAGATGCATTCTGATATTTGATAATTTCATCCTTTTTGTGCTGGTTTCTTCCCTTCTTCATGGATTTATCTACCTTTGATCTTTGAAGTTTGCAATTTCGGATGGGGTCTCTGAGTGGATGTTCTTTCTCTGATGTTGAAGCTATTTCTTTTTGTCTTTTAGTTTTCCTTCTAACAGTCAGTCTCTCTGCTGTAGGTCTGCTGGATGTCCATACCAGACCTTGCTTGCCTGGGAATCACCTGTGGGAGATGCAGGACAGCAAGGATTGCTGCCTGATCTTTCCTCTGGTAGCTTCATCCCAGAAGGGCACCTGCCAGGTGTCAGCCAGAACTCTCCTGTATGAGGCATCTTTTTGTTTATACAGGGGTCAGGGAGCTGCTTGAGGAGGCAATCTGTAGCTTGTCTGCCTGCAGAGGTGCTGCTGGGCTGTCATGGACTCAGTCTAGCTGCTTTGTAAGCTTCCTCTCTCTTTTGTTTACACAGGTAGATTTAGACTGGCCTCAGCAGTGGCAGACGCCCTTCTCCCCACCAAGCTTAATCATCCCAGGTTGAGCTCTAATTGATATTCTGGCTGAGAAACTTTCAAGCCAAGTGAGAGGGCTTCAATTTGCTGGTCTTCATCCAGCCTTATCACCTGTCTCTTTCCTTTCAGCTCCCCTTCTTTCTGGGGAGTGGGTAGCTCCTTACCACAAGTGCACTTGGTGCTAGACAAAACATCCATCCAAATCTGTGCTGACAACCTGTGGCACCAGTCGAGGCTGCCACTCAGATCTGTGTTAGTAACTTGTAATGCTATTTAGCCCAGTGGGGATCTCCTGGTCTGTGGGTTGAAGAGGCCATGAGAGAAGCACAGTATCTAAACTAGAGTGCCAGTGGATGAGGGGGGTCCCCAGATCTCTGGTCAGTTGCACTTCCTAGTTGAGGCATCGCCCCACCCTACCTCAGTTTACCCTCCTTGGACTACACCCACTGTCCAACCAGTCCCATTGAAATGAACCTGGTACCTCCGTCAGAAATGCAAAGATCATTTGCCTTCTGCATCTCTATCACTGGGAGCTGCGTTCTAGAGCTGTTCCTATTTGGCCACCTTGGCAAAATCACCCGAGAATAAATTTTAAAGGGAACATGAAAAAAATATCTAGCACAGTATCAAAATTAGCAAAACACCATAAGAAAATGAAATTTTAATAAATACTAAATTCTTTTTGAGCATAGATTAAAATTTTCCAAATATTAATTAGCCGACAAAATATAGCACCATATTTTTCAAAACAGACCATGAGTCAAAAAGGGTTTATCTCAGGAATGCAAGTACAATCAACATCAGAAAATGTAGTAACAAAATCTATCACACTAATGGACTGCATGGGAGATATCATGTGATCATTTCAATATATGCAGACAAAGCTTTTGATGATAATGTTTAGAGTTTGAGTTTTTTAAAGTGTTCATAAAACACAGGAATAAAGGAAATGTCCCTTATCATATAAAAGCTATCTTTCATCACCCCTGTTGCTAGCCATTAATATTGGCAAAATAAAGCAAAACAAATTAACAAACATAAGCCAACATCAAATGTTATTGTTAATGAAGAAATTTTGAAAGTTTCTGTTTTATATTAGAAATTTAGCAAAAATTCTGACATTCTTCTATTTTTAAAAATAGTCCTGGGAGTTGTCTAATTAAATACAAAAGAAATTGTTTGTGAATAAAAAGACAAAGATAAATGTTCAGTATTTGTAATTAATTATCATTTATAAAGAAAGCCCCATGTAATCAACAAATTATTAGAATGATTAAGACATTGCAATAAGATCAACATGTAAAATCAATAGAACTTATTTTCAATAGCAATAAACATTTAGCAATTGAATTAAAAACTAGGATACCATTTACAATCACAATAAAGATTATGAAGGTTCTAGAAATTAATTACTCCATATCTGAAGTAAAAATTTTAGAATTTGTTCTAAATATCATTTTTTTGCTCTCTACATCTAATTTAATTCACCCCAAAATATTTTTCAAACCTGCCCAATTCACTTCACCTCCACTACTATCACCATTGTCAAAGACAATCATGTCTAAATTTCTATTCAATAAAGTCACAATGGGCAAAATTAATAGATAGTTGACAGGTTAGGAAAAATATTAGCAGCATTAAAAAAACATTTAGTTGGCCGGGCGCGGTGGCTCAAGCCTGTAATCCCAGCACTTTGGGAGGCCAAGGCGGGTGGATCACGAGGTCAAGAGATCGAGACCATCCTGGTCAACATGGTGAAACCCGTCTCTACTAAAAATACAAAAAATTAGCCGGGCGCGGTGGTTCAAGCCTGTAATCCCAGCACTTTGGGAGGCCGAGGCGGGTGGATCATGAGGTCAAGAGATCGAGACCATCCTGGTCAACATGGTGAAACCCCGTCTCTACTAAAAATACAAAAAATTAGCTGGGCACGGTGGCACATGCCTGTAGTCCCAGCTACTCGGGAGGCTGAGGCAGGAGAATTGCCTGAACCCAGGAGGCGGAGGTTGCGGTGGGCCGAGATCGCGCCATTGCACTCCAGCCTGGGTAACAAGAGCGAAACTCTGTCTCAAAAAAAAAAAAAAAAAGTTTTAGAATAGTTTTATATTGACTAAAAAGTTGCAAAAGTATACAGAGGGTTTCTATATTCCCTGCAGCCAATGCCCTCATTATTACCATCTTACATTTTTGTGTTCATTTGTCACAACTATGAAAACTATAATGATATATTTATTATTAACTAAAGTCTACACTTGACACAAAATTCCTTAGTTTTATCTACTGCTCTTTTTCTGTTCCAGGATCCCATCCAGGATAGTGTATTACATTTAGTCATAATTTCTATCTTAGTCAGTTTGTGCTGCTATAACAAAATACTTGAGACTGGGTGATTTATAAGAATAAAACTTTATTTTCTCATAGTTCTTGAAGCCAGGAAGTTCAAGGTTAAGGTGCCAGCAGATTCAGTGTCTCATGAAGGCTGCTCTCTGCTTCCAAGATGGCACTTCTTGCTTCAATATCATGTGGTGGAAAAGATAAACCACTCCCTGGCACCTCTTTTATAAAGGTGCTAATCTCATTCATGAGGGCAGTTCTCTTATGACTTAATCATCATTTTAAGGTCCCACCTTTTAGTACTATCACATTGGTGATTAAGTTTCAATATGTAAATTTTGGAGGAATACATTCAGACCATAGCAATGTCTCTGTAGGATCTTGGAGACTGTGATAGTTTCTCAGACTTTCTTTATTTTTGATGACCTGGTCCTTTTTGGGTAGTACTCACCAGTTATTTTGTAGAATATCCCTCAGTACAGACTTGGATAATGCTTTTCTTGTGATTAGAAGGGGTTAGGACTTTTAAAGGGTAAGAACACAAGAGTAAAGTGCCATTTTCATCACATCATATCAAAGGTACATATTATCAATTTGTAAATTATAACTCTTGATTCTAATCTTAATTACCTAATGAATGATATTTATCAGATTTATTCAGTGAAAGTCACTCTTCCTCCTCTTTCTACCTGGCCAACATGCAGTTTTCCACCTTGTACTTGAAAGAAAGTCAACCATGAGCAGTCCAAATGTTAGTGTGGAGAGGTATTATACTCCACCTTCCCAATGGGGCAGTAACTGCATAAATAATTTGGAATTCTTGTGCACAGACTTGCTCATTCCCCCCATTCATCTATGTTCCAATCATTTATTTAAATCAGTATGTACTCGTCAATATTTATTTTGTACTCTGTGCCATTGAAAGCTCTCTAGGATGGCTCCTATGCTTTGTTGACATACCTAAATTATCTTTTGAGAAATTACTTAGTCTTTGGACTATTTGCACTGTCCTTAACTGGAAAAAGTCTAATAGTTTATATTATAAAAGAATCTCAATATAAAATAATAGGCAAACATTTCAAATAAACAAAAAGGAAAATCTAAGTGGTTAATATTGACAGTATTCTCATATTAATTCATAATAAAAATGTAAATAAAAACATGTAGATAGCAGTTTATACCCATATAACTGGTAAAAGTGAGAACATTGGTAAGTCAGTAGCTATCAAATGTGGTAGAAAATGGAGATCTTGTGTTCTATTTTTGAGAGTGTAAGTTAGTGAAGCTATTTTAGAGAGTAAATTGGCAGCATTTTAGAAAATTGCATAAGTACCTATTCACTCTTGGACATATATACCCAGAGACACTCCTTCAGGTACACAGAGATATTTATGAAGATATTTATTTTGATAGTGGAAGAGTAAAAATTATTGGAGGCAACTTAAATATATTTATCATACAAAACCAGGTAAATAACAATGTAGTTGTGCATATCAGAAGAGTCATCAGAAGAAAAATCCTAGATTTACATATAGCAACAAACAATAAATGTAAATAATATTAAATAGGAAAAAATAAGAAAAAGGACATAATTTACAGCCTGACACTATTTATACAATGTTAAAAATACATACATAGAGGTAAGTAAATGTATAGAAATTAATCTAAAGGCCATGCATTAAATACAAATTGTGGCATTTTTTAAGGGGTGGGATGAACTGGGATGGAGGGTAAAGAGGATAGAAAAGTAAATAGTAATGCATTTTAAACATGAAGAGCACACACTGTGTCATGCTATAAACTGAGAAGTAAGACCAACTCAGTTCTCGAGGGTTAAAAATCAGCAACAAGGCTTGGGGCAGTGTCTCATGCCTGCAATCCTAGCACTTTGGGAGGCTGGGGTGGGCAGATTACCTGAGCTCAGCAGTTTGAGACCAGCCTGGGAAACCAAAAAATTAGCCCAGTGTGGTCGCATGTCCCTGTTTTCCCATCTTCTCGAGAGACTAAGGCAGGAAAATTGCTTGAACCTGGGAGGCAGAAGTTACAGTGAGCCGAGAGCACACCACTGCACTCCAGTCTGGGTGACAGAGTGAGACTTCGAATCAAAAAAAAAAAAAAAAAAAAAAGAAGAAGAAAAGAAAAAAAAGACAAGACAAGACGAGAAAAGACAGCAATACCTCAATCAAAGTGCACCAACTGCCTAAATATAACCATCATCAACAAAATTGTAAGGTATAAATAAAAGCGTTTCTTATGTGAAGTCCGATTTAATATGGTAATGTTTACATTAATGATGATCATTGTTCATTTAATAATTTAACAAATATTCTTGAGCCTTGAAAGTATTATAACAGGCTTGATTGAGGAATATAAAAATGTATATCTAAACCAAACAGGAGTTTTCTAAAGACTTTTATCACATCAGTATGAAAATTAATGTTATATTAAACAGCATTTGTAAAACACACCTTACCAGTATATTATTTTCATGTTGTTCCTTATTGTTGCTGGCTTTTTATTTTAAAATTTACATCTCATAGACTGAAATCATCAATTTAAAATCCTGAGAGAAAATCCATTATTGTATATTCCATTCAGTTTCTAACATTTGTTTGCCTTTTAAAACATAATTTGGCAACATTTATAATATCCTTGTCTGTTAAGAATAACTGAAAAAAATTGTAGATACTGCTGAAATTTGAACTTATAGTCCCTTTTCATCTCACTTCTCTGTGAACCTTGTCAAATTCAACATTTTTCTTAGATTCAAAGACATTATTAATTTATCATTACTATGCAGCTTCTTTTTATATGCAAAAGCTTATAGAACTAAAGAGTTCTACTTGAATGTACTGGCTCTATTTTATTACTAGAATAAGATAGAGTGAAAAATCAAGCAAAAAATGTTTCCTTGACATTGGCTTTTATTTTCTATTTTATATAATCTACCTCTAGTGTAACTTCTAAAAATTATTTGAACACAGAATGTATTTCTTAATTTGGTTTTCTACTATACATAAATTTTCCATGTAGCAGTATATCCTGGAGATCTTCCCACAGTTGATATGGAGATTTTTTTTGTTCTTTTGTACAGCCACATCATAATCCATTGTGCAGATATACCATTGTTTATTCTAACAGTCCTCAAATAATAGACACTTAAAAAGGAGAAATGAATAGGATAACTTCCAAACGTTAGAGTTCTCTCTTGTCTTTGTGAAATGTTAATAAGGCCTAGAGATATCCTCAGTTGTGGCTCTTCCTAATATTCTGGCTCCTCCTTTTTATTTGTGACTATTGCTCTTGTTCTGCTAATTCTGGACTCTATTCCAAGAGGGTTCTCCTTTCATCCTGCATGGGCCTACAGTGGGTTAGCAGGCCCAGCCTACTACAGCTCTTTTTGACTTCACTGCAGGACTCTGAACTCACAGCAACCTGGAGAATGTAGAAAACCTGCCCAGTTTCAGTTGTTCTGTGGCTTTCTGCTTTTCCCAGAAAGCACCTGTTGGGACTGAGTTTTTCCTTCCTTACATCTGTGAAATGTCTTTTTACTGTCCCTAACAAAAATGTTGATACTAGACAAGTTGTACTGCTATAGGGTTTGTTGCTAGATTTAGCAAATAGAAATTCAGGATTCTTAGTTGAATTTTAATTTTAGGTGAACAATGCATGACTTCTAATGTAAGTATGTCTCATGTAATATGTGGGCATACTTAAGCTAAAAAGTTCAAGTTTAACT
This sequence comes from Saguinus oedipus, assembly GCA_031835075.1. NCBI lineage: Eukaryota > Metazoa > Chordata > Mammalia > Primates > Cebidae > Saguinus > Saguinus oedipus. The sequence continues at coordinate 71,993,803 of CM063171.1, read as the reverse complement.
AGATGTCTTTCTTACATTTTATCTGGCAACTTAAATTCATTTCTTTTTTTAATTATTTTTTATTTTTTTTATTTTATTGCATTTTAGGTTTTGGGGTACATGTGCAGAATGTGCAAGATATTTGCATAGGTACACACATGGCAGTGTGTTTTGCTGCCTTCCTCCCCTTCACCCACATTTGGCATTTCTCCCAGGCTATCCCTCCCCATCTTATTTCTTTATAAAACTTTTTTGGTAAATAGTTGTGTAGTTGTTTCATTTTACTCTCCTAGTTATTACATCTATTTTTATGGATGAATACAGATAGACTCAAAAGCAATGTTACTACCATAACCATCAACACAAAATTTCTGGTTTTTAAATTTCTTTATTTGATTTTAAATTTTTAGTTTGGCTATACCTTCTAGCTACTAAATGACCATTTTTATTTATTTAAATACACAATAATGTTAGGTATGTTTTCCAGAAAGATATAACTTTCTAGTTTACATTTCTATAAGTGTTCATGGATATTTGTTGGTTAAATTTTTTTTTAATTTTAGTTTTTGTGGGTACATAGGAGGTGTATATATTTACGAGGTACATGTAATGTTTGAATACAGGTATTCAGTGCAAAACAATCATATCAGGTAAAATGGTGTATTCATCCCCTCAAGGGAAAAAAAGCACTTACCCTTTGTGCTATAAGTAATTCAATTATACCCTTTTAGTTATTTTAAAATGGACAATTAAATTATTTTTGACTAGAGTCACCCTATCAAATACCAGGTCTTAGTCATTCATCTAACTTTTTTTTGTACCCATTAACCATTTCCACCTCCTGCAACCTTCCCACTACACTTCCCAGCCTCTGGTAAACATCCTTCTAATCTCTATCTCCATGGGATAATTTTTTTTTATTTTTAGATCCTACAAATAAATGAGAATACGTGATGTTTGTCTTTCTGAGCCTGGCTTATTTCACTTAACATAATAACTTTCAGTTTCATCCATGTTGTTATAAATGACTGAATCTTATTCATTTTATTGTCAAAAAGTATCCCATTGTGTATAAATACCATATTTTCTTTATCCATTCATCTGTTGATGGATGCTTTGGTTGCTTCTAAATCTTGGCTATTGTAAACAGTGCTGCAAAAAACATGGGAGTGAATGGCAGGCAAGATGGCTGAATAGGAAAAGTTCCAGTCTGCAGTCTCAGCGAGATCAGCACAGAAGGCAGGTGATTTCTGCATTTCCAACTGAGGTTCCCAGCTCATCTCATTGGGAGTGGTTAGACAATGGGTGCAGCCCACAGAGGGTGAGTAGAAGCAAGGTGAGACATCACCTCACCTGGAAAGCAAAGAGGTCAGGGAACTCCCTCCCTTAGCCAAGGGAAGCCATGAGGGACTGTGCATGAGGAATGGTGCACTCCTGCCCAGATACTACACTCCCCCCCTGGTTGTCACAAGCCACAGACCAGGAGATTCCCTCAGGTGCCTGTGCCACCAGGACTCTGGGTTTCAAGCACAAAACTAGGCAGCTGTTTAAGAAGACATCAAGCTAGCTGCAGGAGTTTTTTTCATATTCCAGTGGTACCTGGAACACCAATGAGACAGAACTGTTCAATCCCCTGAAAGGGGGCAGAAGCCAGGGAGCCAAGTGGTCTAGCTCAGCAGATCCCACCCTCATGGAGCGCAGCAAGCTAAGATCCACTGGCATGAAATTCTTGATGCCAGCACAGCAGTCTGAAGTTGACCTGGGATGTTCAAGCTTGGACGGGGGAGGACATCCACCATTACTGAGGCTTGAGTAGGTGGTTTTCCTCTCACAGTGTAAACAAAGTCCCCAGGAAGTTCAAACTGGCAGGGAGCCTACTGCATTTTGGCAAAGCCATAGACTGCTTCCCTAGATTCCGCCTCTTGGGCAGGTCATCTCTGAAAGAAAGGCAGCTGCCCCAGTCAGAGGCTTGTAGAAAAAACTTCCGTCTCCCTGGGGAAGAGCACCTGGGGAAAGGGGCAGCTGTGGGAGCAGCTTCAGCAGACTTAAATGTTCCTGCCTGCCAGTTCTGAAGAGAGCAGTAGACCTCCTAGCATAGCACTAGAGCTCTGTTAAGGAACAGTTTACCTCCTCTAGAGAGTCCCCAACATGCCTCTTGACTGGAAGACACCTACCATCAGGGGTTGACAGACACCTCATAGGAGAGCTCTGGCTGGTATTTGGTGGGTGCCCTTCTGGGACAAAGCTTCCAGAGGAAGAAACAGGCAGCCATCTTCGCTGTTCTGCAGTCTCTGCTGGTGATACCCAGGCAAACAGGGTCTGGAGTGGACCTCCAGCAAACTCCAGCAGAACTGCAGCAGAGAGGCCTAATGGGTAGAAGGAAAACTAACAAACAGTAAAAAAACAGCATCAACATCAAACAAATGGATGTCCACACAGAAAGCCCAACTGAAGGTCACCAACATCAAAAACCAAAGGTAGATAAATCCACAAAGATGAGGAAATACCAACATAATAAGCCTGAAAATTCCAAAAGCAAGAACACCTCTTCTCCTCCAAAGGATCACAATTCCTTGCTAGCAAGGGAACAAAACTGAATAGAGAATGAGTTTGATGAATTGACTGAAGTAGGCTTCAGAAGGTAAGTAATAACAAATTCCTCTAAGCTAAAGGAGCATGGTCTAACCCAATGCAAAGAAGCTAAGAACCTTGAAAAGAGGTTAGATGAATTGCTAACTAGAATAACCAGTTTAGAAAAGAATATAAATGACCTGATGAAGCTGAAAAACAGCAGGAGAACTTCATGAAGCATATACAAATATCAATAACTGAATCAATCAAGTGGAAGAAAGGATATCAGAAACTGAAGATCAACCTAATAAAATAAAGAGCGAAGACCAGATTAGAGAAAAAAGAATTAAAAGGAATGAACAAAGCCTCCAAGAAATATGGGACTATGTGAAAAGACCAAACCTATGTTTGATTGGTGTAACTGAAAATGATGGAGCGAATGGAACCAAGTTGGAAAACACTCTTCAGGTTAGTATTCAGGAGAACATCCCCAGCCTAACAAGACAGGCCAACATTCAAATTTGGCCAATACAGAGAATGCCACAAAGATACTCCTAGAGAAGAGAAACCCCAAAGCACATAATTGTCAGATTCACCAAGGTTGAAATGAAGGAAAAAATATTAAGGATAGTCAGAAAGGTCAGGGTACCCACAAAGGGAAGCCAATCAGACTAACAGTGGATCTCTCTGCAGAAACCTCTACAAGCCAGAAGAGAGTGGAGGCCAATATTCAACATTCTTTAAGAAAATAATTTTCAACCAAGAATTTCATATCCAGCCAAACTAAGCTTCATAAGTGAAGGAGAAATAAAATCCTTTACAGACAAGCAAATGCTGAGAGATTTTGTCAACACCAGGCCTGCCTTACAAGAGCTCCTGAAGGAAGCCTAAAAATGGAAAGGAAAAACTGGTACTAGCCACTGCAAATACATACCAAATTATAAAGATCATTGACACTATGAAGAAACTGCATCAATTAATGGGCAAAATAACCAGCTAGCATCATAATGATAGGATCAGATTCACACATAATACTATTAAACTTCTATATAAATGGGCTAAATGCCCCAATTAAAAGACACATACTGGCAAATTGGATAAAGAGTCAAGACCCATTGGTGTGCTGTATTCAGGAGACCCATCTCATGTGTAAAGACACACATAGGCTCAAAATAAAGAGATGAAGGAAGATTTATCAAGCAAATGGTAAGCAAAAAGAAAAAAAAAAGCAGTGGCTGCATTCTTAATTTCTGATAAAATAGAGGTTAAACCAACAAAGATCAGAAAAGACAAAGAAAAGCAATACATAATGGTAAAGACATCAATGCAACAAGAAGAGCTAACTATCCTAAATATATATGCACCTAATACAGAAGCAGCAGATTCATAACACAAGTTCTTAGAGACCTACAAAGAGACTTAGACTCCCATGCAATAATAGTGGGAGACTTTAACAACCCACTGTCAATATTAGATTAGTGAGACAGAAAATTATCAAGGATATCAGGACTTGAACTCAGCTCTGGGCCAACCAGACCTAATAGACATCTACAGAACTTGCCACCCCTAATCAGCAGAATATACATTCTTCTCAGCAAATCACACTTATTCTAAAATTGATGACATAATTGGAAGCATAATACTACTCAGCAAATGCAAGAGAATGGAAATCACAACAGTATCTCAGACTACAGTGCCATCAAATTAGAACTCAGGATTAAAAAACTCACTCAAAACCACACAATTACATGGAAACTGAACAACCTGCTCCTGAATGACTACTGGGTACATAATAAAGTTAAGGCAGAAATAAATAAGTTCTTTGAAACCAATAAGAACAAAGACATAAAGTACCAGAATCTCTGGGACACAGCTAAGGCAGTGTTTAGAGGGAAATTTATAGCACTAAACACCCAAAGAAGAAGAAAAGATCTAAAATTGACACCCTCAAAACACAATTAAAAGAACTAGAGAAGCAATAGCAAACAAATTCAAATCTAGCAGAAGACAAGAAATAACTATAATCAGAGCAGAATTGACAAAGATAGAAACATGAAAAACCCTTCAAAAAATCAACTTATCCATAAGCTAGTTTTTCAAAAAGATTAACAAAATAGATAGGCCACTAGTCAGACTAATAAAGAAGAAAAGAGAGAATAATCCAATAGATACAGTAACAAATGATAAAGGGGATATCACCACTGATCCCACAGAAATACAAACTACCATCAGAGAATAGTATAAATATCTCTCTGCAAATAAAGTAGAAAATCTAGAAAAAATGGATAAATTCCTGGACACATACACGTTCCCAAGACTAAATCAGGAAGAAGTCAAATTCCTAAATAGACCAATAACAAGTTCTGAAATTGAGGCAGTAATTAATAGCTTACCAACCAAAAAAAGCCCAGGACCAGATGGACTCACAGCTGAATTCTACCATAGCTACAAAGAGGAGCTGTTAGCATTCCCTCTGAAACTATTCCAAACAATAGAAAAAGAGGGACTCCTGCCTAACTCGTTTTATAAGGCCAGCATCATCTTGATTCCAAAACCTAGCAGAGACACAACAAAAAAAGAAAATTTCAAGCCAATATCCCTGATGAACATTGATGCAAATATCCTCGATAAAATATTGGCAAAACGAATCCAGCAGCACATCAAAAAGCTTATCCACCACCATCATGTCAGCTTCATCCCTGGGATGCAAGGCTTGTTCAACATTTGCAAATCACCAGGTTTTCTTCCAGCATTCTTATGGTGTTAGGCCTCATGTTTAAATCTTTAATCCATCTAGAGTTAATTTTTGTATAACGTGTAAGGTTATACAGTTATACAGTTTCAGCTTTCTGCATATGGCTCACCAGTTTTTCCAACACCATTTATTAAATAGGAAATCCTTTCCCTATTGCTTGTTTTTATCAGGTTTGTCAAAGATCAGATGGCTATAGTTCTGTGGCATTCTTTGTGAGGCCTCTGTTCTGTTCCCTTGGTTTATATCTCTGTTTTGATACGAGTACCATGCTGTTTTGATTGCAATAGCCTTGTAATACAGTTTGAAGTCAGATAGCATGATGCCCTTAGCTGTTTTTTTTTTTTTTTTTTTTTTTTTTTGTGTGTGTGTGTGTGTGTGTCTTTTTTGGTTAGGATTGTCTTGGCTATGCAGGCTCTTTTTTGGTTCTTATGAAGTTTAAGGTGTTTTTTTTTCCCAATTCTGTGAAGAAAGTCATTGGTAGCTTGATGGGGATAGCATTGAACCTATAAATTACTTTGGGCAGTATGGCCATTTTCACAATATTGATTCTTCCTAACCATGAGAATGGAATGTTTTTCCATCTATTTGTGTCTTCTCTTATTTCCCTGATCAGTGGTTTGTAGTTCTCCTTGAAGAGGTCCTTTACATCCTTTGTTAGTTGTATCCTGGGTATTTTATTCTCTTTGTAGCAATAGTGAATGGGAGTTTGCTCATGATTTGGCTCTCTATTATTGATGTATAGGAATGTTCGTGATTTTTGCACATTTATTTTGTATCCTGAGACTTTGCTGAAGTTGCTAATCAGCTTAAGGAGATTTGGGGCTGAGATGATGGAGTCTTCTAAATATACAATCATGTCATTTTCTAAAGGCAAGAGCTTGGAATCTAGTTTCATTCTTCTGCATATGGATATCTTATTTTCCCAGCACCATTTATTGAAAAGACTATTTTTTCCCCAATATATGTTCTTGGTACCTTTGTTCTTTAGTTTACTATAGGTGTGTAGATTTGTTTCTGGGTTCTCTATTTCATTCCTTTGGCATGTGTCTGTTTTCATGACAATACCATTCCATTTTGTTACAAGAGCTCTGTAGTATAATTTGAAGTCAGGTAATGGAATTCATCCAGTTGTGTTCATTTGGCTTAGGATAGCTTTAGTTATTCTGGGTCTTTTGGGATTCCATAAACATTTTGGCATAGTTTTTTTTTTTATTTTTGTGAAGAATATCATTGGTATTTTGATAAAGTTAGATTGAATCCATATATTGCTGTGGGCAGTAGAGACATTTAACAGTATTAATTCTTCCAATCCATGGAATGTATTTCCATTTATTTGGAGTCTTCTTCAATTTATTTCATCCATCTTGTATAGTTTTCATTATAGAACTCTTTCGGTTTTTTGGTTAAATTAATTTTTAGGTATTTAATTTTATTTGTGGCTATGGTAAATGTAATTTTTAAAATTTCTTTTTCAGATTGATTCCTGTTGGGTTATAGAAACTACTAAATTTTGTGTGTTGATTTTGCATCCTGCTACTTTACTGAATTTGTATATCAGTTCTAAAAAGTTTTCTGTTGGAACCTTCAGGGTTTTCCAAATATAAGATCATATCATCAAGGATAATATACAAGCAAACAGGAATTATTTGATTTCTTCCTTTCCAAATTGAATGCCTTTTATTTCTTTCTCTTGTCTGATTGATCCAGGTAGGACTTCCAGTACTATGTTCCAGATCTTAAAGTAAAGGCTTTCATTTTTTCCATTCTGTATGATACTAGCTATAGGTCTGCAATTTATGGCTTTTATTATGTTGAGGTATGATCCTTTTATGCAGTTTTTTGAGGGTTTGTAACAAGAAGGAATGTTGAATTTTATAAAACGCTTTTTCAGCATCAATTGAAATGATCTTATGATTTTTATCCTTCATTCTGTTGATAGGATGTATCACATTGATTGATTTGCATATGTTGAACCATCCTTGCATCCCAGGGATAAATCGCACTTGGTCATGATAAATGATCTTTTTAACGTATCACTGAATTTGTTTGCTAGTACTTTGTTGAGGATGTATGAATCAATATTCATCTGAAATACTGTCCTGTAGTTTTCTTTTTTTGATGTGTCTGTGTCTGGTTTTGATATTAGAGTAATACTGACTTTATAGAATAAGTTTGGATGTATTCCCTTCTCTTGTATTTTTCAAAATAATTTGAGTAGGATTGGTGTTAGTTCTTCTTTAAATGGTTGAATTCAGCAATGAAGCCTTTGGGTCCTAGGGTTTCCTTTATTGGGAAAATTTTTATTACGGCTTTGTTCTTGTTACTTGTTATTGGTCTGTTCAGGTTTTAGATTTCTTCATGGTTCAATCTTGGTTAGATTATATGTATCTAGAAATTTGTTCATTTTTTCTATATTTTCCAATTTGGGCATGTAGTTTCTTATAGCTGCCAGTAATTGCCCAGGAACATTTGTAACTAGAGATGTATCAGATATAAATTCACCTAGCTCTGTTTCACATATATGTTGTCAAGATATTGATTTGGTTGGTGGTAAAATCTGTTGATAGATTATTAATTTACAGTAAAATACAGTTTATTTTGAAGTTATATTCTAATTCAATAAATCAAATGATAGTTTAAAGGGAGAATTACTTATGGCCTTAAAAGGAGAGAAAAACCTCAAGGTAACATTTACGGAAGAAAAAAATAACTCAGTGGCTGGGTGCGGTGGCTCAAGCCTGTAATCCCAGCACTTTGGGAGGCTGAGGTGGGTGGATTACGAGGTCAACAGATCGAGACCATCCTGGTCAACATGGTGAAACCCCGTCTCTACTAAAAATGCAAAAAATTAGCTGGGCACGGTGGTGCGTGCCTGTAATCCCAGCTACTCAGGAGGCTGAGGCAGGAGAATTGCCTGAACCCAGGAGGTGGAGGTTGCGGTGAGCCGAGATCATGCCATTGCACTCCAGACTGGGTAACAAGAGCAAACTCCATCTCAAAAAAAAAAAAAAAAAAGAAAAGAAAAAGAAAAGAAAAGAAAAGAAAATGTAACTCAGCATTTTAGTAGGAAAAAACAAGAGTTCCAGCTTTATCAGGCAGCACTGATTATTTGTTCATAAATGTTACAAAAGCAAGGGATAAAGACAGAAACACATAACAGTTTCATCTTGTGAGGCCAAAGAGCTTAAAAGTCCTAACTAAAGAAACATACCTGTTGACAGATATGTCAACAGTTAAGAAAATGGAAATAACTTTAAAAGGTTTTGATATATTTCTGGGATATCAATTCACACACACACACACACACACACACACACACACACACACGGAAATGCAGCCTTTCCTTATTAAAAAAAAGTGCAAATTTTTTAGGTAAAAGGGGCTAACATCTAAACCAAAATAAATATATGAATTAAAACGTCTACCTTTTATGTTTAGGTAGGAAGAACCTATCTCAGATACACTTAATCTAAAGCAGAACCATGATTATAGACAGAAAAGCGCACCAAAGCAACAGCAACAACAACAAAAGACATGGCATAGACTTCATATAAAATGGCTACTGTGATGGAGAGGTACCTATTATTTAGGGTAGAAATAGTATGATTCTGAGACCATTGAAGGGAGAAAACAAGGGGAAAATATGAGACTATAATATTGTAAAACTTTAATGAAGAAAGAATGAATCTAAAATAATTAAGGTTCATCTCAGTCCACAGTTTGCCCCACCACTGCAGGAGGTCATGCAACAGATGAAGAGATGAGGCCAAGAAGGCTTGTTAAGGCACTTGTAAACAGACTCTGACCTTTAAAGCTTGGAATTTCAATAGCTACCATTAGAAGGGCCTTTTAAAATTCTCTTTTAAATATGTTCATATACGAAGCCATTCTAAATAACACATACTATTCTATATATGTGTTTTTAAAATTTAGTTTAAATGTACATTTTGGAGTGTTGAACTGAAACTGAAGAATGTTGGAAAAAAATATTTTCTGTAATAGATAATAGAGCTTCCAGGTCAGTTTTTGTGGCAACTTAGGCAAGCTCTCGGTATTTTTAAGGTTTTAGAAAACTTCTTGAAATATCTTCAGACTAAGATAAAAATAAATTATGTCAAACATCCCTTTTAGTAAGGGGAGGATTTGCACACAGAAAATAATAATTGGGAGATTCCCTGAAGTCTTGTCCAAATTGCAATGCATTGCCTAAGATGCCATCAGAAGAGAAGAGACATTATATCCCACACAGAAATCAGGTTCACTAAAAATAGAAAATTGAATTATAAGTGACAAGAGGAAGATCATTAAACATTTAAATTGTCACTTTAAGCATAAGGTGAAATTCAATCTTTAAGTAATGAAAGTACACCAGAGGAGCAAACGCTATATAGATAAGGAATAAAAACTTAGACTTCAAATGGGAGGGTAAAAAGATTATTCATTGATGTTGCTTTGTTTTGTTTTTTGAAAAGCATATTCTACTTTAAACATTTGTTTTAAATGTGATAAGAAATTACCTAATAATAATAACTATTTCTTAAAATAACAAAAAAAATATTAAAAAAACACTGATAATTATGCCCACAGAATAAATATATAAACCTTTGTTAACGATTCAGCAAGAATGAGGAAAGGATGGAGCTACACTGGTTGATAGACTATCAATTAGCCATATGCAGTTACAAAGCACTTTTCATGTGGCTAGTCCAAGTTGAGATGTGCTGTAAAGGTAAAATATTCACAGCATTTCACAGCCTTAGTATGAAAAAAAAGTAAGCTATCTTAATAATGTTTTACATTGATCATATGTTAAAATGACAATGTTTTGGATATACTGAGTTAAATAAAATGTATTATTAATTTCACCTGTGTGTATTAAGGAATTTAATCTTGCCCAAATAGAAGTTTGGCCTTTGTGTAGTTATCTTACTCAGCTCTTGGGAGGTTATCTAAGCCCTTGTAATGTCCTGCCTGTTAAGAGTGTTTTTGTTTACCTGTAAGTCCTGGGCTATAGGAGACTGTATTAATCCAGTTTTACACTGCTATAAAAATACTACCTGAGACCGAGTAATTTATAAACAAAAGAGGTGTAATTGACTCACAGTTGTGCATGGCTGGGGAGGCCTTTGGAAACTTAAAATCATAGCAGAAGGCAAATGGGAAGCAAGGTACATCTTACACGGCCACAGGAAGAAGAGACAGTCAGAGGAAACTGCCACTTTTAAACATCAGATCTGTGAGAACTCCCTCACTCTTATGAGAACAGCCTGAGGGAACCTTCCCCATGATCCAATCATCTCCCATCATGTCCTTCCCTTCACACATGGGGATTACAATTCAAGGTCAGATTTGAGTGAGAACAGAGAGCCAAACCATATCACAGACAGTCTTAATAACATGATTCATAACGGGGCTTCAGAGTCATACAGGATCAGCTGAAACCTGAGAGGGGCTGGAGACTGACATCAGTCATTTGAGCAGCCAACCGTGTGTATATGACTAAGTTCCAATAAAACTCTGGACAGTAAGTGTCAGAGGAGCTTCCCTATTTGCCAAAACTCTGTGTATATTGCCATACACTGATGCTGGGAATGTTGATACTGTTCCTGACTCCACTGGGAGAGTGCAGCTGGAAGCTCCAGGGATGAAATGTTCCTGCACTGTGCCCCATGTGTCTGATCCCTTGGCTGATTTCACCATTTGCTAGCTGTGTGAAGTTTGTCAAGTCATCTAATTCACTGTGCCTCTGTTTAATTCTAAGCAATAGTGGAGATGATAAGAATACTTATAGGATTGTTGTGAGGATTAAATGGCTTATTACATCCAAAGTGCTTACAACAGTGCCTGGCACACACTATGCAGGAATAAAATACAATCATTGTTGCCATTTAGTATATGAAGATGTATGAATGGTATCGCTGCCCATTCAGTTATCATTAATTCCTCCCCCTTATCTTTTTTCTTTTTAACCAGCAGAATGATTACATCACTCTTTTTTCTAAAATACTGTGATAAATCCCCACTGTTTCTCCAATAAATACAAAACTACTTAATCTGGATTACAGCCCATCTTTGGCCTCATTTCCCTTCACTCCCTCTGTATTCCAGTTGTATCAATTTACTCAAATTCCTCAAAAAGTACCAAGTACTTTTTCTGAATAAACCCCCAGCCAGAAATATTATTTTTTTGGCTCAAATCATCCACTTGTCTTTCATCTTGGCCTTCCCTGCCATCAAAATCTGTCCAGAATTCTCTTTATTGGCTTGTTCCCTTGGCATTTGTTTATATTGTTGCCATAGAATTGTCACCTTGGATTATTGGTCTGCTCTGCATAGCTCCTGTTTGTCCTTACAGGTCCACTCCTCATCCTTCTACAGTCTTCTTTATGTCCTCGGAATGCTGACCCATATGAAATAAAAAATGAGCTCCCCTGCTCTCTATCTGGCTTTTAGTTGCATTTAACAAAGTGATGATCACTGACAAAAAAATAAATAAATAAAAGGAGGAGAATAACATTGGAGTGTTTATTTTTCCCTTGCTTCCTTCCTGTTGGGTTGCTCTAGATTGATGCCTCTTTATCAAAACCCACAGCTTTTTCAAACAGTTTTCTCCATACAGCTTTCTCTCTGAGGTTCCAGTGATTGCTTCTTCCCCTTACCCTTCAGACTTAGACACGGCAAAGGCCCTCTGCCCTTACTAGTCAAAGTACTTCCTGTGTGTATTTCTTTTCTTAAACTCTATACCACTAAGTCTTGGCAATTACACAACAGGAGTCTGCGATCCATTTCCTACCTAGACCTTAATAAAATGCTTTATGAAAGAAGATTGAATGAGAGAAATTCTAGGTTGGAAGAAGTGAATAGGAAGCATTAATTCAGAATATATAATTTGAATATTCCTTTCTTATTTTATTCATAAAAGAAAAAATTTACATTTTGTTCTTGCTCATATTATTTTCTTTAAGGTGTTAGAAAGCACATTTGATATGTTAACTCATTAATCCTAGCCAGGTTGCATCAGGCATCAGAACAAATTATTATCTAAAGACAGAATAGGCCAAGCACGGTAGCTCACGCCTGTAATCCCAGCATTTTGAGAGGACGAGGCGGGCAGATCATGAGGTCAAAAGATCGAGACCATCCCAGCCAACATGGTGAAACCCTGTTTTTACCAAAAATACAAATATTAGCTGGGTGTGGTGGCACGTGCCTATAGTCCCAGCTACTCAGGAGGCTAACGCAGGAGAATCGCTTGAACCCAAGAGGTGGAGGTTGCTGTGAGTCGAGATGGCACCACTGCACTCCAGCCTGATAACAGAGTGAGACTCTGTCTTGAAAAAAAGAATAAACAAAATAAAATAAAGTAACAGAATAAAGACAGAATATACAATACAAGAAAGGGATTTGAGGCAGGAAGCAGAAACAAATATCTTAGTTTAAGGGGATCAAGATTTGTACGACAACACAGGATTTTAAAAACCAGTATAAGAAAAGTGACAAACCATCCAAAAAAACAGGACCAGGGAATAGACTCAAGGTTCAAGATAAAAGAGAATGCTGCTAAAATCTGAGGTTCTGCATCATTTTTAAGGTGAGGTGGGTGCCTGTCACTTAGAAGGCATCACATAAATATTTATTGAAAGAACGGGAAATGAAATAATGAATAAATGCCAGAGTAGGAGGCCTTTACTGATCTTCTATTAAGGATCCTTTCTCAACTGTCAGATCTTGAAATGTGTTGTGTGAGGATTTAAGGTAAAGGAAGGAAAGAACTCACATTATTGATTGCTTAGTATGTGTTGGGCACAAACTGGGGGATTTTAATTTTTAATAAAATTTGAGTTTATAAATATTAAAGCATCATTTTTATACCGTGTTATTGAGGCTCCCACAGAATAAGTAAGCAGTCCGAAGTGAAACATCCAGAAGTCAGGCTGACTTTTCCTAAAGACATGCAAACCTTAGGCTGATGGAATGTCCATGGCTAATGGGGAAAACTAGTTATTCTAATCTCTAGACTGGGATACACATTTCTAGAATTGACTGATTTCATACAGGCAGAAAATGGAATGAAATTAGAAAAACGGCTACTTGATCTCATTCTATGCCTTCGCTCTCAAATGCTGATTTCTTTAGGGGCCAAGGTGCAACAAAAATATTTTACCTGAAAGAGTTTGGGCCTAAAAATCTAAACAAACTCTAGGTTCTTTGACTTGAAACCCTCTGGAAGACAGGGTGGGCCATTTCTTAAGCTCTTTAGATGGTATCATTTCTTTTATTCACAATCTGTTCAAAGAAGACTAGTTCTGACTCCTGCCAAGGCTAAAGCCTTGATCAGTTTTCTTGATCCCATCTTTCTTTAGGCTTTTCTCCACTAAACAGCCTTTCTTTAACTTGCCTCACTATGTCTACAGGCTGTTTTCATCTTAGCCTGTAGGCAGCCTTAGTTTTCCTGACTCCAAATTCTTTATTTTAACTCCAAAAGTATATTCTCAATTATTCTTCTCACAACCAAACTTTGTGAATAACAGTTGCCTATATAGTCTTTTTACCATAAATTTTTGGTAACTCTATTCTTTACACATAAATTTTTACTCTCATATCAAAGTAATGCAAATGTGGATACAAATGCAAATCCAAACTTTAATAGTTATTAGCTGTGTGATTTTGGGTAACTGACTCAGTAGCCATAACTCTCTGTTTGATGTTTTGCAAAGCAAGGATAATGTTACCAATATCCCTTATAGAACTGGTTTCCTAAGTTGTAAATTAATGTTTGGTCTTTAGCTCTTAGGATAAGTATATTTTCTGGTACCCTTAATCTGCTAGTAAAAGTACCTCAAATATACTATTTGAGATCTTGATAATTTTCTTATATTCAATCTGTCTTACACATAGAAACATTTAACATATTAATTTTCTTTCCCAAATGGATTGGTAATTTCTTTTTTCTTGTTGGTAATTTGAATCATTTGACCAGTCACATTTTCTTTCCTTTAGGAAGCTCATATGTCATATGAGTCCAATTTGGGTCAAATTTAATAAGCTAGTATACTATGAAATGTGTAATTGTGTTATACATTTCTTACTGGTCTCAATTTTGTATATTTCCTTTGTCCTGATTTTAAACTCTTTATATTGTTCTATAAGTCATTTTTCTGAAATAAGGGCATGGTTTGATAGATGAATAGATGGATGAATAAGTAGATAGATAAGTGGATAGATAGATCAGTGAGACAGTTGTTATTACTGGCTCTGGTTTTGCTCATGCTGTAATTTTAAAATTGTCATCAAGTCTATCAATGTTACATCTTTTAGAGGCTATCTGTTATACCCACCACCCAGTTCTTTCGGTGTTTTCTAATCCTTCAACCAGAAGCATTCTCTCTCTTTACACAGACCCTCATATCACTTTGTGTATTATTCTGTTGCAACATTAACCTTATTCCTATCTGTAATTCAATCTCTAGTTATTTGTAAACTTGTCTAGTTCTCCTTTCCCATGTAGTATATTTTTAATGACAGGGCATATGTCCTATCCACTTTTATAACCCACAGTGCACTTAGTAGAGTATGCAGTTATGTTGCAGATAATGACATTTCAGTTAATGATGGACTGCATATATGACTGTGGTCCCATAAGATTATAATGGAGCTGAAAATGATGTAGCCATTGTAACATTGTAGTGTAATGCATTTCTCACGTGTTTGTGGTTATGCTGGTGTAAACTAAGTTACTATGCTGCCAGTCATATAAAAGCATACAATAATACAATAATGTCCTAGACCTTCGCATTCACCCACCAGTCAGTCACTGATTTATCCAGAATGATCTCCACTTATGAAAGCACCATTTATGGTAAGTACCCTATATAGGTGTACCATTTTTGTCTTTGATACCATAATTTTACTGTACCTTTTCTGGGTTTTAATAGATTTAGATACACAAATACCATTGTGTTAAAATTGCCTGCAGTATTTCAATACACTAATATGCTGTACAGGATGCCTAGGAGCATTAGGCTCTACCACATATTCCAGATGTGTAGCAGGTTATACCATCTAGGTTTGTGTAAGTACACTCTATGATGTTCCCACATGACAAAATCACCTAACTACATTTTTCAAAATGTATCCCCATTGGTAAGTAATACATGGCTATAATTGATATTCCATAAATACTTGAATTTTATTGAAATGGAATTGGTATGAACTGAGATTGTGAAGCTGCCTCAAAATTAATCAAAACTGTATATGAGCAAAATGTAAATACATTTTTTTTGATATTTGTTTTGAAGTAACTGTTTCCTTTTATTTGATAAATTTCTTCAAAATTAGGCAGAAAATTTCAAAATTTCTGATTTCATGAATGGTCATGTACCAAGCTATATCATATTTATTGTCTTTCCAATATTGGAATAAATAAATGAGTAATATGCAGTAATGAGAGTAACATGGGTAATACTCTTTTTAAATGAACATAATGAATACTGCTAGACAAAAAGCCAATATTTCTGCAGGGAGAAGAATGAACTTTGGAAAACAGAGATAAAAATTTATACAGTGGAACTATGTACATCATATAATGATCAGAGTAGAGAAAATTGTTGAAAAACTGGGTAACAAGTAAAGTTTTAAATGTTCATACATGTATTTGTGTTTACTAGGTCAGCTCTAAAAGATGAAAAGAAATGATTCACCAAGGGAGAATTAAGGCTTGCAGATGTTGTAAGGGGTGTTAAAAAATAAGGTAATAGGTAGTTCTCTATTACCTAGAGCAAAGGCAAATTGGCTAAAGCAGTTTATTAGAGCAGAATAAATGACCATGAAGAAAAAAATGGAGATTCTTATTCAAAATGAAGAAATCACCTGACTTTCCTTTCATGTCTTTAAATAGTGGCTTAAGATTTCAGGTAGTCATACTCTTGAGCTAGCTGCTTGCGCATGTGTGTGTACCTTTGTGTCTCCCATACATCACGATTAGGTATGCTAAACCTATAGAATGTGTGCCACAGCAAAATGCTATGGCTCTACTCAGAAAACTTTCCCCCTGTAAATATTACAGGGGATATAATGGTGTTTGATTTGCACAGCTTCTGCGGCAGATTATACTTTCCAACAATGGCCACAATATTTTTGGTGCCACATACTCTACTAGAATTTCTCCCTCTCCCTTCAAGTAGCAGCATTTTGTTTCTCCCTTTCAAAACTTGGAAGGCCCTGTGGCTGCCTTGATTAATAGAATATGATAAAAATGACATTTTGTTATTTCTTGGGTTGGGATATAAAATATTATACCCCCTCTGCTTGCTGGCTCTCTCTTCATGAGTTGTACAGTTTTGTAGTCCTGAGTAACCATGGTGGAAAAACCATGCATACAGACCACACACACACACACACACACACACAGAGGGAGGGAGGGGGGGGGGAGAGAGAGAGAGAGAGAGAGAGAGAGAGAGAGAGAGAGAGAGCACCACCGCCCAAAGAGCCTTAACTGTTCTAGCCCCAATTGTTTTGAATCTTCATAGCTAAGACACCAGATGATTCCGTCCCTAGTCTCTGTCTGATTTCAAACTTGTGAGAGACCTTGAGCAATAATCAGCCAGTTGAACCCAGAACCACAAAAATAATGATAAAATTACTGTTGTTTAAGCCATCAAGTTTTTGGGTGCTTTGTTATGCAACAATATATAACCAGAACAGTATTTCCCAGAAGATATTAGGAAGTGTCCATTTGATAAACTAGTAAACTGACCAGAAAAGATACTTGCTCTGGGTCACTAAGTAAATTTACATCATTGTTAAGGCTGGGATTAAAATTCAGTTTCTGACTCTTGTTAAAACCTCTGTTTCACTAGATCTATGATAGGAAAAAACAAAGCATACCCTAACACTCATTGGAATGAAACTTTATAACATGCAATTTACTCAAAAGCTAGATTTTTAAAAACCTGTTTATTGAACTTGAATAACATAGTGTGTCATAACAGGTGTTCATTAGCTGAATTTATACCTTATATTGGAGTGCTGTCCTAGATCAAAGCATTGTGCTTTAACTGTATTTTTAAAGCTTGATTCAACTGATGTACTTTTAAAAACAGAACCTATAGATACACAAATATCAGTATCTTCCTACTTAGCAGTATATAGAAAAATTAAATTGTACAACTAATGCCTGTGAGTTGTCTCATGCTAATTAGCTACAGTATAAATAAACAATCTGCCCATCATCATTTTAGACTTTCTGTTTGTAGAGCACTGACCTGAAAATAAAACAACTGGAGAGTAGTACTTGTTTTCAAAGAGTTTGTTACCTATGTAGAGATAGTGATAATTCAGAACACATACAAACCAAACATTAAAAAAAATAGTTCTTTGGACAAGCTATATTTATGTGCTGAGAAAACCAATAGTAAAATAATAGAACTTTTTTAAAAAATTATAAATATTGGGCACACTAAAATACATGTTTAAAACTCAAGTTATAAATTATGCATTCCTAAATATTTAAGTATTTAGTGATATGGTACTACATTGTTGATGAAAACTATTAGCAATCACATAAAATTTGTCATATGAAATCTTATAAAAATACAGATTAATTACATGAAATTGTCATTTTTTTGAGACTTTTTAGGAAAGTGGCTATTTTATATGGTTCAGCCTGACATACAATTAGGTGAAGGTAATGTTCTAGGCTCAGACAATTGACACCTACCAAGGACCTCAATTATTTGACATATAGCCACCAATCTTTTTATAAAATTCCTATGATAAGAGAAGCCATTTGACTTGTCAATAAATATAAACTATATTTGGTTTTATCAAACTATCAGCATTCCCATCCACATTCTACATTTATAATTTTTAATACTAGATTACTTAAGGACATTTATTTTAAATTTTTAATTGCTTCCCTTTAGATTTAATATATTTTTCAAACATTTCACTAATTGTAAATCTTAAATTGAAGGACTAATTTCTTATATTGAATTCATCCTGTGCTCCCATTAGAGACAAGCATTATAGAAAAATAGTAATATATGGTAACACTATTTTATTTCCATAGTAACTTCAGTTAAGGAGCATAAAATGCCATATAGTCATTATCTAAATAATCCTCTTGACGAACCTAGTAGATAGGTGCTATGATTTGAATGTGCCTCCAAAACTCATGTTGAAATTTAATTGCCATTGTAACAATATTAAGTGGTAGGATCTTTAATAGGTGATTAGGCCATGAGGGATCCACAGATCCACAGTCATGGGAGGGTTTAATGCCTTAAAAAAGAGATTTCTGGCCTGATCATGCCTCTCTCTCCCTCTCGCCACCCTCCCCTCCCCCAGTTCCTCTCTCTTCCCTCTGCCTTCTGGCTTGTAATGAAGCAGTAAAAATACACTTGCCTAATGCTGGAAACTTGATCTTGGATTCCCAGCCTCCAGAACTAAGAGAAAACAAATTTCTGTTCATTATAAATTATCTAGCCCCATATATTCTGGTATAGAAGTGCAAACATGGACTAACATAGTAGGACAAAAAGCTAAACGGTATAGGAATTGACTTAATTTTAGCTATGATTAGAGTTTTTCTGATGGAGTCAAACTCATCAGTTAATAGTTGCTGGCCAAATAATAAATGAAAGTTTACAATTTGCAAGTCATTTCTAAGGGAAACTGACTTGCTGTTCTGACATTCATATTTTAAATGTATTGTGTATGTTAAAGTCTTCTTCCAGTCAGTGAAATTTTTTTTAAATAGCAGTAGAAATTTTATAAAATTTATATTATACATATACTATCACCAGTTTTAGGCTCCTGGTTTATGTTATTTCAAGAGACATGGAGTCCACCCAGAATCAGAACATCATTCCCATTGCCCAGCCTAATGAAAATTCTCTCCCAGAATGTTCTACGGTTATGGAGAATTAGCTTGCCCTTTCCCCCAAGGCTTTAGGGAGTTAAGCTATATTTTAAGGAGGTAACCAGTTGTACACAATGAGAGGCTAGACCATCTATTGCTAACCACCTTCCCAAAATAAACACTCCCAAACATACAACATATTAAATGCTACTTCTGAAAACATGACATATGCCATATTAGTTAATATGAAAATGGTTTACAAATAATTTTGTGAAGTACCTGTTGATCACTATTTATGTGCCAGGTATTCTATTAAATGCTTATCTATATTGGATTATAATATATACAAATTTTCATTAATTTCTTTGGGTACTTAATTTTATAGCATTTAACCCGGTGTTACCCTAAACTTTAGTAGTATTTCTATACAATTTTAAATATAGAATCAGAACCCATACTGAATTATACTAAGATATTAAAGTTGCTGGAACATGTTATTTAACATGTTCATCAAACATAGATACTCTGAGTTTCCAAAATACCTAATTTGCACAAGTTTTCCATTTAATAGAACCAGTGATGCTCTCAAAATTAATGTGAGGTTTGGGGGCAGTGCATACTCTGTTTTCCAACTTTCCCCAGATTCAGCAGCAGTTGCTGAATTTGTAGAAGATCTCATCTTCAGTCTTATTCCTACAAAGGCTAATGGCAGATTTGTCTGCTCTGATGCGAAGCTCTTTATTTCTTTTCTTTTCTTTTCTTTTTCTTTATTTCTTTTTTCTTTTTTCTTTTTTTTTTTTTTTTTGAGACGGAGTTTCGCTCTTGTTACCCAGGCTGGAGTGCAATGGCGCGATCTCAGCTCACTGCAACCTCCGCCTCCTGGATTCAGGCAATTCTCCTGCCTCAGCCTCCTGAGTAGCTGGGATTACAGGCACGCGCCACCATGCCCAGCTCTTTTTTTGTATCTTTAGTAGAGACGGGGTTTCACCATTTTGACCAGGATGGTCTTGATCATTTGACCTCGTGATCCACCCGCCTCAGCCTCCCAAAGTGCTGGGATTACAGGCTTGAGCCACAGCGCCCGGCCGCGAAGCTCTTTATTTCTAACCTTGCTAGAGGCCATATACCTACAAAATAAACCCTGGCCTGGCCTGCTTTTCGTAAGAGTGATGTATACCGCAAACATTATGGGGGTGTGATGGGTTCGTAAGGAACATCTAAGTTCTTTAGTGATTATATTAATTTTCTTCTCTCTCTTTCTCTCTTTGGGCTAGAGAGATGTTTTATGGTCCCCATTCCATGTGTTGAGTCTACTCAAGTACTGAATTCCAGCCTCCTCTCATTACAATCCTGTAATTAAAAACTTTAAAAAGTTACATTTTCTTACCTAATCCTCAAAACACAGAGTTGCTTTAAAGTCACAAATGCTCTAGAGCTATGCTGTTCAGTTTAGAAGCCACTAGGCACATGTGATTATTTAGCATATGAAATACGGCTAGTCCAAGTTATGTAATAACTGTTAAGATGTGTCAGAAGACCTAAATACATATCATACTTTCAAGACTTTGTGTGGAAAAAAATGTAAATTATGTCATTAATACATTGTGAAATGATATTTTGGACACATTAGGCTAAACCATATTATTAATTTCACATTTATTTTTTAATGTGGCTATAAGCAATTAAAAATGAGATATATGATTCCTATATTTGCATTAGACAGCACTGCTCTAAAAACTGCAAAGCCTCTGATACTGGAAAGAATATCAGGCTTTTTGTTTAGAATTACATGAGATACTTGAGGGCTTTTTGTTTGTGTTTGTTTGTTTTTCCATAAAACTTTTATATGTTGTGAACTAGATAAACAGAGACCAGATGGTTGCCTGAAAATTAGAAGCACAGTTGGCCTTGTACAGAAGCAAGCTAAAAGGGGTAATTAGACCACGGTCAAAAGACTGAACAAAGTTAAAAGAAAAAAAAAAAGAACAGGACCAAGATAAAATTAAATCAATGAAATTATATCAGTGTCTAGGATGATAACATGCAATGAGGGAGACAACAGTAGATACAGACAGGGAAGGACATGACAGTATGGGATGTTCATAACGACAGGGCTGGGTAACCCCATGCCTTAGGGGTGAGACAATAGGAAAGAAGTTAGGTAGAGCTGCTAAAATCAGTTACCTGATTCTGGATCTTGGATCTATCTGGTCAAGATGTAACTCTCTTCCCATCCCTGAGAACCATACTGTGAAATAGACATTATAAATATAGTGAACTCCATTAAACTTGGGTGGTCTTATTACAAACCATCATTGATGTGATGAGCTAAGTTCTTTGTTATTTCCACTGTGCCCATGAAGAAACTGAGGTTCAGAGTAACTTGTTGAAATTGCAAAGCTAGTAAGAGACAGGGTTAGATTTTAACACAGTTCTATTTTATTCTAAATCTCATTGTTATCTTTTGTGTTCTTCCTCTTCTTTAGAAGAAGATATGTTTTCTGCCTTTTAGTAACTCTCTGCCTAGTGAAGAAATATTTAATTTGTTATTGTAAATTTTAAATTATGTATGTGTTAAAATCTGGACTCAATATGTCCTTTTTGGTTTGTTTGCTGTGCTTTTAGAAACACGCAGGTTTGACTGTGTTATTTTAAAATGTACTGGGTATGGGAACTGTTCTAGTGTAATTTCTATTCAGAGAAGTTTGCTGCCTTGTCTTTGTGTAGCAACAGAAGATCTTAAAAGACCCATATGTGTGATCAAATTGGTCTAAGGAACATTAATGGTGTCTGTGGTTTAGAGCAAAATGGTTCTGATTACGGTATTTGGGGTTGATTGCTCAGTTCACCAAATGAATTGCTTCAATTGTGTCTCTTCCTTGCTTTTTCTTTTGTGTCATTTCTGAGTTTATTTTGATCAGATTTTGTTCTCACTTTACCTGATCTTAATTGTAAAGAACATGGCCTAACTCAATTCTGTAATTTCATTATTTAACCTAGTACCCAGCACATAGGTGATGCATCGTCATCCATTTATGATATTAATACAGTGCTATTCAGTGAGCTTTCAACAAATACTAAATGGCTACCTTTTTATGGGCTACCTCTACAGTTTACCTCTACTAGATATAATAATGCATATGGTCGCATGCCATTTTTACAATCTTGTGGAACACAGTTACACATCAATGTGATAAACCTTGCCTGTGTGTAAACATCTTAGGAGGACACTTCACTGGACTGGGTGAATGAATGTAAAGATTTTCAGAGAAAGTGATATTTGAGCTGACAGCTGGAGGTAATCAGTAAGCAGGAAGAATGGGTTAGGGATCTGGTGGAAGAGGAAGGGCATTCCTAGCAGAAGGAAGAGGAAATATAGAAACATTGTAGATCTGCAATTTGTTCAGTCTCAGTTTGGTTGGAGGGTATAATTGGCAGACAGGAGAGTAACAGGAGTATGAAGAGGGAAGAGATTAAGAAAAAGTGTTTAATCAATGTTGAAGGAATCATTTTAAAAAGCAATATATCAAACAATACAATTCACTGTGAATTTTTGAGATGATTCATTTACAGTATAAATTTTGATCATTTTGTCTTATAAATATATATATATTTTTAATTCAAAAGATGGATTTCAACCTGATAATATTAGAGACTTCATATTCATATGCATATTTATCATATATCCACTTCATTACAATTCTACAATCTGCCCCATACTTATCATTAGGGACATTTACCCCATGATAAATGGGCTTCATTAGTAGTGGTTTGAGGCATTATTATTTATTAATCTATGAAGGTTATACAGAGTCTATTAATTTATCCAGGAACAATTACATTAAATCCACAATACTTTCTAATTCTTCTAATGAGGCAGAAAATAGTGTATTTTTTCTATTCTTTTAATGCTTGGTTGTTACTTTTAAATGAAGGCTAAAATTAATTAAATTTTTTAATTTGGTCAATCAGTTTATACATTTGGCAGGACACAATAATTTTGAGTAAAAGGCTTTCATGATGATGCATACGGAAACCCCTGTTTTAAGTCTCAGTCCTTTGGCAAATATATTGTTTTCTTTCATTAGTCAATTAGGCTCTCTGTTTCATGTAATCGAACTTCAAAACTGGCATAACATCGTCTATGCGTGTGGCTTATAAAAATCAATGACTTAAACATAGTTCATAATGTTCTAAAAAATAATATATTAATTTATAACCGTATTTGAAATTAGATACTTTTTTGGGTGGTTTGAAAAAAAGTTGTTAATAGACATTTAACTTTTTTTAAAAAAAAACTTAAATCTGTATATTAACTGCTAATGAATAAAGTTCATCTGTAATACTGTTATGATAATTGAAGCAAACTACTTTGTGGCACAATACACTCTTTTCTCTTTTGTACTTCATAAATCAATGATTCTTTATGTTTCTGAACACAAAAGTATGCCCCAGGGTAAAAGAAAGATTTCTCATTTGCATTCCTATTTTCAGTCTTTATCACAAGTAATGTTCATTTTGCAGACTGTATCTTACTATGCACACATGAAAACTGAGGTGAGCTTAAATAAATATAATTTTTATAAGTGACCTTTCTCTTGGGGTTAGAAGACTAACAAAAATATCAGCCACTTCTCTTGCTTAATGGAGTTGAAAGGGAAATGGAGAGATTAATGAAGAGACTGATGGGCATTAGAATAAACAAATGGAGTAAGTTTCCTCTCGGGCTCCATCTCTCACTCTATAAACATATATTTGTCAGCTACTATAAAATCAAATATTGTAAAAATGTCAGAAGGAAACAGTCGTTACATTCACTCCTTTATTATTGTGAACTGAAACCAGATTTCAGAGTTTAAAAAATTATTCAAGAATATTCAGTGCATGCAAGTCGTGAAATTTGATTGTAAGAGAGGTACAGGCATTTAGCCCTTCACTTAAACTGTATCATAAAGCCACTACAAGAGATTCACCTTCCCACCCTCACGTAATCTTTTTGCAATCACTGCTCGCAGGCCAACATTTGTGATGATTTCAGATTAGGAGCCTGGCATCTTTGCTTTAATCAAAACCTATTCTCCCCTCTCTGCTCCTCCACTCCTTACCTTAATGAGAATGTAAAAAACTAGTTTTACTGGGGAGGGAGGCAAGGAAGGAAGGAAGAGAAGAAGGAAGGGAGGGAGGAAAAGATTGGGCACTGACCCAAAGAGGGAGCGAAATGAACTAAGGAGAGCGCTGTTCTTTTTTCTCAAGCTTGTTTCAGGCGCTCCGTGCCCGACTCTCCCCGCCGACTGCGGAGCTGCACCTCTAGCTTGCTCAGTCCTCGGCCCCGCCCGCTAGCGTCGGAGACCGGGAGCCTATCTCTTTAAATGACAGCTGAGGCTCGGGTCCCAGTCCGGGGCTTGACGTCAGTGCCTCCTCCCGGGTTGCGAGGAGTAGTTAGCGCCACCGTCGGCGCTCGGGCCTCGCTGCGCGCCCATTAGCCGCCGGGGCGGCGAGTTTTCTTTGCTTCGGCCCCTCCTCCCACCCTCCCCGCGGAGAGTCGAGCGGCAGCCCTAGAGCCTCTCGCAAGTCTCTCTCACACTTCCCCGCCCTCTCCCCAAAGGAGCAGCCGCTCTTTCTTGCCTCTCCACTGCCGCTGCCGCACCCGCGGAGCTCCTCTCTCGCGCGTCTCTCCTCCGATGGAGCTCGGGAGCCGCCGACGCCGCCGCTGCCCCGAGCCCTGAGTGGGGCTGCTCCGGCCGGAGGAACGCGCCGCTCCGCCCGAGGGCGCAGGGAGCCAAGGAGCACGCGGAGGGCTTGGGGCACGGGCTCGGAGAACGTGAAAGTGCTGCTCCTCGGGTCACTGGGCCAGCGGCCGGGGGACTATGGCTCTGAAGGACACGGGCAGCGGCGGCAGCACCATCCTGCCCATTAGCGAGATGGTCTCCTCGTCCAGCTCGCCTGGCGCGTCGGCAGCTGCCGCCCCGGGGCCCTGCGCACCCTCGCCCTTCCCCGAAGTAGTGGAGCTGAACGTAGGCGGCCAGGTCTATGTGACCAAGCATTCGACGCTGCTCAGCGTCCCCGACAGCACTTTGGCCAGCATGTTCTCACCCTCTAGTCCCCGGGGCGGCGCCCGGCGCCGGGGCGAGCTGCCCAGGGACAGCCGGGCGCGCTTCTTCATCGACCGGGACGGCTTCCTCTTCAGGTACGTGCTGGATTATCTGCGGGACAAGCAGCTCGCGCTGCCGGAGCACTTCCCCGAGAAGGAGCGGCTCCTGCGCGAGGCCGAGTATTTCCAGCTCACCGACTTGGTCAAGCTGCTGTCGCCCAAGGTCACCAAGCAGAACTCGCTCAACGACGAGGGCTGCCAGAGCGACCTGGAGGACAACGTCTCTCAGGGCAGCAGCGACGCGTTGCTGCTGCGCGGGGCGGCGGCCGCCGTGCCCTCGGGCCCGGGAGCGCACGGTGGTGGCGGCGGCGGCGCGCCGGACAAGCGCTCGGGCTTCCTCACGCTGGGCTACCGGGGCTCCTACACCACCGTGCGCGACAACCAGGCAGACGCCAAGTTCCGGCGCGTGGCGCGCATCATGGTGTGTGGGCGCATTGCGCTGGCCAAGGAGGTCTTCGGGGACACGCTCAACGAGAGCCGCGACCCCGACCGGCAGCCGGAGAAGTACACTTCCCGCTTCTACCTCAAGTTCACCTACTTGGAGCAGGCCTTCGATCGCCTGTCAGAGGCCGGCTTCCACATGGTGGCGTGTAACTCCTCGGGCACCGCCGCCTTCGTCAACCAGTACCGCGACGACAAGATCTGGAGCAGCTACACCGAGTACATTTTCTTCCGTAAGTTCGCAGCCCCGGCTTTTCTCAGCACCCCTCCCTCACCGGCGGTTCGAGACCCGCTGGATCCCCTGAAGGGGTGTCCGGGGCAGGAGCTGGTTAACACCTTAGAGTGAGCGGCTCTCCCAGCACATCTCCCTTAGGCAGTAGACGCGATTTACGTTTCTCTCCTTTGGATATTTCCGTCTCTACTCCCCCTTTCTAGAACTCAGTAGCACCCAGCTCCCAGGCATCTACTTCCTGAACTTTTTTGATTTAGTGTATGACAAGTATCAGTCACTTGCCCCAGCCCGCTCCCCGATGCCTGGGGGCCCCTCTGTTGCAGAGGACAGGGTAGGAGAGACTGGGGCACAGGGCAGGGCTCATAGACCCTCCTCCACCCCTTGGCTTTCGCAGGACTCCTGGGGGTCATTTCACCTGGCCTTCAGTGGTGTCCCTGCAGAGGGCAGGATGGCATCACAAGGCGTTGCCTTGCACCGCCTGGATCACCTGCTATTGGTGCGGCTGCAGCGCTCCAGTTAGGGTGGTTTTCTAGGCGCTAGGGGAGAAGTGATGAAGGTACCTCGAGCCCCTCGAGGGGGCGGGAGATCAGGAAAGCAGCTGTGGGGAAAGGGGACTCCTTGACAGATGGAAACCCAGATTTCCCAGCGTCATTTATCTCCAATGTGATTGTCCAGTGTTTGGGACAGGGAAGGGTGGAAGGAATTAGAAAGTTTGGGTGTCTGAGTGCTGCTCTTAGGGTTGGCGATTAGGACGGTGAGTGTGGAGGGAGGGAAGGAGGTGGGGAGGGAGGGGAAGACAGAGAGGGAATGGTTGTGTTTTCCTTCTTGAGTGCGAAATCCAGGGCTGAGTCCACTTTCTCAGGGTGAATAAATAGAGTGATTTTCTGAAATGAGAACATGAGGGAATAGATTTGGGAAAGCATCCGGGATGCGTTTTGCAGTGCGCTTCCGGAGAGGGCTACTTGGAGTTCAAGAACTCTATCAAATACCACTGTCTGAACCTGCACTGGGGATTGGGGGTGGGGTGGGGTTGTGGTGGGCACAATTCTCAGTGACACTTGTAAAGTGAAAAGGCAATGACTAGAGAGCGATTTGGACAAATGAAAAGCCAGCTGGGATGGCAGCAGGAACACTGTTTGGCAAACATTTTTCCTTTGGCCAGACACAAGTAAAAAACTTGCTTGTAGCCTTAGGGAGAGTAGCCTTGAAATCCTGTGATGGAAACAGACCAGCTTAAATTCTATTTATTTATTTTGGTAATTCAGTCACTACAGTAATTGGAAATTGAACAATTTTCTGGACTTTATTTTGACTGGGGAAGTGGAAGGGACCTCTCCTTGCACAGGTGCAAGCTTAATTGGAAGGTTGGCTTAGTATTTGTATATTCTGGTAACTTGGAGGTTGGGTGACAAACCACAGCACACAGATTCTTAGACTGCTTTTTAAAGTAGTGCTGAATCCTTGAGAAAACAATTTCAACAGAGAAGCAAATGAAGTGCCTGTCCACTGAATTGGTAGTTAAAAACCTGTCTTAATTATATCAAAGTATTGCTTGTTACACAATAAAAAGATTAATGGTCAGAAAAGCCACCCAAGGGAAGATATTTTATTGCTTCTATAAAATTGACACCTCTGTAATATATATTGTGTAAATAAGTATTTTAGCACCATTCTTTACATTTTACTCCTTATCATTGTGACCGTTGTCAACAACTTTTTGATTTTAAACCATTTAATTCATTTCAATGTAGATTTCTAAGCCTGTCAGAAGATGAGGTAAAATGAACTTTTGGCTTTCTTGTAGTGTTTTTTGTTAGAGAAGATAGAAGTATGAATGTTCTGCACAGTTAAGTTTGTGAAATTTTGAAAATATTTCTTAGTTTTGGTCTTTCTTATTCCTATAGAAAGATGTAGACATGAAAATGATTCTTACTTTGTTTATGAAGAGATAATACAAGTTATCTCTACATTAGAAAAAAATGCCCTTAGTGTATTGAAACTGGATACTTAGCTAATTTAACTAATGAGATAAATTTGAGAGAGATTTGAAATTCAGGATCTGTTTCACTTCTAGAGCTAGAGAAGTGTTAAATAAAATATTCATGTTATGAATAACTACTTTCAGAGTACTCACATTATTAATGACCTCTGAAATTCATTCATAAAATTCCCAGAAATCTAAGGAGGCAACCTACTTTGGGAAAGAATATTCAATTCCAGATTCAATATTGTTTTTTGAAGTGGTAAGCTAGTCATTGATCAGCCAAATAGAGTTGTCTTTTTAAATTTTGGATGTAAAATTTGTCTCGAATATTAGAATATATATATTTATTTTTTTGCAGCTTTCATTATATTTTTTACACATTATTTTGAATGGGATTCCTTTTAATATTTGGTGAATGAAAATACACTGTAAAATATTTGTATTTCCGTCCTATTTGGTTTAGTTAATGACAATGTATTTATCTTATTTGGCAAGTCTCTATTTAAAAAAAGTTATTAGTGTTATTTATAAGAGCAAAATTACTGGATGACCTTGTTTGTGCACTTATGTTTTAGATGCAGAAAATAACCTTAATATCTTTTATTTCCCCTGTTGACACACTTTTTTTTCAGCAAATACTTATTTGTTGTATGACATTTATTTAGTGTATGACAGGTTATCAGTCACTTTAACACCTTTTAAAATCTGGGTTACATGTGAACTTAGTAGTTTGAAACTGTTGTAGTTTATACACCTGAGCATCAATTTTAATTCCTCCCAACCCCCACTGCCCCTGCCACTCCTGAGTTTCCTCATTAGAGGGAAGAAAGTGGCAAATGGGAAAATAATCCCAGACACTGGTATTTTCCAAATGTGTGACCTTGGTTAAATAATGTACTTGATCTCTTAGTTTCCTCATCTATATTACAGAAGTTATCACAGTACCAGTTTTATAGGATTTGAAAATATACATGTTGTACCTGACTTATAATAAAAGCTTAACAAATGTTAGCTGTTACTAAGTAGCATGTTACTGTCTTTATTATTATTGTCAACATTAAATTTTAATTTTGTTTTATATTAAGTATAGTTAATTATAAAGTTAATAGAAAATCACTTTGCAATTAAATGATAGCATACTATACTTTCAGAATTATGAAATAACCAGTAAAATAATGGATTTCTTTCCTTGAATATTGAACTTGAATTTTTCAGGCCAAGTCACTGAAGGTTGCTATTCATACTCCAATTGGTTTTTCTGGATTGACCTTAACAGAACCCATTTCCTATTCAGGGCCAAGAAGTGTTTTAGCACTAGGACTTGAAACTTTGGCAATATATTTTGATAAATACTGAGCTAGATTCATATCTCCTTAAGTGCTTGTATCCAAGTCATTGGGTTCTTGTGCTCAAGGTTATATACAGGCTATTAAACTTTAATATCATCTTCATTTGGCTACATGAACACTTATATCTGTTCTCAGTCTTAACTCATTATTTGTCAAGTGTTTTTAGTACACTGCAACATATACTGTACTATTAATTTCTATATCATTCTTCTAATATTGAAGATGGATTGTCCTTTCTTGGGGGAAAAACAGTGATTTATTGTGCTTTCTGTATTTGGGGGATGTCTAGTAAGTGTCGTTGTGGCTACCTTCAGCAGTATCTGGGAGACAAAAAAAAAGACATTTTATGTTGGCAATGTATTATATAGAAAGTAGATAACGTGCTTGGAATGTGACAGGTAGATTATCCTTAGATAAAAACTAGCTTTATATGTTTCCTTTGTTTCTCATAATCAGTGAGTTTGCAGGGAAAGTAGTACTGATTTATTACTCTTCTCTTCTAATAGTGCTTCAAGTTTTAAACTCTGTATTTTGGTTGAGCAATGTATGTGTGAAAGTACACCCTTCTTTAGGTTGTACTTGATATTCTTTGTTTGGTATATCTTTTTTATTGTTGTTGTTTGATGTATGAGAACGCCAGATCTAGGAATTAATGCTGTTACTGTACTGGGCTGTGAAACATAATTTGTCTTAATGGATTTTTATATCCATTCTTTCAAATTCATTATGATTTATTTCACTGTGTTAGGTTGAAGAAAGCCAGTTGAGTTGAAGATATTCAAACAGCTATTCAATACTGTGTTACCATCCTTGCTGAATTAAAAGCTTTCTAAGACACATCTTTAAAAATCATTTTATTTAGGCACATACCATTAAATGCATCTTTTATTAGTCTAAAATACTTCTTTGATTACCAAACATCATTTTATGGAAGTTACTTTTATTAACCACAATTTTAAAAGTTGATTTTTTTTCCTCCCAAGTTACTATTTATTTTTACAACTACAATGTGAAAATTTTCTCTGCAGCCACATGGCTGGATGACTTTTGAATTAGTGGGGAATAAGCAAAAGGAGAAGATAACTTTTTAAAACATCAAGTTTATGATTTAATGCATCTAGTTCCAGTAACAAAGCAGACAAAATGACAAAAATCTTGGAGAGCAAAAAGTTTAGAGGCTGTGCTATGGCACTGATTGTTGTTTAATGGCATTGAACTTTTATATCTGGCATAGAACTGTCTTTGAACTTACTGAGTTTTATATGGCTATGGCTTTGGCTTTTCCTGCCACCCTTTTACAGCTTTGTGTAAGTCAATCTTTACGCAGATAATGAGGCTGAGAAACTGAGTGGCTACAAGCTTTATTTGGTAAGGTTCTTTTTCTTGTAGCTTAGGATGCTAGTACTTACAATTTATGTGCAGGTGTGTATGAGTGTGTGAGTATACTTAGTTAAGAAGAAAAAAATCCTTTGGAAAAAAGAGAAATATGTATAAAGCCAGTATTTAATTATTGTCTATTCTACTGTCATAAATTATCAGCTGGAATCTGTTTAAAAATGTGAAAATGATTGCTTGTCATTTAAAAGTCACTCTTTTTATATTTAATATTTTACATAGAGTTAATGATACTCTATATTTTTTAAGTTGCTAAGAGAGTACATTTCAAAGGTTCTCATTGCAAAAAATAAGATTAAGTAACTTTAAAATTATAAAAGTATTACATGTAGTTTTAGGGACATTTGTTAAAAAAAAGTATAGTTTTAATCAGCACCACTAGCAGCTGTTAATAAAATCTTGATTCATTTCCTTCCAGTCTTTTTTCTATGTACATGTAGATAAAAAGGCATATTTTTAAACAGTCATGGTCATAGTATATAGATGGTTTGTATGCTGCCTTTTTTTGGTTTATTTAGTTTTATACATTTAATAAATTAACGCATTTAATGAAATTTCCCGCATGACATTAAAATTTATATTGTCATCTTAAATGACAAAAGTACAGTACATTTACATTGCCACAGTTTTATAAATATTGATATTGAATATTTTGTCTGTAAGCGTAGATAAAAATTTGATTATTTGAAGATATAGAATCTGTGCTAAAAAAAGATTTACTGTCATATTTATTATCACCTAATTTTGCAATAAGTGTTTTTCATACATTACTTTGTTTACTTCTCAAACATTTCCTTGAGCTTGATACTAGTTCCCTAATACTTCGATTAGAAAACTATGATTTAGGACATTAAGTAACATCCCTGATTCATAGAGCTTGGATATGACTGAGCCTGGATTTGACTAGTTCTGTCTTATTTCGAAGTCTTTACTGTTAAATCATTGAAAAATAATGCCTGTTTCACACAGTCAATTTGAAAAATATATTTAAGTATCTATTGAGTACTTAGAACTTCTATCTATAGGTAAAAAAGTGTGGTGTGAAATGTATATGAGTGAATCCAAAATTTTAAAATTTATGTTAAATATCCATAGAAATATAGTAAATACATATTTTGTGTCTTTACATGCTGGAAGAGTTATTTTTATAGATTAATGCTACCATATTCATGAATATTTTTATAATTGAAGAAAATAAAAATTTGACTCAATTTAACCCTTTTTTGGGTGGTAACCAAGTTATAGTTTTGATAAACCAGTAAACCTTTAGGCTTGATAAACTGATTTAAATTTAAAGTGCATTTTTTTTCTTTAATAATATGAGGCTATAACATCAGAGGTTTTGCAAGGACTTATCTAAAGATCAGAATACTTTTATTTACAAGATTTCAAAGTCATTCCAACAAGTACATTAACTACATTATAATTTTTAAGTATAATGGGAACTATAGGTGTCATCTGTCTATTCCATATAAGTCTCATTACTAGTTTCTATAA
Source organism: Saguinus oedipus (assembly GCA_031835075.1). Classification (NCBI taxonomy): domain Eukaryota; kingdom Metazoa; phylum Chordata; class Mammalia; order Primates; family Cebidae; genus Saguinus; species Saguinus oedipus. Next base: position 71,961,588 of record CM063171.1, on the reverse strand, counting down.
ATGATACAAGTTTCTGATTAGTGTATGATTGTCTTACAAATGTAGTTGTATTTTGCATTTTTTAACAATGCAAATATATGAAGTAGTCTGTGCTGAGTATCATTTATGTTTATTCCCTGACCCACTGGTTTTTCAGTGTACCCCTTGGTATCATAGCCATGTAATGTTAAGTGAATTCCTGCTTTGGAATCCTTCACACTTTTCTGTCTTTTCCAGATGTCTTAGGATAGGTCCTTCATTGTATTTTCTACAATATGTAATGATCTTTTTGCATATTGATCTTCTGCAGTAGCTTTCTCTCTCTGTGCCTGAGAGTAGTGTTCTCAGCCCTTCAGGGCAGAGGCTAAGGCCACATTAAGAACTTAAAAAATGGACATTGGAATAGGCAAGGAATTCATGACTAAAACAGCGAAAGCATTGGCAACAAAAGCCAAATTAGACAAATGGGATCTAATTAAACTCCAGAGCTTCTGTACAGCAAAAGAAACAGTCATTAGAGTGAACCAGTATCCAACAGAATGGGAAAAAATTTTTGCAATCTACCTGTCTGACAAAGGGCTAATATCCAGAATCTACAAAGAACTAAAGCAGACTTACAAGAGAAAAACAAATTCATTCAAAAGTCGGTGAAGGATATGAACAGACACTTTTCAAAAGAAGACATTTATGAAGCCAACAAACAAAATGCTCATCATCACTGGTTATTAGAGAAACGCAAATCAAAACCACATTGAGATACCATCTCACTCCAGTTAGAATGGTGATCATTAAAAAATCTGGAAACAACAGATGCTGGAGAGGATGTGGAGAAATAGGAACACTTTAACACTGTTGGTGAGACTGTAAATTAGTTCAACCATTATGGAAGACAGTGTGACAATTCCTCAAGGATCTAGAAATAGAAATTCCATTTGACCTAGCAATCCCATTACTGGGTATATACCCAAAGGATTATAAATCGTTCTATTATAGAGACACATGCACACATATGTTCATTGCCGCACTGTTTACAATTGCAAAGATCTGGAACCAACCCAAATGCCGATCAATGATAGACTGGACAAGCAAAATGTGGTACATATGCACCATGGAATATTATTCAGCCATAAAAAAAATGAGTTCGTGTCCTTTGTAGGGACACGGATGAATCTAGAAACCATCATTCTCAGCAAACTGACACAAGAACAGAAAATCAAACACCGCATGTTTTCACTCATCGGCAGGTATTGAACAATGAGAACACATGGACACAGGGACAGGAGCATTACACACTGGGGTCTGTTGAGGTGGGGTAGGGGAGGAACAGCAGTGCATGGGAAGGTTGGGGAGAGATAATGTGGGGAGAAATACCAGATATAGGTGACGGGGGGATGGAGGCGGCAAACTACCTGCCATGTATGTACCTATGCAACAATCCTGCATGGTCTGCACATATACCCCAGAACCTAAAGTACAATAAAAATAAAAGTATTTGTTTTCTGAATGAAAGTGCAAATTAGGGAAAGAACTAGAGATGTTGGAATTTTCATTAGGTTGTTACTGAATCTGAGATTTAGTCTGTCTTCAACTTGAAGTGCATTTATTGAACAGCTACCAGGCTAAAGCATGGGCAAGACATACAAATATGAATAAGACAGAGACCTTGTGTTTAAGGTTATTGCAATAACCTTTATGTAAAGGTGAATTATTTTATAGAGAGTTTATTTAGAATGTTAGTAAGAGGGAAAAAAGCAGGAGTATTGACATGAGAAGTTGTTACATAAGCACCTATATGGAATGAAAATAAGTAAAATATTAACTAAATATGGAACAAATTAAAATAATGTTATAAATGAAGTTGTTAGATTTGTAAACACACACATGCACACACACTTCTTTATATTTAAATTACTGGTGGAAGCTGGGCACTGTGGCTCACGCCTATAATCCCAGCACTTTGGGAGTCCAGATCACTTGAGGCTAGGACTTTGAGACCAGCCTGGCCAACATGGTGAAACGCCATCTCTACTAAAAATACAAAAATTAGCTGGGCATGGTGGTGGGTGCCTATAATTACAGCTATGTGGGAGGCTGAGGCACAAGAATCCCTTGAACTCAGGAGGCAACGGTTGTAGTCACCCAAGATTATGCCACTGCACTCCAGCAGTGCACCCTATCTTTAAAAATAAACAAATTAATTAATTAAAAATAAAATTAGGCTGGACGTGGTGGCTCAAGCCTGTAATCCCAGCACTTTGGGAGGCCGAGGCGGGTGGATCACGAGGTCAAGATATCAAGACCATCCTGGTCAACATGGTGAAACCCCGTCTCTACTAAAGATATAAAAAATTAGCTGGGCACGGTGGCGCATGCCTGTAATCCCAGCTATTCAGGAAGTTGAGGCAGGAGAATTGCCTGAACCCAGGAGGCGGAGGTTGCGGTGAGCCGAGATCGCACCATTGCACTCCAGCCTGGGTAACAAGAGCGAAACGCCGCCTCAAAAAAAAAAATAAATAAATAAAAAATAAATAAATAAATAAATAAATAAATAAATAATTATTGGTGGAATACAAGTTGTAAGGGATCAAAAATTAAAAGACTTCATTAGTTTAGAGTGTTGGTCAAATGTTCTATACCCCTGCAACTACAGGTATTGTTGAGTACTTGCTTAAAAAAAATATTAGATGCA